>JARQOC010000010.1:105227937-106634255 GCA_033576535.1 Allobates femoralis | reverse complement strand
TTTTTTGAACATTGTCAGGTCTTCTTGGATCACTACTAGGAGATAATTTTGGAGATTTTATGTGTGTAAAGTGGCTAGTTCTAGGGTAGGACTCCAGTCATACAGTCTGCTGTTTAGGGTATATAGAAGATATGTATTACAGAAATCTCAAGCCTAGAACTGACCTGTATGAATTCAGTCATAGACTATAGCTACATTCAGTCATTGACTCAAGTCTGTCCAGATGTAACTCCATTATAATGCAGGTGTGAAAGAGGCCTGACACAGCAGTGATGTATTCCCGGGACACTTATGACACCGGTGAACCTCCATAAGAAGGAGCCCCGGCTCCTAGGAAGCTGAGAAGAAGCCTGTGTTTTCTGGGAGGTAGATACGTCCTGCAATCAATATCTATCCCCGCCGGGAGGGGACTGTGATCGTGGCTGATGCTGTCATCATATCCATATGGATCTGTAATGATACACGGGAAAAGGAGTTTGTCATCAGGTTGGAGTCATCATGCTGCCGTCTGCAGGGATTGGGTTACGGTATAAGCGTTAATTTGTTCTATCCAGGACTCGTCATGTTTTCTGTTGCTGAGCTGTTTCTGGGAAGTCTGGTGATGTCGGGAGACGACCTCTGTAGCAGCCATAATGGTGAATTTGCATCGGGGATCATCAGGACTTGATGCGGACAGTGCCTTGTTCTTTTTATGATATATTTAGCCAAGCCACTACTCTTCTCATATACGGTAGTAATATGAACATCTCTCCATTGACACCTACCTCATAGCCCCAGCAGTCCTTTGCCTCCAGGACTTCATCTGTCCCCCAGAATGCTGCCCATACCCCAACACTCTCACCTGTAGCATCCTAGTACTTGTTAGTTATTTTATTTTACTACTATTCTCCCCCCCCATCCCTGATTTATAGACATGCTCATGCCCAGTTTTGCAGAGCGTGCATGCGTTCCCAAAAGAAATAGGACACAGCTGGACTCCACTGGCGGCCCTTACAGTTAATGAAATAAGTATTTATTTCATTGCTGATTTTGTAAGTTTGCCCACTGACAAAGACATGAACAGTCTATAATTTTAAGGGTAGATTAATTTTATAACAGTGTTAGATAGAATATCAAAAATAAAATCCAGAAAACCACATTGTCTACATTATATAAATGTATTTGCATTTTGCAGAGAGAAAAACATTTTTGATCCCTCTGGTAAACAAGACTTAATACTTGGTGGCGAAACCCTTATTGGCAAGCACAGCAGTCAGACGGTTTTTGTAGTTGATGATTAGGATTTCCCACATGTCAGCAGGAATTTTGGTCCACTCCTCTTTGCAGATCATCTCTTAGGGTACCTTTACACACGGCTATATTTGTAGCTTGTCACCAGGTAACTTACTGGTTGCAGTGAAATCATGGATACATGATTCCATTTGTACACAGCAACAAGATAGAACCATGTATCCATGATTTCACTGCAACCAGTAAGTTACCTGGTGACAAGCTACAAATGTAGCCGTGTGTAAAGGTACCCTTAGGGTACCTTTACACGCGGCTACATTTCTAGGGTGGCTACAAGTAACTTACTGGTTGCAGTGAAATCATGGAGACAAGGTTGTATCTTGTTGCTGTGTACAAATGGAATAATCTCTCCATGATTTCACTGCAACCAGTAAGTTACCTGTAGCCACCCTAGAAATGTAGCCGCGTGTAAAGGTACCCTAAGGGTACCGTTACACGACGCAATATTGCATGCAATTTCGCTGGCAATTTGCTGGTTGCAGTGAAATCATGGACGTATTGTTCTATTTTGTTGCGGTGTACAAATGGAACAATGTGTCTATGATTTCACTGCAACCAGCCAGTGAAATTGCATGCAATATTGCGTCGTGTAACGGTACCCTAAATCATTAAGATTTTGAGGCTGTCGCTTGACAACTCTGAGCTTCAGCTCACTCCATAGGTTTTCTATGGGATTATGGTCTGGAGACTGTCAAGGCAACGCCATGACCTTAATGTGCTTCTTTTTGAGTCACTCCTTTGCTGCCTTGGCTGTATGTTGTGGGTCATTGTTGTGCTGGAAGACCCAGCCACGACCCATTTTTAATGTCCTGGCGGAGGGAAGGAGGTTGTCGCTTAGGATTTTAAGGTACATGGCTCCATCCATTTCCCATTGATGCGGTGATGTAGTCCTTTGACCTTAGCAGAGAAACACCCCCAAAACATAATGTTTCCACCGCCATGCTTGACTGTAGGGATAGTGTTCTTTGGGTCATAGGCAGCATTTCTCTTCCTCTAAACACGGCGAGTTTAGTTAATGTCACAGAGCTCAATTTTTGTCTCATCTGACCACAACACCTTCTCCCAATCACTCTCACAATCACCAAGGTGTTCATTGGCAAACCTCAGACGGGCGCCACATGTGCCTTCTTGAGCAGTGGGACTTTGCAGACCCTGCAGGACTTTAATTCATTATGGCATAATGTGTTACCAATGGTTTTCTTGGTGACAGTGGTCCCAGATGTCTCTCCCCTTCCTCATGATCCTGGAGACCCCACGTGGTGAGATTTTTATATGGAGCCCCAGATTGATGTGGATTGACCTCATTTTGTATTTCTTTCATTTTCTCACTATTGTACCAACAGTTGTCTCCTTCTCCCCCAGCTTTGTCTTATTTATGGTTTTGTAGCCCAGGGGGTCACCAACCTCCGGGCCGCGGGGGTTTGGGTGCCGCTACGCACCGCCGCAGACCAGCACTACACATTGTGTGCTATGTGGTGGCTCCCGGAGTGATGTCACCGCCCCCTGCAGCATTACTTTCCCTCTCTCTTTTCATCAGTTATGTGAATAGAACTACATGATAAGCCATCGGCCAATCACGGTGCAGCAGTCAGGCCCTGATTGGCTAGTGGCTTTTGCACTGTGGTTGGCTGATGGCCTCTCATGTAGTTCTATTCACATAGCTGAGGAGAAGAAAAGAGAGGACGTAATGCAGCAGGTGCCTGGGGGGGTGGTGACCGAAGTGTGTGTGTGTGTGTGTGTCATAGAGATGATGGGGGCTGAAAGAGGAGGCTGGAGGCTGAAAGAGGAGGCTTGGGGATGGAAAAGCAGGTTATGGCTGGAAGAGGAGGCTGGGCGCTGAAAGAGGGAGCTGGAAAAGCAGGTTGTGGCTGGAAGAGGAGGCTGGGGGCTGCAAGGGGATAGAGAAATAAGACATTCTCCACAAATAAGGCTGGTTTCACACCACAGTTTTTTTCCTGATCAGGTTCGATCAGGTTTATGTGTCAAAACCAGGAGTGTCTCCAAAACTCAGAAGAGGTGTCAATCTTTCAATTATAGTTTTTCTCTGCAAGTTCCTCTCCTGGTTTTGGCACACAAACCTGATCGAACCTGATCAGGGAAAAAACTGTGGTGTGAAACCAGCCTAAGGCTGGTTTCACACTGCGGTCAGATCAGGTCAGATCAGATCATATCAGATCAGGTCAGGTTTTGTCTGCCAAAACCAGGAGTGACTCCAAAACCTAGAACAGGTGTCAATCTTTCAATTATACTTTTTCTCTGCAAGTTCCTCTCCTGGTTTTGGAACACAAAACCTGACCTGACCGCAGTGTGAAGCCAGCCTAAGATGTAATGCATCTTTCTGGGAAACAGGATACTAAATTCCACCCCTTCTACTGGGCCCCGCCCCATATGATCAAAGTCCTGTTCCCTATAACACCCCCCGCCGGGCCACTGAAAAATTATCTTGCTTGACGCTGTTCCCCGGAGCAAAAAAAGGTTGGGGACCCCTCTTGTAGCCGATTCCAGCCTTGTGCAGGTCTAGGATCTTTACCCTGACATCCTTAGAAAGCGCTTTGGTCTTGCCTGTGTTATAGAGGTTAGAGTCTGACTGATTATTTGTGTGTGTGGACAGGAGGCTTTTATACAGGTGACAATTTAAGACGGTCTTTAATGCAGGTATCAATTAGGAGCATCTAACTGGTCTGTATGAGCCAGAACTCCTAATGGTTGGTAGGGGATCAAATACTTATTTCTCTCTGCAAAATGCAAATACATTTGTATAATTTAGGCCATGTGATTTTCTGGATTTTATTTTTGATATTCTATCTCTCACTGTTAAAATTAACCTACCATTATAATTATAGACTGTTCATGTCTTTGTCAGTGGACAAACTTACAAAATCAGCAAGGGATCAAATACTTTTTGCCTATACTGTGTCTCCCATGAGAATGTGTCAATCATTAACTCCATCATGGCTAATAATTTTTCATGTTACAACAGTCATTGGTGCAGTCAGGACCCCGCCGTACACATGGGATGATTGATGGCTGCATTCTCATATGTGCAGGCGCTGAGCAGATATCAGACCTTGTGATGTTTATTTGGTTACTGTTCCGCACCTGCACAGAGGAGGGTGCAGTCAGGTAGATCGCATGACTGCCTCCTATGAACGTGCAGGCTATGGATCTACACAGTAAAGGGGGCTTCTGTGGAGATGCAGGAATAAAGTAAGAGCAGCTTTACAGTTAGGGTCTTTTAGAAACCCTTTTATTACCCACCCAACCTACTTAATAAAGTTTTTTTGGCATCTCTATTTCAACATCATATTGGCTGTCATCTGGCACATACCACAGGGTTTGATTTTTTTCCTAATATCCCCTTCGTCCCTTCCTATGACCTACTAGCCTCAGACTAATGTCTTGTTCTTTTTTTCTCCCACAGCTCCTAGACCAAGAAGATGCCAACCACATCCGAGTGGTGTCATCACCAACCATTGCTGCCAGACACCCATGAAGGTGACCGAAAGTCATAGAGACCCCATCAAAAGCAGGAAGCAACATGAAGCCTGTGCACGAGGGAGCCAGGAATGTCTTCCACCAAAGAAACGGGATCTGGCTCAGAGCACTATAAATATAGAGGAGCAGCCACCTAAGGTGGATAATACCTCCAGTAATGAAAAATCCGCTAATGAGACCTCAAACTGGCCCCGAGGGTATTGGTGGCTGCAGGACAAGGACATGGGGTGAGGTATGAAGTGGCCGGAGAAGGGACAGAGGCAGTCACCGTGGATCAGTATGGAAATTTGTACAAACTTGCTGTGCCGCCCACCTTTTCCCCACCAGGCCTCCACCCTGTGGTGAACATGAGCTCCATCCCTCCTTCCTTCAATGTAGCGTCACCATTGATCCAGCACACAGGAATTACGTATCCCCCCATCCATTATGCTCCCATATCTCACACGTCGGTGCAGTTTCTGGGGTCACCTTATGCTGTTCCCTACGCTGTTCCTCCAGGCTTCCTACAACGCGCTGTGATCTCTCCACCTGCCACATTGGCTACATCTCACGTACCTCATTACGTGCCATATAACTCTGTCATACCGGAGGGAGTGACCCCTCCTCCACAGCCACCATCTCCCCAAACTTTTAGTAAAGTGTCCACAGCACAGTCTCCCTCTGTTCTCATGGGCGTTGTACCGGTGGATGTCACCAAGGGAAGAGTTCCCGTATTTTATCAGCACCCTTCCCAAATGCCAGCAGGGTACCCTGTACATGAAATGCTTCTGGCATGTCCTCCTAATACAGCTCATAATCCAGCCTCCCCCAGTGATAAAGAAACCATAATGGCTTCCACCAATGGGTCCCAGAGAGGATCTGAATGTACCTCTATTAGGCGAGGGAGCCAGGTGGCCGTAGAACAGTATAGTCACAACTCTGAGGAAGAGATGGTGAGAGGACAAAATGACAATCTGTTGGACTATGACACTTACTCAGGCCATGCCACACAGAGGACGGAGGTGGCTCTCATGACCCATCGGAGCACTCCGGACACAGACCTAGAAGTTCAGAGAGTTGTCGGAGGAATGGTTTCACAAGAATATTGCCCACTGTCTGTTCAGAGAAAAGAGCGGATGAGTCCGTTAAATCTATCCAACGACATTAAGCAGGATTCCAAGAGAGGAAGCAGCAATCTAACAAGTCTGCCCAGAGGCGATCTCCGGGGGGTGTACGGTGCACAGCACCCCATTACATACACAGAGAAAAATGCACTTGTTTCAAATGGCGAGGCGACACAAGGAACATACAGTTCTGCTGAGAGATTGTCTTCTATCGCTCCACATGCCTCTCAAACCCAAGATGGCAGGTCTTCAGAAGTGCACAGTCAAGGCAGAGACTCTCCACCCCCGAGCACGCCACAGCCTCCACATGCCACTACTTTACCATCACACTTCATGAAAGGGGCCATCATCCAGCTAGCCACTGGCGAGCTGAAAAGGGTGGAGGACCTTCAAACACAGGATTTTGTGCGAAGCGCAGAAGTCAGTGGCGGCCTTAAAATCGATTCCAGCACAGTGGTGGACATCCAGGAGAGTCAGTGGCCGGGATTTGTGACTCTTCACTTTGTAGTGGGGGAACAACAAAGTAAAGTGTGTCTCGATGTCCCTCCCGAGCACCCTTTTTTTGTGTATGGACAAGGCTGGTCTTCATGCAGCCCCTCACAGACTGCGCAGCTCTTTGCACTTTCTTGCCACCGGCTTCAAGTGGGAGACGTGTGTATATCCATAAGCTTGCAGAGCATCTCCAAGAACGGTGCGTCGCCTGCAGGCAGCACGCATCAAGCTCTGCCGCATCCTATCGAGAAAGCAGTGTTACAATCTCGGGAGGTGCCCGAAAGAGAGAGCGAGATGCGAAATCCACTCCAGAAAGATGGTTTAGCTCAGATTTCCTTGGCCCAGACCTCGTGTCCCCTTCCCACAGCTCCGCCAAGCTGGTCAAACCCAGCAGTCCAAAGATATAGCGGACAGAGCTCAGAAGCCCGACCTTCGCCTTCACGTCACTCGTTCATTCCACAAGAGGTGAAGCTGTCCATCGAGGGTAGGTCAAATGCAGGGAAGTAGTATCCAAGTCTCTGCAAACCTAATTTGCACAGTTAGAGTACAGGGATAATCATTGACGCCGAGGCTGGGTCCCTGAATATGGCCTGGGAAGGTGATGTCTACCGCACAGACAGAAAACGGAGATTTATTTTGTAGGTAAAACCATTGTACCCTATTTTATACATATATATTGTGCATTTCCATGCAGGCATTAAGTATAGGGCACACCAGAATGAGTGGACTTATTTTCTTGGTAGGCGTCTTCCTGGAATTCAGAGCTCCACTGCGGTGGAACGGGCAGGTGGGATGCGCTTCTTAGTGTCACGATTCCTCGGAGTTCCGCTCACCCAGGACTTTCGAGGCCAACCGTAATAGTAACTGACATGTTCCGAGCCAGCTTCCACGGTCGTCACCCCCCCCAAATAAAAAAAAATATACATCCAGAGTGCAATAAAAGGTATACAGACCCTGGCTCTCCTGCACCTTTTGACTGAAAGCTTTACCCCCCCCCAGAGATATATTGATATTGAGCTCAGATCAGCGTGTAGTAGTTTGCTATTTTTCTATAGACAACTTTCCGCACCGCCCAATCGCCCACTCTGAACGTCACTGGACACTACATACACTCCCATCATTTCCTTCTAAGAAGGCCAGACGAGTCACTGGATAAATTAAAGAGCAGCCGCCTCGTTAATAATTCTTTATAGCTATACTAAGAGCAAAGCAAATATTCTTCAGAAGCAATCTAGACGCTCGGGTGCCCGCGGTGCACCTGGGCCTGTGCGCAGGGGGTGGGGGCTTCAATGCACCGCTTTTTCTTTTTTATCGAAGAATCATAACGTGAGAGGAAGCATTTTTATATCGGCCTCAGACCAGTGTTAACAGATCTTTTTTTTTTTTCTTCCTTTATTTTGTGCAATGCATCTATGAGCGGAGTGAACCGGACCCGTCCCCAGGTCAGGGAGGAGGTCTCATAGGTCATCACTTTCTGCACCCGGGACACATACTTTAATTAACCGATAACCTGATATGCATCCTACAAAAGCCTTAGACTTTTAGGCCGGTGCTTCTCTCCTATTCTGCTACCTGATCTCTACCAGAGCATTAATCTATATTTTGTTGTGCTTTTTTGTAACTGTTTGAAATAAATCAATTTGTACTGTATATTTGTATTCCAGCTGAAAAGCTTTTTTTTTTTTTTTTCTTTCTTTCTTTTTTCCCTTTTCTTCTTTTCTGTTGAGTTATATCAAATTGAAAAATCAACTGTATTTTCGTGCTAAAAACACATTTAACATGTAATTATTCTATGTACCAATATGCCTATATAAACACATAGCTCTTTTTTCTCTGGGTGTGTCTTACTTTTTGGGGGCCTGCATCTGTCACTTGGATAATAAATCCTTAAAGGGGTTTTTTCCAAAACCATTGTACATTTTAATTAATGGATCTCAGAATAATAATAAAGTTCCAAAATTGGATGTGTTAAAAATGTTCCTGTCCCGAGATATTCTTATATATGTGGCCCTGTGTAATGGATGTGTCCGGCCATGGAGGAACAGGTGGGATATACCACAGCTCCTGGGCAGGGTAGGAAGTTGGAGAGTATACAGGCATTACAGCCGGGGATCACAGAGTATAAGAGCATACAGACATTACAGCCGGAGATCACAGAATATAAAATTATCCAGACATTACAGCCAGGATCACAGAATATTATTATACAGACATTACAGCTGGGGATCACAGAATGAGTATACAAACATTACAGCTGGGATCACAGAATATTATTATACAGACATTACAGCCGGGGATCATAGAATACAAGAGTATACAGACATATTCTGTGATTCCCGGCTGTAATGTCTGTATACTCTCTTACTTCCTCCCCTGCCCAGGAGCTGTGGTATATCCCACCTGTTCCTGTATGGTCGGACACATCCATTACACAGGTGCACATTTATAAGAATATCTCGGGATAGGAGCATTCTTTTATAACGCATCCAACTGTGGAACTTATTTTTATTCAAAGATCTATTAATTAAAATGTACAATTGTTTGTGGCACAAACCCTTTAAATGAAGAATAATCATCAGCCAGGTAGTTATAGGTGGCATTTTTGAGCTGTATACTGATGGATTCCTTTTAGTGCTTGGGGTACAGAACGTCACACTTCACTGCTACTTCATTGTTTTTAGACCAAGGATTGAACAGTAATCTGATGTAATATATAGTGCCAGCATCTACAGCTGCATTCTCATGGTTTCCAACTGCAGAATCTCCTATCTAATCTGATAGTTACACTTAATGTTCACTCACATCATCGTATAACTGACGAGTGCAATGTGAGAAAAATTACAATGCTCTCGGACCCATGTTACTCAATGAGGCAGAGCTGATCTGAGATTTTTTTTTTTCCTTCTCCGCTCTATTCGGCTTGAGGGAAAAAAAATTGCAGAGTCGACCAGGGCTGTGGAGTCAGGTAAGCCAAACCTCCTCCTGAATCTTAACGCAAAGCTCTAGCGTGACTACACACAGTCAAGACTGAAAGTGACACCCTTGAAATTGTTCCAGAAAATGGGTATTTATCCCAGAAAATATATTGCAATTACACACGATTATATCCTTTGTGTGTGTTGGAACAACGTAGAAAAAAAATGGTCCCGACAGAATTGTGGGTAAACACATTTGTTTCCAGCATGTGATGCTCATTCACAGTCACCTGTGACAAGTAACAAGTGTGGGCAATATGAAAATCACACCTGAAACCAGATAAAAAGGGGAGAAGTTGATCAGTTTTTGTGCAACACTAAGCATGGAGAAGAAAAAAAAGAACTGTCTGAGGACGAGAGAACCAAAACTGTTGAAAAATAACAATCTCAAGGTTACAAGTCCACACTCGAGGTGCTCTGCAGTTATCGGATGAAAAATAAGAAAAAAAAAAAAAGTAAAAAATAAAAATAGTCATCAAGTGTGCTCTGACTAAAAAAGGTCAGAGTCACATCTGCCTCCTGCTGACACTAAGCTTAAACTGATCAGTTCTCACTCCAGACCTAGGGGTGTATAGGAGCCAACTTTTTTAATTAGCTTAGTGTCGCCTCCTAGTGGACAGCAAAGCACATGGTATCCTGTGTCCCCCAATGAAGCGATGGAGAAATAATCTTAAAAGTTACAAGTCCATGTAAATGATAATGATAAAAGGTTGCAACGCAGGATAATCCGGATGGTGGCTAAACCCACTATCATGTGCCAAAGAAATTTACAGAACCTGAGAAGTTGTGTTGCTTATCCACGTCATGTAAATAAAAGCTTATAACCTGACGTTAAATTCATCCATTGGTTGTGTAAATTACTCTTTTGAAAGCTGAAACCCTCCCAAATGTGGTTTAGGTTAAGAAAATAAACTGGCATCAATGCTGGAATATTGATCATTTACTGAACACAGAATGGTCAGATTTTGGCAAGACAAAAGTTATGTCGCCTGGTCATATAATGCACCCAATCCTAGTATACATCCTCACCTGTGCTCAGTAATTAATCTGTTAATTAGTGGGTGTGTATAAAAAAGAAACCCAGCACCCCAGACATTCACTTGAACTGCAACTTGAGCTCTGACAACATGCCAAAAATCCAACTTGCGACCAATGCCTTGAATATCAAGAGGCTGAAGACCAGATCCACTGCAGAGGTGGCTGGCACCTTTAATGTGTCTCAGCGTCAAGTACAAAGAATTAAAAAAAGATTTGAAGAGACTGGAGATGTGTTTGACAACCCCAGGTCCGGCAGACCCCGCATGACAACTGCTCAGGAGAAACGTTTGTTGGTTAGAAAATCCAAAACAAGCCCCTCTTCCACCGCAGCAGAGCTCTAACAGGCCTGGTTACCTCAAGTCCGTGTGTCAACTAGAACCGTTCAGTATGGGGGTGTGCGAAACATTTGTAAGGTGGAAGGCAATATCAAAAGCCTAAAATATCAAGAAGTATTAAGTACCTCTTATATTCCAAATCATAAAAAGGAGAATTTTGTGTACTCACCGTAAATTCCTTTTCTCTTAGCCTCTAATTGGAGGACACAGGACCGTGGGTGTTATGCTGCTGTCCACTAGGAGGCGACACTAAGCAGAATCTGCAAAAGAGTTACAGTGGCTCCTCCTCTGCAGTATACACCCCTGGAGCAGGCACTGCCTCACCAGTTTTGTGCTAAAGCAGCAGGAGAGTTAACAGAGTAAAAACAGTACAACGAGGCCTGTTAAGTAAACAGGCAAATATACATAAATGTAATATGAATACCGTAGCAAAGGCCCGAATGGGCAACAGGGTGGGTGCTGTGTCCCCCAATTAGAGCCTAAGAGAAAAGGAATTTACGGCGAGTACACAAAATTCTCCTTCGCCTCATTGGGACGTCCCAAAGCAGTCCCTGGGGGGGGGGGGAAGCAATGGAACTATTAACACTGAACAAAGTCAGTGAAGAACTATGCACCTACAGGTGGGCTACTGCCACCTGGAGGACACGTCTACCTAGACTTGCCGCTACCGGGGACTGAGTGAGAACACTATAGTGGAAAAACGTGTAGGCTGTACCATGTGGCTGCCTCACACACTTGTGGTGAAGACACCTGGTGCTTAACAGCCCAGGAGGCCCTAACAGCCAGAATAGAATTTGCATTGCTACTGGCCGGAAGGGACGGGTTTTTGATGGTAGGAGCATCCTGGAGGGTAGGTCTGATCCAACTGGTCCGAGAAGTCTTAGAGGCTGGCATGCCTGTGCGTTTCCGCTCTGGAAGAAGGAAGAGAGAGCGACAGACCTCCTGAGGTGCTGTCCTGGACACATAGGGCCCTGACGAGGTCCCGCATATGAAAAACTGTGTTGACCCGATGAACAAACGCTGGGTACAGCGATGGTAAGCAATGTCCTCAGTCAGGTGGAAAGATGACACCACCTCGGTATACAAGATGGGACCGGCCGTAGGGAAACCTTGCCCTGGTGGAAGACCAGAGATGGCGGTGTACAGGAAAATGCTGTAAGCTTCGAGACTCTTTAGAGAGAAGTGAGTGCTACCAAAAATACCACTTGCTATGTGAGAACGGAAAGAGGAATTCCCGTTAGAAGTTTGAAGGGTGGCACTTGTAGGTCCGTGAGGACGAGGTTAGGTCACCTGGGTCCAGCGGCCTTCTGGAATGAGGAGGTAGAAGACAAACACCTTGAAGAAAGAATTACACGTCAGGTATTGTAGCAAGGTGGCTCAGGAATAGTACGGAAAAGGCTGAAACCTGTCCTGTGAGGGAACCGGAGAATGATCATGAGTCTAGGCTCAAGTGAAGGAAACTGAGGATCTTTGGTAGGGAATAGTCCCAAGGGAACAATGTAGAGCGGCACACCAAGCAAGATAGCTGTTCTATATACAGTGGTAAATCTGTACTGAGGCTGTTGTCCCGCTCTGAGTATGGTCACCACAACATCCTGGGAAAAGGCCAGCATGGATTAAGACCCACGCCCTCAAATTCAGAGCCGACAAAGTCCGATGATAAAACGGGCGTTGAGAGCGTAGGGCTGGTAGGCGCCCTGGCACGTCTGCTGTGAGTTGTACGAGAGCGGCGTACCAAGTGCTACTGGGCCAGTCTGGGGCATGAAAATGATCCGGTGATAGTTTTGCTTGATCTGTCTCACTACCTTAGGTATAAGGGGCAGTGAGCAAAAAATACTAGTATATGTGCCCCTAACTGCGGGTCAGGGGACCTAGCTATGAGTACGGGAACCTTGGTATTGAGGCGCCACGTCATGAGATCCACAGCCAGGGTTTTCCAAGTATCGGCATGTCGGAAGGCTTCTGGATGTAGGGACCAGTCCCCTGAATCTATCCCTTGGCGACTGAGGAAATGCATGTTCCAGTTGTTCACACACGGTATATAATAATAATAATTTTTATTTATATAGCGCCAACATATTCCGCAGCGCTTCACATTCACAATACAAAGCTCACATTTAAACAATCATAAGAAACAATTAGAAAATACAATACAATGCCAAAAACAATACAATACAAAGCATAACATAATACAATAATTGGAGCAAAAAATGGCAACCCTGCTCATAAGAGCTTACAATCTAACAATGAGGTGGGGGTGACAAGGTATAGGTGATCAATTGCAATGATAGTATAGTCAACTTGAGATGGGGAACAGATAGGAGCAGAAAAAGTGGCCACAACCCGTTGTATGTGATCCACTTGAGGCGGAGCGGATAGGCCGACAGTACTGAGGTTGTGGATTCCGCCAAGTAAATGAACTTCTGCCATCGCCTGGAGACTGTGGGTTCCGCCTTAGTGGTCAACACATGCCACAGCCGTACCAATATCTGACTGTAGTCTGATACGGCAGCCTGCAAGAAGGCTGAAGAGCTTCAGTGGTAGAAGGATCGCCCGATCTCTAATAGGCTGATAGGTATCTGTGATTCCAGGCAGGACTCTGAGCCCTGTGTTCTGCGATGGGGGTGCACCACGCCCCATCCAGATAGACTCGCATCGGTGGTCAGGACGTTCCAACTTGGTGGAAGGAAAGGCTTTCCCTGCGTGAGAGAGTGGCCAGAGTCACCCGTGGAGAGACTGCCTGGCCAATGCTGGCGGTGAAACTTTTCATCGAGAGACCGGGAGTTCTTTTCCTATGACTTGATCCGAGGTGCAGCTGAGGAAGGGTACTGCTGCTATCACTGCCACAATTCCGAACTTTTATGGCAGTTCTGAAGGACTGCAGAACCCAGCGAAGGAGGGCACTGACTCATAGCCGAAGGGCCCGTGCCACAGCCTGGGGAAGGTTGACTCGAGCCGTTGATGTAGTAAACTGCAGTTTAATTAAGACTGGAGACCGAGTCGGAATTGGAGTAGGCCTGTGGAGGTTGACCAGTTAGCCGATCCTTTTCAAAGTGCCCACTGTGAAGAAGACGCTGTGTTCACAGTCCCAGAAAGTCGGCGCTTTGATGAGCAGGTCGTTCAGGAATGGAAGTACGACGACACCCCTGGAATGAAGGATAGTCAGGACGGTCGCCATGACATGTGTGAATACTCCGGGACACTCCGGAACCTGTAGCCAAGCCGAACGGAAATGCTACCCATTGGCAGCGTTCTTGTTGATTGCAGGTAGGCGGCCTGTAGATCCCTGGATGTAAGGAATTCATCCTGTTCCCTGGACGCAAATATGGAGTGAAGAGAGTCCATGCGGAAATGGCTTATCCGGACATGTCTGTCCAGTTGGTGCAGGTCTAGTATAGGCCGTACTACCTTTCTCTTTGGGGACTACTAAGATTGGAATAGAAACTGCTAAAAACACTCCTCGCGTGACACGGGTGCCATGACTCGTGAGCTGACTAGAGACTCAACCGTTGTGAAGAATGCTTGGGCCTTCACTGGGAATTTTTGGGGAACTGAAAGGAAGCAACGGTTGGGGCGGTGGACACTAGCTCCGCACCCACTTGTCTTGTATGACGGGTAACATGGAGGTGCTGATAAGAGCAGCCGACCGCTTACAAAATGGTGGTGTAGGAATAAGGGAACAGAAAACCTGTGAGATCTTGGTCCCTCGGGCATAAATTGGCAAGACTGTCTCTGCCAGGCCGAGCAACCTCTACGGTTAGTCTGTGACCGCTCCCTGCGTGGCAACTGATCACCAGGCTGCAGTGGTGAACCAGTCGATGAATACCAAAATGATCGTAACTAAAGTGGAGACTGCTCTTTCCACTGCTTTGCCTATCCCGCTGCGAGGCCAAGGGGTCAGCATCCCAGATCAGGCCATTGCCAGAGGTCTTAACCCACTGCGCCACAGCGGGCTCCTTTGTTTGCTGACGGCGATTGAAGGGCCGCCTGGCAGTGTGCTGAGGGAGATAAGTGCATTTGCCTCCCATGGCATCTAAAGGCAATCCGTGCAGTTGTTATCTGAACAGACGTCCGCTGAGGTAGCTGAAGCCTGTGGGGGATTCTTTGAGGTCGTGTGTGACGGCCATTCTTGCTATCAAAGTGCACGGTAAATGGTAATAGTATTGACAGCTGCTAATGCTGTGCGATTGGCCAAATAAAGGGTTGCTGTATCAGGTAGTCAGCTGCGTCTGCGACCTGAGCTGCCTGGTCCGCCAGAGTAGGATCGGCGTTCGTGGGCCTCAGAATAGTATTGCAAGTCAGGGTACTGGGGGAGACGCTTGAGGTAATGTAGCCCATTTGAGGTCACAGCCGGGAAGAATGGATAACGTGCCTTAATTAGTTTTCCCAGGGAAAGAGCGGTGTGTTTGGAAAATCCCCCTGAAGACAGGATGATCTGCAAAATATCTGCGCTGTCCTTGCCCGTTTAAAAGACACCGTGTGTCTGTTGCCTCAATCGGTGGGTCGGAGATATCCGGGACTGGTTCTGGCGGTTCTAGACCTAAGGACGTCTCAAGGTCCTGGTCTCAGTTAGACTGAAAACCTGAAGAGGCTGTAATAGAACCTCAGAAGCCATAGTAGTGCACGGACTAGACGGAACCAGTCCAGGGAGCCGCATATAATGCCAGAAGGATAACAATCTGTATATAATGTAGGGAATGGCCCGTTATCCAGGGCAGCACTGCCAACACCGTCTCGTGCTACCTGTAATGCTCGCACTCTCACACAATATACGGAGAGAAACAGGAACACACAGGATAAGCTTATTTAGCAGTAAACTATTGAGCTGCATACCCCTGTAATGTACTAGACTGGCAAGCGGTCCTGCAGCACTTACATAACATAACATTGTGGTGTCTGTAACCTTGCAGCATTGTTACCGCTGCCGCATGCTGCCCGAAGTGTGGGAGCCAACTGATCAGAAATCTGACCAGTCCCGTGTCCCCTGTGCGGATCCCTTGTGTACCTGCAAGGCTGCCTGCCCACTGATACAGGACTCCGTCCTGACGCCATGGAAACCGCCGACTTCCGGTGGTAGAGCGGAGGAGGAGGGGCGGGACATTAATTATTCAGACCGCGCATGGAGATCTCGCGAGCAAGCGAGAAGGGCAAAAATGACCGTCCTGCCCCTCGATGACGCGTAAGCAGCGTCATTCGGTGGGCGGCGCTGCAGTAATGTAGGCCCGAGCCGGAGCCTAGATTACAATGCGGCCCCGAAAACGAGGACAGGTTGGCGCGGAAGTCCGGACGGCTGTCCGGAACTTCCGCAGCGGGGGACCCCCTGTAAAAAAATACATATTAAAGACAGTGGCCCCCACAACTGATACTGGCAGAGTTCGTAACACCGTGTGCTCTGCAGGGCTGTATGCGGGCTGGAGCAGGTCTCAACCATCAGAACCCCGCAGGGGTGAGAGGGGTGGGAGAGTGCCAGCATGGAGTTCCCAGAGCACCGGATCCGCGGCAATGTACTGGTAAAGTGGCGGGAAAAAACCCTGGGGGAAGCCCCATAGGGGTCCTGGGAGCGGCTCCAATCCTGCAGCAGCAGGGATGCCAATGGGTACCTTAAAGATGTCTCAACCCAAGTACCGACCATGTAAATTGGGGAAGGTGGCTGTTGATCCCGTGCTCCTCATCCTGGTAGTTAAGCCGATGAATAAATGTGGTATAATAATAGTAAGCGCTGAGAGCTAAAACAGGATACACAATGCTCTTAAATATATTACCTTTGAGTTTTATTCATTCAACAAATAAAAGCCCTCCTGCCACAACGCGTTTCGACGCTGACTGCGTCTTCCTCAAGTGCACTTGAGGAAGACGCAGTCAGCGTCGAAACGCGTTGTGGCAGGAGGGCTTTTATTTGTTGAATGAATAAAACTCAAAGGTAATATATTTAAGAGCATTGTGTATCCTGTTTTAGCTCTCAGCGCTTACTATTATTATACCACATTTATTCATCGGCTTATCTACAATCTCCCTTCGGGGAGCGTGGTGTTGTGAGCTGCTCCGGAGCAGGACCTGGCTACATTTATCCATCCTTAAAATCGGCACATGATCCTTCACGCGAGCCAGCTAAGGAGAAGGCAGGAATCTTATATTAAAAACGTTGAAGGGGAACACCAAAGATCAGAAGATCAGTGAATATAAACCTTCACTCACCACATATCCACAATCTAGTTGTGCGGATACGGCACAACTAGTAAAGGTGAGTGAAAATCCTGAATATCGAAAATCTAGATTCCCCAATGCAGCGTGGCGCAACCTTTGTTTTTTCTTTTGCATGCCTCATCCTGGTAGTGTCACAGCATAATTCCTCGAGGGGAACATCTCCTGCTTCTTTGCTCATAGAAGATAGCCGTGAAAGGAGATGCTGCAGAACCTCACTTTAACTCACGTCGCCATCAGTGGGGAAATGAATAAGGAGGATGGAATGCTGGTCTGTCTCAACTTTAACCCAGCGCCCCAACAGTGGGATGCCGAGGAAGGAGGGTGGCATATGTAAGGATATCTCGACTTTAACCCAGCGCCTCCAAAAGTGGGGGGCAGAGAAAGGACCATGCCGGGGGTCTCGCATGGGACCCACTTTTCTTCTTCTTTTAAAGAAAAAATTAAAAAGTGAAAAATTAAGAGAGAAATAAAATCTAGATGTGCCTCCTAACGACACTAAGCAAAAACTGGTGAGGCAGTGCCTGCTCCAGGGGTGTATACTGCAGAGGAGGAGCCACTGTAACTTTTGCAGATTCTTAGTGTCGCCTCCTAGTGGACAGCAGCATAACACCCACGGTCCTGTGTCCCCCAATGAGGCGAAGGAGAAAGGGGTCAAATTCTGCAGCAGGATGGTGCTCCATCTCATACATCCATCTCTACAACAAAGTTCCTCCAGGCAAAAAAGATCAAGGTGCTCAAGGATTGGCCAGCCCAGTCACCAGACATGAACATCATTGAGCATGTTTGGGGTAGGATGAAAGAGGAAGCTTGGAGGACAAAACCAAAGAATCTAGATGAACTCTGGGAGGCTTGCAAGACTGCCTTCTTTGCTATTCCTGATGACTTCATTAATAAATTGTATGAATCATTGTTGAACCGCATGGATGGTCGTTCAAGCTCATGGAAGTCACACAAAATGTTAAATATGACTAATAGCACCACAACTTCATTCACCAATGTTATGCAACATATATTTGTATTTTAAGTTAATTTTTTGTTTGAAAATCACATTACTTTCTGTGGGTGACAAAACTTTTGTCTTGCCAAAATCTGACCATTCTGTGTTCATTAAATGATCAATATTTCAGCATTGATGCCAATTTATTTTCTTAACCAAAACCACATTTCGGAGGGTTTCAGCTTTCAAAAGAGTAATTTATACAACCAATGGATGAATTTAACATCTGGTTATAAGCTTTTATCTACATAACATGGATAAACGACATAGCTCAGGGCGCCTCAGTGTCAGCACGAACTGTCCATTCACATGGGAATTACATGAAATGCTCTGGAGGAGACCCAGGAGAACCTCACTGCTGACAGGCAGAAAAAGGCCAAAATGTACTTAAACCAGAATCCAACAGATGAGACAAGATAGAGCTTTTTGGTAAAATGTATCATTCTACTGTATACCGACAACAGAATGAGGCTACAAAGAAAAGAGCACAGGACCTACAGTCACATATGGGGGAGGTCAGAGAAAAGAGCAAAGGACCTACAGTCACATATGGGGGAGGTCAGAGAAAAGAGCACAGGACCTACAGTCACATATGGGGGAGGTCAGAGAAAAGAGCACAGGACCTACAGTCACATATGGGGAAGGTCAGAGAAAAGAGCACAGGACCTACAGTCACATATGGGGAGCTCAGATGTTTTGCTGCCTCTGCCACTGTGGGCCTTCACCGTAAGACATCATGAAATCTCAAGATTACCAATGGATTTTAGGTGGTAATGCAGAGCCCAGTGTCAGAAAGCTGGGGGCGTCCTGAGTCATGGGATTTCCAGCAGAACAGTGACCCCAAACATCAAAAAGCCTCAGAAATGGAGGAAACAAAGCGCTGAAGAGCCCTGAAGTGTCAGCAATGAGTCCGGATCTAAATCTCATTGATCTCCTGTGGAGAGATCTGAAAATTTGGAGAAGACGTCTCAAATATGAGAGACCGGGAGCAGATTATAAAGAAGAGGAGAAACTGCAGAAGAAGCAGCTTTTGGGGGTTATAGGAGGCGACTGATTGTAGGGATTTATTCCAAAGGGGATACCAAATATTAAGAGTGGGACAACAATTTTATCTGGACCATTTTTGGGGATTTGTGTGAAATTCTGTCCAATTTGCCTTTTTTTCTACTTTTTTTTGTGTTGTTACATTACAGAGAAAGGAAATAAAGTGTATAACAAATCAAAGGGAATTGCAATAATTTCCTGGAATAATTTTAAGACTGCCATGACTACATCAGATGAGACTCACCTATTCAAGTGTATGTGTGCTTGTGGGAAAACGGACGTCACATGGATCATCTGTAAGCCATCAAATTTTTACAGATACATCACCATTCTGTAGGACAGGACACTGTAAATGATTGTAGAATAATAGTTGCCGAGAAAAAAAATCTAATGTCAGATGGATGCTGGGCAAGAAAAAAAAAAAAAACACATACTTGCAGGACATACAGAATGACACGCATCACACAGGTCCAACTTTTCTGGATGAAAATCGGACTGATTTGTTGTAGACAAGTGTGAGCGAGCCCGGACTAGCATTTACCACTGTATTCTGATGGTTTACTTTTGGCACTTGGGTTACACAAGCTCACATTTCATTGCTGCTTCACTCACTTTTTATACCAAGCATTGCATAGCGAGCAGATGTCTACCGACATTCCGAACTGCATGCTGATGGTTTCCCATTTGCTCTTGGGCTCAGGAGCTCAGATCACACTACAGTCCCTTCTTTATACAGTAAATCTGCTGCATGTGAACCCACCCAAACTTTTCTTGGCTGAAATTTCAGTGCCCCATCCATAAGGACTCAAAGGTACAGCAGCACCTGCTCAATTGCTCCGTCCCAGCAGATGTAGTGTATCAGACCAGCTAACCTTTATATCGGGGCGGTGATGGTACCCAATTGTAAATTACATCTTTCACCGCATCAACATTGATGGGGTATTTAACACCCAGTGTTCAGGGGTTTGCTGCTCCTGCCACATGTAAAGGGTGTATAGGGCCAGAGCAGCACAGCTCCCTATACTGTAGTGGTCGCTGCCATGTGCTACAGTCCAGCTCCTATTCACTCCAATGGGAGATGAAAACTCAGTATATAAAACCACAAACAACTGATCTGAAGTGTGGGGATTCCATCGCTGATGTTGATGACTTATCCTGGAAAAACACCCACACTTGCCCACCAGGGTCTTGATCAACACATTGCAGTATCCAGTTGATAGTTTATAATACTCACGTACGTCCCCCTTAAAGGGAATCTGTCAGCAGGTTTTGCCATGTAAGCTGAAGAAAGCATGCTGTAAGGGTTCAAAATACAAAAGGCAACTGTGCTTCTCTTATCAGTATGTGTGCAATTGTTTATGTAAAGGCTTTATCACCTGGTGATTACCATTGCAGGACTAGTAAGTAACGCACACAGCAGTCCAACACACCCCCTGCTGTAAATGACACCTCACTGTTACATCTCCATAGAAAGCCTGGTATGGGTGGGGGTTAGCTCTCCCAGCCCAGCTACATACTTAAAACTAAATGCTTTGTGACAGAGTGGCTGGGGCCAGTTATGTATATGATACATCACTGGATTCAGGGTCTCTTTGCCTACAACATGCTTCTCTCAAATGAAGTAGAAAAAACTTGATTACAGATTCCCTTTAACGACGGCCTGTTTTATCCTGAGCAGGCTCCATCAACTCTATAAAAAGCAACCGCTATTTATGCAACATTTTTTTTAAACGGAAAAACCTTGCAACATCCAAAATTCTCTCACCCTGGATACACCCAGAACAGAAGTGCTAGCAGTCATAACTCTGTATTAAAATAATTTATTGGCTCCACATTACATGGATGTCGCTGCGATACTCTGCCATACACACATAAATACTACACACATACAGCGCACTTACTGCAGAGTTCACGGCACGACGGGAGCCATGCGAGCAAAATGTGATGTCTGCTATGTTAACATACCCTGTATCACAATCTCAGAACTGTGCTGGCCACTCAGTACCCCCATAGATATGAACCCTGCACTATAATCGTCCCTTTGTAATATCCACACTACCACTGCAGATACCAAACAAACATTCTCCCCTCCAGCAGCTGTGTAATCCTGAGCTATGGATTGTAATGTAGATCACCCTAGGAGGGAGGAGAGACCCAGCGGAGGTATAAAGATCTGATTAAAGGGATTGTTCAGGCTTTTCCTAAAATTCTGTGTTTATGTCTAGGCTGCAAAATGCTAACAGTTTGTAATTTACACCCTGTTAGCATTTTGCATGCTTACCTAGATCATGATTCAGGGTTTGGAGGAGCAGCTCACCCCCGTCTAGAGGCGTGTTGTTTTGGAGCCTGGCTGTAATTTCACAACTGGTAGTTTACCCCCAGACCCCAGCAAGCCCTCCCTAATCTCCAATATGATCACCCCCATTCACTTATGTCGGTGCTAATTGAACCGCATTGCACTGAGCGGTCATCTCCTTCTCTCTGTAACACTGTGCTGAAGCCACATCTCTATGAAGAAGATGACCGCTCTGTGCAGTTCTTCGGTGTGTGCGCGGTTCATCTTCTTCATAGAGATGTGGCTTCAGCACAGTGTTACAGAGAGAAGAAGATGACCGCTCAGTGCAATGTGGTTCAATCAACACCGACATAAGTGAATGGGGGTAATCATATTGGAGATTAGGGAGGGATTGCTGGGGCCTGGGGGTAAACTACCGTTGTGACATTACAGCAAGGCTCCAAAACAACATGCCTCTAGACAGGGGGTGAGCTGCTCCTCCACACACTGAATCATGATCTAGGTAAGAGTGCAAAATGCTAACAGGGTGTACATTACAAACTGTTGGCATTTTGCAGCATACATACACACAGATCATAGGAGAAGCCCAGACAACCCCTTTAAAGTGTATCACATTCTAACACGAGAACCATCCCCCCGCCCCCATCAGTGCAGTGTCCCATTATTTTGATCGTCCAGTGCAATCTTCCCAAGAATCTGCTGTTCCAGCTCATTATTCCCCACCGGAAGCTGAAAGAAGTTCATCTCAGCAGCCAACGCCGCCATTGCCGATGGGTCCTGCCCAAATTGCGCTCGGAGCATCATGTCCATCTTTTCCAGTCGGCGTTTTAACCGTTTAGCCTCTCGCTCCCGCACAAGTCGGGCTTGACGTTTCTCTGGTGACTCGTTGGCCCGTTTCATGCGCATCGCCTCGCGATCTCTCTGCAGGCGCCTTGCCCTCTGCTCATCTGTCTCCTGCATTCTCTGCTGTCTCTTAGCTTCTCTGTCCCTCATCCGTCTCAGTTCTCGTTCCTCAGGGGTCTCACTGTCTCGTCTGCTCTTCTTGGCAGTACGCTCCCGTTCCAGCCTTTGCATTCGGGCCTGCACAGGCTCCTTCTGTCTCCGGTTAGCCCATTTGCGTACTGTGGGGGTCTGGGTTGACATCATCTTCCTGTAAGCCACACAGTTATTGCACACAAGTAACACTCCAGCAGGGTAAACAGCATTGAAGTCCATACCACTGGGGCTTTTTGGGTTGTTTTGATCCCAGCTTTCTGGAGATAAAACCTCTGGCAGCTTTTCACTGAACACAAAGGAGATGGTTAAAGTTATTATGAGGATATTACTCTTCTAAAACAGGTTGTGCCATGAACAATTATATATTTTAATTAATAGTTGTTAGAATAAAAAAGTTTTACATTTGGATGTGGTAAAAATGTTCCTGTCCCATGATATTCTTACAAATGTACCCAAGTTTATAAACAGTCAATGAAATGGCTTACATTACAGAAATCATCTGTGATCCCCAGCTGTAACGTCTGTATACTTTTATATTCTGTGATCCCAGGCTGTAATGTCTGTATACTCTCTTACTTCCTCCCCCCCACCGTCCAAGATCTGGGGTATATCCCACCCGTTCCTCCATGATCGGACACATCCACTACACAGGGGCACATTTATAGGAATATCTCGGGACAGGAACATTTTTTGTAACACTTCCAATTGTGGAACTTATTTTTATTCTAACATCTATTAATTAGAATGTACAATTGTTTGTGGCACAACCCCTTTAAAAACATATATTTTAAAGGGCGACTCCGATCTGACTTCGGCAGCAGGACATACAGCTGACAGACTACATGCTCCACACCGGTCATGTCATCCAAAGGGAAAAAGGGGTCTGTGTTGTTTCAAAAAAAAAAAAAAAAATTTTTTTTTCTAATCCCGAACAAACTTTTCAGATTTCAATCCTCACCTGTTGAAAGTGTCATGACTGGAGAACTGAGTGCCACACACAGCACAATTGGAAAGCTGATCATCCGAATGGATCAGTAGATGTCGCCCTAAGGACCCAGGGGAGCTGAGGGCGCGGCCGCACACCGGACATAGGTAGCTTTTTGCGCTCACCACAGCAGCTGTGTGCTGAAGACAAAAAGAAGATCTGTGAACACGTGTAGTCAGATCTGTTTTGCAGGAGGGGGGGGGGGGCAGGGGTCCTCCAGTTGTCAAGGTAAGGTCTACTTTATTTTTTTGGGACCAAAAAGAGAATTTTGTTTACGTACCGTAAATTCTTTTTTCTTTAATCATCAATGGGAGACCCAGACAATGGGGTTTAGGGCTCTGCCCTCCGGAGGTCACACTAGGTACTACAAGTTTGTAGACACCGCCTCCTCCGCTTATAAACCCCCACCGTAGGAGACATCCTCAGTTTAGTCCATAAGCTGCGAGGAGAAAATAAACCACACCCGAAACATCGGGAAGAATGCCGTGCACAGACGGTGTAACAACCCGGAAAAAACACTGTCTCAACAGAGAACAGATCAAATGCAAAACATGCGACGGAACAACTGGGTGGGTGCTGGGTCTCCCATTGATGATTAAAGAAAAAAGAATTTACGGTACGTAAACAAAATTCTCTTTTTTCTGGTCATCATAATGGGAGACCCAGACAATGGGGATGTCCTAAAGCAATACCCCAGGGCGGGAAGAGTTCCTCAACAAGACGGATAACACATGGTTCCCTTTATAGGTGGGCAACCGCCGCCTGGAGAACCCGCCTGCCCAAACTCGCATCCGCAGAGAATATAGTGCTTAGAGAAAGTGTGCAGGCTGGACCAAGTGGCCGCCTGACACACCTGTAGAGCAGACGCTCTATGTCGCAAGGCCCAGGAGGCACCTACAGCTCTAGTAGAGTGTGCCTTCAAACCCACCGGGAGAGGCAAACCAGAAGACCGGTAAGCCTCCTGAATGGGAGCCTTGATCCATCTGGCCAAGGTCGACTTCGAAGCCGCGGACCCCTTACAGCGACCCATCGTGAGGACAAATAAGGAATCCGAACTCCTAAAGGAGGCGGTCCTGGACACATAAATGCGTACAGCCCTCACGAGATCCAGAGTATGGAGGTCGCGCTCAACCTGATGAACGGGAGCGGGGCAAAATGATGGGAGAACAATCTCCTGGTTTAGGTGAAACGTTGAAACCACCTTCGGCAAGAATTCTGGCCGTGGGCGCAACACCACCTTGTCTTGGTGAACCACCAGAAAGGGCGACTTGCACGAAAGTGCAGCCAATTCTGAGACCCTTCTCAGGGACGTAATTGCCACCAGAAAGACCACTTTCTGGGACAGACGAGAGAGAGAGATGTCTCTCAGTGGCTCAAACGGCGGTTTCTGCAGAGCCGCCAGGACCATGTTGAGGTCCCAAGGGTCCAGAGGTCGCCTGTAAGGCGGAACCACCCGAGATACCCCCTGCAGAAATTGACGGACCTTCGGGAGGAGCGCCAAGCGCCTGTCAAACAGCACTGAAAGTGCTGATACTTGACCTTTCAGAGAGCCAAGGGATAATCCCAACTCCAACCCCGACTGTAGGAAAGCCAACAATGTCGGGATGGACAATGGCCACGGTGAGCGTCCACCAGAGGCACACCAGGAGAAAAAGATTTTCCACGTTCTGTGGTATATCTTCCTGGAAACAGGTTTCCTAGCCCTATTCATAGTGGCAACCACTGTAGGAGAGAAGCCTCTGGATGTCAGCAGCCAGGCCTCAAGAGCCATGCAGTCAATCTGAGGGCCCTGGAATTGAGGTGGAAGAATGGGCCTTGCGCGAGTAGATCTGCGCGTTCTGGAAGAGCCCACCGGTGTCCGCCTGACAGTTGCCACAGGTCCGGGTACCAGGACCTCCTGGGCCAATCTGGAGCCACTAGAATGGCTACTCTGCATTCCATCCTGATTTTCCACAGGACCCTGGGAATCAGAGCCAGAGGCGGGAACACATATGGCAGCTGGAAGCTGGACCAACTCAGGATCAGGGCATCCGCCCCCAGAGACTGAGGATCCCACGATCTTGCCATGTATTGGGGCACCTGATGATTCAGCCGTGAGGCCATCAGATCCACGTCCGGAGTGCCCCATCTGCCGCAGATGTCCCGGAAGACGTCTGGATGTAGAGACCACTCTCCGGCGTCCATGCCCTGTCGGCTCAGGTAGTCGGCCTCCCAGTTCTCGACCCCTGGGATGTGAACTGCGGAGATCAGGCAGCCGTTTTCCTCCACCCAGGCTAGAATGCGGTGGACTTCGGCGAGGGCCTGAGCACTTCTGGTCCCTCCCTGATGATTTATGTAGGCGACGGCCGTCGCATTGTCGGACTGCACCCGAATGGGGTGTCCTGACAGGAATTTCTGAAACGCCAGGAGCGCCAGATAGACCGCCTTGATCTCCAGCACGTTGATCTGCAATGCCGACTCCGACTGAGTCCAGAGGCCTTGAGCCCTGTGGTGCAAGAACACCGCACCCCAGCCCTTCAGACTGGCGTCTGTGGTCACACACTAACCATGACGGTTTTAGGAAGGACCGGCCTCGTGACAGGTGACGTGGCTGGAGCCACCACTGCAGGGAGTCCCTGGTCGGTTGTGACAGTGTCACCAGCCGATTCAGCGAGATCGTCCTCTTGTCCCATCTGCGAAGAATCTCCAGCTGGAGAGGACGGAGGCGAAACTGTGCGAACGGCACCGCCTCTATCGCCGCTACCATGCGTCCCACCAGCTTCATCAAGACCCGTAGGGATGATTGTGGTGACAGGAGGACATTCTGCACTCCTGAGTGGATCGCTAGCTGTTTGGCTTGAGGTAGGGACACCAGGGCTGAGTCCGTGTGGAAGTCCATGCCCAGATACGTCAATGACTGGGTCGGAACCAGGGTCGACTTTTGAATGTTGAGAAGCCACCCGAACTGTTCCAGAGACTTCATGGTCGCCTCCAGGCTCACCCGACAAAGGTCTTCCGATGGCGCCCTGACCAGCAGGTCGTCCAAATAGGGTATGACGGCGTGTCCCTGCACATGCAGGAGAGCCATCATGGAGGCCATCACCTTTGTGAACACCCGCGGTGCCGAGGCTAGCCCGAATGGCAGTGCCACAAATTGGAAGTGCTCTTCCCCCACTGCGAATCTCAACCAGCGCTGATGCGCTGGTGCAATGGGCACGTGAAGGTAAGCGTCCCTGATATCGATGGACGCTAGGAAGTCTCCCTGCGACACAGCCGCGATCACGGAGCGCAGGGATTCCATGCGGAACTTCCGAACCAACACGTGACGGTTGAACAACTTGAGGTCCAAAACCGGGCGAAAAGAGCCGTCCTTCTTTGGGACAATAAAGAGGTTGGAGTAAAAATCCCTGAACCTCTCTTCCGTGGGCACTGGGACCACCACTCCGTCTCTTCGGAGTCCCTCCAACACCAGGTGAAAAGCCTGAGCCTTTTCTGGAGATGGAACCGACCGATGGAATCGGGGTATTGGTTTTGACGTCAGCTCTATCCTGTAACCTCTTGAGACTACGTCTCGAACCCACTGGTCTTGAACGTGAAGGAGCCACCTGTCCTGAAATCGAGACAAGCGTCCCCCCACCTGTGGGGAGGCAGGACGAGAGAGCGAGTCATGTCGAGGCGGGCTTGGGGGTGGCAGCCGCTGCCCCCGCCGGCTTCTTCTGACGACTCTTGGAACGCCACTGGGTAGCAGGCTTGCCCCCTCGGTCCGAGCGAGCGGACGTCGTTGATGACTGTGATCTGGAGCGAAAGGACCACTGCTTAGGGTTCCTTTTCACGGTATACCGTGGCTTAGGCTTATTCTGCGGGATCTTAGACTCAGCAGAATCCTTTATCAACTTGTCCAGCTCGGTGCCAAAAAACCTGTCACCAGCGAACGGAAGATTCTGCAAAATCTTCTTAGATGTGGTATCTGAGTCCCAAAGACGCAGCCACAACAGCCTGCGGATCGCAATTGCATTGGCGGAGGCCACAGCAGAGCGAGTGGCAGTTTCCAAAGTTGCCGTCCTGGCGTAATCCGCATAAGCCCTTGCTCTGTCGGTAAGCGCCAGGACCTCTGGACTGGACCTAGATAGTTCAGTGATACCATCCAAGCAGGTGGTAATCGCTTGTAGGGTCCAGACCGCGGCAAAATTAGGGGCAAAGGAAGACCCCACAGCCTCATAGGAAGACTTGGCGAGTTGCTCGACCTGTCTATCAGTAGCATCCTTCAATGAGGAGCTATCAGAGGCAGAAAACAGGGAGCGTGCAGCAATCCTGGTCATGGAAACGTCCACCTTTGGAGACTGCGACCATTCCTGAAGCACCTCCTGGGGAAAGGGAAAGCGATTGTCCTTGGGTTTACGGACATAACGCCGCCCAGGATGTAACCTGGGTGCTCTAATCACCCTTCCAAAATTAGTGTGGTCCATGAAGGATCCACTTGGTCTGGCCTCCGGCCGTAGCCATTGATAGACCTCTTTGGGGTGTACAGTCACCTCCTCAGGAGGAGTGACAAGACGCAATGTCTCATTGATGGAGGACACCAGATCCTCCACCCCATCTGGAGGTTCAGACACAGACCCGAGAGTAGAACCCCCCTCATCTTCCTCACCATCAGAGGAACGCTCCTCCTCAGAGAGAGCCTGGAGCTCGGGAGAAGCCTCACGAGGTCGCTTAGAGGGTCTCACAGTAGAAGTAAGAGACACCCGGGGGTAACTGGGAGGAGTAGCTGGGTTTTCCAGTCTCCTATGAAGTGCCTCCAGGGATTGCGACATGGAGGACATCTGGGACAGCAGGGATTCATTGATCCTATTCTGCGTTTCCCATGGCCCTGGGATCACCTGAACCTCAGGGTATAATCCCGGATTTGCAGACTCAGTAGTGGCAGTCCGGGCCTCTGGGCGTCCACAGTTATTGCAGGACCCCTCCACCAGTGTCCCTTTGCATGTAGCACAGGTAATGGTGACCACCACACCGCCTTAGCAGCATGCTTCCCAACTGAGGACATCGCCACAGTGGGGAGAATATAAGCCAATTTGTCACAAAAAAACAAACCGGGAAACCCGGTGGCTTACCGACCGCAGTAAAGCGGTAGGAGGAAGCGGTGTGTGTGTGTGTGTGACCTCCGCGAGTTCCGGTCTCCCCTGAAGTGCCGACACGTGCTGCCGGTAGATCCCAGCCGGGAAGTGAGGGAGAAGATGGCCGCCGAGAGCAAAGTCGTGGGCGGCGCCGAGAACACGCGGGAAGCACACACACACGCCCATCGGTGACGTCACCGCAAGGGCTGCTTCCCATCCTCCAGGCAGCCTCATTAATGGAGGTGACTAGAGCCCGCAGCGCGGGAAAGTGTGAATAGAACATACACACACAGACTGTCAGCATATACAAACACCTGCAGTCCACAGCCGCAGCCCCTGTGATACACAGGGCGGTCGGCCAGGGTGACCCCAGCACCGGGCACACCGACAGAACCGCGGACCCGAGGGTACGCGCGGTCTGAGTGTCAGGACACAAAGTGTCCGACACTACCCCCAGGCACACAGGAGACGCACGGGCCTCAGTGCCTGTCCGGTCTGTAAGCACCATTTAGGGAGGCCTCGGACGGGGGTGCAGCACCAGTCTGGAGTGTAAGCACCATTTAGGGAGGCCTCAGACTGGGCTGGCTCCAGTCCGGTCTGTAAGCACCATTTAGGGAGGCCTCGGACGGAGCGGAGCTGTGCAAGGCTCCCAACTCCCATTCTCCAGAGCCCCCAGAAGGGATGGAAAAAGGAGTGCGACAGCGTACCGGGAGAACACAGAGTGTCCAGGCATTTTGCCCTCCGGTACCTCCACCTGCGTGTTCCACAAAGGGTGAGCGGGGAGACTGTCGAGGGTCCCCGACGGGGACCATTTTACCTTGTCTTCAGACGCCATCACGTAAGCTGTGAGAATGCAGTGAAGTGCAAGCAAAGCGTGATCCTCCGAGCACACTAAGTTTAAAACTGAGGATGTCTCCTACGGTGGGGGTTTATAAGCGGAGGAGGCGGTGTCTACAAACTTGTAGTACCTAGTGTGACCTCCGGAGGGCAGAGCCCTAAACCCCATTGTCTGGGTCTCCCATTATGATGACCAGAAAATACTAGAACGTTGACATGACTTGATGACTGGGGTAAAGGGGGAGCAATAAGACTAGATCGCCTACCTGATACACGTGAGTGATCAGCTGCTCGTGGCTCTGACAGTCCAGCTGACAAAGGGGGCAAATAAAAAGTGTAGAATCCAGACTACCGTCAAAAGACTCGGAGACCTATCAAAGGGAGGAACAAAGTGTCAGAAGAACAGTGTGCTCGACACACGACACATTCCAGCATGTCGCTATTACATTATCCGGCGGGTTACGCCTCTTACCATAGATGCATCTTCCCGTTTCCTCATTCGTCTGCTCACGCCAGGTTCATCCACCTTCTCGCGTTATCTTCTTCAGAGGCCGGAGAGGACAGCTCATCAATTGTAGTATCCTCATCACTGTCGCCTGGAATAAGGAAACGTAACTTAGGAGATTTATTAGATCGGTGGGAATCCCACCCACTGCCGAAAAAGGGGACTAGAGGCGAGGAGATGAATACAAAGGCTAATGCCGCCTGCTGGGATTGGAAAGATGTATGATCACAGCAGTGCATCTAGTATACACACACTACCGCAATCAGCGTCTACACAAGTACTGTTACCGAGATGTAGGATCAGGACAATTTCTTTGTAAGGAACATCTCCAAAAGAAGAAGGAAAGAAATGGCCCCCACACGATCGATACACTGATCACACATTACACCCCACTCACTGCTGCTCTGGTCATTCTGCTCCATCTCCGACGCCTCCTGCTTTACAATCTCAGTTTTCATCATCGCTTCACAAGCTTGTTGATCCAATCCTGCAAACATATTCTCCCCTGAGAAGGGAAAAAAAAAAAGACAAAAATACCATTATACAAATCATGGGGGTTCACCTAGATATACGGAGAGATCTGCCAATCAAGATGGGAAGCAGGGTTATCCCCCTATCGATCACATCTTCCTGTGCACAGACCTCTCTACTTGTGCCTTCTACCCTTCTTTCTCCTGAGATAAGTACAACCTGCAGTTTTGTTTATGGAGTCTGTCAGCACAAAATGACTGTTCACACCAAGCCCAGGAGCTCAGTGCCCTTGGTGTGGTCAAATAGCTCAGTGCACCTTCCCACACTTTTTTTTTCCATCTGTCTCTGCTCTCTTCTAACTCCAGTCAATCAAGGAAGAAGGAAACAAAGGACAACCAGGTGGGAAGGTAGACGGAGCTGGGTGGCCACAAGAGTGCAACGAACGCCTGTGCTTGGTTTGAACAGTCATTTTGTGCTGACAGACTTGAATGGGTAGTGACATCTGTATAATTATATTGGGCAGCACGGCGGCTCAGTGGCCTGCACTACTACCATATATAGGATAGCACGGCGGCTCAGTGGTCAGCACTGTGCTAATTATATATATTAGCACAGTGCTGACCACTGAGCCGCCGTGCTATCCTATATATAGTACAGTGCAGACCACTGAGCCACCGTGCTGCACTGTATTATATACTGCTCAAAAAAATAAAGGGAACACTTAAGCAATAGTATATACTCCAAGTAGATCAAACTTTTGTGAAATCAAACTGTCCACTTAGGCCGGGTTCACCCCACGGCATGATCCGATCCGGGGCTGTCCGTTGTGAACCGGACAGCCCTGGATCAGATTTCGGCCCCATAGTAAGTCGTGGGGCCAGATAGACCCAGATGGCAGCTATCTGCCATCCAGTTTCCATCTCTGGGAGGATACAGGTGTATTCGGATTTTCCTCCCACATTTCCTCACATTTTTGTGTCCGGGGGTAAAAATCTGAGACACTTGGATCCTCCCGGTCCGGTGCGATCCGGCGCCCCCTAACATGGGGGTCTATGGCGCAGGATCACACTGGAGCTGCACCCGGGTGCTGAAGTTCAGCGCCAGTCGGCGCTGAACTTCAGCGCCAGCCGGCGCTGAACTTCAGCACCATGGAGCTGTACCCTGCTGACAGTTCATGACCGTGGCTAGCTCCCCGCTAGCCGCGATCTTGAATTATCAGCAACTGCAGCTGCTATAAGAATCCAGCTGGACATGGGACCGGTGGGCATATTTGGCCCTCCGGTTCTGTGTCCACATCAGGTCCGGGGCTGTCCGATTCACATGCTGCCGTGATGTGAAACCGACCTTAGGAAGCAACACTGATTGACAATCAATTTCAGATGCTGTTGTGCAAATAGAATAGACAACAGATGGAAATTATTGGCAATTATCAAGAAACACTCAATAAAGTAATAGTTCTGCAGGACCACAGACCACATCTCAGTACCAATGCTTTCTGGCTCATGTTTTGGTCACTTTGGAATGTTGGTTGTGCTTTCACACTCGTGGTAGCAGGAGACGGACTCTACAATCCACACAAGTGGCTCAGGTAGTGCAGCTCATCCAGGATGGTACATCAATGTGAGCTGTGGCGAGAAGGTTTGCTATGTCTGTCAGCGTAGTGTCCAGAGGCTGGAGGCGCTACCAGGAGACAGGCCAGTACACCAGGAGACGTGGAGGAGGCCGTAGGAGGGCAACAACACAGCAGAAGGACTGCTACCTCTGACTTTGTGCAAGGAGAAACAGGAGCACTGCCAAAGCCCTGCAAAATGACCTCCAGGAGGCCACAAACGTGGTATGTGTCTGTACAAACGGTTAGAAACCGACTCCATGAGGATGGTATGAGGGCAATACGTTCACAGATGGGGGTTGTGCTCACAGCCCAACACCGTGCAGGAAACTTGGCATTTGCCACAGAACACCAGGATTGGCAAATTCGCCACTGGCACCCTGTGCTCTTCACAGATGAAAGCAGGTTCACACTGAACACATGTGACAGAGACTGGAGACGCCGTGTAGAATGATCTGCTGCCTGCAACATCCTTCAGCATGACCGGTTTGGCAGTGAGTCAGTAATGGTGTGGGGTGGCATTTCTTTGGAGGACCGCACAGCCCTCCATGTGCTCGCCAGAGGTAGCCTGACATTAGGTACAGAGAGGAGATCCTCAGACCCCTGGTGAGACTATATGCTGGTGCGGTTGTCCCTGGTTTCCTCCTAATGCAGAACAATGCCAGAGCTCATGTGGCTGGAGTGTGTCAGCAGTTCCTGCAAGATGAAAGCATTGAAGCTATGGACTGGCCTACCCGTTCCTCAGACCTGAATCCGATTGAGCACATCTGGGACAACATGTCTCGATCCATCCACCAACGACATGTTGCACCATCCTGTCTAGGAGTTGACGGATGCTTTACTCCAGGTATTGGAGGAGGTTCCTCAGGAGACCATCCACAACCTCATCAGGAGCATGCCCAGTGGTTGTAGGGAGCTCATACAGGCATGTGGAGGCCACACACAATACTGAACCTCATTTTGACTTGTTTTAAGGACATTACATTCCACTTTAATTTTGCGTGTGACTCCAAATCCAGGCCTCCATTGGTTAAAAAATGTGATTTCCATTGATGATTTTTGTGTGATTGTTGTCAGCACATTCAACTTTGTACAGAACAAAGTATTCAGTGAGTATATTTCATTCATTCAGATCTAGGATGTGTTATTGTAGTGTTCCCTATATCTTTTTAGGCAGTGTATGTAGGACAGCATGGTGGCTCAATGGTTACCACTAAGGACAACACGGTGGCTCAGTGGTCAGCATTGTACTATATGTAGGGCAGTACAGTGGCTCAGTGATTAACACTGTTGCTTTGCAGCACAGCTTCAAATCCCACCAAAACAACATCTGTAAGGAGCTTGTATGTTCTCCCCGTGTTTCCTCCCACACTCCAAAGAGTTAGATTGTGAGCCCAATGGGGACTGCGATGATATTCCACAGTGTTTTAAAGGGATTAGGATGGCACTATATAAAGCAATGCATATTAATACTAAATGAAATAATTCCATAGCAGGAGCAGTTTTGTGCCTACAGCTACTGTGCAGACCAATGCATCTTATGCTCCCCCCACAAGTTTAGATAGGAGGGAACTCACACTTTACTTTATTTGGAGTTGTCTGTTTCCTCCGGGACATCTTATGAGAACTGGCTACATCCACACTGTTCTCCTACACAGAGCGGCTCTGAAATTTCTGTGAAAAAATGATGAAATAGTTAAAATAGCTACAAAGGAAAAAAATGCAATGTAAAATATGTGCAAAATTGAAGTAAAGTGGAACTGTGGACTCCCTTCATCCAAGCTCAAGGATGAATAGATTAATAGGGTTAATGTCCCCTCAACTTGGGTTCAAGTTGGGCGACCCCTCAAATCCAATAGGTGCCCTCCCAATTCTCCAGGTCAAGCCGGGTTCCTCCATAAACAGATAAATGTATATTCAAAAATCCAATCATACCACCAGGGCCGGCGTCGCACCTGGTAAACCTAGACTCACAATATCTGACATCCATGGAGCTGTGCCATCATCACAGCAGTTTAGCGTCTTGTATGACATAGCCAACTGTGATAAAGGCATTTAAGAAGTCAGAAATGGAGAAAGGTACAGTGTGTGTTCAGCCCCAGCACGTGACTGTAGGGTCCAGGTGGCATTGTCAAGGCAGTCGGCCATGTTTGTACACCCATGAGCCTGTGGTTGGGCATCATAGAAAGTTACACTATATAAAGCATTGTACAATTTATCACAGATGCGTTGATAGTAATTCAGACCGTTGTGAAAATCTATTTATCTCATTTGGCGAAGGCCATAAAAAAGAAAGATCGGAATGGAAGAATCACCATTTTTTGGTAACTTCACCACCAAAAAACAAATCAGAACGTTCTACAGCCCCCAAAATGGTAGAGATGAAAACCCCGGACCGGGCCCTGAGCCAGCCGTACGGGGAGACCCTGGAGCCCTGCACCGACCGTACGGGGAGACCCCGCAGCGGGGCCCTGCACCGAAGGTACGGTGAGACCCCGGAGCGGGGCTCTGCACCGAAGGTATGGGGAAACCCCGGAGCGGGGCTCTAAACCGACGGTACGGGGAGTGCAGCTGGGGATTAAACCACCACCCATAGTGCAGGTCGGCTGGGTATGGGGTGCAGCTCGGCCGAGTGTGCGGCGTGGCGCAGCTCGGCTGCGTATACGGCACGGCGCAGGTCGGCTGCGTATACGGCACGGCGCAGGTCAGCTGTCTATACGGCACGGCGCAGGTCAGCTGTCTGTACAGCACGGCGCAGGTCAGCTGTCTGTACAGCACGGCGCAGGTCAGCTGTCTGTACAGCACGGTGCAGGTCACCTGTGTATACGGCACGGTGCAGGTCAGCTGTGTATACGGCACGGTGCAGGTCAGCTGTGTATACGGCACGGTGCAGGTCAGCTGTGTATACGGCACGGTGCAGGTCAGCTGTGTATACAGCACAGTGCAGGCTGTATATACCACATACATGGCGCAGGGCTCCTAGTCAGCAGGGGGCGCCCCGCACTGTGCATGCCTCCACAGACCGCTGCATTCATCTCTCCTCTGCAGTGATTACACCGGCATATCCTGGGGCTGTATCCCCGGCAGTGAGCTCCGGTGCACGGTCACTCCCCGTACTCACACACATGGTCCCCGGCCCCGGTGTCCGGGCGTTTCCCGGCTCCAGACAGACGGTGAATGCGACCGCATCTGCTGGAGGGAGCGAGGCCCTCTGATGACGTCATGTGGTCATGTGACAAGGGAGGGGGGATGATGGAGGGTCAGCCATTGTGCAGTGACTGCATGTATATGATCAATCACAAGCCCCTCACAGGTCATAGGGCTTCCTCTCTATGGTGTTCTCAGTAAAAACCAATAAAAATAACCCTCCCTCCATAATTGTACTTCTCTGTGTATGGGAACAGCGGTGCCATGGCAAATTATTCACCCCTATAAAAGCCTCTGTGGCGAAAAAAGCCCCACATGACCCCAATCATGGCGCACCAAAACTCAGACCCTGCCAGACATCCCACCCCTGTGCCGTCACCCCGAAAATATTGCGTAGTTTACCAAACATGTTAATGAACCATTTGTAATATGGCGCCATAATCCGGCCTAAAGCAACGTTCACATCACATTACTTCTGAGGCAGGCCAAAAATATCAACATTTTCAACTTAGAAAATACTCCTGTGTGGCGGGTATTTCATTTCTCTAAATGTTTTTTTTTTTATTCTTTTAATTTTTAAGCCATTTTTAGGCATCTTTTAAAATTAATTAAACAATAAGGCCCTGGGCACATGTTAAGTATTTGGGGAGTTTTTACCTCATTATCTGTAAGGCCTTGTGCACATGTTCAGTATTTTGGGAGGTTTTACCTCATTATCTGTAAGGCCTTGTGCACATGTTCAGTATTTTGGGAGGTTTTACCTCAGTATCTGTAAGGCCATGTGCACACGTTCAGTATTTTGGGAGGTTTTACCTCAGTATCTGTAAGACTATATTGCACACGTTTAGTATTTGCGGAGGTTTTACCTCAGTATCTGTAAGGCCATGTGTACACATTCAGTATTTGGTGAGTTTTTTAACCTCAGTACTTGTAAGGCCTCGTGCACATGTTCAGTATTTGCTGAGTTTGGTTACCTCAGTATTTGTATGGCCATGTGCACACATTGATGGCCACTTTACACGTCCCAATATCGGCGTCCAACTCCGATAAAAAGTCATGCGGTTCGTGCGTTGGCCCCGATATCGTTCGTGCGTTGTATGGTATAAATGTCCAATACAATGCACGAACGATGCTAAAACGATATCGGGGATCAAATGAGCCTGCTCTCCAACGGCCCAATATTGGATGGACGATCTGGCAGGATCGTGCTGTGTGAAAGCCCAACAACGATGTGGAGTACAACTTCCCCTTTCTTCTCCCATGTTAAATGGTCGTTCTTGAGTCGGCCGTACAAGGGGGCGTACACATCGCAGTGGCGTTGCCTGCCGATATCGCGCTGTGTAAAATCTCCTATGCGATCTTGGAATTCTGCCCAGAAAAAGCGTGCTCCCGCGCCGTTGGATACAATATCGGAATGATGTTGGGACGTGTAAAGTGGCCATGAGTATGTGGTGATTTTTTTTTTACCTCAGTAACTGTAAGACAAAATCCAGGAGAGGGTGATAAATACAGAAGTGGTGATCGTGTTTCTACTATACTTTTCCTCTGATAGTTCCACTACCGGTTTTGTCTTACAAAGACTGAGTTAAAGAACTCCCCAAATATTCAATGTGTGCATGAAGCCTTACAAATACTGAGGTAAAAAAAAAACTCCTAAAATACTCAACGTGTACACGAGGCCTTACAGATACTGAGGTAAAAAACTCCTAAAGTACTCAACGTGTACACGAGGCCTTACAAATACTGAAGTCAAAACCATAGCATATACTCAGCGTCTGAATGAGGCCTTACAAATACAGAGATAAAAAAAAATTCTCCAAATATCCAATATGTGCATGTGGTTACAAATACTGAGGTAAAAACTTACCAAATACTCAACCTGGGCAAGTGGCCTTAAGGGCCCTTTACACGCTACAATATCGTTTGTACACTGTGTGCAGAATTATTAGGCAAGTTGTATTTTAGAGGATTATTGTTATTATTGATCAACAACTATGTTCTCAATCAACCCAAAAGATATTTTTGGAAGTTGGAGTGTGTTTTTTTTTTTAGATTTGGCTATCTTAAGCGGCCGTCACACGCTAAGATATCGCTAGCGATATTGTTAGCGATCACGTGCACGCGCGATCGCTTACAATATCGCTCACATCGCTGGTGAGATGTCACACAGACAGACTCACCAGCGATGTGGAGCCGCGATCTCGCTGGTTACTATGGTACATATCGGGTTACTAGGCGCCGCGCGGCGCTTAGTAACCCGACGTGTACCATAGTTACCATCTCCCAGCATAGGCTCTGCCGCTGGGAGATCGTTCATCGTGGTGGCATACACCACGATGAAGCAGATCGTGACATCGTTCATCGCTAGATCTGAGCTCCGGAGCTCAGATCTGCGATGTCACGATCAAGCGATTTTACATAGTAAAATCGCTTGATTACATGCAACGATGCCAAAACGATATCGCTTAAGCGATCAAAAAGGAGATCGCTTAAACGATATCGGGCTTAAAATCGTTGCGTGTGACGGCCGCTTTAGGAGGATATCTGTTTGGGCAGGTAACTATTATGGCCACTTTACACGTCCCGATATTGTCGTCCAACTTCGATAAAAAAGTCACGTGATTCGTGCGTTGGCCCCAATATCGTTTGTGCATTGTGTGGTGTAAATGTGCAATTCGATGCAAGAACGATGCCAAAACGATATCGGGGTAGAATTGTGCAGGCTCACCAACTGCCCGATATTGGATGGACGATCTGGCAGGATCGTTCTGTGTGACAGCCCAACACCGACTTGGAGCACAACTTCCCCTATTCACTCCCATGTTAAATGGTCGTTCCCAGGTTCGCTCGTCCATGGGGGTGTAGACATCACAGTTGTGTTGCCTGACAATATTTACCTGTGTGACATCTCCTATGCGATCTTGGATTTCATCCAAAAAGGTGCGCGCTCCCGTGCCGTTGTATACAATATTGAAACGATGTTGGGATGTCTAAAGTGGCCATTACTGTGCAGAATTATTAGGCAACTTAATAAAAACCAAATATATTCCCATCTCACTTGTTTATTTTCACCAGGTAAACTAATATAACTGCACAAAATTTAGAAAAAAACATTTCTGACATGCAAAAACAAAACCCCAAAAAATTAGTGACCAATATAGCCATCTTTCTTTATGATGATACTCAACAGCCTTCCATCCATAGATTTTAAAACAAAGAGAGAAGGGAGCGCACATAGGGTCTTATCTATGATGATAATTCAATGCCCCCCGATTAGTGTGACTCACCTGGTGAAGGAAAAATCCGTTTGTGTAGAAAAAAAGCCCAGGTTTAGATTCTGCGCAGACCACAAAGCAGGAAGGGTATGTTGGATGTCCGTTTATTTAGCCAACGCGTTTCACAGCAGGACCTGCAGCTTCCTCAGGGCAAAGAGGAAGCAGCAGGTCCTGCTGTGAAATGCTTTGGCTAAATAGACGGACATCAAACATACCCTTCCTGCTTTGTGGTCTGCGCAGAATCTAAACCTGGGCTTTTTTTCTACACAAACGGATCCATAGATTTTGTCAGTTTCTTGATCTGTTTACAATCAACATTGCGTGCAGCAGCCACCACAGCACCCCAGACACTGTTCCGAGAGGTGTAGTGTTTTCCCTCCCTGTAGATCTCACATTTTAGGAGGGACCACAGGTTCTCTATGGGGTTCAGATCAGGTGAACAAGGGGGCCATGTCATTATTTTTTCTTCTGTTAGACCTTTACTGGCCAGCCACGCTGTGGAGTACTTGGATGCATGTGATGGAGCATTGTCCTGCATGAAAATCATGTTTTTCTTGAACGATACTGACTTCTTCCTGTACCACTGATTGAAGAAGTTGTCTTCCAGAAACTGGCAGTAGGTCGGGAGTTGCGCTTCACTCCATCCTCAACCTGAAAAGGTCCCACAAGTTCATCTTTGATGATACCAGCCCATACCAGTACCCCACCTCCACCTTGCTGGCGTCTGAGTCGGAGTGAAGCTCTCTGCCCTTTACTGATCCAGCCTCTGGCCCATCCATCTGGCCCATCAAGAGTCACTCTCATTTCATCAGTCCATAAAACATTTGAAAAATCAGTCTTAAGATATTTCTTGGCCCAGTCTTGACGTTTTATCTTATGTTTCTTGTTCAAAGGTGGTCGTTTTTCAGCCTTCATTACCTTTGCCATGTCCCTGAGTATGGCACACCTTGTGCTTTTTGATACTCCAGTAACGTTGCAGCTCTGAAATAGGCCAAAACTGGTGGCAAATGGCATCTTGGCAGCTTCACGCTTGATTTTCCTCAATTCATGGGCAGTAATTTTGCGCCTTTTTGACCCAACATGCTTCTTGCGACCCTGTTGCCTATTTGCAATGAAATGCTTGATTGTTCGGTGATCACGCTTCAAAAGTTTGGCAATTTCAAGACTGCTTCATACCTCTGCAAGACATCTCAATCAAATCTCTCTTCTGACCCATTTTGCCAAAGGAAAGGCATTTGCCTAATAATTAAGCACACCTTATAAAGGGTGTTGTCATTAGACCACACCCCTCCTCATTACAGAGATGCACATCACCTGATTTACTTAATTGCTAGTTGGCTCTCAAGCCTATACAGCTTAGAGTAGGACAACATGTATGAAAAGTATCATGTGATCAAAATACTCATTTGCCTAATAATTCTGCACACAGTGTACATCACAGCTTTTTGGGTGGAGCAACGACATCATAATGACGTCGTTGCGTGTGATAAGTAGATACGATCAACGATAAGTTGGCTGATCGTTCATTGGAGGTTTGTGATCAGGACCTTAAGCCAAGCGATGATCATCCGTCCAACCTGCAGCATCGGTGTGTGTGACACCTTGATAACAATGTCGTTAACGACCTCGCCTATTCAGAACTAAAGGACGTTGGGCGATCAAACGACTGCAAGTATCGTTCACTTGTCGTGGAATCGTTGCTGCATCGTTAAAGATATCTGTATGTGTGACATTTCACTAGCGATCATTGAATGACGTTCAAGCAATGTAGGTCAAGTCGGATCGTTGGTCGGATTGTTCGATCATTGAAGCGTGTAAGCCAGGCTTTACACATACTGAGGTAAAAAACTCCCCAAATATTCAATGTGTGCACATGGCCTTAGGGTACAGACACACTGGCGTGAAACTCGGACGACTGCAATGCGATTAAAAATCGCATTCCAGTCAGACCAATGTTACTCAATGTCCGAGAGCACATGTCCGAGTGTCGGACTTTTTTTTCTCGTCCTATTCACGGATGACGAGTCAGTTGCAACATGTTGCGACAGTATGCGAATGTCGGACGAGACTCGCCAATGCAAGTCTATGGGTCCGACAAAAAAGATGTACCACACTCGGGACCGCACATGGACCATCCGAGTCGGATGTGATTTTATATTGATACATTATTATTCTGTAGCTCAGACAACTGTAAAAAATGCTCCTGTAAATGCTAATACAGTAAATAGCTGCTGAGAAAAAAACGGATTGCACTCGGACAACACACGGAAGCCACACTGACCAAAAGTGGGATGACACTCGTCCGACTCTAAACCGTCAATCGTAACGTTTTTGCACTCGCCAGTGTGTTTCCAGCCTTACAGATACTGAGGTTAAAACGTGGACTTCCGGTTCCAGCGCCTCCATGTGCAGCCGCGTCTAAGGGCTGCTCCGCTCCCCGCCTCAGCAAATCCGCCGACATCCAGCCTCCAGCTTGGCACCGGGCACCAAAAACTACAGTGGCGGCTGCAACAATACTGGGAGCGTCCATCACGTTCGCGATGGATCGCTTTGTCACAAGGAGTCGGGAGGGAGAGAAGACAGCGGCACACCACGAGGAAACCGGTAATGGCGGGCAGGGCGGACATAGCGTGCATAGCGCGCAGTCAGACCTAATAGCAGCAGGAGGGATGAGGAAGCCCGGGACCGGAGCTAGCGTGACTAGCGAGATTGGCAGCGAGAATGGTGTGGAGGAGGAGAGGAGATCAGAAAAAAACAGCCGCAGAGTCTCCAAAGGGTACATCTCTAGAGCAATTGCAATATGCAGCAGCTGCCATGAATAAACAATCCCAGAGTTGCCCCCCTACAGACAAGGAAGCTACAGATGACAGACAGGGTCCAGGAGACAGTGGAGAGAATATGGATGGCAGATGGGGAGCCCCTCATTTTGACTATAAGGCACTGGCAAAAGAACTTGCAATTCACCTGGCCGACGACTTTAAATCAGCAGTGGCTGAAATGGTGACAGCCACAACAAAGGATTTAACAGCCAAAGTAGAGACACACAATCAGCAACTTACAGAAGCTGAATCAAGAATCAGTGCAGCAGAAGATAGAATACAGGAGTTGGAGGAACAGTTAATGTCTTTACAACATCACTCTGAATATGCACATGCAAAACTTGAGGACATTGAGAACAGGGCAAGGAGGAGCAATCTCAAAATAGTGGGTCTCCCTGAAACCATCCCTACGAACCAATTAGAGGAAATCTTTGAGGTTGATCTTCCCAAAGCTCTGGGCCTCACCCACAGATGTAAGACGGAGCGCTCCCACAGAATTGGCCAGATGAGGGAGCCACAGGAAAAGAGGGTGACATCAGGATCTACTGTCTCCAACACTACCAAAGAGTCTAATAAAGCTAGACATGCCATAGCGAAATACCTTAACCACCGAGACAAGGAGGAAATTCTGCGCGCTTATAAGGCCAAAAAACATCCTCTATTAATACACGGTCACAGAGCTCTGGTATTCGCGGATTATTCTATAGAAGTTACACGCCGCAGGAGATCCTTCAGTGAAGCGTGCTCGATACTTCATAGAAGAAACATTCGATTCCAGCTAAATTTCCCAGCGGTATTGAGGTTCAGGTCCAGAGAGGGAGTCATGATGACCTTCACTGAACCTGACAAAGCGATGACAGCTATTCGTGACAACACGAGCTCTCCAGGATCCACGGCATCGTTGTCACCACCTCACCACCCCACAGGATCCCCTGTGAAATTCAATTCTAATACAGATCTGGACTCCGAGACTGACAGAGGCTCTGTAAGATCCTATAGACTGAGATCAAACTCCCTGATAGACGAGGGGGTGGGGAAGAAACCACCATTAGAGACTCCACGACAACAGAGACAACCGGAATCTCGTTGGCAGAAAAAAAGATGAGAGAGGAGTGAGAGATCATTGACACTAAGCAACAACTGTAATGCTTATTTACTGGTCACAACGGTCACAAGTGCGACGAAACTGTCAAGCAAAGAGAGACACACAGGATAAGCGTGAGGAGACAAGTTTTGATGTTTTGTTTCTTTGCCCACTCTGCTCCTCTCTTCTCTCTTCTCTCTATTGTTTTTATGTTTTCTCAGGCCTCGTATTTTCTCTTGATAAGATGGACAGAACTTGGTAAGATGCCATAGAGCATTAATAGCCTCCTCAATGTTTAAAAGTTAAATGACTGGAGTACTGAATATGACACTGCCGAGGGGATTATACTATTTATATTCCTATAAAGGCGATCATACTGTTACTGTTATTGTTATTATAAGGTTATGATGATGGCTATATTTTATTCCTGAAATGACAGGGATAAAAGCATTGAATGACGGGGGGAAAAAGAGAAAAAAATAAATAAATAAAAAAAAAAGGGGGCTCCTACAGGAACGCCAGGCTGGGAACCATTTTAATATAACCTAACATGTATATTAAGTTGGGGGAGGGACTGAGGCGGGGCGGAGATATGTTGGTCGACTGCACTCGAGGGAAGAAGTGAAGTGTTCTTACTGGACAGATGGATGGAGTTGGTGTGTTAGAAAAAAGGGGGGGAGGGATAAGGGGGGGAAAAAAATTGGGAATTATCTACAAACCTATGTTCAACAAAATGTGCATTTCCTGTACTCTATTTTACTTACTTCAGTGTACACCTGAGCTTTCATCATATGGGTGGTCTATGATCAAAAATAAAGTCGAGGCCCCGTGTGGGGAGGATTCTGATGGTTAGGTGGGTCTCCTGGAATGTTAAGGGGTTGCGCTCCCCAGCAAAGCGCATGATGGTTCTTCGCCATCTCAAAAAATTGCACATAGATATTGCTTTGCTCCAGGAGACTCACCTGACATCGGAAGACTTCTTCCGCCTTAAAAAACTGTGGGTGGGGGAGGTCCTTGGGTCTAGTGCAGTGGAAAGGAAAGCGGGAGTCTTGATCTTAATACATAGGTCCCTGGCCCACTCAATTATCTCTACATCAAGTGATAGCGAGGGTAGGTTGTTTCAAATGACAATACAGATCCAAAACGATGTCTTCAACATTTATAATGTATATGCACCAAATGCAAATCAGAAACCTTTCTTCCTGCGTTTACAAAACAAAATACTCCAAGATCCGGGGGCTAATAAAATAATGGGAGGGGACTTCAACACAGTGATGAGAGTAGAAGAGGACAGACGCTCCCCAACATATATGGGGAAGGGGAATCAGACTGAGAAGGGATTGAAGGCAGAAAGTGCCCTAGCATCTTTGGCGAAACTTGTGGGACTGTCGGACACATGGAGAGTGGCTAACCCCTTGGGTAGAGAATATACTCACTTTTCACATCCCCATGGATCATGGTCCAGAATAGATATGCTTTTTGGGTCCACTAAGATACTACAAAGAATGATAAATATTAAAATTGAAGACATGGTCATTTCGGACCATAGTCCAGTGGTTTTAGAGATTAAAGATAATTATGAAAAGGGAACCGATTATTTGTGGAGGTTTCCTGACACATTCACTAAAGAAGAAAATTTCACCAAACTATTGGGAGAATGGTGGACGCACTACAGTATAGATAACTTGGGCCATAGATCTGACCCGGGACTATTCTGGGAGACCGCAAAAACAGTCATGAGAGGTCATATAATGGCATACAGCATGGGGATCAAAAGAAGGGCTAAGGAAAAGTTTGTAGAAACTAGTGCGAAGGTAAGAACCGCTTATCTACAATATAAAGACACCATGGCGACTCCTGACAGAGAGATATGGCTACAAGCTAAGAAAGAATTTGATGAATGGGCAAGAAAGCGGGAGAATATATTTAAAAACAGACTAGAACTTGAATTGCATAAATTTGGGGATAAAAGTGGGAGACTATTGGCAAGATTAGCCCGAGGGAGATATACCTCTTCCCCTATCCAATCAATAAAAGATAAGCAGGGTAACTTGTGGAGTGACCCTAAGAATATTGTAAAAACTCTGGGCAGGTTCTATGCTTCTCTATATCAAGAAAATACAATAACTAACCCAGAAAAGCCTTCTTGGCTAAGTAAAATCAAAATGCCATCCATCGCCCAAGAAGATATCAATGTCTTAAATGATCCAATTACGATTGGAGAAATTGAAGCGGCAATAAAGAATCTAAACCCTGGTAAGGCCCCAGGACCAGATGGCTATAATGGAGCCTTCTACAAAGCATTGAGAGAACAGATCTCCCCGATTCTTTGCGACTTATATAATGACATATTACGGGGATCCCCTATCCCAGACAGGATGAATTTAGCGTACATTAAATTGATCCCTAAAGCAGATAAAACGCCCACCGACCCAGCAAGTTATAGGCCAATATCTCTGATAAATCAGGATCTGAAACTCTTGTCTAAGGTTCTGGCTGATAGACTGGCAATGATTTCACCCAAAATAATATCCACACATCAGGCAGGATTCATTAAGGGATGATCGACAACCACAAACGTCCGAAAGGCGATGCTGTTGATGGATATTATGGGGAAAAAAACGAAACTGAATGAGGGAAACCCAGCCATGATCACCTTGGACGCTGAGAAAGCATTTGATAATGTCAGGTGGTCATGGCTGGGCACAGTCTTGGATATGGTGGGTCTTACGGGTCCCTTTCGGCACTATATACAGACTCTCTATAGTACTCCTAAAGCCTGCGTGAGTATACCAGGTTTCCTATCCGACTCCTTCACCCTCCAGAAGGGAACGAGACAAGGATGTCCTTTGTCCCCCCTTCTCTTTAACTTGGCAATAGAGCCTCTGGCACTTTATCTGGAGGAATGTAATCCTTACGCGGGCTTTACAGTGGGAGCTAGGGAGATCAAAATCTCATTATTTGCGGACGATGTCATCTTATATGTCCAACATCCTGAAAGAGATCTTCCAAAAATCCTGTCGGATATAGAGATGATAGGCAAACAAACTGGGTTTTCCCTAAACAAAACCAAATGCGAAATTCTGTTTATAGACCCGGGAAATAGGATGCAGGGAAAACAACATCTTTGCGGCCTACCAATAAGGAAAGATAGCATTAAATATCTAGGAATACACCTAGCCAGAACACCTGAAATGACATACAAAATGAATTTCCTGCCAATTATACAGAAGATAGAACATGAATTGGCAAGATGGATAGGACTGCCACTCTCTCTGTTGGGACGAGGCCATTTACTAAAATTGGTCAGTTTTGCTAGATTGCTATACCCCCTTCAAACTATCCCCATGCTGTTGAAACATAGTGACATAAATAGACTTAATAAAGCTTTCTCTAAATTTTTATGGAGAGGTAGGAGACCCCGTTTAGCCTATGCAACCTTGATCCAGTCTAAGCAAGAGGGAGGACTACAGCTCCCGGATGTTCGGGGATACAATCTAGCGTGTATCCTACGCAATGTCCTTGATTGGATCAGAAGCACAAACAGATTCTCCGATACCACTCTAGAGGGAGAATGGGCCAGACCTTGGGATTTAGTAGCCTTGTTACACTCACCAATACCCTTTCTACCCCCCAATTTAAAGAACACGGTGATATATAGGGACACAATAGCGACGTGGAAGGAGGTCAGGAAAAAACTCAAGCTCGCATGGAGAATCTCGAGACTGCTTAACCCCTGGAGCTGTCCGTCTTTTCCTCTGGGGCGTGAAAACTCATTGTTTAGGATATGGAGAGATAGGGGTATTAGGACGTTGGGAGATCTCATAAATCTGGAGGAAAGAAGGTGGATGTCAGAGAAAGAGGTCTTGCATAAATTTAATTTATCCCAATTCCACGCTTTGCAATATCGTCAGTTGAGACATCATCTCCTATCACATTTACGAGATATATCAGGGGAAATAGAAAATTCCTTGTGGTCTGAACTGATCTCTATAGATAAAGATGAGGTATCTATTACTTCAATATATGCCAAATTAAAACAGGTTCTTAGACCGCAAGGAAAGAGAGGCCATTTTAATAAATGGCGTAAGCATTTCACAGACCCGGAGCTTTCACAGAAAATCCTTGAGGGGTGGGGCACGATCAGACAACATGTTATTAATGAGAGATGGAAAGATACACAATTCAGGATCATGCACGGCACCATTCAGGGCTTCAACATTCCTCCCTCTAAAACCAACCAGGAAAGAGAGGTCCATTGCCCAAAATGCAAAACACCCATGTCTGATTTGGAACACGGTCTGTGGTCCTGTGCCGAGACTCAGAAATACTGGAAAACAATAGATGCATGGACTAGAAAGATTTGTGGAGATATGGGTGAGCTAGACCCGATGAGATGGATTTTTCACTATCACCCAATTTCCCAAATGACAAAGCAACCCCCTGTATTATGGCATTACATTGCGTTGGTAGCAAAGAGGCTCTTACTCCAGTACTGGCTCAATGACAGGCCTCCAGACCTTGCCCAAGTGAAAATGACGTTGCACCACACATTATCACTTGAATCCATAGAAACGCTTCGCAACCCGAGTAAATTGGCCAAAAAATTATTTTTCAAATGGAGACGCTTCATTGAAAATGAGTTCATGGATGTGGAAATTGGAAATTTTATGCTGCCCTTCAGAACATCGACATGGTATGCTCTGGAGGAGCTAGAGGGTACACTGGGTAGGCTGAGGTGTTAGATATAGGAGATGCAATAATCTTTGGTACAAGATTGGAAATGTTTACAATATTTTCTTTATTTGAGTGGATAATGGTTAATGTATGTGGATAATTTCATATGGGAGGGGGGGAGGGAGGGATATAGGGATACAATACTGTACAACATGTACAATACGAAAGCTTTGACTTATATTTTACTGATCTGCACAGTTCTCTGTATGAATATTTGTTTCTTTTTCTTGATTCTGTACAAATATTTTGATGATTAAAATTCAATAAAAATGATGATTCAAAAAAAAAAAACGTGTGCACGAGGCCTTACTATACTCCCCAAATTCGCAACGTGTGTATGACGCCTTAAAGGCCCAGTTACACACATAGATAATTGTGCAGAGATTGTTTGCAGATCTCTGGTTGCAGTGAAATCATAGGCACATCGTTACATTTGTACACAGCCACAAAATGTAACAATGTGTCCATGATTTCACTGCAACCAGAGATCTGCAAACAATCTCTGCACAATTATCTGTGTGTGTGTAACTGGGCCTTTACATATACTGAGGTTACAAAAAGTCACTAAATACTCGACATGTGCATGTGGTCTTACAAATATTGAGGTAAAAAAGTCACCAAATATAGAACGTGTGCACGAGTCCTTACAAGTACTGAGGTACAAAATTCCCCAAATACGGAACGTGTGCACTTGGCCTTACATATACTGAGGTTAAAAAACTTCCCAAATATTGAGCGTGTGCACGGGGCCTTACAGATACTAAAGGCCGCTTTACACGTCACGATATCGCAACGCAACTACGATAAAAATTCACGTGGTAGGGGCGTTGCGGTTGATATCGTTCGTGCGTTGTGTCATGTAAATGAGCAACGCAACTCAAAAACGATGCAACTACAATATCGTTTGTGGATTGTGCATGCTCTTCAACCGTGCAATATTGGCTAGTCGATCTGGCATGATCGTGCAGTGTGACAGCGCAACTACGATTTGGAGCGCAACTTCCCCTATTCACTCCAATGTTAATTGGTCATTCCCTGAGTTGCTCAGACACAATGTGAAAAAGGGGCGTACGACATCATAGTTGCGTTGCCTGCTGATATCTCCTAGTGTGACATCTCCTATGCGATCTTGGACAAGTGACAAAAAAGTGCGCGCTCCCGTGAAATCGTATGCAATATCGGAACGATATTGCGATGTGAAAAGCGGCCTTAAGGTAAACAAAAACTCACCAAATACGCAACGTGTGCATGTGGCCTTAGGCCCCCTTCACATCACGTTTTTTGCACATCCGTGGTGATCCTTGAATGTTGAATGTGCCCACAGATGCCCACGGATCTGTGTATTCCACGGATCCATCATCAGTTAGCAGAGATAGGGCTGTACCTTGCTTATGAGCATGCATAGTACAGCAAATCGGATCAATTTTACAGATCCAATTTTTTGTCGGATCCGCTTTGATCTGTCACCACAGAGCTCCATGTCATTTGAAGCGGACAGCAGCGAATCCGTTACTGTCCGATTTTTTCAAGGCACAAAAAAGCTAACACAAACGGATCCAATAAGGAATAATTTGTGCACATCCATGCCCAAAGGGATACATGGAGGCCAAATCGGATCCGTGGCTATCCGTTTTACAACGGAGAGACACGGATTCACAAAAAATGTGATGTGAAGGGGGCCTTAAGAGCACGTTACACACACAGATAATTGTGCAGAGATTGTTCGCAGATCTCTGGTTGCAGTGAAATCATGGACACATTGTTCCATTTGTACACAGCCACAAAATGGAACAATGTGTCCATGATTTCACTGCAACCAGAGATCTGTGAACAATATCTGCACATATATCTGTGTGTGTGACGTGCCCTTTACACATACTGAGGTACAAACATATGAGCAAACCAAGAATTTTTTTACAACAGGAATGAATTGGATGAGTCTTTCAGGCATTTTTAAGAGTCGTGCCCCCACAAAACACTCATAAAAAAAGTGTGCACATGGCCTAATCTTTACCATTAACATAGAGCAGGGGTGGGGAACCTCCAGCCTGCGGGCCGCATCCAGCTCGCCTTTTCATGCGGCCCGTGTGCTGGATCCCAGGAACTGCACTGCTGAAGCTGCCAGCCAGCAGCCAAATCTTGCAGGCTGCCAGCCCTATCTCCTATGTGCAGGCAGCTTTCACTCCTGACGTCAAGACATACTGTGTGCCCACTTACCATGTGATGTGCTGCAGAGGAGGAGTGGCTGCAGCAGTATCAGAGAGGGCTCTATGTGCCTCCCAGTGATCAGTGTCTCCAAGGTCTGCCTCTACCCCCCTTTTTGATCTCTGTGCCCCCTGTCACCTCTGTGGCCCCCAGTACTACATGCTCACTAATGATCTGTGACCCCCAGTGATGCCTGTACCCTCCAGTACTAAGTGCCCCCCAATGATGCATTCTTCCCATCAGTACTATGTGCCCCCAGCAATGTCCGGGCCCCCTAGTGCTATGTGCCCCCATAGTGATACCTGTGCCCCCTAGTACTATATGCTGCCCTCAATGATGCCTGTGTCCCAGTACTATGTGCCCCCCAGTGATGCCTGTTTCCCTTTCTTTTTGCCCCCATGTCTCAAGGGATGTATACCCAGCAGTCCCAGCATCTCTTATGTGATGTTTAAACAGCAGTCCCAGTGTCTCCTGTGTGATGTATATTCAGCAGTCCCAATGTGTCCTGTGCGATGTATATTCAGCAGTCCCAGCATCTCCTGTGTGATGTATATACAACAGTCCCAGCAACTCCTGTGTGATGTATGTACAGTAGTCCCAGGGTCTCCTGTGTGATGTATGCACAGTAGTCCCAGCATCTTTTGTGTGATGTATATTCAGCAGTCCAGCATCTCCAGTGATGTGTGTGTAGCAGTCTTTGTCTCTTATGTGGTGTACCAGCAGTCCCAGCATCTCCTATGTGATATATATACAGCAGTCCTAGTGTCTCTTATGTGATGTATATACAGCAGTCCTAGTGTCTCTTATGTGATGTATATACAGCAGTCCAGCGTCTCCTATATGATGTATATCAGCAGTCCCATCACACAGCATATATCACATAGCGTTTCCTATGTAATGTATATGATTTCGAAAAATTGTCACACAGAGTTGACTGCTCTCCAGGCCAACACAAACCTGGAAAAGCAGTTGTGAGAAGCAACAAGATCAATATCACCTAACATCACAGCTGCACCAAAGAGAAGCCGCTCCAGCCACCACAGTAGGGGGAAATTTATTAATTCTTTGACCAAATATAGCCGGGGAATTTTCAGGTGGATAATTTTGTGTCGCCCCCGAAGGTTGGTAGAAATTCCCATATGGCTCCGACAGGAAAAAGGTTCCCCACCCCTGACATAGAGAGTTTTCGCCCGTTCCCTACATCCCTTTTAACGGCAACAGAGTTGTGATGAAATCCATATACTTGTGTGGCGCCCCGCAACGAGTGCGTCACAAGGGAGTATTGCAGCCGCAATATTCTCTAGACAAAGCAGTGAAATAGTTAACTCAGAGATCCAACCCAACATACAACACCTAGAACAGGGGACCAATCATAGGTCCTGGTGGGTGGAGTGTTAGGGTAGTGAAGAGAACACAATAATCTAGACAGTCAGAACAAGTCAGAACGTAGTCTAGAACTTGAAGAGAGCAGACTAGAGCTTGGAGTGGAGCGGGGGGCTCCGCACTCCGTGCGGGCCCCTGGGCCGTCACCGGTCGGGTGTCAGCACCTGAGGCCTTAACTACCGGGAATGGGCATTTCTACACGGGTTCCCAAAAGACTCCCGTGCCCACAACTCACAGCCGGTTCACTGGTACCGAAGCTGGCAGCAGTTCACCTCTGTCACGCGAACCAGCACCGTGGAGGAGCAGCTTTATAGGAGCACCCCACCACCAGCCAGTTTCCAGTCGTCTAACCAGCGGTGTACCCACCGAGGGACCCAAGGCTCCCCAAAGAATCCAGAACGTACATCATGGATAGGGCATTGAAGCAGCCTCCCCGTACCCGACCTGGTATTCCTGGGCGACGCTGGCAAGAGAAACTAAGGAGGTAGAGAGGAGGTACACTGCGGATCTCTGAGGAGCACTATCACTGCTGAGTCCACCCGGTCTTCTACTCAACCACTGTAAGCCATGTACTGCCTGCTGGTTACAGTAAAGAACCGTTGCAGAGACTATCTGTGTCCGTGTCTCCTTATGAACTGTCCGTCATAAACTTAAGGTAACCGCAGCTGCCGCACAACATCTTGAGCAGCTCCAGCCCCCGGGGATCACCGCTCAGCCTGTGGGGAGCGTAACATCTTGCTGCTGTCCATCACCCCGGGAGGTTCCGCAGCGTCGGTAGCCCTTACCGAATCTACTCATAGGTGGCGTCACGAAGAAAACAAATTAAAACCCCTTTTTAATCTGTTCCCGTAAGACGACCTCAATTTTGATCTGCACTACACCGGGCCCCACTACCGGCAGGCGCGGTCCACCCGTGACAAGGAAGGAGAAGAATCGCCTGTCTAAACCGGGAGTAACCCTGGCCCTTGGTGTGCGTCAGAAAATGGCGTCACGAACAGGATACGAGCAGGCCCGTTACCAACGGGTATGTTGTGCTTAAACTGGACTTTATTGTCTACAATTGGACTTTGTTCGTCCCTAAAAGAACTTTCCCGCCTTTACACCATTGGGTCAAGATGGCGCCCAAGATGGCGTTCCCGCCACAAGAAGCCGCCACGTGAAGCCCAGGAGTGAGTCAACCCCCCCCCTCACTGTGGGAGGGCTAAGGACGAAAGGCGCCAAACTCTTTGTCCGCCCTGATTGCTCGAATCAACCATGGGGGCGGATCCCAAAGACTTTTCCCACGATTGGACTACAAAAGCCCAGAGGAGGTGGGAGTGTCATACCTAGACACACCGACAGAGAGAGAAGACTTCTTCACCAGCTCAACCAGAACGTCTTACCGGTTGATCGGGTGTGGTTTCCCTCCAAAGAAGAATGGCCAGCATGAGACTCCAAGACCTGATGCGGGAGGTCGAGGCGGAGGCCAGAGCAGCCATAAGCCAACCGGGTCCGGATCCTGCCCTTACCATAGACGGCAGCCCCGACTCCTGGCTAGAGGCTCTACAAGACCTCCGGGTGCGGTTACTAGAGACAGTGGAATGGACGATCCGTAGCTGGAGCGCGACCCTAGGCAGACGACTACACCATGCGATGCAGCAGAGCCGACCGGGTGCAGCTTCTCCAAGCCCAGACGACGTCACCAGCTTCTCGACCGCCTCACCCTCGCCTACCACCTGTCCTGCTCCGTCACCTGAGCCAATAGACTGTGTCATTCCGGTGGAGGCCGCAACTCGACCCGTTCCAGCGACCAACATCGCAACCGATTCCGTTCTTGAGCCGGAGCTTATAACACGCTCCATGGAAGAACTCGATCTCTACCAGGTTCCACCTGCGGAACCCGCGACTAGTTTCCACACTACCGAGACTGTCGCTTGTTTCTCCCTAGAACCGGAGGCCTCCTCTGCAACCACAGAGGCCTACCTGGTAACCGGGATTGAAACACCTTTACCTGCGGAAACAGATGAAGAGGCAGGCAGCCTGGAAGCCCTGCAGGACGTCCCTACGGAAGGATCCGCAGCACCACCGCCCCGTTGTACAACGGAACAAGCTTTAACGTCTTTCATCAACAAGCAGCCTGATGTGATCATCGAGGAAGAGGTCGGAGAGGATGACGACGAGACCCACAGCACCGCTGAGGATTTCGACACCGGGTTCGCTTGGGGAGACAACAAAGAACTTCCTTCCGGGCACACAGCTCGGGTACACTGGTCGGGTGCACTGCCGACACCTTCCCCTGTGCCGTTCCACCGGGTTCCGATACAGACAGCCCGCCAAGTTCAAGCTTCCCGCCAAACCACCAGCTCCATTACTCATCTTCACACCCCGAGCCGTAACGACGGAGATGTACGCCAGAGACGACGAGAGGAGTGGCAAGCCCGAGAACGCGCCAACATGGAGGCCCGTGCCGAGGCTCGCCGCCAGCCGCCGCTGCCTGATGAACTCCGCCGTGAAGGTAGAATTTCCACCTTTAACTTACATACCGGGTGGGGGTTCGCTTGGGAGGTGGGTTTGAATGAGGAGGTGTTTGTGGGGCGCCGGGACGTTGAGTCAAACTTGACAAGAGGACATCCCGATCGCGACCTATACCGGGGCGGTATTATCACCTATGAGCGCTATGCTTGTGCAGATGGGTGGTTCGCTATCCGGGTGCGCCATCACCCTCAAAGCCAGTGACTTTAAAACTTGAACTTCATCAATGACTCTGTTTACCGTTAGTCACTGACTGTGTGATCTCGCGGCTACAGCCTGGACTCTAGTTAAAGTACAGCCGACCGCCCGCCAGGTCCGCACAAAGTGATTACCTGTTTCTTTGCTTACAACATCAAAGCATTTCTTTACCTGTTTTTCTACTTTAATAAAAGTGTGTCATATATGTATAAAAATGTAAAAACCTCTGTAATGTGAGTAGTTTGACGCTTGGGGACAAGCTGATTTAACCAAGGGGGAGTGTGGCGCCCCGCAACGAGTGCGTCACAAGGGAGTATTGCAGCCGCAATATTCTCTAGACAAAGCAGTGAAATAGTTAACTCAGAGATCCAACCCAACATACAACACCTAGAACAGGGGACCAATCATAGGTCCTGGTGGGTGGAGTGTTAGGGTAGTGAAGAGAACACAATAATCTAGACAGTCAGAACAAGTCAGAACGTAGTCTAGAACTTGAAGAGAGCAGACTAGAGCTTGGAGTGGAGCGGGGGGCTCCGCACTCCGTGCGGGCCCCTGGGCCGTCACCGGTCGGGTGTCAGCACCTGAGGCCTTAACTACCGGGAATGGGCATTTCTACACGGGTTCCCAAAAGACTCCCGTGCCCACAACTCACAGCCGGTTCACTGGTACCGAAGCTGGCAGCAGTTCACCTCTGTCACGCGAACCAGCACCGTGGAGGAGCAGCTTTATAGGAGCACCCCACCACCAGCCAGTTTCCAGTCGTCTAACCAGCGGTGTACCCACCGAGGGACCCAAGGCTCCCCAAAGAATCCAGAACGTACATCATGGATAGGGCATTGAAGCAGCCTCCCCGTACCCGACCTGGTATTCCTGGGCGACGCTGGCAAGAGAAACTAAGGAGGTAGAGAGGAGGTACACTGCGGATCTCTGAGGAGCACTATCACTGCTGAGTCCACCCGGTCTTCTACTCAACCACTGTAAGCCATGTACTGCCTGCTGGTTACAGTAAAGAACCGTTGCAGAGACTATCTGTGTCCGTGTCTCCTTATGAACTGTCCGTCATAAACTTAAGGTAACCGCAGCTGCCGCACAACATCTTGAGCAGCTCCAGCCCCCGGGGATCACCGCTCAGCCTGTGGGGAGCGTAACATCTTGCTGCTGTCCATCACCCCGGGAGGTTCCGCAGCGTCGGTAGCCCTTACCGAATCTACTCATAGGTGGCGTCACGAAGAAAACAAATTAAAACCCCTTTTTAATCTGTTCCCGTAAGACGACCTCAATTTTGATCTGCACTACACCGGGCCCCACTACCGGCAGGCGCGGTCCACCCGTGACAAGGAAGGAGAAGAATCGCCTGTCTAAACCGGGAGTAACCCTGGCCCTTGGTGTGCGTCACTTGGCCTCCCCATGATTTTAATGGGAATGTCACAAAAAATTGACCCATTAACACTTGAGATGTAAACTGTCATGGAGCAATCATTGAGATAACCCAAGCTGCAAAACTGCGGGGGAGATATTACAAGGGTCGGTATGGGATTTCTGATTGTATAAATAGCCCTTAGCCCATTTTAAGAAGACCCACTCACTGCCAACATACAGTGTTGGCCAAAAGTATTGACACCCCTGCAATTCTGTCAGATAATACTCAGTTTCCTCCTGAAAATGATTGCAATCACAAATTCTTTGGTATTATTATCTTCATTTAATTTGTCTTCAATGATAAAAACACAAAAAGAATTGTCCTAAAGCCAAATTGGATATAATTCCACACCAAACATAAAAAAGGGGGTGGACAAAAGTATTGGCACCCTAAGAAAAATCATGTGATGCTTCTCTAATTTGTGTAATTAACAGCACCTGTAACTTACCTGTGGCACCTAACAGGTGTTGGCAATAACTAAATCACACTTGCAGCCAGTTGACATGGATTAAAGTAGACTCAACCTCTGTCCTGTGTCCTTGTGTGTACCACATTGAGTATGGAGAAAAGAAAGAAGACCAAAGAACTGTCTGAGGACTTGAGAAACCAAATTGTGAGGAAGCATGAGCAATCTCAAGGATTCAAGTCCATCTCCAAAGATCTGAATGTTCCTGTGTCTACCGTGCGCAGTGTCATCACGAAGTTTAAAGCCCATGGCACTGTGGCTAACCTCCCTAGATGTGCATGGAAAAGAAATTTGACAAGAGATTTCAATGCAAGATTGTGCGGATGGTGGATAAAGAACCTCGACTAACATCCAAACAAGTTCAAGCTGCCCTGCAGTCCGAGGGTACAACAGCGTCAACCCGTACTATCCGTCGGCGTCTGAATGAAAAGGGACTGCATGGTAGGAGAACCAGGAAGACCCCACTTCTTACCCCGAGACATAAAAAAGCCAGGCTGGAGTTTGTCAAAACTTACCTGAGAAAGCCTAAAATGTTTTGGAAGAATGTTCTCTCTTTTTGGGCAAAGGCATCAACATAGAGTTTACAGGAGAAAAAAAGAGGCATTCAAAGAAAAGAACACGGTCCCTACAGTCAAACATGGCGGAGGTTCCCTGATGTTTTGTGGTTGCTTTGTTGCCTCTGGCACTGGACTGCTTGACCGTGTGCATGGCATTATGAAGTCTGAAGACTACCAACAAATTTTGCAGCATAATGTAGGGCCCAGTGTGAGAAAGCTGGGGCTCCCTCAGAGGTCATGGGTCTTCCAGCAGGACAATGACCCAAAACACACTTCAAAAAGCACTAGAAAATGGTTTGAGAGAAAGCACTGGAGACTTCTAAGGTGGCCAGCAATGAGTCCAGACCTGAATCCCATAGAATACCTGTGGAGAGATCTAAAAATGGCAGTTTGGAGAAGGCACCCTTCAAATATCAGGGACCTGGAGCAGTTTGCCAAAGAAGAATGGTCTAAAATTCCAGCAGAGCATTGTAAGAAACTCATTGATGGTCACCGGAAGCGGTTGATCGCAGTTATTTTGGCTAAAGGTTGTGCAGCCAAGTATTAGGCTGAGGGTGCCAATACTTTTGTCTGGCCCACTTTTGGAGTTTTGTGTGAAATGATCAATGTTTTGCTTTTTGCTTCATTCTCTTTTGTGTTTTTTTCATTGAAGACAAATTAAATGAAGATAATAATACCAAGAAATTTGTGATTGCAATCATTTTCAGGAAGAAACTGAGTATTATCTGACAGAATTGCAGGGGTGTCAATACTTTTGGCCAACACTGTAGGTGGCGATATCTGCGCCAAACTCCACATTTTTATGGCTACATCACCGTCCTATGTGTGTGAGCTGTGCCATATTATAAACCCTATCTGTGTGCACATGTAATAATGGGCACTCACCACCTCCAGGAACAGGTGGGTTGTGGGTGCTGGTGTCATCAGGACTTTGCCACTGTGTTACCTCCTTAATTAAAGCAATGTAGACCCTTCATCTTCCCTACTTTAATGTTCTGAGATAATGACCTTTGGGATGTCATTAATCATCAACATTAACATAAATTAAACCCATGAAATAGATCTCTCTGTGTGTAATGACTCCATATAAGTTTCACTTTATGTATTGAATTACTGAGATAAATTCACTTTTTGATGATTTTCTAATTCATTGATGTGCACAGAAATTACTTGGAAGTTTGTAAAATAAACACATATTTGTGTGATTTTTTTTTTACAAACTACAAAATGATATATATTTCTTTGTAAAATATCAATAAATTCTGTAGAATTAGAGGCACTATATAAGTGAATATTATTATTATGTTATTAATAATAATAATAATAATAATAATAATAATAATAATAATAATACAAATAAGGATAGGGCCCTTCCAAAAGTGCCAGTGTAGAAGATAGAACCGGACAACAAACAGTTACACACTGCACACTCCTATCACATGGCAGTGACGTCATCAGGAAATACACGCTTCCACCTATCACCTCTGTGCTGCTCCCCGGCTAAGCCCCGCCCAACATTTTGGCACATGACATTGACGTCACTAGGAAGAAGCTTTGGTTTCTGTCCCATAGCCCCGCCCACAAGTGTGACGTCAGGAGGGCGTGTCCTAGCGCCGTTGTGTGGAGTGTGACAGGTAGAGCCGGCGGCGCAGTGAGGCCTGTCCAGCCGGAGGGGATCTGCGGTGAGTACGGTGGCCGGTGTGTACACCTGTATACTGTGTGTGTGAGGGGATGAGGCGCCTCCTCACACTGTGTACACGTTCCTGGAGTCGCAGTGTATAGTCTGGGCCTCCTCCTCATTGGTTGTGTGTATGAGCTGGGTGCAGGGCCCCCGTATCCCCTCCTGCTCTGGGCCTGTATTCCCTCTCTCTCGGTGACACGCATAGTGTGGGCTGACACCGCTCATCTTACCATGTAATGTACGGAAACAATCCCAATAACTAACCCCCATTGTCTTGTACCATTGCTGTGTGTCTCCTCCTTATGGTGTGCCCCCCCCCCCCATCGCTGTACACAGGACCCCACACCAGGGTTCTCACTATTAATACCAGTGCAGCCACACCACACCTCTATACAGCTAGTCATTGAAGAAAGAACTCTACAGAAAAAGTCAGGGTCCTCCTTGGTTTTATACTCTATCTCTCATATTCATAATCCATCTATATGTTTAATCACTCATATAACACCATTTATACCATGGCGCTTCACATGTAGAAAGAGCATACATAGATAGGTATAATAATTACATGTGACACACAGGAGGAGAGAGGATTTATCTCTATCATATATACATGTGTCTATATGTCTCTGGCTGTCTATCCGCCCCTCTGGCTGTCTATCCGCCCCTCTGGCTGTCTATCCGCCCCTCTGGCTGTCTATCCGCCCCTCTGGCTGTCTATCTGCCCCTCTGGCTGTCTATCTGCCCCTCTGGCTGTCTATCTGCCCCTCTGGCTGTCTATCTGCCCCTCTGGCTGTCTATCTGCCCCTCTGGCTGTCTATCTGCCCCTCTGGCTGTCTATCCGCCCCTCTGGCTGTCTATCCGCCCCTCTGGCTGTCTATCCGCCCCTCTGGCTGTCTATCCGCCCCTCTGGCTGTCTATCCGCCCCTCTGGCTGTCTATCCGCCCCTCTGGCTGTCTATCCGCCCCTCTGGCTGTCTATCCGCCCCTCTGGCTGTCTATCCGCCCCTCTGGCTGTCTAATCTATTTTATCTATATCAATCTCTCCTGTTATCTATCTATCTATGAATCTCTCTCTATTTTATATTATAATGTTAATGTGATATATTTGACATATATTGTTTCTCTTTTTTCATTGGGGTTTTTACTATTTGGGGTTGAGTGTCGTAGTGTTTTATTATGTTTTTTAGGGGAGGAGGATGCAATAACTGAGCAAAAAAACAAAAGCAATTCTGTTTTATATTTTCTTGCTTTGGGTGAATTGATTTTATGTTTCCATTGTTTGGACATCAGTGAGTTCAGCAATATCAAATGTGTGTTTTTAATTTTTAATTTGTTTTGTACTGGGAAAAGGCGGGTGATCTAATCATTGATGATGTATATGGTACTTTAGTGTTACATTATTACTTCCCGGTCTTGGATAACCCCTTTATTAGAGCGGAGTGAGCCTCTTACTGATGGTTCCCAAGTATTGCAGCAGTAAGTCCAGCAGTCATCTTTAATGGGGTGTCTGCTGCAGGACAAGCTCTTTGTAAATTATTTAAGTGAATGGTATAAAGAAGAGTCACACACTTACCTCTCAGGCTGCCACCACTTCCTGTGGTTCCCAGCATTCATGTGACCACTGCCACCTATCACTATTCGATCAGTCTAGCATTACATTCTGATGGAATCAGAGTGAGGGAGATGATTGGAAACCTGACAGGTCCCTTTTAAAAAATGGAAGTGCGTATTTAAATTGAATATACAGGAATTTCCTTTTATCCTTGGCTTTTTTGCCATCACATTCAGGTCCGTGAGATCTGATCTCTCCTCGACTGATTTAGTGCTGCGCCTCTTACAAGGGTCGTTTGCAGACTCCTACATGACTGGGTGCAGTGCAGGGGAAACTTAGATGCTCTATTCTCTGGATTGTGGGGGTCTTTGAGGTTGGGGACAGGACAGGAGGGATCTGGCAATGACTTCAATGCTGTGCTGTAGTGTGGCGTTCTCCTGCTGTTGTATATGTACCCCCCACCAGTATGCTAGGACAGATCTGTCAGTGCATGCTAGGAGTTGTAGTATTGCAGCAGCTGGAGAGCCCTGCCGTGTGCTGGTACAATTACCTGCCCTTCCTGTGTATTGTGCTGCCCTCCACCTTAAGTCATGTGCTGCATTACCTCACTGCCCTCAGGTCTGATCACATGTCTGGAGGAATGTGTCCCCATATTGTGTACAAGGCACGGGTTACAGATAGCGTCATCTGTTTTTAGGTCAGGGATCCACACTCACATCATCCCTGTCCACAAAATCACATGATCCTAAAAGTTACACTGCAAATAGGATTCATCTGACAGCTGTGTATCCATGGCGACAGACTATAAACTATCCCAATGTGCAGCCAGATGCTTTTGGTAACACAATGACGGCGGATTCTGTTACCGTGAAGACACAGGTCTGCACTGGAGCTGCAGACCATAAATGACGGAGTTCTATTCAAGAATTGCTTTGTAAAAAGCTGCTTTGATTTGGAGGAAAGAAGGAGGAAAAGTTGTAATTTGTGCACCTGCTAGTGGACAGGGGCATGAGGGGACATTGCATTAGTTTTCTATTGTCTTCGTATGTTGTCAGCATCCTGCAATATTCACATACGTATTATGGTGTAGAGTGGGCGGAGTAGGAAGTTCTAAAGGTCACATTTCTTTCTAATTCTACTCCCCAAACAAGATGATTCATCCTCCATGTGACTCCTACCTGTCACCTGTGATGGCTGTAGAGCTACAAAGTCTTCTGTCCCCTTCAGTGCCGATGGCTGTACTGATAAGGAGGTGTCCGTCCCCAATCCCCGTGTGGATGGAGTGTAACCTCCCCAGCTCTATTCACTGTCTGTGTTATGTTAGTTCGCCCATTTTTTTTGTTACCCCCCAAACAATCTTGACTACACTTGGAAGACCCTGCACTGGTCCTCAGCCCGTCCAGACACCATCCATGGCTGGTCCATCAGTGATGTACAAAGTGACCTCCGTTATACCCACTGTCATATTTAAAGGGGTAAATACTTCTTTAAAGTGCTCAGACTGGTTAAAAATAGATCTAGGAAGTAATCCTAACCGTCATTGATCTCTGCCTATCTTTGCGTTTTAGGATTAAAGGGAACCTGATGGCTAATTTTTATTTTGTACATATAGAAATCTGCATGCACATTATATACCAATCAGGCTGCAAGTGCATGGAGGGTGTGGAAGAAGCTGGCCACACCACCAGTGCACTTGCAGCAGAATTTTCATATTGATTTCTCATGACTGCCACATCAGACTTCTACATAAAAAGAATAGTTTTGGAGAAGTCTCTAGATACCTGTTGCACTGGGAGGAATCCATAGCCCTTTTTAGTCTGCTTTTTTCCCCATTTTGTATTTAAGAAAAAAAAACAGACTGATCTTAATGGGAATGTCTTTAATTGCAGGAGAGAAGCACGATGTTGGGCTCTGGGTTCAAGGCCGAGCGGCTTCGAGTGAATTTGAGGCTTGTCATAAACAGACTGAAACTCCTGGAGAAGAAGAAGAGTTAGTAACTCCAGCAGATAAAGGGGTCCCCACCACTAAGGTTTCCTTGAGGGGGGCGCAGGGCCAGATGTGTAGGGTTGTAAGTATTTCTTCACTTTCTCTTTGCAGCTGAATTGGCACAAAAGGCCCGAAAGGAGATTGCAGATTATTTATCCTCTGGGAAGGATGAGCGGGCGAGGATCCGGGTGGAGCACATTATACGAGAAGATTACCTTGTAGAAGCCATGGAGATTTTAGAGCTGTACTGTGATCTGCTCCTCGCCAGGTTCGGGTTAATTCAGTCCATGAAGTAAGTCTGCACTTGGGGATTGTAGGGATTTTTCTGACTTCTAATACTAATGATCGTATGGTGCATCAGAATCGGATGGGTGGAGGTCCGACATTGGGAATCCCCCTCCATCAGCTGCATTAAGCTCCAGGGGTGGCTGGATGTGAACGGAGTAGGAACGGCCCAGCCCTGCGCACTGCTCGGCTCCATTCACTGTTCACATCTGGCTGGAGCTGAAATCATCTTTGTGTTTGAGGGGTGGTAGGCCCCAAGCAATCTGTTTTTTATGATCTTAGCAATATCATAAACCAGTAAACCCCTTTAAAGTGGATCTGTCAGCAGTTTTTCTCTAGGAACCTTCCACGACAGCATAGGAGGTTGCCTCTCCATGCCCTAAAGGTACCGTCACACGCGGCAATTTTGCAAGCAATTTCACTGGCAATTTGCTGGTTGCAGTGAAATCATGGATACATGGTTCTGTTTTGTTGCCGTGTAGAAATGGAACCATGTATCCATGATTTCACTGCAACCAGCAAATTGCCAGTGAAATTGCTTGCAAAATTGCCGTGTGTGACGGTACCTTAATAGAGACAGGAAGCACAAGAGAAGTTAAAAGGACCCTCCCACCTCTCACTAGCTAGTGTCTTTCCTGTCCCTATGGGGCATGGAGAGAGTTTTTTTTCCTCTTCTATGCTGTGGTGGCGGCAAGCTGCATCATACCTTTTCTATGGATTTTTCTCCTGCAAGGCGGCGTTGGTCGGGCTCCTGCTCCTCCTCCGGCCGTCTCTCAGTTCACCCCGGCTGTCCCTTAGCTCTCTGCTGGGGTGGCTGGGACTGGGCCCTGGCCTTCCGGCACCCCTCCTGGGGTGAAGCTTGCTGGTGGCTCCCTGGCCGGCGACCTCCTCCTACGGCTGAGCCCGCCGGCCGCCTCCGGTAATGCGAGTTGCCCGCGGGACCAAAAGTGACGCCGGTGGGCGGGACTTCCGGTCACGCGCTCCTCCGGCAGGGAACGCAGCGTTTCCGGGTCCCGACAGGGTGCCTTGGGAATATAAGGCTGCCCTGAAGACATTTTTCATTGGTAAGCCACAGTTTGTCCTGTAGTCATGTCTTCCTCTGCATCTGCAGAGCCCAGTGCTCCCCCGACCACAGTGAGTTGTAGGCTGCAGGGCAGGGGGGTCCTTTGTATTGTCCATGGGGCAGGGCTGATGAGTGCTTCTCTGTGTAGGGTGACAAGGATACCCCCAAGGAAGATGCTGGGAGGTCTGTAAAATGCTTTGTCTGTTCTAAGAAGTTCCCCTCCGGATGGGATAGAAAAACTCTGCCAGGGCTGTACTGACAAGATAGTTCGGGCTGAACACCCTAGCCTGGTGGATGATTTGCGTGCCATGGTGCAGCAGGAGATTCGGCCTTATATCAGTGTCCTCCCGGATCTTCCACTGGGCCGAACAGTTCCTACTGTCCCTCTCAGCTGTCCACCTGAAGGGCTCCCTGAATCTTCAGGCGGATTTTATCAGTTGCCGGGAAGTCTACCCAGGAGAATGGAGTCTGGACCAAGCACTGTTTTGTTCCCTGGTTGCAAGATGGGGCACTCCTGTGATAGACCTATTCGCCTCCAGCTCAAATCGAAAGGTCGCAACATTATTCTACCTGAACCCTCGGGACGAGGCCTTAGGGGTGGATGCGTTCTCACAACTTTGGGATTTTCCTCTGGCTTACGCTTTCCCTCCTATTACCCTTCTCGCAAGAACCCTGAAGATCAGGGTGGACGGTGTCCCCACTATCCTGGTGGCCCCGCTGTGGCCGCAGCGAAGTTGGTACAATCTGTTAGCAGCACTAGTCGATGGTCCTGTCGTCCTGAGTCCGGACCCCAGCTGTTGTCTCAGGTTCCCCTGTTCCATCCAGATCCACAGAGGCTCCACTTAGCTGCCTGGCTTCTGAGGCCTGAGTGCTAAGGGCTCAAGGCCTGCCTGAAAGAGTGGTAGCCATCTTACAGAAAAACCGCAAACCTGTCACTAATGCGAGTTATAATAAGATTTGGAAGAAATTTTCATCCTGGTGTGACTCCAGTCCTCCTGATCCGCTACAGCTGAATGTCTCCCAGATTCTGGATTTTCTTCCGAATGGTTTAGACCTCGGTCTTAAACCCAGCACGCTGAAAGTACAGGTTTCAGCTCTGTTCCATGTTTGATGCTGATTTGGCAAATCACCAGTGGATTTGACGCTTCATGGTGTCCGCTGCTCGTATTTGTCCTCGTACTAAGGTCCTTACACCCTCCTGGGACCTCAATATCGTCCTGACTGGTCTTTCTCGTCCTCCCTAAGAACCACTCTCATCTTCTGACCTCCGACGGTTGACTTACAAGATGGCGTTCTTGGTGGCAATTGCGTCTGCCCGTCGTGTGGGAGAACTCCAGGCTTTGTCCATCCGGGCACCGTACCTTACTGTCTGGGATGACTGCATTGTTCTTCAATTGGATCCTTAGTTTCTTCCCAAGGTGGTCTCGGACGTCCATCGCTCTGTCGATTGTTCTTACGTCCTTCTGTCAGCATCCCCGGACCCCTAGGGCGGAAAAATTCCATGCCTTGGATGTCCGGCGGGCGGGTGCTCCATTATCTGGACATGACCGCGCCCTGGCGCATCGATCACAATCTCTTTGTCCAGCTCTTTGGTCAACTTAAGGGCAAGAAGGTTTCTAAGAGTATTATAGCCAACTGGATTACGAAGGTCATTACAGACTCCTACCTTTCCCAGCAGCTGCAAGCTCCTTCTGGGTTTACTGCCCATTCCACCCGGTCTACCGCTGTCTCCTGGGCTGAACGGGCGGGGGCTTCTCCTGAGCAGATCTGCACGGCTGCTGCCTGGTCATTCTTGCATACCTTCACGAAACACTATCGTCTGGACCTGGCTTCCGGTAGGGATTTGGCTTTTGGCAGGAAGGTCCTGCAGGCTGTAATCCCACCCTAAGTATTAATTCGTTGGTATACCTCCTATGCTGTCGTGGAAGGTTCCTAGAGAAAATAGAATTATTATTACCGTTAATTCAGTTTCTAGGATACCTTCCACGACAGCACTTAATTCCCTCCCTGTTATTCCTCGTATTATTCCTGGAATGTTTTCCTATCTATTGTTCTTATTACTCTCATGCTATGGTTCTTTGTAAGACACTGGCTAGTGGGAGGTGGGTTTAACCTCTCATGTGCTTCCTGTCCGTATTAGGGTGTGGAGAGGCGACCTTCTATGCTGTCGTGGAAGGTATCCTAGAATTAATGGTAACAATAATTCTATTTTTTCCCTCCCCCATGACAGAACCCTTTAATTCCCCTGGGTGCTGTTGTGGGTCTGAAAACCTAATTACCGTAAGTAATTTTGAGGGGTTTTTTTGCATATAATCTGCGGCCACCACCAGTAAGGCCTTATATACGGCATTCTGGAATGCTGCATGCAAGTCCCCAGGCCAATCTGTATAATGCACAAAAAAATACCTAGCTTTTACTATAACTACCTGGGGACTGTCCGGTCCGATGGGCGTCACTGGTCTTGGTCCGGATTCTCCTTTCTTCTTGTGATTACCATCTTCCTGCCCGGCTTCTAGTGGGTGACGCATCCAACTTTATAATAAGGCATTCCAGAATGCCGTATATAAGGTCTTACTGGTGGTGGCCACAGCTTATGTGCAAAAAACTGCTGACAGGTTCACTTTAAAGTCCAGTAGTTTGGTGAGTGTCCCATCCTTTCCTGAGAACCGGTGGTGTCTGTACATCCCTAAATGAGTGACTATTGAGAACAGAGGCGCACTCAAGTTGTCAGGACTGGTAGGGTCCTAGTTGTCAGGTACCATTTAATCAGACATTTACAGGTTGCCTTCACATCTAAATAAATAGAAAATAATTGATAGATTTTGGATGTAGAAGCTTCTCCCTTTAGGCTATGTGCACATTTTAGATCCATTTTCAAATCCGCATGATAATCCATGATATAATGCACATGTTGCCTGTGGCCCAGATTTTGATGAAGAATTGTCTCACGTTTCACCCTATGTCTTGCAGTAACAATGCAGATCATAACTTCGACACATTACACATGTAACATTTGCACCGTAGATCAACTGCAGCTTGTGGATAGCATTCAATGAAATCCTATCCACGTTGCTGTACAGTAACATTGTGGATTTTCCACAGATCTGCAGCATATCTGTCACATGTGATCATCCGCTTATACGTTTCCATTTTTCTGTGATCTATGTACACATCTGTATTCTTCCAGAGAGCTGGATCCGGGTTTGGCTGAGGCCGTCTCCACACTAATTTGGGCGGCTCCACGTTTACAGACGGAAGTGTCAGAACTGAAAACAGTGAGTTATTTGTGGCAGCTGTGTGCAAAAACAAGGACTGTGAACCTGTCCTCCTCCTGATGTATGACCCTACATCTCCTTGCAGGTCGCGGATCAACTGTGCGCCAAGTATAGTAAAGAGTACGGCAAGCTGTGCAGGACAAACCAGATTGGAACTGTCAATGATAGGGTAAGTTCTGGGAGCAACACGTGTTGTTGTATTTGATAAGATATTCATTTTGGAACTGTTGTCATTTCTTTTTCTTCTAGCTAATGCACAAGCTGAGTGTGGAGGCGCCTCCCAAAATTCTGGTCGAGAGGTACCTCATTGAGATCGCCAAGAACTACAATGTGCCCTATGAACCAGACTCTGTGGTTATGGTAGGTGAAGAGTAATAATTTCTATGACGCCAGCCCTGTCCCCTAGTCCCTAGTGACCTGTGTATTTTACCTGTACATTTATGATTTCCTTTTATCTTTGCATTTTAAGGCCGAGGTACCCACGGGTATCGAAGCAGATCTTATAGATGTGGAGTTTTCAGACGATATGAAGAAAGGTGGAGGAGGAGGCGGTGGTGGCGGTGGTGGTGGCGGATTTGGTATACCATTGCCTACTGTGCCAGCAATGCATATGCCAACTCCTACAATTCCATTCAGTTACCCTGCACCCGGTGGACCGGTACGTATGTGTCGCTGGTTACTGATGTACTGCCTTTCATACTGATGTTCTGGCCTATACCTGTAACACTAAGGAAGAGGATAGGACATAATCACCACTGTCTAGATAGCCATTCCCAGCTAGAGTGGCTGGATTTTAGACCTGATGAGACTGGTGTGGTTACTTTGAAAATCCATGTCAGAATGGCTGTATAATCATCAAAATCGAGTGTTTTTAGGCAGGAAAACTTTGATATAGTGTTATACAGCCATTCTGATATGGGATTTCAAAGTAAATACACCAGTTTTATTTAGTAATCTAGGCAGCTTGCATTGTGAAATTTAGTGACTGATGCACTCTTTCTGATCACAACAGGAGACATTCAATGGACCGCCTGTGGGAATGTACCAACCTTTTAGTAATCTAAATCCTCCAGGAATGGGCATGGGGCCCCCACCGATCCCATCCATGCCTCCGACATATGACTCTGTAAGTAGCTGAGGGTGCCCATCATGCTACACAATAGACGTGGTGCTTGAGACAGAGGTTTCCTCTTCTCGTGTGAACAAGGTTTGAAGAATTGCTCTTTTAGATCTGTTGGACATGAGGTGTTGGTGCTAAGACCCTGCCAAATACTAATATTTAGGGACAGAATTACTGCTATCCTCTGAGAATGGTGAAGCAGTAAGTCTAAAGAGCCTTTCTGCAGTATTAGTTTTGCCAATCCATGGGGCTACTGCCCCTATTAATCAAAACTTTTCACACCTCTGACATGTTAACTTTATTTTTTGGAAAGTGCAGTTACTCTATGAAAGCTTTGAGCTGTAACAATAACTAGAAATGGTGCAAATGTATTCGTACAACCCCGTGCAGCGGCCACGTCGATAATCTGTGGCCGTCAGATGGGAGCCCTAAGAACGTCCCTATAGCCTTCCGGCATCCGCAGCTTTTCTTTTGATTAGTCGTCCTGTCGTAACATTGTGTTAGAACTGCAAATGCCAATAAGTAAGGGGCGCTACACTGGGCTCCCATCTGATGCATGCCCACAAATCCAAAGTGGTAGATGATAGTGATGAGCGAATAGTGAAATATCTGGGGTCAGATTATTCTAGCCGAATACTTTTTACTATTCCGGACTTCGTCTTGAATACTAAACCAAATGTAAGTCAATGGGGAACTCGAATATTTTACTGGGGAATCTTCCAGAAAATATTCGAGTTTCCCATTGACTTGCATTAGGTTTAGTATGTAAGATGAATACTCGAATAGTAAAAAGTATTTGGTTAGAATAATCCGAACCCGAATATTCACTATTCGCTCATCACTAGTAGATGGACATCAGCACAGAGAGAATGAGAAGAGCAGGTTCATGCTTAAAAAAGGATGTTCTATTGTGAAGGTAAGGCCAGCCCCAAATAAACAGTCCAACGTTTCCATCACAAACTGGTCTTTTATAAGGACGTCTGTGTGGGTGCTGGCTGATCGTAATCACACTTTCCATGTTCCACTATAGGACCATCCAGCTTCCACACACGCATCTTTAAACATTTGTGTTCAAAACGTTGGATTGTGTTTATTTGGGGCCGGAATTACCTTTACATTAAAGAAAAAAATCCTTTTTTCAGTATGAACTTACTCTTCTCATCTTTCTCTGTGCTGAAGTTTATCTCTGGGATTTGCAATCCTTTCCTCCAGCACGAGCATACATCGCCTGGTTCCACATGCACAGAATTCTAAAGTCGTCGTCCTGCGAATCGACTTGTACCAACTCTATAATAACTCGTTGCCTGTCTCCAACAGATTGGTGATCTCGCGCCACATGCAAACGCGCCTCCTCAAGATGGTGAGTGTGCAGGAGGATGAGCAGTCAGAAGTGAAGCTTTATTACACAGGTATTGTACAGAGGTGAAACACATTTCTCTTGTTTCTTCAGGTCCGAGTAACTCTGCGCCTGTCGCCAAACCACGGACAAAAGTATCAGATAATTTTGTTCTTCCGGAGTTGCCCTCCGTTCCAGACACACTCCCCGCTGCTTCTGCCGGAGCTGCAACTTCCAATTCAGAAGATATTGATTTTGATGATCTGTCGCGCAGATTCGAGGAGCTGAAGAAGAAAACCTAAAGTTTTAACATCTCGATCTATCCTACTTTGTACATTTATATAGGCAGAGCATCTCCTCTACCCAGGGATGAGAACGGTTCCCCAAGATGCAGGTTTGATGTGCTGATTACCCTTACACCTGAATATTCGATGGCTTTTTCAGGCAGGGGCCACCGGCCTGGTGCGAGTCTACGCTGAGGACCTCTTTCTCCAGAGCAGCCATATTTTCTATGTTATGCGAGAATGTCATAAAGAGAGACCCAAAGGACTTATCTCTGCTAATATATTAATGAGCTGCTTCCCTCCCTGATTTTCTAACCTTTGTACATAATATTTACAGACTTGTTGGAGCTTGTATGAGCGTGCATTTCTTAAAAATAAAGCAGTGGCCTTCCAGAGTTTTTGTGGAGTGGTTATAGGGCCGGTATAGATTACAGCTGATATACTGTATTTTGTGGATTATAAGATGCACCCCAAAATTAGGAGGAAAAGAATAATTTTTAATGTTAAATGGGGTTCATCTTACAATTCATACATAGCTCACCAGCGGGTGCAGTCCACAGGAGGCAGATGGTGATGCTGTGGGCTTGGAAGAGGGGATGGCGCAACGTGGGTGTCATTGATATACTGGCATTACACGTCTGTACAAATGACCTTGGAGAGACGAGATCTCCATCTGCACATACACCGCCTCCGCTGGCATTTTCCTGAAATGTATTGTGTTGGAGGCAGCACATGTGCAGATGGAGAACTCTGCTGTCCAAGGTCTCCATCTGCACAGGTGCTGCTTCCGTGGCCATTTTCATGAAGTCCATCACGTTCACCTCTAGCATGTTAATGATGCCTGCAGTGCACCACTGTGACACCCCCTCCTCAGAGTCCAGGGCCCACAGTATCGTTGACCCTGCCATTAGGAATTATGCCTCTTGTGACCCTGCACCACCGATATCATGGGCTATATCCGGATTATAAAATACACTCCCATTCGTCCCCAATTTTGGGATAAAAAAGTGTGTTTTCTTGTCGTCCAAATCTGGGAGACCCTGACATTGGGTGTTATATGCTGCCCCCTGGAGGTCACACCAAATATAGAAGAGATTTACTCCTCCTTCTCCCCTGCAGCATATACGCCCTCTACAGGAATACTGTCAGTTTGTTATTTGGTGTTGTTGGAGGCACATCTCCACACTGAAGCTCCTAGCTACAGATGAAGTTTAGGGGACCATCGGGGTCCCCCGGCATGGGCCTTCGGCCCCATATGCCGTGCTCCCTCACCATACTCTTTCAAAGAGCCTCTGGTGAGGTGGGAGCCGACTGAGGGGTTCACAGTTCTCTGTGCCCCTGGCCAATACACAGTCACTGTGTGGCCCCTGTGACGGAGTTCAACTCCCGGTGGTCACAGGTGAAGGATGCATGCTCCACCACAAGGTACCGAGCTGGCCCCCTATCTTCTCCCCCTCCGGGGATCCAGGTATGTGCTGTGCACTGGGGGCCCCCTGCCTCCACAGCAGGATCCAGAAGGACCTGCTGTAGTATCCCTGCAACAGGCCCTAGCCAGGCTGTAAGTCCTCCAGCAGTCCCTCCCTGCCTGTCTTAGCACAGCAGGGGGACGGGACATAGGACTCAGGGCATGGGGCTCCGTTTTCCCGCATCCGCGGGCGTTTTCGCGGGACTTCCGCGCCGGACCCCTCACGCAGGCCGGCCGCGGCCTCAAATTTAGTCCCCGGCTTCGCCGGAGGCCTAGGCCGCGATTCCGCCCCCTGCTTGTCTATCAGCAGCGGGGGGCGGGGATTTGCTCTGAATAGCCCTGGGAGCTCAGGGCTTGGTCTCTGGCCTCTCCCACTCACTGGGCTCGCCCTCCCCCTCCTGTGTACACAATGGGGCCACAGAGCCCGCGTTTTTACAGGCCCTCCCCTCTCTGACTCCCCCCTCTCTCTCTGTGGGGGCCATTTTGGCCTCATTTGCTGCAGATTCACACACGTGCTGCTGGGAGAGCTGCTGGGAGACTCAGACTTGGGATCAGGACTTGAAAGTGCGGTAAGCCACACCATTGGTGTGGATTCTCCTCTGTGGCATATCCCTGCTGCTTATTCTTTCTTTTTGGTAGTTTGTACACAGGACTGGGTCAGACTATGTCTTCTGCAAAGAGCAAGGGTAAGGCCCATAAGGCTGCAAAGTTGTATGCAACTTGTACAGTGTGCAAAGTCACATTGCCTGCGCAGAGTGTCAAACCCCTCTGCATGACCTGTGAGCAGCATGGGTCGCCTGATCTCCCTGGCACCCGGCCCCAGGTGGATGTCCCTGCCCCCTCTGGGGATCAGGCCTCTGTGCCCCCGGTGTTAACACCGGCCCCTCAATGGACTGACGTCTTATCTCAGTCATTGTCTGATTCAGTGGCCCTGGCTGTGTCACGAGCTATGTCGCAATCCGTAGCCTCCATGACTAAGTCCATTATTCAGGCCATTAACCAGAGTCCGGACCAGGACATGGAGGGTTCCCCCTCGGCCCCGGGTCCGTCTCTTATTCCTGGGCGTCACGGACTCTCTCCGTCCCTTGGGGAGCCCAGCTCCAAAAGGCAACGCCGAGACCCTTCCCCCTCCTCGCCCAGATCTCAATCTCGGGCTCCTCTGGAGGAGGGTGAGGAGCAGGACTCTTCCTCTGATTCAGAGGCGGCCTCGGACTCTGTCCCGGAAGGGGACGTTCTGGCCGACAATATTGTCTCCATTATTAATGACATTTTAAATATTCCTGCTCCCGACACTCAGTCTGAGCAGCGAGCCAAAGTCTCACTCAGGGATCCGAAAAGACCTGCCAACATCTTCTCCGATCACCCTGACTTTTCAGACACGGTGCAAAAGCCTAGGGCTTTTCCGGCCAAACGTTTTATACCAAAGTCCACGGATCCCAAGTATCCGTTTGCCCCGGCAGTACTATCGGGCTGGTCTCAACCTCCTAAGGTAGACCCGGCTGTAGCCAGATTGGCTACTAGAACCACAATCTCCATTGCCGACAGCTCGTCTTTAAAAGACTCTGCAGACCGTCAGGTTGAACTGTTGACCAAGTCTATCTATGACGCGGTCGGCGCTGCGTTTCCTCCCGCCTTCGCAGCAGCTTGGTCTCTTAAGGCACTCTCTGAGTTCACAGACGTGGTCTACGCCAAAACGCGCCATACAGTTCCTGAGGTGTCTCCCTTTCTAGACCAAATGGCAATGATCTCGAAATATGCTCTTAACGCCGTGCTGGACTCAGCCGGGCGTTCCGCAGTGGCTGCCGCCAATTCCCTCGCCATTCGGAGAATTCTCTGGCTCCGGGAGTGGAAAGGTGATGCCTCTTCCAAGAAGCATCTCACAGGGATTCCCTGTACCGGGGATCGTCTTTTCGGGGAACGTCTTGACGAACTTATTAAAGACACAACAGGAGGCAAAAGTACTCTTCTGCCCCAACAAAAAGGCGGAAAACCGGCGCAGCAAAAGTCTGCCAGGTTCCGTTCCTTTCGCTCCTTTCGTTCCCCTGGCTGGTCTTCCAGATCCTCGACCAACAGACCGTTTCGTTCCGACAAGACCCAGTCCTCCCGAGGCCAGGGGTCTGCCTGGCGCTCTCGCCAACAAAAATCCTCTAGTCAGAAGCCGTCCAAGACTGCCTCTGCATGACTCGCATGGCTCCGGCTCCGCACCCAGAGTCGGGGGCAGATTGTCCCTCTTTCGGGACGTTTGGCTCTCCGACGTTCTAGATCAATGGGTGCGAGATATTATCTCTCACGGCTACTTCATAGAACTGAACTCAGTTCCCCCAAGCCGATTCTTCATGACGTCTCCCCCTCCCGCAAAGATCCACGCGTTTCACCAAGCGCTGGAAGCTCTGAAGCGGGAAGGAGTCATTGTCCAGGTGCCACCCGGGGACCGGTTTCAGGGATTTTATTCAAATCTCTTTATTGTGCCCAAGAAGGACGGGTCCGTCCGCCCTGTACTGGACCTGAAACTCCTCAACAATCACGTCAAAGTGAGGCATTTTCGCATGGAATCGCTTCGTTCTGTGATAGCCTCAATGTCTCAAGGGGAATTCTTGGCATCCATAGACATAAAGGATGCATATCTACACATCCCAATCGCCCCAGCTCACCAACGGTTCCTGCGCTTTGCGATTGGAGACGACCATTTCCAGTTCGTGGCTCTCCCCTTCGGCTTGGCCACCGCTCCACGAGTATTCACCAAGGTGATGGCCGCCGTAGTCGCGTTACTACACTCACAAGGTCTGTTGGTCATCCCTTACTTGGACGACCTCCTGGTCAAGGCTCCCTCACAGCAGGAATGCCAGCAAGCAGGGTCTGCGACTTTGTCGACTCTCCGGAGGTTCGGCTGGATTGTCAACCTCCCGAAGTCGGTTCTCGTGCCCACCCAGAGCCTGGTGTATCTGGGCATGCTGTTCGACACTCGTGCTGCGCTGGTACTTCTGCCTCTCGAGAAGGTAATCTCTCTCCAAGCAGGTGTCCGCTCCATCCTCCCACCTCGCTTGTTCTCCATCAGGCATCTGATGCAGATCCTGGGAAAGATGGTAGCTTCAATCGAAGCAGTACCATTTGCACAACTCCATCTGCGTCCCCTTCAGCTGGAGATCCTTCGGGTCTGGGACAAGAATCCGAGGACCCTGGATCTCAAGATTTCCCTGTCCCCCGAAACAAGGGAATCTCTCCAGTGGTGGCTGACAGATCAGTCCCTGTCTCAGGGTCGCTCCTTTCTCCCACCTGTTTGGGCGGTGGTCACTACGGACGCCAGTCTCTCGGGCTGGGGAGCGGTGTTTCTTCACCACAGGGCCCAGGGTACTTGGTCTCCATTGGAGTCCTCCCTTCCCATCAACATTCTGGAGATCAGGGCAGCGTACCTGGCTCTCCTAGAGTTTCAGCCGCTCTTATGCGGCCGCCAAGTGAGGATCCAGTCGGACAACGCGACGGCCGTCGCGTACATAAATCATCAAGGAGGCACTCGCAGCACCTTAGCGATGCTTGAGGTTCAAAAGATCCTGTGCTGGGCGGAGGCCACAGGCTCCGCCATCTCCGCGGTCCACATCCCGGGGGTGGACAATTGGGAAGCAGACTATCTCAGCCGTCAGGGTATGGACCCGGGCGAATGGTCTCTCAACCCAGACGTGTTCCAAGCCGTTTGCAGGCGGTGGGGGACTCCGGATGTCGACTTGATGGCGTCTTTCCTCAACAACAAAGTTCCGGTGTTCATAGCCAGGGCTCACGACCACAGGGCGTTGGCGGCGGATGCTCTGGTCCAGGACTGGTCTCAGTTTCGCCTGCCATACGTGTTTCCACCGCTGGCTCTGTTGCCTCGAGTGCTCCGCAAGATTCGGGCGGAATGTCACCGGGTGATTCTAATCGCACCCAATTGGCCCAGGAGAGCCTGGTTTCCGGAACTAATCCGCCTCGCCGGCGGCGAACCTTGGGGTCTGCCAGATCGTCCAGACCTTCTCTCTCAAGGTCCATTCTTCCGCCACAATTCTGCGGCGCTCAGGTTGACTGCTTGGCCCTTGAATCCTGGGTCCTGACACAATCGGGTCTTCCCCGGGAAGTTCAGGACACTATGACGCAAGCGCGTAAGCCTGCCTCGCAAAAGATTTATCACCGGACGTGGAGAATTTTTCTCTCCTGGTGCTTTACTAAGGGTCATTCTCCGTGGCCTTTCTCCTTGCCGACATTACTTTTGTTTCTCCAGTCAGGGCTAGACTCTGGCCTTGCCTTGAGTTCCCTGAAAGGACAGGTGTCGGCTCTCTCCGTACTTTATTCCAAAAGGCTGGCGAGGCTCCCACAGGTTCGCACATTTATGCAAGGGGTGGCCCATATTGTCCCTCCTTACAAGCGTCCTCTAGATCCTTGGGATCTTAATTTGGTTCTCTCGGCTCTTCAGAAACCTCCGTTTGAACCTCTCTCAGGTATCTCTTTGTCCACCTTGTCACAAAAGGTGGCATTCTTGGTGGCTATCACCTCGCTCCGGCGGGTGTCGGATTTAGCGGCATTGTCATGCAAGCCTCCATTCTTGGTGGTGCATCAGGACAAGGTGGTCCTGCGCCCCGTTCCCTCTTTTCTACCGAAGGTGGTCTCTCCATTCCACCTCAATCAGGATATCTCTCTTCCGTCCTTTTGCCCAAACCCAGTCCACAAGGTGGAAAAGGCCCTCCACACTCTGGACTTGGTCAGGGCCCTGAGGGTGTACTTGTCTCGCACAGCTCCTCTCCGGCGGACGGATTCCCTGTTCATTCTCACGACCGGACGCGGCAAGGGCTCTTCCGGTTCCAAGGCCACGATTGCCCGTTGGATCAGGTCGGCTATCTTGGAGGCCTATGCGGCCTCGCACACGTCTCCCCCAACGGGTCTCAAGGCGCATTCCACCAGGGCCGTGGGCGCCTCCTGGGCTTTGCGGCACCAAGCCTCGGCCCAACAGGTGTGTCAGGCTGCCACTTGGTCGAGCCTCCACACATTCTCAAAGCATTACCAGGTACATGTTCATGCCTCAGCGGATGCAGGTCTGGGCAGACGCGTTCTCCAGGCGGCTGTTGCCCACCTGTAAATGTCTGAGTTGCCTTTCAGGGTGCAGTGGTTTTTTTCCCACCCAGGGACTGCTTTTGGACGTCCCAATGTCAGGGTCTCCCAGATTTGGACGACAAGAAAAAAGAGAATTTTGTTTACTTACCGTAAATTCTTTTTTCTTTAGTCCGTAAATCTGGGAGACCCAGCACCCTCCCCTTTAATTTTGCCCTTCGGGCGTACCTGTGGCTCTTTTCAGCACATAATCTTACTGTTGGCCATGGTTCTGGCCTTATATCTTCCTGTTCGACCCGTTGGCCGGGAATTTGGTTTGCAGTGCAATGTTTTCCTCCTACTGCTCATATACCAAACTGACAGTATTCCTGTAGAGGGCGTATATGCTGCAGGGGAGAAGGAGGAGTAAATCTCTTCTATATTTGGTGTGACCTCCAGGGGGCAGCATATAACACCCAATGTCAGGGTCTCCCAGATTTACGGACTAAAGAAAAAAGAATTTACGGTAAGTAAACAAAATTCTCTTTTTTTATAATCCAGAAAATCTGATATGTGTATACTGGGAAATGAGAATGATCACTTCCCTATGTAAAAATATAAAGAGGGGGGGACAAGAGGCGCAATAGTGCCCTATCACTAGTGACACTAGTATATGGACGGTGGTGCTGTGTGGCCGCTCACCTGATTCAGTTGTGGTCCCCACAACTGGTTTGACTGCGTTAGGAATCAGTGTTCCAAGCTGCTGCAGGACCTCCACCTACCACTGGATCGTGGTGTATTCCAAGAGAGATGATGGGAGTGATGGTGTGCCACGGTCCGCGCTGCTTCTGGATTAAAAAACTCACCAAAGAGCCCAGCAAACTTTCATCCTTTTTATTCCTTATTCCAACGCGTTTCAACGCCACAACCCGGCGTCTTCCTCAGGGATATCCCTGAGGAAGACGCCGGGTTGTGGCGTTGAAACGCGTTGGAATAAGGAATAAAAAGGATGAAAGTTTGCTGGGCTCTTTGGTGAGTTTTTTAATCCAGAAGCAGCGCGGACCGTGGCACACCATCACTCCCATCACTTCCCTATGTAATGACTTACACTTGGACTTGGTTAATCACAACTGCTTCTCCTTCCCGGCTGACGATTGTTCTGCTGTCTTGGATACTCCAAGCAGTCCCGACAGCTTCATCATCAGCATGTCCACTATTTCTTTTTCTTCATAAGGCTAAAAAGTGAAAAGGGGTGGATGAAGTTGTGGGTACGTTCAAAGCAAAAACAAGTAAATTCCCAGGATTAGGCATTTTATTATGGAGAAAGGGGTCATCCCCCAGAAGCAGTAAACCCCATTCATGGCCATGGGTATCATATTCTTGTGTTCGGTATTGCAATTCCATGAATGGAAATAACTTGCAATACCCGACACAGCCTGTGGAAAAAATGGTGCATTTTCTGGTTGAAAAATCCCTTTTTAAATCATTTTTAATAAGTATATAGCTCCAAATATACGGTAATTGTTTACTTGGCTCTCTATGCGGTGTCAGCCTGCTGATTGGCTGTAGTAGACACGTGACATTGTTTGTCATGATCATTGGGCAACATGGAACTGATCATGTTGAAATTGTTCCATACTAGGAGGTGAGTATGAGTATACTGATTGTTTTTCTCCACAGGGGATAACCCAGATAAAGCAGATCTGATTTCACTGTACAAACTGAATACATTATAAAATTGATTTTAGCCCTGATGAGGCTGGTGTATATACTTTTGAAAGCTAATGCCATAATAACTGTTTGAAATAGCTCAGCAATTTGCTTCATGTCTTCACTAGAGATGGGTGAACCAGCAGATGTCTGGCTTCTATGACCAGACTTAAAAAAAAAAAAAAAAAAAAAAAAAACACGAACTTGGTCCCAAACCCCCATATAAGACTATGTTGACCCAAAGGTAAAGTGTAACTGCTGTATAAATTTGTATTTAATAATAACTAGCTGTACTACCCGGCTTCGCCCGGGTTAATAACTGCTGTTAACAAAATAGAATGTGTTAACAAAAATGTATTCACACAAAAACCACAAAACAAATCGATAGAAATGTAATTATTAAAAGGCAAAAAGTAAGCTAATAGAAGCATTTCACAACATATATTTCAACACCAGAGATATTCCACAGTTTCTATATCCTCTCACATAGAGGTAATGTGACTGACATCAGCCTTTCCACCAACACACCCTAACTGACATCCTATTACCTCACAGACATCCTGTTACCTCACAGAAGCTTTACTGAGAATGTCCTTTGTTGTCTATATTAACCAATCAGAGCTCAGATTAACAGTAGCAAAATAGAAGCTGAGCTGTGATTGGTTGCTATTGGCAGCCTGATAAATCCCCAGGCAACAGGAAACCCTCCCCCCTGACAGTATATATTAGCTCACACATACACATAACAGACAGCTCATGTGACTGACAGCTGCCGTATTTCCTATATGGTACCTTTGTTTCTCTTGTAGTTTTGCTGCTTATTAATCAGATTTTTATTGTTGAAGGAGAATACCAGACTTGTGTGTGTTTTAGGGTGATTATGTGGCGAGGTTGGTGTATGTGTGGTGAAATGTGTGCTGAGGGTGGTATATGTGTTCAAGCACGTGGTAGTGTGAGGCGCATTTTTTGTGTGTTGTTCATATCCCCGTGTGTGGTGAGTATCCTATGTTGGGGCCCCACCTTAGCATCTGTATGGTATATACTCTTTGGCGGCATCACTCTCATTCTTTAAGTCCTTGTTCACATCTGGTAGCTGTCAATTTGCCTACAACACATTTCCTTTCCCTTTTTCCCCATTATGTAGATAGGGGCAATATTGTTTGGTGAATTGGAATGCGCGGGATTAAAATTTCGCCTCACAACATAGCCTATGACGCTCCGGGGTCCAGACGTGTGATTGTGCAAAATTTTGTGGCTATAGCTGACAGCTCTCGATTTTCCTCCAACACTTTTCCATTCACTTTTTCCCATTGTGTAGATAGGGGCAAAAATTGTTTGGTGAACTGAACGCGCGGGTTAAAATTTCGCCTCACAACATAGCCTATGACGCTCTCGGGTCCAAACGTGTGACTGTGCAAAATGTTGTGGCTGTAGTTGCGACGGTGTAGATGCCAATCCCGGACATACATACATACACACATACACACACACACATTCAGCTTTATATATTAGATATAGGCAAGTGATTATAATAAACTTTCAAAAATATTTCATAAGTGAAATCTGGAAGAAAATCTTTCAAAAACCTTTCAGAAGTTGTCCCACTAGGCTGTTTCTAAATGGACATATGCTGGTTGTCAGGGAAATCAGTCTTCAGCTTCACACACTGAAACCATATAAGGGAGTGGAGGGCGGGGCCTACACAGCGTTTACATTACAGCTGATTAGAGAGTTAGGTTACCTCAGTCACGGACAGTGCTGAGCTACTACCCCAGAATTTGACGCATTCATTAGATGCACCAAATCCTGGCACCCGGCTGTTCCCGTTTACCCTTGTGCAGTGGAAATCTGTGTAATATAAGGTGTTAATGACAGCTGCCATCAAGCCCTAGGGTAGTGATGGGTAGGGGTCTATGAGACACTCCAAACACTAACATGTAAGTCAAAAGAAATAAATACAAACACAGGAAAAAAATCCTATATTTGAAAAAAAAAAAAAAAGCACACACCTCTGTCTCTCCTTTACTAACTTTTAAAAAACACACAACATGTTTGAAGTAATCCAACATATGATGTTCTATGAAGAATCAGGCTCAACTACATCCCAGAAGCTGCAGCGATCAAAAACGCGTCCTCTCACTGCAGCATCTGGGATCACACTGACGGCCACAGGGAAGCCCTCACTGTGAGAAGCGGTGACATCACCGGAGGGCTTGCCTGCTGCCAGATTGCCGGACACAACCATAATCCGGCAGCGGGTTCAACTAAGTTCATTGACAGCAACTGGGAATCAAAAATACGGGGGACCCCACTCCATTTTTTTTTTTTTGTTTACAAATGATTTACTTTTATATATGTGTACGGCAACCAATCACAGACACCGCATAGAGGGTGTTTTAACTGCAACCAATCACTAACAGTGGGCAGGGGGAAAAGAAGTGAAAATGTATGAGGCTTAATGAGCGGACGCGGAAGCAAGTGTGAGAGCCGCACCATTTTGCTTCCTTTTTGCAGCTCCTGAACAGTCCATGTTCTGGGTCCATGCACAGACACTAGGTGTACACTGTACAGTACAGACCCCAAGTTTGCCCATCACTAGTCTTGACTTCTGTGCCTGGCCATCCTCACCTTCATGATTTTATGGTCAACGGGTGGAGAAGTAAAGATGGGGCTGGACAAAAGGAGCCTCATGTCTACTGTATAATAATAATTTTTCAACGTGTCCCTGCCTAATATTACATTAAGCATTGTGAGAATGCTAGTTTCAAGATTACACAGCATTCTGAAGTACATTTTCATAGTAAGTACACCAGCCTTCATCAGATCAAAGATTTAATAATGGACGCAGCTTGTATTGTGAAATCTGGTGATCTATGGGCTTCGTGTATTGTTTTTTACCGCTTTGTTCTTACCGTTGGATTCTTGCGCTCGATGGAGAAGACATTCAGTAAAGCAGACAAGAAGACATTGACAACTATGAAGGCCAGAAAGATGACGCAGGTAAAGATGAGCAGGGAGCCCAGGATGGGGTCCAGATTGATCACCTGCAAAAAGGGAAAGTCAAAAGATCTATAGTACAAACAGCCACGATCGGGGCGGGTGCATGGGCATCGCGGGATGGGCAAGAAGGGATTGCGCTAAATTATAAAGTATAGGATAAGATGAGGGATGGATAGTGCTGCATTATGGATGTGGCCAAATACTTCACTTTTCTTACCTCGTTATAATTAAAAATGCCAATTAAAAGGCTGATAATGGTCACAGCAGAGTCACTCACTGTTTTGTAACCAGTAATGGACCAGCCAAAAAGTAAGTTACACTGAAAAGTAAAAAAAATAAATTGATATAATGGAATTAAATCTCGGCCCCCGGGAGCGCGTAATACTCACTGAAATGGAGTACGCCACCAGGAGGATGAGGATGGTGAAAAGGATGCCGCTGATTTCATTCCATGCCTTCTTCAGCGTCATTGTTACCAGTGCAGATTTGAGTTCAGGTTGAGGAGGCGCCAGAGCTTATGGTTAGTAACGAAACCAGAAAGGCAATGGTGTAGCTCTGGGCGCTGTCAATGGTGGCCGTCTCATAGAAGCTGACAAACCTACAGGGAAAGGGGTAAAGAGGCATAACTGAGCCAGCAAGACTACTAAAGAATGGTAAGAACATCATCTGATGGGAGGATCCAGGGGTAATCCAAGAGATCCCGACTCAACGGCTTCATATACAGCCATGGCCGAAAATAGCACCTTTTAAATCGTCCCACAAAATTATTGCAGTTACACATGTTTTGATATACACATTTATTTCCTTTGTGTGTCTTGGAACAACACAAAACAAAACTGAAGAAAAAGACAAATTGGACATACAGTTGTGGCCAAAAGTATTGACACCCCTGCAATTCTGTCAGATAATACTCAGCTTCTTCCTGAAAATGATTGCAATCACAAATTCTTTGGTATTATTATCTTCATTTAATTTGTCTTCAATGACAAAAAAAACACAAAAAGAATTGTCCTACAGCCAAATTGGATCGAATTCCACACCAAACATAAAAAAGGAGGTGGACAAAAGTATTGGCACTGTTAGAAAAATCATGTGATGCTTCTCTAATTTGTGTAATTAACAGCACCTGTAACTTACCTGTGGCACCTAACAGGTGTTGGCAATAACTAAATCACACTTGCAGCCAGTTGACATGGATTAAAGTTGACTCAACCTCTGTCCTGTGTCCTTGTGTGTACCACATTGAGCATGGAGAAAAGAAAGAAGACCAAAGAACTGTCTGAAGACTTGAGAAACCAAATTGTGAGGAAGCATGAGCAATCTCAAGGCTACAAGTCCATCTCCAAAGACCTGAATGTTCCTGTGTCTACCGTGCGCAGTGTCATCAATCTCAAGGCTACAAGTCCATCTCCAAAGACCTGAATGTTCCTGTGTCTACCGTGCGCAGTGTCATCAATCTCAAGGCTACAAGTCCATCTCCAAAGACCTGAATGTTCCTGTGTCTACCGTGCGCAGTGTCATCAAGAAGTTTAAAGCCCATGGCACTGTGGCTAACCTCCCTAGATGTGGACGGAAAAGAAAAATTGACGAGAGATTTCAACGCAAGATTGTGCGGATGGTGGATAAAGAACCTCGACTAACATCCAAACACGTTCAAGCTGCCCTGCAGTCCGAGGGTACAACAGTGTCAACCTGTATTATCTGTCGGCATCTGAATGAAAAGGGACTGTATGGTAGGATACCCAGGAAGACCCCACTTCTTACCCCGAGACATAAAAAAGCCAGGCTGGAGTTTGCCAAAACTTACCTGAGAAAGCCTACAACGTTTTGGAAGAATGTTCTCTGGTCAGATGAGACAAAAGCAGAGCTTTTTGGGCGAAGGCATCAACATAGAGTTTACAGGAGAAAAAAAGAGGCATTCAAAGAAAAGAACACGGTCCCTACAGTCAAACATGGCGGAGGTTCCCTGATGTTTTGTGGTTGCTTTGCTGGCACTGGACTGCTTGACCGTGTGCATGGCATTATGAAGTCTGAAGACTACAAACAAATTTTGCAGCATAATGTAGGGCCCAGTGTGAGAAAGCTGGGTCTCCCTCAGAGGTCATGGGTCTTCTAGCAGGACAATGACCCAAAGCACACTTCAAAAAGCACTAGAAAATGGTTTGAGAGAAAGCACTGGAGACTTCTAAGCTGGCCAGCAATGAGTCCAGACCTGAATCCCATAGAACACCTGTAGAGAGATCTAAAAATGGCAGTTTGGAGAAGGCACCCTTCAAATATCAGGGACCTGGAGCAGTTTGCCAAAGAAGAATGGTCTAAAATTCCAGTAGAGCATTGTAAGACACTCACTGATGGTTACCGGAAGCGGTTGATCGCAGTTATTTTGGCTAAAGGTTGTGCAACCAAGTATTAGGCTGAGGGTGCCAATACTTTTGTCTGGCCCATTTTTGGAGTTTTGTGTGAAATGATCAATGTTTTGCTTTTTGCTTCATTCTCTTTTGTGTTTTTTTATTTAAGACAAATTAAATGAAGATAATAATACCAAAGAATTTGTGATTGCAATCATTTTCAGGAAGAAGCTGAGTATTATCTGACAGAATTGCAGGGGTGTCAATACTTTTGGCCACAACTGTAATTTCGCACAACCCCCAAAATTGTGGGTGAACAACTTTGTTTCAAGCATGGGATAGTCATTGACAATCACCTATGACAAGTAACAGGAGTGAGCACTATGGAAATTACACCTGAAACCATATAAAAAGATGAGAAGTTGCCTCAATCTTTGCATTGTGTGTGTGCCACACTAAACATGGAGAACAGTATGAGGAGGAGAGAACAGTCGGAGGACTGAAGAACCAGCATTGTTCAAAAATATCACAATCTCAAGGATACAAGTCCATCTCCGGAGATCTTGATGTTCTTTTGTCCACAGTGCACGACGTAATCAAGAAGTTTACAGCCCATGGCACTGTAGCTAATCTCCCCGGACGTGGATGACAGAAAAATTCATGAAAGGTTACAACGCAGGATAATCTGGATGGTGGATAAACCCCAATCAAGTTTCAAAGAAATTCAAGCCGTTCTGCAGGCTCAGAGGGCATCAGTGTCAGCGTGAACTATTTGTCCACATATGAATGAAATAAAACGCTATGGAAGAGACCCAGGAGAACCTCACTGCTGACAGAGTCAGAAAAAAGCCAAAATGTATTAGATTAACCAAAATCTGACAGATGAGACAAGATAGAGCTTTTTGGTATAGTGCATCATTTTACTGTTTACCTAACACTGAATGAAGCCAACAAAGAAAAGAGCACAGGACCTACAGTCACATATGGAGGAGGTCAGAGATGTTTTTGGTTGTTTTTCTGCCACTGGCACTGGGGATCTTGACTGGGGGGCAGGACATGATGAAAAATAAAGATGCCAAAGGATTTTGGGTGGCAATATAGAGCCCAGTGTCACAAAGCTGGGGGTGTCCTGGATCATGGGTCTCCAGCAGGACAATGACCCCAAACATCAAGAAGCCCCAGAAATGGAGGAAACAAATAGCTGGAGAGATTTGAAGTGTCAGCAATGAATCTGGATCTAAATCCCATTGATCACCTGTGGAGAGATCTAAAGTGTCAGCAATGAGTCTGGATCTAAATCCCATTGATCACCTGGGAGAGATCTGAAGTGTCAGCAATGAGTCCAGATCTAAATCCCATTGATCACCTGTGGAGAGATCTGAAGTGTCAGCAATTAGTTTGGATCTAAATCCCATTGATCACCTGTGGAGAGATCTGAATTGTCAGCAATGAGTCCAGATCTAAATCCCATTGATCACCTGTGGAGAGATCTGAATTGTCAGCAATGAGTCCAGATCTAAATCCCATTGATCACATGTGGAGAGATCTGAAATTTGGGAGAAGACGCCTCCAATATGAGAGACCGGAAGCAGATTATAAAGAAGAGGAGAAACTCCAGGAGGAGAAGCTTGTGGAGGTTTAGGAGGAGATGACTGCAGGGATTTATTCCAAAGGGGGTGACCAAATAATAAGATGAGGGACAGCAATTGTGTCCGGACCATTTTGGGGGTTTGTGTGAAATTATTTCCAATTGCCTTTCTTTTTCCTTTGTTCCATACACACTGTGTTCCAATACACACAAAGTAAATAATCGTGCATAACAAAATGTGTAATTACAATAACACTGGGGAACACAATTTTTTAGGAGTTAGGTCAGACAACTGTTTTAATTAATTTTTGGATGCTGAATCCAGAAATGATCTCAGTTTTTCTCTATCACGTCAAGTTTTTGAACTATAGGATTTTGTCTTCTCAAAAATATGTAAACTACTGTACCTAAAAAGTGCTTTTTTCTTTTTAAATAGTACAAATATGAACAAAAAATGAAATATATAAGAAATAGGCATGAAAATATGTTTAAACACTATCATGTTTTTTATTGTATCATGTTTTCGAATTGTAATCAGATAACAAGTCTTATTACAGATATCAGTGCAATTGTGCATCTCTGGCAGGTAAGTTGCGGAGGAAAAACTTGACGTGCTAGAAAAAAACTGACTACATTTGGAATCAGCATGCCAATTTTAGTATAAATCAGCTCAAAAACCTAACTCAACAGAAATTTTTTGTCAAATTCTTCCCAGTGTAATATTTAGGGATAAATACTTCATTTTCTGGAACAATTTCAAGTTGTACCAATACTTTTGGCCATGACTTTATGCCTATGAGTTTGGGTGAAGAGATTGAACTGTGAATATCGGAGGTGTGAAGACTTATCTAGAAGCTTCAGCTCATCCTTTCTCTGCTGATTAGTGGTGGTCCTACCAGTGTGGATCTCTAGTGGATAGATAATAAACACTTCTAGCTGAAAAACCCTTTAATAAAATCCCAGTTTATTCCTTAGCATTGTACATATATTATAGTCAGTGCAGCATGAAAAATATAAAAGTATATCCTCACCGTGTACGATCTGCATGGTAACGATCTATATCCCGCTGGCGCAGAATGGCGCGCTTAATGTACAGCGCTGTGTTGGCGAAGCAGATTGCAATGATGCACAAATCCAGCAGGTTCCTCATCTGGCAAAAATAAGAGCATTTCTGTTGCTTCAAACGGACCACCTATAAAGATCAAAATGATCAGATGAACCCATCTGTATGTAGACAGCAAGGAATCTAGTATAGTGGAAGGAGGCACCAAATGGAATGGTATTTTCCTGCACTACCACTTGGTGGAGCTCACTGCATGGAGACTTTTTTTGGTACCCATTGAGTTCAATAGTGGCTGTGTAAATCCAGATGCAGTGAGCTCCCCCTAGTGGTGTCCACAGGTATCTAGAGTTTTATTACTCTGGGGATTGCAGAGTTCTTAGGCGGTGGGGCCTGATGGTTTCAGTGTACGCCCCCGAGGTCTAGGTTTCCTTATCATTCACTCCATAAAATTAACCAAATTATTGTATGTGGCTTCATTCTCACCTGAACTATAATGATGTACAGGAAGATCGCTATGGACAGCATCTCACTAACAAACTTCACAGTTGTGTTTCCTTCCGTTTCGTGATACAGACGCATAATTTGCAAGTCAGTTGACGGGGATAAACTTCCTATGAAGATCAGAAGCAATGAGAATAAGTATTAATCCACTCACTGAACTACAATAGGACTCGGGTGACATGATGTTATCTCATCTGATGATTTCCTAATGTGTTGCCTTGTGACCCAGACTCACAAATGTTTGATACTCTGTCGCATGAGAGACTTGCTTGCCATGGATTTCAATGCAAGTCGCAGCGTCACTGTGCATTTCATGCAACTTGTTTGTTTGATATTTCCACTGCTTTGAAATTGTTGCACAGACGTCTTTGGTCATGCAACAAAATTCTCAGGAGTATGATGACATGTAGCTATTCAGATTCTCTATTTTTCATTCACTTTTAATCATCTAATGTGAAGATCTGAGCAAAATTTATTTGAGTTTGAGCAAATCCAGCAGCTATGGTAAAAGGCCATAGCCACAGGACAGGAATATTTTAAGAACATCTGATTAATATACAGCTTCTGTTTCATGATCCCTCCACGCAGAATGTCTGGGACTCTATTGTAGATTCACTGTTACTGGTACCTGGGTGTGCTGAGTTGTCAGTATGATGATCTTCAGAGATATTTCCATTCTGGTTCTGGTAGGTGCTTTGTTGCTCAGGTGTTTCAACTTAAAGTGATTGCTTTGTTACTTTGCTGAGCAGCTTGCCCCAGAATGCTGATAGTCATATATCCTGTATGAAGTCCAGTAAGGCCTGAATTTCTTTGTCTGCTCTTATCTCGGTTATCTGACCCAGACTGTTGCTTCATTATGCTTTTGCCTATTCCTTGTACTCGTTGTTATTCTCCTGATATACTGACCCCTGGATCGTGACCTGTATACGCCTGTTTAATCCCTGAAACCTGTTTGCGATCTCCTGGAAAACCTGACTCTGATCATTACAGATATCAATTAATGATTTTTATTAAGAATTCAAAAATAATTTAAAAATAATTTAGTAAACAAATATCTATTGAGGTACCACAATTATTACAGGCACTACTCCTTTAAAAAAGAAACAATTTCTACAGTAACTCATTACATAGTAAACAACAGTATAAAAGGCCCTGAGGAAGATTCTTATTGAAACGATCGTCGGCAGGAGGGGTGAGGAGCCTGTGTGACTGAATGGCAGAGGTGCAGCCTAGACTTAAAGGTAATAGCAGCAGGACTCTAATGTGCTGCTTTGCAGGGGGTCCCTTATCTGATTGTGTATGGGGATAGTGAATTTGCCTCTTCTAGTGAGTCTGCTGGTCTTAGGCTGCAGTTGGTGAAGGAATTTTATAGGAGCACCAATATTTGAGCTATCAGATAACTTTTGTCACACAGCAGCACCCTTTTATACTGTTGTTTACTATGTAATGAGTTACTGTAGAAATTGTTTCTTTTTTAAAGGAGTAGTGCCTGTAATAATTGTGGTACCTCAATAGATATTTGTTTACTAAATTATTTTTAAATTATTTTTGAATTCTTTAATAAAAATCATTAATTGATATCTGAGACAGTTGTTTCATTCATCCTCTGTTTTATTATGGGGGATTTTGGTTTTATCAGTATATGAGTGAAACTTTTAATTATTGGACTATTGATTATAATCTGATCATTACAGGACTACATCATTATATACTCCCTGAATACTGCAAATTGTCCTAAAACCTGACCCAGGATTTCCTGACATCTCTGTTGCTCCATTCCTCTAAGTAGTGACGATATCATAACCTAGTTTTGTAGTGACTGGCTTCACATTCTGGGTCACAACCCAGCTTTTGTAGTGACTAGCATCACAGCCTGCACTACTATTTCCAATATACACAAACGTCCTACCGATCACAGTGGTTTCCAGGATGAATGTGACGAGGCAGAAGAGATTTATGTTGGCATTGTACACATTGAACTCCACAAAGATTGCTTTGGTGTAGCTGTCCAGCCAATTGTTTGTCTCCATGTTAGTGATCACACTGCAGAACAGAGAAAATAAAGTTGCCTGTTGCACCCTATTCACACCCATGCATCCTGCAGAGATGACCCCCACATCATACCTTCCTGCAGAGCTCTGGTTTAGACCCAATTCTGCCACATATCCCCCTCCAGGGTAATATCCTAGCTGTGCCCAGACTGGATGTCCTCCCAGTTCTTCGACTGTGTGATACATCCATATATCCGCTGAAGCATTGCTGCTCCCCCCTAATGTGCTCCACCGCGGCCCGTAGCTGCCCATATCCTCCAGGTGATACAGATTCTGGTTTCCTGCGCTGTTATAGAATCTCCGTACTTGTCGGATGCGGGGGCTGCCCAGGAGGAAGCAGTTTCCATCAGTAATGAACCCTGAGAAGAGGCCAAGGAAAAGAAATACAGTCATGATCAAAAGTGTTGGCACCTTAAAATTGGTCCAGAAAATGAAGTATTTCTCCCACAAAATGATTGCAATTGCACATCTTTTGTCATACATTTATTTCCTTTATATGTATTGGAACAGCACGAAAAAAGGGCAATTAGGAGATCATTTCACACAAAACTCCAAAATAGGCCAAACAAAATTGTTGGCACCTTTCCACAATTATGGGTAAACAACTTTGTTTCCAGCACGTGATGCTCGTTCTCAGTCACCTGTGGCAAGTAATATGTGTGGGCAATGTGAAAATCTCACCTGAAACCAGATAAAAAGGGGAGAAGTTGCCTCAATCTTTGCATCGTGGGTCTGTGTGTGCCAGACTAAAGGCCATGTTACACATAGCGATATCGCTAACGATATAGCCGCAATATCACAGGTTATAGCTCCATGCTTCACCCGAGGAACAAGCAGATCCCTACAACCATCGGGTGTTGCCGCATCACTGGGCAGTCGCTGGTAAGTCTGCCTATATGGCATCTTACCAGCAACCACGTAGCAACGCACCAGCGTTCCCGGCCAGGTTGGATCGTCGGGATTGCTGGTGCATTGCTACATGTAACGGGGCCTTAAGCATGGAGTACAGAAAGAGAAGAGGACTGAATAAGTCTGAGGACTGGAGAACAAAGATTGTTTAAAAATGTCAAAAATATCAAGGTTACAAGTCGATCACCAGAGATATAGGTGATCTATTGTCCTCGGTGTGCAACATAATCAAGAAGTTTGCAACCAATGGTACTGTAGCTAATCTTCCTGGACGTGGATCGCAAAGAAAAATTGATGAAAGGTTGTAATACAGTCTGGATTGGGGCTTGTCCGCTATCAAGTTCCACAGAAATTCAAACCATCCTGCAGGCTCAGGGTGCATCAGTGTCAGCGCAAACTATCTGTCCACATGTGTATGAAATGAAGCACTGTGGAGGAGACCCAGGAGGACGTCACTGCTGACACAGAGACTGAAAAAAAGCCAAAATGTACCTGACTAAGCCAAAATCCTTCTGGGAAAGTGTCTTGTGGAAAGATGAGACAAGACAGACAGAGCTTTTTGGTAAAGCGCATCGTTCTACAGATTCATAAAGAGATACCGATACAATCCATCAGTTCTTCAAGGTCTTTATTTTGTATAAATGAATAAAAACATGGTAGCACCCTAGCAGGGAAAGCTAGACACGTTTCAAAGAAACTTCTTAATCATTAGCAGGTCAGTCATAAAAAAAACATAGATATACAAAAGAAACCCCCACCCACAGCTGAAACAAATTATACATAGGGGTTTTAATTCTTGTTCTTTAATTGTCTATCAAGTCCAGCGTTCTGATATATCTAGTAACAATATTTTTCCAAAACAAGTTAATATACACAAGAAATATATGAAAGAAAAGGAATGACAATGAAACAAGCCCATAATACAAGGAAAACTCATAAGACAATCTAGAATGATGTAAACTCACGTACTGTATATGCATGTTATGATTGTGGGAAAACTAAACAGGTATACATTTTATGCATATACGCAATGAATATGCCATTTTATTTAAATACAAACCATAAATGATCAACCTATGTGTGAATTCCATGCCAAAGATGGCAAATGGAAACAAACCACAACAGAAAAGAAACACATAATATGCATTTCTGCCGGGTCCTCCGACACAACCGTTTATAATTATTTAGAGGGAAATATAACAGATTGGAATATTTCATTACATGTAAAAATATATGACGAAACCCGCAACAAAGTCAATAAGAAAATGATTATTATTGTGCTATACAATTATATATTCTATTTGTATTGTTTGATTTGATGTATTATTTAGATTGTTGATCATTAAGATATGACATTCATTACATATCTTTTAAATAGCATCCGGATATTTCTTTAATCAAACTTTTTGTAGATATATGGACAAATGTCACTGGATCTATTCTAAATATAAATGTGCCAGAATGTCCTACCGGTAAATATGTGCTTATTGATCTTTAATAAAAGTATAACACATCGTTACGGGAGTTTAGGCCATTGGGGTTGCGAGCATCCAACTGTAAGATCCAGAATAATTCACGATTATGTAATGCACGCTCCCAGTCCCCACCCCTATAAGGTCAGTGGACACGCTCTATGCCCATTACAGAGAGGGAAGAAAGATTACCATTGTAGAGGTCCCTAAAATGTCGGGACAAGCCCGACATTCCAAGTCAAAGGCTGGCTTCACACTGCAGTTTTTTCCCTGATCAGGTTTTGTGTGCCAAAACCCGGAGAGGAATTTGCAGAGAAAAACTATAATTGAAAGATTGACACCCGTTCTGAGTTTTGGAGACACTCCTGGTTTTGGCACCCAAACACTGATGGACACTGATCAGTGAAAAAACTGCAGAGAGAAGCCAGCCTAAGTGCACTAGAATCAGGTTTCGCCACTGACATGTGTTCGGCCAGACATTTTTTTAAAGCATGAGTAGTGCAACCCACATAGCTAACCTCACAAATTGTGCAGGTAGCAAAATTTCTTTTGCTGCCTCTGGCACTGGGGGCCTTAACTATGTGCAAAACATCATGAAATCTGAAGATCACCAGAGTATGTTGGGTGACAATGTAGAGCTGTGTGTCAGAAAGCTGGGGGCATCCTGGGTCATGGGTCTTCGACAGGACAATGACCCCAAACATCAAGAAACCCCAGAAATGGTTAGACACAAAGCACTGGAGAATCCTGAATTGTCAGCAATGAGTCAGGATCTAAATCCCATTGATGACCTGTGGAGAGATCTGAAGTGTCAGCAATGAGTCAGGATCTAAATCCCATTGATCACCTGTGGAGAGATCTGAAGTGTCAGCAATGAGTCCAGATCTAAATCCCATTGATCACCTGTGGAGAGATCTGAAGTGTGAGCAATGAGTCCAGATCTAAATCCCATTGATCTCCTGTGGAGAGATCTGAAGTGTCAGCAATGAGTCCGGATCTAAATCCCATTGATCACCTGTGGAGAGATCTGAAGTGTCAGCAATGAGTCCAGATCTAAATCCCATTGATCACCTGTGGAGAGATCTGAAGTGTCAGCAATGAGTCCAGATCTAAATCCCATTGATCACCTGTGGAGAGATCTGAAGTGTCAGCAATGAGTCTGGATCTAAATCCCATTGATCACCTGTGGAGAGATCTGAAGTGTCAGCAATGAGTCCAGATCTAAATCCCATTGATCACCTGTGGAGAGACCTGAGGTGTCAGCAATGAGTCCGGATCTAAATCCCATTGATCACCTGTGGAGAGATCTGAAGTGTCAGCAATGAGTCCAGATCTAAATCCCATTGATCACCTGTGGAGAGATCTGACAATTGGGAGAAGACGCCTCCAATATGACAGACCAGGAGCAGATTATAAAGAAGAGGAGAAGCTTGTGGTGGTTGTAGGAGGAGACTGACTGCAGGGATTTATTCCAAAGGGAAAAATAAAATACTAGGTGGAGGGGGACAACAATTTTATCCGGACCATTTTTGGAGTTTTGTGTGAAATTATGTCCAATTTGCCTTTTTTCTCTGTTTTTTTGTTGTTCTAATACACAAATGGGAAGTAATCGTGTGTATAACAAAACATTGAAACAATTTCAAGGGTGCCAACACTTTCGGTCATGACTAAGTTTATAAACTCAGGACAAAGCAGCACATTAGCTGTGATAGCCATCATGGCCTCACAGCCGCCCCTTGGTCTGGTTCCTATCACTCACCCGGGTGTTCTGTGTACAGGTTCGGTAGCAGCGTTGCTTTTGACCAGCTGTAAAAATTAGGTATGGACTGAATGTTACTCAGCGTGGAGAAGCTGTTGTTTATGGCCCTGTACAGGTTGTACTCATCGGGACCTTTATCTGCGTAAACCATAAGCATGGTGGTGACCAGGAAAATTATATGAACTGAAAAAAAGAAAGAAGCTGGCATCAACTGCAAATCAAAAAATGGCAATCAATAAAGTAATACTTCTTTGTATCAATTTTTTTATGGTTTCCTAAATCTCAAATACTGAGCGCAGGGCGTTTGCGTTTTATTCTTTTCTACAATAAGTAAAAAAATGCTAATTCTAGGAGTGGGCAGGAAAGTGATGGGTGGACTTGCCTAAAAGATGTCTTCCAAGTCACTTGCCAACTTAGATGGTCATATGAGAGATTCCTAACTCCGCTATTGAGAATTGCAATAGCCGTGCAACCTTGTACAAGTCACAGCCCTGTTTAGTACAAATCTGAATCATTTTCCATACCAACAATCTCATGGATCAGCTTGTAAAGTTTGGTCTCCATGGATCTCTGTTTCTTCAGGCTGGTGGTGGTCTTGTTACATGGCGCCTGATACACCGGATTAGACGAGTCCCTGAAGCCTGAGAGCTCCCAGTCCGCACGACTTACTGTGAATACAAATTAGCGGTGCCGAAAATTAATTCTAAATTATAATTACAGGGATTTACTTCCAAAGAATATAATGATGAATCCGGCACCGGACAAATCTCCAATTTTCAGTATTTATTTGGTGATAATTACAAATTCATAAAATCAGGCGACCCAGGGAGCAAAGTCCCGCTGGACGCGTTTCGTACAAAGTACTTCATCAGCAGCTAAAAACAAATTAACAACATACCATTTATATCCCGTATGTAGCCCTCCCCTCGTCACCAATTAACAATGTTCAGCTGATAGGCTGGAGAAGCCTAAACCCATTATGTAATAGAAAGCCAATCCAAATCTTTGACACATGACAATAAACACAGATGTTCACGCAAACCATGAAGTATAGTACATGTTGACATACATACACTAGGAATAATATTCACATTTTCTCTCCCCATGGTTTGTGCGTCACAATTCCATAGAAACACATGTGTTTAATAAAAATAAGAACAATCCGTGCGATAATTAAGTCCCAACGGGAACCTTGTTTCCAGACTCATAATCCAAAAAAATTCTTTAGTTAACACTAAACGACCCCAGTCTCCCCCTCTTTTATTGCGGTTCACCCTTTCTATACCTTGTACCCTAAGAGTAGATAAATCACCATTGTGGGCATCTCTAAAGTGTTTAGAAAGACCTGATACGTTTCTGCCCACAGCTCTGGGGTTAGGGATTGAACCCGTCATATGTTCCCCCAACCTTTTCTTTAGGGGTCTGATGGTACACCCTACATAGTTCTTCCTGCATACTTGCGGGGGGGCAAGATGTGGTCTCTGTAAGTATATGGTAAAAACCAAGACATTTCAGAGCTATGCTAATGCCAGAAGCCATGGGATCAATGGATATATTAATTGTAATACTACCCATGTGGTCTACATGGCTTCTTGTGAAGTATGCAGGAAGAACTATGTAGGGTGTACCATCAGACCCCTAAAGAAAAGGTTGGGGGAACATATGACGGGTTCAATCCCTAACCCCAGAGCTGTGGGCAGAAACGTATCAGGTCTTTCTAAACACTTTAGAGATGCCCACAATGGTGATTTATCTACTCTTAGGGTACAAGGTATAGAAAGGGTGAACCGCAATAAAAGAGGGGTGACTGGGGTCGTTTAGTGTTAACTAAAGAATTTTTTTGGATTATGAGTCTGGAAACAAGGTTCCCGTTGGGACTTAATTATCGCACGGATTGTTCTTATTTTTATTAAACACATGTGTTTCTATGGAATTGTGACGCACAAACCATGGGGAGAGAAAATGTGAATATTATTCCTAGTGTATGTATGTCAACATGTACTATACTTCATGGTTTGCGTGAACATCTGTGTTTATTGTCATGTGTCAAAGATTTGGATTGGCTTTCTATTACATAATGGGTTTAGGCTTCTCCAGCCTATCAGCTGAACATTGTTAATTGGTGACGAGGGGAGGGCTACATACGGGATATAAATGGTATGTTGTTAATTTGTTTTTAGCTGCTGATGAAGTACTTTGTACGAAACGCGTCCAGCGGGACTTTGCTCCCTGGGTCGCCTGATTTTATGAATTTGTAATTATCACCAAATAAATACTGAAAATTGGAGATTTGTCCGGTGCCGGATTCATCATTATATTCTAAACAAGTGTTTGGACACACGGGACGTTCCTTCCTGGCACCAACCGGTCCATTGGAATTCGGTGAGCACAAAATGCTTTTCCCTCTCCCCATCTTCCCTTGATTATTCGATTTACTTCCAAAACATTAACACATGCTTCTTAGTATCAGTGCAGGTCCCATCGTACCCACGCTCCCTTCCCCTCTCCAAATAGGGCCACAATAATAATATAAAGCTGTACTAACTCAGCAGGCCAAGAATCCCGTACAGCTGCTGCTCCTCAGAGGCGTCTTCAATATTACTTCTCCTCAGGATACGGAACATGAAGATAGTCTGTGCAAAAACCTGTGCAACAGCAAACACAACAGCGTCAGCACAGACATGGCCGCCAGCTGACTAGCGGGGTATTCCCATCTCCAAGATCCTATCCCAATATGTAGTTGGGGTAATAATAATAATAATATTAGCAAATACCTGCCATTAGAAATGTAGTATACTGTAGTATTATCATTATTATTATTTATTTTTTATAAGCGCCATTAAATTCCATGGCGCTTTACATGTGGAAAGGGCAAACAAAGACAAGTGCAATATGTATGGACAATCAGGTCACACAGGTACAGGAGAGGAGAGGACGCTGTCCGCGAGGACTCACAGTACACAGTCTAATATAGATAGTACTAGACACCTCAGCACACATAATTGGTGTAACATTATATAACTTGGTGTGACCATTCACGGTCCACACTATAGGAGAGGGGATTATAGGGTAATCGCTAAAGGAACTTAGCAATTAGCTGAACAACATTAGAAATTTACTGCATTGGAGTATTACCTTAAGAGATGAAACACACGCGCCTCCTGCCTGCCCTACACGTGTTTCGCCGTGGTGCCTTCTTCACAGGGGAGTCCCAATACAGTACATTTCTAATGTTCAGTTAATTGGGCGGTGGTCATTACATTGTAAGGCTGGTTTTAATTGCACTGGCTTTATGTATATCTAGGCAACCACTGATAGGATTACTAGTACCATGATAAAGTGTAGTCAGTGGTTTGGCATATTGTATGCCGCACTATAAAGTGTTGTGATTAATACTGTGATATTGCGATGTTATAAAATTATACATAGCACCTTACTACTGTTAAAGGCTTGCACACATCACTTTATTATTGATCAATAATATACCCAATGAATTGTACCTAAATAGCTGTAATGCTTGTATAGTGGAAATTACTTTATGTATATCAATAAATGTTGCTGTCTCTCCACTCGTTATTTGTAATTGTATATACCCTCCCCTCCTTGGTCCTCGGTACTTAATTCATAAAGATAAATTGCATTCTCTATATGGGCTTTATATCATTTTTTACTTTAGATATGATATGAGTCTAGTATAGATAGATGATAAATAATGATAGATAAATAGATAAATACATGATACATAATGATAGATAGATTTTGGATAGATAGATAGATAGATAGATAGATGATAAATTGTTAAATAATAGAAGATAGATATATATACATATAGACTTCTATAGCCCATCCTGGATCTGCCCTATCCATTGTTCTTATAGCCCTCACCCTGGATCTGCCCCATCCATTGTTCTTCTAGCCCCAACCCTGGATCTGTCCCCATCCATTGCTCCTACAGCCCCCACACATGTGCCCCCATCCACCTTTACTACAGCCCTACCCAAAATCCCTACAGTCCCTATCCCTATTCCCTTTTGTACACTTTCTTTGGCAAAACTGATGTGTATTTAGTCCTGCCAATAAAGCTTCTTTGAATTTGATAGATAGACAGGCAGACAGATAGATAACAAGAAAAAAACTGCACAGCACTCACAGACTAATGTGAACTGGTGCTAGCAAGGACGTTGGGTCAAATAATTTGAAAAAAATTCTCTGCAGCACTCAGCCACTACCAATGGTGTACAAATGCTATAAGCTATATGTATTTGAGGAAAAAGTTTAAAAACTTACGTTTTTTTCAAAAAACTCAAAAGTTATTATTTTTTTTATTTCTGAAGTTCTTAGTACACACATTGGCCAATGTCTGCTTGCTCATCAACTGCGACAAAGTGACTTCAGGTCTGATGAGTCCTATCGCTGACATCCCTGTCCTCCTTGTCCACCCCCCCACTTTCCAGTGGGCAGACACCATCCAGACCCTCGATCACCTGTAGGTTAATGAGGGTGCAAATTGCAGCATGGAGCCTGCAACTCCATATGATAAATAACAAGAAAAAAATCGAGGGTCTAGATGGTGTCTGCCCACTGGAAAGTGGGGGGGTGGACAAGGAAGACAGGGATGTCAGCGATAGGACTCATCAGACCTGAAGTCACTTTGTCGCAGTTGATGAGCAAGCAGACATTGGCCAATGTGTGTACCAAGAACTTCAGAAATAAAAAATTAGAATTTTTGAGTTTTTAAAAAAAAACGTAAGTTTTTAAACTTTTTCCTCAAATACATATAGCTTATAGCACTTGTACATCATTGGTAGTAGCTGTGTGCTGCAAGAATTTTTTTCAAATTAATTAGATAGATAAAGATAGATAGATAGATAGATAGATAGATAGATAATAGATAGATAGATAGATAGTGATGAGCGAGTTGTATGATCTTCAGATCTTCAGGTTCGGATAGCTCTAACCGAATAATATTAACTGTTTCAGTATTATTGATCGAGTAATGAATCCAATGCAAGTCAATGGGCATCTCACTTGGATCCGATTACTGAAACAGTTCAAAGTATTTGGTTAGAGCTTTCCAAATATCTTACCTTTTGATCAACACTTATTAGATTATATATTAGATACAGTTGTGGCCAAAAGTATTGACACCCCTGCAATTCTGCCAGATAATACTCAGCTTCTTCCTGAAAATGATTGCAATCACAAATTATTTGGTATTATTATCTTCATTTAATTTGTCTTCAAGGAAAAAACACAAAAGAGAATTGTCCTACAGCCAAATTGGATATAATTCCACACCAAACATAAAAAAGGGGTGGACAAAAGTATTGGCACTGTTAGAAAAGTCATGTGATGCTTCTCTAATTTGTGTAATTAACAGCACCTGTAACTTACCTGTGGCACCTAACAGGTGTTGGCAATAACTAAATCACACTTGCAGCCAGTTGACATGGATTAAAGTTGACTCAATCTCTATCCTGTGTCTTGTGTGTACCACATTGAGCATGGAGAAAAGAAAGAAGACCAAAGAACTGTCTGAGGACTTGAGAAACCAAATTGTGAGGAAGCATGAGCAATCTCAAGGCTACAAGTCCATCTCCAAAGACCTGAATGTTCCTGTGTCTACCGTGCGCAGTGTCATCAAGAAGTTTAAAGCCCATGGCACTGTGGCTAACCTCCCTAGATGTGGACGGAAAAGAAAAATTTACAAGAGATTTCAACGCAAGATTGTGCGGATGGTGGATAAAGAACCTCGACTAACATCCAAACAAGTTCAAGCTGCCCTGCAGTCCGAGGGTACAACAGTGTCAACCCGTACTATCCGTCGGCGTCTGAATGAAAAGGGACTGTATGGTAGGATACCCAGGAAGACCCCACTTCTTACCCCGAGACATAAAAAAGCCAGGCTGGAGTTTGCCAAAACTTACCTGAGAAAACCTACAACGTTTTGGAAGAATGTTCTCTGGTCAGATGAGACAAAAGTAGAGCTTTTTGGGCAAAGGCATGCACATAGAGTTTACAGGAGAAAAAAAGAGGCATTCAAAGAAAAGGACTGTCTGAGGACTTGAGAAACCAAATTGTGAGGAAGCATGAGCAATCTCAAGGCTACAAGTCCATCTCCAAAGACCTGAATGTTCCTGTGTCTACCGTGCGCTGTGTCATCAAGTAGTTTAAATGAAGATAATAATACCAAAGAATTTGTGATTGCAATCATTTTCAGGAAGAAACTGAGTATTATCCGACAGAATTGCAGGGGTGTCAATACTTTTGGCCACAACTGTAAATTGAGGATAAATAATGATAGAATGATTGATTGATTGATTGATTGATTGATTAATGGATAATAGAAATTATAGAAAAAAGAAAGAAAGTATAATAGATAGAGGATAAATAATTATAGTTAGAGACAAATAGATATGTAGATTAATAGATAAATAGAAAAAAACAGAACAGCACAAAACTCAAATAAAGTGGAGTGCTAAGCCCAAAAATTGTCTTGCCCAAAGCAAAATAAAACCAAAAACGAAAATCAGGTAGCACTCAAAATGAGCAAAAATCTGGCCTTTATTAGTCTGTGTGAAGCAACGTTTCGGCCGGACTGGCCTTCATCAAGTACCATGGCATTGTGCTAGATGAAGGCCAGTCCGGCTGAAACCTCGCTCCACACAGACCAATAAAGGCCAGTTTTTTTGCTTATTTTGAGTGCTACCTGATTTTGTTTTAAAGATTAATAGATAGATAGATAGATAGATAGATAGATAGATAAAAGATATTAGATGATTGATAGATTAATAGATAATGATATGATATAGGATGGATATAATATGATAAATAGAGGATAAACAATGATTTATAGATTAATAGATAATGATATGATATAGGATGGATAGAATATAATAAATAGAGGATAAACAATAATTTGTAGATTAATAGATAATGATAAGAAATAGGGTGGATAGATTATAATAAATAGAGGATGAATAATGATTGATAGATTAATAGATAATGATATGATATACCGTAGGTTGGATAGATAATAGGTAGTGGGATAGATATGAAGTAGATAGATACTATAGACATATGCTCATACCTTGATGGGTGGTATTAGGACGATGCTCTGTAGGAGGGACAGCAGGATAGATATGAGCCAGCTGATGGCTTTGGCTTTGGTCATGTCCAGACTAACCAGCACCATGTAAAAAGCAGAAAAAAAACTGATACCAAACAAAAAGAACCAACACAAGAAGGTGAAGAATTTGGGCATCTGACAGCATCTTTTCTGGTTTATGGTAACAGGGAAACTCGTGGTCAAGCTGAAAAAAAGACAAAAATGAGCAAATGATCCTCCAGTGAGATTTAGGATCGCAGGTCAGGACTGGTGTTGGTACCTGCTCGGTAGCGGCGCCCCGGACACGTTAAAAGTGTGAAGATGTTCCTTCAGATCAAATAGAATATTTGAGGCTTGGATGTAATCGATAGGTTTAGGGACATAATCCAGATCCACTGAAGAGACTTGATACTGGAGGTTCTCCAAGATTTTATATAGGTAATGAAAGAAGTGGCACTGATGTGGGGTGATGACTGCAAGAGAAGGCGGGATACATTAATCATTATGGTTGGGGTTACTCTTTGCTTTTGGGGATGTAGGATACACACACCCGTGGTACCTTTCCCAGTCTGGGAACTTTCTGCGGTAACACAGATGTAGGATTCCAGCAGACGGGACACCGTCTCCATGTAGCCGAGCATGGAGTCAGATTTAGGAGAAGGCAGATCGTCAGCGCTCTCGCCTAGGACCTGGATTACGTACTTCTGGAGGTAATCCACAATATCTTTTAGCTCCTATAACACAAGACAAAAAACCAAGGTATTATAAAGAAATGTAAAATGTGGGTGACAACCTTAATGGTCGCCATATTGATTACTGAAGGTGACACAAGGGGGTAACTCATATATTTACTGGCTAAGCTCTCATTCACACATCATTCTTTTTTTCTGCACACATCTGTGTTCTTTCTTATTCACTTTCCATCCGTTTTTGGTGTGAAGTGTGAATGTGGTCTTAGGCTGCGTTCACACATTTGCGTATTTTGTTGCGCTTTTTTGCGCGCGCTTTTTGCCGCGTTTTTCGGCCGCGCAAAAAAGCGCAACAAAATACGCAGGGGCTTTCACACACTGCGCTTTCTTTACTCCAGAAAGTGCAGTGATGTCACAGAGGGGAGGAAGAATCCTGCTTCCTCCTCCCCTCTGTGACAGCCCCATTAGATTTCACAGTGTATTACTATACACTGTGAAATCTAAATTAAACAAAGGCAAATGTATGTAAAATAAAAAAGAATGAATACTTCACCTGTCCGACGCCTTCTCCCGCTGTCTGGTGCCTTCTGCCACTGTCCGGTCTCCGGTTCTAAGTGAGAGGTCTTCTGACAGGACCTGTGGTGATGTCAGGGGGGGGGCGTTCCCGGGGCGTTCCCAGCGCTGCTTGGCTGTTCGCGGTCATGTGATATGTATCACATGACCGCGAGTGCCCGGGAACGCCCCTCTGACATCACCACAGGTCCTGTCAGTACACCTCTCACTTAGAACCGGAGACCGGACAGCGGCAGAAGGCACCAGACAGTGGGAGAAGGCGTCGGACAGGTGAAGTATTGATTCTTTTTTATTTTTAATTCACTTGCTTTTGTTTAATTTAGATTTCACAGTGTGTATTAATACACTGTGAAATCTAATGGGCGGCCACAGCTGTCACAGAGGGGAGGAGGAAGCAGGATTCTTCCTCCCCTCTGGGAGAATACGCAGGAGCAGCTACGTAAACAATTGACATATCAATTGTTTACGGAGCTGCGCTTTCTCCCGGAAAACGCACTGCGTATTTTTACGCAATGTCTGCACTGCAAAGTGAATTTCACATTCATTTTGCTGGCAGACAAAAGGCACATTGCGTATTTTGAAAAGCGCGCGTAAAAAAGCGCAGCAAAATACGCAATGTGTGAACGTAGCCTAAGGGTGGGTCCATATTGGGCTGTGAAAAAACTGCAGCCATATCAACAGGGGACACAATTCGCAAGAGTTGTGCACATTGTTCATTGTAGAAATTTACTTGGGTTTCTACCTTTTGCAAAGGAAGAAATATGCACTGAAAATATTGCAGATTTTTTTTTTCAGACTGTTGATAAGATTTGGGGAAATCATTCCAAATTCCCCTGCTGTAATACAATGCCCATATACATCAGGTGTAGCTTATGTCCCCGGACAAATTCAGCAGGAGGCTTAATTCATTCATGTGAATTTGGATCTCTGTAGTCTTCCTGAAAAGATGATTGGGTTGGTGGATTACAACATTTCTTATCCTTTGTTTTCCACTCACTGTATTAAAAACGTTTGCAAACTTTGGGCAAAGTCATCGCCTCTGTGAATGGCAGGGTCAAAGGGTTTGCTTTAGACTAGTCAAGAGCTTAGAAAAAAGCAATCTCAGGTGCATCTCTGTAGACTGGTCAAGGGCTTAGAAAAAAGCAATCTTAGGTGTATCGCTGTAGACTGGTCAAGCGCCTAGAAGAAAGCAATCTCAGGTGTATCCCTATAGACTGGTCATGCGCCTAGAAGAAAGCAATCTCAGGTGTATCGCTGTAGACTGGAAAAGTGCTTAGAAAAAAGCAATCTCAGGTGTATCGCTGTAGACTGGTCAAGGGCTTAGAAAAAAGCAATCTCAGGTGTATCGCTGTACACTGGTCAAGGGCTTAGAAAAAAGCAATCTCAGGTGTATCGCTGTAGACTGGTCAAGTGCTTAGAAGGAAGCAATCTGAGGAGTATCGCTGTAGACTTGTCAAGCACTTAGAAGAAAGCAATCTCAAGTGTATCGCTGTAGACTGGTCAAGCACTTAGAAGAAAGCAATCTGAGGAGTATCGCTGTAGACTTGTCAAGCACTTATAAGAAAGCAATCTCAAGTGTATCGCTGTAGACTGGTCAAGCGCCAAGAAGAAAGCAATCTGAGGAGTATCGCTGTAGACTTGTCAAGCACTTAGAAGAAAGCAATCTCAAGTGTATCGCTGTAGACTGGTCAAGCATCAAGAAGAAAGCAATATGAGGAGTATCGCTGTAGACTTGTCAAGCACTTAAAAGAAAGCAATCTCAAGTGTATCGCTGTAGAGTGGTCAAGCACTTAGAAGAAAGCAATCTGAGGAGTATCGCTGTAGACTTGTCAAGCACTTAGAAGAAAGCAATCTCAAGTGTATCACTGTAGAGTGGTCAAGCACTTAGAAGAAAGCAATCTCAAGTGTATCGCTGTAGACTGGTCAAGCGCCTAGAAGAAAGCAATCTCAAGTGTATCGCTGTAGACTGGTCAAGCATCAAGAAGAAAGCAATATGAGGAGTATCGCTGTAGACTTGTCAAGCACTTAAAAGAAAGCAATCTCAAGTGTATCGCTGTAGAGTGGTCAAGCACTTAGAAGAAAGCAATCTGAGGAGTATCGCTGTAGACTTGTCAAGCACTTAGAAGAAAGCAATCTCAAGTGTATCACTGTAGAGTGGTCAAGCACTTAGAAGAAAGCAATCTCAAGTGTATCACTGTAGAGTGGTCAAGCACTTAGAAGAAAGCAATCTCAGGTGTATCCCTATAGACTGGTCATGCGCCTAGAAGAAAGCAATCTCAGGTGTATCGCTGTAGACTGGAAAAGTGCTTAGAAAAAAGCAATTTCAGGTGTATCGCTGTAGACTGGTCAAGGGCTTAGAAAAAAGCAATGTCGGGTGCATCGCTGTAGACTTGTCAAGCACTTAGAAGGAAGCAATCTGAGGAGTATCGCTGTAGACTGGTCAAGCGCCTAGAAGAAAGCAATCTCAGGTGTATCGCTGTAGACTGGTCAAGTGCTTAGAAGAAAGCAATATGAGTAGTATCGCTGTAGACTTATCAAGCACTTAGAAGAAAGCAATCTGAGGAGTATTTCTGTAGACTTGTCAAGCACTTAGAAGAAAGCAATCTCAAGTGTATCGCTGTAGACTGGTCTAGCGCCTAGAAGAAAGCAATCTCAGGTGTATCGCTGTAGACTGGAAAAGTGCTCAGAAGAAAGTAATCTCGGGTGCATCGCTGTAGACTGGTCAAGGACTTAGAAGAAAACTATCTGAGGGTATCCCTGTAGACTTGTCAAGCACTTAGAAGAAAGCAATCTCAAGTGTATCACTGTAGACTGATCGAGCGCCTAGAAGAAAGCAATCTCAGGTGGATCGCTGTAAATTGGGCAAGCGCTTAGAAGGAAGCAATCTCAAGTGTATCGCCGTAGAGTGGTCAAGCACTTAGAAGAAAGCAATCTCAAGTGTATCACTGTAGACTGGTCATGCGCCTAGAAGAAAGCAATCTCAGGTGTATCGCTGTAGACTGGAAAAGTGCTTAGAAGAAAGTAATCTCTGGTGCATCGCTGTAGACTGGTCAAGCACTTAGAAGGAAGCAATCTCAAGTGTATCGTTGTAGACTGGTCAAGGGCTTAGAATTAAGAAATCTTAGGTGTATCGCTGTAGACTGGACAAGCGTTTAGAAGGAAGCAATCTCAGGTGTATAGATGTAGACTGGACAAGCGCTTAGAAGAAAGCAATCTGAGTATCACTGTAGACTTGTCAAGCACTTAGAAGAAAACAATCTCAAGTGTATCGCTGTAGAGTGGTCAAGCACTTAGAAGAAAGCAATCTCAAGTGTATCACTGTAGACTGGTCATGCGCCTAGAAGAAAGCAATCTCAGGTGTATCGCTGTAGACTGGAAAAGTGCTTAGAAGAAAGTAATCTCTGGTGCATCGCTGTAGACTGGTCAAGCACTTAGAAGGAAGCAATCTCAAGTGTATCGTTGTAGACTGGTCAAGGGCTTAGAATTAAGAAATCTTAGGTGTATCGCTGTAGACTGGACAAGCGTTTAGAAGGAAGCAATCTCAGGTGTATAGATGTAGACTGGACAAGCGCTTAGAAGAAAGCAATCTGAGTATCACTGTAGACTTGTCAAGCACTTAGAAGAAAACAATCTCAAGTGTATCGCTGTAGAGTGGTCAAGCACTTAGAAGAAAGCAATCTCAAGTGTATCACTGTAGACTGGTCATGCGCCTAGAAGAAAGCAATCTCAGGTGTATCGCTGTAGACTGGTCAAGCACTTAGAGTTAAGAAATCTTAGGTGTGTCACTTTAGACTGTACAAGTGCTTAGAAGAAAGCAATCTCGGGTGCATCGCTGTAGACTGGTCAAGCACTTAGAAGAAAACTATCTGAGGGTATCCCTGTAGACTGGTCAAGTGCTTAGAAGGAAGCAATCTTGAGTGTATCACTGTAGACTGGTCGAGCGCCTAGAAGAAAGCAATCTCAGGTGGATCGCTGTAAATTAGTCAAGCGCTTAGAAGAAAGCAATGTCAGGTGTATCGCTGTAGACTGGTCAAGGGCTTAGAAGAAAGCAATCTTGGGTGTATTCCTTTGGACTGGTCAAGCGCCTAGAAGACAGCAATCTGAGGGTATCCCTGTAAACTGGTCAAGCGCCTAGAAGAAAGCAATCTGAGGGTATCCCTGTAAACTGGTCAAGTGCTTAGAAGGAAGCAATCTCAAGTGTATCGCTGTAGACTGGTTGAGCGCCTAGAAGAAAGCAATCTCAGGCATATCGCTGTTAGACTGGAAAAGTGCTTAGAAGAAAGCAATCTCAGGTATATCACTGTAGACTGGTCAAGGACTTAGAATTAAGAAATCTTAGGTGTATCGCTGTAGACTGCACAAGCGCTTAGAAGGAAGCAATCTCAGGTGTATAGATGTAGACTGGACAAGCACTTAGAAGGAAGCAATCTGAGGGTATCCCTGTAGACTGGTCAAGCACTTAGAAGAAAGCAATCTCAAGTGTATCGCTGTAGACTGGTCAAGCGCCTAGAAGAAAGCAATCTCAGATATATCAATGTAGACTAGTCAAGCACTTAGAATTAAGAAATCTTAGGTGTATCGCTTTAGACTGTAAGAGTGCTTAGAAGAAAGCAATCTCAGGTGTATAGATGTAGACTGGACAAGCACTTAGAAGAAAGCAATCTCAGATGTGTCACTGTAGATTATTCAAGTGCTTAAAAGAAGGCAATCTCAGGTGTATCGCTGTAGACTGGTCAAGCGCTTAGAAGAAAGGAATCTCAGGTGTATCGCTGTAGACTGGTCAAGCGCTTAGAAGAAAGCAATCTCAGGTGTATGGGGCCATATTAAAAATCAAATACTCTTACCTTAAGCAAATGCTGTGCCGCAGCCTCTTTGATTGGTGGTTTTGGCGGGAGGGAAACACGTAGTTTGTTTAGCGTTGGAGTCACTTGTTTCACCTGTACCTGGATTAGCTGGAACATCTGTACAATCAGGAGGTTCACAGGCAGCAGGATAGCCGACGACTGGACACTGATCAAAATCTGAGTGAAGGTTATAAAAAACTTCCCTGTAAAGAAAAATACCCGATAAGAAAAGAACAAAATACTGTAAATTTTAGGTAAGAATTGCCAACTTTGCTCACGCTGCTGGTCAGAGTAAGAATAGGTCAAAATGTCGAAAACCTTTATCGACCCCAATATAGGTGTACTCATGTATCTATTAAGTAATTTTCCGATAGAGTTTATGCCTCAATTTTTCAGCATTTTCAGATCTCAGGTATGTTCCCATGTACCTGTCTGTGAGTCCTCATCCGAACGATCGTTCCAGAACATGATATTGATGACCAAGCCACAGAACAAGAGACACATGCAGCAACAGATCCTCTGCACTCGGGTGAACGGGCTCCACGGGCAGCGAGTCCACACTGAAAACCACAGGTGATCTTTGAGAAACTTCTCTACAGTACCTGAGAATAGCAGATACCTGCAAGCATAAAATAGGAAAAGTCCCAGAGTGAAACCACAGCAAAAGTATCATCACATGTCACCAGTTGAGGGTCTTTGTGTGTGCACCCCTGCTGCTTGGCTGCCACAACTGGTATCTCATGAACATCAATTGTATGTCATATCTGAAGGGAATTGGAGCAACCTCTGCTGGAAGTCTGAAGCATTCACACACTGCCTGAACTCTAACTAGGAAGTTGAGCACTAGGACCTGTTTTTCTGGCTGATCTCAGTCTTTGGCTGGGGGCAGGGGAAGGTTTAGTTTCAGTTTTAGTGTTTAGTGAAACTGAGAAGAGTAAGGGAGAGGTTCTGTCTGGAGGGAGCTGGGAAGCTCACTAAAGGGACCAGCTACAAAGCAGGGTACCAGTCCCTAGGCTACTCAAGAATTACAAAGCCTTAGGGCAGAAGCTGAAAGCTAGTGAATTTCATGTTCATTGGCCATTTAAGTAGAACTTCTGGGGCACCAGCAATACCAAGGGCTAAAGAGCTGCTGGAAGAGCTCACATTGCAAGCCTGGCAGGAGGTAATCCACAAAGAGAAAGAGGGAGTACAGAATAGGTAATGGAAACCAAGAAACCTATAAAACTACAGCAGTCATCAGGAAGGTTATAGCTCTCACCCAGCAGAGCGGACTACATTTCCATATCCAATTATTTTTATTATATTATATATAAAGTGATAGGGGACGGGTCGGGGAAGGAAGGATACATAAATGAAAAGGGGAAGTGGGGGGGAGGTTAAGGGGGGGAAACAAACAGTATATAGGTACATGAATCGAGTATAAATCGTATGAGAAATTACAAATATAACAAATATAACAAATAACATGGTCGGAATTAACAGTCAGTTTTACAATAAAGTATAAATCGATCGACAAAGTATATACAGAACAATTGAAAAATTGAGCAACGATGAAGTTAGATATGAGAATGGAATATTAGTATAGAGCAGAATCAGAACAAGAGTAGAGTGATTCGTGGTGTTTTTAATTTTCGAACACATGGATCTATGTCAAAAGGGCAAAAAGTCTAGAATAATTACTGAGGCAGTATTTAAGTCTAGGAAGATTTAAGGTAGAAGGGATGGGCAATAGATGGTGAGCCAGGGTTCCCACTGAAGTAGATATTTTGGCCATTTATTGGCTCTTGTGGCAAAAGAGTATTCGTGGATACAGTGGGTAGTGACTCGGTCTATTAGGTTCGTAAGAGATGGAGGACCTGTTTGTCTCCACCTAGCAGCCAGCAGGATCTTGGCAGTGAGAATAATATGAGAGATCAGAGGTTTGAAATGTGGATGAAGATCTTCCACACCAATTAGCAAAAGAGCCAATTGGGGGGTGAAGTTGAAGTGGAGTTTCGTGACAGACCTTATCAAAAAAGCAACATCCGTCCAGAATTGTTGTATTTTCGGGCATGACCAGAAAATGTGAGAGAGGGTGCCTTTCTCACCACATGCTCTCCAGCACAGTGGGGATTGGTCCGGGTAACTCCGATTAATTAGTACTGGGGTATAGTACCACCGGGAAACGAGTTTGTAATGACTCTCATGCATGGTGGTACATTTCCAATGATTACCTCAATAGTCCACCAATTATTGTGTCTCACCTTTACACAATCACCATTTCAAAACCACCCAGACTTCCCTCTGAGAAGGGATCTTAGATGAATGATGAGTACAATTTCTTATTCATTAAGTGATCACTTTATTAGTCATAATTCATTTAATTTCATAAAAAACATTAAAATAATTACATAAAAAAGTACCCAATTAACTGCAAATAATTCATAACCAGGTCCAGGACTAAGATTATTATGTGACCTTTATACAGTATTCATCATTTAATATAATAGCCAGTAATACCAGGTGATGGAGGGACACTATTTAATTGCCACAAAGTGACTGCACGCTTTTTTTTATATATAATCCTGTGGTTCTAATACTCATACTATGCACTGTGCACATGTGTGCTAGCAACCCCTTAACTCAGGTTACATGTGCAAAGCACCACCTCCGTGCTTTAACTATAGTTGTCCCCTCTCATCTCACATACCTGGTGTATAAGCTGCCTGTGGCCTCGGTCCTGGTACCCCCACCGCCAACGTACGTTTCGTGTACTATTCTTCCTCAGGGCGTCATATTAAATGATGAATACTGTATAAAGGTCACATAATAATCTTAGTCCTGGACCTGGTTATGAATTATTTGCAGTTAATTGGGTACTTTTTTATGTAATTATTTTAATGTTTTTTATGAAATTAAATGAATTATGACTAATAAAGTGATCACTTAATGAATAAGAAATTGTACTCATCATTCATCTAAGATCCCTTCTCAGAGGGAAGTCTGGGTGGTTTTGAAATGGTGTACATTTCCAATGAGACTGGCCAGACCACATGCCTGGTGGTGGACTGCCTCATTCAGGACACTGTGTAAGGACTTTAGTAAAAGGTTGTTTCCTGCTGTTTATTTCTCTGCTACTTTCATCTCATCATTCCCACTTCTACTCACATCATCCTCTGGGAGCCATCCCTGGTTGGGAAGAGTTTAAAGGGACACTGTCAGGTCATTTTTCAGTATGATACTAATATTACCCTTGAATAGTGCCTGGGCAGACCTTTTAAAAAACATGTAAAATCATTATTGTACCATTTGTAGTGCCCATGTTATCAGCATTGTCAGACTCTGCAGTAAGCTCCTGGATTAGTCCCCTCCATTATAACCAAACAGGAATAGTCCGGGTGCTGTATAAACTGTCATGTAATTATGCACTCCCTCTCAGCAGCTCTCTCTTCCCTCCTCCCTTTGCTTATGGTGCAGTGTCAGGTTTCACTAACAGGAGGTCTGTTCAGTTGATATCACCATGGAGGTAGAGAGCTATTACAGATCTGCCTTATCTAGACTCCATTTGTTTCTGTAAGCAGGTATCCCTGCTGTGACAGTTTCTGTGTTATATTTGACCTCTTGTGGTGCTGCAAACACAGAGCAGAGAGGAGAATACAGCCCCCCACACCAGTGATCTCCTGTGCAGTGATGTAGTGTGAGTATGTGACATGCATATTCATGCTATGGGGAGTGGACAGCAGAGAACTAAGTAAATCACTCACTGAGATTGACAGATGGAATGAATCTCTTTATTTGAAGTTTACAGAAGATAGGAAGGAAATATAGATAAAAGAAATACATAAATAGAGAGAGCTTAGAGGGAGGAATTAGAAAATTATAGCAGTTACATATGGATTTTTGACCTGACAGATTTCCTTTGACATCTTCACAGCCACAACACCCAACTCCCAGGGATTTTCTGCAGTATCAGCTGCCTAAAGGCTGAATATCCCAACTGGCGTCACAAACACTTATTATTTTTTTTATGCCTTTATTTTCATTTTTACTCCCCTTTTCAATGAGAGCCAGGGCCACAGTGTGGCGCCCCATTGGTCGGGACGCCACGTAGGGTACTGCACCCACAAGACAGTGTTTGGTATCCCTGTGGCCAGGGGAGATGGAATGTCATATAATGGACCCTCATTACACCCATCCACGCACCTTAGACCAGGGGACCAATGGGTTAACCCGTTGCTTGAGAACCGGTCCCGGTGGGAGGAGCTTAGGTGGGTAGTGGAAAGCGGGAAGAAAAGTGAGTGAGAAGAGGGTTGGAGAGAGAACCTTGTGAGGAGCGCATCGGAGGGCACCTCAGGAGAGGGGCCCACACAGAAAGGGGATCCTAGGGTGTTGTGATGCACCCAAATTCGGACCAGTATGATCACCGGCCAGAAGGACCTAGTCCAGGAGCGGAGAACCGGCTCCGAGTGCAGTGCAGGCGTTTATTCCCGAGCTGTCAAACCGGAGGGCCAGGAGCTTCTTAGGGAAGTCGTGGCCAACACCCGGCATAGTCCCCAAAAGGTCCCATATAGGGTCCAGAGGCCTAGGAGAGCAATCTTCCATAAAGGACCTGTGGGAGCTGGCTGAGGGCTTTGCTCACGGGAGCGCTAAAGGGAGTAAGACAGGGAAAGCGCAGTGAGGGACAAGGAAAGGAACGCCAGGCACACCACCGAGGGTCCCCAGTGAGACGTCCTAGTTTCCTGGTGACTACCCAGACCAGGTAAACTGTAAGAACTGAATGCTGCCTGAAGTTGCCAGTAAAACCTGTGCAGAGTCTAAGACTGGGTGACGTGTCTCTTTTGCCTGCACCTGAGGAGCTGCACACTTGTTCCCTCAACACAGACTGTCAGCCAGCATCTCAACCTGATGAGCCACCTCCCTGTGTAAATATCCCTATTCTCCACAACTGCCCCGAGGACCCCACTCCACCTACGGGGAGCGTAGTCATCTTGCTGCATCGTCATCACCCCGGAGTTCTGCAAGCAGCGCCGGTATTACCGGGAATCGTAGATGGCGTATTTTATTTATCCATAAACTATTAACCCCCTTTTTAAAAGCGGCTCCAGGGCACGGAACCGGGCATCGGCCACCCATGACACACATCCCCAATCCGTGAACTACTGCTAGCCCGGGACCGGGGTACCCCAGGCCCTGAAGCAGGACAACAGCACTGGACACAGCCACAGTGATCTTGACTACTGGCCCAGCTGCTGGATACCTCAGCCCCTAGTGCTCGACATGTGGAATATACACTTGGAAAATCTACAAAAATGTGGGAAACACCTGCACTAAAAATGTATTTGGCATGTGCACTCGTTGTGTCCTATGTGACTCCATACCTCAGGGTCATTAAGTTGGCTTTAGAAGCAGAAGCAAAGATTCGATCCATCTGGCAATCAGCAAAGTCGGCCGAAAGCCAAGAGTCACAAAGGAAGTACCAGGTCTTCTCAGCAGCCAGATCAGTCACCGAAACTCGATGAACGTACCTGTCACAATATTAAAAAACAACACACAAGGGACGGGGAGTCAAAGACCGTCCATCAGAGACTCCAATGATAAATCTACAGAGGTTTTATTAATCTGCTCCTTGCATTCCCTTACCACGATGGGCTGGATCCAGAGTTACTGTGCCACAGTCGCAGGCTGTGCAGCTCCCCCAGGTATCGCGTCTTCAGGAGGAAAACATCAACCGCCCCTCTATGAAATATCTGCTTATCGGCATCTGACAGCAGATGGGGGTCAGACTGCCCCTCTGAACCGTACAGGGTCAGAACAACCTGCAATAATACAGAAATAAGAAAATAAATGCACATGGAATATGAAAATAAGCTAATTTGGTATTAAAATTATCCTGCCAGCACATTTATTCCTCTTGTTCCCTAATAATAAATGATTCCTTCTTTGCAGAGATCCGATGTCCCAGCCATGAGAAATTTATGGTAGAAGGCATATGCATAAAAGGCTGAAAGTGCCCTGGGGGCGTGGAACAGTCCAAGTGCACTAACACGCCCCCATACACTTCCATCCTTTTTGCATATACCTTCTACACTACAATTCTCATGATTGACACATCAGAAAAGGCAAGAAAAAAAGGCTTCTTTTTTTAAGAAACAAGCCGCACCCCTAGTGATATATGTAAATGTATCCTTTTTAGGGTAAATTAGGCCTCATATGTGAGGTGTATTATACACAGTATATACCTGGGAAGTGGTGCCGGATCCCATACGAAAGCCGGTGCATACTTTGACCATATATCTATGATGAAAAGCGGGATCATTATCTGTAAGAATGGCAACCCTGACCTGAGGATGGAAAGAAAATGTATAATGTAAGCACCGTGTGCCTGTGATGAATCCATTTTCATATATCCCCGGTGCCATATTCATGCCCCACACTCCATTCTTACCTTTTTAAAATCCTCCTTGTCTTTTTTCCACGCCCAAAATAACACAATCAGGAAGAATCCTACCAGGCTGCCGAGCAGCGCCAGCCCAACTGGGTTATTTGCCACATTCGCAAAGAGCATCAGAGTATCGCTGAGGTCCACCACGTGCGGCATGACCAAGAAGGAGCTGGCAAAAAAAGTCAGGTGGTTGCACAGGCAGTGGGTCTCCGATTCTGTGCTTGTGGGTCCAACCTGTCCAAAAAATGGGTAAGTTTATCTTTACTAACTCCCTGATGCTAATGTGCAGGATCATGCTGGACAAGGTTGAAGGGGTTCTCCGTATTTGGAAAACTTGTCCCCCAGGTTCACAAAAATAGTACCCTTTGCTACCCCATCCCAGGTCTGGTGGTGCTGCTCCCGGTGTCTTTAATTGAAGGCACGTCGATGGTGCTACAGGCCGAATTGACAAAGTCACTGATTGACAATAACAGACACCGGAGACTCAACACTGGACTCAGAGGGGATGGGTAAAGCATGTGCGTTTTTAACCAAACTGTAGCTGGAGAATATGAATTTTCCAAAGTCTGAAAACCCCCTGAAGTACTCACGTAGCAGCCATCTTCACTCCATATCCTCAAATATTCATCCCAATAGACACATTGTGCAGCGAATAGGCTAAGAGTATAAGCTAAACTTGTGTGTTGCTCCCATATACTTCCATTAGTCAAAGTCACATTGACATAGTACATCCCGGTGCCATTCACAAAGTAATCTGGAGTGAACACCCAAGTGAATAAACCACCTGTAAAGAGAAAGGAGACAGCAGGATGAAAGTAAGCTCCTACAACCTTGTAAGGGGGTCTAGAGCTCTGTTACCCCACCACAGGGAATGCTGAGTTCTTGTGTGTGTGTGTAATGTATACACTGTGTGCAGAATTATTAGGCAAGTTGTATTGTAGAGGATTATTTTTATTATTGATCAACAACTACCGTATGTTCTCATTCAACCCAAAAGACTCATAAATATCAAAGCTTAATATTTTTGGAGGTTGGAGTGTTTTTTTTTAGATTTGGCTCTTAGGAGGATATCTGTCTGTGCAGGTAACTATTACTGTGCAGAATTATTAGGCAACTTAATAAAAACCAAATATATTCCTATCTCACTTGTTTATTTTCACCAGGTAAACTAATATAACTGCGCAAAATTTAGAAAGAAATATTTCTGACATGTATAAACAAAACCCCAAAAAATGAGTGACCAGTATAGCCACCTTTCTTTATGACGACACTCAACAGCCTTCCATCCATAGATTCTGTCAGTTGCTTGATCTGATTACGATCAACATTGTGTGCAGCAGCCACCACAGCCTCCCGGCCACTGTTCCCAGCGGTGTACTGTTTTCCCTCCCTGTAGATCTCACATTTTAGGAGGGACCACAGGTTCTCTATGGGGTTCAGATCAGGTGAACAAGGGAGCCATGTCATTATTTTTTCTTGTTTTAGACCTTTACTGGCCAGCCACGCTGTGGAGTAGTTGGATGCATGTGATGGAGCATTGTCCTGCATGAAAATCATGTTTTTCTTGAATGATACCGACTTCTTCCTGTACCACTGCTTGAAGAAGTTGTCTTCCAGAAACTGGCAGTAGGTCCGGGAGTTGAGCTTCACTCCATCCTCAACCCGAAAAGGTCCCACAAGTTCATCTTTGATGATACCAGCCCATACCAGTACCCCACCTCCACCTTGCTGGCATCTGAGTCGGAGTGGAGCTCTCTGCCCTTTACTGATCCAGCCTCTGGCCCATCCATCTGGCCCATCAAGAATCACTCATTTCATCAGTCCATAAAACCTTTGAAAAATCAGTCTTAAGACATTTCTTGTCCCAGTCTTGATGTTATATTTTAAGTTTCTTGTTCAAAAGTGGTCGTTTTCAGCCTTCGTTACCTTGTCCATGTCCCTGATTATAGCACCCCTTGTGCTTTTTGATACTCCAGTAACGTTGCAGCTCTGAAATATGGTAAAACTGGTGCCAAATGGCATCTTGGCAGCTTCACGCTTGATTTTCCTCAATTCATGGGCAGTTATTTTGCGCCTTTTTTGCCCAACACGCTTCTTGCGACCCTGTTGGCTATTTGCCATGAAACGCTTGATTGTTCGGTGATCACGCTTCTAAGGTTTGGCAATTTCAAGACTGCTGCATCCCTCTGCAAGACATCTCACAATTTTGGACTTTTCAGAGCCCGTCAAATCTCTCTTCTGACCCATTTTGCCTAAGGAAAGCATTTGCTTAACAATTAAGCACACCTTATATAGGGTGTTGATGTCATTACACCACACCCCTCCTCATTACAGAGATGCACATCACCTGATTTACTTAATTGGTGGTTGGCTCTCAAACCTATACAGCTTGGAGTAGGACAACATGTATAAAAAGTATCATGTGATCAAAATACTCGTTTGCCTAATAATTCTGCACACAGTGTATGGATATGTATATACCATAGGGGCAAACTTTACAACCGCACCAGAAATGAGGGAGGTGCTGTGTATGGAGATATTGGTGCGCAAGGGGCAATATACTTTTCTCGCTCAGGGGTCCCCTGCTTCCTTTGATATATAGCATCACCGCAGTGTCATGGTGAATAATTCAGGGTCCTTACTGTTCGGCAGGGAGACATTGTATAGGAAGAAGCTGCTGTTGGGTTTAGCCTCAAATCCAAGATATAGAGTAAGCATCACGGGGAGTTCAGGCTCCAGCTTCAGGACCACAGAATGGTTGGCCGAGGTCACATTCAGAGTTAAGATCATGTTTTTGTCCTTGGTCAGGTACGTCTTGGACACATTAGTCGGTGCGCTCTGGTTTTTTATCAACACAATCTACAAAGTAGGAAAAAATAAGGCAAAATTGTGAGATCCCTGGCAAGTCTCACCTCTTACACATCATGGTGTACTGGTAGGAAGCCAAAATCATCAGGGAAATCAATGCAAAAATAACTCGCGAAATTAGGAGCAGAGCTATGCCTCATCGCCTGGCATCGGTCACCATGTTGGCGCACTCATCTATTCCCTGGTCCTGGCACAGCGAGAACATATCAAGCCAGACATTCTGCCCACCTCAATGTACTCTGTCATGTTGTCAATGCTAATGCCGCCATCATCAGACCCGAGCAGTATGTTCACCACCGGACCCGCTATTTCCACGGGGCTCAGATGACTGAATGGATTAACAGAGAGAGCCAAGAGCTGGAAAGAGAAGCGGAGAAGGGGTTAATATTGTGAATATTGGAGCAGGACGTCTGCACATGAATCAGACAACATGTAGACTTCTATACACTAAGGTCTATCACATCGTCCTTCTGAACCAACACAAACATTTGTGCTGGATTATTCACCCGGATTTAAACCCTAAAATGTTCCAGTTTTACCGCCGCGTTAAACCAGATAAAAGTATAAATGTAGAATATGTTCTATGCTCAACTCGGCTAAAAATTAATAAGGAAAACAATATGATAATGTCACATCAAAATTGTAAGTATGGACTAAAATGTAACTCACCATTAAATTTACTGTCTTGTAGACCTCCGTTTTTTCTCGCAAAGTTGAGAAGAGGAGAGAAAGGTGACTCTACAGGAAGCGGGGAGGTCGGTGGTGAAAGGTCCTGAGGTCAGGTCTGCAGGCACCAGCCTGAGGATAGCCAGAAATATAAGAAAGAGACATTGTCACTAGATCATTGAGCATTGTATCCTCTGCTTTATTACAGAACGTGACATTTCACATCCAAGCTGCTGCACAACTACAAATCACAGCATAGCATGTTTCGTCTCCAATAGATAGATATAACAAAATTATAGCAGCGCACTGTTGGCGCCAATAACATGCACACAATGATATTTTTAAATGATGGCAAACGATGTTTTTTTTGAGAAAAATAAAAACTTTTTTCAAAAAAACTCAGAATTCTTTTTGGGGAGGAAAAACACTTATCTTACATTAAGGTTCTTAGCACATGTATTGGCCAAAAGATGCCTGCCCATCAACCGCGGCAAGGTGACCTCAAATCTGGTGGGTCCCTGTCTACTCTGTAAACCTCTCTTGTACCCTTGGGGTCTCCGTCACATGGGCTGCAGCAACATACACAGCACACCAGATAGCCTCCGTGGCTTGATACAGAAGGAGAAAGGAGTGCAGATTCCAGCAATGGAGCCAGCCTGCTCCACACACATTAAATGAAGGAAAAATAACTGGACAGCACTTCCTTTAAGCTTCTCAGCACAGGTGCAAATCTATAGGACTGAATCATATATATAACAATATTATAGCAGCACGCAGTTGACGCCAATAACATGCACACCATGATGTTTTTAAATGAATGTAAAAGATGGTTTTTTGTTTTTTTTTCTAGAAAAAATAAAAACAAAAACGTTTTTTCAAAAAAACTCAGATAGAAAAGGGTACGAGAGAGGTTTTTAAAGTAGACAGGGACCTATCAGATTTGAGGTCACCTTGCCACGGTTGATGGGCAGCCATCTATTGGCCAATACATGTGCTAAGAACCTTAATGTAAGATAAGTGTTTTTCCAAAAAAAAAAATTTTTTTACTCAGACGCTTCTGCTCTATGCCAGTCATTGCACTGGCTGCCTATACACTATAGGATCCAATTCAAACTGCTTGTTCTCACCCACAAAGCTCTTCACAGTGGAGCACCTCCCTACATCTCCTCCCTCATCTCTGTCTATCACCCCACCCGTTCTCTTCACTCTGGAAGTGACTTCAGACTCACTTCTGCATTAATCTGAACCTCCTACTCCCGGCTCCAAGACTTCTCCCGAGCTGCACCAATTCTCTGGAATGGTCTACCTCAAGAAATTAGGTGTATCCACAACTTACATAGTTTCAGGCAATCCCTTAAAACAGATCTTTTTAGGGCGGCCTATCATGCTCCCTAGTCAAAGTCATCTAGACATAGCCTATCCACTCCACCAGTCTCAAGTGGATCACAAATAATGGTTGGTGGCCACGGAGACTGCTCTTATTTGCTCCCCACCTCCTCAAGTTGACTATACCATCATTGAAAATAAGCACCTGTACTTTGCGTCACCCCCACCTCATTGTTAGATTGTAAGCTCTTATGAGCAGGGCTGTCATTATTTTGCTCTAATTATTGTATTATGCTTTGTAATGTATTTTGTAGTGTATTGTATTGTTTTTTGCATTGTATTGTATTGTGTTTTCTGATAACTGTTTCTTATGATTGTTTAATATGAACCTCTGAATTGTGAAGCGCTGAGGGACATGTTGGCGCTATATTATATAGGAGCAAAAGATCGCCACCTTGTGTTCACATATGGGTATAACATGCCTGTTTTATATAAATTGTTTCGCATCATCTATTTTCTAGAAATACTGCTATTCCCAATGCTAATTAAATCCATGCTTACTACTCAGTATATGATAACCTGAGCTAAAACTCCCAATGACCAGGGTAAGACTTTACTATGTGGAGCAATATATGATGTAAGAGTTTTGGAAGGGAACTGACAACTGTTCTAGTCCCATGTCTTCCTTAGATAAGTAGTTCCTATATAGGGAAGATGGTGTGTCACGGTCCGCGCTGCTGCCTCAATGGAATCACAAGGAATGGATGTCTCCAAGAAGTCACAAGGAAGGCAATGGTTCCAAAGTAATGATCTCCTTTATTCTCCAACGCGTTTCGGCACCTATCCTGGCACCTTCATCAGGATATACCCTGATGACGGTGCCAGGATAGGTGCCGAAATGCGTTGGTGAATAAAGGAGATCATTACTTTGGAACCTTGCCTTCCTTGTAACTTCTTGGAGACATCCATTCCTTGTGATTCCATTGGGGCAGCAGTGTGGACCGTGACACACCATCTTCACTATATAGGAGCGTTTTTCCACGTACGAGTGGCTGGTGGAGGTCCTGCAGCAGCTATAAACTGAAGGCTTATAAACCAGTTGTGGGGCACACAACTGGACCAGGTGAGTGTACACCTATTGATATACTCGCACAAACAGTGTCACTAGTGATAGGGCACTATTGCGCCTCTTGTCTCCCACCTTTTTTGTATTTATATTAGATAAGTAGTTGACATTTTTTGAACCCCAACATGACAACCTCTTTGAACATTTTCATCACCCCAATATTATTTACAATAATACTGACTAATACCCCTAAGAACATGATTACAGTAAAATATTTATACATTGCTTAGCCTTTAAAGCCGATAGGTCCCCAGGTTTCAAAATACATGCTGCACACATCATTATATTTTTGTTTTAGATCTGCAGAGGCTGGTTTATCTACTTTGTAGTTCCCATCTCCACCCACCTAGCCTGATAGTGTGGCACCCCAGGATCCGGTTGCCACGATGACATAGCCTTTCTTGGGGGGTAATGCCGTGCTTGGAAGCAAGGGGAGGCATCCACACCAGGTAAGCCCACCACACCCAACACCTTCCCGACTCCAGACCAGAAGGGGAAGCCCTGAAACCCGAGTTCAGGGGGAGGTTCCCCCCTATAAATCCTGGCCAGGAGGCGGATTAGTTAGTTCAGTTCCTGGAGGACTGTGAAGAGGTCCCGTGGACTGGAGCTGTGCTAAGCTCGTCCTGGGTAGAGCAGAGAGACACTGAGCTCTTTTCCTAGGAGGATTGTGAAGAGGTCCCGTGGGCTGGAGCAGAATAAGGCTCATCTCGGGACGGAGACTATCCAGAGTGAGGGACCCGTAGGAGAAGGTCTGAGGAAGTGGAGGAGCAGGTCTGGGGAGTGGAGCCGGTTGCCGGGCTCATCCCAGTGCAGAGCGCCAGAAGTGGACACCTGAGTCCGAGGTTGTGAGGGACTCTAGGCCCAGCAGCCAAAACCGGTGGGCGGGAGATTACAAGTCTCTCGTTCACAACGAAGCCCAGGAGGCACAGCAGCACCAGAGAGCTCAGGGAGAGCGGCCAGAGTAGCGTGACCCAGAGATGGCTCGAGCTGCCTGCCATACGGGCAAGAGACTGTACGCAGGAGAAGAGGGGTCGCAGCTTAGCTACAGTATTGTATACGAGTGATCCAGTGCACACTACACATTATAAGGTATAAGTATACAAGATATAGCGTAATGACTAAAAGTGTATAAAGCTAATACAAATTTGGATGAGGAAAATGCAGAAACTGCTAAAGATATACATTGGAAAAAATGAGAATTTTAGCTAATGTAATGCATTACATGTGAGCCGGATAACCAGCGTCAAGGTATTCTCATGTCTATCCGGTCCCTACCGTATGCCTCTGTCTGTAGTGTAAAAAAAGTATGTGAGGATATAAGTGCCTCTTGGTGCATTTAAAACCTGCATATATGGGAGTGGTTGGACACATGACACCACAGACAGAGGCATACAGTAGGGACCCGATAGACATGAGAATACCTTGACGCTGGTTATCGGGCTCACGTGTAATGCATTAATGCCTGTCAGGTAGGTGTAGCATAACTTTGGTGACTAGACCGCAGGGGCGCCACACATACCCCTCTAGGTAAGCCTGGTTCAGGGTGCAGTGATTCTATGCACTTTCTCCCCGACCTGTTATCGTGAAACCCTGATGCTGAATCTCCACTGACTTAACCTGATTCACAGCTTCTTAGTGTCACTTCTCCCTGTTGTTACTAAATCTCTGCTTACCTAGCTGGATTGACAGATCTTCAGTGCCCTTCCTCCCTGCTGCAGCTGCTGAGATCTTGCATTGCTCAATACATGCTGCAACTGTCAGATTGGTTGGGTGGAAATTAAATATCTGTCACATAGATGCTGAACAGTTCTGGATTACCTAGGACTCCTGGACCCAAAGGGGGTAGCCCAAGTATAAATCTGTAGTGGAGCGGGTGCGATGGTCAGGGTGGGGTGGTGCAAAAAACCTCCCTAAAAATGTTGAATACTATTTGTAAAGTGTGAAGAAAATAAAGAGTATTCCTGAGAACAGTGAGTGCTGCCGATGCTTCCTTTTGTTACTTGTAGTTAGTGCAAAGATAACCAAGCCGGGGGACTGTGTCCTCCAAGATTGCAGCTTGGCCAGCTAACAGGTAGTCCGGGTCCACCTCACTGAGACACCAGGTCTAAGCCTTTCCGTGCTGCCCTTTCCTGACACTTTGCTCCTTTCCTCCCCTGTGTCCTCGTGCTACAAGTCCCAAAGCAGGTGACTGCAGGCCCTTCTGAGTGACTGCCTGGAAAGTCCTCTTGACCCTCGGTAGTCCCTTTGATGGGAGAGTCCACAGTGGTGGCCACTGAATGTGCAGTTCAGTGGCCTCTGGTTTCTTGGCTGGTCCTGTAGATTCCAGACCAAATTGGGTCCGGCTTTGAAGCTCGTTCCTCTACCTGACCTGGACGGACAGCTGTAGATTTTGGGTCCTCAGATCTGGGGGGGAACGATTTGGCAGCTGCCCCAACACACAAGCTGGATGTTTAATCCTTCATCCTCCCTACTTTCTATGCACCACGTTGGGCACTGCAGCAGGTGTGATATGCTTTTATAGTGGTTGTGCCTCTCACAACCACACAAGGTGAAGCCTCTGATACCTATTTAGGTCATATTTCATCACTCAGACCCTTCATCCTCTCTACTTTAATTTTCTGAGATAATGAACTTTGGGTTTTCATTGGCTGTAAGCCATAATCACCAACATTAACAGAAATAAACCCTTGAAATAGATCACTCTGTGGGTAATGACTTTATATAATACAGTGCCTACAAGTAGTATTCAACCCCCTGCAGATTTAGGTGGTTTGATAAGATGCAAATAAGTTAGAGCCTTCAAACTGCAAACGAGAGTAGGATTTATTAATAGAAGCATAAATCTTACAAACCAAAGAATTATGTTGCTCAGTTGAATTTTAATAAAGTTTAAACATAAAAGTTTGGGTCAATTATTATTCAACCCCTAGGTTTAATATTTTGTGGAATAACCCTTGTTTGCAATTACAGCTAATAATCGTCTTTTATAAGACCTGATCAGGCCGGCACAGGTCTCTGGAGTTATCTTGGCCCACTCCTCCATGCAGATCTTCTCTCAGTTATCTAGGTTCTTTGGGTGTCTCATGTGGACTTTAATCTTGAGCTCCTTCCACAAGTTTTCAATTGGGTTAAGGTCAGGAGACTGACTAGGCCACTCCATCACCTTGATTTTTTTCCCTCTTGAACCAGGCCTTGGTTTTCTTGGCTGTGTGCTTTGGGTCGTTGTCTTGTTGGAAGATGAAATTACGACCCATCTTAAGATCCTTGATGGAGGAGTGGAGGTTCTTGGCCAAAATCTCCAGGTAGGCCGTGCTATCCATCTTCCCATGGATGCGGACCAGATGGCCAGGCCCCTTGGCTGAGAAACAGCCCCACAGCATGATGCTGCCACCACCATGCTTGACTGTAGGGATGGTATTCTTGGGGTCGTATGCAGTGCCATCCAGTCTCCAAACGTCACGTGTGTGGTTGGCACCAAAGATCTCGATCTTGGTCTCATCAGACCATAGAACCTTGAACCAGTCTGTCTCAGAGTCTTCCAAGTGATCATGAGCAAACTGCAGACGAGCCTTGACATGATGCTTTGAAAGTAAAGGTACCTTACGGGCTCGTCTGGAATGGAGACCATTGCGGTGGAGTACGTTACTTATGGTATTGACTGAAACCACGGGAGGAAACTTTCAAAGGCTGTCCAGGCCGTGGAAGGCTAACAGTAGTTCCATAAGCCTTCCACTTCCGGATGATGCTCCCAACAGTGGAGACAGGTAGGCCCAACTCCTTGGAAAGGGTTTTGTACCCCTTGCCAGCCTTGTGACCCTCCACGATCTTGTCTCTGATGGCCTTGGAATGCTGCTTTGTCTTTCCCATGTTGACCATGTATGAGTGCTGTTCACAAGTTTGGGGAGGGTTTTAAATAGTCAGAAAAGGCTGGCAAAAGAGATAATTAATCCACACATGTGAAGCTCATTGTTCTTTGTGCCTGAACTACTTCTTAATACTTTAGGGGACCAAGCAGAATGCTGGTGGTTTGAGGGGTTGAATAATAAATGACCCTCTGAATTAACTTTTAACGCTTTAAAAAAAAAAAAAATTAAAAAATCTTTTTGGCTGCACTGCATTTCCCACTTCCAGGCTGATCTACAGTCCAAATGTCACAATGCCAAGTTAATTCCGCATGTGTCAACCAGCTAAATCTGCAGGGGGTTGAATACTACTTGTAGGCACTGTATATGCGTTTCACTTTATGTATTGAATTAGTGAAATAAATTATCTTTTTGATGATATTCTAATTCATTGAGATGCATCTGTATCTATCTTCCCTCAACAGATGTTGATAACTGAGCTCCATACCTGGCCACAGTCATGCTGCAGATTTCAGAAGAGAAAGAATGGTTCTGCACAGAGTTGTTTCCTAGAGACAACAGGGCCCCTTGTGTGTAATCCATAGACGTCACTGAAGAATCCAAGATCCAGATCACCTGTGCATAGTGGGGGAAAAGAAAAAAGTATGCCAACACCAAAAAAAGTAACCCACCACAACAAAAATGTAAAAAAAAAGTATAAATATTCATATACAGTATACTTTTGTAACCGCAGCAATAACATGCATTAAAAAAAAAGAGAGAATAAACCTGATCAGCGGTCAAGTTCTCATAGTTTTCCAGGGACGCCCTCATTGTGATATCAAAAGTGTTGAATAGAGTTTGCGCTGCGTCAATCACCACCTGGTTGGAAGCATCAACGTCTTCGCTCAGTGACCCAAACAGCTGCCCCCCGAGAGTCAGCAGAACGTCACTGGCATTCACCTAAAACATACAAGACAGAGAAAAAGGTTTATTAATAACTAGCTGTATTGCCCAGGCGTAATACCCATATATGGTCATAACTCCGCCCCTCCTGGTAGCCCCACCCCTTCATATCTCTGCCCCCACACATAGCCCCACCCCTTCAGAGCTCTGTTCTTCCACATAGCCCCCCATCCCCAGAGCTATGTGGAGGCGACGCGCCCACCAGGGCCGTGGGGTACTCAGAACCGAGCCAGGAGTTCTTTGGGGAGGTCACGGGGTCATGACCTAGTTCCGTGGTCCTGGTTGTATCAATAAAAAGGGGAATATTTTATGAAAAATGAGTTTGTGATGCCACCCATGGGTTTCAGCAATTGGGATGGATGGTCGACACTGCGACAGATCCTCTGGGGCCATTGCTAACACAGCTGGGATGGCTCTGCTCTCCACGGGTAGGGCAGAGGAACGGTGGGGTGCAGGACTAAATGACTGGAGGACACAATGATGAAAGTTTCCTTTACTTGATGGTTGTTATTGCAGACCGGGGCATTCGTAACAGATGGTAATGGAGGTCCAGGCAGCCAGGAAGCAATTGGGGATCCACCTAGCCAGGTGGTTGTAGAGGCCTTCCTTCTGCCCGGTGCTACTTGGACCTTGCTGCCTAAAGCTGTGCTGTGGCCCTTTTCCTGCATGTCTAGTCCTTTACCCGTATGACAGGCAGCTCAAGCCCATTCCAGGTGTCACTCCTTGGCGGTGGCTTCGGGCTCTGCTATGCTGCTTTGCCATTGGGTGTTGAGTAGGGCCAGAGGACTTGCAATCCTCTGCCCTCAGGATTTGGGTGCCGGGACTTCAGTATCCGAACAACCACAGACTCTGGCGTCCGTTTTCTAGCGCTTATCTCTGGGCGAGCCCGGTCACAGATTCACTCCCCAGGTTCTCCTCAACTCCTCTCTGACTCACTAGCCTTCCACTGTCCTGGGACGAGCTCTACCATCTCCAGTCACCAGGACCTATCTCCTGTTCTCTCTCCTAAGACGTTCTCCCTAACCCCACCTCCGGGCCAGAATTTATAGGAAAGCTCCCCCTTCTGGTCTGGAGTCAGGACAATTGTTGGATGCTGGCGTTACCTGACCAGTAGACCCCTTCTTGCTTCCAGGCATGACATAACCCCCTGTCAGGGAGGTATTGCCACTGTGGCAACCGGACTCCTGGGGTGCACAGAGGAGCCGTGGGTATGAGACGGGGTGAGCTATGATGCATACACGCACCTACATTCAGCTTTATATATATAGATAAAGACTTTACAACTGTTGTCAAACTCAGGCCTAGCAGTCAGGCTGATCATTTGACTAGACCTGTGGCTTTGGTCCTTTTGTGATATCATGTGCTCATTTGCATATGATGATGTCACAATGGCTTTGTGTTGTCATCGAAGAATGGCTATAAAACACCATGCAGCGTCTATATCAGTCATTTGTCTTTGAACATTTGTTGGGTAAAGACACATTTTCTTGCTTTTGGTAAGTTAATAGAATAATAGCAAAAGTTAATATTTCAGTTAATAGTTATTAGAATAACCCGAATAATAGAAAAGCTGTATAGTAGAAGACAGGCTCCACCACAGATTTACTTCCTTGTACGGTTAGCACTTTTACTACATTTTGGGTTTTTTTTTGGGGGGGGATGTTTTTTTTGGGGGGAGCAGGTTTGTGGGGGAGGGCAGATTTGGTGGGGAGGGGTGTATGTTTTGGGGGCAGGTTTGGGGGTGGGGGTTTGTGGGGAGGGGTGGATTTGGGTGTGCAGGCTTGGGGGCATTGCCCAGGCGTAATGCCCATTTATGGTTGTAAGGCTCATATATGGTAATATATGTCTGCAAATCTTGCTCCTCTCTGCTGAGATGTTTCAGTGGCCCTTGAGGATGCAGCTCTTGCTCTCTTGCCTGCAAGTCTTGCTTCTCTCTGCTGAGATGTTTCAGTGCCCCTTAAGGAAGCAGCTCTTGCTCTCTTGTCTGCAAGTCTTGCTTCTCTCTGCTGAGATGTTTCAGTGGCCCTTAAGGAAGTAGCTCTTCCTCTCTTATCTGCAAGTCTTGCTTCTCTCTGCTGAGACGTTTCAGTGGCCCTTGAGAAAGCAGCTCTTGCTCTCTTGCCTGCAAGTCTTGCTTCTCTCTGCTGAGATGTTTCAGTGGCCCTTAAGGAAGCAGCTCTTGCTCTCTTGCCTGCAAGTCTTGCTTCTCTCTGCTGAGACGTTTCAGTGGCACTTGAGGAAGCAGCTCTTGCTCTCTTTGTTGTGTCCCATGAATAGGAACAACCTGTAATGTCTATTCTTTGCATTGTGTATTTTTCCTCCAATCAGGAAAATTCTTTATCGTTGCTAGGTAGATTAGCTTGTACTAAGACTGTCCCTATGTCCCTCCCTTAGTTTGCATCTGTACAGGATGCGCCTCCCTTCTTCCCCAGTTTAGTCTAGAGAAACCATTGCTGAAGACGCATGTCTGAAACCCTGTACAGATTATTTCTTTTTACCTGCTGTTACATTGAACTTAATACAAGATTCTGGAAGAAAACTGCAGCGTTTCTCCTGTCTTACTACAAGTCATCGTACTGGCCGAGTTCAAAACTGTCTGTTGGCGCCTGGATGGTGTAAGTACAAGCATACAATTACTCAAGGGACTAGTAATCAGAGCGCTTGGAATTTGCAGCCTCTAGGAAGAGACAGAATAGTGAAAAGGAAACCTGTTACCAGTGGAGGTACACTGCATGCAATCCAGAGAAAGGATCATCCATAAAGGGCTGATAACAAGCCACAGCATAACTGTTACAGCAGTCTGCATGAGCCTGCAAACAGAAATTGCTCAGTGAAGAGAATAACCTGTCACTAAGAACAGTATACAGGTTATAAATCCTGAGAAGGGATCATCTATAAACTATTGTGAAGCTGCAGTTTTAACAGACTTGCAAATACAGCCCCAGCAGCAGCTTGCATATATTCTGTAAACACAGGCTGCTCCCCAGCTCAGCAATTGATGCATTGTAATCGGTCCCCCCTGACAACCAGGAGGAGAAAGGCCCCACCTTGCATTGCTGTGCAATGTCTCAAAATAAAAGGACTCTTTCACTGCCGGTGTTGCAGCAGCAAGAGAAAAGCATGGATTCTCACTCCGCTCACAGTGAAAGGTTTAAGCGATTGACCAAACCTACATGGAGGGCCAGAGAGAACCTAGAATCCACCAAAGATGAATTGTTACACCATATAGCATTACTGTGGCAAAGAATGCTAAACCAAGTGACTGTCTTATCTGTGCCCGGCGCTCATGAGTTACCACCAGAAGGAGCCCTTGGACAATTGTACTCAGCATAAAAGTCCTACAAAGACACCTGTAAAAGACGTTGCTCCGTTCTGCTGAAATTAAATACGTCTAAGTCTCTAAAGGAACTCCAGGACTTCCAACAGCTCAATGGCGAACGAGACGGCACCGTGCATGACATTGTGCACAAAATAGATGCGCAAATGTCAGAAACAGCATCACACAGATCCAGGTCTGCTAAGAGCTCAAAACACTCAATTAAATCGAGCTCATCAAGGCATTCAACCCTCAGTGAGCAGTTCATAAGAGCGCATGCTGAAGCAGAAGCCATGAAAGTACAAGCCGTCTTTGCTCAAAGGAAAGCAGAGATAGAAACGAGTGCAGTCATCGAGTCTGTGCGCAAGAAAGCAGAGACTGCACGCAAGAAGACAGACAAAGAAGCAGAGGAAGCGGAGATGGAAGCAGAGACTGCCTGTAAAAAGGTGGAAGTTGAAGTCCTGCAGAGGGAATGTGAACATGCAGCAGCCATGGCAAGGCTAAAGGTCTTCAACATTGCTCTAGTTGGGAGCCAAGGAGGCAGCATCAGCGTGTATGAACTGGACACGGAAGACCCCCTTAAGCGCACAAGAGACTACGTGCTGAGCCTAGCGAACGAACTGCCATGTATCACAAACATTCCCGTCAGTGGGAACACTTCTCCAGAGCATCAAGACACCCATCCACCCACAGCTTCCAGCTTCCCAGGTCAGTCTAACGCACCTCAGACATTCAAATTTGAACCACCTTCACACTTCAGTGCACAGCAAGACCCTGCACCTCAACAACCCTCGTATGCCAAAGTCCACATACATCCCAACATGCCAGTAAGGCACTACACTCCTGACAACTTTGCAGTTCCGGCCCCGCATACAACAGAGACTGTACTCACCAAACCAGTTGCTGGTCTAAGCGCCTATGCCACTCCGTACCTTCCCACATTCCTGAAACAAGAAGCTACGAACTACGCAACCAGCATCGCTCAGTCAGCGAATGTGCCCCTAAGGTCAGAAAGAACAGATTAGTCCGACTTTGCCAGGTACATAATACGCCGAGAACTCACCAACACCGGTCTCACAAGGTTCAATGACCAGCCCGAAAACTACAGAGGGTGGAAGTGTGCCTTCAAAACAGCAACGAGTGATCTCTGGATTACCGCTTCTGAAGAGCTGGATCTGCTAATCAGGTGGCTAGGTCCACGGTATACAGAGAGAATCAGAAACTCAGATCTGTTTACATCAGTGACACAACAACTGGTCCCGCAACTGCATAGGACAGAATAGAGAAGGGGTTTGGCAGTCCTGAAGCAATAGAAGATGCACTGCTTAAACAACTACAAGACTTTCCTAAAATATCCGGCAAGGATGCTTCAAAGTACCAGCAACTCAGCGACCTGCTGTCCGAGCTCCAGCTGGGCAAGACAGATCTCGCAACTGCATGGGAAAGACTAGAGAAAGGTTTTGGCAGTCCCGAAGCAATTGACGCATTGCTCAAACAACTATCTGACTTTCCCAAAATATCCAGCAAGGATGCTTCAAAATACCAGAAACTCAGCGACCTGCTGTCCAAGCTCCAGCTGGCCAAGACAGACACGCATCTACCTGGCCTCAGCTACCTGAACACCACTCGTGGGGTGAAACCTATTATCACCAAGTTACCTTACAACATCCAAGAAAAGTGGACTATACGAGGGTCAAACTACAAAAAACTATTCCAAGTCTCCTTCCCTCCGTTCTCCTTCTTCTGTGACTTCATCAAGGAGATTGCAGAGTGCAAAAACGACCGCAGTTTCTGTTATGAAGAAGCCAGCGGCTCTGCGTCATCTCCTAAGTACAAGAGATGACGCTCTCAACACAAAAACCGCAGCAGCCCGGTGTCCGCAAAAAAGACTGAGGTTCTGCCTACACAGACATCATCACCAGACAGAAACCGCAGTGGTGCAGTGTCAATAAAAAGATCCGAAGTTCTGCCTACATCAATGTCAGTGCCAGACAAGGCCAACGAAAGTGAGAAGGTAGAAAATCCGAACCGCCAGTGTCCTATTCACAAATTGCCGCATCCCCTGCATCGGCTTCAGGAAGAAACCACTTCAATAGCGAAAGGAACTCTTGAAGAAGTTTGGAGTATGCTTCAGGTGCTGTTCCTCTACCAAACACCTTGCTAAGGACTGTGTCATCGCCTTCAAGTGTATAGAGTGTGACAGCGAAGACCACGTACAAGTGCTCCATCCATCACAACCTGACTCAACGTCTATGCTTTCTATCACCACAGGCAATGGCGAGGAGAGTACAGACAAAGCAACAAGCCATCTTGCGGTATCTTCTCATGCATCAAGGACTGCGGAGAAGGTCTTCGTGACAAGTCCTATGCAAAGATTTGCCTGGCAAAGGTGTATCCTGAAGGTCATCCAGAGAAAGCAGTCAAGGTGTAAGTCAGCCTGGATGACCAGAGCAACAAATCACTGGCCAGGTCAGAAATCTTCGACTTGCACGGCTTAAAGGGAAACACCTATTCCTACGCCTTGGGCACCTGCAGTGGTGTGACAGAAGCCACTGGAAGAAGGGCCAGTGGCCTCATATTAATTTCTCTATTCAGTGCCAAGGAGATACCACTTCCCACACTCATAGAGTGCAACCAAATACCCTTCAACAGGGAAGAAACCCCAACACCAGAAGTGGCTCTTCAGTTTCCTCACCTCAAAGACATAGCCAGCGAGATACCGGCCCTGGACAACAAGGCAGACATCTCAATTCTCCTAGGCAGAGTCATCAAACGACTGCATAGAGCACATCTACAAATCTTTGTCCAGCTTGATGAACCATACGCTCAGTGCCTTGAGCTAGGCTGAGTCATCATCGACGACATCTGTAGTGACTAGACAAAGAAGCCAAGCAACCTCACTTCTTCCAAAACCATCATCACGTCAGATGACCACGCGTCTCTCCTGCCATACCCACATTACTACCGGGAAAAGGAGAAGTCAAGCAACACCAAGTGGCAACAACAACCACTTGACAATTCAAATCTGCTTATAAATCTGCAGAAAGATAGACCCTGCATGTACCTGGGACTCTGGTGATAACAGATCACTGATGTTCAGCAGCTGGCTCAGGATATCCGAAGCCTTCGACACCAGTGAGACGTTCCAGATGTCTGGCGCCACCTTCACCATCTGAGATACGATCTCTGAAGTAATCTATTAGAAAGTAATGTTAATCATAATCGTTAATGTATTACGGTAATATTTACTGCATGATAGAGCTGTTTAACCCTTTTTTCTCAATTTTTAATATATACAGTCTGACTAGTGATGGGTGAACCCGCCAATGTTCGGGTTCGGTGGACTCGCCCGGAAAAGTTCAGGGCCGAACGTGACTCGAACGCGAGTCCGAACCACAAACTCGGACTTTAAAGTCATGGGATGGGGGCTGTAAAATAAAGCAAATAGTTGTTAAACAACATCCTCATGCTTACCAGCATCCCGCCGTCCTGCTGCTTCTACTGCCGGGGCCGCTCATTCACTTCTGGAATATTCAAGGCAGAGGGACCCAACAACCAATCACAGACGCTGTCACTCAGAATGGGCATCTGTGATTGGCTGTTCGAGTAGTCTGTAATCAGCCCATACATTTTACCATAGTAGAATGGACTTATTCCAGCTTACTCCAACAGCCCAATTTGTGTGACACTGTCTGTGATTGGCTGTTGGGTCCTTCTACAGTGAATATTCCAGAAGTTAATGGGCAGCCCCGGTAGTAGAAGCAGCAGGACGGCGGGATGCTGGTAAGCATGAGGATGTTGTTTAATAACTATTTGCTTTATGTTACAGCTCCCGAACCCAAACTGTAACACGGACTTCCCAGGGATGTCCGTGTTTGGAAACTTTGCCCCAACACTAGGTGTTAGGTACGGACCCCGAACTTTACAGTTTGGGTTCGCCCAACACTATATATGACCAATACAGACTGCCACAATTTCCCGTGAGCAGACTTGCAGTAATGGACATTGTGTTCTTGAGTGATCAATGTGGCACAGTATACGTGGCTATCTAGCTCCAGCATGACACTTTCCCTTTGAACGAGAGGTAGAGGAGCTCTGAATACCAGGCCATGATAGCGTGGTATAATGCTATATAATCTAATTAAAATGACTGACCTTAATCGCAGCATCCCTTGACATATTACTAAGTTCATCCATCTGGAGAGGGGTGATGGCATCAAGGTTCGGAGGAGGGTCTGTGCCACTGTGTTTCGGTTTTGTCACAGCCGGTTTTTTGGTAGTTGTGGCTTTTTTTGTAAAAAAACAGATTCCCCATAAACATAAAGCACGTCCCTGAAAGAAAAGTGAGCCATGGTTATTAAAGATCTGCTAAATGTATATATATATTTATTTATATTTAATGATCCATCTGGCAATGTTTTGGCTGATAAACCACCCTCCTCAATCTTCTGGCTTGAGAACTGCGATTTATCCACCGAGAAGTTGCCGGATGGATCATTAAATTCACAGTTTTTTGTACCTCATCTGTTGGAGTGCTGCCTGTTTTTTTGATTATGGTATCATTTGGAGGTTTTGGACATAACCTTTGCACCCACAATCACTTCTTGTTTTGTGCTTCCCCATTTTGTTTATATATATTTCATGTAGCAATTCCAGATATCCAGTGGCATTGAGACTTCCATTGATGAAGAATGGCCTCACTATCTGTGTACCCCATAGCACATTGAGATATGGGTATATGTGGGAGGTTGAAGTTATTATATATGCACTGCTCAAAAAATGTGGGGAAACATATACACATCACAAGATAACCCAAAGACAATTAAGCTTCAGGAATATCAATTTGTCTAGTTAGGAGGCAGAATCGACTATGAATCCATGCTTTGGAGCATAAGAAAGTGACATAAGAGCAGCAAGACGTCCCCCCCCCCCCCAAAAAAAAGGGAATTGTTTTGCAGATTGTTGCCACAGAGAATTCCCCTTTTCTCATCCTTCCTCACTGGTTTTTCATTTTATTTGTGCCTTGTGTCTTCTGGTATCATGGAGCCGGTACTTACAGTCCACTCATGTTGTTGCACAGGTAGTCCAGCTCCTCCAGGATGGCATATCCACATGTGCCATCAAAGCAAGGTTTTATGTGTCTCTCAGCACAGTCTAAAAGTGTGGAGCTGATACCAGCACATGGACCAATATCGGGCAGAGATGGGGATAAAGCAAGCTCCTTTGTGTGAGGAGGAATATGAGGAGCAATACTTGAGCCCTACAAAATAACCTCTAGCAGCTACAGGTGTGCATGATTAAATGGTAAGAAATAGACTCCATGAGCTTAGCATGAGGGGCAGCTGTCCTGTATTGGGACCTGTACACACAGCCCAGCACTGTGCAGTTCAATAGGCATTCAGAGAACACCAGAACTGTCAGCTCCACCATTGGCACCTATTGTTTGCACAGATGATAGCAGGTTCACACTGAGAAAATGAGACAGACCTGAACGAGTCTGGAGATGCCATGGTGAACATTATGTTATATGCAACATCATCCAACATGATTGGATTGGCAATGGGTCAATGGTGTGTAGAGTGGCATGGGGAAGTAGTCCTCCAGATGACCTAGATAGCTAAAATAAAAGCTGTGTTCCTGGCTGGGTGTGTGGATGTTTTACTGTAGGCCGTACCTCTCTGCAGGCCACATTTTGCCATTATCGGCAGGTCAGGACCAACCTACATTTTATACTGACATGGAGACTACCAGTTAATTTTAAACAACAGTTCTTTACGTGACTGTTCCAACAGTTCCTCAGTTATACTTCACACGTGAGATAGCGGGCACATAACTAAGACAGATCAAGTAACACATAATCAGACACTGTTCTAGTTCCCACTGGGTTGTTTCTGTTGATTCTGGTCCTGTGAGTCCCAGCACAACCCAATACAGTCCGTGACAGTCACTATCCTGTGTTCACGGCTCCATGTCTTGTCTCCTTGTAGTGGAGGGGGTAGAGGGGGTAATACCACTAGGGATGAATAGAGCTTTATGCTCCAAGAAGCAGTCAGTATGGCGTTTCTCCTCCTTTTGGTATGGGGAATAAGGGATTTACCCGAATGTCAATGTAGAGCTTTGTGCTCGTAGATGCTTGGAAAGAGTCCACCCAAGAAAGCCGACTTGAATCGAGAACCAGTCTGTTCTGAGCTGTTACCTCTTAGGCTTAGAACCTAATCACAACCATCCCATCCTCTGGACCTTCTCTGGCATCTGCTGGACAATTGTTGAGTAGTTTATAAGGTGTCTCTCTATCTGTGTCTCCATCAACACTCCCAGATCATCTCATTCTGGTCTCTTCATTCCAGTTGCCACGAGTCACCCACTGCGTGCGGCCTGATTACCTCTCAGATGTACATCTGTACTTGTCATAGGGCCCTATCTGACGACATATAGGAAGCCATCACTTACCCAACTTACCCAGAGACTAACCTCTCCTATTGTCGGCTAGTCCATTTAACTTATGCTTGTCCTAAAGTCTGGCAATTACATAGCAGTTCTTACCTATAACACTGCTACACCTTATAGGTACATTACACAAGCAAACATCATTGTACGTCATACATGATACATATCACAACATATTACATGACATCACATTAACTATGAATCACACTGTAACAGTTCACATTATACACTATGTACAAAGATGCATTCCACAATTCACATGACAATACAATGGTGCGATTGGTGTCTTCAGAGAGGAACGCGTCTGCTGGACCACCTCCTTACAGAGGGTCCTGGGTGGCATATCCTTGCAGGATTGAGCAAGTCTCTAGGTGGTATCCAAAGGTGCATGACCACTGTTAGGTTCTGGGATCAAATCCTCAGATCAATTACGAGATCTTACACTGGTGAATTTGAGCTTGTTTTCCTGTTGGTGCTGGACAATGCCCGTCTCATCTGGCCAATGTGTGTGGCCAGTTTCTGGATGATGAAGACACTGATGCTACTGATTGACCTCCACATTCCTTAGACTCCAATCGAGAACCTCTGGGATATTAACCTGGGCATCCGACATTGCCAAAGAACACCAATGACTGCTGTCGCTGATCTATGTCAGTAATACAAAAAAACACCGACATTGATGGTCATAATCTCACCTTAATGATGTGGCGCTGGTTAATTTTCGGAATATCTAGAAAAATAATGTGCAGATCAAAGTCAAGATCATAAACTATGTACCTCACTAATATATTGCACTATTATTTCAGCATATATACAGTGAAGGAAATAATTATTTGATCCCTTGCTGATTTTGTAAGTTTGCCCACTGACAAACACATGAACAGTCTATAATATTAAGGGTAGGTTAATTTTAACAGTGAGAGATAGAATATAAAAAATAATATCCAGAAAATCACATTGTCTAAATTATATAAATGTATTTGCATTTTGAGGAAAGAAATAAGAAGTTTTTGATCCCTCTGGCAAACAAAACGTAATGCTTGGTGGCAAAACCTTTGTTGGCAGCACAGCAGTCGGATGGTTTTTGTAGTTGATGATGAGGTTTGCGCACATGTTAGGAGGGATTTTGGTCCACTCCTCCTTGCAGATTATATCTAAATCATTACGATTTTGAGACTGTCGAATAGCAACTCGGAGCTTCAGCTCCCTACATAAGTTTTCTATGGGATTAAGGTCTGGAGACTGGCTAGGCCACTCCATGACCTTAATGTGCTTCTTTTTGGGCCACTCTTTTGATGCCTTGGCTATATGTTTTGGTCAGTGTTATGCTGGAAGATCCAGCCACGACCAATTTTTAATGTCCTGGTGGAGGGAAGGAGGTTGTCACTCAGGATTTTACAGTACATGGCCCCACCCCTTGTCCCATTGATGCGGTGAAGTATTCCTGTGCCCTTAGCAGAGAAACACCCCCAAAACATAATGTTTCCACCACCATGCTTGACTGTGGGGATGGTGTTCTTTGGGTCATAGGTAGCATTTCTCTTCGTCCAAACACAGCAGGTTCAGTTAATGCCACAGAGCTCAATTTTTGTCTCATCTGACCACAGCACCTTCTCCCAATCACTCTCAGAATCACCAAGGTGTTAATTGGCAAACTGTAGACGGGTGACAAATGTGCCTTCTTGAGAAGTGGCACAAGGTTATTCGGACGAAGTACCTTTATGTCCGCGCTGCTGTCAGACCGGTATATCAATGACACTGGACGTCTAGGTATTGGAGATATAGATTTATTGCCTTATTTCCACGTGCCGAGCTCCTTCCTCAGGGAACATCTCGGCACGTGGCTCCGAAACGCGTTGGAAATAAGGCAATAAATCTATATCTCCAATACCTAGACATCCAGTGTCATTGGTATACCGGTCTGACAGCAGCGCGGACATAAAGGTACTTCGTCCGATTAACCTTGTGATTTGAGCACCGCATCCTGTGGAAGTACGGTCCCTGCAGCAGCTGTTTTTTTCTGAGCGATTACGCTGGTTGTGTGCTACACAACCACATCAGGTGAGCAATACCAATATTCACATCATACATCTGTCTAAAAAAGATAAGACCCTATTTGCGCATTCTCAACCCTTTAGATATATTCTTGAGAAGTGGGACTTTCTGGGCACTGCTGGATTTTAATCCATTATGGCGTAATGTATTACCAATGGTTTTCTTGGTGACAGTGGTCCCAGATGCCTTGAGATCATTAACAAGTTACCCCATGTAGTTTTAGGCTGATCTCTCACCTTCCTCATGATCCTGGAGATCCCACGAGATGGAAATTCGCATGGAGACTGAGATCGATGTCAATTGACACTCATTTTAAATTTCTATCATTTTCTTATTATTGCACCAACAGTTGTCTCCTCACCCAGTGTCTTACTTAAATTTGTAACCCATTCCAGCCTTGTGCAGGTCTAGGATCTTTCCCCCAACATGCTTAGAAAGCTCTTAACATTAACCTACCATCCCGGACTACTCTTCACTTCTGACCACTACTCCACCACTACAAACCTCCTTCCTACTGCACCTGACCCCTGCTGCGTCTGACCATCGCTACCCCTCATCCCCAGCACACCATCTACAATGTTTCTGCTCCTTTGCACTCTCAATCCCATCCTTTTCCACTTTCTGCTACCCCCACTCATCCCTCCATCCGGCAACAAAGTACTTCTCTCACCCTCCATCCTACCTAACCACCTCACCCACTTCTCTGAACTATTCCTTCACTTTGTATCCTCCATCTCCAAACAGGCACGCCCACCGCGTAAACTCTCCTGCTCCCACCTGCTAACCCTCTCCCTGCTTCTACTACTCGCTGGCAACATTTCCCCTAATCCCAGCCCCCACCACCACATCCCCACAGTCACCTATACCCCACCCCCACGACTAATCACTAACTCTCATAACCTCACCATCACCCACCGTCGCAACCTCATCAACCTTAGACCCATCCCCCCAGCTCCTGCTCCCCATTCTCCCTGCCAGGCGCACTCTGGAACGCCCGCTCAGTCTGTAATAAACTCCCATACATTCACAAACTCTTTATCCCTAAAAAACTCTCATTCCTTGGCATCACCCCCTCCGACACGGCCTCCCCTGCTGCACTATCTTATGGCGGATTCAGTCTTTCCCACACCCTCCGCCGCTCCGACAAATATGGTGGAGGTGTCGGTGTACTCCTGTCCAACACCTGATCCTTCGCCCCCATTCCACTGCCTCCCTCTGCTACTCTCCCCTCTTTTGAAGCCCACTCGGTCCGCATCTTCTCCCCCTGTAACCTTCAGCTGGCCGTCATCTACCGCCCCCCTGTATCCATCCCCACCTTCCTCGACCATTTCACCACCTGGCTACTTCATTGCTGACATCCCCACCACCATTATAGGCGACTTCAATATCCCTATTGACACCGCCCACCCAAACGCCTCTCAACTTCTTTCCCTGACCTCCTCCTTTGGGCTCTCCCAATGGTCCTCCTCTGCCACCCACAAAGATGGCCACACATTGGACCTCATCTTTACCCGTCTTTACTCCCGTACTAACCTCACAAACTCATCCATTCCCCTGTCTGACGACAATCTGCTGACCTTCTCCTCCCTCACCTCCCCTACTATGCCACCCCCTCTCCGCAAACTCTATCACCTCCACAGAGACCTAAAACACATCGATCTACACTCACTCTCAGAATCCCTTCTTCTTCGCCTACATAACATCCATACGCGACACAGACACTGCCACCACCCTCTACAACACCACATTAACCAAGGCCCTCAACCTAGCTGCACCCTCACACACCACGCTCCATGCACTAACAGGCAACCCTGGCACACCACCCTCACTAAAGACCTGAGGCGGGCATCCAGGGTTGCCGAAAGGAGATGGGAAAAAAAAAAATCACACTCCATTGAGCACTTTGCGCTGTTCAAACAGTCCCTCACCGCCTTCAAGGCTGCACTTGCAGCTACCAAACAAACCTTCTTCTCATCCCTAATAACCTCCCTGTCCCACAATCCCAAACAGCTTTTCAAAACCTTCAATTCCTTACTCCGCCCGCTCGATCCCCCTCCCTCTCCCCTTATCTCTGCTGAAGACTTTGCCTCCTTCTTCAAAGAAAAGATTGACAGAATCAGAGACAGCTTTGACCCACTGTCTCCACAGCCTCCCCTCTCGCCTATACTACCCTCTCCTTCCACCAGCTGCTTCCCCCCCATAACTGAGGATCAGCTCTCCTCCCTCCTGTCAAAATCAGACCTCACTACCAATGTCCACGACCCGCACCCATCCCACCTCATTCCCAGCCTCACCTCTGTTATCATCCCATTCCTAACTCGTGTTTTCAACCTATCACTTACCACTGGCACCTTCCCCTCAGCCTTCAAACACACCCTGATCACACCCATCTTCAAAAAACCCTCCCTCAACCCCACATCTGTTTCCAACTATCGTCCCATATCTCTCATCCATTTCGCCTCTAAACTACTTGAACAGCATGTCCACTCTGAGCTGTCCTCTCACCTCTCCTCCTGCTCCCTCTTTGACCGCCTGCAATCTGGCTTCCGACCCCTCCACTCCACTGAAACAGCCCTGACCAAAGTCACAAATGACCTACTGACTGCAAAAAGCAAACGTCACTACTCTGTCCTCCTCCTCCTTGACCTATCTGCCGCTTTCTACACCGTTGATCACTCCCTTCTACTTCAGATCCTGGAATCTCTTGGCATCACAGACCTTGCCCTCTCCTCATACTTAACGGACCGGACCTTCTGCGTCATCCACTCCCACACCTCCTCCTCGCCCTACCCCCTATCTGTCTCTCGGCCTAGGGCAACTCATTGATTCCCACGGCCTCCAGTACCACCACTATGCCGACGACACCCAAATCTACCTGTCTGGACCTGACATCGCCTCCCTACTATCCAAAATTCCACAATACCTGTCCGCCATCTCATCCTTCTTCTCTGCTCGCTTCCTTAAGCTGAACATGGACAAAGTCGAGTTCACCGTCTTCCCCCCAAGTCGGTCCCCCTCACTACCCGACCTATCCATCATCGTCAATAACTGCGCTCTCTCCCCAGTCCCCCACGTCAAGTGACTCGGGATTATCCTTGACTCTTCCCTCTCCTTCACGCCCCACATCCAGGCCCTCGCCACCTCCTGCCGTCTCCAGTTCAAAAACATCTCCCGGATCCGCACTTTTCTTGACTACGACACTGCTAAAACACGCTCTCATCATCTCCCGCCTCAACTACTGGAACCTCCTGGTCACCGGCCTCCCTGCTACCTCCCTTGCACCTCTCCAATCTATCCTAAACTCTGCTGCCCGTCTAATCCATCTGTCCTCCCGCTACTCCCCTGTCTCCCCCCTCTGCCAAGCCCTTCATTGGCTCCCTGCTTCCCAGAGATCCCGGTTTAAAACATTAACCATGACATACAAAGCCATCCACAACCTGTCCCCTCCATACATCTCTGACATGGTCTCCCAATACCCTTATGCAACCTGCGATCCTCCCAAGAACGCCTCCTCTACTCCCCCCACATCTCCTCTTCGCACAACCATATTCAGGATTTCTCCCGGGCATCCCCCATACTCTGGAACTCTCTGCCCCAACACATCAGACATTCTCCCACCCTGGGAACCTTCAAAAGAAGCCTAAAGACCCACCTCTTCCGCCAATCCTATAACCTGCAATGAGATCCGGTCCACCACACCGCCTCACGACCGGCACCTCCCCCCTCCTACTGTATACCCACCCACTACTAGTAGACGGTGAGCCCTCGCGGACAGGATCTTCTCCCCTCTTGTATCTGTACAACTGAATTGTCCACATTTATTGTACTTGTCCTAGTCTGCCCTTTTAGCATGTAAAGCACCATGGAATATAATGGCGCTATATAAATAAATAATAAATAATAATAATGACATACCCTTAAAATTATAGACTGTTCATGTCTTTGTCAGTGGGCAAACGTAAAAAAATCATTTCCTTCACGGTATTATTTATTAAAGATACAGACCTCATGACAACAATTACTTTCCAATAGTTTGAGTGTTGTCACTCGGGGAATACTTTACGCATCTAAATACTAATTTACATGAATTTCGTACCACAAGATTATCTTCAGATGCAAATTAATATAAGTATTTTTGTTAAATTATTGTTTCCTCAAGAACTCCCAAATTTTTATTGTATTATCAATGTCTGCTTTTCTACTATATACACATACCAAATGAACAGATGAATCCCCTCTTGTCTTCACAGCCTGGAACATGTCTCCATTTTTCATGGGGGCCTCTATATATTACAGTACACCCTGAACCCTGCTGTGCCGTCCTTTTCACCATCCTGTGATTACCTACAAGAAAGGCGACATTTATATGTGGGACTTGTGGTTTAACTATTATTTTCATCAGATTCTTAGAAGCTCCAGTTGTTGGGATACAGCCACTCCCACCATGATTAATCCCCGCAGACACCATTATTGACACTTCCTTCATTGTCACAAGTTCATTGCCTTGAGGTAAACTTTAATTCTGCCCTTTTCTTTAGACAAAACATTTAAGTCCTCAACATCTCAAAAACATCGCAAACACTGAACCAACGGCATATGGCTTTATCATATGCTAGCCTCCCTGGCGGTATGATTATGTCAGGAATTTTGTACTAAATGCGGTACCATTTTTTTGGTAAAAAATTTCTTTTATGGGCAGAAATTTTATACTTTTATTTTTATTATGGGCAGAAATTTTATACTTTTTTATTTCCCGCCCAGTTCAGCCTCCAATGAGCCACTGCCCGACTGGGTAGGGTTCCCTCAAGTATCAGTAGGGGGCCCCCGTGACCCTGTGACAGAGGAGGGTAACTGAGGGAAGCATCCTGCTTGGGTGTTCCCACCCCTCCTCTCGTCTGCAGCCCAGGCTCTAACCCTAACCCATACCTAGCCCTAACTCTAACCCTAGCCCTAACCCTAACCCTAACCCTAGCCCTAACCCTAGCCCTAGCCCTAACCCTGACCCTAGCCCTAACCTTTACTCCAACCCCGACCTAACTGCTGCTGGCATGAACAACACCACTGCCCCCGCCCCTCGGTCCGCGACTGCAATGGCCGCGACCGCACTGCCTATAACACCCCCCCGGGACCGCGACGGCACTGCCAACAGCACCCACCCACCACCCCCACCGGCCACGACCACACTACCGATAGCACCCCCCCCCCAGCTGCGTCCGCACTAACGATAGCACCCCCCACCCCCAGTCCTCGCGGTGAGCCGCGGAACTGCCCGCGGTTAAACCCGAGTGTGACTCGGGATTACCGCTTCTGACAGTCAAAGTTAACCCCGAGTCACACTCTGGAATACCGCTAGGAAGGCTAGACAGAAGTCCCCAACCGGTAGCTCAGGGGCCACATGTGGCTCGCAGGCTCATGATATGTGGCTCGTGGCAGTCTGCTAGCTTGATGCATTTGTACCAGCAAGTTTAGCTGGATGATGGTAAGGTTGGAACCCCCGGATCTTGGTATACCACCTCAGTGTGATTTCTGTGGATTAAATTTGGCTGTCATAATACTGGTAATGGGGGCTCTGGCTGTCACTACTGTGAGGGGACTGGAGGTGGATGTGGCTCATGATCCTCTTTCAGACCTGAATGTGTCTCTCAAGGTCAGAAAGGTTGGGGACCACTGTCCTGGACTGATATAACATTCTAACGTAGCCCTTACCATGTTCTGTGTGGTGGTGCTGGTGATTGTGGTCTCTCTTTTCATGATGTTCTTGATCTTTTTCCTCATATTTGTGTTTATCTGTGTGCTTGCCTTCACTATGGTCTTCTTGATTGTCTTTTCCCTTATATAGCTCTTGTTGGTTGTCTTGTTGGCCTTTGTCTTTTCCTCTTTGTTGGTCTTCTTGTTGGTTTTCATCTTTTTCTTTGTGTTGATCTTGTTGGTCTTTTTGGTTTTGTTGGTCTTCATCATTTCCCTTGTATTGGTCTCGTTGGTCTTCATCATTTCCGTTGTATTGGTCTTGTTGGTCTTTATCTTTTCTCCTGTGTTGATCTTCTTGTTGGTTTTGTTGTTCATCTTTTTGCGTATCTTCTCTGTTACCTTGCTGTTGTCTTACATCTTGGTCTTTCTGTACGTCTTTGCGCTGATCTTGATGATTCTCCTGTTGTTGGTCTTGTTCTGGTTCTAACAATAGGTTAATTAAGTACAATATAAAGTATTTTTACAAAGGATCTATAAAGTATTTCCAAAGGTAGCTTTGTCAAAAATCCATAGTATTCTTTTACCAATACAATATTAATCAGTTGAGTTAACGTATTTCCCATACCAAGGATGGTAAATGTCTGCATTGTGTGAAGGACATAAATTGTCCTGCAAGCTTCTCCAGTTCACTTGTACTATTTATGATCATTATACAATGGAAGGTCATTAATATTAAAAGCTGAAAGCCCCTTTAGGGGTTCATACACATGGCCGTATTAATAGCTCCTATTATATGGATTTAGCAGTTATGTAAACATGGATGTTTATATGGTTCTACAGAGATTTTTATGCATGAGACTTTACTGTATGTCCAATTTTGTAAAGGCTTTATCTGGCTAATTTGTGCAGAATAAATGGTGGCATACCCCTTTGAACTTTATATGCATTGCTGTGCGTGAATCCTTAATTTTATGTTGATACATTAAAACTATGGACATAGAACAATGTACAATATTACCAATAAATGAGAAAAAACAAGGCAAAACAACTTTAGAATATTAGTCCCGATCGAATTTGTGTGGGGTTGTTGTTTTTTTCCAAGTCATTTTCTTTTTTTTTGGTCTTGTGGTATTGATTGACATTTTTATTGTTGTCTTTACATTTTTTGGCGACATATAGTGTAAAAAGTCATGTTTCCCTAGAATTGCAGACAAAACATTCCAAAAATTACAGCAAAAACAAGAATAAAAAGTTGCAAATGCAATAATTTAGGCCCATTGTGTTTAGCAACCAACGGCAAGACGCCGATGCAGAGACAAATGAAACCAAGGGATGCAAGAAAGGGACCTAGATATACAGTACATAATAATACAGCTTTACTCTTTACTTCTTAGACTGCACATAAAGTTGGAAATAACCTTAATTTTTGGTTTTGTACCTGAATTATGGGATAAAAAAGTCACTTGGTGCATGCCAAACTCTAGAGGTGTGTCGTCACTATGGGTCCAAAGGATTATTTTAATGAAGTTAGACATTGATAAAAATCTTTGCCTGGTCATAGACCAACACGAAGATCTGAAATCGGGTCAGACCTACACCCAGGCTGCAAATCTTAAATGTGACTGTCTCCATGTGCAGCTCCATGCTATTGACATGCAACAGCCCAGACTAGTGCATCCTACAATATGTTTATTAGGCTGTGAAAAAATGTGAAAAATTATTGGTGTACATAGCCACGCTGGTTACTATTGGATCAGTGTGCTGTCCATTGAGCACATGATCGAAAATATGGCTTTCGGAACCCTCCCTAAGGGACAGCGCACATCCACTACATCTTGGGGGAAGGTGGCTTTCATTTTTGTAGCATGCAATATAAAAGTGTGACCCTTTCTTTTGGAATCCGAAACTCTGCTTTTGCTCACAAAACCCAAGGCGAAACGTAATGGGTGTAAATTTACCTCCTTTCAGCACTATTTCTCAAGCTTACCTCTTTTGTTGCTGCCTTGAATATGTTTACCTTGAGCCATCTGGTCTTTTATGGGCGACACGACGTCAATCCAGTAAGATCCCTCATCTTTAATTAGAAGTAATATTTCATCCAGTGTGTTCTGGTTTCCAATCTGGGCTAGCCGTCCATCTTGTTTCCGGCACCAAGCCTTTGCTCCAGCGTAAGTCAACTCTTGATTGACGAGCTGAATGCATTGGCCTCCTACATTCTTCTGGGTGCCGGGGCATTGGGCAACAACGGTGTGCCGCTCGGTCAAGAGAAGTAAGATCAAGCAGCACAGAATCCACATTGTTCTTGGACCGAACCGAGATTTCAACCCTGTTGTTGTACCGTAAATTATAAATGATGGAGGAACGTACAAATCCTCCCTCCCCATCAGACAAACAAGGCGGCACACCCATCCGGACAGGTGCATGGTCTATAGCTATACACTGCTGAGCACACGTACACCATTGTGGTCACTACAAATGGCTTTTATTGTAGATAAATAGGTAGAGATCATTACAGGAAAACACAGCTCGGACGTAAACAACATTACATTATTGAATTTCAGATCCGGTTTTAGAGCATGGAGGAAACCTGAATACCTCTATGTACACTACAGGAGGACATACACACTCCAGAAACTATTTTTTAATCCATTAAAAAATTAACTGGTTTTGGAAAGCCCCTGTACTTTAATTGCAGTTTTCTCTTTAGAAAAACACTCTTAACTCATTTTCTAGCTCTGAACCTCCGCTGCTGTTCCTGATGTTTGATTAGATTTTACGATTCTAACCTAATTTATATAAGTGCAGAAATTCTGCAACATCAAAAACTCACCCGTAACATAAGGAAGATGAGAACTACTCCAAAACACTCACCAATAAAGGAGCGAGCCCTAAAGCTGATGGTGCTTGAAAAATGTATCAGATTCCTAGGATTCCAAAGATTGAACATAGACTAAGAATTGTATGAAATGGAGCAATATGACGAGTGTAGTTCAAGCAGAAACCGCTTGCGGAACGTTTTTTTTTTTTTTTGTGGCCGGCATTTAAATTTTCTTTATACCGTAGCTTGAAGTGTTTTTTTATTGGCGTCTTGTTGACTTTTTCCTGGAACTTTTTGATATTATTTTGTAAATGTTTTTAAAGCTTTCTGTTTTGGTGATTTACTTGTGATTTGTAGTGGCTTCATGGCAGAAAGCAACTGAAAAATAGATGCAACGCCCGCAAGGACAGGGGGGATACTCGGTAGCCAGACCGGCTGATTCTTTGGGGAGGTTACGGTGGCTGTGGCCCAGATCTGTGGACTTGGCCGTGCAGTGAAGGGGTTATTTACAGGGAATTTAGAAGGCCTTTTGTCACGCCTCCTGTGGTATTCGGCTAGGGTTGGCCAACACTTCTGATTTGGGACCTCTGGGGTAGTTGGTGCTGCAGCCGGGATGGTGTTGCTCCCCACAGGTAGAGCGGGACCCCAGGGTTGTTGTGATAGTCTATAGGAATGATGGTAATTACAGTTGGGGTGCAGGACAGAGGGCGCAGGAAATAACAGGAAGAGACAAGGGTTGCAGTTTCTTTACCTTTTACTTAGTGAAACGTGGTCAGGTCCAGGGCACTGGTTACCAGTTTTAGAAGAGTCCGTCAGCCTGAAAGCATTCGAGAGGTCCACCTCACAAGGTGGTATTGGAGGCCTTCCTGCTGTGCTTTCTGTTTGGGGTCCTGGCAGCCTATGAGCTATCATGCGGCCCTCTTCCTGTTTACTTGCCTCTGCCCTGTATGGCAGACAGCACGAGCCTATCAAAGCACTGCTGGGCTGGTAGCAGTACGTCCCTCCAAATTCGGTTGTCAGGACGTACAGTACCCGCGCAACCCAGGACTCTGCCTGCCTCTGTCGCATCTCTCTGGGGTGAGCTCTCGGTAGCTCCACTCCCCAGAGCTCTCTCCTGTGCGTCCTCTCCTTTCCCTCTCCTCAGATTTTTCTGATTAACCCCTCCTCCGTGCCAGAAACAGGGCAGCTCCCCTGAAGTTGGGTGTAGAGCTCCCCCTTCTGGCCCGGACACAGGACTGCTGTGTAAATGCTGGTGGTTACCTATCATGGGGACCTCCGCCTGCTTTCAAGCATGATGTCACCCCCGGTGAAGGAGGCAACGTCGCTGTGGCAACCAGATCACTGCGGTGCCCCATAGACAGTTCACTTCTTTAATATACTTGTTGATTTTGGAAACCAAGGAATTTTTTAAGGCAAAAGGGAAAATTGCAGTAAAATCTGCATAACTGCATGGCAATTTCCCTGATGTCTTGATGATTTTTAGAAAATGTATGTAGATAATCCATAATACCTCACTGCCACACTGCTTTTTTGTAGCAGCAGAAGAGCACCTCTGTAATTTTTGGTCTGGGAGTAAAAGACTAGAGACCTGTGCACACATTGTGTTTTTGATGCTTTTTTTTAGTGCACTGTTGTCACAAAACTGTATGCAAATCTTTATCCCAGCAAAGTCAATGAGAACTCTGAAGCTTTGTGCTCTTGTTGCTTTTTTCCCTTGCAGATTTGGTGCAGAAACAAATCTACAGGATGTGAAGTGTTTTTGCAGCAGTTTCCACCCCAAATGCATGTACAGTAATAACTAGTCCCAGAAGTGGAGATAAAGACTACAATTACATATAGTAATTAAATTACATTAGTACTTACTGGATAAGTAAAGGAAGGTCAAATGATCCAAGGTGAGGTCCAGGAAATGGAGTACAACAAGGGGTAATCAGAGCCAAAATCCAATTCACAAGCCAGGGTTAGGTAAACCAGAAAGACATGACAGTTTACAGGGAGCAGGCAAAAGAGTAGTCAGGTCACAGGCAAAGGGTCAAATTCCAGGTAAGGAAATAAAGTCAGGCTGGGCCAGGCACAGAACATAGAGAGATCAGTCTTACACAGGCAGAAAAAAAGTGTACAATTGACACTGAATAGTGGCGCAAGCATGCTTAAGTAGAGGTCTAATCAAGGGAAGTGAACACTGAGGATTGCAGCACAGACCCAGTACAATGAAAACAGACTGACAGCCTCCTCACTATAGTAACATAGCAGACCAGGAGAGTGTGAAGATCGTGACAGCATGGGTAAAAACCACCAAAACCGTGTGAAAAACACATTGTATTTTTGGAGCATTTTTCTGCCAGGAGATGTAGATTTGACAATCGCCAACTATTCTGGCTGAGAATCTGCGTGGTTTTATATTGCAGACGTGAACACACCCATATCTCCCAGCTTTCCTATAAGGCTGGTTTCACACTATCGTTTTTCAGTGTCTGTGTGAATGCAGGTTAAACTAGATGCACATGCATCACTTTTTGGACCCATTGACTTTCAATGGGGCCACAGAGACTTGCAGGTACATCCAGTTCTGTATGGTTACCCCTGATCCGGGTGTCCACGGTTTTTGCACTCAGACCAATAATGCATTTTGGAGCGATTTTGGTCTCTGTGACAAAACTGTACACACCCGGATCCGGGACAATGTGTGTAACAATACAATGGGGCTCTATTGAACCTGGATCCGGTGGAATCTGGATGCCGATCCAGGTTATTGGTCTGAGCATGCCCAGAACCAAGTGTGAAATGGCACGCCCCCTGGGGGGCATGTCATTTTCCACCGGATCCCGCAAAAAAAGGTACACATCCGGATGCAACTATCTGTTCCAGAATCCGTGAGACGGATCAGTGATAATAGCAGTGCGGGTGCATCAAGTTTGTCAATTGTGGGGAATTCCGGGTGGGGGGTGCAGGTTTTACTTGTATCTCCCAAGATTCCAAAAAATGGTAGTGTGAAGCCAGCCTAACACCAACCCATGTATGAAATATCTGAATGCAATTTTATAAAAAGGGATTTCAATAATATTTGCATATATTTATTTTAAAAGGAATAATAAGAAAAAAAATTTAGATCCTTTACTTTATAACCAGCATAAAAACGATAAAAAGTAACTGGTCACGAGTTCTTCTAGAGGCATAACCAAAGTTTGCCTATATATATATAAAATACAAACCTAAATAAAATTCACCATAAGATTTAAAAAAATGGAGCTTTGTATAATCTGTGTACAGCGCTACAAAATGTTTCTGTCCCAATAAAATAAAAGAAGATCCAGATAGATCCACAAAAATCATTATGTGAAGGTGGAGAGTCAAGAAATCCGTCACAGGACCGTCTCGTCACATGACTGATATTCATCTGCAATATACAGCAAGAAACACATTACTACTACACATCTACTGGAATCAAAACAGAACATAGTATATAATCTGTAAAGCATATCCGAGCGTTCATGTGTATGGGGAAAGGGAGAGATAGTTGTCAGCTCAGTGAGCACTTGCAATTTAAGGCACCTTAAAATCCTATAAATGTAGACATATTATAGTTGTGCTAAAACGTTTACATACCCCGGCAAATTTTTTGCTTTTCTTGGCCTTGTTTCAGAGAATATGAATGATAACACAAACATTTTTTTCCACTCATGGTTAGTGGTTGGGTGAAGCCATTTATTGTCAAACTACTGTGATTTCTCTTTTTAAATCATAATGAACACCAAAAACATCCAAAGGACCCTGATCAAAAGTTCACATCCCCCAGTTCTTAATACGGTGTATTGTCCCCTATAACATTAATGACAGCTTGAAGCCTTTTGTGGTAGTTGTGGATGAGGCTCTTTATTTCCTCAGATGGTAAAGCTGTCCATTCTTCTCAGCAGAAAGCCTCCAGTTCCTGTAAATTCCTGGGCTTTCTTGCATGAACTGCACTTTACTTGAGTTCTCCCTACAGTGGCTCAATGATATTGAGGTCAGGAGACTGAGGTGGTCACTCCAGAACCTTCACTTTGTTCTGCTGTAGCCAATGACAGGTCGACTTGGCCTTGTGTTTTGGATCGTTGTCATGTTGGAACGTCAAAGTACGTCGAATGTTCAGCTTCTGGGCTGATGAGTGCAAATATGTCTCCAGTATTTGCTGATAATGTGCTACATTCATCTTTCCTTCAACTTTGACCAAGTTACGTGTAGCTCACACATCCCCACATCATCAGTGATCCACCTACGTGCTTTACAGAAGGAATGGTGTTCCTTTCATTATAGGCCTTGTTGACACCTCTCCAAATGTAACATTTATGGTTGAGGCCGAAAAGTTCGATTTTGGTCTCATCACTTCAAATGACCTTGTTCCAGAAGTTTGGAGGCTTGTCTCTGCGCTGTTTGGTGTAGTGTAGGTGAGATACTTTGTGGCATTTGTGCAGTAATGGCTTTCTACTGGCAACTCAACCATGCAGCCTATTTTTCTTTAAGTGCCTCCTTATTGTGCATAGTGAAAAAGCCACATCGCTAGTTTTCAGTGAGTCCTGTATTTCAGCAGCTGTTATTTGTGAGTTTTTCTTTGAATCCCAAATAATTTTCCTGGCAGTTGTAGCCAAAATCTTTGTTGGTCTACCTGATCATGGTTTGGTTTTTACAGAGCCCCTAATTTTCCATTTATTAATCATAGTTTGACAACTGCTTACTGGCATTATCAATTCCTTGGATATTGTTTTGTATCCCTTTCCTGTTTTACATAGTTCAACTATCTTTTCCTGTAGATCCGTTGACAATTCTTTTGTTTACCCTATGACTCACAATCCAGAAATGTCAGTGGCTGGATGAAAGATGTAAGAGTCTGTCTGGATCCCAGAAACTCACTCAGATTTTATACACACTCAATGATTACAAGCAAACAGTCACAGGTGAGGATGTTACCTTTATTAACCATTCAAACCCATTTGTGTCATCTTCTGTGCATGTTATCAAAATCACCAGGGGATGTGAACTTTTGATCATTTGGATGTTTTTGGTTGTTATTATGATTTAAAAAGAGAAAACACAGTAAATGGCTTCACTCAACCACTAATCATGAGCAGAAAAAAAAATGGTGTTGTCACTCGTATTATCTGAAAAAAGGTCAAGAAAACAAAAAATCTGCCGGGGTATGTAAACTTTTGAGCAAAACTGTGTATATAGGTTATAGACTTAGACACATAGACTTATATAAAATATATAAAGCTGAGTGTATGTATGTGTATATGTGTATTAAGCCCCGCCCACTCCACAGGGCCATGACCTAAGGGGCATGACTATATAGTATAATGCAGACTTATAGTCTTCCATATAGCATAATGCAGCCTTATAGCCCTCCATATAGCATAATGCAGCCTCATAGCCCTCCATGTAGCTGAATGCAGCCTGATATCCTTCCATATCTACTACATAAAGCTAAGTATATGTATGTGTGTGTGTGTGTGTGTTTTGTCACAATAGAATGAATCAAATGCAAATTGCAAATCCACAAGTAGAACTCGGGAGACAGAAAACACAGTGACATGACTCAGAATATTATAGACTAACATTCTATTGTGACATCACTGTTTTGTTCCATAGCTAAGAACAGTTAGTTACTATGCCCAGGCAATGGCGGGCTCTACAGCTAGTGTATATATTAGAATATACATATTCTGTGAGGTCTGTTTTAGTTAGTATTGTAAAATAAGTGCTGACATTTATCCAGTAATCAAAAGACGAAGTACAGTGCTGTGCAAATTGGGGACAAAGCAAGTTTTTCTTGCATTAGTTTTACTAATTTTGATAAGTGTTTTATCAGTTCTTTTTTTTTTTGAAACATCATATTTATTCAATTTTCCACCAAAGTTTTCTTCCAACAAAAATAGTTTACATTCGGTATAATCATAATATACAAAATCAGAGCAAGACAATCATACAAAAATTAAACAAACATTAATATAGACATTTTTGCATGTCAAATCGGTGTATTTATCATATAACAAAAACCACAATGCTCCCAAATCTCCAAGTAATATCCAAGTGCCGCAAGGTATGGGCAAGGACCCCTCCCTTTATCAGTTCTTGGTGTCGTTTTCCTTTTTCTTCCACATTTCCCTTTTCATTTTGGAGAAAACTATCCAGTTTCATTGTGTGTGCGAATTATTCTTGAAACGGTAGATTTTCCAATACCGACGGTGGAAGCGATTTCTCTTACTGCCAGACTTGTATGTTCATTAAGAGTAATAATTCTAGACCTCTTCTGTGGAGTAACATCCATTTTTACAGGCACGAATCACACTGAGCGAAAAAGTACACTAAACCACTCCTCACAGAAACAAGCTCTCAACTGAAGCTGAGGGGGCAGCTAGCTGGTATTTTCTGACTAAAACCAGTCAAACCACATTTTTTTACTCAAGGTTGTACACTCACACCTGTTCAAAGCAGTTAAAACTGGTTTGAATCACTGACCGGTAACCAACTTATGATTTTACTTACAAAAATGCTTTGCCCCAATGAATTTGCACAGCACTGTATCAATCCAAAAGTAGAAGAAACAAACCTGCTATCCCCAATTCTGTATCCAGAAGTTCTTCCTCATCTTCATCTACCTTCTTTAAGATTAGAGCAAAGAAAATTGCAAAACCCACAACCTGGAAATCAAAAGGGACGTTCAAAAGTTGTTTTTTAACAGTTATAAAATGTATAAAACAGCTATTGCATTGCACATCATTGGTTCGTAGGATAGGAAGTTATATTATTAGAGGTGATGCAAATTGATTTGCAGGACCCAGTTCATCGGATAAGTCAGTAATCTGTGGCCCTGAGAACCAGCTTCTACCTACCGGGATCTGCAGGTCATCTTTTGATTTGCCAGGTATCTGCAGCTCATCTTTTGATTTGCCGGGGATCAGCAGCTTATCTTTTGATTTGTCACGTATCTGCAGCTCATCTTTTGATTTGCCACGTATCTGCAGCTCATCTTTTGATTTGCCGGGGATCAGCAGCTTATCTTTTGATTTGCCAGGTATCTGCAGCTCATCTTTTGATTTGCCGGGGATCAGCAGCTTATCTTTTGATTTGCCACGTATCTGCAGCTCATCTTTTGATTTGCCGGGGATCAGCAGCTTATCTTTTGATTTGCCAGGTATCTGCAGCTCATCTTTTGATTTGCCGGGGATCAGCAGCTTATCTTTTGATTTGCCAGGTATCTGCAGCTCATCTTTTGATTTGCCGGGGATCAGCAGCTTATCTTTTGATTTGCCAGGTATCTGCAGCTCATCTTTTGATTTGCCGGGGATCAGCAGCTTATCTTTTGATTTGCCAGGTATCTGCAGCTCATCTTTTGATTTGCCGGGGATCAGCAGCTTATCTTTTGATTTGCCAGGTATCTGCAGCTCATCTTTTGATTTGCCGGGGATCAGCAGCTTATCTTTTGATTTGCCAGGTATCTGCAGCTCATCTTTTGATTTGCCGGGGATCAGCAGCTTATCTTTTGATTTGCCACGTATCTGCAGCTCATCTTTTGATTTGCCGGGGATCAGCAGCTTATCTTTTGATTTGCCAGGTATCTGCAGCTCATCTTTTGATTTGCCGGGGATCAGCAGCTTATCTTTTGATTTGCCAGGTATCTGCAGCTCATCTTTTGATTTGCCACGTATCTGCAGCTCATCTTTTGATTTGCCACGTATCTGCAGCTCATCTTTTGATTTGCCGGGGATCAGCAGCTTATCTTTTGATTTGCCAGGTATCTGCAGCTCATCTTTTGATTTGCCACGTATCTGCAGCTCATCTTTTGATTTGCCACGTATCTGCAGCTCATCTTTTGATTTGCCAGGTATCTGCAGCTCATCTTTTGATTTGCCGGGGATCAGCAGCTCATCTTTTGATTTGCCTGGCATGATATCCAGTGACATCATCATCATCACCTCACTGTGATACATGTGCCAGACCAGCCAATCAAAAAAGGGCCATTTATGCCAGGAGGTTCTCAGAACGTCTGTCCAGTGGACACAGATTACTGGTGTGGTCGATGGAGCAGCTTCAGAGAATCGATTTCCACCAACTCAATACATTTTGGCTTCTAACACCATGTTAAAGATAAATGGGTGACTATGTAAGACAAGCCATCAGAAAGTGAGCCACTCATTTTTAGTAACTCTTCTCTATAGCTAATAGTGGGTTGCAAGAAGGAGACCTGCATGGCTAGTAGACTGGGGTTTTGTTCTTGAGACACACGTTTTGATATTTACTGACCTTAAGAGGCTGCAGGATAAAGATGCTTTGGAATAGAGATAAAGTCATGGAAACAATCCACCGGATAGAACTATCCTTTCCATACAGAAAGCCATACATCATGGTGAAGTAGGTGGAGACCACACTGATGGAGATCAGTAGGGACCACCCAATAAACAGGAACCACCAAGGCAGTCGCTTCTTTTTAACTTGCTTCTTCTGTTGGGGCCTGCATGGGTATGATAGAACATAGATCTAACATAAGTATAGAGTTACGACCAAAGTCCTTAAATTATCCATAGTGACCATGTGTCTTACCTCTGTGTGGGCAAGGGGGGGACAGATTTGTCTAATACATGAAGAAGAGCTTGTATCTGAGTGAAGAAGTCTTCATGCTGTTGCTTGTCCGGGACCTGCTGGTTTTCCAGCTGCTGAAGATCTTGGAACACTTTCTTAAGCTTTCGGGACACATAATGTGCACAGAAAAAGGCATGTAACTCATCGGTGGAAAGCTGCGCCAGAGGTGCTAAAGAGGATAGTGCTAGAGAGCAATCATGAAGGTAATTAAAACGGGCACATAATGGCAAATGGAACTATGAATCTGTAGGCTGTGGGCACACATTGTGTTTTTGGGTGCACATTTATCACAAAACTGCATGCAAATCCTCACGCCAGCAAAGTCAGTGAGAATTCTGAAGTTAGTGCACATGTTGCTTTTTTTTCCCTTGCCGATTTGGTACAGAAATAAATCTGCGTTTTTGCTGTGGATTTCCAGCCCAAATGCACTGAAAACACATGTCAAAAACGGATCAAAAATGCATTGAAAACACAGAAAATACCCATCAAAAACACATAGAAAAGCTGTGTTTATGATGTGCATTTCTGCCAGAGATGCAGATTTGGTGCAGAAATGTCTTCAACACTCAATTTGTGCACATAGCCTTAGAGTGAATTTACATGAATATTCTATTATTATTCATTAATATTTCATATTATTCATGAGGAATAATAGTTGCAGAATTTTCCTCCTCGCCTTCCAAGATCTTGTATTTATGTAAATAGTGTGATAATACTGTATGTTCTTTCCCTGGAGATGGCTGCGGTGTTATCAACCACCCCTAGGTATCACTAGTGTTAGCTGTCTGAGATGTAGGGAGAACCTAGGGCTTATAAGAGTTAAGGAGAAGCTGGGCTATAAGGAAGGGATATATAAAGTAATGTAGACTTGTAGACTGTGAGCCCTCGCGGACAGGATTTTCTCCCCTCTTGTATCTGTACGACCGAATTATCCCATTTATTGTTACTTGTATTGTTACTATGTTACTTGTCCTAGTCTGCCCCTTTTAGCATGTAAAGCGCCATGGAATATAATGGAGCTATATAAATAAATAAATAATAATAATGTGTTTCCTGATTTTAGGCAGAAAGTGAAAGAAGGAGAATGTAGGTAGAAGTGCTGTGCAGGAGGGAGTTGGAGGGGATTGGGCCAAGCTACTGTGCAAACTAAAGGAGGCCAAGTGAGGAGCAGGTTGGGAACCCCACACACAGCAAGTGAAGCGCACCGTGCAGATAGCTCAATCACAGGGCTAACCAGAAAAAAGCTTTCCAGGCTGAAGACCACAGACCCCAACAAACCTAGCTGTGTATAGCACCATAATTGCAATGGTACACATTGACCCGTGTGGTGGGACAGTTAGGGACAGAGAAGCACCAACCCTACCTTTCCCCTCATAGCTGATGAGACCTACCCTGCAGCTCTGTGGAAGGGCTTGTCTGTAGGAAGATGTTCAAGTCAAAAGAATAATTAAGTCTGTGCCCTATCCAGTGCCTTGTGGAACTGTGTGTGGTCTATGTTGCTAGTAATGTACAAGAAGTTTTAAGCTGTAGTGGACACTTTCTTGGTAACCTAAAACTGGGTATCGCACAGTGTCAACAGGCCTGTGACTTAGAAGTACTGATCCAGCCAGACATGATGTGTCAAACCACAACCCATGTCTGTAACGTGTCAGGGTGAGGGCATCGGCTCCCTTGACCACGATTACCGCCCCTGGCCACATTACAGATTGAAATTTTTGTAATTTCCTGTTCGTTTTGCTATGGAACATTGACAAAATCTGCACATGTTGTGCACCTTTTTCTGCCTCTTTCATAGCAGATACACATTGCTGTCGAGGTTGTAAAGGGCGGCATTGTACTCACGTCCAGGTGTTAGCTGCTTTTGCAAAAGGTGTGAGATGATCTGCAGGAGGACAGTAAAGTTTTCATTCGATCCTTGATCCAGGTCCACTTCTAATGTGTTCCGAGAAGTTTGGCTCAGAGTCCGCACAATTTCTGACAGGTCCTAAGGAAGAGAAAAAAATAAGTTTTTATGAAAATGAAAAAAAGCCCTCCAATAACATTCTGCAACCAGAGCTTCATTATCACCTTCAGAACCGTGTTGAAGCTTAGTTGGATGGGTGGACTCTTTTTAGTATCGGGAACTTGTTTTCCCTTCTTAATTTTGCTCTTTGTGCTTTTCGTTTCCTTGGGTTGAGTGTTTCGGAAAATATAGATGATGAGTAAATTGATAGGAAACATGAGAATTGCACTTTCAAAAGCTATCATGATGTCCTTCCATGTCAAAATGAAGCTGCCTGCAAAGCAAATAATCAGGTACATGATGGAAAAGTTGTACTACATGAATACAGTCGAAGATCAAGAGAAACTACTCACCCACACTAATGAGCACTGGATAAGCCGTCTGAGGAAGCTCCCAGAACATGAGGTTGATGACAATGGTGCAGAGGAGAAGACACATACAGCAGGACACCCGCTGGACACGAGTAAAGACACTGCGGGCCGGGTGATTGAGAATAGAAATCCAGATGTGTTCATCACGCAGGCCCCTGAGGGTCTTCTGCAGAAATATATTCCTTGCAAAACATAACAGAAACATAAGTGGTGATTGTGTGGTCCAAAAATCCTACACAACTTGATTAAATTCATAATGGATTATTTACTCAGCTTTGGATAACAGGAACCATCATCCATAGTGCAAGTGCAAATTCACTGTAAAACTATCCCCTCCAATCCCTCTCTCATCCACTAAAGATGGTACCCAAATACAAGGCCACAAGCTTTTTCCTGATACGTTTACCTGATGCATCCCATCTATGAGACCCTAATGAGCAACTAAATTTCAGTGAGAATTTGAAAAAAAATAATAACACCACCACCACAGGTGACCCACACCAGGGCCCTTGGGGTACCCAGTCCCGGACGGTTGCAATGGGGAGATGTCACGGGTGGCTTGCCTGGCTCCATGGCCCTGGTGGTCACTGAAAAATGGCAAAAAGGTCAAAAATAAAATGAATAAAAAATCTCGTGACGCCACCTACGGTACCCGGTAATGATACCGGCACTGCTTTCAGACCTCTGGGGATGGTGATGCTGCAGCTAGATGATAACGCTCCCCGTAGGTGGAGCGGGGTCCCCAGGGCATGTAGAATAGGGATTTTGCACAGGGAGGCAGCTCTCCACACAGCCTTGTCTCTGGTGCTGCAAGGGAAGGCGGCTCATCAGGTGGAAATGCTGGTAGGCACTCTGTGTTAAGGGCAGGGTCAGGGGTCGTAATAATACACACGCTGAAAGTTGTTTCCGTACCTTTTTTTTGATGTTGATGCAAGGTAACGTCCAGGGTACACCCCAGGTGGTCGGGAGGCACTTCAGGATCTCCACACCCGATGAGTTGTGAGGCCTTTTTGTCCTAATGTGTGTGTTTAAGTCCTGTCCTGTCTGGAATCTGGCCTGCCCTCCTCTGTGTCTCTCACTTGTATTGCAGGCGGTGAGAACCTTCTGCTGGTGGCCAATATCTCTCCTGCGGTTCCTGGCTCTTGTGGTTGCTGTGCTACAAGTGTCCTACAAGACTGAAGTCTCCCTGGTTCTCCGGTGTTTTCTGCTGGGCTAAGTAGTCCCTAGCAGACTCAGAGTCCGGTGTCTGGGTTGCTTCCTGGGGTAAACCAGTATGGTTCCTCTGTCCCCACTCTGTTCCTCGCCTTGCCTCCAACTCTCACTCTTGGGCCCCTGCACTGGTTTCCCTCTGGTATGGGCCTAGCGCGGCTCCGTTCACCAGTATGTCTTCCTCAGTACTGCTCCGTACTGAACTGCATAACTTCTCCCCCAGACCTGAATTTATAGGGGACCTTGCCTGAAGGCAGCAAGTAGAGCTCCCCCTTCAGGCCTGGGGTGGAAGGTGTTGCATGTGTAGGGTACCTGATATGGAAATCCCTCTGTGCACCAGGTGGTCCTGTGGCAACCGTCCCGTAGGGGTGCCACACAGGGAATACTAATTATCCCATGCGTCCCATTGAATCCCTTTGGCCTTCTGTGTTATGCAAAGATGCACTTGGTCATCGGAGAGAAAGTCTATGTAATCACTCCTCTGTGAGGCCACATGCTTAAAACAGCTATCTCGGACAGACTTTGCACAAGCCACTGGCTTTGGCAAAATCTCGACAAACCCAGACACCCTTTAATCTCTATTCGGGGATCTAGATTTACAACAGGGTTCAGTAGATCGCTGCCTATGAATGGGCTGCAGTCCAGAGACAGGAAAGTCACCAAGCAGGAAAAGGACAAAATCAGAATCCATTAGGGTAGTCGGGGAGCCGGGTCAAAACAGAAATGACAACAAGGTACAAAATCATCAGGTGAAAAAAGCATCCAAAAACAGACTGAGGTTAAAAAAGGAAAACACCAATGCAGTAGGAGACTAGCAATTGAATCACAAGCTATATCTGGCAGTTTCAAGCAGAAAGTTGCAAGCCTATTTAGGGTGTGGTGTCTTCTGACTTGTTGAAGATGACTTCAGCTGGGCTGCACACACACACACCCACTCTGTCAGGCTGTGAAGTTCTACAGGCCCCATCCACTCTAACCTTAATAGATGAGCGGAGCCGGAGCTTTCCTGAGTTTCTGGCTCTGACCTTCTCTATCACCAGCACCCGCTACAGGGCGAATACAGCGGTGCATGGTGACAGAAGCAGATGTTGATGGGGCAGACTCTGGTGGAGATGTGACACCTCTAATATGAAGGGGACACAAAGTTTCCTAAAAGGATATTTGAAAATGGTAGTTCTTAGAAGGATACCTCCTTTTTGTTTCAAAAATGCTCTGAATGGCATAAAAAAATAAATGGAGCATTCTGACGTCCACTTCACGCCACTCCAATTTCTATGCTCCCTAGATCCATCGCTTGTGTTTGTTACCTGGTCCTTTTCGACTTGGCAGAAATTCTGCTTAGCCAATCAATGGTTGGGACAGGTCACTGCTGAGATCACTGTTTGGCCCGAGAAGGCATTTCCTGGGCCCAAAACAAAAACCAAAGCCCGGTGGGGAACCAAAAGCTATGGTATGGGAACTTCATGGTGCTGTTGTAGACCAATATCTCTTTGTTTGACTCAAACTTGAAAAAATATATTAAAAAAAAATTGTCTGGACAAGTTTTTATGTGTTTTATTGAACTTTTTAACATATAAATAAAAATATAATATTTGTTCCAGGGCCAACCAATCTAATTATCCAAAATGTGAGCCATGGTTCATGTATTAATAACATAAAAAAAAGTCTTTTGAAAAATTGCCAAACATTCTGGCTAATCAATTATAATGCTTGCCTTGTGGCATCTGTCACGGGATTGAGAAGAGGCCAGAACAAGTCCTGATTGTCATATTTGGACACCCAAGTAATGGACGACTGCTAGATGCAGAACTGACAACTGAAACTGGTGCTGTATACACTGACCGCCGCTTGCCCACCCTACCGCACGCCCCCGACTGACCTCTGCCTTTCCATTGCATACAGGACCTGTGATGATGTTACGGTCATGTGATCAGGTGCACGTGACTGATCACATGAGCATGATGTCATCACAGGTCCTGAAATGCACACAGAGAAGACATGTACTGTAGCCTGCACACCCCAGTCCACACTTCTACCCCTGCCAGGTCCTCACTCCCCAAAGCCCGCTCACCCCAGTCCACGCTGCCACCCCCGCCCAGTCTATGCTCCCAACCCGCCCGGTCCACACTCCCAGCAGCCCACACACCCCGGTTCATGCTCCCCCCTGTCCTGTCCATGCTCCCAGCAGCCCACTCACCCCTGCTCGGTCCATGCTTCAAACTGCCCCCTCATCCCTGCCCCATCCATGCCTCCATCTCCCACCCACCCCCGCCTGGTCCATGCTTCCAGCTTCCCCCTCACCCCTGCCCAGTCCATGCTTTCAGCTTCCCCCTCATTCCTGCCTGGTTCATGCTGCCAGCAGCCCCCTCACTCCCCCGGTCCATACTGCCATCCGTCTGCTCACTCCTGTCCAGTCTGTGTTCCCAGTGTGGCACCCTGGCACCCTGTTGGGAGATATGGAAAATGGGTTTAAAATGTAGTGGAACCATGTTACCTGTTAGTAAATGTAAATAGTACCCGTGTTCAGAAACTGTAAAAAGTAGTGTACAGAAGGGTGGAGGAACTGGGCTCTGTCCCAAGTAAATTAAGTTGGGGACAGAAAGTGCCTGGTAGGGTGAAAAGGTTAGACCCGGCCTCCCAAGCAGAGACACCCATAGGGAATGTATAAAGTTTAAAAAGATATATACCCGCGTATGTGTTTAAGCCATCAGAGACTTTACTGCTGGACTTTACCCCTTTTTCCCTTTTTCATAAATTTGGACAATTGTCACAGGACTTGTGTGACCAAAACTTACCTTTTCCCAGCCTGCGGCAAATGGACTAGTGCCGTATGGACTGCTTTTCATATTTTTCCCATTCTTCCCTCCTTTTTAAGTGATTTTTGTATTTTTCCCTTAAGACTTTGTAAATACCGGTTATTAAATGTTTATAAAATATAGTGGTTAAGATGTAAAATAAAAACTTTTTGCTCAGTCCGGGAGAACTGAAGTTAACTAAGGGGGAATGTGGCACCCTGGCACCCTGTTGAGAACCACAGAACCCTTGTTACGTAAATGGAGTGAAAACAGCAAAGCATCACTCACAAACCAAAAACCTAACAACACCTTAGAACACACCTGTTTCACCCCAAGCCTCTAGGGGGAGCTCCACTGGTCACTTTGAGCCAGTTCCCCCTATAAATAGGGTCCTGGAGGGAGAAACACGAGAGGTGCAGACGCTAGGAGAGCTGCAGGAAGTGTGCAACCACCGGTTCTGGAGCTATACTAGGCCCAAACCAGCACACATAGCAAGTGAGAGACCCTTGCAATTGGGGTCATAGGAAAGGAGAAAGCACCTCTCAGGGACACAGGAGTTACCTTAACTCCCTTCACCAACCGGTTACTGGAACCGAGCTGTGAGAGCTCCCACGCCACCACAGAGAACCAGCACGCCTAACAGGGAGTTTAGCCCCCTGTTCACCTGATGCACCTACCGACGAGAGCCCAGGGAAGAGGATAGAATTGTCACCATCCCTTTAACAGAGCCCTCAGTGCAGTTACGTCCTACTGGACGTACAACCCGGTCCGGCAGGATTCCACATCCACCCGACCTCACCAGAAAGACAGAGAAAGGAAGCCTACACACTGCTTGCTGTGAAACTCCAGGAGCGACAACCTCATCACCCGGTCCGAGTGTACCTGCTTTCCACTAGTAAAGGTACCCAAAAGACTTTGATGTGTCTGCGTTTGATTCCTGAACCTAACAGCAGTACTACTAAGCTACCTCACAACATCTTGTGCAGCTTCTGGCCCCAGGGACTCCCGCTCATCCTGTGGGGAGCGTCCCATCTTGCTGCATTCCATCCCCCGGAGGCCAAAGCAGCACTGGTGGAATCACCGGAACACCCGCAGGTGGCGTCACAACAAGAATATTTACCCCCTATCCGTTCAGCCATTCCCCATTGATCTGGACCACCGGGCCCCACAGCCGCAGGCGCGGTTCCGTGACAAGGAGAGGAAAACGCCTGTGACGTGCAGAACCTGGCTACGGCGAGTCACCAGCAGCCTGCTCACCTGTGCCCGGTCCATGCTCACCCCGCCCGGTCTACGCTCCTACCCCCACCCGGTCCACTTTCCCCCACAGCCCACACAGCCGGGTTCATGCTCCCCCCTTCTCTGTCCATGCTCCCAGCAGCCCGCTCACCCCTGCCTGGTCCATGCTTCCAGCTGCCTCCTCACCCCCGCCCAGTCTATGCTCCCAGCAGCCTGCTCACCCCTGCCCGGTCTACACTCCCAGCAGCCTGCTCATCCCTCTCCAGTCCACACTCCCAGAACCTGCTCAGGGGGGCCAGAGAGACAGCACAGGAGTGGGGCAGAGAGGGGAGAGATCGGAAAGGGGGAGAGAGGGCTGCGCCCCATTCGTTATGTCACCGCCCACCTTATGCGATAGCATCGGACCCACGTCTAGTAGTAAAATAAGAAGGGAAGAATAAAGTCAATTAAAAGCAAAATACCCATATAATACTTTTATACATTTTGACAAGGGTGAAACATTTGGTATTAACATAATATCTGAAGTTTAAGGAGCTGATTACCTAAAACTCCGTAGCTCTTGGTCATTGGCAGCTTTGAAGGTCTTGCTCAGAGAGTTTCCTCTCGGTGGTGCAGACAGCCACGTGTTACACAGAAAATGCCAAGACGTCTTGAGCTGGACATCCTGAACGGTAACTTGAGTCACATACCTATGAGATAAAGAATTAAGCAATTAGTCTACTTTCGCACTTGCGTTTTTTTCAAATCAGGAAAATCAGGTTTTTCAGCAAAGACCTGATCCTTTCTGGATCCAGTTTTTTTCATATTTGCTTAAATGATGTCAAGTAGCAACCTGAAGAAACAGGATTCTACCTGACATCATTAAAGTGAATGGGCAAAAAACTGGATCCAGAAAGGATCAGGTCTTTGCTGAAAAACCTGATCTTCCTGATTTTAAAACTCCTGAAGTGTGAAACCGGCCTTATTCAGGATTATCCAGAGACTCGGGAGGTGTGAATGACGTGCTGCCCATCGGCAGCTTACCAGGTCTTGTGTATGACTGGCAAGAATGGCAGCTGTTCTATGAAATATGAGAAGATGCGTCCAAGATACCATCCAGTGTCCACCAATCATCTGATGGGCGAAATGTCAGTAGCAATTCCCATCTCCCAAAACAGAAGCAACACCCAGTACCCAGTAGATAACCATATTCAATTAATATCTTACCAACTTTTCTGGGCACCGGTGCCATCATGATTGAGTGTGATACTTTTTAATTCACCCAAAGGAAAGGGCACAGAGAGAATGAAGACATCTACATTGCCACTTTTGAACACCCGATGTCTGGTGCCTGAAAGCAAGATGGGGCCAAACTGGCTTTCTGCGCCACAAAGGGACAAACACACCTGTCGGCAAAAAGAATGGGTCCAAACATATTTTATATGGTATATATAGTGTTAATATACTGAAAATAAAGTTGTCTTACCTTGGCACTTGTCCCTGCACCCCTCCGGTGTCCTGTGCACACAGTAATGAGATACCGGTACAATGCACACGGGTCACTATCACGTGGAATAATCAGTCGATTCTAGGGTTGTAAGAAAAATATTACATCAAAGTAATGGGGTCAAGGTAGAATAAAAAAAATACAGTATGCAATGAGACAAAAAGTGTTTTTTTATGTGGATTTTTTCAGATAGAAAAAGTTCATGTGAAAACATTCTGTGTGAACAAAGCCTTAGAAAAAAATTGTAACCAACAAGTAATCAGTGGTGGTGTGACGCCATGACATGACACGACACTTCTAGAACAAGTCTCCAGTTCAGATTGAAGGGAAACCCTTTTTTGGTTTTCCTTTGTTTTTTTAGACTTTTCTGAAAGTTGCAAGACTTTACCTTACAACAAAGCCCTGTGGGACCAGCTAAGTTCAGTCCAGTAATCGTCTATTACAACAGATCCAGCAACAATTCATTGGCAAAAATGTTCTGCAAACACAACTTTTTTGGCCGTTTAAAAAAATTATTTTTTTTCAGGATCCGTTTTTTTAACAATGGAGTCTATGGAGAACGGATCCGGTAACTGATGGCTATTTAGCCTCCATTTGAAACCGATCCAGTAAGGAAAAAATGGATTAAAGAAAAATGGAAGATACCAAGTAGCAATCAGTTACCGGATGTGGAATGTGGAACAAATCAATCCAGACGTGTCCCTGGAAGGAAGGATTACCAAGCTTCAACTGTCTACACATCATATGAAGAGAGCAATCACTGAAGAACAACATCATGGTCAGAAGAATAGAAGAACAAGGTGAAAAGGAAGATCAGCAACTTAATGACTGGATACAATCCAGATAACAGCGGTGAAGACCCTGGTGGACCTATCTAGCCTTGGTGAAGACCCTCGTGGACCTATCTAGGCTTAGAGAAGACCCTGTTTGACCTATCTAGGCTTGGAGAAGACCATGTGGGACCTATCTAGGCTTAGAGAAGACCCTGGTGGACTTACTAGCCTTGGAGAAGACCCTCGTGGACCTAGCTAGGCTTGGAGAAGACCATGTGGGATCTATCTAGGCTTGGAGAAGACCCTGGTGGACTTATGTAGGCTTGGAGAAGACCCTGGTTGACTTATCTAGGGTTGGAGAAGACCTTGGTGGACCTATCTAGGCTTGGAGAACATCCTGGTTGACCTATCTAGGCTTGGAGAAGACCCTGGTTGACATATCTAGGCTTTGAAAAGACTCTAGTGGACCTATCTAAGCTGTACAAGATCGATCTTCCTAGAAAGCATTCATCCATCAAATTGCCATGGCTCGAGATTGAGCAAAGGGCTGGTAAACAATAATAATTTGCAAATATTCAAGGAAAAGAGAGTAGAGACGGGGTTTAAAATACTGTGCTACTATTTACATCAAGGAAATAAGTTCCGACCTTTATTTTATGTGTTTCGGGGTCTATATGCCCCTTCTTCAGAAACTGATCACAAGATTTACAACTCTGTAGACTCAGATACACCCTATTGTGCGCATGCGCCTTTGTGGTTTTTCTAGTATTTGCAATTTGCAAATATTGCAATACTAGTGCCAATAATCAGTTACCTGCATCTGGTCCCTTAAGTCCATGCGTCTTGCCCACATGACGGTCAGGATGTAGCAGAAGTAAAAGCACGCTACTAAGACAACAATGACCGGATTCTGCGAGATCCTGGAGAAATACTCGGCCGTACGGGTGACATCGATCTGCACTGGCAGAACCAAGAATGATGAACCGAAGACTGACAGGTGATTACACAGGCACTGCACCTTAGATACGGTTGTCTGAGGTCCAACCTGCAGAGAAGAGATGACGAAGATCAAACTGACCTAAACCATTACAATTGCTTCTACTCTAGTCTAGACACTTGGGGGCCCATTACACACTTCAGTGTTTCAGCGATCCGATCAACGATCCAACTTGACCTGGATCGCTTGAACGTCGTTCATTGATCGCTGCTGAGGTGTCACATGTACAGATATTGTGAACGACGCAGCAACGATTCCGCGACAAGCGAACGATACTTGCAATTGTTTGGTCGCCTACGTGCTTCAGTTCTGAATGGGCGGTCGTAAACGAGATTGTTGGAAAGGTATCACACAGAACGATGTTGCAGGTTCGATTAACAGATTTATGGACATGTTCATAAACGTCCGATCAACGATCTAATGACTTTCGTGGTCGTATCTATGTATCACACGCAACAACGTCGCTGCACCACCCCAAAAGCCGTGATGTACCAACGATATCGTTAACGATATTGTAGCATGTACGGGCCCTTTAGCCTTGTGCATCCATGCCTCATAGGAACTACACAGCGCTACTCTCCCCTTCATGATATGCCAGACCCAATTCCCTACTACTTATTTTATTTTGTATTTTTTCTTTATTTTTCTAGTTTGTCATTTTTAGCCTTTGTTTCTACATTCATATTATATATACTATAGATACCGTACCAAGCAGCCATCAGAGCTCCAGTTCTGAAGAGTCGCATTGAAGAAAGCGCATTGTACTGTGAATGTAGAGACTTTGAGTTGTAGATTCTGTATCCCGTAGGTGTTTGATGGGGAACCAAAAATAATTGACTGGCCATTGGGTTAGAAACCATATCTGGGGTCAAAATCCATGTGTAGGAATCTGGAAGCAAAGTGATTTACTGTTAGTATCCCAAGATCATGGACAGTTTTCCAATTCCCACTTGGATACGCTATTTTTTATCTGGATTGTCCGGGTGTCATATCTCCATCGTGGATAAGGTTTGGCAAAATGGTTTGAAAAATACAGTAAATTGGATGATACTACAGACTTTATATTCATGTTTATTGTGCAAATTATCACTGTGGGTTGCAACCTTGTTTTTTTTACCCTAATAACGCACTTTTAGATTCATACCTTGGACGCTTTGCAGGGTACGTTGTGCTTGTGAGACCATTTGTAATCCATGGTACAAGTCCAGCCGCACGCCATGATTGACCGAGACGATAATCACCAAGGTGCTTCCCGGAGGAGCGATCGTTAGTGACAGCTGTAGAGCTTTATCTGATGAAGTCTGCATCGAGGTGGGTTGACTTCCTGAGCTTGACGTATGCGGGAGAAATATCTGTTATCAAAAGAAAGTTATTATCAAATAATAAACAGGATATCGAGAATTAAATTTGTTAAGATTCTGGTTCTCCTAAAGATTTAGAAAGTCACCACCTAATGCTAAATTCCCACATTTGCACTATTGCTGCAGACGTTTTTGATGGAATGTCATTTTGATTGAGGTCTGAGATCAATGGGACGATTGTAGAACATTCCATAATACTATACAATGGAGGAAATAAGTATTTGACCCCTTGCTGATTTTGTAAGTTTGCCCACTGACAAAGACATGAACAGTCTACAATGTTATGGGTCGATTAATTTTCACAGTGAGAGATAGAATATCAAAATAAAATTCAGGAAATCACATTGTCTAAATTATATAAATGTATTTGCATTTTGCAGAGAGAAATAAGTATTTGATCCCTCTGGCAAACAAGACTTTATACCCTTGTTGGCAGCTCAGCAGTCAGACGTTTCTTGTTGTTGATGATTAGGATTGCGCACGTGAGGAGGATTTTTGCTCCACTCCTCTTTGCAGACCATCTCTAAATCATTAAGATTTTGAGGCTGTCACTTGGCAACTTGAAGCTTTAGCTCCCTCCATACGTTTTCTACGGGATTATGGTCTGGAGACTGGCTTATCACTCCATGACCTTAATGTGCTTCTTTTTGAGCCACTCCTTTGTTGCCTTGGCTGTATGTTGTGGGTCATTGTCGTGCTGGAAGACCTAGGGTATCGTCACACCAGGTGACATCGCCGGCGATTTTGCAGGCAACGCGTGGCCTATCGTCGGCGTCATCGCTGGCGAGTCACCCCGTGTAAAGTGGCGATTTTGCCACGAAAAATCGGCTGGGAGTGGTCGCCTGGTTTCAGAGCACTGCTGTGTACACATCGCCCCATGTAACATCGCAATCGGCGATGTTACAGGCGATGGGAGCAATAGGCTCCCATGTCACAGGATCCCTGCTGGGGTTTCTAGACACCCCAACAGCGACGTCACCTGAAACATCGCTAAAGCGTCGCCGGAGGTATCACCGCGTGTAACCACGCGACGGCTGTGCTGGCGGGGTGCCAAAAACGTGCATGCTCCCGTGCTTCGCCTGCGATATCTCCGGCGATGTCACATGGTGTGACGGTACCCTTAGACACGACCCATTTTTAATGTCCTGCAGAGGGAAGGAGGTTGTCACTCAGGACTCATCCGAGAGGTCACAAAAGACCCCACAACAACATCCAAAGATCTGATGGCCACATTTCTCACTTGCCTCAGTTAAGGTCAGTGTTCATAACTTCTCCGTTAGAAAGAGATTGGGCAAAAATGGCCGCATGACAGAATTCCAAGATGAAAACCACTGCTGAGCAGAAAGAACATATAGGCTGTGTTCACACTGGGCGTTTTTGGGCTGTTTTCGCTCATCAGTTTTTGTAGCCAAAACCAGGAGTAGAGCAATCAGAGGAAAAGTCTAATAGAAACACGTCACCACTTCTGGATTTAATCACCCACTGCTGGTTTTGGCTACAAAAACTGTTGAGCAAAAACAGCCCAAAAACGCCCAGTGTGAACACAGCCATAGGCTAAGCTCAGATTTACCAGAAAACATCTTGATGATCCCTAAGATTTTTGGAAGAATACTCTGTGGACTGAGGAGACAAAAGTTTAACTTTTTGGAAGGTGAATGTTGCATTACATCTGGGGTAGAAGTAACAGCATTTCAGAAAAGGAACATCATACCGATAGTAAAATATGGTGGTGGTCATATGTGATGGTCTGGGGCTGTTTTGCTGCTCCAGGACCTGGAAGACTTGCTAAGGTAAATAGAACCATGAATTCTGCTGTCAATTAAAAATCCTAAAGGGGAATGTCCAGCCATCTTTCCATGACCTCCAGCTGAAGAGCACTTAGGTCAATGATCCAAAGCACACCAGTAAGTCACCTCTGAATGGCTGCAGAAAGACAAAATTAAGACTTTGGAGTGGCCGAGTCACAGTCATGACCTTAATCTGATTGAGATGTTGTGATCTTAAAAAGGCGATTCATGCACGGAAATCTCCAATGTGGCTGAATTATAACAATTCTGCAATGATGAGGGGGGCAAAATTCCTCCAGAGCGTTGTAAAAGACTCATTGCCAGTTATCACAAACAATTACAGTTGTTGCTGCTAAGGGCGGCCCCACCAGTTATTAGGTTTAGGGGACAATCACTTTCTCACACAGGGCCCTGTAGGTTTGGATTTAGCTTTGTTTAAAATGAACATTTGTTTGATGATCTGAAACATTTAAGTGTGGCAAACCTGCAAAAGAATAAGAAATCAGGAAGAGGGCAAACACTTTTGTAATAAGGAAAAACGCTGCAAAAACAGATTTGTGTTCACACAATGTGTTTTTGGTGCTTTTTTTTCCGTCATTTTTTCCAAATAATGCATTCTAGCTTAAATGGTCTGAAATGATATCTGGATGCCAAAAAGTCTCTCTCTCTCTTTCTACAACAAAACCTGCAGCGTGGGAATTCACCATAAAGGGATTTTCCCCATAAAAAAAGTTAAATCAAAGTGGATTTTAATCAATAGATCTTGGAATAATAATAATTACCAGAATTGGATGTGATTAAAAAATGTCTCTATGCTGAGATAATCTTATATATGTGTCCTGCTATGTACTGTCTAATGGATGTGTCTGACCGTACAGGGACATGGTCTGATCATACCACATCTCCTGTGCTGAGATAATCTGATATATATGTCTTGCTGTGTACTGTGTAATGGCTGTGTCTGACCATACAGGGACATGGTCTGATCATACCACATCTCGTGTGCTAAGATAATCTTATATATGTGTCCTGCTGTTTACTGTGTTATGGCTGTTTCTGACTGTACAGGGACATGGTCTGATCATACCACATCTCCTGTGCTGAGATAATCTTATATATGTGTCCCTGCTATGTACTGTGGAATGGATGTGTCTGACCATACAGGGACATGGCCTGATCATACCACATCTCTTGGGCTGAGATAATCTTATATATGTGTCCCTGCTATGTACTGTAATGACATCCACCAGATTGCACATTGTTAGCACATCCATGGCAAAGTCTACAGTGGAAAATTTGTACCAATGAACACACAACTATACACTTCTTCCCCTGACCTTACTCCCACTCTAATAAAGAACACCAATGACTGTCTAACTGCAGTTTCCAATATCATGTCCGCTCTCTATCTGAAACTCAACCTTTCCAAAACTGAACTACTTCTGCTCTTGCCCTCCACTAACCTCCCTAAATATGACATCTCTCAGTGTTGAGAGGCTCGCTGTCTCGGTGTTATGTTTGACTCTGATCTTTCCTTCACCCCATATATACAATCTCTCACCTGCTCTTGCCGCTTGCACCTGAGGAGTATCTCTAGAATTTGCCTCTTTCTCACCTTGGAAACCACAAAAACCCTCACTGTGGCCCTGATTCACTCCCGCCTTGATTATTGTAAGTCTCTTCTAATCGGCCTCCCCCGCACTAGACCCCCCCTTCCAGTCCATCCTTAATGCAGCAGCCAGGATCACCTATCTGGCTAACCGTTACTTGGATGCTTCCACTATGTGCCAGACACTGCACTGGCTGCCTATACACTATAAGATCCAATTCAAACTGCTTGTTCTCACCCACAAAGCACTTCATAGTGCAGCACCCCCCTACATCTTTTCCCTCATCTCTGTCTATCACCCCACCCGTTCTCTTCACTCTGGAAGTGACTTCAGACTCACTTCTGCATTAATCCAAACCTCCCACTCTCGGCTCTAAGACTTCTTCCGAGCCGCACCAATTCTCTGGAATGCTCTACCCCAAGAAATTAGGTGTATCCACAACTTACATAGTTTCAGGCGATCACTAAAAACACATCTTTTTAGGGAGGCCTATCATGATCCCTAGTCAAAGTCATCTAGACATAGACTATTCACTCCACCAGTCTCACATGCATCACAAATAATGGTTGGTGGCCACTTATACTGCTCAAGTTGACTATACCATAATTGTAAATAAGCACCTGTACTTTGCGTCACCCCCACCTCATTGTTAGATTGTAAGCTCTTATGAGCAGGGCTGTCATTATTTTGCTCTAATTTTTGTATTGTATTATGCTTTGTATTGTATTGTATTGTTTTTGTATTGTATTGTATTTTCTGATAACTGTTTCTTATGATTGTTTAATATGAACCTCTGTATTGTGAAGCGCTGCGGAATATTTTGGCGCTATATCAATAAAGATTATTATTATTATTATACCTACAGGTTGTCTCCACTGCTGAGTAAAACTGACAGCAAAACCCACATTGACAATACCTCTTGTGAATTTCATGGTACAAATGCTGCATTGCAAAGGGTAAAAGCTGAGATTGTGTCTGTAGAATAAACTGACGGGATGAGAGTTTCGCTGGTAAATGTTCCCAGCAGATTTTCTCTTGGATTCACAATGCTGTAATGGTAGATTTTCTGCAAGGATAATCTTGGCGGACAATCGACTTCAGATAAGCCCAGAAATCCCTTTTCTAACCAACCTGAAAATAGTCTGACAAGTCGTGTATGGGAAGCTCTTGTTTCTGGTTCAGGACTGACAGACTGGCCACAGTGCCGCTGATATTGAATGAAGAGTCCATGATAAATGGGTTCTGAGCAAAACTCATCATCTGGAGGAGGAAGGAAATGAATTAAAGCAGCATTTCTGAAGGGAGAGGCTTATCGGATCATTCTATTATTTATCATTCCTAATAAGAACCTGAGAGGAATCATCTACTTTTCTGAAAGATGCACAAATGGAAAATATGTTCTGATTTGTTTCCGTTTGGATACAAAAACCAGATAAATGTATCAAACCCTGCAAGGGAGAACAGGACGTTGTATCCATTACTGCACCAATAAGGTTTATTTCTCCTGATGCCTGTAGTTGCCTGGTTAGGCTGAAGGCGCACTAGCATTTTGGATGCATCCGTCTGTGTGTAGAGAGGCAGACAGATGCCAGAACGGATACTGACAGATGTGAGCGCTGCAGTTTTCATGAGGATTCATATGAATGTAAATTCCCATAGAAAACCATTAAATTCTGGTTGGGGACGAGAGAGAAGAGAGAGCAGAGAGAGGAGAGAGAGAGAAAAGAGAGAGAAAAGAGAGTGAAAAGAGAGGGAAGAAGAGAGAGGAAGAGAGAGAGAAGAGAGGGGAGAAGAGAGAAGAGAAGAGAGAAGACAGAAGACAAGAGGGGAGAGGAGAGAGAGAAGAGAGAGTGAGATAAGAGAGGAAAGAGATTAAAGGAAAGAGAAGTGGGGTGAGAGAGAGACAAGAGAGAGGAGAGCGAGAAGAGAGATGAGAGCGAAAAGAGAGAAGAGTGCGAGAAAGATAGATTTTCCATACTGGCCCATCTGTCTGCTTCCACTGCCATCCGGATGGTAATGCGCCACAATTCAACTCAATGTATTGTTTGAGCGCATCAGGATGCATGTGTATATTTCATGCAGCCTCAGGCACCCCAGAATCGCAGCATGATGAATCCCACAGTCACAAAAAAAACATACATAAAACAGGATGCCTGTGCATGCACCCTGCGTCCTCATGTTAAAGATAGGGATGCAGGCTGGATCCGTAGTCTGGCACGCTGGGGCACATGCTGACGCAACACACCAAAACGCCAGTGTGAAAACGGCCTTATACATCAGTACATTATGGCCGACTTCACACTACGATTTTCCTCTATCAGGTTCTGTCCGGTGTTTTGTAGGAAGCACCAGACAGAACCTGACAGCCCTGGACCGAACAGAACTGGAGAGCAAATATGCCCTTCAGTCCTGTTTTCTGCCGGAATCGGCAGATCACAGCTTCAGGAGCTGTTCCTTGCTGGAATTTCAAAATTGTGGCTAGCTCCCGCTAGCAGCAGTCCTGAAATCTCAGGCGGGGAGCTTTCCACGATGCTGAAGTTCGCTGAGCCTCAGCACCTGGCGTCCAGGAGCTGGATCCGATTTTCTGTCAGATCCGGCACCATTACACTCCCATGTTAGGGATGCCGAATTGCGCCGGATCGGGAGTATCCTGCAGGATCCAATTTTTTTCAGATTTTTGCCTCGGACACAAACACGCTGCAAGCTGTGATTTTGTGTCTGGGACAAAAACCTGAATTCTGCTGGATCCCCCAGACAGATGGAAACTGGATGGCAAAACAATGCTATCCACCCCATAGGAATACTATGAGGCCAAAATCGGATCCAGGGATGTCTGGTTCACTCCGGATAGCCCCAAAACACATTAACCGTGATGTGAACCCAGCCTAACCTGCCCCTCTAAGGATCCACTTTTTGGCAGATCAGTCAGCAATCTTTTTTTAGGCTTGTTTCACACTGCTGTTTTTCGCCATCAGTGTGAATCCTGCCTAAACTGGATGCACCCACATCAGTTTTCAGCCCCAATGACTTTCAATGTGGCCAGAGACATTTGCAGGTGCATCCAGTCGTGTCCAGTTCACCCTGGATCCAGATGGATCCAGATTTTCACTGATTTTGCACGGAAACAAAATCTGTATCTTTTTGCGAAGAAAAAAAATGTGAGCCCCCGGATATACCTGGATCCAGGGCACCATGGGTAAAATATGAATGGGGGGTCTATGCAACATAAATTAATTCGGAACCGGATCCAAGTGGATCTGGATTTCCAATCTGTGTGCTATGAACTGCGCAAGCATAGAACCACCCACCAGATCCCTGTCAAATATGCAACTGGATGCTGTCACATGGGGTGCAGGTGCATCTAGTTTCATCATTGCGGGGACTCAGGGGGCAGCAGGCTATTCCTGCATGGCCCCAAATTCCAAAATAACGCTATTATGAAACCAGCCTTACAAACCCTAAAGGGGTTGATGATAGGTGAAAATGCCCTGGAGTACATTCACACACTTGTTTTCGCTTTTATATCCATGGTTAGACCAAATTCACCTGTCCAGTACTCGTCTGTAAGATTGGATCCAGCACAATCCATTCTGCAAACACAACTTTTTTTGTCAGCTTTGAAATACCGTAATTGATTTCAGCTGGATCCGTTTTTAAACATTGGAGTCTAAGGAAAACAGATCCGGTACCTGATCGGTATTTATCTTCCATGTGAATCTGATCCTGTAAGCAAAAAATAGGATCTTTTACAAATGAAAGAAAAAACGAGGCTAAAGGCCCCGTTACATGCTACGATATCGTTTGGTACGTGACGGCTTTTGGGGCGGTACAGCGATGTCGTTGCGTGTGACACGTAGCTACGACCAACGATAAGTCGTTAGCTCATTGATTGCAGGTTTATGAACATGTCCATAAATCAGTCATTCGTCGTTCGTTCAACCTGCAACATCGTTGTGTGTGACACCTTTCCAATGATCTCGTTTGCGACTTCGCCTATTCAGAACTGAAGCACATAGGCGACCAAACGACCGTTCGCTTGTCGCGGAATCGTTGCTGCGTCGTTCAATATATCTGTACGTGTGACACCTCTCTAGCGATCAATGAACGTCATTCCAGCGATTTCGGCCAGGTCGGATCGTTGGTGGGATCGCTGGGACATTGAAGCGTGTAACGGGGCTTTAAATAGTGATCAGTTACCAGATCTGTTTTCCATAAACTCCAATGGTAAAAAACGGATCCTGCAGTAATCAAAACAAAAATGTTGGGTTTGCAGAATGGATCTCTGCTGGATCCGCTCTTAAGGCTGAAGGCACACTGTGCGAGGGAATTGCGCAAGTGCAATGCGAGGAAAACTCGCATTGCACTCGGACCAGTGTTGCCCTATCAAACAGGGCACACTGGTGGGAGTAATAGAGCGGAGGATACTGTAATGGATGTCATTACAGCACCTCGGACAGCTCCATGCAGGAGCCTGTACCAATGTACAGTACGCTAATTGCGTATTGACCCGACACCGGCTTCTGATGTTCAGAAAATTCATCCGACAATTAGTGGCTAAAATTTTACTTAGGAGTGAATCCCTCAAGACCCATGGTGTGATGACACCATGTGTCCAGAGAGTGAGGACACTGTTTTAACACATGCTGCCACCATGCCAGCATGTCATTAACCCCTCACACACCAAGTTATGAACCGCATCAGACGTGCCGTGCAGAGGCTGCTGATGTGGTTAATAGCCACAGAGAGGCAGGAATTAATTAAATTTGACAATTCATCTGTTTTTAAACTAATCATCTTGTACCGCTGCTGTCACAGCCATACAAGATGATTGGTTACTGTACAGCACAGCGGGGAATTTAAACTCCGTGCTTTGACAGCCACGAAGTTTAAATTCTCCGACAAATGCTGTCCGCGGACCTTCAGGACCACGCACAGCATCACAATGACACACAGCACACACGCACTCACACGTCACACTCGCAGCACACTCACATGAATACAGGCATGCACACTCACCACAGGCACCACACTCAACCAAAAAACACGCATATCACTCGCATCACTGCCATGTATCAAACACGCTCTGTGTTTGATACATGACAGTGTGCCTTCAGCCTTAACAGATGATTACTGGACAGGTGAACTCAGCCTAAGGGTACTTTTACATGCCGCAACCGCAGCGAGGAATATTGACGGCGATATCGCCGTCAAAATCCCTCCCAATTGCAGCGTGTAATTGGGGAATTTGGTGGCGATATGTCACCTGATTTCAGAGCACTGCTCTGAAATCAGGCGACTGGGCGATGCGACATATTGCCGTCAATATTCCTCGCCGCGGTTGTGACATGTAAAGGTTCCCCTAAGACTGACTGTTGTTGTCTGATGTGTTATGCTCAGTTTGCATGTGTTTTTTTTCTTATACGCAGGTAAACTGTCTGAACTTTATTTTATCCATTGACTCTTTGCAATGGAGTCAGTTAAAAAGGCCGGAACGCTGATGGAAAACTGAGGACAAAAATGTGTCTTCCACTGTTATCAGATGCTCATAGACTAATGGCAGAATCTGATCCACAACTAGGATGAAAATTGGACCAGCTCTGAGTCTTATGGATCAGATTTTAAAACATATTGATCAATGTGTCCTTTAAAATAACACATTGATATGTACAACGGATGAGTCCGTGAAGTTTAAACTAAAGAAAATCATGGAGCAATGGAATTATAGGGTCTTAAATGGTTTTATTTATCGCAAAATGCAACAAACAAGTGGTGCGCTCACCTGGGGGGGGTGAGATACTCAACTGAGTAGGAAACGTCGGCTGCTGCAGACACACATGGAGATCAGGAGCTAAACTGGTAAAGTGTGCTGCTGTGAGAAATGATCCCAGGACACAGGGGAAGACCATGTAGTTTATTTGATGCATTTTGAAGCAAACCAACCTCTTCTTCAGGAAAAACTACAATACAGAAATACCAGCAGAGCGGCGGTTTTTATAGTGTTTTTGGTGCTTGAATGTAGACGCCACATCAGAGTTCAACTTGGGCTGGTTTCACACTTGCATTTTTTTTGTCTTGCATTGATATCCGTCCAAATCCTGAAGCCTCCTGATCAGGCAACTGTCCCTATACATAGCATGGGGCCGCATGGACATGTGTTGGAACCAGTATTTGTTGGATCCACACCACCCCCTCCCCGAACGCACAATGTTGCGTTTTTGCGGCATACGGACGGATGCAGCAGGGAAAACGATAGGTCCCAATGACGGATGGATGTGTCTGGATGCGGATCTGTCCATCCTGATCTGGGAAAAATCTCTCTCTCTGCGGACTGACTGTACTCCAATTTCCTACTCATAATGCGAAGCCACGTGTAGAGAGATGGAATGGGCGGATGAAGGATCGAGCTGCCTTCAGTTATATATATATTTATGACTGTCGGCAGTGCGATCCTTCATCCACCCATTCCATCTCTCTACACATGGATTCCTATTACCTCTGGTAGTTCGCTGCAGTCTCACATGTTTAGATAGTGGTTGTGTCTCACACAACCCTATAAGGTTAGTGTTTCTACCACCATGCTATCTCTCCTTTATATCAGATAAGACCCTATTCTGCGCTTGTCTCTCTCCTGGATTTTGCTATTCATAGTGGGTAACCGCAAAGATGGATCAAGACAAAAACGGATGCAAAACTGATACAACCGCAGCATTTTTTGGCCGGATCCTGTGCCTGATCAGTGAAAAAACATTGCATGCGTTGTTGCATGTGGCAACAGATGCAGATGCACACGTTTTTGTCCTGATATGGACGGAACACAAGTGTGAAAGTAGCCTTATACAGAAGATAAATAAAATATTTCATAAACAAATTGGAATTTACAGTATAAAGACTTGTTCTTGTTCTACATTCAAACTCCAAACCACTATAATAGCATCGCTATGATAGTATCTCTGTAAGGAGAAGCTGTTTAGCTTCAAAAACACATCGAATAAACTAAATGTTCTTCACCGGTGTGTCCTGGTTCTCCACAGGTCACTTCTCACAGCAGAACCAGAACCAGGACACATTTTTCCATTTTAACTCCGTGCAGTTTCAGACCCACGTTCATGTCCCACACAGCGAATCTCCTGACCAGGACTCAACAACCTCATAGACATGGATGAACATTTCAAGCTGGGTCAGAAGATGGGTGGCCGATCCGTTCATCTCAGTCTAGACTCAGGTCACGATAGACGGATGTAAGAATGCAAACGTAGCCAAAAAAGAACCCAATCCAGTAAATATTTGGGGTTTGATTGCACCTGCAATACTGCTAAAAAAAAATAAGACATCCATATATGTGCAGAAGTTGGAGTCACAACCTGGAACCTGGAGCATACGGGGCCCAATGGTCATAGAATCATAGAACAGTAGAGTTGGAAGTGACCTCAAGGGCCATTGCGTTCGACCCCCTGCCCTTCCTTTGGGCCATATTAAAACACCAATACTATTACAGACCCATGATAGTTAGGGAGCGTGTTTGAAATTTTGCATTGGGGCCCACAAGTTTCCAGTTACACCGCTGCATCTAGGAAAAGACCATAAAGATGTTATCTACCTTTATGAGTGAGAACTAAGATGCTCAAGTGAGTACCTAGTATAATGGAAGTTAATGGGGAACACGAGCATTTTTCCCGATATAAATTCTCTTTTCTCCTCTCTTCCCCTGGACGTGAACTCAAACATTGTGCTCAAGCTTACGAGTGTACCCGAGCACCAATATGCTCGATTGTGTATCGAGCACACTTGCTCACTACAAACAGATGAAGTTTGCTTCAGTTTGGGTTGGCAAACTTCCCGGTGTGGAGCAAACCTGTTTGCGTTCGGAGTTTGGGTGCTTTACATTTGCAAAGCGCTGGAGCGAGCATCGCTGTGGTCGGTACAGTTGGTGCTTGGCCCCCTGTGAGCCGTGTGCAGTGTTTGATAGGTTCACATTGGGCTTGAAAGCACAATTTTTGGGTGTAGTTTGTATCCAAAATTAATGTTAAAAATAAAAAAAAAAAAAAAAACGCCTTCCCCCCCACAAGTGTTTTACTCATATCTGGCCGTATGTGGGCGAAGAGCTGAACTGCCATTCAGTGACTTCCATTGAAGTTCAGATCAAGTTCAGGGTCACGAACAGTGCGCCAATGGGTTTGGCTGTACCGCCGAACCCAAACTTCAAAAGGTTCACTCATCATTACTCATCACTAACCTTTAGTATTTGCGCTTTCTAATCATAGTAACTATTCATGCAAGAAGATGATTTCAGTAACCAAACACGCTTGCTAAGGCTGTGTCCCTCCAATTGCAAGACTGCAGTGAATGTTCCAAATTAAAATTTGCTGAGTTTACCAGTAGCAGCATCGTGTATGAGATTTTAGGAAATCCCATACACATGCTACCAAAAATATACAAAGTAAATTGGTTAAAAATCTGCATTATGTCAATGTATCTTGTAGTCTACAAGACCCCCCTGCCCCTGTTCCAATGGCCATGATCCTCCAATGATAAGCAGGCCTGTGACAGGAGGCAGACCTGTCAGGCCCTAGCGGCGGCCATGCTTGTAGATGTCGGTGCATACAGTATTTCATGCTTTGTAATGCAATGGGTGAAATGTCTGCACCAATTTTGCACAATATCCATACAGATTGCTGCAGATTTTGGCTTTGTTATTTTCCCACAGGAGAACTCCATTGGAAATCTAAATTGGGAATTTGCTCAATAAATGAATGATGAAGATGCTACAAAAAAAAAAAAATCTTACCTGAACCTGAACAGATGAGAGAGATTGAAGCACTGACTGCAAAGCAGCCTGGGATGGGAATATCACCTCTGCTACCGGATCAGGATAGGATAGGGTGTACTTATTAATCTCTGATGTGTTCACACTAGACGAAAAAACACGTTAAAATTCAGAATAAGTAAAATCCATCAAGGTGATAAACTTTCTCTTGAAGTCTTCAACTGCGCATAGGTAGCGTGTGATAGGATAACTACCAATAATATTTATTGATTATCTACAAATATTCGATTATCCATTACGCCAGATTTTTGTCCCAATAGTGCTAAAAACAGATTTATTAGTGAAATAACGCTGCATCACGAATTTAAGGCTGCAGGCACACTGATCCCTCCAAAACGGCGCGTTTTTGAAGTGCGATATTGATGCAAGTTTGATGCGTGTAGTAGTGCGAGTGCGGTGCGAGTGTGGTGCTAGTGGGGTGCTAGTGGGTGCTAGTGGGCTAGTGGGGTGTGATTGAGATTTTTTCATTCCTATTTCGATCCGACAACTAGCACCCTTCTCCTGGTGTCAAAACTGCACTGATTTGCTGCCACTCGTTTGTCAATGGGGTCACTTGTGGGAGAGCTCCAATGTTGAGGCACACAGGGGCTCACCAAACACGACATGGTGTCAGCTAACAATTTGAGCTGATTCTCAAATTGTCTGCGGACACCATGTCGCATTGGAGCTCCCCCACAAGTGACCCCATTTTGGAAACTAGACCCCCCAAGGAACAAATCTAGATGCATAATGAGCACTTTGAAACCCCAGGTGCTTCACAAATTGATCCGTAAAAATGAAAAAAATATTTTTCTTCCACAAAAATCTTATTTTTTTATTTTTACGGATCAAATTGTGAAGCACCTGGGGCTTCAAAGTGCTCATTATGCATCTAGATTTGTTCCTTGGGGGGTCCAGTTTCCAAAATGTGGTCACTTGTGGGGGAGCTCCAATGCTGAGGCACACAGGGACTCTCCATACGCGACATGGTGTCCGCTAAAAATTGGAATTGTTAGCGGACACCATGTCGCGTATGGAGAGCCCCTGTGTGCCTCAACATTGGAGCTCCCCCACAAGTGACCCCATTTTGGAAACTAGACCCCCAAAGGAACAAATCCAGATGCATAATGGGGTCACTTGTGGGGGAGCTCCAATGTTTAGGCACACAGGGGCTCTCCATACGCGACATGGTGTCCGCTAACAATTGTTAGAGGACACCATGTCGCGTATGGAGAGCCCCTGTGTGCCACCAGCATTGCCACCAGCACAAGGGCAACTGTAAGAGTTGGGGTACTGCACCAGAAAATGGCACCTCCAATGAATGCGCTTTTTTCTGGGGTGGCTGTAGGTTGCAATTTGCAGCGTGGGGGGGTCCCACAACATTTGGATCTCTCCACGATGAGGATTGCAGCTGCCAAGTTGTACCTGGCCGGCAACCAAAAATACAGCGAAGCCCATTTTATTTTTATTTCTAGAACAAATTCTAGAACAAAAATGACGTGGGGCTCCGCCATATTTTTGGTCCAGCCAGGTACAACTAGGCAGCTGGGGGCTGGAATCTGCAGCATGGAGAGGCCCAAGCGTTCTGGGCCCCCCATGCTGCAAATTGCAGCCCGCAGCCGCCCCAGAAAATGGCGCATTAATTGAAGCGCCGTTTTCTGGCGCTGTACCCATGCTCTTCCAGTTGCCCTGGTGCCGGTGGCAAACTGGGTAATAAAGGGGTTAATGCCAGCTTTTTATTGGCAGCTGGCACTAAGCCCGAGATTCATAATATTGGGCCAATGTTAGACCCGCCATTAGGAATCTCTGGTAAGTAGTCAATAAATACACACAGAGAAAAGTAATTTTATTGAAAAAAAAAAACACAAACAAAATTCAGACTCCATCTTTATTAGAAAGATCCGACGTAGTCCATAACGAAGGTCCCATGATGCTCGATCGCCTCCGACGTAGTCCACAATGAAGGTCCCACGATGCTCGATCGCCTCTGCTCCAGAGATTGCAGCAAGGATCAAGTGTCCTCTTCCTACAGTCTCTGGGGTCAGAGTAAGGGTACCTTTACACGCGGCTACATTTCTAGGGTGGCTACAGGTAACTTACTGGTTGCAGTGAAATCATGGAGACAAGGTTCTATCTTGTTGCTGTGTACAAATGGAATAATCTCTCCATGATTTCACTGCAACCAGTAAGTTATCTGTAGCCACCCTAGAAATGTAGCCACGTGTAAAGGTACCCTTATGGTGCACTGTATGGCAATGATCTGTCATAGAGTGCACCATGACTATGATCCCTGAGACTAGAAGAGGACACTTGATCCCTTGTTGCATCCATCCACCCATCATCCACGCATGTACACATCCATTCGTGCACACATCCACGTATGCAGTCACACATACGCACACATTTATCCATGCACGTATTCACGCACGCACGCATCCACGCACCCACGTATCCAGATATCCATGCATCCACGCACCCACACATCCAGACATCCATGCATCTACGCATCCACAAATCCACGCACCCATACATCCATGCATCCACGCACCCACGCATCCATGCACCCACATATCCACACATCCATGCATCCACGCACCCACGCATCCAGACATCCATGCATCTACGCATCCACGCACCCACACACCCACACATCCATGCATCCACACACACACGCATCCATGCACCCACCCATCCACACATCCACGCACCCACACATCCATGCATCCATACACCCACGCATTTATGCACCCACACATCCACGCACCCACACATCCATGCACCCACGCATCCATGCACCCACGCATCCACACATCCATGCATCCACACATCCATGCATCTACGCACCCACACATCCTTGCATCTACGCACCCACACATCCATGCACCCACGCACCCACGCATCCATGCACCCACACATCCACGCACCCAGACATCCATGCATCTACGCACCCACACACCCACGCATCCACACATCCATGCATTCACGCACCCATGCATCTATGCACCCACGCATCCACACACCCACACATCCATGCATCCACGCACCCACGCGCCCACACATCCATGTACCCACACATCCACGCACCCACGCATCCACACATCCATGCATCCACGCACCCACACATCCACGAATCCATGAACCCACGCATCCACGCGCGCTCACAACCACGCGTGCACACATACATACATCCATTCATACCTATCCATCCATGAACCCATCCATCCATCAATGAACCCACTCATTCATTCATTCATACGGTACTTACCTCTGGATGGAGCAGCACTGGAGGAGGGGTGTTCCAGCGAGGAGAGGAGGCAGAGCGTCAGCTACACTGGCGGGATCGAGGAGCGGTGAGATTGGACACGGGGATCAGGGGTGAGAGGTGAATGGCAGGGACAGGTGGGGGCCATCCAGGGGTGGGGAGGCCTGAGGAGGAGGAGGCCTGAAGAGGGCATCCGCCCCCGCCGCCAGTAGCACGGCGAGTAACCACAAACAGGTCCCGGCATCGGAGGTGGGGGGGTGGAGGGCAGTGAGGGGGAGGGCATCCGCCACCAGCAGTGCGGCCGGTGAAGCAGCAAACAGGTCCCGGCATCGGGGGTGGGGGGCAGTGACAGGTGAGGGCCATCTGGAGAAGGGGAGGCCTGTGTAGGGGGAGGGCATCCGCCCCCGCCGCCAGCAGCGCGGCGGGTGAAGCCGCACACATGTCCCGGCTGTCACAGAGATCACAGCCGGGATCACAGAGACGCACACTATGTCATTGCACGGTGCGTTTTTTTAACGCACCCATTGTTTTCTATTGATAGCTCGTGCGTACAACTCGCATGCAGTCGCAGCATGCCGCGACTGAAACTCACTTTGCGAGTTCAGCGCTTCAAATGCACATCAATGTGCCCGACATTATAGAAAATCACTTGTCCTAGTGCAATGCGAGTTTATCTCGCATTGCACTCGCGCGAGGCACTTGGATTATGTCGGATGATGTGCCTTCAGCCTAAAGGTTATGAACAAAATTTGTTGGTTAAATTTAGTTTCCTCAATGCACTTAGTTTTATGGCCACTTTACACGTCCCAACGTCGGTCTGATATTGGATCCAACGCCGCGGGAGCGCTCTTTTTCTGCCCAGATTTCCAAGATCGCATAGGAGATGTTACACAGCGTGATATCGGCAGGCAACGCAACAGCGATGTCTACGCCACCCTCGTGCGGCCGACCCAGGAACGACCATTTAACATGGGAGAGAATAGGGGACGTTGTACTTCACATCGTAGTTGGGCTTTTACACAGCACGATCCGGCTACAACCTCCAACCAATATCGGGCCGTTGGAGAGCACGCTCATCTGATCCCCGATATCGTTTTGGCATCGTTCGTGCATCGTATTGGACGTTTAAACCATACAACGCACGAACGATATCGGGGCCAATGCACGAACCACGTGACTTTTGGTCGGAGTTGAACGCCGATATCGGGACGTGTAAAGTAGCCATTAGTTTGCAATCTTCTTCATTTATGGCAGACCCCCTGATCTAAATGCATTTATTTTTTCTTGTACAAGGGTTCCTCCCAGTAATATAGGCTGGATTTGTGTATCCACAGAGCTGTTGTCTTCATTAGTTCAGCTTCTATCCTGCACTCTATCTTCATGTCCTTTCCTCCTTGTGTGTAGCATGTTTACACCTCCCTCCCTGAGACTTTAGATGCTCTCTCGTCTCTACACCTACAACCTGCTGATGTTCCTAATACTGAGAAATAGGAGGTGGGAGATGGAGATGACATCAGGAGCAGAAGCTGTGTTGATTTGTAACATTTTTGCAGATCCCTCAGCCATATACAGATTGTGTATATCGACTTGCTGAGATTATCTGTGAGAATAGTTGCAGTGTGTCAGGAGAGTCTCATTAATTTATTTCCTCACCTAATATCCGTATGTTATGCGAGTGCTATGTGAGTGTGCGCTTTTTTTCTCACCATCATCTATTACATCTGACAATACTATGTACATTAGGCAGTATGACAAAATAATAAAGCAAGTATATAATGATATATAAAGAGGGAATGTGTTAGGGTGTGTTTTTTCAAATAAGACATTTTTGGTTGTGGTTATTTTGTTATTAATGATTGGGTAAATAATGTCGCCTCAACATTATTAACTCCGGCCTTTATGCCAGCTGACATTACACAGCTGGTATCAACCCCAAATACAATTTGCCACTGCACTCGGGCAATGGGAAGAGCCAAGGCAGAGCGCCAGGATTGGTGCATGTAATGGAGGTGCCACTTCTAAGACGGCTGTGGTCTGCTATTTTTAGAATGGGGAGGGCCAATAACCATGACCCTTCCCACCTTGAGAATACCAGACCCCAGCTGTTATCTTCACCTTTGGAGCGAGTTCAGCCTGATTTTTTATTGGACTGCATTCGGCAATTTCATACCCAGATGTGAGCGCCCCTTACAGATGCAGCCTTTGTTACCAACAGCAAATCTTCCACTGCAAATAGATATGCTGTCAACAATATGCAAATAAATGGACTGAGCCATTGTATTACTTTAGCATTTGTCCTTGTGAATGATGCTTTAAACCAGGGATGGCGAACTTCCAGCCCTCAAAGGCCGCCAACAGGTCATGTTTTCAGGATTTCCTTAGCATTACACAGGCGATAATTGAATCACCTGCACAGATAATGATTCCAACCCTTAAGGTCCTGTCACACGCGTCAATGTCGTCAGCGATCTGATCGCTGACGACATTGACGGCTGATCGCTGGTGAGCTGTCACACAGGCAGACTCACCAGCGATCAATTGACCAGTGACATCATGGAAACGATTTAAATATCGTTTCCACGATGTCCTGCTCCCGCTGCCAGCCTGCTGGAAGCGGGAGCAGCCTGGTCTCCAAGGTACACTGCGGGTAACTAGGCAGCGCGCGCTGCCTAGATACCCGACGTGTACCTTAGTTACCAGCCTCCTCCGCTCACCGGGTGAGCGGAGGAGGCTGGTAACTAAGGTACACGTCGGTATCTAGGCAGCGCGCGCTGCCTAGTTACCCGCAGTGTACCTTGGATACCAGCTCCCAGCGCTTGTGAGAGGCGCTGGAGCTGGAATATCGCTCGCTCCCGGTGTCACACGCAGCGATGCTGCGTGTCCACCGGGCGACAATCGCCAGGTTTTAGGACTGATTCTAAAACCTGGCGATCATCAACCAGCGATTTATCGCTGGTTGATGCAGTATGTCACACGCATCAATATCGCTGCAACGTCACGTGCAGCGATATCGTGCAGGCGATATTGACGCGTGTGACAGGCCCTTTAAGCAATACTAAGGAAATTCTTAAAACATGACCTGTGTGCCAGCTCTCAAGCCTGGAGTTCCCCACCACTGCTCTAAAGGCCCCGTTACATGGCTCAACATCATGCTCAACATCGTTCAAAAGTGACGTGTTCAACGATGTTGAAACAACATCGTTAGTCCGTCGTTGCGTGTAACCTAACGATTCAACTGCGATAATTAGTCAAGTTGAGATTGACAGGTTTATGAACATGTTGAAAAACCTGACGGCTTCAACTCAACCAACCTGCTGCATACTGTGTGACACCGCGATTACTATGTCACGGACACTTTGCGCCATTCACAGCAATGAGCAGGGATCGTTCGCGGGTTTGCGAACAATCCCTGCTCACAACATTGTTGGTGAGTTATCCACGATATCTACACGTGTGACATCTCACCAGCGATACTGAATGGATCTCAAAAACGACCGCACGTCCACGAGATCGCAGCCAACATCGTTACAACGTCGTGCCGTGTAACGGGACCTTAAATGAACACTGATCGACTCGGTATATCATGTCTCATGGTTACCTGTTCAGCAGCACAGAAAAGAATGGTGTCTGCAATACCAGCGGCTGAGTGAGATTCAGGAACGTGGACAGTTGATATTCATTCAGGATAGTAAGAGCAGAGTTGGTCATGGACTGTCTCTGAGAACAGGGGGGAAAAAAAAGTGTCAATGTCCGAGAAATAAAGAAAAAGAAAAAAAAAAAGAGAAATAATAAGAATTGAAAAGAAAGAAAGAATAAAATGATGAAGTTGAAATGAAAGGTAGAAAGAAATAAAGAAAAAAAAGGAAAAAAGATAAGGAAAGGCATAGTGAAAAGAAATTGAAGAAAAAGAAGAAAGAAAGAAAGAAAAGAAAGAAAGAAAAGAAAGAAGAAAGAAAGAAAGAAAAAAAGGTAAAATGATACAGATGAAAGAAAAGAAGAAAGAGAAAAGAGAAAGAGAGAAAGCAAGAAAGAAAGGAAAAACAAAGATAAAGAAAGAAAGAAGGAAAGGGAGAGAGAGAGAATAAAATGATAAAGATGAAAGGAAAGAAGAAAAAGAAGAAAGAAAAAGAAAAAAGTAAAATGCTAATGATGAAAGGAAAGAAGGAAGAGAAAAGAGAGAAAGAAAGAAAGCAAGAAAGAAAAAACAAAGAGGAAGAAAGTAAGAATGAAAGAAGGAAAAGGGAGAGAAAGAGAATAAAATGATAAAGATGAATGAATGGAAAGAAAGAAGCAAGAAAAAAGAGAAAGGAAAGGAAAAAAAGAAAGAAAAAAGTAAAATGATAATGATAAAAGGAAAGAAGGAAGAGAAAAGAAAGAGAAAGTAAGAAAGAAAGAAAAAACAAAAGAGAAGGAAAGTAAGAATGAAAGAAGGAAACAGAGAGAGAGAGAGAAAAATAAAATGATAGAGATGAAAGGAAAGAAAAAAAAGGAAAGGAAAGGAAAAAGGAAAAAAAAGGAAAAGGAAAGGAAAATAGAAAAAGGAAAGAGGAAAGGAAAGGAAAAAGGAAAGGAAAATGGAAAGAAGGAAAGGAAAAAGGAAGAAAGGAGAAGGAAAGGAAAAGGAATGGAAAGGAGAAAGGAAAGGAAAAAGGAAAAGGAGAGGAAAGGAAAAGAAAGGAAAAATGAAAGGAAAAAGGAGAGGAAAGGAAAATAGGAAAGAAAGGAAAGGAAAAAGGAAAGGAAAATGGAAAAAGGAAAGGACAGGAAAAAGTAAATGAAAATGGAAAAAGGAAAGGACAGGAAAAATTAAAAGAAAATGGAAAAAGGAAAGGAAAATAGAAAAGGAGAAGGATAGAAAAAAAAAGGAAAGGAAAAAGGAAAGGAAATAGGAAAAAAAGAAAGGAAAATGGAAAAGAGTAGGAAAGCAAAAAGAAAGGAAAGGAAGGAGAGGAAAGAAAAAGGAAAGTAAAAAGGAGAGGAATGGAAAAATGGAAAAAGGAAAGGAAAAGGAAAATGGAAAAAGGAAAGGAAAATGAGGAAAGGAAAGGAAAATAGAAAAAGGAAAGGACAAGAAAAGTAAATGAAAATAGAAAAAGGAAAGGAAAAAGGAAAGGAAAATGAGGAAAAGGAAAGGAAAATAGAAAAAGGAAAGGAAAGGAAAAAGGAAAAGGAAGGAAAGAAAGGAAAGGAAAATGGAAGGAAAGGAAAGGAAAAAGGAAAGGAAAGGAAAAAAAGGAAAGGAAAGGAAAAGAAAGAAAAGGAAAAAGGAAAGGAAAAAGGAAGGAAAAGGAGGAAAAAGGAAAGGAAAAAGGAAAGGAAAAAGGAAAAGGAAAGGAAAAAGGAAAGGAAAATGGAAAGGAAAGAAAGGAAAAAAAAGGAGAAGGAAAAAGGAAAGGAAAGGAGAGGAAAGGAAATGGAAAGGAAAAAGGAAAAAGGAAAATGGAAAAGGAAAGGAAAATGGAAAAAAAGGAAAGGAAAAAAGGAAAGGAAAGGAAAAAAAAGGAAAAAAAGGAAAGGAAAATGAGAAGGAAAGGAAAGGAAAAAGAAAGGACAGGAAAAAGGAAAGGAAAATGGAAGGAATGGAAAGGAAAGGAAGAAAAGGAAAGGAAGGAAAAAAGAAAGGAAAATGGAAAGGAAGGAAAGGAAAAAGAAAGGAAAGGAAAAAGGAAAGGAAAATGGAAAGGAAGGAAAAAAGAAATGGAAAAATGGAAAAAGGAAGGAAAAAGGAAAGGAAAAAAGGAAAAGGAAAGGAAAAAGGAAAAAGGAAAGGAAAAAGGAAAAGGAAGGAAAAAGGAAAGGAAAGGGAAAAAAAGGAAGGAAAATGGAAAGGAAAGGAATAGAAAAAAGGAAAGGAAAATGGAAAAGGAAAGGAAAGGAAAAAAAGGAAAGGAAAAAGGAAGGAAAAAATAAAGGAAGGAAAAGGAAAGGAAAGGAAAATGGAAAAAGGAAAAGGAAAAAGGAAAGGAAAATGGAAAAGAAAAAAAGGAAAGGAAAAGGAAAGAAGGAAAAAGGAAAGGAAAGAAAAAGGAAAGGAAAAAGGAAAGGAAAGGAAAAGAAAAGGAAAGGAAAAAGGAAGAGAAGGAAAAGGAAAGGATAGGAAAAAAAGGAAAGGAAAATGGAAAGGAAGGAAAGGAAAAAGAAAAGGAAAAGAAAGAAAAGGAAAAAGGAAAAAGGAAAAAAGGAAAGGAAAGGAAAATGGAAAAAGGAAAGGAAAAAGAAGGAAAGGAAAAAGAAAGAAAGGAAAAATGGAAAGGATAGAAAAAGGAAAGGAAGGAAAGAAAGGAAAGGAAAAGGAAGATAGGAAAAGGAAAAAAGGAAAGGAAAGGAAAAGGAAAAAGGAAAAGGAAAAAAAGGAAAGGAAAGGAAAAAGGAAAGGAAAGGATAGGAAAAAAGGAAAGGAAAATGGAAAGAAAGGAAAGGATAGGAAAAAAGGAAAGGAAAATGGAAAGGATAGGAAAGGAAAAAGGAAAGGAAAAAAGGAAAGGAAAGGAAAGGAGAGGAAAGGAAAAAGAAAAGGAAAAAGGAAAGGAAAAAGGAGAGGAAAGGAAAATGGAAAAAGGAACGGAAAGGAAAATGGAAAGGACAGGAAAAGGAAAAAGGAAAGGAACATGGAAAAAGGAAAGGATAGAAAAAAGAAAGGGAAAATGGAAAGGATAGGAAAGGAATAAGGAAAGGAAACGTAAAAGGAAAGGAAAGGAAAAAAGGAAAGGAAAGGAAGGAAAGGAAAGGAAAAGAAAGGGAAAAAAAGGAAAGGAAAAAGGAAAAGAAAGGAAAGGAAAGGAGAGGAGAGGAAAGGAAAAAGAAAAGGAAAAAGGAAAGGAGATGACAGGAAAATGGAAAAAGGAAAAAGGAAAGGACAGGAAAAGGAATGGAAAAAGGAAAGGATAGAAAAAGGGAAAGGAAAATGGAAAGGAAAGGAAAAAAAGGAAAGGAGAGGGGAAAAAAGGAAAGGAGAAAGGAAAGGAAAAAAGAAAGGAAAGGAAAGAAAAAAAGGCAAAGAAGTAAGAAAAAAATAAATGCAAAATATACCTCGGATTGGGTCCAGGAGATTTCGGAGCAGGATGACAGCACAGACTGTAAGACGCTATTGATGCCATAGTACAAGACTGTACTGAGATTTGTGAAGATTGTGGAAGAACTGAGGTCTTGAGATTGCAGCCAGACACTTAATTCATTCAGCAGGAAGAGGGTGTCTACCTGTAGTAATTATCAGGGAGGTTCTAGGTAACCCAATTATCAAAGTGATCAATTGTTCTAGACTCAAGTAATATACAGTGGAGTAACATTCATGACATTATTGATTCTACCCCCTCTCCAGTCATCAGAGTGAAGAAGCAGGGGCCCCTTCATTGATCATCCGGCAGCACCACCCTACATTCACTTGTGCCTGGTTCAGAGGCTCAACACTGTGAAGTGATTGCGGATCAGCTGCAGTACCCGGTACAGACACACTTATGTATGTGGCACTGTAACATGGGAAGGTGCTGCTCCTCCTACGGTCAAAACACAGGTGGTGCATCCACTGATCTCAGTATGCCACCGCTACAATGCTCTATAATGCAAATGAATGGGGCACATTGACAATGTTTGCATTCCTGTTGCTGTATTTTCATAATTTATTTTTTACTCTTCTGTCAGTATTGCTGGGTGAGGGGTCATTTATTTTACCTGGTGAGTCAGGAGTGGGGGGAGGGTTATTCCATTTTGGGCTAGATACAACTTTTTGATCTCTTTTGATATCATTATTGCAGGAGGCACTGTTGTAATACATATCAATGGACACAGGCCTATATCTATAGAGAATATTAGATGTGGAGATTGTGGATCAGATCGTCTCACCAGCTCGGTTTTATTTGTCTCCTCTTCATCTTGCATCACAAAATTGAGACGGATGAGAATGTCCTGTATTGTGAGAATAGAAGGATTATTGGCGGAAGGTAAACTATTCGATAAATGCAACAAACACATCATCATTAACGGATCAGTCTGTGACCACGATTAAGAAGCAAGATCTGTGTTTTGTTTTTATACAACCTCGGTTACTTTTCTGACAATGTAAATGAGTCTTTGTAAGCATCAGATCCAAAAAGGCTTAAGGCCATGTTACACACACAGATATATTGGTCACAGATCTCTGGTTGCAGTGAAATCATGGACACATTGTTCTATTTTGTGGCCATGTACAAATGTAACAATGTGTCCATGATTTCACTGCAACCAGAGATCTGCGAACAATATTTGAACAGATCTCTGTAAGGGCCCTTTCACATCAGCGTTTTTCGTAATTCGCGGCAGATGCGGTGAAAAAACCGCATCTGCCGCGTTTGCCGCATAACCGATACACTTGCGGCGCGGTTGCGGTTTTTCCCATAGAAAGTATAGGGGGACTTGCGGCAGATGCGGCAAGTGCGGTTTTGCACTTGCGGCAGGTGCGGCAGCGAAAAAAACCGCAGTCAGCCGCGGTTTTTTTCGCGGCCGCACCTGCCGCAAGTGCAAAACCGCACTTGCCGCATCTGCCGCAAGTCCCCCTATACTTTCTATGGGAAAAACCGCAACCGCGCCGCAAGTGTATCGGTTATGCGGCAAATGCGTTTTTTTCACCGCATCTGCCGCGAATTACGAAAAACGCTGATGTGAAAGGGCCCTTACGTGGTCTTTATGTTTTATGAAATCGGCAGAGGCAACAGAATGAAGATTGGATACTTAATCACCCCGAAAAAACTAACTAAAATCTAAAAGCACCGGAGGGTCCAAGTTGTGTGAATTTCATCAAGGGAACTCATGCAAAATGGCGTGTGTATGCTCCCCAAGGGCCTGTATGCAGCACGCCTGATGAGATAGTGGATGGTGGCCTGAAGAGCATCCCCTCCACCCCCCAGAACGGGGTCAGGGTATCAGTGTCTCCTGGATAGATTGTGTAAATCAAAAGAAAAAGTAGCGTGGAAAATGGATTGGGATCAAAGCCAGTAGAATATAAATATAAGTATAAATATCATTTTATTAGTGAAAAATCATAACAAAAACAAGATATATGGACAATGATAAAAACAATTAAAAAAGCAGAGAACTGCTGTACAAAGTGACTGACTGCAAAGGTGCTGAAATATATACACAAGGGTGCAAATAATCTCAAGTTATGACAAAAAATGGCATATACAGTACAGAAAGTGTCAATACTGAGGCTAAATCATGCTATTCACATCGAGAGATTGATTTATAACCTGATCACAATATCCCCATGTGTCAAATAGGGCATATACAATGGAATAGCCATGTAAGAATCACAGAGATCTCAAAGGAGACAAAGGCAAATCACATGAGCCTCAGTAAAAGAGACAGATTAAAGTCTAGCCATGAGAAATTGACTTAACATGAGGAACACCCAATATTACCATATAATCAAAGGTGCAAGCACATAAAGGAGCAGCCAGTCAGACAAGGGACCCTCACCCAACGCGTGTCGCCCCCCACTGGGGGCTTCCTCAGGGGTCAGAGGGGTATGATATACCCCTGAGGCTCATGTGATCAGGTTATAAATCAATCTCTCGATGTGAATAGCATGATTTAGCCTCAGTATTGACACTTTCTGTACTGTATATGCCATTTTTTGTCATAACTTGAGATTATTTGCACCCTTGTGTATATATTTCAGCACCTTTGCAGTCAGTCACTTTGTACAGCAGTTCTCTGCTTTTTTAATTGTTTTTATCATTGTCCATATATCTTGTTTTTGTTATGATTTTTCACTAATAAAATGATATTTATACTTATATTTATATTCTACTGGCTTTGATCCCAATCCATTTTCCACGCTACTTTTTCTTTTGATTTAACTGAATTGCTCTTTGGCGTGGGATTGGTGATCCTGAACTGTGCCGCCCCCATCTTTTCTTGCTCCTGGATAGATTGTGGCACTGCTTGGCGATGTCAGGATGACTGGTACTAATGTCCAAAGACTCTTAATTTGACTCTGGTCTGGGAAACATGAGAGTCATTCATTGGCACCAATGTCGTTACCATCTAGGAATTGTCTATACACTGACCACATAAGGCCAGACATTGTCATTGTCATGATGGTCTCTCTTACTTTGGAGACTTGTGTAGGTTTGGGATCTTTGTCTCATTCCTGTATTGAGACTTCATTTTAAATGCTTTCTTTCCACTGGCAGTGTAAGAGTTAATGTCAGTTTCTGTTGCTGCAATGCTCCTTAGTTCTCTTCCCAGGTGTGGCTACTTTGTGATCACTTCCATCTCTTTATATGTCACATGGTCCAACATTCAGTGATGGTGATTGAACTCCATTCCTGGCCTGTCTACCTGAGATGAAGGTGCTGACTGTTGCCAAGCCGTCTGCTGCCTACGAGGGTGGCAGCAGGTGTGAAGTTGTTTTTGTTGTTTCCCTTTCTGTATTTCCTTCTCTTCTTCTTGTTATTAGTGCAGCTATTGGGACTAGTGCATCTTCTATTTAGGGCTAACATCAGGGCCAGCAAGAGACTTAGTATCCTGAGGCGCGACAAGATGAAAGAACCTATATAGGGACAGTAGGGAGATCAGGGTATAGCCGAAGATGAGTTCCCTATGAGCACGGCTCTCCATTGCATTTGTCCTCCCCAGTCTGTTGCTGTGTGTAGTGCGCCGGATATCGTTGGTTTCGTGCACCACTGTCACACGCTGTATCCAGACACTCCCTGGTCAGCGCGTTACAGTTGGGCACCAGGAGGAGCTGTACGATCTGACAATAGATCTGAGGATTTCATCCCAGGACCTAACAGCAGTCAGTGCACAGTTGACCATTAAATGGAGGCTTGTGCTACCCCAGCTAAGTGTCCCCAAACCATCCATGACCCATTTTTAAACCAGACATGCTGGATATTGTTGCAAATTTACCACATTGTCTCCAGACTCTTTCACATTGGTCATATTTGCTCTGATCTGTTAAGAGAATGGGCGACAATGGTGGAGCTGCCAATTCTGGTGTTCTCTAGTGAAAACCAATCCAGCCGTATGGTGCTGGGGACAGGCCATGGACCCTCATTCCAAAACTACAGAAGAATCCTAAGAGTGATACCTACAGATATATTAGCTCCTGACATCGCTGTGGTATTGGAAAGTTGAAGAGCCATGTCCAGAAGATCTAAAGGAAAGAGGCACATACAAGTCAGATCACAGGGGTAAAGCAGATCTAAGGTAGAGATAGAGAAATGTCTTACCTGGGACATCCGCACTAGACTCCACGGATCTCCTTCTTCTCCCGGGAAAGATGTGACTCTGGTGAGCAGGAAGGAAAGAAACAAGTTATACACATGGAATCTTCACGAGTCTTTGCCTTTCCCTTTGGAAAATACTTTAGTTTGGCTAAATATCATCATGTTGTAACATTCATTAACGGTTCAGACATTGAGGTCTATGGGTGAAACCATGGCGCTAGTGTTCTTCCTCATGGAGGAGAGTTAATTTGCATACTCTTTTTTTCTCAGAGAGCCCTGGACTATATGTTTTCTCGCACCAACCTGGTAGTCTCCACAAGGAGAAATGGTACCTTACTGCTGCCCTTTCAACAAACTTTGAATAAATCAATAGTATGAGCGATTATAATAATCTTTATAATGTACCTTATCAGATAATCTTCTTCTTTCTCCAGTTATCAGACTGTCTCCCCTTCCCGTAGCTTTTTTAACTCAGTATTCATAATTCAGAGCTGGATGCACAACTAGGCTGCTTAGTACTGCAATATAATATCCATATACCCATACTTCTGCTTTATCTACTCAGTGTTTTATCTCACCACAGGACTGCATTCACAGCTACAATGCTCACTTCTATACTATAATATCATCCATAAAAAGTCAGATAATCAGCTCACCCATCCATAACAAATCATGTACAGCACTGATATTATTGGTAGATGAGCTTGATCAAGCACTATCATCCAGGTGTCCATGCTGATGCAGCTTTCTAGCAAATGTTTGTCTCACTCCAGAGATGAATGCAAAACTATACTGCTCACAACTGTCATATAATATCATCCATATGTCCATGCTGTTGCTACTTTCTAGTAAGTGTTTTATCTCACCACTGGACTGCATTGACAGCTACACTGCTCACTACTGTAATATAATATCATCCATATGTCCAATGCACTGCTGCTTTATAGTAAGTGTTTTATCTCACCACAGGACTGCATTGACAGCTGCAATGCTCACTACTGTCAGATAATATCTATATGTCCATGCTGCTGCTTTCTAGTAAGTGTTTTATCTCACCACAGGACTACATTGACAGCTACACTGCTCATTACTGTAATATAATATCATCCATATGTCCATGATGCTGCTTTCTTGTAGGTGTTTTATCTCACCACAGGACTACATTGACAGCTACACTGCTCACTTCTGTAATATAATACCATCCACATGTCTGTGCTGCTGCTGCTTTCTAGTAGATGTTTTATCTCACCACAGGACTACATTGACAGCTACACTGCTCACTTCTGTAATATAATACCATCCACATGTCTGTGCTGCTGCTGCTTTCTAGTAGATGTTTTATCTCACCACAGGACTACATTGACAGCTACACTGCTCACTTCTGTAATATAATACCATCCACATGTCTATGCAGCCGCTCCGTGCTCATGATCTGCGTTTAGTGCAGGGCGGCTTCCACCTGCATTCACCCGATGGAGATCTCTTCTTACTCAGCAGCAATAAATTAACATGCTACAGAGATGCAGAAGCGCGGCAACCTGCACTGCAGCTGAAAACACACTGCATTTTGTACAAATCCCATCCACTATGCTGCAACTGTACAATGCAACATTTTGGATGCAGCAGCATTCAATACGCTGCAATTTCTGACTGTGTGCATGCAGCCTTAGGGTACCTTTTCACGTGGCTACATTCCTAGGGTGGCTACAGGTAACTTACTGGTTGCAGTGAAATCATGGAGAGATTATTCCATTTGTACACAGCAACAAGATAGAACCTTGTTTCCATGATTTCACTGCAACCAGTAAGTTACCTGTAGCCACCCTAGAAATGTAGCCGCGTGTAAAGGTACCCTTAGGGGCCCTTTACACGCCGCTACTGGAGGATGGATACAACCTGCTACAGGCTACAAATGTAGCTTGTAGCGTCAATATAGCCCGTAGTAGCGGCGTGTGAAGACGGGACCAGACAGCCGGCAACAGATACATCTGTTTCCGAGCACTGCTCGAAAACAGATGGCTACAAAGCCGATTGCAGCGAGCTGTATCGGCGTGTAAAGAAGGAACAGAAGTGTTGTTTCTACAACATGCTATGTAGCTGGGGCGTGACACAGGCTCCGGGTTTCCGCGCCCCCTTCAGCGATCATTGGAGGAAGCTCCGGTGTTGCGATTGGTTGTCGCCGCACAGGGCGGCATATTTAAGGAGCTGACGAGTCACACTACACAATTGCTCGAGCGTCAAGTATTAATCAGCCTCCTGCGATGCCTGGCCAATCATGGTATTATTGCTTTGTCCTATCAGCGTACGGACGTCTCGTAATCCACAATTGTAGCACGCCTATGTGCTGTCCCTGCTGCACCAGGTACGCCCATAGTAGCTGGTTGTAGCGGTGTGTAAATGAGCTAAGATGAGCTACAGATGGCTACTTGAGACACCCGGCGATGTATCTAGCTATAGATGTAGCATAGCGTAGCGCACCTTGTGGCGGCGTGTAAAGGAGGTGCGTTTACCGTTTGTAACCGTTTGGGCGTGCTCGTGCACGTGAAGTAGCGGGTTGTATCCATCCTCCAGTAGCGGCGTGTAAAGGTACCCACAGTGTTTACCTCACCACAGGACTGGATTCACAACTACACTACACAATACAGCTGTATAATGTCCTTCATGTTTCTGAACATGTGCTACATAGAAACAGGAGGGAAGGTATCCCATATATCTGTGTGTACTGATTATGGAAGACATCATTGCAGCTAGTTTCCACCCAGAGACAACTGACAATTAGAGATGGAGCTAGCAGGAAAAATGGTGATAGTGCAGTATAAAAATGATATAGTGCTATTCCTCATGTACACACAGAGGACAGCTTATTGTGAACAATCACCTGAAATGACGCATTAATCATTACCTCTTGGCCCCATATATTGTGGATACATATAGTGCCACATGAAAAATAAAAGTATTCACCCATCTTTTAAACAGACTTCGTGACTATGAATATTCAGTGGGGTTACTCACGGTGATAGCTCTTCGTACTGTAGACCGCGTGACATTATGATCTGTCTCCATTTGACAGTGAGAACCATCTGCAAAAAAAGAGAATAGTAACGTGGAATTTGTCTGAACTATCCCCAAGATGGATGTCAGAAGGGTCTTCATGTCATTGGGGTTTTCTTACCTGTCTGGCAGATGAAACCGTTTTGTAGCAGACACAGTACAGACTGTATATCCGCAATATGTGTTAAAACCGGACATAACATCTGCAGCAGGGCATCTGTATTCCTGGGGTTGTAAACTGTACAGGGAAACACAACCTGGTTATAAAGCTCTTAAAATTATATAGAAATGTAATTGTATAACTAATGGCGGGCCACAACCTTCTGGGGGCCACAAATTCTGAGGTTTTAAAGCTTCATTAGAAAGTAAAGTATCCAAGTCTGCAGTCAGCCTGGTAAATACACTTGACACGCCCCGCAGGGCCGTGGAGTACTTGGAACAGGGCAACAGTTCTGCTGGGGAGTCACGGGGGTTGAGACCTGGCTCCATGACCTTAGTGGTGTCAATAAAAGTTTGGGGAGTTTGGTTTAAGGGATGGTTGTCATGACGCCACCCGAGATGTTTGGCTATTGATTGCCGATGCTGCGGTGCGGGACCTCTGGGGATGATGGAAATGCAGCCAAGGGTAGAGCGGTTCCCCAGGGCAACCGGTATTGTCTGAGGCAGTGGCAGGCCGCAGGATTCTGCAGGCTGAGGGAGACGGATGGGCCCTACTGGGGCAAGTTCTCTGTGGCCTGCTTGGCTTATCAGTCGGTGTCTCTGCAGGCAGGCAAATAAACAGTCTCACACACAGCTTCTGAGCTCTGTACCCGGTTTACTTAGTGTTCACTTTAGCAATGCCGCTGGGTACTGTTCCTTGCCAAATCTCAATCCAGATAGTCCTCCAAGAACTGAGATAGCTCGTCCAAGACACCTCTTTATGTTCCTTTCTCTGTTCGCCTCTCTCCTGCTCACGCCTCTACACACAGAGCCCCAATCCCGCAGCCACGGTTCCTGTCGAGTGACCAGTACCAAGTCCCCTGACCCTAGTACAGCTACCTTCTCGGCAGATGTGTCGGGTGTTAGCCACAGCTCCTCTAGATCTCATGGCCTCCTGTTCTGTGGTTGGAGTATGGAGTCTCCTCGCCACCTTCAGGGCCAGTCCCCTGGTTCTCAAACAGTCCTTTCGTCTGACTCCGATCAAATTTGGATTTGGGTGCACGGGTGGTTCTCTCTGTCTCTGCCCATGCCCCTAGGGCTCACTCTGCCTTGCTTGCTGTCTGCTGTTCCACAATCCCGGACGAGCTCCTTGCTGCTCAAGTCCTTCGGGTCCTCTCACCTTGACCTCTTCCCACTCAACTCTCAATTCAAGTCTCCTTTTTCTAACTTCCCACCCCACACATTCCTCCCCTCCGTCCCCTTGCTGAGCCCTCCCTCTATGTGTTGGGTGCTTGGTAGGTGTACCTTGAGACTGCATTATATTATCTGTAGGGCTATGAGGCTGCATTATATTATCTGTAGGGCTATGAGGCTGCATTATATTATCTGAAGAGCTATGAGGCTGCATTATATTATCTGGAGGGCTATGACACTGCATATATTATCTGGAGGGCTATGAGGCTGCATTATATTATATGGAGGGCTATGAGGCTGCATTATATTATATGACGGGTTATAAGGCTGCATTATATTATATAGATGGCTATGAGGCTGCATTATTCTATGTAGAAGGATATGAGGCTGCATTTTAATATATGGAGGGCTATGAGGCTGCGTTACCAGAATAAGGGCATATTCCATGAGGAGGACCATATATAGCAGGATGAGGGGGATTAATACATAATGAAGGGGAGAGGGGTCAATTCATTAGTCTTTATAGTATTTAGAACATTACATGGGGCCCATACATCTGACCAATGTGGGCACCGCGGGGGAAGGGGGGGGCCAGGTCAAAATTTTGCATCGGGGCCCTTCAGACTCTAGTTATGCCACTGATACCACATCATCTGTTACACAAAGTGGAGGCAGTGTGATGGCCGGGCATGCATGGCTGCCAGTATCCCTGGGTCCCTAGTGTTTATTGATGATGGACAGAAGCAGCCGGATGAATTCTGGGGTTTTCAGAGACACTGTCTGCTCATATCCAACCAAAGTCCAGCTAAACTGATTGGTTGGTGTTTTATAATATAGATGGACAATGACCCAAAACATAAAGCCAAAGCAACCCAGGAGTTTACTAAAGCAAAGAAGTGGAATATTCCTGAATGGCCAAGCCACCTGATCTCAACCCAACAGACCAGCATTACACTTGGTAAAGACTAAGCTTCAGACAGGAAGGCCACAAACAAACAGCAACGGAAAACTGCTGCAGAAAGGCCTGGAGAGCATTATAAAGGAGGAAACACAGCGTCTGGGGATGCCCATGAGTTCAAGACTTCAGTCATTGCCAACAAAGGGTTTTCAATCAAGTATTAGAAATTAACATTCTATTTACAATTATTTAATTTGTCCAATCACTTTTGAGCCCCTGAGATGAAGGGATTGGGTTTAGTAATGCTTTCGTTCCTTACATTTTCTGCCATTGTTGTGATCAACCACTGTATTAAAGCTGAAACTCTGAACTTAAACTGCATCTGAATTGTTTTGTTCACAATCCATTTTGGTAATGTATAGAACAAAAACTAGAAAAATGCTGTCTCTGTCCAAATATATATGGACCTAACTTTATGACCATGAAGTCTGAGCTGTGTATATTCCCCAGGTGTGAATATCTTGGAAGACATTAGAGGGGTTGTCCTGGACTTTATTATTGATGAATGAGCTCAATCAACTGAAGGGGAGGCGGCACAACGGACGTGACACAGCGCCATACTCTGTACAGTGGCTGTGATCGGTACTGCAAGCTCACTCAATATGTTAACAGAAGGGAATTCACCCTAATAATTAAAGTGTTATTCCCCCCAAAAATAAAGTAATACTTTAGCCTGAGGATAGGGGATAATTTGTTGATTGCTAGGGTCCAACCACTGGGACCCCCAGCAATCCCAAAATTGGATTTACAGGACCCCATGAGCGGGATTCTATAGTCCAGTCCTGAACTAAGCAGAGGTGCACATGCTGGACGTTTGTTCCACTCATGGTCTATGGGACTCGTACATAGTCACGTACAGTTCTCTGTAGCCCCATAGATGATAAATGGAGCAGAAGCTGGGTATGTACACCATTTCTCCATCTGGGAGAGGGATACAGAGCCCTGATCTAGGTATCCCTGGGGGTCCCAGAGACTTCCGATTATCATTATTATTATGCATTGCTTATATAGCGCCATCATATTACGCAGCACTTTACAGAGATTATTATCACTGACCCCATTGGGCTCACAATCTACATTCCCTATCAGTCTTTGGAGTGTGGGGTGAAACCGAAGAACCCGGAGGAAACCCACACAAACATGTGGAGAACATACAAACTCCTTACAGATGTCGTCCTTGGTGGGATTCGAACCCCGGTAATCAGCAAGCTATCCTTTATCTAAGGGTACGGACACACTGGGGTGGAAGTCGGACGACTGCAATGCATGATTTTATTTTGTGGATGGATGTGTGGCATCTGTGTCACAGGAACATGATGGTTCAGCATCTGCAGCATCACCACCATCTTCATGTCTACCAGATGTGGCATTAAATGTGGAAGCTGCAGCCGCTGCAATACCGCAACCTTCAGTGGACCTCAGACATAGTTCAACTGTTGTTGTGCTACATCCTATATCCCCCTTGGCATCTCCAGTACTGTGTGGGTTAAGGCGGCGAAATGAGGCACCCATTAGGGAGCATAGCCACGATATTCACACAGGTGTACGGGAGGATAGAGCGCGCACAGGTCATGATGATGGGGAGGAAGCGTTTGCCCATAGTCTGACCAGTTTTTTGCACAACATTCCACGGCCAGTCAGACTACGGGTTAGGGCAGCATAGTCATAGATGCATGTTTGCCACCTAACAATCCAAGAGTTGTGTTCAATCTTCTGGAACACTGGCAAAGTTTGTAGGACAATCATTTATGCATGCCACACACAAGTAACATCCAGACATCATCAACATCATGTGACCAGACGCTGCACCTACCGAATGCAACCCAAAGGGTTGCTACACAGCCAACAGCTATGTTGAGGCAACCTACATTAGAAGAAGATCAAGCCTCTACTCATGTCCAAAATATTTCCAACAGAAACATAGGAACCCAGTCTGAACAACATCATCAGGCCCCAACATTTCAAACACATAGGCCAATACAAGAAGCATCTGATGTGTTATATGGGGAACCCACTTAAAGTTTGGAAGGGCAAGGCCCTGACACACATGGCCACCAACGTCCACGTCATGTACTTGAGAGCACAATTGTAGAGCACCATACGCCTCAAATGGTTTGTTTACTACAGCAAAATCCAAACCATGGGGAAACAAATGACACCTTGGTTGGCCCACAACAGGCCAAAGATTATTCCCAAAAAAGGCAGCAATCACACACATCCAACATGTCTACCCAGGATGCCAGCATTACCGTTGAAGGGGACACACATAGGCTAACAAAAACCAATCTGCGCACCAACCATGGGTCGACTCATAGTTCAGCAACATATCACGATTTGTAAATGTGACTGTTCTGGTGTGTTATTTTTATATGTGTATAGGTCTGTATGTTTACGGACAGTTCTTGTTTCTAAAGTGTTATTGGCTATGTTAGAAAGGTTGGAATTTTGTACTCAAGAAAGCCACGTTAGTAGCATTTTAAACATAAAACAGTGTGTTGTTGTGCTGTTTAAATTAGGAGCAACACAATATTTCTCTAATGTTGTTGGAAATAAACATGGACATTTTGAGACCTATGTCAAAAACAGTATGCATGCAGACACTCTGACATCTTTTAACACAATATGCCAGTTCAACAATGTTACAAAGACATACCTTGACCTGTACAGGCCCTAGATAACTCATGAACATACAACGGTTTGTAAAGGCACATGAATGATGGCTAAGGAGTTACAGTAGTTCAACAGCAGGGTATGGAGTGTCTTACTATGTGTGACAAAAGATCTTGCAGTTTGTTTAGCCATGTGTGGTAAAGCAAATAGTTATGCGGACACATGCCTTAAATAATACTTAACCATGTTATGTAACACTTGGCTTGCATCAGTATACGAGACGCCCACGGCCATTAATAACACAACTTGGGCATAAGCCATCAATGCAGGCCACGAAAATAAGGGCATTGTCTACAACTCATGGCGTTTTCATGCCGAAACACATTGTTACATTTGTGAATTGTAGTAGGTGATGGCAGGACTGAGCCTCACCATCGGTAGGTTATATGTGGGGCGGAAGACTTGCGAGGTAGCCATGACATTGGACAGGGCAACTGTGTTATAAGCAAAAAAAAAAAAAAAAACACTGCTACATAACAAGGTAACTGCACAAAAGGAGTATGGGATGAACACCCAGTCTACGACACCGTAAAGGACCTAAATGAATTACTATCATCATTAACACTCTCCTACAAAACCCACCACGACAATAACACAACAGCAATGCTAGAATAGAAGGCAATACACCTTGCAAAAGGAATCATATTTACCATGTACCAATATACAACAATATGTTAGTAAGCATCAATCAAGAACAATGTCACTCAAGGCTTTCTTTCAACACATACACAAAGGATTTGACGTAAGGAGTGTTGTCATTCCCACAATGTGGGCAAGTGTGTAGGCAACGTGGTGTCTGATTTCAATTACAAATCGCACGTGGAATCCGCTTTTCACACGGACAGCACACGGATTACATTCAGACACCACTCAGATGTCATCCGAGAAAATGTCGGACATTCGCATAGCAGTTGGATGCAAAACGGAGCAAACAACGGATGTCACTCATCCGTCTCTCCTGGATGAGAATCGGACCGTTTTTTTTCACGCCAGTGTGTTTTCAGCCTTATTGAAACTTTTTGATTAGCATTTCCTTCTGCATATATTCTGACTTTTGGAAAACAAGACTGTATTACCATAATTCAATTTTAATGGCACTCCACATAAGATTTACTATTGGAGTATAACTCTTGGGCCCTGTGTACACAGTGCATTTTTATGCATTTTTAGTGCAGTTTTGTCATAAATCTGCATGCCTATCCTGATATCAGCAAAGTCAATGAGGATCCTGAAGTGTTATGCACACAGTGCTTATTTTCCCCTTGCAGATTTGGTGCAGAATATAATCTGCAGCATGTCAATCATTGGTGCTGATTTAGGCTGGCTTCACACCACGGTAAGGTCCGGTCCAGGGCTGTCAGGGATGAACCTGACAGCCCCGGACCGGATCACGACACAGAACCGGAGGGCAAATATGCCCTCTGGTCCGGTGTGCAGCCGGACGCAGCTGCAGGACTAGGGCTCGCAGGGAGCTAGCCGCGGTCCTGAAACAACAGCGGCGTGCAGCCGCAGGTGTCCGGTTCCCGGATCCCCCCGGACCAGGACAATCCGGCCCCATAGACTCCCATATTAGGGAGCGCCGGATTGCACCGGATCCGGGAGGATCCGGGGGAATCCGGGATACGGCAATTTGGGGAGATTTTTCTCCCTGGACCCAAAAATGTTGCAAGCAACGTTTTTGTCTCTGGTGAGAAAAATACGAATTCTCACGGATTCTTCCGGAGAGATGGAAACCGGATGGCAGAGAGCTGCCATCCGGCTCCATAGGATACTATGGGGCCAAAATCCGGTCTGGGGCTGTTTGGTTTACACCGGACAGCCCCAGATCGGACCTTACCGTGGTGTGAAGCCAGCCCTACCTGTGTTTTTTAGCCAGTCCACCCATCGAGTTCATTATGAAAAATGCATTAAAAAGGCGTTTTCGGTGCGTTTTTCTGCCAGTTGATGCAGATCTTGTGCACATATCAGTCACATGCATCATATACTCTAAATGTTTCTCTAGTATAGTGAATTGGGGTTTACCACACATGGATACCGTGCAGGTTCACATGCAAGAACACACAGATCTTTAATACAGCCAGGAGGTTTTGTTGTCATTTATGGCATATTGTAATTATTTGCAAAAGTGTCTTAAATAGAACCAAATGCAATTTCAGCAACTGATAGCACAGGTTACTCAGTATCACGTGTATACATTCATTGGTGGGATTTGCAGAAGATTTCCTGCTTTGTGTATAACGATTTACAAAATCTCATTCATATGCTGCAGAAATAAACTGCAACAGAAAGTGACAAAGTGACCAGCGACCCGCGTAACGAACTGTTATTGCTGATTTCGTCCCTTGCCATGCAGCAATAGCAATCAATCTGCAATGCAATCCGCATGTGCTGAATATCTGAATGCACTGTTATGGTTAATACCTTGTTTGATTGTCATTTAAGCCATTTATATATCTTTGATAACTTTGTATTGTATCAGATTTTTAAGTGCTACTCAGAACAGCAATGACAGCGTAATTGATTTTGTGTTGCTACATTAAAAATTCATTCATTCAAACTAGTTATCTCTGTTCAAAAAGATTCAGCAGAATCCAGGTCTTGTGTCTTTAAGCCCCTATTGTTTATAAGAGCAATAAATACTTGGTCTGATCAACCAAAGAGCAGACAAGGTTGTACACTGACAGACTATGAGTGTGTGTTCTTGTCTCTGTGATTTGGGAGATCCCTTGTGCCTCACCCCAAAAGTAAATTAACCCCTTCACGACCAAGGACGTTGAGGTACATCCTTGGTCGTCCCCCTCCTTTTGATGCATGCTCACACGCTGAGCTCGCATCATTCCCTTATTTCATCAGCTGACATGTGCATCTAAGGCCGACTTCACACCATGGTATTCGTGATCCCTATGGGGCCGGATGGCATTGTTTTGCCATCCAGTTTTCATCTGTCCGGGAGGATCCGTGAGAATTCGGGTTTTTGTCCCAGACACAAAATTGTAGCTTGCTGTGATTTTCTGAAAAAAATCGGATCCTCCTGGATCCAGCGCCCTCTAACATGGGAGTCTATGGCGCCGGATCGTGCCGGATACAACAGAAAATCGGTCCGCTTCCCGGACGCCGGGTGCTGAGGCTCAGCGTCGGCCGGCGCTGAACTTCAGCACCGTGGAGAGCTCCCCGCTGACATTTCAGGATTTTGAAATTTCGGCAGAGACAGCTCCTGAATTCTGCAATCTGCCAATTCCGGCAGAAAACAGGACCAGAGGGCATATTCTCCCTCTGGTTCTGTTCTGTCCGGGGCTGTCAGGTTCTGTCCGGTGCTTCCTACAAAACACTGGACAGAACATGGAGAGGGTTTATACTATCCAAGCTCTCTCCTACTGAGCTTCGAGCAGTGGTTCTTCCATTCGTGCAATCACCATGGTATCTGTTGGGAGAGTTGCAGGGGTCTTTGGGTGGGCTTCAGATATCTACAACCCTGGATGGAGCAGACCAGGAGTGACAACCTACCTTCTTGGGGCTCTACATCTACTGAGGTCCAAGGTCAATACTCAGTACTGTTCATGAACATGGTTTATCGCCGTATGTTTTGAACTGAACTCTAGTACTTTCGGCTGAACTCAAGGGTGGCTGAGGTTGGGGGGAGGGGGGATGGATTGTTTAATTGTTTATTTGTTTATTGGTCTATTTATTTGTTACCGTACTGAAAACTCAATAAAAATATGTTACAAAAAAAAAACAAAAAAAAAAAAAACACTGGACAGAACCTAACACGGGAAAAATGTGGTGTGAAGCCGGCCTAAGAGATGCGAGCAGATCCCCGATCTACCTGCAGCTCTTGACTCCTTAGATTGCGCTGTCAATCACTGACACTGTGGGGATTACGCTATACCCTGCCGGCATCAGTGACCCCATGATGCGATCACGGGACCTCAATGTGCTGCCATGACAGCGCAGGGTCCTCTTGGGACCACAGAAGATGTCATGACTCACTTTTTGTGAGTTACTCACATCCACAGAAAGCGATCATTTCTCCTGCTCACAGCCCAAACAATCGGACTGTGCAGTATGGAGGCGCCCTAAGGGGACATGTAAACTTAAGTAAGAATTAGAAAAAATAAATGTTTATAAATAGGAAAAAAAAAAAAACTAAAGGTTCAAATCACCCCCCTTTTGCCCCATTGAAAATAAAACTATAAGGCTGGTTTCACACTGCAGTTTTTTCCTGATCAGGTTCCATCAGGTTTGAGTGTCAAAACCAGGAGAGTCTCCAAAACTCAGAACAGGTGTCAATCTTTCAATTATAGTTTTTCTCTGCAAGTTCCTCTCCTGGTTTTGGCACACAAACCTGATCGAACATGATCAGGGAAAAAACTGCAGTGTGAAACCAGCCTAAGGAAAAAAAAAACAACACGTTTGGTATCGCCTTGCTCAGAAATACCTGCTCTATCAAAATATAAAATCAGTTAATCAGATCTGTAAACTGCATAATGGTAAAAAAGTACAAACACCAAAATTACGTTTTTTTGGTTGCTGCAACATTGCGATAAAATGCAATAATGGGTGATCAAACCATTGCAAAAGAGGGAGGAAAAACCAAAACGGAAAAATGGAAAATCGCCCAGGGGTGAAGGGGTTAATGTGCTCCACATTTGTTACTGAAGTTTCTGAAACTAATCATCATTATCTATAATGATGGAAGCACATAGATTTCTGCAGCCAATCTGCGGTGGGCAGCTATACCCTTCTAGAGAGCGCTGGTGCATATTGTTCACCGTCTGCAATCCGTCATACCGAGCATAGAACAAGTCAATCTCACCTAGATCCTTCTGGGCGACCCACCAGCGTGACGTCTCATTTATCTGTTGTGCCAGAGGTGCCAAGTTGTCATCGTCCACACTGGCCAGGTGCCCCCCGCAAGCCGCACAGGACCTTCTTGCACCCCAAAAATCCGTCCTATGTTCCACAAACCAAAAACAGGAGTCTGAAAATGAAAATCCCCTTCCTGGGCATAATAGAGCGCCACAGCTACCCAGCTGGCAAAATAATGAAAGTAGACCAAAGAGGGAAAGAGCCTGGAGTATCGTCATCCTAATCCAGACTAGAGGATTCCCACCGAGAAAGGATGAACAGGAAGTCAGGGAGTGAAAAATGTCATGTATCTATGAAAATGAGGCAATCAGGGCAGACAATGGGAGGGGAGGCTGCAGCCCTACAGGTCCACACACCTCATCCAAATCCTGAGAAGCAACTGAGGTGTAACTAGAATGGGTCCGGGGGGGCACGCTCGGGCCCTGAACATTCGTGGGGCCCAATAGGTCTCTTTTTGCCGGTATGAGGAGACCAATACTAATAAAATCTTGTGATAGTTGGGTACCTATTGGAGATTTTTAATTGCGTCTTCTATGCCTTAAATTTACAGCAAGAAAATATTCAGCTCACTACACTCCTTATGAGAAGTCCAAAAACACGGAGACAGCCCAGTCATGGCCATTCAAGGAGCAAAACCCAATGAAGAGAAATCCAACGAGCCGAGAGGAGAACATAGGCATAAAAGCTTAATATTTATTAAAAGATGCAAACAGACAAACACCAGTAAAAACCCTATGACCCCCCTCACCCCCAATCCAACGCATTTCGGCGTGGCCTTAATCATGGAGTTGCCATCTAAAGTTGGGTTTTGGGTGTGGGGGTTGTAGGAGTTTTTCAGGTATCTTGTCTATTTGTATCTATGGATTAATAAATATCAAGCTTTTATGCCTCTATTCTCCCACCTGAGGAAGATGGCAATCCGCCATCGAAACGCGTCATGGAATCTAACAATAAATTTAAGTATAAGTATTGCCCCCTCCTGTGTTCTCTATCTTAGCACTCTCAGGCCACATTTTTTGTTCATCAAATCCATCTACAGTGTACCAGCCTTAGAATAAAGCTGATCCCACTACAGTGTGACAGCCCTAGAATAAATCTGATCCCCCTACAGTGTGACAACCCTAGAATAAAGCTGATCCCCCTACAGTGTGACAGCCCTATAATAAAGCTGATCCCCCTACAGTGTGACAGCACTAGAATAAAGCTGATCCCTCTACAATGTGACAGCCCTAGAATAAAGCTGATCCCTCTACAGTGTGACAGCCCTAGAATAAAGGTAATCGCTCTACAGTGTGACAGCCCTAGAATAAAGGTGATCACTCTACAGTGTGACAGCCCTAGAATAAAGCTGATCACTCTACAGCATGACAGCCCTAGAATAAAGCTGATCCCTCTACAGTGTGACAGCCCTAGAATAAAGCTTATCCTGCTACAGCATGACAGCCCTAGAATAAAGCTGATCCCTCTACAGCATGACAGCCCTAGAATAAAGCTGATCCCACTACAGCATGACAGCCCTAGAATAAGGCTGATCCCTCTACAGTGTGACAGCCCTAGAATAAAGCTGAATCCCTCTACAGCAGGGGTCTCAAACTCGGCTGGGTTGGTGGGCCGCACATAGAGAAACATTTATAGTGGGGGGCCGCATCCTTTGTAGGACTAAGTGATATTTTTAGTAATACCAGAATTTTTTTTTTGCTCAATGTAGTAAAGTACAAAGCCTGATCCCTTTCTTGTAGTAATGTCCCCATCCTGTAGTAATGTCCTTTTCTACTAATGTCCCCCATCCTGATCCCCTTTTCTAGTGATGTCCCCCATCCTGATCCCTTTTTCTAGTGATGATCCCTATCCTGATTCCTTTTTATAGTGATGTCCACTATCCTGATCCCTTTTTCCAGTGATGTCCCCCATCGATCATGATCCCCTTTTGTAGTGATGTCCCCTTACTGATCTCCTTTTCTAGTGATGTCCCCCATCCTGATCCCCTTTTCTAGTGATGTTCCCCTTCCTGATTTTCTTTTCTAGTGATGTCCCCCATGTCATTCCCCCTTCGAAGTGATGTCCCCATCCTGATCCCCTTTTATAGTGATGTCCCCCATCTTGATCTACTATTATAGTGATTCCCCCCATCCTGTTTTACCTTCTTTTTACACACTCAAATACACATTCTATCACACTCACATACAAACCCACACACAACCCCCCCCCACACACACACACATACTCTCACACACTCACACACATCCTCATACACACTCTTACACTCACACTCATACACACACTGAAACTCGCACAGACTTATACACATATCCTCACTCACCCTCACACACACACCCTCTCACACACGCTCACACTTTTCTCACTTTAATGATGCATCGCTCCAGTGCAGGGGGCCGCCACGGTCCCCGCTGTGCTGGCTTCCGGCTCCGCTGTGCTATGACTTCCTCCAGTCGCCGCTCAGACAAGCTCTGTTGCTCATCAAGATCAATGCAATCTGCCAGTCAGAAGCCCGCAGGTGACGTCATATTCTGCCGTCAACTGCGGGCCTCTCATTGGCTGGCAGCTTGTATTGATCTTGCTGAGTGGCAGAGCTTGTTAGTGCTGCGAACAGAAGTCATCACACAGCAGGGACTGCAGTGGCCCCCTGCACTGGAGCAATGCATCATTAAGTTGTCCAAGGTGCCGCGGGCCGCATAGTGAAGCCCCAGGGGCCGCATGCGGCCCCCGGGCCGCGAGTTTGAGACCCCTGCTCTACAGTGTGACAACCTTAGAATAAAGTTGATCCCTCTACAGTGTGACAGTCCTTCAGATATTTGTAGACAGCTATGAAGACTTCTCTCTGTCTTCTTTTTGACAAGCTAAACATTCCCAATTCCTACACTATTCAGTCATGGGGTAACATTCTCCATTCACCCAACACAGACTCCTCCATCAGGCACAGATAGAGCAGTGTGATCCTTCATTGCACAGAACACATCTCCTCCAGAGTCTAGTGGTGGCGATTTTACACCGCTCCATCCGATGCTCAGCATTGTTCTTGGTGATGTATGGTGTACATAACACATCTCCTCCAGAGACCAGTGGTGGTGGTTTTACACTGCTCCATCTGATGCTCAGCATTGTGCTTGGTGATATATGGCGCATAGAAAACATCTCCTCCAGAGTCCAGTTGGTGGTGGTTTTACACCGCTCCATCTAACGCTCGGCATTGTGCTTGGTGATGTATGGCTGCACAGAACACATCTCCTCCAGAGTCAAGTGGTGGCAGCTTTACATCACTACATCCATCGCTCGGCATTGTGTTTGGTGATGTACGGCTGCTGCTGCTTGACCATGAAGCTCCCAGTGGCGCAGCATGTTTTTTTTCACTGGCATCCGTCCTGCTCCAGCATTGTGTTTGGTGATGTATAGCTGCAGCTGCTCGGCATTATGCCTGGTGATGTTCAGCTGCAGCTGCTCGGCCATGAAGCTCCCGGTGGGCGCACTGTTTGTGCTGATGTTATAGAGGAGGCCTGGACTCTGCAGTTATGGGGTCAGCAGAGCGGTGGGAAATTTTCTGTCCTCTGCTCCTCAGCTCGTGGTCCCCACTCTGTAACTTACGGGGTCTCCACTTCGTGGCTGAATTTCTGCGGTTTCTTCCACTTCTGAATAATATCACTCACAGGTGATGGGGAGATATAGGAGGAAGAAATGTCATGAGCGGACTTGTTACCCCTGGTGGGTCCTATTACAGGCCGCGCTGGTATCAGTAAGCTCTGCACCACTGGCCATGCTATAAAGGCAGATGGCACAGCGGAGGAATGATATTATACATCGGGGGCGAGGGTATACACTGAAGGAGAACAGGGGGAGAGGAGCCAGAGGTTTTACACTGAAGGCAATAATACTGGATGAAAAACCTAAATTTGATGATTAAGACGTGCAAGCTCAATAGTTGAATCCATAGAGTGGAGTTAGGTAATGACATATAATGAAGACAGATGGGATGTGTCACAGTGATGATCTGTAGTGTGGGCACATTGGCCTCGCGTGCTTGCTGCGTCTTCTCATTAGCGCGCAGTATGTTTGTGCTGTATGTTTGCTCAGTTCTCTGCACACACGCCGCTCTCATTATGGCGTCCTATGTTTGCGGTGTCTGTTTGCTGATATTTGAATACCAAGCCTCTGATTTGCACAGTGCATTATATGTGACTGATGGGGCACCCTGGAATATTTGTGGTGTGGATGCTTTATATCCTTGATTGCACGGGGCACATTTGTTTATTCAGGGGCTCATCCTTTCTAGTAAAGATCCAAGTAAGACAATGTGTGGAGGGTCATAGTCACAGGTTGGACTTAAATGACACTTTTATTTTCAAATTTGCAATGTGTGACACATACCTGCCACGAATCACAATGTTTGCCGGCAATTTTACAAACAAGTGACAGTACAAAAAGGATTGGAACGGGAAGACGTACGTCATCTGGGGGCTGCACTTCCAAAAAATTAGCAATATATAGTTTTATGACATATTTGACATATGGAGTATATACAGGGGTGTAACTATAAGCAGCGGTTGCAATCACACCCGGGCCCTGGAGCCTAGGGGGGCCCAAAAGTCTCTGTGGCCTATAGAAAAAGACTATTGCTATTAAAGATGTGCAATAATTGGGGCCCCATTGGTGCTTTCACATCGGGACCCACGAGCTTCAAGTTACGCTATTGAGTATATGTATATATGTAATGATAGAGTTGTGTGCACTCCATTATCTAAACATGATTAGGAATTTTATTTCAAGCCATAGAATAACATACACCTCACCAAAACAATGAAACACCATGAAATGCCATCAATGGTGCAGTGTGTAAGCTGGGACTCAAAGTGTTAACCCCCCCAGTGCTTCTACAACAAGATACATTTTATTATAGCGAAGACAAAATATTGCTAAAACCCCCCAAGAAGGAAAAAATATTGGATGCGAGATACAAATAATTTGATATCTACTATAATAAGCAAAGATAGATGGTGAAGTCAAAAGTACACTGTGAGCAGATACCCATGTGTTTCGCTGCTAAAGCTTCTTCAGGGGAAGATTTATTTTAATATCTAAATGTTTGTAAATATTATGTGTTATACGTCTATGTGCATGTCTGTCCTGAAGCCAACAAAGTCTGATAATTATGAAGTGTCATGCCAAGGTTGTTTTCATTTTTTTTCCTTGCAGATTTTGTTGCAGAACAAAGCAGCAGCGTGTCAGTTATAGCAGTGTTTCTCCATTCACACCATTGCAATGATCAATTAACGCATGTGTGTTGTTCACACAGTGCGATTTTGGTGCCTTTCTCCAAAGGCGCACGCTGCCTTAAATCATGTCTGGATGCCAAAATTTCTCTCTCTTGCAAAAATGCCCCCATTTTCACCGGTGTTTTGGATCCGATTTCCATAGTTTTTTTTCCATGTCAGTTCTATAAGTTTTTTTAGAACATCGAAATAAAAAAATAAATAATTTCTAAAGCTTCTCCTATCAGAGTCCACAAAAAACCTAACAGAGCACAGACAGCATTATGGGTGCGGGATTCTGAGTCTGGAAATAAAGGACACGTGAACACCACTGGCTTTGTGCACAGAGTTTTTCAAGGAGTCTTTGAAGCCGACATTGAATGGCAACTCCCCAAATATCACACCAGTGACTGCTTGTTAACTGGGTGTCACACACACAAAGGATAAGTAGCCGCACCACCACCCAGCTGGTTCCTGTACAGACTAGTGCTCCAACTGCGCAGTCCCTAAAGGTACCTGCACAGATAGGAATACCCCTGACCGCAGCACTAGATGATGATGTCGGGCCCCTCGGGACAGGGGTACTCGGTACCGGACCGGATGGTGCCGGGAAGTCACGGGTGGCTTGGTCCGGACCGTGTCCCGGGCTCGGCAAGAAAAGGGGTTTATTTACAGGGGAAATGTCAGTCGTGACGCCACCCACTATATGCGGCCAGTAAGGGGGCCGCCGCTGCTGCAGAACCTCCGGGGATGATGTAGTGGCAGCATAGATGGTATAGTTCCTGTGGGTAGAACTGTATTCCCCGGGGCAGTGATGGTATAGTCTATAAGGGGTATAGATGGTGGAGACGGGGTTAAAGGACACATACTCACATTTGGTAGACACTGGTGCAATTCTCCTTCTCTCCTGAGGCTGCAGAGCTGACAGGCTTGTAGCAGGGGGAAGCTCTCTGTGCTGAATGTAAGGCAAAGGTCGCAATCAATACACAGACTCACAGTTTTGCTGTTTTCCAAAGCTTTACTGCTGATGTTATTGCAGATTATAGTCCACGGAGTCTGTAATGGGGCTGAGCTCTCTTCCCACCCTATCCGGGGTCGTCAGCTTCCTCGTGCTGCACTGTGTGTGTGTGTCCTGGCCGCTGCTATTAGCTGAGCTGCTGGGACTTCTCACGTCTCTCTCTCTGTGTTCTGCTGGTACCACTTGGCTAGACAACTTGAGTCCTCTGTGTTGTGCTGACCCCTCCGTGTTGCTTTGCACTGGTACTAGGGGCATCTAGAAATCCCACTGCTTCCTGGATTCACTGTGCTGTGGGTGCCAGACACAGTAGCGGATCCGGTGTCCGTTCTGTGCGTTCTTCTGGGGCGAGTGAAGGTGTCACTCCAGCTCTCAGACGTGTTCCTCAGTCTGTAGTTCTCCTGTTCCTCTGACCCTCACTAGGTCTGCACTAAGTTCTGCACTAACTTGTGCTCTTCACAGCCCTGCTCCGAGCTGAACTGAGCTCTCCCTCATAAGCAGGAGTATATAAGGAAGCAGGTTGTGCTCCCCCTCCTGGCCCAGAGGTGCTAGTGTTTGTCAGTGTGTAGTGGGGAGAGAACCCATGTGATGTTATTGTGGCACATTAACCCATGGGGTGCCACATTCCCCCTTAGTTAAATACAGTACTCCGGGACTGTGGAAAAACAAGTAAACAACAGTTAAACACAATTAATATTGACAAAGACTTAAAATGAAAAAGTACAAAAATCACTAAAATGTGAAAAAGAGTTCAAAAAGTTCAAAAAGCAGTCTTTCCAGGGGTTTAGTCTATTGCCACCGGGCTAATAAGTATATTCAAGAGAGTTCTTACCACAACCAGTCCGTGGTATATATGGTCCATAAATGAATAAGAAAAGTTCAAAGTTCATACAGGATAGTCTCTGTAGGTACTGGGCTTTTTAACGTTGCAACAACTATATACATTTGTCCACGGGCGTTTCTGCTTAGGAGGCCTGAATTCGCTACACCACCCCCAGGCACTTTCTTTCCCTAACTTAATATACATGGGGGTCAATCCAGTTCCTCCACCCTCTTGGACACAATCTGCCGGGTTCAATTTACTTTACTTTACTTTACATTTAAACAAACATATTTACATTACACATTTAATTCTGCATTTTACTCTTTGTACCTAGCTGGTAACTGACCTTGGGTACTACGCTCTGATCTGCGCAATGTTGGTGGACTTAATCTGATAGTGTGAGTAGACGTGTACCTATTTGGGGTGTTTGGTGTTATGGCAGATGGAGGTCTGACTGCAGGACTGGCAAGTTCACTGGGACCAGGAATTTGTTCTTCCTCTTCGGATTCTACTTCCAGTTCTTCAAGTCTTGGGTCTTCCTCTGGTAACACGGGTTCTAGTAACACTGGTTCTGGTAACACAGGTTCTGGTAACACAGGTTCTGGTTTTGGGTCCACCATTGAAGGGAATGCAATCATTGGTACGACAACTGCTCCGTGGTAATTTGGCCATGTTTTAGGGAAATCTCCTAGTACCGTGTGGAATACTTCTTCTTTTTCTTTAATAGGTTGGACCTGTACGGGTTCTATGACTTCAGGTGTCTTCAGGGTTTCAGGACACAATTTTAGCTGATCATGAGATACGACTTGTGAAGTTCTTCCTTCATCTTTGCTTATCAAACAGGTTTTAACATTGTCTAGGTGTGATGGTAAGACTGTGTATGGGACGGTTTCCCACTGATTATCCAGTTTGTTTGAGCGTCTCTTTCTCTTGAGAACTTGATCACCTTCTTGTAATGGCATTGCTTGAGCATGTTTGTTAAAGGTTTTCTCTTGTCTTGCTCTTGCTTGCTGTAGGTTTCTCTCTACACATTCTTGCACTTGTTGATACTGTTTCTGACGTTTGGTATCCCAATCTGTTTCTTCTACTTCTGTATCTGGTTTTTCAATTCCCATTTCTAGATCAATTGGTAGCTTACCGGGTCTTGCGCGCATAAGGTATGCTGGAGCCCAGTTTGTAGAACTCACGGGGACATGGTTGTATAAGTCTACCAAATCAGGTAATTTATCTGGCCATTGGTTTCTTTCTGACTCTGGTAAGGTCTTTAACAGTTCAATTACGATATGATTCATCTTCTCGCATAAACCATTTGTTTGGGGATGATACGTTGTTGTGTGAATTTTCTTACAACCATACATATTACAGAATTCCTTGAATAGTTCTGATTCAAAAGTTGGACCTTGGTCTGCAAGGACTTGTTCTGGGTAACCATGTGGTCTACAGAAATGCGTCTGGAATGCTTTTGCTGCCGTCTTCGCTGTCAAGACTTTGACTGGTACCACCACTAAGAAGCGTGAGTAATGGTCCACGATGGTTAAGGCATAGACATAGCCTGACCGGCTTGGTGACAACTTGACGTGGTCTAACGCGACTAGCTCAAGTGGCTGCTTGGTTATTATTGGCTGAAGTGGAGCTTTCTGTGGATCTTTCCTTCTGAGGTTGCATGCGGCACATGCTCTACACCAACGTTCAATTGATCTTCTCATGCCAACCCAATAAAATCTTTCTCTCAGGATTGCTTCTAACTTCTTCCATCCGAAATGACCTGCACTGTCATGGTACGCTCTTAAGACCATTTGGATGTCTTGCTTGGGCACGATTATCTGCCAGACCAGTTCATGTGTCTTAGGATTGGTGAACCTTCTGCAGAGCTTCCCTTGATTCAGGAACAACTTGCCTCTTTCCTTCCAGAGCTGTATAGTCTCAGCTGGGGCATTCTGATCCGGGTATGCACCTTGTCGCGTAAGCAGTTCTTTCACTAGCTTCACAGCTGGATCAGTATCTTGGGTTTCGGCCCATCCGTAGTGTCTTAACGGGTTGAGGTTTACTTCCTGCTCTCTTTGATAGATGCCGGGTTGATAATCTTCTACCTTTGAACGATGAAAGGCCGGTAGTTCAATCTCTTCCAACTCTTCCGGTTCCTCTTCCATGTCTCTCAGGTGTGGTATCCAGGATAAGGCATCTGCGTTCCCATTCTTGCGGCCTGCCCGATATTTGATGACAAAGTTGTAATTAGATAGCCGGGCTATCCATCGCTGCTCCAGAGCTCCTAATTTTGCTGTATCCAGGTGAGTCAATGGGTTGTTATCCGTGTAGATGGTGAATTCTGCACCTGCCAAGTAATGTTTAAAGCGTTCCGTTACAGCCCAAACTACTGCCAGTAGTTCTAACTTGAAGGAGCTGTAGTTCTCGGGATTTCTTTCTGTAGGCCGGAGCTTTCTGCTTGCAAAGGCAATAACTCTCCCTTTGCCTCCTTGCTTCTGTGACAATACTGCTCCCAGTCCCACGTTGCTGGCATCCGTGTAAAGAATGAACGGTTGATGGTAATCAGGGTATGCCAGAATCTCTTCTCCCGTCAGTGCACTTTTCAGCTTGTTGAAGGAGTCTTCCTTCTCTTCACTCCACTGGAACGGAGGATTACGGGATGACTTTCTTGACTGTCCTACCAGTATGCCTTGCAGGGGAGCTGCTAACTTCGTGAATCCTCTGATAAATCTTCTATAATAGCCTACCAGGCCCAGGAATTGCCTCACTTCTTTCACGTTTGTAGGTCTTGGCCAATCCCTTATCACTGTGACTTTATCAGGATCCGGTGCTACTCCCTCTGAACTCACGACGTGTCCCAGGTACTGTACCTTTGGTTTTAGAAGGTGACACTTGGATGGCTTGATCTTCATGCCATATTTCGATAAAGCTTCGAACACTTCTGCCAGGTCTTGTAGATGTTGCTCATACGTCTTCGAGTAGACTATGACGTCATCTAGGTACAGGAGGACAGTTTCAAAGTTCTTGTGTCCTAGGCAGCTCTCCATCAGGCGTTGAAAGGTCCCGGGTGCGTTGCAGAGTCCAAACGGCATACAATTGAACTCACAGAGGCCCATCGGCGTGGTAAACGCTGTCTTCTCCTTGTCGGCCTCGGCCACAGGAACTTGCCAGTACCAACTAGTCAGATCAAGGGTGGAAAAGTAGTTAGCAGATTTTAATGCAGCTAATGACTCCTCAATCCTAGGTAATGGGTATGCGTCCTTATGTGTGATGCGATTAATCTGCCGGTAATCTACGCACATTCTCATGGTCCCGTCCTTCTTTTTAACTAACACTAGAGGTGCTGCCCAGGGGCTACAACTGTCTCTTATTACCCCTGCAGATTTAATTTCTCTGAGCATGTCTTTGGTGGTTTAATAGTGAGCTGGTGGTAATGGTCTATACCTCTCTTTTATAGGTTAATGGTTACCTGTGGGTATAGTGTGCTCTACCCCTTTAATCTGCCCAAAGTCTAACGGGTGTTTACTGAATATTTGTTCATATTCCTTCACTACCCGGCATACTCCATGCTTGTGACGGGGAGGTGTAGAACTGGTACCTACATGCAACTTTTGGCACCAATCCTCCAGCTTCTCTCCTGAGCCATTGTCATCCGCCTGACTTGACGGGTTCAAGGGCTCGACGGCTGTGATGTTGTTGTTATCAACCGTGTATAACTTAGCCATGGTAGCATACTTTGGTAACGTGATCTCATCATCTCCGCAGTTTAATAGGCATAATGGCACTCTTCCCCTGTGTACGTCAACTACTCCTCTAGCAGTGAGTATGGTCGGTCTACTGTCTGAGTACACGGGTTCTACTAAGGCTTGATAGTCTCGCCCTCTGATGCCTATTGCGGCTCTACACCAGACCAACATTTCAGTTTTGCGAGGAATTACAATGGGTATTGGATCACTTACTCGTACACTGCCGATCTCACCTCCGGAGATTTCTACCTGCTGCTTCAACATCAGGGCTTCGATCTCTTTGTGCAGAAGCCTCTGTTGTCCAGTTCCGTTAGTCTCGGCGATTTGCTGCAAAACACTTAACACTTCGGAAAAACATTTCTCAATTACATTCATTCCTATCAGCATCACGGGTTCACGTTCTCGCCGGTTAACATCTATGATTATAATACCCTGGTTCTGCAATTCTGCCTTCCCAACCTGAATATTCATCTCTCTAAATCCAACCTTTGGTATTATCTGTCCATTACTAGCCCATACATCAAAATTAAAGTAATCTGGCTCATTAGTAATGTCTGAATCAGCCCAGTACCTTTTATATAGAACATGTGGGATGGATGTTATTTGGGACCCGGTATCTAGCAAGGCACTAAAGGGAATGCCATCCAACACAATAGGGATCACCGGTTTTCCTCCCACGAATTTGTCATACCAGGCTGAGGGGCCTTGAGCGTTCATTTCTGGGGAGCGTCGTTTAAAGGACACTCACGAGCAAGATGGCCTGATTTCTGGCAACGGCGGCAAATGGGCTGTCCATCTGGTTGGTAGCGATCGCTGGGTCGTCCTCTTGCTGCTGGGTATCTTCTGGGCATTTTCTGGGCCTCATCCACGGAACATCCTCTCTGCTGGTCGCCAACTCGATCTTGGGCTTGGGTGCAGGTTTTGACTCTCGCAGTTCCTTGATGACCTTGGCCATGGAGATCACGGTGTCTGTCAGGGCATCTAACTTTTGATTGAGGGCTGCATTGGAGATATATTCCCCGGCCTCAGCAGCAGTCGCTGACATGGCAGATGTCGCTGGCGCTGCCGGCTGCTGAGGTGCTGCTGCAGTGTCAGGTACAGATGTTAATTCCCGTGGCTCTTCCAGCTGCTGCAGACGAATAGCTCTATCTTTCAGCTCAGTAAATGTCATGTCAGGGTTCTGCAGCAGTATCATGCTTAACTGTCCTCGATGGGAAGGGGAATGGAGGCCCTCTATGAATTGGTCAAGTAGCATTTTATCAGCTCCCGGGGCTAAAGCAGGTTCTGCCAGCTTAAGGGCTTTGAGTGCTTCCTGCAGGTTCAGGGCAAAGTCTCTGGCACTCTGTTTAGGTTTCTGGTGGCATGCAAAGAACCTTATCTTAGCCCGGGTATCAACAGCAGATTCAAACGTTGCTTTCAGTCTGGCTACTAGATGCTCTACAGTGTCCTTATCCGTGTCCAGCCAGGACGCAACCTCACGCCGTGCATTACCCGTTAATTGTCCCATTATCATTCCTACACGTTGGGCTTTAGTGAGGGGATACATCACATAATACTCTTTAATCTTTTGCATAAAGTCAGTTAGTGTATTAGGCTCACCGGAGTATTGGGGCAGCCACATTGCCCCTGGAGTATACGGCATCAGGAATGGCATTATGGATGCTGTTCCTTGCGCCGCTGCACTGCCGGGTACTATCGCTGGGTCCGGCGCTGCAGCTCCACCGGCTGCTCCGTCGCCGCCTTGCGCATCGGCCTACGACATCTTCGGCCCCCTTAGTTAATATCCACCCTCCGTCTTCCGCTTCCGTCCGGATGTCTATGGGAGGTTCCGGGGTGCAACAGGGATCTTCTTCCCCGCCGGATGTCGTCAGCACCAAGGGAGGAGGCTGGGTTCGCGCCAATGCAAGGTACCGCCCCCTTTCTTTCCCGCGCGCCGCGCGCTCCAAAATGGCGGATTTTCAAAAATACAGTTCAGATGGTGCACGGGGTCCAATTCTTTTGGACCAAGTAGATCCTGTTCGTGACGCCAGGTTTGTCGGGCCCCTCGGGACAGGGGTACTCGGTACCGGACCGGTTGGTGCCGGGGAAGTCATGGGTGGCTTGGTCCGGACCGTGTCCCGGGCTCGGCAAGAAAAGGCATTTATTTACAGGGGAAATGTCAGTCGTGACGCCACCCACTATATACGGCCAGTAAGGGGGCCGCCACTGCTGCAGAACCTCCAGGGATGATGTAGTGGCAGCATAGATGGTATAGTTCCTGTGGATAGAACTGTATTCCCCGGGGCAGTGATGGTATAGTCTATAAGGGGTATAGATGGTGGAGGCGGGGTTAAAGGACACAAACGCACGTTTGGTAGACACTGGTGCAATTCTCCTTCTCTCCTGAGGCTGCAGAGCTGACAGGCTTGTAGCAGGGGGAAGCTCTCTGTGCTGAATGTAAGGCAAAGGTCGCAATCAATACACAGACTCACAGTTTTGCTGTTTTCCAAAGCTTTACTGCTGATGTTATTGCAGATTATAGTCCACGGAGTCTGTAATGGGGCTGAGCTCTCTTCCCACCCTGTCCGGGGTCGTCAGCTTCCTCGTGCTGCACTGTGTGTGTGTGTGTGTCCTGGCCGCTGCTATTAGCTGAGCTGCTGGGACTTCTCACGTCTCTCTCTCTGTGTTCTGCTGGTACCATTTGGCTAGGCAACTTGAGTCCTCTGTGTTGTGCTGACACCTCCGTGTTGCTTTGCACTGGTACTAGGGGCATCTAGAAATCCCACTGTTCCTGGATTCACTGTGCTGTGGGTGCCAGACACAGTAGCGGATCCGGTGTCCGTTCTGTGCGTTCTTCTGGGGCGAGTGAAGGTGTCACTCCAGCTCCCAGACGTGTTCCTCAGTCTGTAGTTCTCCTGTTCCTCTGACCCTCACTAGGTCTGCACTAAGTTCTGCACTAACTTGTGCTCTTCACAGCCCTGCTCCGAACTGAACAGAGCTCTCCCTCATAAGCAGGAGTATATAAGGAAGCAGGTTGTGCTCCCCCTCCTGGCCCAGAGGTGCTAGTGTTTGTCAGTGTGTAGTGGGGAGAGAACCCATGTGATGTTATTGTGGCACATTAACCCATGGGGTGCCACAATGACTACTCGGGCCAACGTCAAGAGTTTCTCGTACCTCCCAAGGAACCAAGGACAAGATTGCTAAGTGCAACAACCGCAACAGGGCAAGCATGACCATGACAGAGAGGTAGCAGGGACAGTATATACCTGAGCTGTCCCTCCATCTAGGAAATACTAGGCCTAATCCCTGTTCCCAAGAATACCCCTGAATGTGGGAATTCCTGGGTCTTGTACCTTACTAGGCGCCTGGAATAGACTTGCCTAGATGTCCCCCCACAATAGGGAATGGAGAATGTTCCCAAGAATACCCCTGAATGTGGGAATTCCTGGGTCTTGTACCTTACTAGGCGCCTGGAATAGACTTGCCTAGATGTCCCCCCACAAAGGGAATGGAGAGGCTGAAAAGTAGGGAAACATACAGTGAATCCAGGCAAAGCAACAAGGATCCAGAGGATCTCCAAATAAAAGCTTCACTGTTGCCAGAGCAACACCACCACAGCTGAACAGGATAGTACTCATATTCTACCAGCAGCATGGAGTGAGGTCAAGGCCACTTCACACACACAGATTTCTGAGTCCAATATCTGAACAGATCTCTGGTTGCAGTGAAATCATGGACACATTGCTCCATTTTGTGGCTGTGTACAACATGGAGCAATGTATCCATGATTTCACTGCAACCAGAGATCTGTTCAGATATTGGACTCAGATATCTGTGTGTGTGAAGTGGCCTTCAGAGTTTGGTAGATATAGTGGAAGGGGAGGGTAATTACAAGTTTCAGCTGAAAGGCTAAGAGAATACTTCACAGCAGTGAAAAGGTCCTTAACCCCTTCAACACAGCATAGCAAACACATAGGTAAAGGTGTTACGTGAGCTCTGCAGAAAGCCTGTGATTAATGAAACGCTGAAACCTTCTGACCACAGGACCCCCAGAGGTAACAACAGGACATGGCACTCTCATGACTCCAAATCTCAACTCTCCTAAAAAAAACATTTCTGCTCACTTTCTGGTCCGAAAACTAAAAAAGCAAGAAGACTTCACGCGTGTCACATGATTTTTTTTTCCAGATGTGCTCTGAGCGAGTCAGCATTGAAAAATGCCGGTAACATTTGCTCAGAAAACGCTTCAGACAATCTCTCTATTCATTGCGCCCGGCGATTCCAGTAACCTGCGCCCGGTGATCCGAGCCGGGCGCAGCACACGCTGCTGCACAGAGTCGGGTGACCAGGGATATCAGCGGTGACTCCGCCTCCTCCTCAGTCTCCCAGCCGTGTGTCCGTTCCTGGCCGCTCATTGAAGAGAACAAGAGAGCAGAGAACAAGACAGAGGAGGAGGAGAGCAAGGGATCCAGGAGAACGGTGGACAGAGAAGGAGGAGAGCGGGGGACACAGGAGAGTGGGGGACACAGGAGAACGGGGGACACAGAAGGAAGAGAGCTGAGGACAAAGGAGAATGGGGGACAGAGGAGGAGGAGAGCTGGAGACACAAGAGAACGGGGGACAGAGGAGGAGAGCTGGAGACACAGGAGAATGGGGGACAGAGAAGGGGGAGAGCTGGGGACACAGGAGAATGGGGGACACAGGAGGAGGAGAGTGGGGACACAGAAGAACAGGGGACAGAGGAGAAAGAGAGCTGGGGACACAGGAGAATAGAGGACAGAGGAGGAGGAGAGCTGGGGACACAGCTGAACGGGGGACACAGGTGGAAGTGAATGGGAACACAGGAGAATGGGGGACACAGGAGGAAGAGAGCAGGGGACACAGGAGAATGGGGGACAGAGGAGGAGGAGAGCTGGGGACACAAGAAAATGGGGGACAGAGGAGGAGAGCTGGGGACACAGGAGAACAGGGGACACAGGAGGAAGAGAGCTGGGGACACAGGAGAACGGGGGACAGAGGAGGAGGAGAGCTGGGGACACAGGAGAACGGGGGACAGAGGAGGAGAGCTGGAGACACAGGAGAATGGGGGACAGAGGAGGAGGAGAGCTGGGGCACAGAAGAATGGGGGACAGAAGAGAGGAGAGCGGGGACACAGAAGAACGGGGGACAGAGGAGGAGGAGAGCTGGAGACACAGGAGAATAGGGGACAGAGGAGGAGAGCCGTGGACACAGAAGAATGGGGGACAGAGGAGGAGGAGAGCTGGAGACACAGGAGAACGGGGACAGAGGAGGAGGAGAGCTGTAGACACAGGAGAATGAGGAAAGAGGAGGAGGAGAGCTGGAGACACAGGAGAATGGGGGACAGAGGAGGAGGAGAGCTGGGGACACAGGAGAATGGGGGACAGAGGAGGAGGAGAGCTGGGGACACAGGAGAATGGGGGACAGAGGAGGAGGAGAGCGGGGACACAGGAGAACGGGGGAGAGAGGAGGAAGAGAGCTGGGGACACAGGAGAATGGGGGACAGAGGAGGAAGTAGCTGGGGTCACAGAAGAACGGGGGACAGAGGAGGAAGAGAGCTGGAGACACAGGAGAACGGGGGACAGAGGAGGAGGAGGAGAGCGGGGACACAGGAGAATGGGGGATAGAGGAGGAAGAGAGCTGGGGACACAGGAGAATGGGGGACAGAGGAGGAGAGCACGGAACACAGGAGAATGGGTGATAGAAGAGGAGGAGTGCTGGTGACACAGGGGAATGGGGGACAGAAGAGGTGGAGAGCAGAAGACTCCACTACTGGGATAGGCTAATATGGGGGGTGACACTCGGTTTTGGAGTGAGTCTACCGTTTTGTGCAGTTGTCACTAATCCTATTATTCAGATCCCGATGGGGTGCATATATAAAGCTGCATATATAACACACTACACTTAGCACCCTCATCGCCCCCAGGTGGTCTGGGATTGAGATGGTGTCCACCCACTTAAAAGTGGGATATGGAGGACAAGGAGGACAGGAATGTCAGCGTAGGACACATCAGATCTGGGGTCACCGTGGAGTGGTTGATGAGCAAACAGATATTGGCCAATATATGTACCAAGAACCCCAGTAAATAAAAAGATAAGAATATTGAGGTTTTTCAAAAAAACGTACGTTTTTAAATTTTTTCCTCATATATAAACTGCTTATTAGCATGTGTACATTTTTGCTAGTAATTGAGTGCTGCAGTGAATTTTTTCTGGTTGCTTGTTCCAGCATCGCAGCTTGCACCAGTTCACACTATATCTTGAGTGCTGTGCAGCTTTTTTTGTGTTTATGTTTAACACACTATGTAGAGAGATATAAGGCTGCACTACATGGAGAGCTATGAGGCTGCATATATAAGGCTGTACTATAGAGGCTGCACTACATGGAGAACTGAGCCTGCATTATACTATATGGAGGGCTGTGAGGCTGCATTATACTATATGGAGGGCTGTGAGGCTGTACTATACTATATGGAGGGCTGTGAGGCTGTATTGTGCTATATGGAAGACTGTGAGGCTACTATATGTTGGATAGTGGGGGTGCATTATAATAATTGGATGACTATTGAGGCTACCTTATGAATGGGGAACTATAGGATGCATTATAATACATGGAGGACTATGGTTTTATATTGTAATATAAGGAGGAATATGGGGATGCATTATAATAATTGGAGGACTATTGTGGCGGGAGGAGGATGACCATATATACCACGATAAGGGCCATACTCCAAGAGGAGGACCATATATAGCAGGATGGGATACATATTTAAAAGAATAAGCCCCATATTCCAGTAGGATGACCATATATAGGAGGATGAATAATAATACATAATGAAGCGGAGAGGGGTCAATTTGTGACTCTTTATAGAACTTAGAACGGGGTGGTGGGGGGGGTTTAGGCCTGAATTTCGCATCGGGGCCCACCAGACTCTAGTTATGCCACTGGCTTCAGAGAATCTTTTTTCCATTTCTATTGAAAAATATTTTGGATTTAAAATAAATATGAAAATGCTGCCCCTCCCCCCACCTAAATAAACAAGACAAAACTTCAGAGAATCTTTCTATGCAAGAACATTTTGGATCTAATTAAATATATGAAAAATGCCACAAAAAAATGAATTAAAAAAAACGTCTGAAGATGTTTCTATTCACTTCTATTGAAAAATATTTTGGATTGAAAAAAATACATGAAAAATATTCCCCCTCATCAAAAAAAAAACAGCTTCCGACAATTTTTCTGTTTACGTTTATTAAAAAATGTTCGGATCTACAAAATATCTGACCCCCTAAAAAAAAAGAAATAGTTACATTAAACGTCAACAAAATTCAGAATATGATATACACATATACACACAGTATGTACATCTAATATATAAAGCCAGAGGTGTATCTAGGTTTTCTGGCACCCGGGGCAAGAGTTCAGTTTGGCGCACCCCGTGGTCTCAGTAGACGTCATGTGACCAATCATCCATAGGCGATTTTTACACTTACAGGTACAGTGACAGCTGGAACCAGCAAGAGCTGTTGTTAGGAGTGGGCTAAGGTGTTTAATGTTATAATTAAAGGGCTTGTCCAGGTTTGAGATGAAAGTCTATGTGACTGCAGGCCTCCGAATTCTCATGGCGCGTGCACTGCACACTTTCAGGATTCTCCCATGTCAATGGTAAGATTGGACAGTCATGAGAACACAAGTATGTGATTTATATACTGCTGGCCATATTCTGACTAGACGTGTCCGGCCTCGCTCAATTCATTTAATTGATCGAAGCCTCGCATGTCTAGTCAGCACGTGACTGCAGGTATGTAAATCGCATACTTATAGTTACGTGACCCTCCACTCTCACCGCCGACACCAGACAATCCTGACAGCAGGCAGTGTGCGCTCTGTGAGAATTCAGAAGTATGCAGTCACATAGAGTGACTGCAGACTCATCACAAGCTTGGGACAACCCCTTTAATGCTTCTACCAAATAAATACATAGAACCCTTAACTTGTTAGAATGCACAACACTTTATTAACATAGCCATGTATCAAGAAAGCTTCCAAGTTATGGATTGTTAGATGTGTACAGTATCAGAACAATTAACACAAAACTACATCACCAGACCCACTAGAGGTACTGAAGTACATCCATATAATCCCTATCAGTACAGAAATACACCACCAGACCCACTAGAGGAACCAGATCCACCAGAGGTACAGAAACACTATGTCCAAACCTTGATCAGTGCAGAAATACATAACCAGACCCAGCAGAGGAACAGAAATACAGAAATAGAACCCTCATCAATACAGAAATAATAATCCTCATCAGTACCAAAATTCAACATCAGAACTACCATCAGCACATGGTAAAACAATTGCAATGTCAGGTTAGACCCATACACATTTGTACTGCATGAACCTACAACTCTTACTACATCATTAGCAATGGTTAGGACATACTGGGAGTTGTTGTTACCAGCCATCAATAAAAGCATATAGGAACCACAACACTGATGAGAATTAGTCATTATCACAAATAATCATTTACATCCAGGTACCTTATAGATGACGTTGTCTCTGATCGAGGTCGTCTTTTTCTTTTCTTCATCTTGTCCAGACACCATGATGACTTTTCACATCCACAGCTCATCTCTGCAGATTTCCACCTTCCCCAGTCTTCTGCAGCACATCCTGGCACGATACCCTTAAAAATAGCAGAATGATCAACATTTTCCTGAGTAAAAATATCTGCCCTACACTATGCCCCGGAATAAATAATTGCTCCTTCTCACTGTTTCCTACACAAAATATGATTTACACACTATCCCTCTCATGGCACATGCCCTCCACACTGCCCCCTCATCACACTGCCCTCTCCTTTCCATACTGGGCTCCCTGGTCACACTATCCTCCACATTGTATCCTCCTATACTGCCCACAGTTTATACTGTTCTCCCTCATCAAACTCCCCAAACTCGACATACTGTCCCCGCATGCTGCCCCCTCTCCATACAGCTCCACACATGATCATTCTCCATTCTGTGCCCTATTACATTTTTCCACTTATTGAAGCCCCTTGATTCCCCTTTTGTTACAGCCATAAAGTGTGATGCCAACAAAAGCGCCCCCAAACACTATATGATGCCCCACAGTGAATTCCTCCATATGCACAGTATGATGACCCTACTGTAAGCCCTTCAACTACACTAGCACAGTATGATCTTCAACTGTGACCCCCATAAGGCCCTCCATACAATATAATGGACTTATATACAGTAAAATGGCCCCTACACCTCTTCACGCTGTATAATGGCCCCCAACACAACCCTCAAACAGCACTGCATAAAGTATAAAGGCTCCTCACACCCCTCCAAGTATTATCATGCCCCCCACAGAGCCCCAATATATTATAATGGCTTCCATATAGTATAATTGACTCCATATATTATAATACATCATCCATAGTTCTCCATATAGTATAATGCACCCCATAACCCTCCATATATTATAATGCACCCCCATAGTCCTCCATATAGTATAATGAGCCCCCATAGTCCTCCATATCGTATATTGCACCCCATAGTCCCCCATAGTATAATGCACCCCCATGGTCCTCCATATAGTATAATGCAACCCTATAGTCCTCCATAGCTTCATATAGTATAATGCATCCCCATAGTCCTCCATATAGTATAATGCACCCTCATAGATCTCCATATAGTATACTGCACCCCCATTGTCTTCCTATATTATAATGCACATTACATAGTTTCCAATCAGTGCACTCACTGATTTAAAAAAAAGTAAATACTCACCTCTCTTCTTGCTGCTCCAGTCTCCTCAGCATCTGCTGTGCTGCTCTGCACATCTCAGCACAGTGGCGCTCAGTGATTACATCATTGTGTGCCACCGTGCTGAGCTGCAGATGGCGGACAGCGGCAGCCGGGACTTGGGAAAAGAATGCTGCCGGCAGAGGCGGCTGGGACTATACAAGTGGGAGCGGCATCCGCGGGGGTCTACCACTGGTACACACAACTTGTACACACACGGCTCCGCATGCCCCGTACATACATGGCTCTGCTCTGTACACCTAGTACCCACTCAGCTCTCCTCCGTACACCTCGTACACTCTCGGCTCTGCTCCATACACCTCGTACACACGCGACAGCGCTCCATACACGTTGGTACACACTCGGCTCCGCTCTGTACACCTCATACAGACTCGGCTCCGCTCCATACGCCCAGTACACTCTTGGCTCTGCTCCGTACACCTCATACACAGTCAGTTCTGCTCCATACACCTCATACACACTCGGCTCAGCTCTGTACACCTTGTACACACTTGGCTCCATTCCGTACACCTTGTACACACTCGGCTCCGCTTCATACACATCGTGCACACGTGGGTCCGCTCCGTACTCATTGTACCCATATGGCTCCGCTCCGTACACATCGTACACACGCGGCTCTGCTCTGTACACCTTGTACACACGCGGCTCCGCACTGTACACCTCGTACACTCTCAGCTCAGCTCTTCACCTCGTACATACGCATCTCCGCCCCATACACTCGGCTCTGCTCTGTATGCCCCGTACACACTCGGCTCCGCTCTGTACACCTCGTACACACATGGCTCTGCTACATACACCTAGTACACTCTTGGCTCTGCTACATCCACCCTGTAAATCCCTCCCAACCCCACACATAAACTTGACCACATCCAGCAACATGATGACCTGCACAGTGGAATCCTGCATACAATGAGGAGCTGATCATGTAACCACTGACTCCTCCCCTCCATTGACATCATACAGGTCCTGTAAGCACAGAGTGTGCTCCTGGGCAGGTGGAGAAGAAAGCTAGCTGACAAGGGGGGGGGGGGGGGTGGTTATGGGAGCCCTGCCTGCTGGGCCCGGGGCGGATGCCCCACCAGCCTCCCTCAGATACGGCCCTGTATAAAGCTGAGCGTATGTATGTGTGTGGCAAGCCCTACCCACTCAGTATTGCCATGCCCATGCAAACACTGCCCACTCCACGTGTCCATGCTCACTTGCAAGCCACACCCACTCCACATAGCCACATCCACTCTACATAGCCATGCTCACTTTGCACAGCCACTCCCACAGCTATGCCCACCTTCACATCCTGCATCTCCACATATCCCCGCCTCCTCTACATAGCCCCACCCCCAGGACTATGTGGAGGGGTGCATGTATGAACAGGCGGGGGCTATACATGGGGGTGGTGCTATGAAAAGGGTATGGCTACCGGGATGGTTGGGACTGTGTGGGTGGAGCTATGTAGAGTGGGTGGGGCTTGCTACACATACACTCAGTTTTATACATTGTCTATTTTTTATACTGTACATATATAAGCATATATATTGAACACAGATTTTTCAGGCAAAAAATGTTCCTTTTTGACCATCTGAAAAACAGAATGTGTGAACACAGCCCAGCAGTCACAGATCCCTGAGTCAAAGCCGCACATTATACCAGAAGAAGGAATAAAGGACTGAACATTTCTCCTATTTTCACTTTCTGTTGTTTTTCACTCAAAACATTTTTATCTAAAAGCAAAGAAAAAAACAAGTTTGTTCGCTCCTCAGTGACGGCCAGCCGCCCTGCCTGCACTCCCTGCCCTCATCCAACATGGCGGCGCGCAGACATAACATCCGGTCACGTGACGCCGCCTGCTCTTTCCCCGGAAGTGAAGATGGTGGGAGCCCACGTGAAGGTAACAGCGCTGTGCCCGCGCTCTGCAGAGTCAGCGCTCCCCTGAGGAGGGATAGGAGAACTACAAGTGCCAGCAATGCACGGAGTATAGCCTGTCCACAGGATGGGCCAGATACAAGGATTGTTTATAGAAAGGCTTACAATGGTGCTCTGCAGATGCACTCAACACGTTTATTTTCTCAGATATTGTCTATGTATTATGGAATATACATATTTTACTTAGGGCCACGTCTCACACACAGATATTTGTGCAGATGAAATCTGGACAGTGAAAAACTGGTTGCAGTGAAATCATGGACACATTGTTACATTTGTACACAGTCACAAAATGGGACAATGTGTCCATGATTTCACTGCAACCAGAGATCTGACACCAATATCTGCACAATTATCTGTGTGTGAGACGTGGCCCTTAGGGGCACGCAGAGGCCCGCTTTTATTATTGCATTTACAAAATGATGCAGTAAACTTAGTATAGCTCATGATGCCAGAAGTTAGCGGGTGCCTGGTGGGCGTGTTTTAGCATCAGTGGGCGTGGCTCTGTTTTACTGAAGGAATAAATGTTAATTTTTAAGTCCACGCGGTCGGCCCCCCCTGCACTCTCCCCTGCCTCCCCCCCTTTAACTCCATGATCGCTTGGACTTAAAACGTACTGTTAATCCAGTTGGTAAAATGCAGGGCCACGCCCATTTATGCCAAACCACGCCCACCACCTGAGCCGCTCACACCCACTGACGTCCGGCTGCTCACTCTGCAGGTATGCCAATGTGTCACCTTGTTCTTTTTCAGGCTTTGATGTGGTCTATGGTAACATCTGCTGAGAAGAGCTCGGAACAAGATATATCCAAACTACCTGTCATTCAGTGTGAATGAGCTCGCTCACTGTCCCTCAGTTGACTCACCAGCAGAGATGATTGGACCTGTTCTGGGGTTCAGCCTGACATTTAATAACAGACAGTTTGGGACCAAAACGTGACCCAAACCTCACGTGAAGTCACTGATTGGGCAGTTCTGATGTCCACTCACAGCCACCCATCCACACAGCACTTGTGGGGGAAGATTTGTGTTTTTTGTTTTTTTTCTTCTTAAAACATTTTTGGTGCGCACTAAATCCAATAATGTTAATTTTACCCTGCAGGCAGCTCACACTGGGCCTAGCACCGAGTGTACCCGAGCACAGTAATACTCACTGCATTGATTTGGATATGAAAAGCAACCAAACTCTGCATAGGGTCGCCCTCTCTATTCACCAGCACAGGGGCTATTTTTTTTTTTTTCCTCTACAACCTAATTTGCATACATAATTTTTAGTCCCAATTAGGTAACGTGTCTCCAGAAGTGGACAACCCCTTTAAGAGAGAATAGGATGCACACGCCCTATTGAAGAGGTTGTCTTACAATTGCTGGTCTGTGCAGGTGTGACATTATTGGTGATGTTGAAGTGAGCCGCCCTGGACAACCCCTTTAATATATGTAGACCTCTGATGGTGGGTTTACACGCTTCAATATCGTTGCGATATCGCAACTCAATGGCGCGGGAGCGCGCATTTAGTGCACGTTTCTCCCGCATCGCATTGGATGTTTACACGCTGCGATATCGGAATACAACGTCCGTGCGATGTCTACGCCCCCCAACCCAGGATCGCACACTTAACATGGGAGTGAATGGGTGACGTTTCAAATCGCATCGTAGTTGAGCGTTTACACATCACGATCCGACTCCAATCTCCCTTCAATATTGGGGCATTGAATAGCACGCTCATTCAATCCCCGATATCGCATTGACATCGTTCCTGCATCGTATTGGACGTTCACACCATAGAACGCAGGAACGAAATCGGGTCCAACGATTGAACCAAGTGACTTTTCATTGAAATTGGACTACGATATCGCAACGTGTAAACCCGCCATTAGAGGGAAGGTCTCCCACTTGAGGCAGACCAGAGACCTTCCGCCCTGATGGACGCCGTCTGTCCTTGCATTCTAATCACTAACTTATAACCTCTCTTCACTAAGTGACAACTGATATGTTGTAGGTTCGAAGCCTAGCTCGACTTCCAGGGGTTGTCGTACACTTGTATCACAAATGGTTTTTAGTATTTGGCCAAGAATATTTCCATTTACTGACGACAAATCGAGATTATAAGGAACTGAAAACAAGACATTGAAAAGTTTAACCCCATCATGACTAAGGGCGTACCTATATGTATTAGGTTGCCTCCCTTTGTTGTGAGGTCAGGTTCTGACATATCAGCTAATGTGATCAGCCGTGTGCAGCTAACAGGTGCGGGTGGATAGGAGATTTGCCTGCACCTGTTAACCCATTAGATCATGCTGTCAAACTCTGACAGCGTGATCTAATACACACTGGCAAGGACGACACTATTCCCTGCTCCCATCAGAAGCCCCTAAATGTGATTGTGGGATGCCAATATGCTGCCATGCCAGTGCGGGGTCTGATGATGACCCCTGTCACTGTGTTGACTCACTTTCTGTCAATGCTGCCTGAGTGCCAGCATTCACAGATGATGATGACGATAATTTTATTTATATAGCACCAACATATCCTGCAGTGCTTCACAATTCAGATGAGACCTATACAGACAATATGGGACAATACAGAATAACACAATTCACCAGATCCCATGAGGAGTGAGACGATCTCTTGTGCTGTACAGACCCTGATACTGATGCACCTCTCTGTACAGCACAAGTGATCGGACACTGCAGGCTTCAAGCGCCCTAAGGGGACTAGTAGAAACAATAGAAAGTTTGATTTTTTTTTCTTTCCCGCTTCCCAGTACATTACATGGTAAAATAAATGTCATTCAACAGTGCAACTCACCTGCAAAAAAACAAGCCCCATATGGCAATATTGATGGAAAAATAAAAAGTTATGGCTCTTTGAAGAAGGGGAGGGAAAAAACGGAAGCAGAAAATCCTCCGGGGGTGAGCGATGTGGGTTTAGCATTACCATGAGAAGATGCAGGTTACATCATGTGAGCGGAGCACAACATCCACTCATCTAATCCTCTTTTTTTCCCTCTCTTTCAGCGCCTGGTGAAGGATGCCCTGGTTATCCTCGGGGGCGGAGGTTTCCTCTTTTCCTCCATTCTTACTGTTAGAGGGGATGAACATTTCTATGCAGAATGGTTGATGCCGGCGTTGCAGAAAGTGGTGTCACCGGAGCGGGCGCACAACCTGTCCATAAAGTTTGCGTCTGTTGGACTTGTCCCACGATGTGCACAGTATCACTCCCAATGTCTGGTATGAGCACAACCTGTCTATCTGTGATGCTAGGAGTTGTAGTTTTGTATAAAGGCAAGAGCAGCACGACTCCTTAGTCTGTTGAGACTCCTTTTATGTGTCGTTTTTGTAAAGAATTGCACTTCTTAACAGCCCTTATTGAATGGTGTACAAAACAAAAACCTTGCCTTCTGGTCAGGAGCTTGTCATCAATGGGTGCTTCTTCTCCTCTGATAAGATATGGCTGCAGACAATCAGCATATTGCCTGTAGTGTTCACCTTAAAGTGAACTTGTGTATATATAAGCTGTGGCCATGACCAGTAAGACCTTATATACGGCGTTCTTGAATACTGTATATATATATACTGTATATACTGTATATATCCACTCTGTGTATATACTGTATATATGAATACTGTCCCAGGCCGATCTGTATAATGTTAAAAAAAAAAAAAATCAGCTTTTGTTATATTCACCTGGAGGACGGTCTGGGCTGATGGGTGTTGCAGGTCTTGGTCCTTCGCCTACTTTGTTCTTGGGATCGCTGTTCTCTACTTTGTGTTGGGGATGCATTGCATGTAACCCACACAGTGTCCTCCATTGCACTCCAGCACATGTGTGCTTTCTTGCCTTACTGAACACAGAACAAAGTACTTTAAAGCACAAGGAATGGTCAAAGAACATTCATGCATGCGCAATATGTGGGTGCTCTTTGACCTTTCCATGCTTCTGCACATTACAGCACTTTCCTCTACCATCAGCAGGGCACAGAAAAGCGTGCAGGAGCGCAGTGAAGACCTGTGAGTGGATGAAGTAGGACTCGTCCTCTACAAGGAGGATGGCGCTCAGAAGAGGTGCCGGAACAAGACTATGGGACTGGACCTCCCCCAGGGGAGTATAATAAAGCTGTTCTTTGCATTATACAGATCGTCTTGGGGACTTATATACAGCATTGTAGAATACTATATATAAGGCCTTACTGGTGGTGGCTGCAGCTTATATGCAAAAAAAAAAAAAACAGGTTCACTTTAAGGCCATGGTCCCACTATGCCGATGCGAGACTTGGCAAGTCTCTGTCAAGCGTGACTCCGGCCTAACATTGATGCCATGAGACCGTTGTGAACCACGGTGCTGAGCTCGGAGAACATTTCAATGCCAATCTGGGAGGTATTGTATTATTTCCACTCTGCTTGGTCATTTAGGAGGATTTGACAAGTAATGGGCAACCCTTTAATGACCCTGCAGTGCTCATGCAGACGTCCGTATTTTTGGTCCGAGTACGATCCAACAACACAACAGATCACACTTGGTTCAATGTTATTCCATCGTCCACATGTCCGATTTTTTTTTTTTTTTCTTTTTTCATTGGACTGAGTTAGAGGAAAAAAAACTGCAGCATTGATCATTTGTATCCATAAATTGGACTACACTCAGGTGACATCTGACAGAATGGAGAAGATGGAGAATTCTTCTTTTCCATCTTCACATCCAAGAAAATATAATCAGAGTCTGATTGACATAATTGGACTGATTTTCCCAGATGAGAGAAAATCCAGTTATGTGACTCTAAGGGCCCCGTTACACTTGGCGACATTCCAGCAATTCTGACAATGATACGAGCTGGTAAGGATTGCTGGAACGTCGCTGCGTAGTCGCTGGTGAGATGTCAAACAGTTAGATCTACTCAACGACACAGCAACAATACGGTGACCTGTATAACGACCTTGGCGGTCGTTGGGACCCTGTCACACAGCAGCTAGTCTGACGACTCAGACCTACGTGGCTGAGTTCTGAGTCACCAACGAGGTCGTTGTTAAGGCGTCAAACACACCAATACATGCTGCCCAGCGGGAACCCGACGATCAAAAATTGGTCCAGGCCATTCCAACACAATCGGTGATGTCACAGTGGGGGCCCGGTTGCTGCTGTGTGTCAAACATGGCGAGATCGCTGTTGCGTCACAAAACCTGTGACATAACAGTGATCTCGCTAGTGATCTCGCTGTGTGTGATGGAGGATTTAAAGTTTGCAACAAAGAGATTAAGATTAGAGAGTGTGAAGTCCTCCGGCACGGTGGCACGGTCAGTACTGCAGTAAACCTCATCTGAAGGAGCCATAGTAGTCGACTTGCATATTCTAAACAAAACTTTTTTTCTTCCTCTTAGGAGACAACAGTAATGGGCCACAAGTTCCGTAACCCGGTGGGTCTGGCTGCAGGGTTTGATAAGCACGCAGAGGCTGTAGACGGACTCTTCAAAATTGGCTTTGGTTTTGTAGAAATTGGTAGTGTCACCCCAGACCCCCAAGAAGGAAATCAGAAGCCCAGAGTGTTTCGCCTTCCAGAAGACAAAGCCATTATCAACAGGTGATAGATGATTCACTTTATTCATTAGTATCCAAAGTCCATTAGTCTGCTCCAGTCCCCACATGGCATTGAGTTGGGCTCTGTGCTCACGATCCGAAGACACTGTGTGATGGACATCTCTGGATCCACGGGATGCCAGGGGTGAATGCAGGGAGAACGCAGCCGCCCTGTACCCACAATCTGTGGTGGGTGTAGGGTGGCATTTCACTGCATTCACTTGCAGGAGATTGCTCCCGACTCCGCAGCATAACATTAAACATACTGCGGAAATGCGGAAGTCCGGAACCCAGCACCACAAGTGCAAACAGGATGCGGATGGGAGAAGCAAAGTGGGCATGGGATTTCTACAAATCATCCACTGTGCTGGTACTGTTACAACACCGTGGTAAGACGCTGCATCCAATACGCTGCAATTCCTGACCGTGAGCACACAGCCTTAGAGACGTGCAGAAATCCCAGCACTTACAGCTTTGACTGCTATCAATGAGGTTTTTAAAGAATGTTTTGCTGCACTGAATGCTCTTGAGAAAATTATCAAGATCCACTGCTGGCAGGGCCTGTGTAATTGTACCGTCACAAGTCGCGATATCGTGTAGGATATCGCACCTACGTCACGGGTTTGGAGTTTTGGCTGTGATGTCCAATCAATATTGTAGCGTGTGACACTGAGAGACGACGATAATGCGTCGTATCGCTCCTCGCAGATTTCAGAACATGTTCTCAAATCTACAGAGATTATGCAACCTCAACCCTAAGGGGTGATTTATTCACCAGGGCATAAAACTATGACCATGCTAATAAAGATTCTGTCATTAAGATTTGCGTTCATGCAATCTGCTGCTTTGTCTAGTGTGACACCGCAATAACTATGTGTTCCGTGATTTCTCCCATTCACTGCTAAAGAATGTAGTCATTCTAACGATCGCTATTCCAGATCTCACCTTGGAATCGCCACATAGTCAGAGACTATATCTCGCCATGTGACAACTCAACTGCGACCCCGATCCACATCTCCAAACGAGCGCGCTCCCGTGACTTCTATGCGATATCCTACACGATATCGTGAAGTGTGACAATGCCATTATATAGACCAATGATGTCCAAGATGTACTCAATGAGAAACGAGTCCGGAGATGCTGCACCCAGGGGACACTGGTCCGGAGATGCTGTGCCCGGGTGGGGGGAGGTTTGTGGACAAGTCCGGGGAGGCTGCGCCCAGGGGTGCTTAGTGTTGTCAGATTGAGAACAAATCCCGTAACTGATGCTTTTTTGCTGAGGCCTCTTGATGGTTTCTCCACGCAATCTCCAGGTATTGTTGGGTCCAAGATCTTGCAGGCAGCAAACAATCCAGACATGTCCCCCCCTCCCCCCCCCCTTCCTTAAAATAAGCGATATATTAATGCTGCAGCATTTTGGAGAAATCACAATCAGACTGAAGACAGGAGTACATACAAGGAAGAATCTGCTGGGCGGCTGCCTCCAGTGTCTGCCCACCTCCACCACATTACGGGATATTGCTAAGTCCAAGATTTTTACATCTACAAAAAATGAAGTCTGAAATGATGCAATTATTTAGTTGTTTTGTACGTTTCTCCAGATATGGATTTAACAGTCACGGTATAGCGGTGGTTCGCCGCCGGTTGCTAAAGAGAGCGGAGAAGCAAAAGACCCTGACTGCGGGTGAGTTCATTCTCTATACAGAACATCTGATTGGTAATAAAAGTTAATTCCACCTTTTTACCTGTTTTTCTTCCTTTCCGGCCATTTGAGCGCTCAGTGCAAGTTACCTATGATTTCAGCTACTTTTTTTTTTTTTTTTCCAACGTGAAATTTCACATTCTGATTTCATTCTGGAAGGGAAGAAATTAACCAAAAAATGTCTTTTTTTATTTTTTTTTTTGTTTCTCAGAGGGAATGCCCCTGGGTGTAAACCTGGGAAAGAACAAAACATCGGTAAACGCAGCTGCTGATTATACAAAGGGGGTTCGTGAATTCGGACCCTTGGCTGACTATCTGGTTATCAATGTATCCAGCCCGAATACCCCCGGACTGAGGGCCCTTCAGGGCAGAGAGCAGCTACGCCATCTGCTGGCCAAGGTATGAAGAAGATTGTATCTGTAGAGAACCTGACAGCTGTTTTAGTCTACTAGTCTCCAGACAGATCCCTTTATTTACTCTGAGGCGCTGCAGAATCTTGGAGGATTTGTCAATTTGAAAAACAAGGAAGATGTGTCTGCTGAAATGTTTCTATCAATTCCTACTGCCAAGCTCAATATGATTGAGCTTCCACCACTCCCTCCCTCGAAGCCTCCCCTGTGGCCACTTCGCAACTCATCCTCCTTGGAGCCCGCCCTGCGGGAACTTTGCTTCACCCTTCCTTGGAGCCTGCCCTGTAGCCGCTTTGCATTTCCCCCTCCACCCTCTGAGCCCGCCCTGTGGTCGCTTCGCTCCCACCCCCCCTCGGAAGCCCGCCCTGTGGCTGCTTCGCTCCCACCCCCCTCGGAAGCCCGCCCTGTGGCTGCTTCGCTCCCATCCCCCCTCGGAGCCCGCCCTGTGGCCGCTTTGCTTCTCCTCCCCTACCTTCCCCTTTCCTCCTCCGGGTCCGCCGTGTGGCCTCCTTGCTCTCCTCCACCTTGTTGCCTCATCGCTCCCCTCCTCCTCTTTGTCCTTATGCTTTCTTGGGCCCAGTGTTTGTGCTTTATTGTCAAGTTGTAGTTTCCAATGCATCTTTTTTTTTTTTCTCATGAAACATAATGTACACAAATATTAGTATATGATGTCTTGTTTGCAGGTAATAAATGCTCGGGATACGCTGCCCTATGATCATCATCCTGCAATACTCCTGAAGATTTCACCCGATCTGTCCCGAAGTGATAAAGAGGACATAGCCTGTGTAGTGACAGAGGTGCAGTAATAAAGCATGGCCTATTAGGTGTATTGTCATGTTTGTGGCATATATGAGGCGAATATTGAACATGTCACCAATTCTCAAAGGAAATATATTTGTGCCAGAAAGGGGGATTCCGGTTTGATTTCAGCGGCGCTTACAAATGGAGCCAGGGAAATGTCTTCAATTGTTGTTTTATTAAAGGTACAGAAGTGGAGATAGTACAACACGTTTCAACTGTGTGAGCCTTCCTCAGGGTCAATTTGTTATAATGAATTAAGCAGAGAATTTTTTATTATATAGGTCAAGCTCAGACTGAATTAATCACAGAAAAACACCGTCCAACCAGTTAATTTTGCTAATTAGTTCAGGATTCCCATGTGGCCAACCAGTATGGCATTTTAAAATTATATATATAAAAAAAATGATTAAAAACAACAGTATCTTGTCAAAAAATATATAAACATCTAAATGTTATGAGATGTAACCTTTAAAATTTCATATCTTTAATAAACAATGATTTAATCAATAAAATCTATTGGATGGGTCTGATTTATTATTTTAGAATTTTTGTTTTTTGTTTATATTGAGTAATATACAGTTCTCCTGGGGAGAATGTGTCTCCATTATACATCAACCGTCATAGCGGTTAATAGAGGAGGAGGTAAAGAATATAATGAGTGTCCTTTTAAGGGGGATAACCCTGGAAGAGAATGCGGTAAAGAGTGTAATGAGTGTCTTTCTATGGTTTAGAAAGAGACACTCATTATACTCTTCACCTCCTTCTCCTCCAGAAGAACCAGACTAGTCCTTCTTTTTTTCATCTTATTCCCAGGGTTATCTCCCTGAAAAAGACACTCATTATATTCTTTACATGGGAATCCTGATCCAGTTAGCAAAATTTTAACTGGTTGGGTGGTGTTTCTCTGTGCTTGACCTATATAATGAAAAATTCTCTGCTTAATTCATTATAACAAATTGTAACTGAGGAAGGCTCAAAGGGAGTTGAAACGTGTTGTACTATCTCCACTACTGTACCTTTAATAAAACAAAGATTGAAGACATTTCCCTGGCTCCATTTGGAAGCGCCGCTGAAATCAAACCGCAATCCCCTTTCTGGCACATTCTGCAAACCGGATCCTCTTCCTAGAGACCTGATTCCTCTGGCTTAGTGTGCTGCACACCAAAGGATATCCATTGTTATAAGCTCTTTCCCAAGACTCCATAAAGGTGAGCAGTTTTAATATATACCATCGTTACCGCTAACAGCGTTGCTACACTTAGATCTATGCCGGCCCTTTCTATTGTCTCCCTCTGTACAAGCTATAAGACAGCAAAAGTAAAGTAAATATATTTGTAAAGGTGCTATTGATGTGAATTTCTATCTCTGTTGGTAACAACCCATCCAATCCACAAAGGCAAATAAATGACACCATGAATGTCCATAAATTATGTGTAATAATGAGAATCGACAGGGAAAAAGTATTGAACACGTTACTGAAATGTATTTAACACTTGGTATTTCGGCCTTTGTTGGTGATGAAGCTCCAGACTCTTCCTATATAGAGACATTAGTCCCTGCATTGCTCAGGTGGATTTTGGCCCATTCTCCCACACAAACACTCTTCACATCCTGCAGGTCCTGTGGATCCTTCTATGATCTGAGCTTTAGTTCCTTCCAGACATTTTCTATTGGATTCAGAGCCGGTGATCGGCTCGGCCATTCTAGCAGCTTTATTTTCTTCCTCTGAAACCAATTGAGTTCCCTTGACTGTGTCTTGCCGAATTGTCCACCCTCATTTCATCTTCTTCATCCTGGTAGATGGCAGCAGATTTTTATCAAGAATGTCTGTCCATTTATCATTCCTTCAATTATATGAGGTTTGCCAGTGCCGTATGCTGAAAAACTGCTGCACACCATGATGTTCACACCTCCACACTTCTCTGTTTGTGTTTTTGGGTGATTTGCCTTTTGGCCTCCAAACATGGTGTGTATTATGGCATTCAAAGAATTACATTTTGATCTCCTTCAATTTTGAGCTCTTCTAAATGTTGTTCCCAAAACTTTAAATGCTCTTGTACCTGCTTTTTATTCAGCAATGGAGTCTATCATGGTGAGCGTGCATACAGGAGCGTGCATAGAGGCCATTACTTATTGTTTCCTGTGAAACAATTGTACCTGTTCATTCCAGTTCTTTCTGTAGGTCTCCACAGGTGTCCTTGACTATTGAACAACTCTGATAGTTCGTTCCTCTGTCTGATATCCTGCTGGGAGAACCTGCTCGTGGTCAGTTTATGGTGAAATTATATTTTTATATTTCAGTGTTATGGCCCCAACAAAGCTCACTGGGACCTTGAGTAGTTTAGAAATTCCTCTGTAACCAATGCAACAATAAGGTTTTGAAGGTTTTAAGGCAGCTCACTGATTTTACCCATCATGAGATGTCTTTTGTGTGGCACTTTGACAATGAAACATTTTTTTATTAGCCATCAGTTGAACCATCTTATATTATTTTTCACTAAGTGTCAGGATTGATTCTAATTACTGATAGATTTCAGCTGGTGTCAGGAATTTGCATGTTTTTTTGCACCACTCTCTTCATGTGTTCATGTGTCTTTTCTCAATAATACACATCACTAAATGTATGGACATCTATAGTTTTATTTCTGTGCCTGTGTGGATTGGATGGTTTGTTACAGACATCTGTTGAGAAATTGATGTCCACAGCACTTTTAAAAATATATATTTACTTGGAAAATTGGTGACCTGTTTCACCCGCTGTATACATGTTACTAACCACTCTTCTGTCTGCAGCTCGGCATTGAAGGTCTGATAGTTACTAACACAACAGTTAAGCGCCCCCCAACGCTAAAGAACGCTTATAGCATAGAGGCAGGAGGACTGAGCGGGGCTCCTCTACGAGATTTGTCTACAGAGACTATTAGAGACATGTATGCGTTGACCTCAGGTGAGACCGCAGTATAAATCGGGTTTGTACTGGTCATTACTGTATCACACAAGAAGTTAACGTTGTCTTTCTTGCTCAGGCCAAATTCCAATCATTGGTGTTGGAGGAATCAGCTGTGGATTAGATGCTCTCCAGAAGATCCGTGCCGGGGCCTCGCTTGTTCAGCTATACACAGCACTTGCCTATCAAGGACCCCCTGTTATTGGAAAAGTGACTCGGGAACTTGAGCAGTTACTTATGTACGTAGCAAAGGCTCCTTCATGCAAGGTCCATTAAATTTGATCTTTGTGTGTGCTCATTCTCATTTCTTACCATGCCACATCTTAAGCACAAAAAGTATAATTATGAAAGAAAAGAATAAGCAAACTCGCAGGTCCCCGGGGTCCAGCAGACAGGTCCGTATGCTGTGCAAACTCACAGGTGTCCGGGGTCCAGCAGACAGGTCCGTATGCTGTGCAAACTCACAGGTGTCCGGGGTCCAGCAGACAGGTCCGTATGCTGTACAAACTCACAGGTGTCCGGGGTCCAGCAGACAGGTCCGTATACTGTACAAACTCACAGGTGTCCGGGGTCCAGCAGACAGGTCCGTATACTGTACAAACTCACAGGTGTCCGGGGTCCAGCAGACAGGTCCGTATACTGTACAAACTCACAGGTGTCCGGGGTCCAGCAGACAGGTCCGTATACTGTACAAACTCACAGGTGTCCGGGGTCCAGCAGACAGGTCCGTATACTGTACAAACTCTCAGGTCCCCAGGGTCCAACAGACAGGTTTGTATACTGTACAAACTCGCAGGTCCCCTGGGTCCAGCAGACAGGTCCGTATACTGTACAAACTCGCAGGTGTCCGGGGTCCAGCAGACAGGTCCGTATACTGTACAAACTCGCAGGTCCCCTGGGTCCAGCAGACAGGTCCGTATACTGTACAAACTCGCAGGTGTCCGGGGTCCAGCAGACAGGTCCGTATACTGTACAAACTCGCGGGTGTCCGGGGTCCAGCAGACAGGTCCGTATACTGTACAAACTCTCGGGTGTCCGGGGTCCAGCAGACAGGTCCGTATACTGTACAAACTCACAGGTGTCCGGGGTCCAGCAGACAGGTCCGTATACTGTACAAACTCTCAGGTGTCCGGGGTCCAACAGACAGGTCCGTATACTGTACAAACTCTCGGGTCCCCGGGGTCCAGCAGACAGGTCCGTATACTGTACAAACTCACAGGTGTCCGGGGTCCAGCAGACAGGTCCGTATACTGTACAAACTCTCAGGTGTCCAGGGTCCAACAGACAGGTCCGTATACTGTACAAACTCTCAGGTCCCCAGGGTTCAGCAGACAGGTTTGTATACTGTACAAACTCGCAGGTGTCCGGGGTCCAGCAGACAGGTCCGTATACTGTACAAACTCGCAGGTGTCCGGGGTCCAGCAGACAGGTCCGTATACTGTACAAACTCGCAGGTGTCCGGGGTCCAGCAGACAGGTCCGTATACTGTACAAACTCGCAGGTGTCCGGGGTCCAGCAGACAGGTCCGTATACTGTGCAAACTCGCAGGTGTCCGGGGTCCAGCAGACAGGTCCGTATACTGTGCAAACTCGCAGGTGTCCGGGGTACAGCAGACAGGTTTGTATACTGTGCAAACTCGCAGGTGTCCGGGGTACAGCAGACAGGTTTGTATACTGTGCAAACTCGCAGGTCCCCGGAGTACAGCAGACAGGTTTGTATACTGTGCAAACTCGCAGGTCCCCGGGGTACAGCAGACAGGGCCGTATACTGTACAAACTCGCAGGTCCCTGGGGTCCAGCAGACGGGTCCATATACTGTGCAAACTCGCAGGTCCCCGGGGTCCACTAGAGAGGTCTCCGTATTCTGTGGCTGCTGAAAAGGAGCCCTGAAAACTGCGTCTTACCTGCCGACATCTGCAGTTCCTCTTATGATTAGGCAACCTTATGTTACCTGAGACTGGTTACTAAAAAGGAGCTGCAGATGGCGGGAGGTAAGAGGTGATTCCCATGGCTCTCATCCAGGGGCCACATGGGGTACTGTGAATTGATTTAATCTAATATTAATCACTTGTACATGATTTCACATACTTGGTTAAAAATCTGGGTGTAAGTAAACGTGAATTAGTCATTTGATTTGAAAGATTTTCATAAACCCAAATTTTGCATATCTCTGTAATCACTATAATGGAGTAGCTGCTGTTTTGTTGAATTTGGGCCAATTGAGTTGTGAAAAGTTCAACTCCTGGAGATAAGAGCAGGATAATATGTCTTCTGTCCTTTTTCACAGTGAACAAGGATTTTCCAGCGTCTCGGAAGCAGTGGGTGCGGATCATAGACCCAAACATCAGAAGACGGCTGCAAAATCCTAATATAAAAATCTACAGTGTTGTAAAACTTTCCGTGGGTGGAGGAGTCTGCAGTGCCACAGTCAAAGGGACACACAGTGTGTAGGAGCCACGTGATTATCAAAGAGCATTTTACATTGACACTATGGAGACTGGATGTATTTATTATCCCGTATCACAAGGGCTGGGGCTTATCTGCAAGCAACAGTAATGGATTATTCACCTGAGAAGTAGGTAGGATACAAGATGCCTCACGATGACAACTCAAAGGACGATATATACTTGAGATTTGAGCACTTCAATAAAATCACTTTAACAGATCATTTGCCTATTTTAATTCCTGAACTCCTGGAAAAACAGGAGATTTAATGGAAGAGCAAGATCATTTCGGGGCTTTATATTCTCCTTCCAATTAGTGTCCACTTTTCAGATTTCTTCTTTGCTGGTGCAGTTTGATTTCACAGCGTGGCGTCCAGATGACTGAGAGCGAAGAGGCTGGAAAGATGAATATGCTTATCAAGTCAGAGCATGCACAGATCGAGATCTCAAACCGCGGATGCGCAGCTTCCCACTTGATGGATTTCCTGAAAATGGCTGTGGAGGCGGTGCATCTCGGAGAGTCTAGATCTCCATCTGTGCATGCTCTGCCTATGCAGCCATTTTCTTAAAGCGCAGTGGGTCCACTGATGGGAGGTCAGTGGCACCCACCGTGAGCCACCATAACTCCCCCTTCTCCTAGGCTAGTTCACCCCACTCGTGCCACCACTGGCCTCCTGCGGCTCTGAACCTCCTTTGGACCTGCACCACCACTAGGGATGTAAGATGGACTCCCTTTAATGAATATGAAAATTTTTTTTTACTAATTTCTTCCTCTAAATTTGTCATGCGTCTTATCTGAAAATTACAGTAATAATTTCCAAGAGGGGTAACTGAGGAGTGGCCCAATGCAGAGTTATGGAGAAAAAGAAATTGGCTCCATGTTTAGTTTTAGGAAAGACAGTTACAAAAATAGACAATTCAGGAGTGATGACAGGTTGTCCTTAATGTCTTCCATGAGTTGGGGACCGAAGCTGTGACACATGATCACCTGATGTGATTGAAAGCTGACCTCCAGCACCAATGGCCACAATCAGGTCTGATCCTGACTGTTCATTCCTTTCTGCATCAAGATCAGTGGGGGGACATCACCTGTCCGGCAGGGCTGAAGAGCCAAGAATGGAAGTATACAACAAAGCTGCCCAGTGCAAGTCTTGAGTGGTACATATCCAGCCATGCATTAAAGGGTTTGTCCATCTATGGTGATATAATTTTTTTTGTTTTAAATTAAAAACAAGTATTTGGGGCTAAAATCATTTTTTAAAAACTGGGTTTAATTAAATATTTCTCCTTCATCTCATTGGGGACACAGGACGATGGGTTATAGCATTCTGCCACTAGGAGGCGACACTAAGCAATTAAAGAAGAAGCACAGTGACTCCTCCCAGCAGTATATAACCCCCTGACTGGCACAGTCTAACTAGTTTTTTGCTTAGTGTCTTAGGAGGCAAGACACTGTTGTTGTTAGTTTGTTATTTTTTTACTATTATTGTGCTATTGCTCCCCAGACCTCTCAGTTGGGGATTCTGGGTTATAGCTGATGTTAATTGGACTGCTGCACCGTCCCTTCACAGACCCCACAGTTGGGGCTCTGTGTTAGTGATGGCAGGCTCCTGCAGCATCCCTCCCCAGAACCCACAGTTGGGACTCTGGGTCGTAGGAGGTATCCCCCTGGGCCACCAACTTTTTTTCTGGCCGCAGCAGCTATGAAATGGATCCAGCTGCATGGGATGACTGGTCCGCTCTCCTGCCCCTTGGAGGGTTAAAGGATGGAGAGCCATTAAGGTATGAGGCAGCGCTGCGTGTCCCATGGAATGTCCTGTGCTGTTTCGGCGTATTCCGGTGTGCTCTGCACCGGAACCCTGCTAACAGGCGGCCGGCGATATTAATTTAGGCTTCGGCCTGCTCTGGAAGGTCTCCTCCTCCAGTGATTATGCGCTCCTTTGGGACCGTCCCCGGCCTTTCGTCTCTGGCCAATGGTATTAGGCTGTGGCAGGCATCATGGGAGGGGGCGTGGCTTCATTTCCTGCTCCCACACCGCTCTTTTGGCACCATTCCTTCACTTTAGACGCCATTGCAGCAGCACAGGACGCCAGGGGGACACAGGACTCTGGGCACTTCGCTTCTAGCCTCTCAGGTGAACTGGGCACAGCAGAATTTTGACACCGCAATAGCCCTAGGCGGGGGTGGTGTAACAGCACAGCTGCTCCTGCCCCAATATTACTTGCCCCCTACACTGTAGTGTGTAGTTCTGGGTGCAGCAGGGGAGGAAAGGTGCATGATGCCGGGCAAGAAGGCACCTAAGGCCTTTAATGTTTATTATGCTTTTTGCACAGCATGTAAGGCTGCGCTGCCCTGTGGGTGCTCGACCAGGCCTGTGCCTCTGACCCCCCTCAGTTTAGTGTCTCTGACTTCGGTCAGGCACCCACTGAAATAGAGGTGGCTGCTAACAGACCTGTTACACCAGAATGGGCAGTTACTCTGTCACAATCCATGAGCCAGGCTATACAGCAGCTCTCCAAGACACTGCTCCGGGTGGAGCAACCACGTACATTGCCCTCGGACCAGCAGGTCCACTTGGAGGAGGGTTCTGACCATGAGAAGTCTCATTCTAGTACCTCTTTTCCCCTTGGTCAGTCAGGTAGGAAGAGATGCCGGACGGGCTCTTCCTCAGCCCCATCTCGGGGGTCCATGACCTCTCCACACGGAGTAGGTCTTGTGATTCACACTCTTCTGGTGAACTTCATGAATCTGAGGTGGATCTGGATCAGGGTGAATCCTTTGACTCCACTTCCTCTGATACTCTTGCCATGGTGGACGACCTGGTGTCGGCCGTTAATCAGGCCCCGTCGGTGGCAGATCACGCTCCGGTGTCCTCCTCGGATCATGTCATCTCATTCAAGAGGCCTAAGAGACCTCAGAAGGTTTTTTCTGATCATTCAGAGATCCAGGAAGTCTTACAGAAGCACTGGCCCCATCCGGATAAGAGGTTTGGTAATCATAAGGCGATTGCAGCCCGTTATCCTTTTTTGCCAACTGTGGCAAAGGCCTGGTCGGACTCTCCGACGGTGGATCCTCCGGGGTCCCGTTTGGCTTCTAAGACTCTTCTTTCTCTCCCTGATGGGTGCATCCATCAAGGATACTACCGATCGTCAGCTGGAACAGCTGACTAAGTCGGTGTTCAAAGCTTCAGGGGCATCTTTGTCCCCTTCCTTCGCCTCTATGTGGGTGCCGAAGGCGATTATGACCTGGGCTGGGGATTTACACTCTACCCTGCGCCATCAAGAGGCAGATCCGGAGTTATTCGATTTAGCAGCTCAGATTTCTGTGGCTGGGGAGTTTCTGGTTCACTCTTATCTTGATGCAGCTAATTGTACTGCGGTGGCAGCTTCCAATTCTATTGCAATACGTCGGGCACTCTGGCTTCAGGAGTGGAAGGCGGATTCGGCGTCCAAAAAGTCCCTCACTGGCATGCCATATGTAAGTGATCATTTATTCGGGGAAAAGCTGGATAAAATCTGACGCCACAGGAAGTAAAAGCATCTCGCTTCCCCAACAGAAACCTAAGCATAGGTTCACCAAGGGTCAACAGGCGAGATTCCGATCCTTTCGGAACTCGTCTGAGTGGTCTGTTTTCCGTCTCCTACCCCCCCCCCCCCACCAGAATCGGATGCCGCGCACTGATAGGGGTTTCCAAACTCCCAATAAATCGGGTTCTACCTGGCAGCCCCGGAATAAACCGCCCAAATGCAAGGAATCTGGGTCTCAGAGGTTTTCCTCTTCGTGACTCGGCACCCCCTGAAGACACCTCCCAGGTGGGCGGCCAACTTGCCCGCTTTCGGCATGCCTGGCTCACTGCTACAGACGATCAGTGGGTTCGGGAATTGGTGTCTTCTGGATACAACATAGTTTCATACTCGCCCTCCCAGTAGATTTGTTCTTTCCCACCCCTCAAGATTGCCGGAAAAGGCACACGCTTTCTTCCAAGCAGTCGACACTCTGCGGCGGGCAGCAGTCATTGTACCAGTGTCTCTGGCCGAGCGGTTTCAGGGGTTCTATTCCAATCTATTCATCGTACCCAAAAAGGACGGCTCTTTCCATCCCATTTTGGATTTGAAACGTCTAAACTGATTTGTGCGAATCCGACGTTTCCAGATGGAATCCCTTCGGTCCGTCATTGCGTCCATGCAGAAGGGGAGTTCCTCGCCTCTATAGATATCAGGGACGCTTATCTGCACATCCCGATATCCAGCCCCCATCAGAAGTTCCTGCGATTCGCAATGGGCGAGGATCTTTATCAGCTTGTAGCTCTCCCCTTCGGGTTGACAACTGCTCCACACTTGTTTACCAAGGTCATGACCGTTCCTCACGGTCGGGGGGGTGGCAATTCTCCCTTACCTGGATGGCCTTTTGCTCAAGGGTCGTTCATTCAGGGACTGCGAGGACAGTGTTTGTATCACGATGGACATGCTCTCACGGCTGGGTTGGATTCTCAATCTGTCGAAATCCTCCCCAGTTCCGAGCCGCAAACTCATGTTTCTGGGGATGGTCCTGGACACATCCCAGGGACTTGGTACTCCTTCCCCAGAACAAGGTTCAAACTCTGCGTTGTGCGATCTGCACACTTCTGGGTCCTCTTCCGCATTCCCTTCGATTTGCAATGCGCGTCTTGGGAAAGATGGTGGCGGCGGTGGAGGCAGTGCCATTTGCTCAATTGCATTTCCGTCCCTTACAACTGGATCTGTTATCTGCCTGGAATCGCAGCCCGTTTACCCTTCAATGGTCATTTCGCCCGTCAGCGGCAACGAGACAATCTCTTCGTTGGTGGTTAGTCCCATCGTCTCTCTCTCGGGGAAGATCCTTCCTAACGGTTCGGTGGAAGGTTCTGACCACCGATGCCAGTCTCCTCAGCTGGGGGGCGGTGGTCCAGAGTCGCACGGCTCAGGGTCGGTGGACCCCAGTGGAGTCCTCTCTGCCCATAAATCTTTTGGAGATTCGGGCCATTTACTTGGCATTGAAGAGTTTCCATCATCTCCTGATGGGTTGCCACATTCGCATCCAATCGGAGAACGCCACAGCGGTGGCTTATGTCAACCATCAGGGTGGGACGCGCAGCAGAGCAGCGATGCAGGAAGTAGAACCAATTTTCCACTGGGCCGAATCTTCGGGAGCTGTACTGTCGGCAGTGCACATCCTGTGAGTCGAGAACTGGGCAGCGGATTATCTCAGCCGTCAGGGGCTTGCATCAGGGGAATGGGCTCTTCACCCAGATGTCTTCGCTCAGATATACATGTGCTTCGGGACTCCAGATGTGGATCTCCTGGTGTCACGGATGAATTCCCAGGTTCCCAACTTCTTTGCTCGATCCCTCGATCCCAGGGCTCTGGGAGCAGATGCCCTGGTTCAGGACTGGACGCAGTTTCGTCTCCCGTAGATCTCTCCACCTCTGGCCCTCCTTCCCAGAGTGGTCCAGTAAATCAGAACGGAAAGAGTGACGGTGATATTAATCGCCCCGAACTGGCCCAGGAGGTCGTGGTACGCCGATCTCGTTCAACTTGGCGCAGACGCCCCTTGGCAGTTGCCGGTCCGTCCATATCTTCTTTTTCAAGGTCCAATTTGGTATCAGAACTCCGTGGCTCTTCATTTGATGGCGTGGCCCTTGAGACCAGAATTTTAACTCAGGCGGGGTTCTTGGGAAGCGTTGCGCACACTATGGCGTGTGCGAGAAAAGCTGTATCTGCCCGGATATATCACAGGACTTGGAAGGTGTTTTTCACCTGGTGTGAGTCGGTGCAGATTCCTCCTTTGCGTTTTTCGCTCCCGACGGTTCTGGGGTTTCTCCAATCTGGGTTGGACAAGGGACTTTCCTTGAGTTCTCTTAAGGGACAAGTCTCAGCATTATCGGTACTTTTTCAGCGTTGATTGGCCTCGAAACCTCAGGTCCGTACTTTTTTTGCAGGGTGTTTCTCGTATAGTCCCACCATATAGGAGGCCCTTGGAGGCCTGGGATTTGAACCAGGTTCTAGAGAGTCTTCAGAAACCACCTTTTGAACCCCTCAGGGAGGTTTTGTTACGCCTTCTTTCTCAGAAGGTTGTTTTCCTGGTGGCGATCACTTTGATTCAGAGAGAATCTGATCTGGCGCCGCTCTCTTGTAAGGCACCGTTTCTTTCTTTTCACCAGGACAAGGTACCATCCTTCCTTCCTAAGGTGGTGTCCACTTTTCATTTGAACGAGGACATTATTCTTCCATCTTTCTGTCCGGTCCCTGTGCATTGTTTTGAAAAGGCTTTGCACACTTTGGATCTGGTCCGTGCTCTCCGGCTTTACGTGTGTTGGACAGCGCCTTTCAGGAAGTCGGACATGCTTTTCGTTTTTCCTGAGGGCCATCGTAAGGGGATGGTCGCGTCAAAAGCCACGCTTGCCAGGTGGATTAAGCTTACCATTCAGGACGCATACTCTTTACGCAACTTGCCCATTCCATCAAGTTTGCGTGCTCACTCCCCTCGTGCGGTGGGTGCTTCCTGGGCTATTCGGCACCAGGCTACGGCTGAGCAGGTGTACAAGGCGGCCACCTGGTCCAGTCTGCACACCTTCGCGAAACATTATCATGTACATACGCAGGCTTCAGCAGATGCGAGTCTGGGTAGACTCATCCTGCAAGCAGCGGCTGCTAGCCTGTAGACTGTGTTTTTCAGTTTGGGATATTTTTTTCCCACCCGGGGACTGCTTTAGGACGTCCCATCGTCCTGTGTCCCCCAATGAGGCGACGGAGAAAAGGAGAATTTTGTGTACTCACTGTAAATTCCTTTTCTCTTAGCCTCTAATTGGGCGACACAGCACCCTCCCTGGGCCTGTTGGCCTTATTAAGTTGGTGTTCTTTCTTCTTAAGTTCCTGGTTGCCTTATCAGCTTATGTAGTTTTCCTCCCACTGCTTTAGCACAAAACTGGTTAGACTGTGCCAGTCAGGGGGTTATATACTGCTAGGAGGAGCCACTGTGCTTCTTCTTTAATTGCTTAGTGTCTCCTCCTAGTGGCAGAATGCTATAACCCATCGTCCTGTGTCCCCCAATTAGAGGCTAAGAGAAAAGGAATTTATGGTGAGTACACAAAATTCTCCTTTTTGCACAGTTTTGGCTTTTACAGATTCTTGGTTTCCCCTCTACGTTCCACTTTGCTGTGATCATAAATAAGTGAGGAGTTCAGAAAAACACAATTACTAACTCGCTGTCAGACCCTCACAACAAGCTCACTGACAGATTCTCAGTTAACTCCTTCTGCTGACTGCAATAGACAGTGTAACTCCGATGCTACACAAAGAAATCTCTGCAATTTTTTTTAAATGACACACAATTGTATGAATAATGTTTGCCCCCAAATATAGGCAAAATAAAAAAACTGGCCAAAAGAGAACGACCCTTTAAGACAGGGGTCTCAAACTCGGCTGGGTTGGTGGGCCGCATATAGAAAAAAAATATCGGGGGTCACATCCCTTGTAGGACTAAGTGGTATTTTTAGTTATACCAGAATTTTTTGCTCAATGTAGTAAAGTACAAATCCTCATCCCCTTCTTGTAGTAATGTCCGGTCCCAATATTGTAGTAATGTCTACATCCTGGTCCTCATTATGTAGTACTGTCCCCATCCTGATCCCCTTTTCTAGTGATGTCCCTGATCTTGGTTCCCTTTTGTAGTGATGTCCCCCATCCCGATTCCCCTTAGTAGTGTTGTCCCCATCCAGATCCCCCTTAGTAGCGTTGTCCCCATCCCGATCCCCCTTAGTAGTGTTGTCCCCATCCCGATCCCTTTTAGTAGTGATGTCCTGCATCCTGGTTCCCTTTTCTAGTGATGTCCCCTATCCCGATCCCCTTTTCTAGTGATGTCCCCCATCCCGATCCCCTTTTCTAATGATGTCCCCCATCCCGATCCCCTCTTCTAATGATGTCCCCCATACAATCCCCTTTTCTAGTGTTGTCCCCCATCCCGATCCCCCTTAGTAGTGTTGTCCCCATCCCGATCCTCTTTAGTAGTGATGTCCCCCATCCTGATCCCCTTTTCTAGTGATGTCCCCCATCCTGATCTACTTTTATAGTGATGCCCCCCATCCTGGTTTACCTTCTTTTTACACACTCAAACACTCACACACCCTCACACACAACCTCACACACACACCCTCAAACACACACCCACACACACTTACACTCTCACACACTCTTATACACACACACACTCACACGCACCCTCACACACACACTTTCTTATGCACACATCATGACACACTCTCACACACATTCACACTCATGCACACTACATACACACACTCACATACACACACTTAAGGTACCGTGACACGCGGCAATTTTGCTTGCACTTTCAATGGCAAATTGCTGGTTGCAGTGAAATCATGGACACATTGTTCTATTTTGTTGCCGTGTACAAATAGAACAATGTGTCCATGATTTCACTGCAACCAGCAAATTGCAGTAAAATTGAGAGCGAAATTGCCATGTGTGACGGTACCTTTAACACTTTTCTCACTTTAACGATGCATCACTCCAGTGCACGAGGTCGCCATGTTGTGCTGACTTCTGACCTCCGCTGTGCTATAACTTTCTTAAGCCGCCACTCAGACAAGCTCTGTTGCTCTGCAAGATCAATGCAATCTGCCAGCCAGAGGCCCACAGGTGAAGTCATACGCCGCCATCAGCTGCGGGCCTCTCATTGGCTGATGGCTTGTATTGATCTTGCTGAGCGGAAGAGCTTGTCAGTGCTGTGGCCGGAAGTCATAACACAGCGAGGACTTCAGCGGCCCACTGCACTGGGGCGATGCATCATTAAGTTGTCCAAGGTGCCGCGGGCCGCATGCGGCCCTCGGACTGCGTGTTTGAGACTCCTGCTTTAAGAGATGTCTTTTATATGCAGAACAGCTACATAACAAACAAGTTAAAACAAAATTTGCAATAAAAACACAAATAAACATGATATTTTTAATTATTTAAAAATGCCATTGATTAAGCAATTTTTTTCTAAAATGACAATTTTGCCCTTTGAAAAATAAAATATTTGTAGATGTAGAAATATTAAGGACAAGATGAAGGGGGCGTGGCCTGCGCTGAGACATGCAGGTCGCACTGTGAGAGAGCTCCGTTTGCAGCGACCGAATACTCGGTGACTAACGGCTCCTAACGACTCATCTTGCTCCACAAACGGCAGGAGACTGTCTCCTAAGCGATTGGGCATGCCGCGATCCAACACTCGCAGCCGCAGCACCGCACAGAAGCTCACAGACTTCTTCACTACCGATCGCGCCCAGGAACCCAAGATGGCGTCTTCCGCCTCTCCTTCCCCAAGCTCCTCTCAGCGTGCAAGCTCCTCTCAGCGTGCGCGCCACCAGCCCCGCGACTCGCGGGAAGGCAGCCAACCTCACGACCGGAACGGCAGAGACGAGGAGCATGTCCCGCTCACCCGTCATTCCATAAGGGGCCTTCTAGATGAGCTGCGCAGAGCCATTGAAGACGACACTCGCCGCATAGTAGGTGATATACGTGCAGACGTCTCGGCCCTGGGGGAGCGCACAGACCATATAGAGGGGAAGGTGGGAGAGCTGGCGGTGGCACATAATGAACTGGCAGACTTGTATCACGACGTGAATGTGGAACTAAGAGCTGTGAAAGCCACCTCCTACGACCTAGAGGACAGACTCAGAAGAGGAAACATCAAAATAAGGGGCATAGCTGAAGTAGAGGGAGAAGAGGACTTGCTTCAGACTGTGCAGCCTTTTTTGTCTCTGTTGCTCCCAGAGGCGAAGACGGATGACCTGGCTATAGAAAGAATATTTCGTCTCCCCAGGTCACCTCGCATTGGACGCGAGGTACCGAGAGACGTTATGGTACACCTGAGGTCCCCTAGAATGAGAGACCCTTTGATGCAATCACTACGTAACCACCCGCTCACAGTCAGCCCATACGACGTATGGTCCCTATTTCCGGACCTTTGCCCGGGAACCTTGGCAAGACGCAGGGAATTTGCCCCATATTGTGCCATTTTACGGGACCGCGCCATACAGTATGCCTGGGGTTCGCCGGTGAGCGTGACCTTCAGGTACAAAGGCACACGTCACTACTTCTCCTCTCCTTCCAAGCTCCGTGCGACTCTGAGAGACTGGCGCATGATGCCCACCGCCGCTTCTGGCTCCAATTCAACAGCTACTAGCCCCAAAGATCGCAGAGATCGTAAGAGCCCATCAGATGGTGCAAGGAACAAGTGATGACGGAGTCACCGGAGTGATTGGTTCCTGCCTGATGGACCTTTGCTCATCCCGAATAGGGATAATCTGATTCCGTCCCCCCCCCCCCCTGAGTTTGACTCTTATGGGGGGCGCCGGATGATAACCTGGAGGGAGTAACCTGGCTCCCCCGTGGGTGGTGGTAGCCCAGAGGGATTCATTCTGAGGAGTTAAAGGAGTTCCAGTCTGCGGTCCTCCCTTCTCCTCTCTCCAGTCTCTTCCCCCACGCTCAGGACTTTGTGAGCATATACAGTTGTATTGTTTTCTTTTCTCTCGCTTCTAGTTGTCTTTTGTAGACCTAAGTTTCTTTGTTTCCCTGTCCACCCCCTGCTCACCTATACTCTTTTCTACCCCTCCCTAGCCCTCTCCCCTCCCCCCCTACTCACCCCCCCCCCCTGCATTACAGCCCACTGCCTTGCTCTCAACCCCTCCTTTTCCACCCAGAATCACCCCAGTTTATTACCTCTGTGCACACTCCTCACTGTCCTCTCCCCCCCCCACTAACCCCCTGATATCCAAGAGGCTCCGGGATATTCTCCCTTTCCACTGACCCTTTGTTTGTTTTCCTTGGAGAGGTGGGTTTGATACTTATTCGGTAAAGATGAGTTTGAAAATCGTGTCCATGAACGTACGGGGCCTCAACTCCCCGGCCAAGAGGTCGTTCCTGTGGAGAGAGGTCCAGCGGAATAAGGCGGATTTGGTCTGTGTGCAGGAGTCCCATCTACTTGAGAGAGATAATATCCGGCTGAAACACCCCAGGTACCCACACACCTTCTTCTCCAACTGTGACCGTAAAACAGCAGGAGTCTGCATATTGGTGAGTGCCTCCGTTCAATTTGTGTGTAGAAAGGTTGTTTCGGATGAGATGGGCAGACACTTGATCTTGATCTGTGAGGTCTCCGGGGTCGTTTTTACACTGGTTAACGTTTATGCCCCGAATGTAGGACAGAGAGGTTTCTTAAGGGCTCTCCTCACAAAACTGAAATCAGAGGCTGAGGGCCACTTAATAATCTGTGGCGACTTCAATGCGGTCATGGAACCTCGTTTGGATTCCTCAGCCCCTTCTGCTGTGTCGCGATGTGGCCTTCTCCCTCTAGCCCGGGAGTTCCGCCTCCACGACATATGGCGCTACTTTCATGCTGGCGAGAGGGACTACACCTTCCACTCCGGCCCTCATGGCTCCTACTCCAGGATAGATTTCTTCCTGGTAGATGATGGGGCCATGGAATGGTGCCGGAGGCCTGAAGTGGGTGTGATCACCTGGTCAGACCATGCGCCGGTGTCGTTGGAGGTGGACCTGGGAGGAGGGAGGGACCGACCTCGCCGTTGGCGTTTGGGCCCTGACCTCCTCTTGGATCATTCTGTGAGGGAGGACATGAACACTAATATTGCATCATTTTTTGAGCTCAATGACACCGGAGACACCACGGATGAGACCTTGTGGGCTTCACACAAGGCAGTGATGAGGGGGCTACTCCTGCAGAAAGCTTCACAACGGAAAAGGACTAGAGATAGCCAGAGGAGGGAGTGGGAAGAACAGATACATTCCCTTGAAACTTTAAACAAAACTAACCCCGACCGAAGACTGGAGGCTCAGATCATGACTCTACGTACCCAACTGCGTGCTCTTTTATTGCGACAGTACGAGACGGGTCTCCGCAAATTAAAAACACGACATTATGAACAGGGAGATAGAGCAAGTAGATTACTAGCTAGAAGACTGATAAAGCGAGCAGGGCAGTCTGCAATAACGGCACTACAAGATCAGGCTGGGAACCTGGTGAGAGACCCCCGTCAGATTGTGGAAGCTTTCTCAGCGTACTATGCGCGACTCTATAATCTAAGACTAGACCATGAGACTGTACAACCTACAGAAGCCAATATTGACGAATTCCTAGACAAGGTACAGCTGCCCACATTGTCACGGGTAGATCTGGATGCCCTTAATGCGCCATTTACAAGGGAGGAGGTGCTCAAGGTCATCGGCACTTTGAAATCAGGCTCTGCCCCAGGTCCCGATGGTTTCATTAACGAGTACTATAAGGCATTTGGCCTCATCTTGGCCCCTTTTCTGCTCAGATTGTTCGATAGCTGGAGGTCATCTGGTGCCATCCCAAAGGAGGCATTAGAAGCAACTATTATCACCATCCCCAAGCCTGGGAAAAGCCCCGAACTTCCTGGGAGCTATAGGCCAATCTCGCTACTAAACACTGATCTTAAGATCTACTCAAAACTTCTTGCGATGAGGTTGGCTGAGATGATTCCAAAGTTGGTAAGTCCGGATCAGGTGGGGTTTGTGGCTCGTCGTCAGGCTAGGGACGGCACGAGGAGAATGCTGTCTCTCATTGAGCTTGCTGAGAGAGGTAAGGCCCCCAGTGCATTCCTGTCATTAGATGCGGAGAAGGCGTTTGACAGGGTGCACTGGGGATACCTTGACAAAACCTTACGTAAGTTTGGGCTAACGGGCCCATTTCTGACGGCCATCTTGAGCTTATATTCAAACCCCTCGGCAAGAGTCTTCTCCTCGGGCTACCTGTCAGATCCGTTTGATATAACTAATGGGACGAGACAGGGTTGCCCGCTGTCTCCATTGATCTATGTCCTGGCGATCGAGCCTCTGGCCGCAACTGTCCGGGCCGATAGTGTTATAAAGGGGATACAGGTGGGGGACAGGCAACACACTGTGGGCCTGTACGTGGACGATGTTATTGTCTCGTGTACCTCACCGGAAGTATCCCTCCCGAGAGTTCTCTCTTTATTGGAATCATATGGGACTATTTCGTACTATAAACTGAATGCTTCTAAATCACTGGTGTACCCGGTTCATATATCTCCAGAGATGGTGGCGGGCCTGTCGGCCTCTCTTCCCTTTCAGTGGTCGCCCAGGGGTATCCCATACCTTGGCATTACATTGTGCCCGATCGAAGAGGTGGTAAAAAGAAACATAGATAATATCCTGAAGACATTGACAGGAGCATCAAACCCCCGGTCTCTGCAGTCCCTATCGTGGGTAGCCAGGATCCAGGCTTTCCGGATGTCTTGGCTGCCCCGTTTTCTATACATATTCAGATGTGTACCACTGGTCTTTCCCGCACGACTTCTGACGCGTATTCAGCGGGCAGTAGACGGATACATATGGGCAGGCAAGAGACCGAGGATTCAACGCAAAGTGATGTTCAAGAAATGGAGGGGTGGAGGCATGGGAGTCCCAGACATGACAGCTTATTATAGGGCGGCCCTTCTGGAACCGTTGGGAGCGTGGTGGGCGGATAGAGCTGACCTCGGATGGGCTCAGATTGAAGCGACACAGGTACCAGGAGGCTCCTTGAGGAGTTTTTTGACGGCAGATGCGTTAAAACCCATCAGACTTCGTTGCCCCCTAGCGACGATAGACGCCACCCTGAGGGCTTGGAGACGTACGCCAAGTGAATGGAGGACATTCTCTCCAGCAGAGGTTATGCTTGGAGCCCTTCAAGTCCATATCCCGTCTTTACGGCTGACTCAGTGGACTAAGTGTGGATTAACCTCTCTGGCGGACCTCATGGGGCCCTCAGGAGTCGTCTCCATTGAAGACTTTTCACGACAACATCCAACTTTAGGAGGCTCATACTTTCAATTGTGCCAGGTGTCTCACTTCCTGACAACAGGTGGGATCAGGAGGTGTTGGTCCTCCCGGTTTCCGTCTCCTATGGGAGCCGTCCTGGGTCTGGCCCCTGGAGTGACGAAGGGTTTGGCAACCCTTTATGCGGGATTACTAGATGCCGACGAACACTTTACGTTCCCATATAGGTCCAGATGGGAAAGAGAACTGAATTTCACAGCCGAAGTGGAGGATTGGGAGGGAGCAGTGAGATGTGTGACAAACGCAACGAAGTGCATTAACCACCTTGAACAACTTAAAAAATTGCACTTGCGTTGGTACCTGACTCCTGACAGGGTGGCCCTGTTCGGAGGAGAGGCTTCGGCTCTATGTTGGAGAGGTTGTGGACAGAGAGGTACGATGGCCCATGTGTGGTGGTCGTGCCCCAGCATCTCGCAGTTCTGGTCCACAGTCGAGAGTCTGATGAGATCCATAGTAGATACGTTTGTACCTCTCACTCCCCAGATGGCATTGCTGCACATGGATGTAGAGGCTTTACCTCCGATCCCCCGCTTCATGACCACTTTTGTCCTCATAGCGGCGAGACAATGCGTCTCAGCGTGCTGGAAATCTCCCTCCTCTCCCACGTTGCGCAACCTAGTGGACAGACTGAACACGATTTTCACGTATGAATATTTCCTAGCCCAGGAGGCAGGACATAAGCGATATGTTGGAGAGGCATGGGAATGCTGGGCTCAGCACTCCTTGGCGATCCCTCTCCCCTCGTAGGAACGACGGATCATTTAAAGCCTACTTAATACCCAAACCTCTCCGGAACCTTCCCCGATGTAGTCTTCCCCCCCCCCCCCCCCCCTCCCTTCATACCGTAATTTCCCCCCCACCCTTCCCCCCTCCCCCTCACTTCCCCCCCCTTCCCTCCCCTTCCTGGGGTGGAGCCCCCCCCCTCTCCCCCCCCCCTTCCCTGTCACTAGCCCCTTTCCCCCCCCCCCCACTCTCCTTACTACTGTACGCATTTCCTCTATGTTTTCTCTCTCTTTCCATTCCACCTGTTAGGATAATGGTATACTACTACAGTCCAAATGACCCGAAATTCTGTTAGATGACACACGAGACATATGTAACGTTCTATGCACATGTGGACAATTGTCTACGCCTATACCATTGTCCTTATTATCTGTTATTTGTTATTTGTATTTTAAAATATGTTCAATAAACATCATTTATGACAAAGGACAAGATGAAGGCCCAATGCTATCAGCAGGGTGGTCACGTCACGATGAGGGCAGATTCTGTAGTGCTTGGGATGGTTCCCCCTGTGCACGCTCTTCCCCCCTCTGTGCTATGATGTCATAATTCCCCACTGATGCCACAATACCCCATTGTGATGTCATAATGGCCCATTGGGATGTCATGATTCCCTATTGTGATGTCCACTCCACCGAAACAGCCCTGACCAAAGTCACCAACGACCTACTTGCCGCCAAGAACAAACGCCACTACTCCATCCTCCTTCTCCTCGACCTGTCCGCCGCCTTTGACACGGTTGACCACTCCCTTCTTCTCTGGATCCTGGAATCCCTCGGCATCACCCACCTTGCCCTCTCTTGGAACTCCTCATACCTAGCAGACCGGACCTTCAGTGTCTCCCACTCCCACACCTCCTCCTCACCCTACCCCCTTTCTGTCAGAGTCCCCCAAGGTTCGGTCCTGGGACCCCTACTTTTCTCCATATACACTCTCGGCCTAGGGCAACTCATTGAGTCCCACGGCCTCCAGTACCACCTCTACGCCGACTATACCCAAATCTACTTGTCCGGCCTCGACATCACCTCCCTACACTCCAAAATCCCACAATGCCTTTCCGCCATCTCATCCTTTTTCTCTGCTCGCTTCCTTAAACTCAACATGCACAAAACTGAATTCATAGTCTTCCCCCCCCCCCCCCAAGAAATTCCCCCCCACTTCCCAACCTATCCATCTGCGTCAATGACTGCGCCCTCTCCCCAGTCTCCCAAGACAAGTGCTTCGGGGTAATCCTTGACTCCTCCCTATCCTTCAAGCCCCACATCGAAGCCATCTCCACATCCCTCCGGCTCCAGCTTAGAAACATCTTACGGATCCGCTCCTTCCTTACCCACGACACCGCTAAAACACTTATTCATGCCCTCATCATCTCCCGCCTTGACTACTGCATCCTCCTTCTCACTGGCCTCCCATCCAACTCCCTCACACCTCTCCAATCTATCCTCAATTCCGCTGCCCGACTAATCCATCTGTCCTCCCGCTACTCCCCTGTCTCCCCCCTCTGCCAAGCCCTTCACTGGCTCCCCGCCTCCAAGAGATCCCAGTTCAAAACACTAACCATGGCATACAAAGCCATACACAACCTGTCCCCACCATACATCTCCACCCTGGTCTCCCAATACCTCCCCTCACGCAACCTCCGTTCCTCCCCAGAACTCCTCCTCTGCTCCCCCCTCATCACCTCTTCGCACAACCGAGTCCAGGACTTCTCCCGGGCATCTGCCTTACTCTGGAACTCCCTGCCCCAACATGTCAGACGCTCTCCGACCCCGAGAAGCTTTAAGTGTCACCTGAAGACTCACCTATTCCGTCAAGCCTACAACCTGCCATGAGACCCAGGCGACCGCCCCATAACTGACATTCCCCCAACCTATTGTATCCCCACCTGCCCTTCGTAGACTGTGAGCCCTTGTGGACAGGGTCCCTGCCCCTCCTGTACCTATATGTCCTGATTGTCTAGAGTTATTGTAATTGTGCTTGTCACCCCTATCCTCATGTAAAGCGCCATGGAACCTAATGGCGCTATATAAATAAATAATAATAATGATTACACATTGCTATGTCATAATACCCCATTTTGATGTCATAATGGCTCAGTGTGATGTCACAATAGTCCATTGTGATACGAGGACAACTTGACACACGACGCGATGACCGACGCCTCAAGGCAATGATATAAGTAGTTTAAAATAGAAAAACAATTCTGTAGTTCTTAAAGCCACAACATTGGGGTTTATTTTTAGGGTTTAAAGATTCATTCCAACTATAATGAATAAATCATATCTATATTTCATAGAGAAAAGGGGTAAACATGATAAATACAAGTGCAATATTCCTGAGCCTTTCAGGTCACCATCTGCTTGTATAGACACAGAGTCCTAGAATTAAAGTTTATTCAGGATTTTAAAATGTCATATCGGAAGGGTTTAAACATTTTATTATTTACTTTCTATTACTACCTTCACAAAGCCTCCACTCATAGAATACAGAGAGTACCAATATGGCGGCTTCACTACAGCACCGCCACCTGGGTGTACGAAGATGGGCGCTACTTCCGCCGAAACCGGAAGTGAGACGCTGTGATACGATACGAGTCAATAAAGTATGTTGAAAGAAGCCAAAGGAATTCTGGGATGATGGCGGCGCCCACGGTCTGAGGTAATAATGTAAGTGGAAGGGATTGAGCGGCTGTGGTTTATGTCGGTGAGGCGGCAGCCGTGTGTGCAGGTCCCCGGGCAGAGGACGGTGGGTGCCGGCTCCGGGGGCTGGGCTCGGTGTCGCTGGTTCGGGCTTGGCCCGGTGTTAGCGGCTCAGTGATCTGTGTACAGGAGGCCGGGGGACGGCGGCCGATCCCTGGTTGCTATGGACAACGCCGGCGAGTGTCTGTCAGGAGGTCTGCTATCAGCCGTAGCGTGCGACACTGCCGTATAGCATGTCCGGCTCTCCTCACCTTCCTCCCTCCTGACAGGCAGACATTTCCCTCTATCTGTCCCCGCAGCTGGTTATTGTGGACGAGGTGTACTGAGTGGTGAAACGCTTCCCCCATATAATGTGCACAACAGCCGGAGGTAAGGATTACAAGACTGGGGGATAGGGAGAATGGGAGATGGCACCTCTCTGGCTTTGCTCTTTTCCAGAGTTCATTGTGAGGTAAAAAATGAGCTGGAAATGATTGGGTCAGGGCGAACCCAAAGATTTCAGACGTGTATGCTCCACAGTACGTGTGTATATACTGCGTGTGACTGCATGTATATATACAGTGTGTGTGTATACATATATGTATAACAGTCCAGTGGTCAAAGAGTTAACCAGGCACCAATGCAGCATATACTAATTACAGACCAGCCAGGTCCTGCCAATGTGAACCTATGGGTCCTCATGGAACCGGTGTTGCACGTCAAACAAGCAGACAACTGAGTAGTTGGTAGAGGAAGAAAAAGGAGACGGCACTCGCCGGGTGGATGAAACTCCTTGTTTATTTAACCATGACAGTTGACATCTGGTGCAGGAAGAGGGAGTAAGAAGTCAGCAGCTGTTATGCGAGGTCTCCGCTTCAACGGGTCCTGTTCATGTGATGGATAGGAGCTGTTGAAGCGGAGACCCCGCGAAACGGCGTGCCGTCATCCGCCGACTCCTCACTCCCTCTCCCTGCACCAGATGTCAACTGTCATGGCTGAATAATCAGGGAGTTTCATCCAATCGGCGAGTGCCGTCTCCTTTTTCTTCCAGTTTCTCTTCCACTGAGAGACGTGCTTGGCTTACTACCTCCACAGCCTGCCTATATTACATATATATATATATATATATATATATATATATATATATATACACACACACAGTACAGACCAAAAGTTTGGGCACACCGTCTCATTCAAAGATTTTCTGTATTTTCTTGACTATGAAAATTGTAGATTCACACTGAAGGCATCAAAACTATGAATGAGCTATGAAAAAACCACAACTGCCGCGATTACCGCATAACGGCCGCACTTGCGGTTCACTTGTGGCAAGCCCCATGCAATGTCTATGGGGCTTGCAGCAAGTGCGTTTTCGGCAGGTGCGGCCGCAAAAAAAAGGGACATACCGCGTTTTTTTCGCGGCCGCAAGTGCCGAAACCACACTTGCCGCACACTTTTCACAAGCCCCATAGACATTGTATGGGGCTTGCTGCAAGTGAACTGCAAGTGCGGCCGTTATGCGGTAATCGCGGCAGTTGCGGTTTTTTCACCACAACTGCCGCGATCAGCAAAAACCGCTGATGTGAAAGCAGCCTTAGGGTATGTGCCCACAGGAAGGTTTAGTGGCGTTCAAACCGTCAGTAAACCGCTGGAAATTATCAGTTCTGAGCTCTGAAGTCTCCAGCTGTTTTCCGGCGGTTTTTTTCAGCGTGTGCACAGCGGTTTTCAGTCGGTTTTTCCAGCGGTTTTTCCGGCGGTTTTCTATGGAGGATTTTGTTCATTGAACCGATCAAAAACCGCTGAGAAGAATTGACATGCTGTATGCTGCTAAACCGCTGGAAAACCGCTCAACCGCGGGCAGATCCGCTCACATAAACCGACTGTGTGCACAGCGGTTTTTAAATTACATAGGGTTACATGTAAGTCCTAACGCTGCTTAGGATTTACATAAATTTAAATAAAACCTATGCTAAACCGCCGGCGGTTTTCGCTGCTAAACCGACGTTAAACCTTCCTGTGGGCACATACCCTTATATTCTAGGTTCTTCAAAGTAGCCACCTTTGGCTTTGATTCCTGCTTTGCACATTTGGCTTTCTCTTGATGAGCTTCAAAGCAGCAAAGCACCCCCACACCATCACTCCTCCTCCTCCATGCTTCACGGTGGGAACCAAGCATGTAGAGTCCATCCGTTCACCTTTTCTGCATCGCAGAAAGACGTGGTTGGAACCAAAGATCTCAAATTTGAACTCATCAGACCAAAGTACAGATTTCCACTGGTGTAATGTCCATTCCTTGTGTTCTTTAGCCCAAACAAGTCTCTTCTGCTTGTTGCCTCTCCTTAGCAGTGGTTTCCTAGCAGCTATTTTACCATGAAGGCCTGCTGCACAAAGTCTCCTCTTAACAGTTGTTGTAGAGATGTGTCTGCTGCTTGAACTCTGTGTGGCCTTGACCTGGTCTCTAATCTGAGCTGCTGTTAACTGCGATTTCTGAGGCTGGTGACTCGGATGAACTTATCTTCTGCAGCAGAGGTGATTCTTGGTCTTCCTTTCCTGGGGCAGTCCTCATGTGAGCCAGTTTCTTTGTAGCACTTAATGATTTTTGCAGCTGCACTTTCAAACTTTTCCCAATTTTTCGGACTGACTGACCTTCATTTCTTAAAGTAATGATGGCCACTCGTTTTTCTTTACTTACCTGCTTTTTTCTTGTCGTAATACAAATTCTAACAGTCTATTCAATAGAAATATCAGCTCTGTATGCACCAGACGTCTGCACAACACAACTGATGGTCCCAACCCCATTTATAAGGCAAGAAATCCTACTTCTAATGGTGGGTTTACACGTTTCAATATCGTTGCGATATCGCAATTCAATGGCGTGGGAGCGCGCATTTAGTGCTCGTTTCTCCCACATCGCATCGGAGGTTTACACGTTGCGATTTCTGAATCCAACGTCCGTGCGATGTCTACGCCCTCCAACCCAGGAACGACCATTTAACATGGGAGTGAATGGGTGACGTAGAACTTCACATCGGAATTGGGCTGTCACACAGCACGATCCGGCTCCAATCTCCATTCAATATCGGAGCATTGAATAGCACGCTCATTCAATCCCCGATATCGCATTGACATCGTTCCTGCATCGTATTGGACGTTCACACCATACAACGCAGGAACGATATCGGCTCCAACGATCGAACCACATGACTTTTCATTGAAATTGGACGCCGATATCGCAACGTGTAAACCCGCCATTAAACCTGACAGGGCACACCTGTGAAGTGAACACCATTTCCAGTGACTACCTCTTGAAGCTCGTTAAGAGAATGCAAAGAGTGTGCAAAGCAGTAATCATAGCAAAAGGTGGCTACTTTGCAGAACCTAGAATATAAGACATATTTTCAGTTGTTTCACACTGTTTTGTTAGGTATATAATTCCACATGTGTTAATTCATAGTTTTGATGCCTTCAGTGTGAATCTACAATTTTCATAGTCATGAAAATACAGAAAAATCTTTGAGAAGGTGGGGGACTAGCTATTGTCCTCATGGAGAGGAATCTGCCTGCTGGCATAAGGATCAACATCACAAAGCACTCACTGATCTCAGGGAGACAAGTCAAGGAAAACACTGCGGGCAGCTGGCTAAAGCGCTCAAACACATTGAAATCCATGATGCATTGCCCCCTGGAAATTTGAATATGCAAATGGAGTCCTTCCCTGGGGGGATATCTGGCTAGTCCCATGTTTGAGACTCTTAATCGAGGCCCCACGGACTCCATTTGCATATTCAAATTTCCAGGGGGCAATGCATCATGGATTTCACTGTGTTGAGCGCTTAAGCCGGCTGCTCGCAGTGTTTTCCTTGACTGGTCTCCCTGAGATCAGTGAGTACTTTGTGATGTTGGTCTATCAGGCATTGCTCCCACCTACCCAGAATCCTACTCCACACTGATGAGGGGCAATACCCCGAAACAGCTGTCTGTGGATGGATACCTGGCTCTGTTAATTCCCTTGTCATATCGTTAACTCGTAACTGAGTGGGATATTGACTAAAAGGGCCACTTAATATGGTGGCTATGGTGGTCTCCGCAAGGATTCCACCCCAGGGCTAGGTCCTTCCCTGGAGGGATATCTGGCTAGTCCCGTTTTTGAGATTCTTAATCGAGGCTCAACGGACTCCATTTCCTGGCATAAGGAGACAGATAAGCTGATAGGGAGACTTATAGCTGCAGTGCTCCTCTGGGAAATATGCAAATTGCCACCTCAGTTAGGAAGTTAAGTTTTTCACTTCCTCACTGAAGTGACAATTTGTGTGTGTATATACATACATACATAGTGTGTATATGTGTGTGTGTATACATACATGCATACATAGTGTATGTGTGTGTGTGTGTGTGTATACATACATACATAGTGTATGTACATATCTTTGCTCTCTTTTACTTTATACCGGTTTGAAGGTTTTGATCACTTGTTTTCTTCCGTTGTTGGAGGTGCAGTGATAATAAAGCAGTCCTGTTATTCTGATTATTTACAGCGATTTAGATTTTCTTATTTCAGCTTTTGCTTTGTTTGGGTTTTATAGGTGAGGAGGTGCTGGATTTCACTTTATTTGAATTTAATTTTTAACTGGAAAATAATGTTCATCATTATTACCAATGTATTTTTTCACTTTTATAGCGCTATTAATTCAATAGTGCTTCACTTAAATCATACTGTCCCCATTGGAGATCACAATCTAAATTCCCTATCAGTTTCTGGAGTGTGGGAGGAAACCAGAAAACACGGAGAGAACATACAAACTCCTTACAGATGTCGTCTTTGGTGGGGTGACAGGCTCCAAATGGACGTACCACAAGGATGGGATAACCGTAAGAGCATGCCCAGGCTTCTGTGATTTTACAGAAAAAAAAGTGCCTAAGCAGTAACAAGTAGAACACATAGTTCCTACCATCCTTCCAGTTGTGCCTGGTACCTTTCACTGTCTGCAGCTTCTGCTGAAGTGACATAAAAGTTGCAGCTGCGTCACAGCCGATATCATGTTTATTGGCAGCCGATTACCTCAGTTGGTGGGTAGTTGGCTATCAGTATTAATGACGTCGGCTGTCCCACCCCTTCTACAGAACAGAGCTGAAAAGAAGCCACCATTCAGTTGATGAAGCCATTGTATCACCGGCAGGAGAGGTCTGTGTCGGCACAACAGGCGGGTAGGTAGTAACTACCTGCCTGTTAGAGCTTGGGCACATTTTTTTAATGCTTTAAAGGGATCCTGTCACCCCCAAAACACCTCTAAACCTATTAAAAGCTGTCCCTAGAGCATATTAACACTTTCCCTACACTCCTTTTAGCTCCTAAATGCACATAGTCAAAGTGAATAAAAACGTTATTATAGTACCTCATTACTGATGATAATGAGTGACTATGGTATTCATAGTCACTCATCCAGGCTGCCCCTCTTCATCATATCACGCCTGAATAGGCGTGATCTACATCAGAGATTCAAATTCGCGCCTCCCTGCGCGCCTCCCCGCTCTCCTATTCCGGCCGGGCTTCAGTGTGGGGCTGTATGACGCGATCCGCGTCATTCCCGGCGCCGGGTGACGTATTTACACCCGCGCTGCGCTGTCAGCTTCAAAATGCGCACTGCGCATGCGCAGTGCGGGACTTGAAGCTAACAGCGGCGCGGGTGTAGATAAGTCACCCGGCGCCGGGAATGACGCGGATCGCGTCATACAGCCTCACACTGAAGCCCGGCCGGAATAGGAGAGCGACGGAGGCGCGCAGGGAGGCGCGAATTTGAATCTCTGATGTAGATCACGCCTATTCAGGCGTGATATGATGAAGAGGGGCAGCCTGGATGAGTGACTATGAATAGCATAGTCACTCATTATCATCAGTAATGAGGTACTATAATAACGTTTTTATTCACTTTGACTATGTGCATTTAGGAGCTAAAAGGAGTGTAGGGAAAGTGTTAATATGCTCTAGGGACAGCTTTTAATAGGTTTAGAGGTGTTTTGGGGGTGACAGGATCCCTTTAAATCCTGGATACACCCTTTAGGTCTGGAGTCACTCACCTGCAGACACATACTGCACGTTTTAGGATTCTCTATTGCTGTTGGTGAGATTGTGACTGCAAATATGTGATTTGTATACATGCGGTCACCTGCTGACTAGACAAGTGCAGCCTCGCTGAGTAGAAGTGAATTCAGAGAGGCCGAGTACATCTAGTTGAAACCTGACCTTGAGTATGTAAATGGCATACTTGGCACCAGAGGATCGTCACATCGTGCAGTGTGCACACTGCAAAGATATGAGAATCTGTCGCTTTATAGACTTCTAACCTGAAATCTGGAAACCCCTTTAATTGCTGCTGCCAATGTTTGACAGCATCCAAATTGTTATACAGCTGTGATCAGAGCTAGTTCAGATCGCTGCAGGTTTGTAAAGGTACCGTTACACGCTACGATATCATGAAAAATATCGCTGAAACGTCACAGGTTTGGAGTCGTTCAAATGAGATCGTTAGTACGTCGTTGCGTGTGACACCGAGATACGACTACGATAAATTGTTAGATCGTTGATCGCAGATTTGAGAACATGTTCTCAAATCAGGTGATCCACGATCAGCCAACCTGCTGTATTGTTATGTGTGACACTGCGATAACGATCATGTTTGCGATTTCTGGGATTGTGAACGCAATCTCGTAGGCATGCCTTGGTGTTGTATTTTCTGCGCACCGTCTCCGCCAATTGGTGGCCAGTACTGCGTTCCGATTGGCTGGCGTTGGTTTATGGCAAAGCCGCCATATTTGATCTTCCATGTGTTGACCAGTAGACTCATTCACATTTTTATTCTTTAAACTACTAGTAAAGACATTTAAACAAGGATACTCATTGAAATTGCGATCCTTTCCTCTAGGCGTTTAGGTACCCACATGTGGTCGCAAATATAAATGTGTACTATTGAAAGATTTTGGTCTGTCTATGCCTATAGCTGTCAGAATTATCTTTGCTAGGTATCAAAATGCAGAGGACTCCACGCCATTTTTTTCAATCATTCATTTTTACACTCTACTTCGGGACCCCAATCAGTTAATGTGAGGGCAACCAATCACAGATGCTGGCACAGGGGGTGAGGGCCAGGGCTGTCGAATCGGTAAGCCAAACCACCGACTTATACTCCTCAATTTCCCTTACTCATGACCCCAGGGCTGTGATGTCCAAGTCTCCAACTCCTAAAATATGTAATAAATTGGGTACAGTAGTTCAATGTAGAATGTGCTGAATATTATTGTGAATTATGTGCTATGTAAATATCTTGATTATTGTATCATGATAATGATTAAAAGCCTGATGTTACCTTTGTACTACAATAATTTTATCACTTAATCATGAATGAAGGAGTTGGAGTCAGGGAAATTGAGGAGTCGGAGTCTGTGGATTGGCTTGCTGACTCGACAGCCCTGCTTACGACTCCGACTCCCTCATACATGGCTCATGTTTAAGTGATAAATTTACTGTAGTACAATGGTAACATCAGGATTTAATCATTATTATGATACAATAATCAAGATATTTACATAGAACATAATCCATAATAATAATATTCAGCACATTCTGCATTGAACTACTGGACCCAATTTATTATGTGTTTTAGGAGTCGATCCATTTGATACAGACTCTGACTCAACAGCCCTGGTGGGGGCGCATTCTGACTGCAACCAATCAAAATCTGTCAGAGGGTGGGCGGCGGGAGCAGTGAATATTCACAAGGTTTAATGAGTGGTCCCGGAAACATTGTGACAGCAGCACAGAAACTTGCTAAGTGTAAAGTAATTGTTCTACTTTAATCCCTATTTAGCTTCCTTTTGCAGCCCCCATAGTCTTTACTACCAACATTTTAGAGCACAAACGTTCAGGTCCCATTTGACTTGTAAGGGGATTGGGGTTCCGGGTCAAGTCCGGTCCTGAACCAGACTTTATTTTTTCTTAGAGTCCAGCCAGATCCTGCAAACCTGACCATCTGCCAGTCTATCTCTACTCAGGAGCACGTTCTCTGCTGACTGTAGCTGTGTTTTCTGTGAGCGCCGCTGTCGGACCCCTCTGCCCGCAGCTTATTTCACGATCGTCAGTCAGGAATTGGTTATGCCGGATCCTTGCCTCCTACCAACGTTATCTGTATGGGGAGAGTCAGGTGCCCCCTACACACATTAGACCCTTTTCGCATCAGTTTTTTTCCTGTTCGTGGGGATCCTGTTTTTTTGCAGGACCCCACGGACAGGAACGGACAGGCTCAGATGTGTACCTCCGTATGCCATTTCTGTGTCCGTATCGATGATTTTCAAGGATCCGGACACAGAAAGAGCTCAGAGGAGCCGAGCCTGCAAAGCGCAGGCAAGCAGGGCTGACTTTCACTTTCGCAATGTATATACATACGTTGCTTTATTTCATTTCACATTTGCAATGGTTAAAAATAATAATAAAAAAAAATCCTCACCTCTCCGCCATGTGTCCCGCAATGCCTTCATCTCCAGTGGCTTAAGCTGATTGGTCACATGACCGCATCAGTGCGGTTTAAATTGCCAAAACCGATCGGGCGATTTAAACCGTGCTGATGCGGTCATGTGACCATCAGCTGATTGGGCTGCCCCGCCCAGTCAGCTGATTCCTGTCCTTAAGCCATCAGAGATGAATACATTGCGGGACACACGGCGGAGAGGTGAGGATTTTTTTTTTAATTTCAACACTTGCTTTATTTAATTTTAATTTGACAATGTTTGTATATACATTGCGAAAGTGAAATAACATGGGAACAGAGCAGTTTTAGTGTACTGAGCATGCTCAGTACACTAAAATCAGATTCGGGAAACAATTGTGTTTCTTCCTGGATCCGCGCTCCACAGGCCCCCATGTTATTTGCAGCAGATCGCGTCAGATCCGATTCTGTCCGATTTGGTCCGCTGTGTCCAAAATCGGAGCAGTCTCCGATTCTGGGTGCATCAAAAATCAGACTCCCATCGGATGGCCATATAGAACCAATCCGTGCCCATAGGGATACATGGGGGTTAAATCGGATCCATAGCTATCAGTTTTACAATGGATAGCCACGGATGCACAAAAATTGTGATTACATGCTAGGATATCATAAACGATATCCTTGGAACGATCACGTGACCGTGATCGTTCCGACATAGTGTGTTGTCACACACAAGGATATCGTTTACGATATCCTATGCGGCAGCGCAACTGTTACATAGGAGAGGAAGGAGTGAGCGATGTAATAAAGCAGCAGGAACAGGAGCTTTTTGAACGACGAACGATAGATTTGAGGTCAGGATCTCAAATCTAGGATCAATGATCTTTTCATCCTATATCGTTCGTTACACGCAACGACGCCCCAACAATATCTTTTCAATGATCACAAATCTGTGACGTTTCAAGGATATCGTTCAGGATATCCTAGCATGTAAACCCACCATTAGATGTGTCCACAAATCTGTCAATAACTGCAGGATCAGCAGACATACAGCTAATTTGTATGGGGGGGACGTGAGACCCTCTGCATTCCGGGACCCCTGTAGACTGATAGTTTGGGGGGTTTTAATTATCTTAACTCTTTTAGGTCAATTGTACAATGTAGTAAATGCAATGTGCCTGTACTTGGAACCAGTAAATGAACTGACGGCTGTGAGTTTACGATGTTGTCTCTTCAAATAGTATTGTTGCTTCTTTGCTACATACCGTTTTTGCCACATTTCATCCTACACTGCAGTAATACAGTGCAGTGTGTAGATGAGGTTTGGCAGCTGCTGTAACCTGCTATTTTCACACTCCGGACAACCGTACTGTAGGCAGATATTCGCACGTCATGGTTTTTGTCTCATGGTAAAACTGCATTTGGTTTTTGCCATGAATGTGCTTCACTTTGGTGAAACCACAATACAACTACTCACAGCATTTTAACGCCTTTTAAATGTTATCTGTACCTGTGAGAATCACTACTGAATATGCACTAACTGTATAATTTCTTTCCAGAAACCACTGAAGACAGATATATGTCGCCACTTTACGAATGCTAAAAAAGGCGCTGTGCCAAAAGAAACATGGAGGATGACGCGTCTCTGCACCGGCTGGAGGGCAGCGACCCCTCCGCGGAAGAAGGAGGTCTAGTGGTGAAGAAGAAGAGCTCCAGCGCCGAGCAGCACGTGTTCAAGACTCCTGCACCTCGCTCCTCATTACTGGGCCTGGATCTGCTGGCTGCACAGAAGAGGAAAGAGAGAGAGGAAAAAGAGCGACAGGAGGGAGACAAAAAGACAAAACTGGGTTCAAGAGACTGGGAAGATCGAGAGAAGCCTTCAGAAGGATCTGGAGACAGGTTAAGTCGTGGGAGCCATGGAGACCGGTAAGTGGCAGATAATCAAGTCTGGAGGGCTGTGTTTAATACGGATGCTGATATATTACGGTATTTTTCAAATGATAACTCCCTTCCCCATCCCCCATATATGGGGGTTAATATGGGTGTGTCTTATGACCCAGATACAGTGCCTACAAGTAGTATTCAACCCCCTGCAGATTTAGCTGGTTTGATAAGATGCCAATAAGTTAGAGCCTTCAAACTGCAAACGAGAGTAGGATTTATTAACAGAAGCATAAATCTTACAAACCAAAAAGTTATGTTGCTCAGTTGAATTTTTATAAATTTTAAACATAAAAGTGTGGGTCAATTATTATTCAACCCTTATGTTTAATATTTTGTGGAATGACCCTTGTTTGCAATTACAGCTAATAATCGTCTTTTATAAGACCTGATCAGGCTGGCACATGTCTCTGGAGTTATCTTGGCCCACTCCTCCATGCAGATCTTCTCCAAGTTATCTAGGTTCTTTGGGTGTCTCATGTGGACTTTAATCTTGAGCTCCTTCCACAAGTTTTCAATTGGGTTAAGGTCAGGAGACTGACTAGGCCACTCCAACACCTTGATTTTTTCCCTCTTGAACCAGGCCTTGGTTTTCTTGGCTGTGTGCTTTGGGTCGTTGTCTTGTTGGAAGATGAAATTACGACCCATCTTAAGATCCTTGATGGAGGAGCGGAGGTTCTTGGCCAAAATCTCCAGGTAGGCCGTGCTATCCATCTTCCCATGGATGCAGACCAGATGGCCAGGCCCCTTGGCTGAGAAACAGCCCCACAGCATGATGCTGCCACCACCATGCTTGACTGTAGGGATGGTATTCTTGGGGTCGTATGCAGTGCCATCCAGTCTCCAAACGTCACGTGTGTGGTTGGCACCAAAGATCTCGGTCTTGGTCTCATCAGACCATAGAACCTTGAACCAGTCTGTCTCAGAGTCCTCCATGTGATCATGAGCAAACTGTAGACGAGCCTTGACATGACGCTTTGAAAGTAAAGGAACCTTACGGGCTCGTCTGGAACAGAGACCATTGCGGTGGAGTACGTTACTTATGGTATTGACTGAAACCAATGTCCCCACTTCTATGAGATCTTCCCGGAGCTCCTTCCTTGTTGTCCTTGGGTTAGCCTTGACTCTTCGGACAAGCCTTGCCTCGGCACGGGAGGAAACTTTCAAAGGCTGTCTAGGCCGTGGAAGGCTAACGGTAGTTCCATAAGCCTTCCACTTCCGGATGATGCTCCTAACAGTGGAGACAGGTAGGCCCAACTCCTTGGAAAGGGTTTTGTACCCCTTGCCAGCCTTGTGACCCTCCACAATCTTGTCTCTGATGGCCTTGTAATGCTCCTTTGTCTTTCCCATGTTGACCATGTATGAGTGCTGTTCACAAGTTTGGGGAGGGTCTTAAATAGTCAGAAAAGGCTGGCAAAAGAGATAATTAATTCACACATGTGAAGCTCATTGTTCTTTGTGCCTGAACTACTTCTTAATACTTTAGGGGGACCAAACAGAATTCTGGTGGTTTGAGGGGTTGAATAATAAATGACCCTCTGAATTAACTTTTAACGCTTTAAAAAAAAATAAAAAAATAAAAAAATTTTGTGGCACTGCATTTCCCACTTCCAGGCTGATCTACAGTCCAAATGTCACAATGCCAAGTTAATTCCGCATGTGTCAACCAGCTAAATCTGCAGGGGGTTGAATACTACTTGTAGGCACTGTATATCTTACCAGGGGGTTCATTGGAGCATGGTCACTGGAGGCAGGGGCGCTGCTGATAGAGGTGGCATTTGTGGGGCAATTTCGTTGGCTGGAGGAGGGGGTGTCACAGTGACACATGCGCCACCTCCGCAGCCATTTACTGAATTCTATCGAGTTGGAAGCTGCGCATGCACAGATTAAGATCTCAGCTCTCCAAGATCTCAATCTGTGTGTACGCTGCATCTGCAGCCATTTTCCTTATGAACATCAAGTACACTACCTGGACATCAATGACACCCACATCATGTCACTGTGACACTTCTTCCTCCCAAACTCAGACCACAGCATTGCCCCACGTATGCCTCTGACGCTGACTTTATAATTGGTGACCGTGTCTCCAGTGACCCCTCTTCGTGACCCTTGGTAAGTTGTATGCGGATAATAAGGGATAATAAGATGCAGTCAAGGTTTGTAAGATTTTCTAACATGTAAATGTTTTTTTTCCCCCTCTAAATTTGGAGTGTATCTTATAATCTGCAAAATACTGTATGTTGTGTCATACATGTAGATTTCTTATTAGCAGTTTATTTTTATTTCTATTTCCAGACACTACAGAACTGCCCGCGTGGAGACACCATCATATACTGGTGGGGTAAACGAGGAGTTCTTGGCACGAAACCGGCAGAGAGAACGTGAGAGGAGGGAACATGGGGTCTACGCTTCCTCAAAGGACGACAGACGACGGAAGGAGCGGAGCAGCCGAGACAGAGGTAATGTGATCATCTGTATCAATGCAGAAAATATAGTGTCGGTCTAATGGAGCGCTAGGATGGAAGAGAAATAAGGGTGGTATAGTAGGAAATCCAAACCTTTATTGATCCCTTGTGGGTCAAAATGCATTTCAACAGTCTGTGCGCTGTCTTCCTCAGGTGATACAGGGGAATGCTTTAGGGAAATTACATATATAGGGGATGCCAAAACATGATTGGTTCACCACTAAAAATATGATTGGCTCAAGACTAAAACAACAATTAACCCTATGATGGCCAATATAAAACAATGTTACACTATAGATCATCAGTAATATCAAATTCAATAAAATATTAAGTTAAAAACTACGGTCAGACAAACATATTTACTGTTTGGTGACATTATCTAAAATAAGATTATGTCCCTCTGGGGCTCGAGTGCCTTATTAATCCAGAAACTTGCTTTTTTTTATCAAATTTGTCAGACACTCAGGATCTTTATTATTCACATGATCTATTATGGTTAGACTCATTTTACTGGGGTCTCTCTGGTGTATTGCATTAAAATGTCTTGACAGACTGAGTTAGGCCCCTTTCACACTAGCTTTTTTGTCTGGATCCGGACAAAAAACTGCGTCTGCCGTGGGTCCCGCCTGACGGCCGCACTTGCGGCAAGCCCCAGGCTTTGTGTATGGGGCTTGTGGTAAGGTGCGGAAAGTGCAGATGCGGCAGGTGAGGCCGCGAATAAAACAGCGTTCAGCAGCATTTTTTTTTCACGGCTGCAACTGCCGGAACCGCCTCCTGCTGCACACTTACCGCAAGCCCCATAGACAATGCATGTGGCTTGCCGCAAGTAAGCCGCAAGTGCGGCCGTTAGGCGGAAAATGCGGCAGATGCGTTTTTTGTCTGGATCTGCCTCATCTTCATAAACACCAGTGTGAATGCACCTTAACTGATAGCCTGTCCTTATATTGTGCCTGCACTTGTTCAGGCGGGCGTACATTGTTTGCACCTTGCGGCCCACATATTGGAGGCCGCACGTACATTCCAATAGATAAACGACAAAAGTCATTTGGCACGTGACTTTATGCTTAATGACAAATGTTTCACCAGTGGTCCTTAAGGTGAAGTTCTTCACCCCTTTTCAAATAATCTGGCAACATAGACATTTTCATACTTAAACATGGATAACAACCCCAGTTTATATTACTATATTCTTTAACTGAAATATTTATCTGGGTAATATTACTGGGTGCCACCATGTTACCTATGCACCTGTTGTTCTTATAAATAACGACAGGTTTTGATGGTAGGTGGTATAGTACAGGGTCCCCTTTAACCGCTTCACCACCCAGCCTATTTTGACCTTACTGACCTTGCCATTATTTGCAATTCTGACCAGTGTCCCTTTATGAGGTAATAACTCTGGAACACTTCAACAGATCCTGGTGATTCTGAGATTGTTTTTCCGTGACATATTGGGCTTCATGTTAGTGGTAAATTTAGGTCGATAATTTTTGGGTTCATTTGTGAAAAAATCGGAAATTTGTTAAATTTTGTTAAACCAGAGTTATGTGACACAAAATAGTTAATAAATAACATTTCCCACATGTCTACTTTTACATCAGCACAATTTTGGGGGAAAAAAATTTTGTTAAGAAGTTATAAGGGTTCAAAATTCATCAGCAATTTCTCAGTTTTCCAGCAAAATTTTACAAAACCATTTTTTATGGACCACGTCACACTTGAAGTCCCTTTGAGGGGCGTACATGACAGAAAAGTGACACCATTCCAAAAACTGCACCCCTCAAGCTACTCAAAACCACATTCAAGAAGATTATTACCCCTTCAGGTGCTTCACAGGAACTAAAGCAATGTGGAAGGAAAAAATTTACCTTTTTAATTTTTCCAACAAAAATTTTATTTTGGCCTCAGTTATTGCAAAAAGCACAAAAAGGACCCTAAAATTTGTTGGTCAATTTTTCCTGATTACACCGATACGTCATATGTGGTGGAAAATCACTGTTTGGGCGCACAGCAGGGCTCGGAAGGGAAGGAGCGCTATTTGAATTTTTGAATGGAAAATTAGCTGCAATTGTTAGCAGACACCATGTCGCGTATGGAGAGCCTTTGTGTGCCTAAACATTGGAGCTCCCCCACAAGTGACCCCATTTTGGAAACTAGACCCCCACAAGGAACTTATCTGGATACATAGTGAACACTTTGAACCCCCAGGTGCTTCACACATTGATCTGTAATAATGAAAAAGTACTTTCTCATTTGCCTCATTGGGGGACACAAGACCATGGATGTTATGCTTCTATCTCTAGGAGGCTGACACTAAGTGAATATGAAAACAAGTTGGCTCCTCCCTTGATACCCCCTAGCTGGGCCAGGCCCTTCCAGTTTTAGCTTAAGGCCCCGTTACACCTAGTGACATTGCAGCGATCCCGACAACGATTCGGCCTGGCAGGGATCGCTGGAATGTCTCTAAGTGGTCGCTGGTGAGATGCCACACAGGCAGATCTAATCACTGATGCGGCGACCCCCGAAGGTCGTTGGGATCTGTCACCATCACAGGTGTAGCATGGAGATCGTTGGTCGTTTTCCCCGTCTCTCACACACCGATGCAGCATGCCCAGCGGGAGACCGATGGTGAAAAAATGATCCAGGTCATTCCGTAACGATCAGCGACCTTACAACGGGGGGCCGCTCGCTGCTATGTGTCACACGCAGCAATATCGCTGGCGAGGTTGCCGCAATGTCACAAAACCTGTGACGTTGCGGCGATATAGTTAGCAATATCGCTAAGTGTAACGGGTCTTTAGTGTTTGTAGGAGGCAGATGAGGTCTACATACCCACATCCTTTTTATTTTTTGAAATATCTACACAGATTAAGTTTTTAGACGGGTGACGGCTCTCATAAGGGTGCCACTCTCCCACAACCACCAACAGGCGGGAACGTGGAGTGTCGCCTCCACGTACCACCTCCTGCGACGCTGGATCCATCATGGGCTGCACCTAACTTGCTGGACTTCTCTGGGCGACGGTCTTTCTATGGCACCCGGTGCCGGTTCCCACACTGGGATCAGCGCCGGTAACGGTGGAGGGCTCCTTCTGCTACCTGGTCTCTACCCCACCGGCCTTAGACCCCTTTCTATCCGGGCGCCACCTCAGCCGCAGGCACAAATTTAGTTCCTGGCTTCAGCCTTCTTTTCTCATCTCCACCCCCCGGCCCGCCTCTTCGCTGATGCTGTACACCCCGCACACGCCTCCGGAATGACACTTTGGCGCGAACTCGGGCCACCGGTGCGGGTACGCCCATCGCTGCGCGCTTCTCGCCCCCCATTGTCTGTCCCGCACCTTGCTTTCCCGCTTCTCGGACATCGTGGGACTCTGGGCGCACGGGGTATTGCACCTCTCACAGTGGTACGGAGCACACGTGGGGCCCTATTCCAGCACAGCCTTCGGTACACAGGACCATCAGGTTGCACGTCAGGGGCTCTCCCCTTCCTGCTAAGAGCTGCACAATCAGACTGCACAGTACATTGCTACTGCTGCAGCTTACACTTAGCTCATCTCTGCCTATATCATCCCAACTAACTATATTCTTGCCTGGAGTGCCCTTGCTTTAACTAATATGCAGACCTCAAAGATTTCAAAGAAAACAAAATCACATACGGTCAACCGGCCATACCACCCCACACTGCCAGGCCTGCATCCCTGCAGAGACCCAGGAGCCCTCTGCTGGCACCACAACATCTGCTGCCCCGAGCCCACCAGACTGAGCACTACTCCTTTCCCAGTCGATGGAAAAGCTGTCACAAAACTTGGTCCAAGCTATGCAGTACCGCCCCTCATGCAGCACATCCTGCCAGGGCAGCGCACAAGCAGTTAGGCCCTCCAGTAAGGGATCATCAGACGGGAACAGGTCACGTACCACACTTGCAGGCGCGGCGAGAAAGAGAGCTCACAGAAACGTTTCACCCGCTTCTTCCCAAGGTTCTCATGCCTCCCCCACCCAAGAATCGGGACCAGGTTCTCCCTTATCTGATGAGCTCCAGGACGTTAGCTCAGACCCAGACCTGGATGACTATTTTGGCTTAGAACTCTCAGTCAGGTAATGGTTGACAACCGGATATCTGCAGTCAACCAAATGCTCAAAGTGGACAACGTTGCTTCCACGACGCCGGATCATGCAGTATAATTTAAAAAGGGTCAAACATCTGCAAAAATTCTTTGCGGACCATCCCGAGTTACCGGACATTTTGTCCAAACAACGAGAGAGAGAGACCAGATAAACGTTTTAGGGGTCGTAAACCCATTGAGGCGTGATACCCCTTTGCCTCAGTGCCCTCCAAAGATAGGGCGGACTCCCCGCCGGTCGATCCCCCAGTCTCCTCCCTTGCGGCAAAGACGTTACGGTCCCTGCTGGACGGAACCTCCATCAAGGACCCCACCAACAGGCAAGTTGAACTCGCACGCTCAGCTTTTGAGGCTGCAGACTCATCCCTATCGCCCTCCTTCGCATTGGTATGGGTGGTCAAAGTATTTATGGTTTGGGCTGAAACTCTGCAAAAATCTTTGCAGAATACTGATCTTCCCCAGGAACTAGCGGACCTGACCACTCAAATAGTCACGGCAGGAGAATACCTGATTCAGGCTTACCTGGACTTGGCCACCTGTGCAGCCTTTGCTGCTTCTAATGCCATTGCCATTCACAGAGCCCTCTGGCTCAGACAATGGTGGGCACATTCTGCATAAAAAAAAGTCCTTAACCAGCCTCCCTTACCACACAGGACGACTTTTTGGCGAAAGACTGGACAAACTCATCTAGGACGTCACTGGAGGGAAGAGCACTTCGCTCCCCCAGCACAAACTGAGACAACCATATCTGGATGAAGGATAATGGAGGGTTAAGTGGGAGTAATAAAAATAGAGTTGAGATATGTTTGTTTTTTGTTCTAATAAAATTAATTTTCTCTGAGTGTTGTGTACTATTGACTAGTAGAAATTCCTAATGGTCGGGTCTAACATTGGCCCAGCATTATGAATCTCGGGCTTAGTGGCAGCTGCCGATACAAAGCTGGCATTAACCCCTTTAACACAGTTTGTCACCAGCACCAGGGCAACTGGAAGGGTTAGGGTACAGCAGAAGTAAATGGCGCCTCTAATGAATACGCTATTTTCTGGGTGGCTGTGGGTTGCAATTCGCAGCTTGGAGAGCTCAAAACATTTGGGTCTCTCCACGCTGAGGATTCCAGCCCCCCAGCTGCCAAGTTGTATTTTGTTGGCAACCAAAAATACGGCGAAGCTCCATGTTGTTATTTTTTTATTTGTAGAAATAATTAAATGAAAAATAAAAAAAAGTGGGGCTTCACCATAATTTTTGGTTGCCAGCCAGGTACAACTTGGCAACTACAGACTGCCACCCACCCCCAGCTGCCTCGTTGTACCTGGCTGGCAACCAAAAATACAGCGAAGCCCAACATTCTTATTTATAGAACTAATTTAAAAAAAAAAAAAAAAAGAAAAACCTGTGGGGCTCCGCCATATTTTTGGTCCAGCCACATTCAACTAGGCAGCTGGGGGCTGGAATACTCAGAATGGAGAAGCCCAAGCATTCTGGGCCCCCCATGCTGTGAATTGCAGCCTGCAGCCATCCCAGAAATTGGTGCATTCATTGAAACGCCATTTGCTGCCGCTGTACCCAGACTCTTCCAGTTGCCCTGGTGCTGGTGGCAAACTGGGTAATAAAGGGGTTAATGTCAGCTTTTTTATTGGCAGCTGGCACTAAGCCCAAGAGTCATAATGTCGGGCCAATGTAAGACCCGGCCATTAGGAATCTCTAGTAAATAGTAAAAAAAAAAAAATACACCACACAGAGAGAAATCTTTTTATTAGAACAAAAAACACAAACAAAATTTGGACTCGATTTTTATTATCCGACATAGTCCAAAACGATGGTCCTACGACGTTCGATTGCCTCTCCTAAATCCAGAGAACGCTGCAAGGGATGAAGTGTCCTCTTGTTGCAGTCTCTGGAGTCATGGTGATGATGCACTTTATGGGAGATCATTGCCATACAGTACACCATCACTATGAAACCAGAGACTGCAACAAGAGGACTCTCGATCCCTTGTTGTAGTCTCTGGTGTCAGTGATGGTGCACTGTATGGAAATAATCTGCCATACAGTGCATCATCATCATGACTCCAGAGACTACAACAAGGGATCGAGTGTCTTCTGTTTCTGGTGTCGTCAGGTTACCATGGTGATCGGCTCATTGCCAATCACCGCCGGGGAGAGGTAAGTGACCCTGCACTCCCTTTCCCTGGATCATAAGATCCCAGCACTTAGGGGGTGACAGAGCCGCTGCAGCATGGCTGTGCAGGGCACCGTTGCCTGCTTGTGCCCATTGCTACTCTGCAGCCCGATGTCCCTGCATAGATATCGGGCTGCAGAGAAGCGATCTGACACCCGGGCACAGCGATCTGCTGTGCCCAGCTGTCAGATCGATTCCCTGTAGCCTGATCTGCATGCAGGGAGATCTGGCTGCAGAGAAGGATCTGACAGCGGGGCATAGAGATCACATACCGAATCGATGTCCCCGCTGTCAGACCCTTCTCTGCAGTCCAATCTCCATGCAGGGACATTGGATGCAGAGAAGCAACGGGTGCAAGCAGGCGGCGGCTGGGCACATGTGCCCTGCAGGGCCGCCATGTTTCAGATGGTGGGGAGTGATCATCAGATCACTTCTCATCTGCGTGGAGGGGGCTATACCCACCCCCTCCAGCGCTCCAGCCTATGGTAGGGGCTATAACAGCCCCTTCCATAGCTGTAGGCAGAGGATCACTGTGATTGGCAGTTCAATGTTTGAACTGCCAGTCACAGTGATTGCGGGGAAGGGGTGATGAATCCACCCCCTTTGACCTCAAGCCCTGGTTTTCAGTTTTAAGAATCACTGAACTCCGGGGCCCGATGGTGGTTACCGTGGCAATGATATTGCGGTAACCGCCATGATGTTCTACAACGTCAAAGGTCGGGCAGGGATGAAGGATAAACCAAAACGTTTTAAGCAGTCTCTGAATTAATACCCTTGGCTAACAAAAAGTGGTCACCAGGCTGCACTTTGTCAACTCTGTTGTTCTTTTCATGACCCTTTCTGAATTTATCATTTTATTGATACACGATTCCTGGGAGAGGCTGCTGGTTTTTCTATAGGCATCTTGTAGGAGTCTTCTAGGGTATGCTTTCTGCAGGAACCGTTTTTTTAGGATTTTTGATTCTTTCTGAAAACTATGGTCACTTGTACAATTTTTTTCGAACCCTCCAGTATTGGCCATAAGGAACATTCACGATCCAGCTGGGAAGGTGCCCACTATCAAACCTGAGATAACGATTAACATCCACAGGTTTGAAGTGGGTTGATGTCGATATCTTCCCCAGCTGGTCAATCTGAATCTGTAGGTCGAAATACAGGAGGGCTGTACCTGAGCAAGAGGCAGTGAATGACAAACCCCATGTATTATTATTGAGCTCAGAAACAAAATCCAGGGCTTCCTTTACTAACCTCTTCCATAGAAAGAAGAGGTCATGTATGTAACGGCAGTATATAATGAATTGTTTAGTTGCTGACCTGGACTGCACAATGGAGACGGACTCAAATGCACCCATAAACAAATTTGCATGACTGGGTGCGAATCTCGTCCCCATTGCGTAGCCTCTTATTTAACGAAAGAGAGACCTTTCAAAAGTGAAAATATTGCTATCTAGAATAAATGGTATAGCCGTCATCAGAAACCTTCTCTGTTCGAAGGGTAAACTAACATCTCAAGATAAAACATTTGGTCAGATTGACTCTTCTAATAGAGGTAGGAGTACTAATGTGAATCTGGATCCCTGGTTTAACAGGGAAGAGCTTTATGATGTGTTCTGCTGTTTGAACACATAATCAGTGGTATACACTCATTATTTAGACACGCATTGCTTGTTAGCCCGAATAGATCTAGTGGTCACTGATATCCATACCTTATTGAGGTTTAGCTCCATTTCTATCCTACCTAGAGCTTTCTCCGACCATTCGCCTGTCCTATTTGAGGTTTTGTCTTCACCTAAATGTCATGTACATCGCATTTGGAGAGCGAATTCTTATCTTTTTACCCACTCAGACTATAGAACTTTGATTCAGAAAGCCTTGGATCATTACTTTCAGGAAAACAATTCTCCGGACATATCTACTCCTACAATTTGGATGGTTCATAAGGCTTTTATCTGTGGTCAGCTGATACAGCTGAATAGCAGACTGAGAAAAGCTAGACTAAAAGGTACTGAAAATATAACAAATATAATAAGATTGCTAGAAGATAAGCAAAAGGATTCCCCGTCAGTGAAGGTCCGAAGGAATATTTTGAACTTATGAGTTGAGCTGAAATCATTATTGGTTTCAGAATTTGACAAGATGAGCTGAATTTTAAAGTCTAATTTCTACCATTGTATTAGCAAACCATCCAAATTATTTGTAGGCAAGATAGGTTTTGAGAGATAAAACTAGGATTCTCCAACTGAAGAATTGTAGCAATGTGGTCTGTAAGAATCCAAAAGAGATTTGTCATCTTTTCAAATTATTATATGAATTTATATAATCTGAAGGATAATCCCACAGAAATTCACCCATCCTCTGACAAAATTGCATCCTTTTTTAACTCGGACTGCCCTCTTTATCTGTAGAGGACTTGGAGTTTTTTAATTCCCCGTTTACGGATATTGAAATTAAAACCTATAATTAGTAAACTAAAGAAATGCAAATCCCCTGGCCCTGATGACTTACCCAATGAGTATTATCAGGCCTTTTATGATTCCTTGACTCTTTACCTTACATCTTTAATCAATTCCACAAGAAATGATGGATTTGCACTTCCTGCAGGAATACAGGAGGCAATTAATTCTGTAATATCTAAACCTAAAGGAGAAACAGATGTCATTGGAAACTAAAGACCGATTTCTTAGGCTGGTTTCACACTGCAGTTTTTTTCCTGTTCAGGTTCGATCAGGTTTGTGTGTCAAAACCAGCAGTGTCTCCAAAACTCAGAACAGGTGTCAATCTTTCAATTATAGTTTTTCTCTGCAAGTTCCTCTCCTGGTTTTGGCACACAAACCTGATCGAACATGATCAGGGAAAAAACTGCAGTGTTAAACCAGCCTTTGCTCAATTCAGATTTGAAGATCATAGCCAAAGCCTTCGCTTGCAGACGATCTCCCACAAATTGCTGCATGTGGCCCAAATGGGATTTGTGCCGAGAAGAGGGACTTCAGATGCTTAACATCTTGTCCCAAATTGAAGGTGCTGGGATGCCAGACCCTAGTGGTCTCTCTCGACGCCTAAAAGGCGTTTGATAGGTTTCATTGGAGTTTTCTTTTTGAGGCTTTGAGCAAATTTGGATTCAAGGGAGGAATATTGAACTCTATTAAATCCCTTTACACATCGGCAAGGGTTTTATCGAATAACACCCTTTCTAATAAATTCCATCTGATGAATGGAACATGCCAAGGGTATCCTCTCACCCATGCTCTTTCATCTATTCGTTGATCCGCTGACTGAGAAGATTCAAACAAGCACTTTGATTGATGGTGTGTCGCTGGGTGGCAAACAATATAAAATCTCCCTGTCTGCTGATGACGTCTTGCTAACTATAACTAATCCTTTGAATTCTTTGAGATATTTGCTCCAGCCTCTAGAAGAATTCTCCATGGTTTCCCAATACAGAATTAACTTGACAAAAACTCAGGTTTTACACTATCATTTGGATAGGGACATATTGGAGAATTTAAAAGAGGAGACTAATCTCTTTTGGGAGAGTAGCAATTTGAAATATTTGGGAGTTAAACTAACAAAACCTTTGTCTTCAATGATAGATGTTAACTTGACAGATATCTATAAAACGGTTCAGTCGGATTTATCACATTTTGCAAAATTAGATATGTCATGGGTTGGTACTGTTTGCTCGTTGAAAATGTGTGTGCTACCAAAAATGTTACATGTTTTTAGGTCAATCCCCCTTACTATTTCCAGGAGATGGCTTCAAAAACTTCAGGGCCAGTTGGTTGCATATGTATGGGACAAACAAAGTCCAAGAGTGACTAGATCAGTTTTTGAGAAGGATAGGAGGAGAGGAGGTTTGGGATTTCCCAACCTATCTGCCTATCACGGACGCATCAATCATTAGTCTTGGTCAATGCTGGTGGGAATCGGAGGATAGACCATCTTGGGTGGTCTTGGAGGATTCTTCTGGAAAAAATGGCCTGCTAAAATCAGTAACAGGTGCATAGTTATGCAACTTAAAAAAAGGTTACCAGGAACTGTCACTGTGAAAGCGGCTATTCACTCTAGGAGGCTACTCATTCTTAGGTCAACTAAATCCTTTCGGGTCTTACCACTGACTTGGATACCTATAGATTCCATAAGCCATATCTCGACTAGAGTTAAGTTAAATTAATGGAAATTAGCAAGAATTTTAAACATCTCAGATCTAATTGATGGGACTAATAATACTCTTCTCCCTTTTGAGACTCTTCAACAAAAATATAACCTCAACAACTCTGATTTTAAGACATTGAGTAACATGTGAGAACTGATGGTGAAACATAAAGTGAATTTCTTTCTGCCACAGAATATCGTACATATGATACAGTACCCTAAAAGTGCGGTATTCTGGAAAACAGGTTACACTGAGCTGCAGGCTGATTTTCTGCTAAGGGGGAAAAAAAAAAAAAAAAACTTTTATATCTGATTTTCTAGCGAGTGTGACCGCGAGCTTAGTGTGACAGAGCGCAAGTGCGACAGAAGTAAGTGTGTGACTTGTGATTCAGTGACTTTGGATTCAGGGAGTTTGGAAGGGAGGAATTACTGAATTGTTGGTTGTATTTTATTAATACTTTGCATTTTTTTACTTATCATTTCTGTCTAGTGCAATCCCCATTAGGAAATGAGCTCCATGATTGGCAATGCCATCCAGTGTACATCTTGCCACATGTATGCATTCCTTGACCAGCCGGTCGAGGGTGCATACTGCTGTGTGAGATGTGAGTACGTTGTGCATTTGGAAGCCCAGATACTGGATCTAAATGAACAACTGACAACGCTGAGATCCATAGACAATATGGAAAGGAGTCTGCTGCTCACTGAACAGCTGCTCAATGGGATAGATGTGGGGGAGGATGGTAGTATGGAGCTGCAGGACCATGAGGTAGCTAGCTGGGTGACAGTTAGAAGGCGGGGTAGAGGGAAGGGTGCCAGGGAGGCTAGCCCTGATCTGGCACACCCCAATAAATTTGCTATGTTGGCAGATGAGGGGGGTGTGAGTTCAGGTACAGCACTGCTGCAGCAGGGCATGACCTCTGAAAGCCAGAGGAGTGTCTGCTCCAGTAAGGGGGAAAACAGGAGAGGAGAGCAGACCAGACAGGTGCTGGTAGTGGGGGACTCAATTATTAGGGGAATAGATGGGGCAATCTGTCACAAAGACAGGGATCGTCGAACAGTGTGCTGCCTACCTGGCGCTCGAGTCCGGCACATCGCTGATCGGGTTGACAGATTACTGGGAGGGGCTGGTGAGGACCCAGCGGTCATGGTGCACATTGGCACAAATGACAAAGTTAGAGGTAAGTGGAAGGTCCTTAAAGATGATTTCAGGGAATTAGGCTGCAAGCTTAAGGCAAGGACCTCCAAGGTAGTATTCTCTGAAATACTGCCTGTACCACATGCCACACCAGAGAGGCAAAGGGAGATTAGGGAGATAAATAAGTGGCTCAGGAATTGGTGTAGGAAGGAGGGGTTTGGGTTCCTGGAGAACTGGGCTGACTTCTCTGTTGGCTACAGGTTCTATGCTGGGGACGGGCTGCACCTCAATGGGGAGGGTGCAGCCGTGCTGGGGGAGAAAATGGCTAGAAGGTTGGAGGAGTGTTTAAACTAGGGATTGGGGGGGAGGGTATTCATTGTATAGGAGGGGAAGATAGTGTAAACAGTAACCTGGGCACAAGTAATAAAATTGGGGGTGGCATGGGGGGTGGGGTTAGAACAGTCAATCTAGTAGGAAGGAATAGAGGTAAAGAGAGATGCATAAAGTGCATGTTCACTAATGCCAGAAGCCTCACCAACAAAATGGAGGAATTAGAATTGATTTTGTTGGAAAATAATTATGACATGGTGGGGATTTCGGAGACTTGGCTGGACGAGAGCCATGACTGGGGCTGTTAATTTACAGGGCTATTGTCTGTTCAGAAATGACCGTACAAATAGGCGAGGAGGAGGTGTATGTTTATACGTAAAATCATCCTTTAAACCCATCCTGCGTGATAATATAGGTGAATCTAATGGAAATGTAGAGTCCCTGTGGGTGGAGATAAGGGGAGGGGGAAAAAATAATAAATTGCTGATAGGGGTTTGTTATAAGTCCCCAACAATAATGGAAGTGGAGGAGAATATCCTCATAAAGCAAATAGATGAAGCAGCGACTCAGGGAGAAGTCATTATTATGGGGACTTCAACTACCCTGAAATACATTGGGGATCAGAAACCTGCAGTTCCAGCAAAGGTAATACGTTTTTGAAAACTATGAGAGACAATTACCTTTCACAACTGGTTCAGGACCCAACAAGAAGGGGGGCACTGCTGGACCTAATATTAACCAACAGGCCGGACCGCATATCAAATATACGGGTGGGAGGTCACTTGGGTAATAGTGATCATAACTTAATAAGCTTTCAAGTATCCTTTACTAAGACGTGTAGTAGAGGGGCTACAAGGACACTAAACTTCAGGAAGGCAAATTTCCAACGGTTGAGAGATGATCTTAGTGCAATAAACTGGGACGATGTCCTGAGACATAAAAGTACACAACACAAATGGGAGATGTTTATTAGTATCCTGAATAGGACCTGTGCACAATATATACCCTATGGGAATAAGCATGCTAGAAATAGGAGGAAACCACTATGGCTAAATAAAGCAGTAAGAAGTGCAATATGTGACAAAAAGAAAGCATTTAGGGAATTAAAGCAAGTAGGTAGTGATGAAGCATTAAATAAATACAGAAAATTAAATAACATTTGTAAAAAGCAAATCAAGGCAGCAAAGATTGAGACAGAGAGACTCATTGCCAGAGAAAGTAAAAAGAATCCCAAAATATTTTTTAACTACATAAATAGTAAGAAACTAAAAAATGATGGTGTTGGCCCCTTTAAAAAATAGTCTGGGGGAAATGGTGGATGAGGATGAGGAAAAAGCCAATATGCTAAATGACTTTTTTTCAACAGTATTTACACAAGAAAATCCCATGACAGACAATATGATCAGTGACAACAAAAAGTCTCCAATTAAATGTCACCTGCTTAACCCAAGAGGAAGTACGGCATCGTCTAAAAATCACTAAAATTGACAAATCCCCGGGCCCGGATGGGATACACCCCAGAGTGCTGCAGGAATTAAGTACTGTCATAGATAGACCATTATTTTTAATATTTAAAGATTCCATAATAACAGGGTCTGTACCACAGGACTGGCGTATAGCAAATGTGGTGCCAATATTCAAAAAGGGGACAAAAACTGAACTTGGAAATTATAGGCCAGTAAGCTTAACCTCTACTGTGGGTAAAATCCTCGAGGGTTTTCTAAGAGATGCTATACTGGAGTATCTGAAGAAAAATAACCTCATGACCCATTATCAACATGGTTTTACGAGGGACCGTTCCTGTCAAACTAATCTGATAAGCTTCTATGAAGAAGTAAGTTCTGGACTGGACCAAGGAAATGCATTGGATGTGGTGTATATGGACTTTTCAAAAGCTTTTGATACGGTGCCACACAAAAGGTTGATGCATAAAATGAGGGCAATGGGGATAGGGGAAAATATGTGTAAGTGGGTTAAGAACTGGCTTAGTGATAGGAAACAAAGGGTGGTTATTAATGGAACACACTCGAATGGGTCACAGTTAACAGTGGGGTACCACAGGGGTCAGTGTTGGGCCCGCTTCTATTTAATATATTTATTAATGACCTTGTAGGGGGCATACAGAGTAGAATCTCAATATTTGCAGATGACACTAAACTCTGCAGGATAATCAATACAGAGGAGGACAATTTTATATTACAGGAGGATTTATGTAAACTAGAAGCTTGGGCTGCTAAATGGCAAATGCGCTTTAATGGGGATACATGTAAAGTTATGCACTTGGGCAAAGGAAACAAAAGGTATAATTATGTGCTTAATTGTAAAACACTGGGCAAAACTGTCACTGAAAGACCTGGGTGTATGGGTAGATGACAAACTCACATTTAGTGGCCAGTGTCAGGCAGTTGCTGCAAAGGCAAATAAAATAATGGGATGCATTAAAAGAGGCATAGATGCTCATGAGGAGAACATAATTTTACCTCTATACAAGGCACTAGTGCGACCACACTTAGAATACTGTGTACAATTCTGGTCTCCGGTGTATAAGAAAGACATAGCTGAACTAGAGCGGGTCCAGAGAAGAGCGACAAAAGTCATTAGAGGACTAAGGGGTCTGCAATACCAAGACAGGTTATTAAACTTGGGGTTATTTAGCTTGGAAAAACGAAGGCTTAGGGGTGATCTTATAATAATGTATAAATATATGAGGGGACAGTACAGAGACCTTTCTAATGATCTCTTTACTCTTAGGCCTGAGACTGGGACAAGGGGGCATCCTCTACGTCTGGAGGAAAGAAGGTTTAATCATAATCACAGACGCGGATTCTTTACTGTAAGAGCAGTGAGATTATGGAACTCTCTGCCACATGCTGTTGTAATGAGTGAGTCACTGCTAACATTTAAGAAGTGCCTGGATGCCTTTCTTGAAAACTATAATATTATCAGTTATACATACTAGATTCTTTGATTGGGCGTTGATCCAGGGAACTAGTCTGATTGCCGTATCTGGAGTCAGGAAGGAATTTTTTCCCCCAATGTGGAGCTTAGTGTTGCCACATGTTTTTTTTTTGCCTTCCTCTGGATCAACATGTTTGGCTATGGGTTGAACTAGATGGACTTAAAGTCTTCCTTCAACCTTAAAAACTATGTTACTGTGTTACTATGTATGTTACATATACCAGCACTTCAGTATGGAAAATACGCTTGTAAGAACACCTCATTTAGATGCCTGGGTTAAGGAGCTTGGAGTCGATTTGCCTGCTGAACTGTACCAAAATATTTTGGATTGCATGTATAAGAGTGTTCCATGTGTCCCCATGATTGAGACGTATTACAAATTGTGTTCTAGATGGTATCTTACCCCCATCAGACTACATCTGTTTCAAGACCAGAACTCTTCTTTATGTTGGAGAAATTGTGGATGTATGAGAACCCTGTCTCATATATTTTGGGGATGTAGAACTCCTGCCCAGTTTTGCAATCGAATAAAAAGGCTTATTTCTCCTCCGCCTCATTGGGGGACACAGAACCGTGGCTGTTATGCTGCTGTCCACTAGGTGGCGACACTAAGCAAAATCTGCAAAAGAGTTAAGTGGCTCCTCCTCTGCAGTATACACCCCTGGAGCAGGCGTTGCCTCACCAGTTTTTGCTTAGTGTCATTAGGAGACACACCCAAATTTTATTTTTCCTAAAATGTTTAATTTTTTGGACTTTCTGATTTTTTTTTTTTTTAAAGAGGCAGAAAAGTGGGTCTCTAATGAGACCCCGGCATGCTCCTTCCTCGGCCCCCCACTGTTGGGGTCGCCTGGTTGAAGTTGAGAGGTCACCCCACATGCTGCTCCTTCCTCGGCATCCCACTGTTGGGGTGCTGTGTTGAAGTTGAGATGATGTTCCTCCTTCCCCATATCCCCACGGTTGGGGACCTTGGGTTAAAGTCGAGGCTACACAGGAGCCCCCTTATGGTGGACACCAGAATCCCTCCCTAATCCCCCCCCCCCAGGGGTTCTTAGGTTGAGACACCGCAGGTAGGGCCAGCGGCCGCACACAGCTGCTATAGCACCTCCTGATGCCTCAGCCTGCTGTGTGCTTGTGACGGGCACATGCTGCAGCATAGCACACGAAGCCTCAGCCCTGCTGCGTGCTCCTAATGGACACATGCCCCAGCATGGGCACATGATGCAGCACAGCACACACTCCAGGAGTCCCAGCTTTGCTGCGTACTCCTGACGGGCATACGCTACAGAATGGCACATGATGCCTCAGCCCTGCTGCGTGCTCCTGAGGGGCACACGCTACAGCATGGCACATGGAGCCTCAGCCCTGCTGCGTGCTTCTGAGGGGCACATGCTTCCAGCAACACTGCAACATTCTCCACATGCTCCAGCACAGCATAAAATTGCAGCACTCCCCAGGAGCCCAGCTCTGCTGTGTGCTCCTGATGGGGCCGGGGGACACCTTGGAGGCAGCAGACCTTCTGTGCCCCTGCATACGGCCGACACCTGCTTACTGCGGCCGGACTTCCAGAGACCCAGTCCCTGGGTTCTTCTGATGGTGCTGCCACTACACTAGCGCCGTACTGCCCTGCAGGTCCGGCGGGGTCCAGGGCTGTCCCGATCCCTCCCCAGACCTCCATGCCGGCCTACCACCATTTCTGGCCACTGTAATCACTAGAGGCCGCGGCTTCGACCTTCGGCGAAACCGCTCGGCTTCGCCACGACCCCAGCCCGCCCCCAGGATGGCGAGAATGACATGGCCAGCGTCATAGAAGGGGGCAGAACAGAGCCTACAGCCGCATAATCAAGGGCGGGACGGCCTGTTCTCTGCGCCCTTTTTTGGCTGGCAGGCCCGCCCCTCCTCCCCAAGGGGAAAGAGCCATCACATGGAACAAGAATAAGCAGCGGCGGCCATTACATAGATGTGGTCTCCAGCATCCTTTGGTATTGTGATAAGCAATGATGATAAGCACCATAGCCTCCAGGCTGGACGACAGGGCTGGCAATCTCAGATGCAAGTGCAATATATGCAGCATTTAAGTCAAGCACCACACAGGTCCCTCACAAATACTGGGAGCCCCACAGTGCTTCTTCCCTGCTGCAGCATTCAAGTCAAGGAGCTCTGCAGTCCTGTTCCCTCCTTCTCCTCCCAGAGACGCCGGGGAGGGAGGTGGTACAATAGCCTGCCATGCCCTGTATGTGTGACCAAGTCTGCAGTGCCCCCATCATTCTCCAGCTTCTCCGCAGCCATTACTGACATTTTATTACAAGGTACCACATAATTCGCTGTGAGGGAGTACTATGAACACAGCACTGCTGTGGGGTACACACAAAGGGGCTCTGGAGAGTACTATGAGCACAGCTTCACTGTGCGGCAGTCTCCAATGGCACCTGCTGGACAGCCAACAGTGATATATCCTGCTGCAGCTTGTCCTCCTCCCTCTGTACACCTTGCAAGGAGCAACAAAATACTACAAGTAGCAGTGCAAACATGTCAATTTGCCCAGCACTGGCTTATCCTACAGTAGTAGTAATATCCCTGATTCCTGGAGCTGTACATGCAAAGTCTCTCTGGTCAGGCACGTGCTGTTTTTTCTTAACACTGTGTCAGCTACAAGTATCTGTTGGTACACCTCTTTAATCGTGCAAAGAAAGCACACAGGCATTTTGCAGATCATTTTGCATCAGGACATCCTCCAAAATCACCGTTCTCACTCCAAATAACTGTTTGTCGTCCGACCAACCTACTCCGGCGGCCCAGACACCTCTAGTCGCCACTTCAGCTGACTACCTGATGCACGCAGCCCTGGACGCTGCCAATTCGTGCCCTCTGATTACGTGAAGGGAAAACGGACCTGGTCTCCAAGGAGCCCCTCATGGGTCTCCCATACCTCAGTGGACACCTGTTCGGACAACAGCTGGACAAGTTCACCTCAGATGCCAAGGGAGGCAAAAGCACTTCCCTCCCCCAGCGCAAACCCGACGGCCCTTCAACCACCATCAGCAACCAGATTCCGATCCTTTCGGACTTCATTAGGGTTGGTCATGACTTAGACCGACACTGTCGGGTATTCGATCGCCATGCAGGGACCTGTCCCAGGCTACCCAGAAACGTAGTTCATCCTGGCACAGCCTGTCTCGCCAATCCACAGGAGTCACTGTACCCGTATCACGCGAGGAGCGGTTTTTAAGGTTTCTGTTCCAACCTCTTGTGTCTCGTATCAGGAAGGTACTACACGATCCGTACTGAACCTGAAACAACTGATCAAGCTTGTTCGGAGAAGTAATTCCCGTTGGAATCTCTCCGCGCCATAATTGCAGAAGAAGTATGCAGGACGCCTACATGCATCCTCCAATTGCAACTACTGATCAAACTTGTGGCACTCCCGTTCGATTTAGCTACCGCTCCCTGAGTGTTCACAAAATTCATGGCGGACGTCATGACTATCCTTCACTCCAGGAGTGTCACCATCCTTCCGTACCTGGACGTTCCGCTGATCAAGGCACCGATCCTCACGGACTGTGAACACACCGTATCCAGCTCTGTAGACACTATAAGAAGAGGAGAGGGCTGATCAACCTCCACAATTGTACGCCTGTTCTAGCAGTTCAATATGTCACAGCACGGATCAAACTTCCACAGGACAAGGCTCGGGGCCTGCGGCTGAGAGTCCGCACCCTCTTTCTTCGGTCTCCTCTGTCCTTCTGAACTGCCAGGCAAGCCCTAGGCAGAATGTTGGCAGCCATAGAGTCAGTTTTCCTTGCTTAGCTGCATCTCAGACCGCCCTCACTTTCCATAATCAAGTCATGGAACAAGAACCTCAGTCACTCGACAGGAGTTTTTCACCGGTCGTCTCTAATCTCTCCACTGGTGGCTCCGGCCACTTGTATCTCTCACGCAGGGAAGGCCTTTCATTCCACCATGCTGGAAAGTTCTGACCAATACCGCGAGCCTGACAGGATGGGGCATGGTGCCCCCAATCACAGAACACAGGGCAAATGATACTGCCCTGAGTCAAGAATGCCCATCAATGCAATGGAGACTCGGAAAATAGTCCTAGCACTGAAGTCCTTTGGCAGGCTGTTATATCAGATAATGCCACGGCTGTGGCATATGTCAATAACGAGGGCGAAACCCGCAGTCTCCATGCAGTGGAAGCAGTTAATCATGTACTTCACTGGGTGGAATCCACGATCTCCGTACTATTAGCCGGTCACATACTGGGTGTAGACAATTGGGATGCGGATTCTTTTGGCCGTAAAGGGATGATCTCAGGGGAGTGGTCCCCACACCCTCATATTGTCCCACAAATCTACCGGCATTAAGAAACCTCGAACGTGGACCTCATGGCATCACCCCTCAATGACAAGGTTCCAGCCTTCATGGCCAGGTCCCATGACCCGCAGTCATTGTTAGCACATGCACTAGTCCAGTGCTGGACCAATTTTCGTCTCCCACTCATAGCAGCCGTACCGTGGCTCTTGCCAAACCGTCCAACTAGAAGGTCGAGACCTACTCTCTCAAGACTGTTTTACCGTCAGAATTCCTCAACTCTGAATTTTAACGGCGCGGCAATTAACACCTGGATCTTAACCCAAGCTGGGTTTTCTCAGGATATTGTAGCAACCACAATTAGGGTATGTGCCCACTGGAAGTTTTAAAGTCGGTTTATCAGCGAAAAACGTCGACGTTTTATCATAGGTTTTATGTTAATTTATGTTAATCCTAACCTGCGGTTGGCTTAACATGGTAGTCAATGGATTTTAGAAAACGCTGTGTACATTAGAACGTTTTTGTTTGTCTCCTTTCCACTTTCTTCACCGGTTTACCACCGGTTTTCAAAGATAGAGCAAGTGACTTCTTTTGGACGTTTTTCCAGCGGTTCCAGCTTACAAGTGCACAAAAAACAGTCTATAAAACGCTAAGAAAAACTGCCAGAAAACCGCCGATAAAACGCTGTACAAACGCCATAAAACCGCTCAAAAAACGCTCAAAAAACGATGTACACTGCTGAGGTCAGAAAACTCAGTTTCTGCAATTCTCCACCGGTTTTCTGACGGCCAGCAAAGATGCAGAACCGTCCAGTGGGCACATACCCTTAGAGCGAGGAAACCAGCCTCATCAAACATACACCATTGCACATGGAAAAATTGTTTGTCGTTGCGTGGTGCGCCTCTAGAGGCCATCCATCTTGGCCCTATTTCCTACCAAGAATTCTCAGTTTCCTCAAATCACACCTAGTCTCAGGCCTGTCCTTTGGTTCTCTCAAGGGGCAGTTCTCCGCCCCATCCAACCTCTTCAACAAACATTTTGCTACCAGACCTCAAGGAAATCCTTCCTTCGAGGGGTCTGCCATTTAATTTCTCCATACAAGAGGTCACTATACCCGTGGGACCTAAAACCTTGTCCTCACGGCTCTACAAGAACCACCCTTTGAGCCTCTAGGGAATACTCCCCTTAGCAGTCTCATTCAAACAGTGGTGCTTTTTTGGTGACCATTACTTCTTTCTGCAGAGTATCGGAACTGGCAGCGCTCTCAGGTAAACCATCTCTTATGGTCTTCCACCCAGACAAGGTTGCCCTACGGCTGGTTCCATCCTTCCTTCCAATGGCGGTATACTCCCGCCTAAATGAAGACATCTCTCTGCTATCGCTGCGCCCGGTTTCAGGCTCTACATATGCAGGACCTCGTCAGGGGCCTGCGCACCTATGTATCCGGGACAGCACCCCTTTTAGGAAGTTGGATTCTCTCTTCCTTCTTCCAGAGGGCAGTTATAAAGACATGTCAGCCTCTATGGCTACTCTAGCTAGATGGATTCCACCAACCATCCAAGACGCTTATACCTTCAAAAACCCGCCCCTTCCTGCCGGTGTCAGGGCGCATTCTACTACAGCCGTGGGGGCCTCCTAGGCTGTCCGGCTCCAGGCGTCAGCACAATTATTGTGTTAGGCAGCCAAATGGTCCAGCCTACACACATCTACAAGCCACTACAGTGCTCACACTCAGTCTCCGGCAGATACAGGTCTGGGTGGATGTTTCCTTCAGGCAGCGGCAGCCCTCCTGTAGGTGCATAGTTCTTCGCTGACCATGTTCAGTGCTAATAGTTCCATTGCTTTTTCCCACCCAGGGACTGCTTTGGGACGTCCCACGGTTCTGTGTCGTCCCTCCCCCCCCTGAGGCGAAGGCGAAAAGGAGATTTTTGTGTACTCACCGTAAAATCCTTTTCTCTTAGCCTCTAATTGGGGTACACCGCTCCCACCCTATTGCCCTTTTGGGCCTTTACTACAGTTCTCATGTTGCTTCTCAACGTTACATGGTTAACTGTTTACACATGTTTGCCTGTTTGGTTACAGGCTGTTACAATATTCTTACTCTGTTAACTTTTAACTCTTTACACAAGCACCTGTCTGGTTACAGGCCTTGTTACACTGTTATTACTTTAACTATTAACTGTTTACACAGGTTTGCCTGTTTGTATACAGGCCTTGTTGTAGTGTTATTACTCTGCTAACTTTCCTACTGCTTTAGCACAAAACTGGTGAGGCAACGCCTGCTCGAGGGGTGTATACTGCAGAGGAGGAGCCACTTAACTCTTTTGCAGATTCTGCCTAGTGTCGCTTCCTAGTGGAAAGCAGCATAACACCCACAGTTCTGTGTCCCCCAATTAGAGGCTAAGAGGAAAGGATTTTACGGTGAGTACACAAAAATCTCCTTTTCTGATGTTACAGGGCTAGAGATTTGCCTAAACCCGGAGTTCACTTTATTTCTTATAGGAATAGCAGATATTTCCAGGCAGCATAGGCAGTTAATAACACATATCTTACTTGCCTCGAACAATACCATCGCCTCACATTGGAGGGATCAGTCTACTCCTGTGGCCCGAGAGACCATCGCTAAAATCGCTGGCCATAATACTTATGAGTATTCCATTTGTATACGGAATAACCTGTACCATAAATTTAATACTAAATGGGAGCATTGGAACAATTATTGCCATTCACATACGGAGTGAGTAAGAGATTACATATTATTTTCAGACGTTAGCCTTCTTTTATTAGACTTGAGAGGGCGAAAATTGACGAGAATACTACATTTTTCTTTCTTTTTTTTTTTTCCTTTGGGAGATCTTCAGATTGATTTATTTATTTACGTATAGTTTGTTCTTACCTTCCATTTTGGAATCTGCTGAACAACATGATTGTATTAGACATTGTACAGTATATTGTTCCCTATGCTTCCATATTCACGGATTATCATTTTATACAATGTGCAGATGTCTAACTTGCTTTTTGTTATTGACTATAACTTCAATAAAAATTTATAAAATTCAGATAAAGCATCTTTTATTGCTTTAAGTCCCAGATTATGAGAATATTACCATATAGGGAAGATACGTCTAAAGTTAATAGTAGACAATCCTTCATAGGAGGCAAACTAGTAATTTTACTAATCAACTGGCTTGAATCCTTCAGATATGAAGCCAGTTTTACAAAGTATTTTTGTAAGTATAAATCCACGTAGTGAGAAGTTACATGTTATCGACCCCACTCCCGAAATGATGGGGTGGCCTGGTGGATTGATGGATTTTAGGGAAAAATAAAAATAAGGGATTTTATACTGGGGAAAATCTTTTTTTTTTTTTTCCTGCTTATTTCACAAGCCCTTTAGAAAAGCGTTCTTGATGATTGCATTATACTTTAGAAAGATTGTGACCGAGGGGTCAGTATCTAATAGTTCATAAATATTCATGATCACCCAGAATTCTCCCCTCATCCAAATACCAGGCTCTATTCATCACTGCTATACCTCCCTCTTTGTCGTCTTCCTTAATACTAATACCTGTGTTAGTCCGTAGGGAGGTAATGGCTTTTCTTTCCCCAGGTGTGAGGTTATCAGCCTTTTTAGGGTATGCAAAAGCTCTAATCTTAAGGACCAATTGTTGAAACGTTTTAACATGCGACCCTTTGTGGGGCAGGGGGTAAAACTTACTAGAGACACCCTTTGAGTTGACATGTATCACGTTATTATTTACTGGTTCTTTTATGTGTGAATCTAACTCAGGGATTTGGGCCATAGACTTTCCTTTATTTTCTATGAGTAAATGTACTATTATTTTCTTAAAGGGAACCTGACCTTAAAAAATGTGCCCCCAGCCTCTCTATACGTGTCAACATGGTAATAGCTTTCTAGACATCACTTTGTGCTTTGTGCTTGTAAATCGATATAGTAAAGTTTAGAAAAGTAGTTTTGATACCTTATGATCTGCGGCTTCTCATTATTAGAGAAGCCGCAAAAGGCGTTCCTTTCTGGGCCTCCCCGACGCCTGCTTTGTAATTATTCACGCCTCGATGGGCGTGCTACAGAGCAGGGAGACAGTGCTCGTCATGTAAGGGGCGGTAAAGCCGATATGACGCTAATCGCTGCATATCCGGATTTACACATCAGTACACCCATTAGGTGTACAGTGAACAGACCTCGCGCATGCACACTCTGCATTGCGACGTCGGCAGTACACCCTAATGGGTGTACTGACGTGATAAAGCCGAATATGACGCGATTAGCGTCATATCGGCTTTACCGCCCCTTACATGACGAGCACTGTCTCCCTGCTCTCTAGCACACCCATAGGGCCCATAGGCCCAGAAAGGAGCGCCTTTTGCGGCTTCTCAAATAATGAGAAGCCGCAGATCATAAGGTATCAAAACTACTTTTCTAAACTTTACAATATCGATTTACAGGCACGAAGGGATGTCTAGAAAGCTATTGCCATGGTGCAGGGATACGTATATAGAGGCTGGGGGCACATTTTTTTGAGGTCAGGTTCCCTTTTAAAAAATTAATTTGTCAAGATAAAGCAAAAGATGTAGGGCAAAAGGATAAATCACGTTCCAACAAAGATAATTCATCATTCTTCAGTATATAATCCGAGAGATTGAAGATCCCTGTTGCTTTTTGTGGGGTATATCTACTCAAATTATTTTGGGACTGTATTAAACAACTTTCGACCTTTTCCTGGGTTAGATCCTGACAGACTATTTTGTAGTTTGGTGGATCTGCCACTTCCTCTACTTCCCCACTTCCTCTTTTTCTCTTTGGGTGTCGCCCCGAAGCCATTTAAAAAAAACTGTGTAATCTTAATATTTTTAAGGTTGTTATTACACTTGGGAGCAGGGTGATTTTCAATACTCAAACCGACATTCTGCAACCCATTTGAGCTATTTAATATTAACATTTATCACACCACTTTCTCATTTCGCCTCATTGGGGGACACAGGACCATGGGTGTTATGCTGCTATCTCTAGGAGGCTGACACCAAGTGAATATAAAAAAAAACAGATTAGCTCCTCATCCTGCAGCATACACCCCCTGGCTGGGACAAGCCAAACCAGTTTCAGTTTAGTGTCTGTAGGAGGCAGATGTGGTCTACAGACCCACATTCTTTTTTTACTTTTATTTTTTATTTTTTTTTACTGAATTATACACAGATAAAGATTTTAAACGGGCGCCGGCTCCCTTAAGGGCACCGCTGTCCTACAAGCACCAACAGACGGGAACGTGGAGTATCACCTCCACGTACCCCCTTCTTCGACTTTGGATCCCTTGGGGCTGCGCCTTATCTTCTTCAAGATTTTTAAGGGTGACTGTTTCCTTAAGGGCGCCGATCTCCCACAAACTTCAACAGAAGGGCACTCGGAGTGTCGCCTCCCCGGAGTCCCCTCTGCATCCTCTGTCTCTGCATCGACCTGGGAATACCCAGCAAGGAGCCTGGGTAGTAGGCATCCAAATACTACAACCTTTAGGGACAGACGCATACCTACCCAGCCTCTCACCAAGGAGCCTGGGTAGTAGGCATCCATACTGCAACCTCCAGAAGCAGCAGTACAACTCCTAGCCTCTCATCAAGGAGCCTGGGCAGCAGCTAGCTGGCCTGCACATCATATCTGCCCCGGCAGACGGCGCCAGGGGACACTGTATCAGCCAGCAGGTGAGACCTTCACAAGGGGCCCGGCACCGGTACCCAGCGCAGGATCGGTACCCAATGCGGCGGAGAGCTCCCCTGACCATTATCCTAATCTGTCCCACCAGGCCCTTTGTCTTTCCTGACCACTGGATGCCTGCTACGTTCTGACCACCTCCCTGTGTTTCCCTGACCGCGCCCGCAAATTTAGGCCCTGACTTCGGGCTGTACGTGGCTCTGTCCCCCAGGTGACGCGATAATCGCGTTCATGTCCCCCAGTCAGCCTCCCTAATGACACGGTATTCCTGTGCACGCCCCTGGGATGACGTCACCGTAGGCGTGAACCCAACCCCGTTCCCGGGTACACCCACACCTTTGGCACTTCTCGCACATTGTAAGTGTCGTCAGCTCGCCTTGTTACAGGGCACATCCTTCATCACAGTGTTCCTCTCACGTGGGGTTTTCTCTCTATTAGTCAGCACCGGGGCACTCTTACCGGCTCGGCACCAGGGACACAGGACCATCGAGGCTAGAAGTGAAAGGGGATCACTACACCTTGTAAGAGCTAAAATCTATTTTTTCTCATTCTCAGCGAAGCCTTCGCTGCTGCATTGCTTATGCTCATTAGATGTCCCACATTATACCTCCCTCTGTTCAGTGAAACAGACCAAGTATTAATATGCAGTCCTCAAAGAAAACCCCTAACTCCCATACAGTCTCATATGCCTTGTGTCACCTTGGTCATGATACCCCACACTACAAGGCCTGCGCCCCCACAGAGCCCTCCGCCGATGCAGGAGCAACTAGTGGTCCGAGCCAGCCCAACGGGACACTATTCTTTTCCCAATCCATGGAAAGGCTATCGAACTCTCTGGTCCAGGCTATATAGCACCGTAACTCGGACAGCATGCCATGCCAGAGCGGCGCACGTACAGATAATCCCCCATGAGAGGACCCATCAGACGGGAGAAGGTCACTCCCCATAACCTCAGGTGCTATAGGGAAAAGGCCTCACAGAAATGTCTCCCTCGTTTACTCACAAGGCTCTCATGCCTCTCCCACACGGGAATCTGCACCGGGGTCGCCTGTGCCTGATGAATGCCAGGACCTTGTTTCCTGACCCTGACCTGGATGATTCGTTTGACTTAGATTCCACAGATGCCCAGGCGATGGTTGACAATCTGATATCAGCAGTCAACCAAACACTTAGGGTAGACGACCCTACTACTATGGTACTGGACCATAATGTCTCCTTCAAAAGAGTAAAATTCCCACACAAATTCCTTGCGAACCATCCTCAGTTTCAGGACATTCTGGCAAAACAAAGAGAGCGACCGGGCAAGCGGTTCGGAGGTCGCAAGCCCATTGAGGCTCCCTACCTATCCTTTCGCACCTGCTGTCACCAAATATTGGGCGGATTCCCTCTGGTCGATCCCCCTCTTTCACTGTCCTTACCAGACGGGTCAGACAGGTTGAGCAATTTGCTCGCTCAGCATTGGAGGCAGCGGGCCCTTTCCTTTCGCCATCATTTGCCTCGGGTTGGGTGTCCAAGGAGATTATGATCTGAGCAGAAACTCTGCAGAAGTCTTTGCAGGATACCGACCTCTCCCCGGAGCAGTCTGATCTTATCGCCCAAATATCTATGGCTGGTGAGTTGATTCATGCCTCTGGATTCGACCAGTTCTGCAGCCCTTGCGACTTCCAAGGCTATTGCCATTCGCAGAGCGCTTTGACTCAGACAATGGTGGGCAGATTCGGCATCAAAAAAGTCTCTAACCATTCTTCCCTATCAAAGCAGTCGACTCTTTGGCTAATGGTTAGACAAACCTATTTCAGATATTGCTGGAGGAAAGAGTACCTCACTTCCTCAGCACAAACGATGACGTCCCCTCTTTAGGCGTCAACAGATGCGTTTTCGGTCCTTTCGCAACTCCCTGAGTTGGGCGTGTTTCCGCACTTCAGGGTACAATATAGAATTTCCTTCCCGTTCTCCAAACCGTTTTTCCTCCAATGTCGGCGAAAAGGACTGGCGCCGTTTTTCCACGCAATCTCCTCACTACAATTCGCTGGAGTGATCATTCCCGTACCGACCTCCAAAAACTTCAGGAGTTTTTATTCAAACCGCTTTGTTTTCCCCAAGAAGGACGGTACGGTGCTCCCATCCTAGACCTCAAACATCTGAACAGATACGTCTGTATCCATCGGTTCAGAATGGAGTCCCTATGCTACATCATCGCGTCTATGGAGGAAGGAGAATTCCTGGCCTCCATAGATATTCAGGACGCGTACCTCCATATCCTGATATCCCACACACACCAACAATTCCTGCGCTTTGCGATCCACACGGAGCATTTTCAATTCGTCGCCTTACCCTTCTGCCTCGCTACGGCACCAAGGGTATTCACGAAGGTCATGGTGGCCGCCATGACCATCCTTCACTCCAGAGGCATGGTTGTCCTGCCCTATCTAGATAACCTCCTTGATCAAGGCCCCCCTCTTTCTTAGACTGCGAGGAGAGCTTCCAAATAATCGTACACTTTCTTTCTCGACTGGGTTGGCTGGTGAATATGACAAAATCTTCTCCGATTCCTGCCCAGTCACTCAGCGTCCTGGGAATGGTGTTCAATACCTCCTGCGGGTTGGTGACTCCCTCAAGACAAATCGCTAGCTCTTCTCTGCTCCTCTCCCCACTCCATCTGTTTCGGGATGAGTGTTTTTGGTCAAGATGATGGCAGCAATAGAAGCGGTACCATTTGCTAAATTTCACCTCCAGCCGCTGCAGACTGCCTTACTATGAGCTTGAGCCAGGAGTCCCTTCTCACTGGACAGGGTCTTTCTCCTGACGCCCCCAGTTAAGCTGGCACTACGCTGGTGGATCCACCCATCTTCCTTCTCCAGGGAGGGGTCGGTCGTTCCTCCAGGTCGACTGGGCAGTTCCTGCCACAGACGCCAGTCTGCTAGGTTGGGGAGCAATTTTTTCATTATCATACTGCCCAAGGTCGCTGGCCACCCACAGGAATCAGCCCTACCGATCAACCTGCAGGAGATACGGGCCATAGCCGTTGTCTCTCAGGCTTTTTCACAGGCTCCTAGCGTGCTGCCACATCTGTGTCCAGTCGGACAATGCCACAGCCGTGGCCTACACCAATTGTCAGGGCGGCACCCCAACAGGGCTGCTCTACACGAGGTAGAGCACATTCTGCACGGGTCCGAGTCGACCGGGTCCGTCATCTCAGCAGTACACTTTCTGGGTGTGGACAACTGGGCGGCGGACTTCCTCAGTCGCCAGGGTCTCACCGCAGGAGAATGGTCCCTGCACCCGGAAGCGTTTCAACAGATCTACTGCCGATGGGGGACCCCGGTTGTGGACTTGATGGCGTTGTGTCTGAATCTCAAGGTTCCTGCATTCATGGCCCGATCTCAGGACCCGATCTCTGTCGGAGAGGACGCGCTGGTACAACCATGGTTCCAGGTTCGTCTTCTGTACATTTTTCCTCCACTGCCCTTAATTCCAAAGGTAGTGAGGAAAATCAAATCGGAAGGGGTTCCGGTCATCATCATTGCCCCAGATTGGCCCAGACGCGCCTAGTCCAACTTGTCACAGAAGTCCCCTGGCGCTTACCAGATTGCCCAGACCGTCTGACTCGAGGTCCGATTTGCAACCAGGATTCGGGAATCCTGAATTTGACGACATGGCCCATTGAGACCTGGGTTCTGACTCAGGCTTGTTTTTTACCGGATGTCATCAGTACCATGATTAAAGCCCCGGAAACCTGCCTCATCCCGTATGGAAAACCTTTTTTTTATTTTTCTTTTATACAGTGCAAGGACCGGGGGCACTCCACTTTAGTTCTGTCTATTCTGTTGGTCCTGAGTTTTCTCCAGTCGGGACTGGACTCTGGCTTTGCCTCAAGCTCCCTAAAAGGCGAGATCTCGGCATTTTCGGCGCTTGGCCAGCGCAGGCTCGCGACCTCAAGTCAGGACTTTCAAAGAAAGGGGTGCTTTGGTTAGTCCCTCTTTACCAAAGACCGCTAGAACGATTGGACCTTAATTTGGTCCTGGACGCGCTTCAAAGGCCTCTCTTTGAACTTCTGAAAGACGTCTCACTGTCCTAGAAGGTGGTTTTCCTAGTGGCAATCATGTCCATTAGATGTCTCAGAATTGGCCGCACCCTCTTGTCGAGGGCCCTTCTTTTCCTTTCATCAGGATAAGGTAGTACTGCGGCCGGTTCTTTCCTTCCACCTTAATGAAGACATCATTCTTCCTTCTTTTTGCCCAGCACCAGTGCACTGTGTCAAGAAGGCTTATTATACCCTGGACCTCGTGAGAGCTCTTAAATGCTACGTATCTAGAACAGCTCTTTTCCGTAAGATGGACATGCTGTTTGTCCTTCCTAAAGGCCACAGAAAAGGCATGACCGCTTCTAAGGCCACAATCCCCTTTTTGGCCATAACATGGCCTTGTGTACGTCATCATTTTCTACTTTTTAAGAATTTCCCCCTGCTCATGTCCCATTTTTGAAAAGAGGGTAGCGCTTAGTTGAACGGGCATGGCAACAACTATGCCGAAAGAGGCATCATTTATAATGCAAATCATTTTGCAGTGCATCGGATTTATTTGGAGATGTGCTCCTCTTTGTAATCTAACATGTTTTACAACAGTGAGATTTTTTTTTTAAATTAGACTTTTGTAAAGTTTGTCGGTCTTAATACGTGTCCCCCATTCTCTTTAGCGACAGGGATGCCAGCAGTCGCCGAGTACAATGAGAAATCTATGCCTGAATGCTCTGATTTGTTGGTCTGACAGTCATAGTCTGTCATTTTAGATTTTTTTTCTTTTTACTGTCTGACCTTCATTCGTCTTGTTTCTATGTATGAGCCTGGAGTCCCACCTGCGAGAGACTTGTCTCGCCTCGCATCACCTGGCATGGCTGCCTGCTCTCTGGGCAGCAGGCGGCCGTGCTGGGTGATGCAACAGGCTCACATCACAAGTGGTAGTACATTGGCTTTAAATGAGCAGAATTTAAATTTCTTATGTATTTCCTAAACTTTCCTGTATGCATTTTCTGTAAGTAAATATTATGTAATTATTATTATTCAGATGATCGAAGTCGCAGGAGCAGCAGGTCTGAGCGCGAGAGATCAGAGCGGGATGGTGGATCAGAGCGGAGCTCACGGCGGAGTGAACCTGACAGTCCACGACACAAACCCAGAGGTGCAGTTAGATGAATGAATGAACAAATTAATGAATCCTCTATTATTGTGGGGGGTGGAAATTATAACATCCATACATGACAGCTTTGTCATGGGTGTAGTGTATATTCCCTGCAACCTCATACCATGGACCAATAGGCTCTTCACATCACGGAGATCTTCTCTGTGCAATGCCATACAGTGGAACATGACACATTGTTTTCCTGAATTGAAGACCCCCCCCCCCCTTTATCCCTCCATATGAAATGGGAAGCCCAGGAGTGTACACTTTTTCTTGCTTATATTTTCTTGTTTTTTAGCCTTTTTTCAGATGCTAATTGTTTTTTGTTTTTTTTCTTTCTAGATTCCTCCACGCCTTCTCGCTCCGGATGGGAGGAAGAAGAAAGTGGATATGGAGGTTCCCAGCGCTCCCAGTGGGAATCTCCTTCTCCATCTCCTTCCAACAGAGAGTCTGATCGCAGCTTTCGTGGTGACAGAGACAGTTCGAGAAGAGACAGGTTTGTACTGTGCACATTACCTATTGCTTTTATGGTAGAAAAACCCAGCACATACAGCTCAAGACATACCTTGGTACGGTGGCATGTACTGAGCTGTATACTGCCTGCTAATCCTCTCTAATAACTTGTGTAAGAGATGACATCAACTCTCGCATGTGAGGTTAGGTCTGAAGGATTGAATTTGATAGTAACTGGTATACATAAAGAAATTGCATAAAAATAACAGTTACCATTCCTTGTACGTTGGTTATAGTCTTTTTTTTTTTTTTCTTCTTTTCAGGAGCGCACTACTTATCAGTCTGCATATAGAGAAGGTAGTGTGCTCCTGATCGATATATTGGGTCGCCCACATTAAACGGTCACTATGATGCTAGCAGAGGAAATGTTGCCTCTGCAGCATTCGAGGGGCACAGAGGCACTGAAACTGGCCAGATTAGGGCGAACAGTGCACTCCAGTGGTATAACCACCAAAAATTCAATCCACCACTGTGGTGGTTGCTAATCTAGGAAATGTACAGTAAACATTAAAAATCTCAGTTCTTGAGAATAGATAACATCTATTATATAAAAGCTCCTATTGTATAAAAGCCTCTATCCAATCTATCTGTAAGTTTGACCCCAAAACAGCATCATAGGACACTGTATAAATTACAGTTAAACTGGAAAATTACTGTTAAACTGGAATGTGAAGAAGCCCTTAGGGCCGCTTTCCACACAAGATATCTGTGACCAACTTCTGAACAGATCTCTGGTTGCAGTGAAATCATGGACACATTGCTCCATTTTGTGGCTGTGTTCAAAATGGAGCAATGTGTCCATGATTTCACTGCAAGCAGAGATCTGTTCAGAAGTTGGTCACAGATATCTGTGTGTGGAAAGCGGCCCTTAAGTATGTTTGATCAGTCAAAGAAAACAGCGCCATCTATAGGATATCTTTGATGGGGAAGCCCACACACCATCCAGGACTCTGTCCAAAACGCAGACATTCATTGTCCCCTGTGCCTGGGTCAGCTCTGTTACACCTTTGGGGCACACCCATCGTGCTGCTGCACTTCCTTCCATTTGAATTCTACTCTGGGACACAGGATGGTGCCGTGGCTCCTCAGTGTACAGGGCAAAAGAGATGTCGCACAGGGGTGAGTGAGACAGAGATGGCACAAGGGGTGAGAGCGTGCATAGGGGGAAGAGACATTACAAGAGGAGGATGAGTGCACAGGGAGAAGGGAGCAGAGCACACAACAGGGGGACAGCGCGCACAGGGGGAAGAGAGAGAGCCACGGCCACCTTGTGCAGCAGTGGGCTACCCCTGCCCTCGGTGGTGCTGCGATTAGTAGCGAAAGTAGTTGGACTAATATCACACACATTCTAGAATCGCCCGATGCAATAGAATCAGACCCCCCGTCTAGTTTTTAATAAATTGCAAATTGACCTTTATTTCTTCCATGCATTACTGCGAAGGTTCGCTCCAGTCTGAATTTTGTCGTAATTGGTTTATAATGTTGGTTTGTAATGGAAAGATATGGTTCTAAAACACCGAACTGGTTCACAACTGGTCTGAAACCTCTGAAAAATACTGCTGTGCGAATGAAGCCTTACACCTGTGACTTGCAGTAAAAACGTGGCATCTTCATCAGACTTTGATATCAGAATCTTTCACAGTCAATGTTTAGTTCAGCTTTATTTTCTTTGCTAGTTTGCAGCAAGAAATTAATTAACAATTATAATTGTATATTGTCATTTATTAAATCATAGATTCACCTTCTCAAATATACATACACAGGTCGGTAAGAATCCGGTACACAGACGATTCCCCCCTCCCCACTCCATCATACAAGTTCAACGAATGGGCCTCTGAGAGACGCCACCTTGGATCCACGCCGCGTCTCTCTCAAGGAAAAGGTGAGCAAGTGCATTTGTGTCTTTACCCATGCCTGATGCTTCAAGTGATTGTTCACCTTTGGGAAATATATATTTTTTTTCTTAAAGGGTATATCCAGGATTTTACAGAAAAAAAAAATTGTGCTCAGCGATTTTCTTCATCCACACAGAGTGGTCTAAGACTGCTCCTGCTGGCAACGGGTGTCACAGGCGACAACATGCTTATTGACAGCCAGACCCCCAGTTAAGCAGCCCCATTCCGTCTACAAAGCAGAGAGGAAAAGAAGCCTCCGCACTTTTGACGAAGCCATTGTATCGCTGGTTTGTGGCCGCTCTTTGCCAGTGCTGGACAGTGCCAAACACAACAGGCAGGTAGGTAGCAACTACCTGCCTGTTAGTGCTTGGGCACATTTATTTTTTTTAAAAGCGATATATCCTTTTAAATCATTTTTATAAGTGCATTTCAATAAAAGATTGCATCATTTGTCTTCCATACCCACTTTGTTGATTGCATAATGAGCTGAGAATCCGTCAGTCAGCCTGTCTTCTAACTCTTTTATCTGTCTCTCTCAGCTATTCTCATAGTCCTCTGACCACAGACTGCATCAAAGTTGAATGTGCAGGGAAACAAAGGGAGTGTAAAAGCCAAATGGTGTAAAATTTTTACTGAAAGCCAATTGCAAAAATTATTTCTTATTCGCTCCATTGGGAGACCCAGACAATGGGGTGTATAGCTTCTGCCTCCGGAGGACACACAAAGTACTACACTTTATAAAAAAGTGTAGCCCCTCCCCTACTGCCTTTACACCCCCTCCTGGGAAAGTCCCATGAGTTCTCAGCTTTGTGTGGAAGGAGGCACACATACACTCATCCACTCTCATTTTTAGTCATACTCACTCTCCTTGGAGGGTGACGGATGGAAGAAAAGTGGGTCCCTAGGGACACCCGGCATGTCTCCTTCCCCACCCTCGGGCAGGGGCGATTGAGGTACCTATTGTTGGTACAACGGGCTGGAGCCCTCATGCCGTACTCCTTCGCCACCCTTTAGGGGCTCTGGGAAGTGGGAGTCATCACGGGCTACCACGAATCTCTGGAGCCCCCACTCCGTCCACCGCCCCTGGCGGACCTGCTGGCTGGAGTTTCATTACCCCCAGGGGCCAGGCCCTGCACCAAATGAGGTACTCTGTATCTGTGCATTGCTGCTGCTGCTGCAGCCTGGGCTCTGGATCCATCCACATACAGATGAGGTACACTGGGGGTGATTACATTGTGGGGCATACCGACACACTGCTGCTCAGTGAGTCCGGTCCCTGCCGTGCTGCGGGCATACCAGTTCTGACGCCGGCTCCCCGCGCCATCTCCTTCGCCATCCCTTAGGGGCTCGGCGGAAGTGGGAGTCATCACGGGCATCCATACTTCGCTGGAGCCCCTGCTCCGTCCACAGCCCCTGGCGGACCTGCTGGCCGGAGCACTGTTATCCCTAATCGAGGTACTCTGTATCATTGTGCATATGGCTGCAGCTGCAGTCCGGGGCTCCAGATCCGACCCAGTTATCTGGGAGGTACTCTGAGGGTATTATGTTGTTGACCGACACATCTCCCTTCGGGGCTGGCTGCCGGGATCACAGCAGGTAACCCGGTTTTCACCGGACCTCCGTGACCCCAGGGACCTGGCCCTGCACCAAACACAGGTACTCTGTGTCCCCTTATGTGCTGCTGCAGCTGCTACAGCCCGGGCCTTCTGATCCCTGTGGGTATATGTCTTATCACTGTACTCTGTCGTTTACTGTGAATGGAGGACCTGACCCCTGGGGCTGCTCTCCGACACCCCCTCTGAGGGTGTCAGCGCTGTCGGCCGGTGATCGCACCGGACCACCGTGCCTGCACATCGGGCACGGTCTCAAATTTAGGCCCCGACTTCGCCTGCGGCCTAGTTTTTTTTTTTTTTTTTTTGAACCATCTTTTTATTAGATTTTCAACAAATGAACACATTTCCAGAAATTTAATAAGTCCAAATATATATGTCCAACGGAGATGAACGGAAACTGGTCATAAGTCTTCAAAGACAAATACATCATCCAAATACAATTATGTACAATTATACCCATTATCTACTCTCGTCTGGTTCAGCTAATCTCCACATCTCAATCTGCCCAATGTTCCTCCTAAGTCTTCTAACGCGTACCACTCTGAGGAACGGAAAGGTCTCATAAAATAATCTATTTCACCATCTGTGAACTCTTTTTCAATGAATGTTTTCCACTTGAAAAATTTTTTTTGGTTAGTTTACTTGGGTTACGTAGTGTTTCCAAAGATTCAAGTGTCAAAGTGTGTCTCATCATGTTTTTGACCTGAGATAAGCCTGGGGGTCTGTTGTTGAGCCAATGCTGGAGGAGAAGTCTTTTGGCTATCAATGCAATATAGTGCCACAGGATATGCGGATGTCTACCAGTGTCAGAGCTTGTCTGATAATGGAAAATCCATCGCATCGGATCTAAATTCTCCATGTCTCCACATATTTCCTTAGCCCACACTTCTATCTCTTTCCAGTAATTTTGTGAGTCAGGGCAGGACCAGAGACCGTGTTCCAGGTCCGTCATGGTTGCTTTGCATTTTGGGCAATGGACCCATCTTCCTTGGTTGCCCTGTGAAGGAGGTATGTTAAAACCCTGAATAGTACCATGCATGAGTCTAAATTGGGAGTCCCTCCACCTCTCATTGATAATATAGCGTCTTACGAGTTCCCACCCTTCCAGGATCTTTTGAGTTAGTTCTGAATAATTTATATGTTTACGCCATTTGTTAAAATACATATTCCTTTTTTGCGGTCGTAGAACCTGCTGTAGTTTAGCATATAATGAAGTAATGGACACATCACATTCATTTATGTTTAACAGTTCAGACCATAAATTATTGTCAATTTTCCAGAGAGGTCCCGCAATTGGGAAAGGAGATGGTGTTTCAACTGGCGAAACTGCATGGCATGGAACTGGGGTAGATTATAAACAGACAACAACTCCTCCTCAGTCATCCATCTCTTTTCCTCCAAATTCATAAGGTCTTCTAAAGTATGGACACCTCTATCTCTCCAAGCCTTAAATAGGGAGTTTTCACGCCCCAGCGGGAAGGCCGGGCATCTCCATGGATTAAGTCGCCTAGAAATCCTCCACGCTAGTTTAAGCTTTTTCCTAATCTCTTTCCATGTTATAATGGTGTCCCTGTATATCACTGTGTTTTTCAGGGCGGTAGGTAGACAAGATAGTGGGGAGTGTAATAGGGCAGCCAGATCCCAGGGTTTGGCCCATTCTCCTTCCAATTTTACATCTGAATCTACTTGTGCCCTTGGTCCAATCCAATACATTTCGTAAGATGCACGCTAGGTTGTATCCCCTGATGTCTGGGAGTTGTAGGCCTCCTTGTTTAGATTGAATTAGGGTTCTAAAGTTTAACCTAGGCTTCTTGCACCCCCACAAAAATCTAGAAAATGCTTTGTTAAGTCTCATTGTATCGACAAGTTTCAACAACATAGGGATAGTCCGAAGAGGATAGAGCAGTCTTGCAAAGCTAACCATTTTAAGTAAATGGCAGCGTCCCATCAGAGAGAGTGGCAGCCCCTCCCATCTCTTCAGTTCTTGTTCTATCTTTGTGATGATCGGTAAGAAATTAAGTCTATATGTTAGTCCACTAGATCTGGCTATATGTACCCCTAGATAGTATTAAATATCTTTTGCTATTGGCAGGCCACAAAAATACTTCCCTTTCCACGAACTCTCTCCCGTATTTATGAAAAGGATTCCACATTTATTTTTATTTAGTGAGAATCCTGAGTGTTTACCCCATGCCTCTATATCTGTCAGTATATCCGGAAGGTCTCTTTCTGGATTTTGTACATATAAGATCACATCATCCGCAAAAAACGAGAGCTTAACCTCGTCCGCTCCCACCTTGAAGCCTTCATAGGTACTATGACGTTCCAGATATAAGGACAGAGGTTCTATGGCCAAATTAAAAAGAAGGGGTGATAGCGGGCATCCCTGTCTTGTCCCCTTCTGGAGGGAGAAGGAATCCGACAGAAAGCCAGGCGTGCTAACACAAGCTCTAGGATTGTTATAAAGGGCACAAACATACTGACGAAAGGGGCCTTCTAAACCTATAGAGTCTAACACCCTACCCAGCCATGACCATCTGACATTGTCGAATGCTTTTTCAGCGTCCAGAGTAATCATGGCTGGGTTTCCCCCCTCCAACCTTGTTTTTCTCATGATATCCAACATAAGCATCGTTTTTCGTATGTTTGTGGTAGTCGATCAACCTTTTATAAAGCCCGCCTGATGAGTGGGTATTAATTTGGGAAGAATCATTGCCAGTCTGTCAGCCAGTAATTTAGAAAGGAGCTTCAGATCCTGGTTTATTAAAGAAATCGGTCTGTAACTCGCTGGGTCAGTGGGTGACTTTCCCGATTTAGGATCAATTTGATATAGGCTAGATTCATTCTATCCGGTATGGGAGCCCCCTGTAGTATCCCATTATATAGATCACATAGGACCGGAGAGATCTGTTCCCTCAGTGCCTTAAAGAAAGCCCCATTGTAGCCATCTGGCCCAGGGCCCTTACCTGTGTTTAAATTTTTTATAGCCATCTCATTTTCATCAATCGTGACTGGGCTATTAAGAAACTGGATGTCTTTCTGGGAAATAATTGACAGTTCAATTTTTTTTTTTAACCAGGCAAGGCCTTCTGGGTCCTCAGTGTTCGTTTCCGTGTAAAGGGATTTATAAAATTTGCCTAGCACTCGGGAGATGTTTTTAGGGTCATTCCAGATATTACCATGTTGATCTTTTATAGCTTGGATTGGGGAGGAGTTATGTCTACCTCTTGCTAGTCGTGATAGTAGACGCCCTGCCTTGTCTCCATATTTATGAAGTTCCAGTTCTAGTCTACTTTTATAGATGTCTTCCCTTTTACCCGCCCAGACATCAAACTCCTTCTTTGCTTGCTGCCATGTCTCTGTCAGGATCTGCCATTGTGGACTGGTACCTCACATATGCATCTCTTACTTTCATACTGGACTTAACAAATCTTTCTTTAATCTGCCGTTTAATCTTCACACTATAGGCCATAATGTGCCCTCTTATAACTGCCTTTGCTGTCTCCCAGTATAAGGCCGGATCTGATCTATGGTCCTTGTTGTCAATAGAGAAATGTGACCACCATTCTCCGAGTAGTGTAATAAAGTTTTCTTCCCTGACAAATGTATCAGGGAATCTCCATAAATAATCGGTGCCCTTTTCAAATTTATCCCTGGTCTCTAACACCAACGGGCTATGGTCCGAGATCAGCATATCTTCAATTTTAATGTCCGTCATCTGCTGAAGTATCCTAGATAAAACAAAGAACATGTCTAATCTGGACCACGATCCGTGGGGGTGCGAGAAATGGTAAACTCCCTGCCCAGCGGATTCGCTACTCTCCATGCGTCGGTTAAATCAACTGCCCTAACCAAAGATTCCAAAACACTCTCCGCTCCTAAGTCTCTCCCCACTTGTTTTTTCAACTGTGAGTGTGATGCCGTGCGTCTATCTTCCTCCACCCTCATAACCGTGTTAAAATCCCCTCCTATTATCCTACTGGTCCCGTTGTCCATAAGTAGTTTCTTTTGTAATTGTTGGAAGAAGGGTTTCTGTTTCCCATTGGGGGCATATATGTTGTATACATTAACCCCTTCAGGACCCAGCCTATTTTGACCCTAAAGACCTTGGCCTTTTTTGCAATTCTGACCAGTGTTTCTTTATGAGGTTATAACTCGGGAACGCTTCAACCGATCCTAGCGATTCTGAGATTGTTTTTTCGTGACATATTGGGCTTCATGCTAGTATTAAATTTAAGTCGATAATTTTTGCGTTTATTTGTGAAAAAATTAAAAATATGGCAAAAATTTTGAAAATTTCACAATTTTCACATTTTTAATTTTTTTTTCTGATAAACAAGAGAGATATGTGACAGAAAAAAGTTATTAAATAATATTTCCCACATGACTACTTTACATCAGCACAATTTTGGAAAAAAAAATTTTTTTAGTTAGGACGTTATAAGGGTTCAAAGTTCATGAGCAATTTTTCATTTTTCAACCAAAATTTACAAAACCATTTTTTTCTGGTCATCATAATGGGAGACCCAGACAATGGGGTTTAGGGCACTGCCCTCCGGAGGTCACACTAGGTACTACAAGTTTGTAGACACCGCCTCCTCCGCTTATAAACCCCTACCGCAGGGAACATCCTCAGTTTTAAACTTAGTGTGCTCGGAGGATCACGCTTTGCTTGCACTTCACTGCACTCTCACTACGTACGTGATGGCGTCTGAAGACAAGGTAATATGGTCCTAGTCGGGACCTGAGACAGCCTCCCCGCTCACCCTTTGTGGCCCACGCTGGTGGAGGTACCGGAGGGCCTAGAGCCTGGACACTCTGTGTTCTCCCGGTACGCTGTTGCGCTCCTTTCCATCCCTCTCTGGGGGGCTCTGGAGAGTGGGAGATGGGAGCCTTGCACAGCTCCGCTCCGTCCGAGGCCTCCCTAAATGGTGCTTACAGACCGGACTGGAGCCAGCCCAGTCCGAGGCCTCCCTAAATGGTGCTTACACTCCGGACTGGGCTGAACCCCCGTCCGAGGCCTCCCTAAATGGTGCTTACAGACCGGACCGGCACTGAGGCACTCTGTGTCTCCTGTGTGCCTGGGGGTAGTGTCTGTCACTTTGTGTCCTGACACTCAGACCGCGCGTTACCCTCGGGTCCGCGGATCTGGCGGTGTATCCTGTGCTGGGGTCACCCTGGCTGACCGCCCTGTGTGTCACAGGGGCTGAGGCCGTAGACTGTGCATGTTTGTATGTGCTGACAGTCTGTGTATGTGTGTGTGATGATTCCGCACTGTTTTCCCGCGCTGCGGGCTCCAGCACCTCCATTACAGAGGCTGCTTGGAGGAGGAGAAGCAGCCCTTACGATGACGTCACCGGGGGGCGTGTGCGTGTGCCTCCCGCGTGTTCCCGGCGCCGCCCACATCTGTGCTGGCGGCGGCCATCTTCTCCCTCACTTCCCGGCTGGGTTCTACGGCAGCACGTGTCTGCACTTCAGAGGGAGACCGGAACTCGCGGAGGTCACACACGCACACCGCTTCCTCCCACCGCGTTACTGCGGTCGGTAAGCCACCGGGATTCCCGGTTTGTTTGCTCTATTGGCCTTGGCCTCAACAACCCCTACTGTGGCTATGTCCTCAGTAAGGAAGCATGCTGCTAAGGCGGCGGATAACACCATTACCTGTGCTACTTGCAAGGGAACTTTGGTGGAGGGGTCCTGCAATAACTGCGGACGCCCAGAAGCCCGGACTGGCTCAGCTGAGGCAGCAGCAGCTCCGGTGCTGTACCCTGAGATTCAGGTAATCCAAGGGCCATGGGAAACGCAGAACAGGATCAATGAATCCTTGCTGTCCCAGATGTCCTCCATGTCGCAGTCACTGGAGGCACTGCATAGGAGACTGGAAAGCCCAGCTACTCCTTCCAGTTACCCCCGGGTGTCTCCCTCTTCTGCTGTGAGACCCCCTAAGCGGGCTCGTCGTGAGGATTCACCCGAGCTCCAGGCTCTCTCTGAGGAGGAGCGTTCCTCTGATGGTGAGGAAGATGATGGGGGTTCAAACTTCGGGTCTGTGTCTGAACCTCCAGACGGGGTGGAGGTTCTGGTGTCCTCCATCAATGAGACCTTGCGTCTCGTGACTCCCCCTGAAGAGGTTGTCGTGCACCCGAAGGAGGTCTATCAATGGCTGCGGCCAGAGGCTAGACCAAGTGGATCCTTCATGGACCACACTAATTTTGGAAGGGTGATTAGAGCACCCAGGTTACATCCTGGGCGGCGTTATGTCCGCAAACCGAAGGACAATCGCTTCCCCTTCCCCCAGGAGGTGCTTCAGGAATGGTCGCAGTCTCCAAAGGTGGACGCTTCCATGACTAGAATTGCTGCACGCTCCCTTTTCTCTGCCTCTGATAGCTCCTCGCTGAAGGATGCTACTGATAGACAGGTCGAGCAACTCGCCAAGTCTTCCTATGAGGCTGTAGGGTCTTCATTTGCCCCTAATTTTGCCACGGTCTGGACCTTACAAGCGATTACTACCTGCTTGGATGGTATCACTGACCTGGCAAGGTCCAGTCCGGAGGTCCTGGCACTCACTGAGAGAGCAAGGGCCTATGCGGACTACGCCAGGACGGCGTCTCTGGAAACTGCCACTCGCTCAGCTGTGGCTTCGGCCAATGCGATAGCGATCCGCAGGTTGTTGTGGCTGCGTCTTTGGGACTCAGATGCCACATCTAAGAAGATTCTGCAGAATCTTCCATTCTCTGGTGACAGACTCTTTGGCACAGAGCTGGACAAGCTGATCAAGGATTCTGCTGAGTCTAAGATACCGCAGAATAAGCCTAAGCCACGGTATACCGTTAAGAGGAACCCAAAGCAGTGGTCCTTTCGGTCCAGCTCACAGTCATCAGCACCGTCCGCTCGCACGGACCGAGGGGGCAAGCCCGCTTCTCAGTGGCGCTCAAAGAGTCGTCAGAAGAAGCCGGCGGGGGCAGCTGCTGCCACCCCCAAGCCCGCCTCGACATGACTCGCTCTCTCATCCTGCCTCCCCACAGGTGGGGGGCCGCCTGTCTCAATTCAAGGACAGGTGGCTACTTCACGTTCAAGATCAGTGGGTTCGAGACGTAGTCTCGCGAGGTTACAGGATAGAGCTGACGTCAAAACCATTATCCCGATTCCATCGGTCTGTTCCATCCCCAGAAAAGACTCAGGCTTTTCTCCGGGTGTTGGAGGGACTCCGCAGAGACGGAGTAGTGGTCCCAGTACCCACGGCAGAGAGGTTCAGGGGTTTTTACTCCAACCTCTTTATTGTCCCAAAGAAGGACGGCTCCTTTCGACCGGTCCTGGACCTAAAATTGTTCAACCGTCACGTGTTGGTGCGGAAGTTCCGCATGGAATCCCTACGTTCCGTTATCGCGGCTCTGTCGCAGGGGGACTTCCTAGCGTCCATCGATATCAGGGACGCTTACCTTCACGTGCCCATTGCACCGGCTCATCAACGCTGGTTACGATTCGCAGTGGGGGACGAACATCTCCAATTTGTGGCCCTACCCTTCGGGTTGGCCTCTGCGCCAAGGGTGTTCACGAAGGTGATGGCATCTATGATGGCTCTCCTGCATGTGCAGGGTCACGCCGTCATACCCTATCTGGACGACCTATTGGTCAGGGCGCCATCGGAAGACCTTTGTCGGGTGAGCCTGGAAGCGACCATGAGGTCTCTGGAGCAGTTCGGGTGGCTTCTCAATACTCAGAAGTCGACCCTGGTTCCGACCCAATCATTGACATATTTGGGCATGGATTTCCACACGGACTCAGCCCTGGTGTCTCTTCCTCAGGCCAAGCAGCTGGCGATCCACTCAGGAGTACAGCACGTTCTCCTGTCACCTCGCTCATCCCTTCGGGAATTGATGAGACTGGTGGGACGCATGGTAGCGGCAATAGAGGCGGTGCCATTTGCACAGTTTCGTCTCCGTCCTCTCCAGCTGGAGATTCTTCGCCGGTGGGACAAGAGAGCGATCTCTCTGAATCGGTTGGTGGCACTGTCACAACCGACCAGGGACTCCCTGCAGTGGTGGCTCCAGCCACGTCACTTGTCACGGGGAAGATCCTTCCTCAAACCTTCTTGGTTAGTGGTGACCACCGACGCGAGTCTGAAGGGCTGGGGCGCGGTGTTCTTACACCACAGGGCTCAAGGCCTCTGGACTCAGGCGGAGTCGACGTTGCAGATCAACGTCCTGGAGATCAAGGCGGTCTATCTGGCGCTCCTGGCGTTTCAGAAATTCCTGGCAGGACGACCCATTCGGGTACAGTCCGACAATGCGACGGCCGTCGCCTACATAAATCATCAGGGAGGGACCAGAAGCGCTCAGGCCCTCGCCGAAGTCCACCGCATCCTATCGTGGGTGGAGGAAAACGACTGCTTGATCTCCGCAGTTCACATCCCAGGGGTCGAGAACTGGGAGGCCGACTACCTGAGCCGGCAGGGGATGGACGCCGGAGAGTGGTCCCTGCATCCAGACGTCTTCCGGGACATCTGCAGCAGATGGGGCACTCCGGACGTGGATCTGATGGCCTCAAGGCTGAATCATCAGGTGCCCCAGTACTTGGCGAGATCTTGGGATCCTCAGTCCCTGGGGGCGGATGCTCTGATACTGAGTTGGTCCGGCTTCCAACTGCCGTATGTGTTCCCTCCTCTGGCTCTGATTCCCAGGGTTCTGTGGAAGGTCAGGTCGGAGTGCAGGATAGCCATTCTAGTGGCTCCAGATTGGCCCAGGAGGTCCTGGTACCCAGACCTGTGCCAACTGTCAGGCGGACACAGGTGGGCTCTTCCAGACCGCGCAGATTTACTCGCACAAGGCCCATTCTTCCACCTCAATTCCAGGGCCCTCAGGTTGACTGCATGGCTCTTGAGGCCTGGCTACTGACATCTAGGGGTTTCTCCCCTACAGTGGTGGCCACCATGAATCGGGCTAGGAAGCCCGTTTCCAGGAAGATGTACCACCGAACGTGGAAGATCTTTTTTACCTGGTGTGCCTCTGGTGGACGGTCTCCTTGGCCCTTGTCCATCCCGACGTTGTTGGCTTTCTTACAGTTGGGGTTGGAGTTGGGATTATCCCTTGGCTCTTTGAAATGTCAAGTATCAGCACTTTCGGTGCTGTTTGACAGGCGATTGGCGCTCCTCCCGAAGGTGCGTCAATTTCTGCAGGGGGTGTCGCGGATGGTTCCGCCCTACAAGAGGCCTCTGGACCCTTGGGACCTTAACATGGTTCTGGCGGCTTTACAGAAACCGCCGTTTGAACCACTGAGAGATGTTTCTCTATCTCGTCTGTCCCAGAAAGTGGCCTTTCTGGTGGCGATTACGTCTCTAAGGAGGGTCTCAGAATTGGCTGCACTATCGTGCAAGTCACCCTTTCTGGTGGTTCACCAAGACAAGGTGGTGTTGCGCCCACGGCCAGAATTCTTGCCGAAGGTGGTTTCAACTTTTCACCTGAACCAGGAGATTGTTCTCCCATCATTTTGCCCCGCTCCCGTTCATCAGGTGGAGCGCGATCTCCATACTCTGGATCTCGTGAGAGCTGTACGCATTTATGTGTCCAGGACCGCCTCCTTCAGGAGTTCGGATTCCTTATTTGTTCTTACGACAGGTCGCTGTAAGGGGTCCGCGGCTTCGAAGTCAACCTTGGCCAGATGGATTAAGGCTTCCATTCAAGAGGCTTACCGGTCCTCTGGTTTGCCTCTCCCGGTGGGATTGAAGGCTCACTCTACCAGAGCTGTAGGTGCCTCTTGGGCCTTGCGACATCGAGCGTCTGCTCTACAGGTGTGTCAGGCGGCCACTTGGTCCAGCCTGCACACTTTCTCTAAGCACTATATGGTGCATGCCCATGCCTCTGCGGATGCAAGTCTGGGCAGGCGGGTTCTCCAGGCGGCGGTTGCCCACCTTTGAAGGGAACCATGTGTTATCCGTCTTGTTGAGGAACTCTTCCCGCCCTGGGGTATTGCTTTAGGACATCCCCATTGTCTGGGTCTCCCATTATGATGACCAGAAAAAAGAGAATTTTGTTTACGTACCGTAAATTCTTTTTTCTTTAATCATCAATGGGAGACCCAGCACCCACCCAGTTGTTCCTTTGCATGTTTTGCATTTGTTCTGCTCTCTGTTGAGACAGTGTTTGCCGGGTTGTTGACCGTCTGTGCACGGCATTCTTCCCGATGTTTCGGGTGTGGTTTATTTTCTCCTCGCAGCTTATGGACCAAACTGAGGATGTTCCCTGCGGTAGGGGTTTATAAGCGGAGGAGGCGGTGTCTACAAACTTGTAGTACCTAGTGTGACCTCCGGAGGGCAGTGCCCTAAACCCCATTGTCTGGGTCTCCCATTGATGATTAAAGAAAAAAGAATTTACGGTACGTAAACAAAATTCTCTTTTTTTTAGTGACCACATCACATTTGAAGTCCTTTTGAGGGGTGTACATGACAGAAAACACCCAAAAGTGACACCATTCCAAAAACTGAACCCCTCAAGCTACTCAAAACTACATTCAAGAAGATTATTAACCCTTCAGGTGCTTCACAGGAACTAAAGCAAAGTGGAAACAAAAAATGGATATTTTAATTTTTTTTATCAAAAATGTTCTTTTAGCCTCAATTCTTTCATTTTCACATGGGCAACAGGATAAAATGGATGGTCATAAACCACTGTTTGGGCGCACGGCAGGGCTCAGAAGGGAAGGAGCGCAATTTGAATTTTGGAGCTAATTTTACATTCAAAAAGTAAAATTGCGCTCCTTCCCTTCTGACCCCTGCCGTGCGCCCAAACAGTGGTTTATGACCACATATGAGGTATCGGTGTACTCAGGAGAAATTGCCCAACACAATTTTAGGATGAATTTTATGCTGTTGCCATGTGAAAACGAAAAAATTTAGGCTAAAAGAAAATTTTTGTGAAAAAAAAAGTACTATTTCATTTTCACAGATCAATTTGTAAAGCACCTGGGGGTTCAATATGCTCACTACCCATCTAGATATGTTCCCTGGGGGGTCTAGTTTCCAAAATGGGGTCACTTGTGGGGGAGCTTCAATGTTTAGGCACACAGGGGCTCTCCAAACGCGACATGGTGTCCGCTAACAATTTAAATAAAAATCAGCTCAAATTGTTAGCTGTCACCATGTTGCGTTTGGTGAGCCCCTCTGTGCCTAAACATTGGGGCTCCCCCACAAGTGACCCCATTTTGGAAACTAGACCCCCCATGGAACTTATCTAGATGCATAGTGAGCACTTTGAACCCCCAGGTGCGTCACAAATTCATCCGTAAAAATGAAAAAGTACTTTTATTTCCACAAAAATTTTCTTTTTTCATTTTTACAGATTAATTTGTGAAGCACCTGGGGGTTCATTATGCTCACAACCCATCTAGATAAGTTCCCTGAGGGGTCTAGTTTCCAAAATGGGGTCACTTGTAGGGGAGCTCCAATGTTTAGGCACACAGGGGCTCTCCATACGCGACATGATGTCCGCTAACAATTTGAGCTGATTTTCCATTCAAATTTTTTAGCAGACACCATGTCGCGTTTGGAGAGACCCTGTGTGCCTAAACATTGAAGCTCCCCCACAAGTGACCCCATTTTGGAAACTAGAGCCCCCAGGGAACTTATCTAGATGGGTGGTGAGCATTTTGAACCCCCAGGTGCTTCACAAATTGATCCGTAAAAATGAAAAAGTACTTTTATTTCCACAAAAAGTTTATTTTTTCATTTTTACGGATCAATTTGTGAAGCACCTGGGGGTTCAAAGTGCTCACTATGCATCTAGATACGTTCCTTGGGGGTGGTAGTTTCCAAAATGTGGTCACTTGTGGGGGAGCTCCAATGTTTAGGCACACAGGGGCTCTCCATACGCGACATGGTGTCCGCTAACAATTGGAATTGTTAGCGGACTCCATGTCGCGTATGGAGAACCCCTGTGTGCCACTAGCATTGCCACCAGCACAAGGGCAACTGGAAGAGTTGGGGTACAGCACCAGAAAATGGCACCTCTAATGTGCTATTTTCTGGGGTGGCTGTGGGTTGCAATTTGCAGCGTGGGGGGGCCACAACATTTGGGTCTCTCCATGATGAGGATTGCAGCCCCCCAACTGCCAAGTTGTACCTGGCTGGCATCCAAAAATAAGGCAAAGCTCCTTGTCATTTTATTGGTAGAAGTAAAAAAAAAATGGCATGGGGCTCCGCCATATTTTTGGTCCAGCCAGGTACAACTTGGCAGCTACGGACTGCCACCAGCCCCCAGCTGCCTCGTCATACCTGGCTGGAACCAAAAATACAGCGAAGCCTATTTTTTTTATATTTCTAGAATTATTTCTAGAAAAAAAATGACATAGGGCTCCGCCATATTTTTGGTCCAGCCAGGTACAACTAGGCAGCTGGGGACTGGAATCCTCAGCATAGAGAGGCCCAAGCGTTCTGGGCCCCCCATGCTGCGAATTGCAGCCCGCAGCCGCCCCAGAAAATGGCGCATTCATTGAAGCGCCATTTTCTGGCGCTGTACCCAGGCTCTTCCAGTTGCCCTGGTGCCGGTGGCAAACTGGGTAATAAAGGGGTTAATGCCAGCTTTTTATTGGCAGCTGGCACTAAGCCCGAGATTCATAATATAGGGCCAATGTTAGACCCGCCATTAGGAATCTCTGGTAAATAGTCAGAAAATACACACAGAGAAAAATCTTTTTATTTGAAAAAAAAACACAAACAAAATTCGGACTCCATCTTTGTTGTAAAGATCCGACGTAGTCCACAACGAAGGTCCCACCACGCTCGATCGCCTCCGACGTAGTCCACAACGAAGATCCCACGACGCTCGATCGCCTCTGCTACATCCAGAGACTGCAGCAAGGGATCAAGTGTCCTCTTGTTGTAGTCTCTGGGATCAACGTCATGGTGCACGGTATGGCACATCATTGCCATACCATGCACCATGACGCTGATCCCAGGGACTACAACAAAAGGACACTTGATCCCTTGTTGTAGTCTCTGGAATCAGTGTCATAGTGCACTGTATGGCAATGATCTGCCATACTGTGCACCATGACGCTGATCCCAGAGACTACAACAAGAGGACAGTTGATCCCTTATTGTAGTCTCTGGGATCAGCGTCATGGTGCACGGTATGGCACATCATTGCCATACAGTGCACTATGACACTGATCCCAGAGATTACAACAAGGGATCAAGTGCTCCCTTGTTGTAAGTCTCTGGCGATAGTGGATCCAATCACCATGGAAACTAAGTGCTGTGATCTATGAGATCACAGCACTTAGGGGGTTAACACAGAGCCAGGGCACAGCAATCACACAGATGCTGTGCCCTGGCTGTGACACTGCTCCTCTGCACCCTCATCTCCATGCTGGGCGATAACTGTGCAGAGGAGCCGGCAGAAGGAGGACGCTGCAGGAAGAGGACAGCAACAGAGAAGATAGAAGACAGAGCAGACCGGAGGACAGAGGAAGAAGAGCGAAGGAAAGAGGGAGTAGAGCGGAGGACAGAGGAGAAGAAAGAAGACAGGTGAGAGGCCTGGAGAGAAGCAGCGGAGACCACCGGAGAGCGGGGGGAGTAGATCCGGAGGGGAAGGGGGGGAGATCCGGAGGGGAAGGGGGGGAGATCCGGAGGGCAGCGGGGGAGATCCGGAGGGGGGGGGGGGATCCGGAGGGCAGCGGGGGAGATCCGGGGGGCAGCGGGGAAGATCCGGAGGGGGGGGGGGGATCCGGAGGGCAGCGGGGGAGATCCGGGGGGCAGCGGGGGAGATCCGGGGGGCAGCGGGGGAGATCCGGGGGGCAGCGGGGGAGATCCGGGGGGCAGCGGGGGAGATCCGGGGGGCAGCGGGGGAGATCCGGGGGGCAGCGGGGGAGATCCGGGGGGCAGCGGGGGAGATCCGGGGGCAGCGGGGGAGATCCGGAGGGCAGCGGGGGAGATCCGGAGGGCAGCGGGGGAGATCCGGAGGGCAGCGGGGGAGATCGGAGGGCAGCGGGGGAGATCGGAGGGCAGCGGGGGAGATCCGGAGGGCAGCGGGGGAGATCCGGGGGCGGGGGGGGGATCCGGGGGGGCGGAGGGCGGGGGAGATCCGGAGGGCAGCGGGGGAGATCCGGAGGGCAGCGGGGGAGATCCGGGGGGCAGGGGAGGCACATTGGCAGCCAGGGGAGAGAGCAGAGGGCCTTGGCTGGATTCACTCCGATTGGCAGTTTCACTTTCACTTCACTGCCAATCGGAGCGGTCCTAGCCCCGGGGGGGGGCTAAGCCACCCCCCTGGGGTACAGTGCAGGTCCTTCCGTACCTGCGGCTCTATTAACCCCTTAGTGACCGCGGTTAATAGAGCCGCAGGACCGGAAACTGGCGAGGACGCAGCATATGCGTCCAAGGTCGGGAACGAAGTTTTTTTCAGGACGCATATGCTGCGTCCTGGGTCGGGAAGGGGTTACAGGTGTCATTTTGAATTTGTATAGTTATATGGAGTATTCTACCCTCTTCATCAGTTGAGGTAGAAAGAACTGATTGGGCTAACGATCTGTATCAGAATCAGGACTCCCGCTTTCTTCTCCACCGCACTCGACCCATAGACCTCACCCACCCATAGCTTTTTAAGGCTAAAGAAATCTTCCGCGGCCAGGTGAGTCTCCTGGAGCAAAGCTATATCCACGTGTAACCTCTTAAGATGGCGTAAGACCATCATGCGCTTTGCCGGGGAGCGCAGACCCTTAACATTCCAGGAGACCCACCTAACCATCAGAAGCCTCCCCTTGTGGGGCCCTCAATTTATTCGTCACTGATGCCAATAGACAATCAATGTCATCTAGTGTGGTCAAAAATAATGTGTGTTTCTAGCCGAGATGATGCAATTTCTTAGGATCTCATTTACGAGGATAATTTCCATTTTTCCTTCCCTTTCCTCCCTCCCCTCCCCCTACCACTCCAACTCCTTTCATCTTACAAATAAGGTGACTTCTCTTCTTCCCTCAGGTGCCACCACCATAAATAGCCCCACCCACCCCGGTCCTCCACCTTACTTATAAAGCTTAATGAAAAAACAACATGTTATATCTCCAACGCCATGCCCGTGTAACACATTCAACTAAATGGACGGTCACCTTGCAGTAACCAGTCAGGTTGACTTCTCGAGTGACTATTTTCAGGGACACAATGGACCCATATTTCACTGCCCTCGTCAACAGCAATACTTCGGTTGATGGAAAGAGTCAACAAGTTTCTATACTCATTTAAGGTGACTCGTCTTTCCCGTAACATTATGAACGCTCATTTCAAATTCTCACAATATACAGGAGTAATTTGGTACATTTTCCATCAGCTTATCAAAACTTTTGTACGATCACAAATCAGCAAGAAGGAAAAGAAAGAAGGAGAGAGAGAAAGAAGAAAAAAAAAAAAAGGAAAAAAAGGAACCAGCAGCCATCACATGGCGTCTCCTCCCCCCTTCCTTCAACAGGGCATCTTCCTTTGAATATTAGGCAGTGTAGGATTTCAACAGTTTTGTTCCCTCTTTTCCTCACTTCTTCTTCTGCCACCTAGTTCCAGCCTGCCTCTGCTGCCTAGGGGTTCCCGGCATTGTTTTCTTCGGTGTCCCCTCGCCAATTAGGGAGTTTGATCTGAGTCTATAGGAGCTCACAGATTCTCTATCCGTCTCAGTCTCTGGGTCCAGAGTAGGGTTGAAAGTCACAGATGACCCATTTGCAGTACGGGGCGGTGATTCTGTCCTTCCAGGGGAGACTGTACTATCTCTGATGACAGTCATGGCTTCCTCTGGATCAGAGAAGGTTAACATGGCTCCCTCTCTAGATCTGAATTTTAGTATCGCTGGAAAGTTTAGTTGAAAGCTGATATTTTTTCTATGGAGCAGCGAGCACGCTTCACTAAAGGCCCTTCTACGACGCGTGACCTCCACTGAATAATCCGCAAACACCAGTACTCTATGTCCATGCAGTAATAGAGGGTGCTTTTTAGCTTTGTAGGCACGGAGAATCTCTTCCTTGTCTCGGTGGTTAAGAAATTTCGCTATTGCATGTCTGGGTTTATTGGACTCTCTGGAAGCTGGGGCTGAGGCTGAATGTCTCGAGGTTGTTGTCGTCTCCTGTACCTCTCTAGGTGGGCCAATTCTGTGGGCGCGTTCTGTCTTACATCTATGAGTAAGACCCAGAGCTTTGGGTAGATCCACTTCAAAAATTTCATCTAACTGGCTCACTGGAATAGTTTCTGGCAGACCTACTATTTTTAGATTGCTCCTTCTCGTTCTATTTTCAATGTCCTCCAATTTATTGTGTGTATATGCCGAGTGTTTCTGCAGCGACAGTAGCTGATCTTCAAGCTCCTGAATCCTATCCTCTGCTGCACCAATTCTAGATTCAGCCTCTAGGAGCTGTTGCTCATGTGTCTCCACTTTCACACTCAAATCCTTAGTTGTAGCTGCAACCAATTCAGCCACTGTATGTTTAAACTCTTCTGCTAAGTGGATGGCCATTTCCTTTGCCAGCTTTTTAGTCTAAATGCTGCATACCCCAGCTTCCTTCCACGTTTTCTTCTTAGCCTTCTACTCTTTGTCTCTCTCCTGAGCCAGCAATTTGTTAATTTAGATATAACTGGGGCTGATGTAGGACACCTGTGGCATCTGATCCTGGTGACTTCTGCCCTGGAGGGATTTCCTGCCTCTTCTCTGCAGCCTTTTCCATGCAACTTTCAGCTGCTCCCACCGCTCCTTCCCCTCCAGCCTCCTTCTCTCTGTGCCCAGGCATCCTCCCCACACTTCCCTCCTGCAGCGATTTGTGTACATACTGTGCGCTGTGCTCTTTATGCGCGCCATTACTGTGGTCCTCACATGGCGTCCCGCCTCTGTCTCCCTCCTTGCCCCTCGTTACGTACTTGTCCATCGTGGACATCTCTGGCCGTTTCAGGATCATGGCAGCCGCCTCTTCAGTATGGCTGGGTCAGGGGGCAGCGTTGGAGGCCGGATGGCGGCGGATTGTGGCAGATTGCCGAGGCGGGGAGCGGAGCGGGGCTCAGACGCGGCTACACATAGAGGCGCCGGAACCAGAAGTGCGGCCTAGTTTTGTAATGCCCGCACCCGGCTGCCATTCAGGCAGAGGGGCGGGTTTTGGGCCGTCCCTGCGGCCATACTGATGCATGGAGGGCCTCTCCCCAGCTGCCTAGGTGACGCCCATTCCTCTCAGTTTCTATGGGGCCCCAGATTCCCGCACTTTGTGCCAGTCCGCCCATTTTTCACTCCACCCCCCCCCCCTTGCTGGCTCCGGCGGCCATCTTGGCTTTCTACCGGTATGTGCTCAGCAGCTGCAGTTCCCTGAGAGGTTCTGCAGTATCTGGGGGACCAGGGACCGTGGGATCTGATGATACACCGCTGTCCAGCGGTCGGGCCACACCTGTTACACACCGGCTGTGAGCCCCCTTGCGTGGGCATCCCTTGCTGGGGACTCCCACAGTTATACAGCTCTGTGGGCCATTTGGAGTATATTCCCCAACGGCCACACCATGTCACAGCCTGCACTTCAGCCTGCTGGATGCACTCCTCTGCCTGCGCGCTGCCAGAGACAAGCCCAGAGCCACAGGCTCACTCCAGTACCTCGACCCAGGTGGATTCCCCTGCTGCCTCCCCCCCCCCCCCCCCCAGCTCCCGCAGGGCCCTTTATAACGCCGACTGGACAGAGGTTCCAGGAACCCTTGTCCAAGCCTTACTTAAGGCTATATTAGGCTATATAAGCCCAGACCGGGTCCCTTACAGGATCCCACACGGGACCTCTCTCAGGAGTCTAGGCCGGGTCCTTCACTGGATCCCCCTACGCCTGACCCTCCCCGGGGGGTTCCATAAGTCCAGGCTGCACGCCCACTAGTTGGACTGCACCGGAAAACAGCCGAGGACTCTTCCTCAAGCCACTGTCCGCGGCCCGCTACGCGGATCCGCGGGGCTACCTCTCCCTCCTCCTCGCATTATTCTCAGGATGTCGAGAATGAGCAGGGGGTCAGGGTTCAGAGTCCGAGCTCATGCTGACTGAATGCCCCTGAGGGGGATGCACTGGTGGATGACCTTGTCCTCCTTCAACATGGTTGTTCCACCTGCTCCCCCTTCTCCGGTGGAGCCAGCTTCCTTTTCAGGAAACACACCAATTTAGGTTCCCTAAAAGGGCTCACAGGGTGTTGCTTCCACCACCCTAATTTGGAGATGCTGTCCAAAGCCCAGGGCTGGCCTGGACTAGCACTATCCTAAGAGAACCAGCAGTGCCGTTACTATCTCCTTCCACGGAAGTGGTCAATGGTTGGTCTCATTCCCACAAGGTGGACCCTCCGGGTCCAGACTTGCAGCCCGGACCGTTGTGCCCGTGGCTAAAGGCTCTTCCCTGAAAGAGCTACGGACCGCCAGATTGATTTATTTATTAACTCCATCTATGAAACTACTGTCCTCAGCTTTCGCAGCTGTAGGAGCAGGGCAGCCATGTCTGCGTGCTCGGCAAGGATCCGGTCCCTTACGGGGGTTATATTGCCTGAGGTCATTACATAACGTCTCTGATGATCTTGGTCATCCAAAAAGGTACCTTACGGGGTTGTCTTTTTGCTGGTAACAGGCTGTTTTGGGAACAGCTGGAAGGACTCCACTGGCGGGTAAACTCTTCCGTGCCGCACGCTACGGTGGGAAACCTGTGCACCAAAGGATTCATTCCACTGGCTTGGACTAAAGCTAAGGGTATGACTCTGCATGGGGTTCCAAGATTGCCTGCACTCAGCGGCAGGAGGCTCAGCCTCTGTGACGGCCTCCCCATGCCTATCCGCCTCTCCAAGCTGCATCCTCGGTCGAGGACAGGCTCTCCGGTTATATAGCATGGCTACTACTTACAGCTGAACTCCCTTCCTCGCTTCCTCCAGCAAAGGCGCAGGCCTTTAACCAGGCTCTGGATGCCTTGAGGCGAGACGGAGTAGTTGTTTCTGTTCCTCTCGGGGAACGCTTGCATAGCATCGATCGCCATCATGGAGGCGTACCGAATCATCCCCATGGCGCCCGCTAATCAGCGTTGGCTGAGGTTTGCGGTGGGGGACGACCATTTTGGTGGTTCTGTCCTCGCGGCCCTGCACTCCCAGGGCCATGCAGTAATATCGTACTTGAACGACCTCTTGGTCAAGGCATCTTCTCTGGAACAATGCCAATGCAGTCTCTCACGACCCTCTGCACTCCTGCTCAGACTCTGACGTGCCAGTGCATGGAGTCTCACGACTATTCAGCTTTAGTCAAGCTGCCTCTGGACAAACAACTGACACTTCAGTCAGAAGTCCGCTCACACCTTCGGTCACGCTCAGTCTCCCTCGGGCGGCTGATGTACATCTTGGGGGAAAATGGTAGCGCCCATGGCGCAGTATGCTTCGTACAGTTTCACCTGTGGCCACTGCGATTGCAGATCCTCCACAGTGGAGACAAGCACCATCTTCCCGCGACAGGAAGGTCTCCCTGTCTGCATTGACGAAGGTCTCCCTTCATTGGTGACTGCTACCCCTGTCTGTCATGGGGGAGGTCCTTCCTGTCCTCCTCATGGGCAGTTGGGACCACGGCCGCCAGCCTCTCGGGCTGGGGCGCAGTATTTCTCCACCACGGGGCTCAAGGCACCTAGACTGAGTTGGAATCCATTCTCTGGATCAATGTCCTGCAGATTAGGGCCATTTGCTTAGCGCTTTTGGCTTTCCAAGCACTGCTCGAGGTTCAACGTATCCTTCAAGGGGTAGAGGATGACTCCTCCTCCATCTCGGCAGTCCACATCCCCGGAGGGGACAACTAGGAAGCCGACGACCGAAGTCGCCAGGGCATGGACTCGGGCGAGTGGTTCCTTCATTCAGACGTCTTTCAGACCATCTGCAACCGATGAGGAACGCCGGACGTGGAACTGATGGCCTCAGGTTCCAGTTTTCATGGCCTGGCTTCAGGATCACCAAACACTGGTCCAGAACTGGTCTCAGGTCCGTCCCCCGTACGTGTTTTCCCCGTTGGTAATGTTGCCCAGAGTCCTGCGCAAGATCAGGGCAGAATGCAGGCGCGCTCTACTGATCGCCCCGGACTGGCCCAGGCGTGCCTGGTACCCAGACCTGGGGCAGCTCACGGCAGGGGAACCGTGGAAACTTCCAGATTGTCCGGACCTGTTGTCTCATGGTCCATTCTTTCACCAAAATTCTGTGGCCCTCAGCTTGGCTTTGTGGCTCTTAAATCCTGGCTGATGACATCCCTGGGATTTCCTCCAGCGGTTGCCGCAACTATGAAACAGGCCAGGAAACATGCGTCAGCAAAGATCTACCGCAAGACTTGGAAAATTTTCTTTTCCTGGTACCACTCGAATGGGCACTCGCCTTGGCCTTTCCCTTTGCCAACCCTGCTTTCCTTTCTATATTCAGGATTGGGTTTAGGGTTATCTCTTAGTTCCCTTCAGGGACAGATTTCTGCAGTATTCGTGCTATTCAACAAACGACTGGCTAATCTCACTCAAGTTCGGATGTTTGTGCAAGGGGCATGTCACATTGTTTCGCCCTACAGGCGTCCGCTGGACTCCTGGGACCTTAACTTGGTCCTCTCTGCTGTGCAGAAGCCTCCCTTAGAACCACTAAGAGAGGTGCCCCTCTCTAGGCTTTCACAGAAAGTAGCCTGCCTTGTGGCTATCACCTCTCTCCGGAGAGTCTCTGAATGGCAGCCATGTCTTGTAAGTCAACCTTTCTGGTGGTTCACCAGGGCAAGGTGGTGATTAGACCGGTGGCTGAGTTTTTTTTTTTTTTTACCGAAAGTGCTTTCTCCCTTTCAACTTTTTGTCCAGATCCTGTCCACCAGTCCGAGAAGGCTCCGCATTCCTTGGATCTGGTCAGGGCTTTCAGGATTTATGACTCCCGTACGGCCCCTCTACGCCGCACGGATTCCCTGTTTGTGCTTACAACAGGTCAACAAAAGGGTACACTGGATTCCAAGTTAACCTTGGCACGGTGGTTCAAGGCGCCTATCCAGGGGGCCTACCTTTCCTCTGGAACGCCTCTCCCTTTGGGAAGCAAGGCGCACTCTACTTGAGCTGCTGGAGCCTCATGGGCCTTGCGGCACCAGGCGATGGCTCAGCAAGTATGTCAGACGGCTACTTGGTCCAGTCTGCACACCTTTACGAAGCATTACCAAGTGCAAGTATATGCTTCTGCAGACGCAAGTCTGGGCAGGCGGGTCCTTCAGGCGGCCGTTGCCCACCTGTGAATGGAGCTGCCTCCTTGCTATTATGGGTTGTTTGCCCACCCAGGGATTGCTTTTGGACATCCCCATTGTCTGAGTCTCCCAATGGAGCGAATAAGAAAAAGAGAATTTTGTTTACTTACCGTAAATTCTTTTTCTTCTAGCTCCTAATTGGGAGACCCAGCACGTACCCTGTTGCCCTTCGGGCCTTTCTGTTAAGTTTCTTGTGTTAACACAGGTTGCTTACGTTAATCAGTTGGCTGCCGTTATACGTCCGGACCTGATTTTTCTGGTGTGGGTTATCCTCCTTCCTGCTTGTGCACTGAACTGATGGGACTTTCCCAGGAGGGGGTGTATAGGCAGTAGGGGAGGGGCTACACTTTTTTATAAAGTGTAGTACTTTGTGTGTCCTCCGGAGGCAGAATCTATACACCCCATTGTCTGGGTCTCCCAATTAGGAGCTAGAAGAAAAAGAATTTACGGTAAGTAAACAAAATTCTTTTTTTTCGGCCAAAATACCTACATTTAAGTTAAAAAATAGTCCCAAAAGTGGTCAAATCCTTTGAATTGTTAATATCCCCTCTAATAGTATGGGGGCAGGACTCTGCAATGCTGTTCCTCTGAGGGCCTTGGTGCAGGGTCTCCAGCCCCTCCACTTCCTCTCTCTCCACGGTGCACTGTCTTAGCCAACTCCCCCCCCCCCCCGGTTCCTGCAGTGTGCTGTCTCAGACCCACCTTCCCCCCACATTCTCGCAGTGCGCTCTCAGCACCCCCCATATGCAGTGTTTTGTGACCTGTGCAATCAGCGCACTGTCCTGGACTGAATGCCGTCTTACGAATATTGATAAGCCAACATCAGTGAAGTATCTATCAGCGCTGCAGAAGATCAGCGCCTCTTCACAGGTGACATCACTACAATCTGCCAGGTACAGACACTGTTGACTTATCACTGTTCATAAGCTGCCCGGCAGAGACCAGTGATGCTCCTCTTCTGCACCGCCGGCATACTGACGCTCTCTTCTGGTGTCGGCTTATAGGGTGACATCTGTTTGGGTACACTACATGGAGGGGCTGAGACAGTGCACTGTGGCGAGGGGGAAAGAAGGGCTGGAGATCCTGCACAAAGACACTCTGGGAAACAACATTGAGAACCCGCCCCTGACATCAGTATCACTAATGTGAGGCTTTGTTTCAGGGAGTTCAATTTTGTGAGTTCCCCAGTGGATACTGGGATATTCTCACAGTGTGTAATCATGGGTCAGAGGCTGTGGTCACTTCTGCAGCCTCTGCCCTATGGTGACACACTGTGTGAATATCCCAGGATGCACTGAGGAACTAGCACAAAACATCAATGCAGGAAATAGAAAAAAAACAAACACACTAGTTAGTGTAGAGAAGGAATGGTAGGAATTTATAAAGCAAGTATATTGGAAAATAGCTTAGATAATAGGAATAAATTATATAGGACGTAATGAGAAAAATGCTTGGCCTCAGACTAACACTTTAATGGTTATTTTCCTATTATCGAACATTATTTGCTACTAGCCACCTCTCTTGAAACCCTCACAGCCCCCTTATGCACCCATGGTATATTGTTTACTACAACCTGAGATTATTTTTATTTGTCTGCAGGTAAAACAGAAGATGACGAAGATGATGATATCCGATTCATGTCAGAAGATGATCAGCGGCAGTGGGAGGAGGATCAGAGGGTGAGAGAGTGGTGGCGTCTTCTTCATATCCTAAATCATAGTTATCGTCCTTGCATATCTTACTGACGGTTCTCCCATCTATCTCCAGCAAGCAGATCGAGACTGGTATATGATGGATGAAGGCTTCGATGAGTCTCACAACGCCCTGAGCTCCACTTCTGAAGATTATGTGCGCAAACGGGAACAGCTGCTGCAGAAACAGACGCACAAGAGAGTGTCGGCCCAGAGACGGCAGATCAATGAAGTAAGTGCCTGTCACTCGCAGGTGCCCACAGGAGAATGGTACTACCAATTTCCACCTACCGTATATACTCGTGTATAAGCCGAGTTTTTCAGCCCAAAATTTGGGCTGAAAAGTCTCCCCCTCGGCTTATACACGGGTCTATATGGTAGGCTGCGTGGTGGGGGCTGTGGAGGCTGGAGGAGGCGGGGGGAGGCTGCTGTATGAGCGGCCCCGTCACGTGGGGCCGCTCTTATATATGCACTGCTTCCCCCTGTCAATCAGTGGCAGGGGGAAGCAGTGCATATATGCCCCCCAAATGCTGGCACTCTCCCCCCTTGTAAGGGCTTCCCCCCCCCCCCCTGCTGCTTATATTACCATCCCGGTCTTCTGCTCAGCGCCGCTCCTCGGTGCTCCGTCCTCGCTGCTCCCGTCCTGCTACATCTGGGATCTCCGGCCGTCGCAGGCATCCAGGATGTAGCAGGACGGGAGCAGCGAGGATGGAGCACCGAGGAGCGGCGCTGAAGAAGACCGGGATGGTAAGAGAAGCAGCGGGGGGGGGGCCCTTACAAGGGGGGCGAGTGCCAGCATTTGGGGGCTGCTGGGTACCCCCTGGGGGCTGCTGGGTACCCCCTGGGGGCTGCTGGGTACCCCCTGGGGGCTACACGGTACCCCCGGGGGCCTGCTGTATGTACCCCCGGGGGCCTGCTGTATGTACCCCCGGGGGGCCTGCTGTATGTACCCCCGGGGGGCCTGCTGTATGTACCCCCGGGGGGCCTGCTGTATGTACCCCCGGGGGCCTGCTGTATGTACCCCCGGGGGCCTGCTGTATACCATACTACTGGGGCCTGTATACCACTGGGAGGGCCTGTATACCACACTGCTGGGGGCTGTATACCTGTGCTGGAGTCCACCCTCGGCTTATACGCGAGTCAATCAGTTTTCCCAGTTTTTGGGGGCAAAAGTAGGGGGTCGGCTTATACACGGGTTGGCGTATATACGGTAATTGCATTTCCTTCACTTTTTTTTTTCTTACTTTCTGAACACTCTACATTCTAACATTTGGTAAAAATGCTTCCTCTAGTAATACATTCTTGATATTTCCAGGATAACGAGCGCTGGGAAACAAATCGCATGTTGACCAGTGGGGTGGTTCAGAGGCTGGAGGTAGACGAGGACTTTGAAGAGGACAATGCTGCTAAAGTGCATCTGCTGGTTCATAACTTGGTTCCTCCATTTTTAGATGGACGAATTGTGTTTACTAAGCAGGTAGAAATAAACAAAAAAATTATTTTGGTGAAGGGGGAAAGGGGGGGGGGCAAGAAGTATCTGTGATTGAGGTTTTGTTAACTGCCGTTTTGTCCTTTCCATCAATAAAGCCTGAACCTGTTATCCCAGTTCGAGACCCGACGTCCGACATGGCAATCATCTCCCGCAAAGGCAGTCAGCTGGTGCGGAAACACCGTGAACAAAAGGAGAGGAAAAAGGTGCAGCAGAGGCTTTTATAGTTATATCAGGCTTCATTATTGATCTCATCAATGCCTCACTCTTATTTGCTATCTGTATTTAACACTAAATCTGTGCTTTTAGGCTCAGCACAAACACTGGGAATTGGCTGGGACAAAGCTTGGCGATATAATGGGCATCAAAAAGCAGGAGGAAGAATCTGAGAAACCTATGAATGAGGACGGTGCTGTGGATTACAAGTAAGAAAAAGAAAAAAATAAATTGTACTCCCCATTAGATTGGAGCTAATAAATTCACTGGTGCCTGGTCTAACGGCCACGTCAGTAGCCCTTGTCTGCAGATGCGGGTATGCCGGCAGGTAGGTGGCTGCTATGGACTAGTGATGTGGCTGTTGGTCCAGGGTTCTGCAAGTCAACTCGCTCATCGCTACTCTCCATTAAATGTTTTTTTTTTTTTTTTTGTTGAATACATTGGAGGGCTTAGCAAAGGTGAGCATAGGTTGTACCAAGTCTTCACATATAGATATATTTTTTTTTATTTTTACAATTTTTGCAAATTACAGCACCATTGCTAAGATGCTGCCACCTTAATTGTGAGCTCACAAGCACTTTAAGCACTTTAACTCTGCAGTCTGTAAGCAAAGTTGCAGATTAAAAGGGGCAAAACCTGTGAAGTATAGGCACTGGTTTAACACTACAGACAAATGTTTCTCTTCTTGGAAAGTACTTTTGAGTCCTAGAAAGTTCTTGGTTGTTGTTGCTGCTTTTTGTCTTCTCCTGTTCTTATTATTTTTTTATTCTGTGCTTTTAGGGCAGAACAGAAGTTTGCAGATCACATGCGAGAGCGCAGCGAGGCGAGTAGTGAGTTTTCTCGGAAGAAGAGCATGTTGGAACAGCGTCAGTTCTTGCCCATTTTTGCTGTGCAGCAGGAACTACTTACCATCATCCGGTAATGAGCCTGCTTTATGTAATGCCACCGTGGTTTAGGTGTCTGTGCTTATGCTCTTAATTGATTTTTTTTTTTCTTTTGCTCACAGAGATAACAGTATTGTCATAGTGGGGGGTGAAACGGGCAGTGGTAAAACAACACAGTTGACTCAGTATCTGCACGAAGATGGGTACACCGATTACGGTATGATTGCCTGCACACAGCCACGTAGAGTGGCAGCCATGTCCGTGGCAAAAAGAGTGAGTGAAGAAATGCAAGTCAGTTTGGGAGAAGAGGTTGGTTACGCCATTCGATTTGAGGACTGCACATCGGAAAAAACCCTCATTAAATACATGACAGACGGTATCCTTCTCCGAGAATCCCTGCGCGAGGCCGACCTTGATCATTATAGTGCAGTCATCATGGACGAGGCTCATGAGCGATCTTTGAACACTGATGTGCTGTTTGGACTCTTACGTGAGGTGATGATATGTCTACATTCGCTTCCATATTAATATGATTTGTCAATAACAATGCATTGTAAATTAACAATGTCTGTCTTGCAGGTTGTCACACGAAGGTCCGACCTGAAGCTGATAGTTACATCTGCAACAATGGACGCAGAGAAGTTTGCCTCTTTCTTTGGTAATGTTCCCATTTTCCATATTCCTGGACGGACATTTCCGGTCGACATTTTATTTAGTAAGGTGAGTTGTTTAATAATCAGACCTACAAAAGGGCAAATTTATGTCATCCAGTGCTCTAAATAATTCTCAGAATATTAAAATAATTTTCCTACAGTATTTTTTTCCCAACATAAATGTAGGTATATAAATTCACAAAGAATAGACTTTAGAACGAAGTATTGATCTCTACAGGGAGCCACAAAATTATCTTCAATAAGCGATATATTCAAAGTACAACTTGCCCACATTTCCTGTGCCGTGAATGCAAAATATTGTTCCTTTATATCGGCTATTTCAGGCTGGATGGAAATCTTGCACCAGTCACATGAATGAGGTTGTGTCTGCAGCAGTGGTGCATGCTTTTTTTTTTTTTTTTTTTTTTTTAAACACTCTGGTATATTGTACAGCTGCTAAGAATCTGTAGCTTAAGGGTATGTGCACATCTGACGTTTCTGCATCTTTGCAGACCGTCAGAAAACCTGAGCAGTGTCCCTCGTTTTGTTAGCGATTTTGCAGCGATTTCCTAGCGATTTTCAGCATTAATACAGCGTTTTCTCAGCGATTTTTGCTGGTCGACTGGTTTTTGTGCTAGACTCGCTGGAAAAACGCTAAAAAGAAGTCACATGCTCTATTCTTGACAACCAGTGGAAAACCGGTGAAAAAAGTGGAAAGGAGAAAAAAAAAAGTTGTAATGTGCACAGCGTTTTCTGAAATCCATTGACTACCATGTTAATCCAACCGGTGGTTAGGATTAACATAAAATTAACATAAAACTCAGCGGAAAACGCTGCCGGAAAACGCTAAAAAACAGCTAACAAAACTCCCAGTGTGCACATACCCTAAATGTTCTTCAGTGCAGAATATTTCCATTGGTTAAAACAAATTGCCCTGGTTACCATAGTCGTAATTTTTTTTTTTAACCAGGTAACCCTTTTATTATCCATCCACAGACTGGGAGTTACTGCAGAGAACCATACCATTCGGCAAAACAAAGCATTTTTCTTCCCGTTAGAATGAAACGGGTTTGTGCTTGCTCGAATGGCGCTCCATTCATTCTCCATGGAGCTGCCGAGGGCTGCGCTTAATTATTTTTGGTAGCCCCATAGACAATTAGTGGAGTTTCAGTCAAGCTCCATTTTAATGGGGTTAGAAGATGAAAAAGCCATCAACTCTCTGTTCTGCATATTTCAGCAGTCAAACCCCCACTGATCAATAAGCGTTCAGCTCTCTGCTGCCCCTTATAGTCAGGGCAAATACACAAATTACCATTTATCAATGGAGGATGCTGCATCTGTTTGCACTACTAGGTTGAGTTATTGGGAGACTCGCAGTGAAAGTGTGTGTGTAATATATATATATATATATATATATATATATATATATATATATATATATATATATATATATATATATTTAGTATGTATGTACAAGTTCATCTCAACGAATTAGAATATCATCAAAAAGATTATTTATTTCAGTAATTTAATACATAAAGTGAAATGCATTTAATATAGAGTCATTACAAACAGTGATCTATTTCGAGTTTTTTTTTTTCTCTGTTGCCTCATTGGGGGACACAGGATGATGGGTTATGCTATTATGCCTCTAGGAGGCGACACTAGGCAAATAAAAAAGCATAGTGGCTCCTCCCTGCAGTATATAACCCCCTGACTGGCACAGTTCAGCCAGTTTTTTGCTTAGTGTCTTAGGAGGTAGACACTGTTTGTTATTTTCTCCTCATCGAGTTTCCTTCAGACCGCTGCATCATCCCTCCTCAGTCCCCTCAGTTGGGGCTCTGAGTGGTAGGTGTTGGCAGGCTCCTGCAGCATCCCTCCCCAGTCCCCACAGTTGGGGCTCAGGGTTGTAGGAGATCCTCCCTGGCCCTCTGGCTGCAGCAGCATGGAAGATGGAGCTGCTCTGGGATGGAGGTCTGTGCGCCTGTCCCTTGTGGGCTCCAGGGTGGGGAGCCATGTTCAGGTAGGAGATGCGCTGTCCACCGGGGTCCCCCTGGGGGTTCCTGCCTGTGCTCGGCTTTCAGCGCTGCACTCTGCGCCGACCCATTCCCCCTCCGGCGGCCTGGAGTGTATTAATTTAGGCCCCGGCTTTTAGCCCTGTAGACCTTCCCCGCCCATAGTGATGATGCGGCGAGGCTGGCAACGCCCCTGGGACGGCTCATCTTCCAATTGAGTGCAGCTGCTCTGGGCATAGCTGGGGGGGGGAGTGGCCTTGCGTTTCCCGCCCCAGGCAGCCTCTACCATCTTCAGTGTAGCACGGCTGGAGCTCTGAGAGGGGACACAGGAGGGGCAGCGCTGTGCTTCCAGGTGACAGGGCTCAGCAGTGTTTTATAGCCTACTGCTGCCCTAGGCTGTGTTTTTGTCTGTGTAGCTCAGCAGTGACTTGTGTCTTTCTGCTGCAGCTGCGTCTGTCTGCTGGCACTTAGCAGTATATTCCTCTGTATGTGTATATAATTATATATATATATATATATATATATTATATATATATATATATATATATATATATATATATATATATATATATATATATATATATATATATATATATATATAGCAGTGAGGATGTCGGACAAAAAGAGCAAGAGAGCACCAAAGGCATTTACTGTGTCCTATGCTTTTTGCACTGTGTGCAAGGCTGAATTGCCCTGTGGTTGCTCTACCCCGCTCTGTCAGGCCTGTGCCTCTAATTCCTCTCAGCCCTGTGCCCCTGTCTCTGAGCAGGCACCCGCTGGTGAGGTGGTGGCTGCTAGCGTCCCCGCTCCGCCGAAATGGGAGGTTGCGTTGTCGCAGTCTGTAAGCCAATCCATCCAGCAGCTATCTGAGACGCTGATCCGGGTGGTGCAGGCCCGTCCTTCGTCCAGCGTGTCGGACCGGCCGGGCTCACCGGATGATGGTTCCGGTTAGGAGGAGACGCGCACTCGTTCTCCTTCTTCCTTCCATGCGTCTGGTAGGGAGAGGCTCCACAGGGGGTCTCCCTCGGCCCCATCTCAGCGTTCTCAGGCTTCTCCTACACGGAGTAGGTCCCGTGAATCTCGCTCGTCGGGTGAGCTTTGTGATTCAGATGTGGAGACGGATCTGGGTGATTCGCTCGAGTCCGCTTCCTCGGATACCCTTGCCATGGTGGACGACCTGGTTTCAGCTGTGAATCAGGCGTTGTCAGTGGCTGACCTGGCTCCAGTCGCTTCATCCGACCATGTGATATCGTTCAAGAGGCCCAAGAGACCTCAGAGGGTGTTCTCTGATCATCCTGAGATCCAGGAAGTTCTGCAGAAACAGTCGCAGCCGGAAAACGGTTTGGTAATCGTAAGGCGATTGAGGCTCGTTATCCATTTTTAACGGCGGTGGCACGCACCTGGTCGGATTCTCCACAGGTGGATCCTCCAGTGTCCCGTCTGGTGTCTAGGAATCTTCTTTCAAGGATTCCACGGACCGTCAGTTGGAACAATTGTCCAGATCAGTGTTCGAGGCTTGGGGGAGTCGTCGCTGTCTCCTTTTTTTGCCTCCATGTGGGTGGCTAAGGCCATTGTGACCTGGGCGGGTGACTTATATTCCGCGTTACGTCACAGAGGTGCGGATCCAGAATTGTTGGATCTGGCTGCTCAGATGTCTGTCGCTGGAGAATTCTTAGTGCACGCTTCTATTGATGCGGCTAATTGCAGTGCGGCGGCGGCTTCCGATGCCATCGCCATTTGCCGAGCTCTCTGGCTTCGAGAATGGAAGGCGGATTCGGCTTCAAAGAGGTCGCTCACCGGCATGCCTTATTTGGGTAGGCGTCTTTTTGGTGATAAGCTGATCTCTGATGCGTCAGGGGGTAAAAGTACCTCGCTTCCTCAGCAAAAGCCTAAGCGTAAGTTCTTCATGGGTCAAAAGGCGAGATTCCGGTCCTTTCGGAACTCGTCTGGGTGGTCTTTCTCTCGTCTGGCCCGTGCGCCGTGTGCGGACAGAGGTGCTCAACCTCCCAGTAAGTCTGGTTCCGGCTGGCAGCCCCGAAACAGGCAGTCCAAGTCGAAGGACTCCGGACTGCAGAGGTTTGCCTCTTCCTGACTCCGCCGCTCCGGAAGACTCTTCCTGGGTGGGCAGCCGACTTTTCCGCTTTTGGCGTGTCTGGCTCGCTGCTGCAGACGATCAGTGGGTCCGGGACTTGGTGTCTTTTGGATACAGCATCGAGTTTCACACTCTTCCTCACAGGAGGTTCTTTCTTTCTCGTCTGCCGGGTTCGCCGGACAAGAAGGACAAGAAGGACGCTTTTTTTCGGGCCGTCGACTCCCTTCAGCGGGCGGGAGTCGTCATTCCGGTTCCTCAGGGCAAGCGTTTTCACGGATTCTACTCGAATCTGTTTATCGTGCCGAAGAAAGACGGATCTTCTCATCCTGTTTTGGATTTGAAACATCTGAACAGATTTGTCAGAGTTCGACATTTTCGGATGGAATCCCTGCATTCCGTCATCGCTTCCATGCGGCAGGGGGAGTTCCTCGCTTCCATCGATATCAAAGACGCTTACTTGCATATTCCGATAGCCAAGTCTCACCAACGGTTCTTGCGCTTCGCTGTGGCGAGGATCATTACCAGTTCGTTGCTCTTCCGTTCGGATTGGCAACTGCCCCGCGGGTTTTCACCAAGGTCATGGCGGCGGTCATGGCCGTGTTACACGTCAGGGGGGTGTCGGATTTTCCGTACTTGGACAACCTGTTAATCAAGGGTCGGTCTTTCAGGGACTGCGAGGACAGTGTCCGCGTCACGATGGACACTCGCATCTGGGATGGATTCTCAATCTCCTAAAGTCTTCTCCAGTCCCGAGCCGCAGGGTTTCATGCCTGGGAATGATCCTGGACACGTCTCGGGACTTGTCCTTCTTCCTCAGGACAAGGCTCAATCTCTGCGCTGTGCAATTCGTTTACTCCTGCGCCCTGTTCCACATTCCCTTCGATTCGCAATGCGGGTCTTGGGGACAATGGTGTCGACAATGGAGGCAGTGCCTTTTGCTCAGTGACATCTCCGTCTATTGCAGTCGGATCTCCTGGCAGCCTGGAATCGCAGTCCGTTCACTCTTCACTGGGTTTTCCAACCATCGGCGGCGACGAGGCTTTCTCTCCGCTGGTGGCTGATTCCGTCATCCCTCTTCCGAGGGAGGTTGTTTCTGCCAATCCGGTGGGACGTGTTGTCCACCGACGCCAGTCTCCTCGGCTGGGGAGTGGTGTTTTGTCATCACACGGCCCAGGGTCGGTGGACTCCGGAGGAGTCTTCTCTACCCATCAATCTCCTGGAGATTCGGGCCATTTACTTGGCACTGCAGAGTTTCCGTCATCTCCTGAAGGGCTGCCACATTCGTATTCAGTCAGACAGTGCCACGGCGGTGGCTTATGTCAATTATCAGGGCGGAACGCGCAGCAGGTCAGCAATGCGGGATAGTGGAGCCGATTCTCCATTGGGCTGAATCTTCGGGGGGTGGTTCTGTCGGCAGCCCACATTCCGGGGATCGAGAATTGGGCGGCGGACTTTCTCAGTCATCAGGGTCTTGCGTCAGGAGAATGGACTCTCCATCCGGATGTCTTCAATCAGATCTGCGATCGGTTCGGGATCCTGGATGTGGATCTCATGACATCACGGAAGTACACGCAGGTTCCCGCCTTTTTTGCTCTCTCCCGAGATCCCCGTGCTCTGGGTTCAGACTCTCTAGTCCAGGACTGGACGCAGTTTCATCTCCCGTACGTCTTTCTGCCTCTGGCTCTCATTCCCAGGGTGTTGCAGAAAATCAGAACGGAACACGTTCCGGTACTTCTGGTGGCCCCGGACTGGCCCAGGAGATCGTGGTACCCCAATCTCATACAACTCGCCGCAGACGTTCCGTGGCGGCTGCCGGTCCGGCCGGATCTTCTCTCCCAGGGCCCATTTCATCACCAGAACTCAGGGGTGCTTTGTTTGATGGTCTGGCCCTTGAGACCCGAGTTTTGACTAAGGCGGGTTTTTCAGAAGAGGTTGCGCGCACTATGGCTTGCGCGAGAAAACCCGTTTCTGCTCGTGTTTATCACAGGACTTGGAAGGCCTTCCTTGTCTGGTGCGACTCGGGAGGTCTCCCGCCCTTGTATTTTTCCCTTCCTGCGGTTCTGGGTTTCCTGCAGGCCGGGTTGGACAAGGGGCTTTCCCTTGGTTCTCTTAGGGGTCAAGTCTCTGCCCTATCTGTGCTTTTTCAATGCAGATTGGCCACAAAACCCCAGGTTCGTACTTTTTTGCAGGGTGTGTCACGTGTTGTTCCACAGTATAAGAGGCCTTTGGAAGCCTGGGACTTGAATCTGGTCCTGAACGTGCTTCAGAAGCCACCTTTCGAGCCTCTCTGGGAGGTCTCCTTGCGTCTTCTTTCTCAGAAGGTGGTGTCATTGCTCAGCTAGCAATGACATTTTATGGCTTACCCTCCTTGTGGAGTGTGTCAATGACTGCCTTCTGGACATCTGCCAAGTCAGCAGTCTTCCCTATGATTGTGTAAACTACTGAACCAGAGTAAGGGACTATTTTAAACGCTTAGTAAGCCTTTGTAGGTGTGTTGTAGGTGTTTTGTGTTAAGTATTCTGGTTTTCTGAGATGATGACTTTCGGGTTTTCATTGGCTGTAAACCATAATCATCAACATTAACAGAAATGAACAATTGAAATAGATCACTCTGTAATGACTGTATTTAATAAATGCGTTTCACTTTATGTATAGAATTACTGAAATTATCTTGTTGATGATATTCTAATTTATTGAGATGCATATCTAATATATAAAGCTGAATGTGTGTATGTGTGTATGTATGTGTGTATATCCGGGATTGGCATCTACACCGTCGCAACTACAGCTACAAAAATTTGCACAGTCACACGTCTCGACCCCGGGAGCGTCATAGGCTATGTTGTGAGGTCGAAATTTTAACCCTGCGCATTCCAATTCACCAAACAATTTTCCCCCTATCTACATAATGGGGAAAAAGTGCATGGAAAAGTGTTGGAGGAAAATCGACAGCTGTCAGCTATAGAGACAAAATTTTGCACAGTCACACGTCTGGACCCCGGGAGCGTCATAGGCTATGTTGTGAGGTGAAATTTTAACCCCGCGCATTCCAATTCACCAAACAATTTTGCCCCTATCTATATATGGGGGAAAAGTGACAGTTACCAGATGACCGTTGTGAATAAGAGGGGCTTAATGATAGCGCCAAAGACTAACAGCACATACCAGCATATAGTCACTAAGATGGGGCCCCAACATGAGATATTCACCACGCACGGCGACATGTATACACACCACATGCACACAAAGAGTAACAGCAAGTGTATAGTTGCTGAAGTGCAGCCCCAACATTGGATACTCACCACTCACCCGAACAAACACACACACACACTCTATAGCGACACATGCACTCACCCCACAGGGACACACACCTTAACCCCTTAACGACACGTGTCTCAGCGTGTGAGACATGAAATCCCATGCGTTAACGACCGATGTCTCAGCGTCTGAGACATGTGGGGAACGCACTCCTGCAGCTCGAGTGAGGGTCTCACTGACCTGTCACTTGAGCTGCAGGTACATGGGGACATGCACTATTGCCCAGGGGGGGGTCGCTTTGCCCCCCCAAGGCTACAGTCGCGGTAATTGGGGGTTAAAAATGAGACCCGCAATTACCGCGACTGTGCAGTTTGCAGTCTCCTTCCTGCTCTCTGCCTGTGTTGGCTCCTCCCATTCATTTCCCCTGCCCCTTCCTGTTCCTCCCCCCACTCATCCGCCCTATACCCCAATGATCCCTCTGTCCCCCTGCTGTCCATGGCTTCCCCCCCGCTCATCCCCCTGTACCCCTGCTTTCTCTGGCTTCCCCCACGCTGTCTCCGGCCCCCCTCCTCTACCGCCGGCGTCCCCCGCTGTCTCCGGTGTCCCCCGCTGTCTCCGGTGTCCCCCGCTGTCTCCGTGTCCCCCGCTGTCTCCGGTGTCCCCCGCTGTCTCCGGTGTCCCCCGCTGTCTCCGGCGTCCCCCGCTGTCTCCGGCCCCCCTCCTCTATCTCCGGTGTCCCCCGCTGTCTCCGGCCCCGTCCTCTGCCACCGCTCACCTCCTCCAGCTGCCGCCGCCTCCTCCTCCCGCTGTGCTCCAGTCCCCGCCGTCGGTCTTCCTCCTGCAAGTCACCGCCAACCTCTGGTAGGTCCCCCTGCCTGTAACACCTGCAGGGGGATCCCTGTGTCCCAACGCAGGGGGATCCTTGATCCCCATCCCCCTGCTGTGGGATGGATCCCTGATCCCCATCCCCCTGCAGGGGGATCCCTGGGGAATGGATCCCTGATCCCCATCCCCATGCTGGGGGATGGATCCCTGATCCCCATCCCCCTGCAGGGGGATCCCTGATCCCCATCCCCATGCTGGGGGATGGATCCCTGATCCCCATCCCCCTGCAGGGGGATCCCTGATCCTCATCCCCCTGATGTGGAATGGATCCCTGATGCCCCTGCAGCAGGGGGGATGGATCCCTGATCCCCATCCCCCTGCAGTGGGATCCCTGTTCCCTATCACCCTGCAGGGGGATCCCTGATCCACATGCAGGGGGATGGGGATCAGGATCCATCCCCCAGGGATCTCCTGCACGGAGAGCAAGCCTCCGAAACCGATTTGACAACTTGGGCGCAGTGATCCACTGGATCACTGCGCCCGAGCCATCAGATTGCTTTCTGCAGCTCAATCCCCATGCAGGGGAATCCCCCTGCATGGGGATCGAGCTGCAGAAACAGATCTGACAGCTCAGGCGCAGTGATCCAGTGGATCACTGCACCCAAGCTGTCAGATTGCTTTCTACATCTTGATGCCCATGCAGGGGGATTCCCCTGCATGGGGATTGAGCTGCAGAAAGCAATCTGACAGCTCGGGCGCAGTGATCCAGTGGATCACTAAACCAAGCTGTCAGATTGTTTTCTGCAGCTTGCTCTCCATGTAGGGGATTCCCCTTGCATGAGGATCGAGCTGCAGAAAGCGATCTCGCAGCCCCGGCGCTGCACCCGGGCTGCCAGATCGCTGCTCTGCAGTCCGATCCTCCTGCATGAGGATCGAGCTGCAGAAAGCGATCTCGCAGCCCCGGCGCTGCACCCGGGCTGCCAGATCGCTGCTCTGCAGTCCGATCCTCCTGCATGAGGATCGAGCTGCAGAAAGCGATCTCACAGCCCCGGTGCAGTGTGGATCACTATACCCGGGCTGTCAGATCGCTACTTTGCAGTCCGATCCTCCTGCATGGCGATCGTGGGACCTTCGTTGTGGACTACGTCGGAGGCGATCGAGCGTCGTGGGACCTTCGTTGTGGACTACGTCGGATCTTTTTATAATAAAGATGGAGTCTGAATTTTGTTTGTGTTTTTTTTTCAAAATAAAAATATTTTTCTCTGTGTGTATTTATTGACTACTTACCAGAGATTCCTAATGGCGGGTCTAACATTGGCCCAATATTATGAATCTCGGGCTTAGTGCCAGCTGCCAATAAAAAGCTGGCATTAACCCCTTTATTACCCAGTTTGCCACCGGCACCAGGGCAACTGGAAGAGCATGGGTACAGCGCCAGAAAATGGCGCTTCAATGAATGCGCCATTTTCTGGGGTGGCTGCGGGCTGCAATTCGCAGCATGGGGGGCCCAGAACGCTTGGGCCTTTTCTTGCTGAGGATTCCAGCCCCCAGCTGTCTAGTTGTACCTGGCTGGGCTAAAAATATGGCGGAGCCCTATGTCATTTTTTTTTTTCTAGAATTAGTTCTAGAAATAAAAAAATATGGCTTCGCTGTATTTTTGGTTGCAGCCAGGAACAACGAGGCAGCTGGGGGTTGCTGGCAGTCTGTAGCTGCCAAGTTGTACCTGGCTGGACCAAAAATATGGCGGAGCCCTATGTCATTTTTTTTTTTTTTTTTAGAATTAGTTCTAGAAATAAAAAAAAAAGGCCGCTGTATTTTTTGTAGCCAGCCAGGTACAACTTGGCAGCTGGCTGACTGGAATCCTCAGCATGGGGAGACCGAAATGTTGTGCGTCCCCCACGCTGCAAATTGCAACCCACAGCCACCCAAGAAAATAGCGCATTCATTAGGGGTGGCATTTTCTGGTGCTGTACCCCAACTCTTCCAGTTGCCCTTGTGCTGGTGGCGCACGGGTTCTCCATATGCGACATGGTGTCCGCTAACAATTTCAATGGAAAATTAGCTCCAATTGTTAGCGGAAACCATGTCGGGTATGGAGAGCCCCTCCCTGTGTGCCTGAACATTGGAGCTCCCCCACAAGTGACCCCATTTTGGAAACTAGACCCCCAAAGGAACGTATCTAGATGCATAGTGAGCACTTTGAATCCCCAGATGCTTCACAAATTCATCCATAAAAATGAAAAAGCACTTTTTTTTCCACAAAAAGTTTCTTTTTTCATTTTTACGAATCAATTTGTGAAGCACCTGGGGTTAAAAGTGATCACTATGCATCTATATACGTTCCTTGGGTGGTCTAGTTTCCAAAATTGGGTGACTTGTGGGGGAGCTCCAATGTTTAGGCACATAGGGGCTCTTCATATCCTGCATGTGTCCGCTAAGAGTTCCAATTGTTAGTGGACACCATGTTGCGTATGGAGAGCCCCTGTGTGTCTCCACATTGGAGCTCCCCCACAAGTGACCCCATTTTGGAAACTAGACCCCCTAAGGAACGTATCTAGATGCATAGTGATCACTTTTAACCCCCAGATGCTTCACAAATTCATCCATAAAAATGAAAAAGCACTTTTTTTTCCACAAAAAGTTTCTTTTTTCATTTTTACGGATCAATTTGTGAAGCACCTGGGGGTTAAAAGTGATCACTATGCATCTAGATACGTTCCTTGGGTGGTCTAGTTTCCAAAATGGGGTCACTTATGGTGGAGCTGTAATGTGGAGACACACGGGGACCCTCCCAACACGACATGGTGTCCGCTAACAATTTGAATGAAAAATGAGCTCAAATTGTTAGCGGACACCATGTCTCGTTTAGAGGGTCCCTGTGTGTCTCCACATTGGAGCTCCCCCACAAGTGACCCCATTTTGGAAACTAGACCCCCAAAGGAACATATCTAGATCCATAGTAAGCACTTTGATCCCCCAGGTGCTTCAGAAATAAATCCGTAATAATGAAAAAAGAAATTATTTGTGGAAAAAAAGTGCTTTTTCATTTTTACGGATGAATTTCTGAAGCATCTGGGGGTTCAAAGTGCTCACTATGCATCTAGATACGTTCCTTTGGGGGTCTAGTTTCCAAAATGGGGTCACTTGTGGGGGAGCTCCAATGTGGAGACACACAGGGACCCTCTAAACGAGACATGGTGTCCGCTAACAATTTGAGCTCATTTTCCATTCAAATTGTTAGCGGACACCAAGTCGCATTTGGAGGGTCCCTGTGTGTCTCCACATTGGAGCTCCCCCACAAGTGACCCCATTTTGGAAACTAGACCCCCAAAGGAACATATCTAGATGCATAGTGAGCACTTTGAACCCCCAGATGCTTCACAAATTCATCCATAAAAATGAAAAGGCACTTTTTTTTTCCCACAAAAAAATTCTTTTTTTATTATTACGGATCAATTTGTGAAGCTTCTGGGGGTTCAAAGTGCTCACTATGCATCTAGATATGTTCCTTTGGGGGTCCAGTTTCCAAAATGGGGTCACTTGTGGGGGAGCTCCAATGTGGAGACACACAGGGACCCTCTAAACGCGACATGGTGTCCGCTAACAATTTGAGCTCATTTTTCATTCAAATTGTTAGCGGACACCATGTCGCGTTTGGAGGGTCCCTGTGTGTCTCCACATTGGAGCTCCCCCACAAGTGACCCCATTTTGGAAACTAGACCTCCAAAGGAACATATCTAGATGCATAGTGAGCACTTTGAGCCCCCAGATGCCTCACAAATTCATCCATAAAAATGAAAAAACACTTTTTTTTACACAAAAAAGTTCTTTTTGCCTACATTTTTTTCAGTTTCACATGGGTAAAGGGATAAAATACATCCCAAAATTTGTTGGGCAATTTCTCCTGAGTACACTGATACCTCATATATGGTCATAAACCACTGTTTGGGCGTACAGCAGGGCTCAGAAGTGAAGGAGCTCCCTTTCACTTTTTGAACGGAAAATTGGCTCCAAAATTCAAATTGCGCTCCTTCCTTTCCGAGCCCTGCCGTGGTTTATGACCACATATGAGGCATCGGTGTACTCAGAAGAAATTTCCCAACAAATTCTAGGATGCATTTTATCCTGTTGCCCATGTGAAAATGAAAAAATTGAGGCTAAAAGAACATTTTTGTTACAAAAATTAAAATGTCAATTTTTTCCTTCAACTTTATTTTAGTTCCTGTGAAGCACCTGAAGGGTTAATAATCTTCTTGAATATAGTTTTGAGTAGCTTGAGGGGTGCAGTTTTTGGAATGGTGTCACTTTTGTGTGTTTTCTGTCATGTACACCCCTCAAAGAGACTTCAAATGTGATGTGGTCGCTAAAAAAATGGTTTTGTAAATTTTGCTGGAAAAATGAATAATTGCTGATGAACTTTGAACCCTTATAACGTCCTACCAAAATTTTTTTTTTCTTCCAAAATTCTTCTGATGTAAAGTAGACATGTGGGAAATGTGATTTATTAAATATTTTGTGGCACATAACTCTCTGGTTTAGCAGAATAAAAATTAAAAATTTGAAAACTGCTAAATTTTCAAAATTTTTGCAAAATTTTTTATTTTTTCACAAATAAACGCAAAAATTATCGATCTAAATTTAATACTAACATGAAGCCCAATATGTCACGAAAAAACAATATCAGAATCGCTAGGATCCATTGAAGCGTTCCAGAGATATAACCTCATAAAGGGACACTGGTCAGAATTGCCAAAAATGGCTCGGTCTTTAGGGTCAAAATAGGCTCGGTCATGAAGGGGTTAAAGAGACACACATAACACAGACACACACACCACACAGACACCCCCCCCCCTCCCCAGGGTCACACACACATAGCCACCCTATAGGGACACATGCACTCACCCCACAGGGACACACACACCACAAAGAGACACACACAACACAGATACACACACACACACACACCACACACCCTCCCCCCCACAGGGACACACACACATACACTCCCTATAGGGACACATGCACTCACCCCACAGGGACACACACACCACAAAGAGACACACACAACACAGATACACACACCACACACCCTCCCCCCCACAGGGACACACACACATACACTCCCTATAGGGACACACACACCACACAGACAAACACTGATGTGCACAAATCACCTCACACAACTCGCCTCATACGTGTGCTATCTTTATTTTCCAAACATAAACATCTGATTACAAACAGCCAATGTGCAACACGTGGCATATAGGGAATTAAGGCAGATGTCAGTCACATGAGCCGTCTATTATGTGTATGTGTGAGGTAACATATACTGGCCAGGGGGAGGGATTACTGTTGGCTGGAGATTTATTAGGCTGCCTATAGCAACCAATCACAGCTCAGCTTCTATTTTCCTACAGGTCATTAATATGACATATTCAAATTCAATGTTGTTATAGCTAACAGCAGTTATTTATTAACCCGGGCGTAGCCGGGTACTACAGCTATCTAATATATAAAGCTGTATGTGTGTATGTGTGTATGTGTGTATATCCGGGATTGGCATCTACACCGTCGCAGCTACAGCCGCAAAATTTTGCAGAGTCACACGTCTGGACCCCGAGAGCGTCATAGGCTATGTTGTGAGGCGAAATTTTAACCCTGCGCGTTCCAGTTCACCAAACAATTTTGCCCCTATCTACATAATGGGAAAAAAAGGAAAAGAAACGTGTGGGAGGAAAATCGACAGCTGTCAGCTATAGAGACAAAATTTTGCACAGTCACACGTCTGGATCCCGGGAGCGTCATAGGCTATGTTGTGAGGCGAAATTTTAACCCCGCGCATTCCAGTTCACCAAACAATTTTGCCCCTATCGACATAATGGGGAAAAAGTGACAGTTACCAGTTGACAGTTGTGAATGAGAGGGGCTTAATGATAGCACCAAAGACTAACAGCACATACCCGCATATAGTCACTAAGGTGGGGCCCCAACATGAGATATTCACCACACACAGGGACATGTATATACACCACACGCACACAAAGTAACAGCAAGTGTATAGTCGCTAAAGTGCAGCCCCAACATTGGATACTCACCACGCACCCGAACAAACACACACCACAAAGACACACACAACACAGAGACACCCACCCCCACCCCCCAAGGGGACACACACACACTCTATAGCGACACATGCACTCACCCCACAGGGACACACACACCACAAAGAGACACACATAACAGAGACACATACCACACAGACCCCCCCCACAGGGACACACACACATAGCCACACTATAGGGACACATGCACTCACCCCACAGGGACACACACACCACACAGACCCCCCCACAGGGACACACACACATACACACCCTATAGGGACACATGCACTCACCCCTCAGGGACACACACACCACAAAGGGACACACACAACACAGACACACACAACCCACACAGACCCCCCCCACAGGGGGACACACATACACACCCTATAGGGACACATGCACTCACCCCACAGGGACACACACACACACCACAAAGAGACACACACAACAGAGACACATACCACACAGACCCCATCCCACAGGGACACACATACACACCCTATAGTGGCACATCCACTCACCCCACAGGGAGAACAAAACAGAGACACAGACCCCATCCCACAGGGACACACACATACACACCCCAGGGACACACACACCACACAGACAGACACAGATGTGCACAAATCACCTCACACAACTCGCCTCATACGTGTGCTATCTTTATTTTCCCAACATAAACATCTGATTAAAAACAGCCAATGTGCAACACATGTGCCATATAGGGAATTAAGGCAGATGTCAGTCACATGAGCTGTCTATTATGTGTATATGTGAGGTAACATATACTGCCCGGCCGGGGGGAGGGTTTACTGTTGGCTGGAGATTTATTAGGCTGCCTATAGCAACCAATCACAGCTCAGCTTCTATTTTCCTACAGGTCATTAATATGACATATTCAAATTCTATTTTGTTATAGCTAACAGCAGTTATCTATTAACCCGGGCGTAGCCGGGTACTACAGCTAGTATAAATATATAACTAGAAAAAAATACTCTGCAGCACTCGGTTACTACCAATGATGTACATGTGCTAATAAGCTATATATATATATATGAGAAAAAAGTTAAAAACTGACGTTTTTTCAAAAACTCAAAATCTTATCTTTTTATTCTGAAGTTCTTGGTACACACATTGGCCAATGTCTGTTTGCTCGTCATAGGTCGGGAAGGGGTTAAATACAGGGTGGGCCATTTATATGGATGCACCTAAATATAAATAAAATGGGAATGGTTGGTGATATCAACTTCTTATTTGTGGCATAGTAGTATATGGGAGGGGGAAACTTTTCCAGATGGGTGGTGGCCATTTTGAAGTCAGCCATTTTGGATCCAACTTTATTTTTTCAATGGGAAGAAGGTTATGTGACACATCAAACTTATTGCGAATTTCATAAGACATATGAATGTAACTTTATTCTTTCATGAGTTATTTACAAGTTTATGACCACTTATAAAATGTGTTCAAAGTGCTGCCCATTATGTGGGATTGTCAATGCAACCCTCTTCTTCCACTCTTGAAACACTGATAGCAACACAGCAGAAGAAATGCTGCACAGGCTTCCAGTATCCGGTGTTTCAGATGCTGCACATCGCGTATCTTCACAGCATAGACAATCACCTTCAGATGAGGGATGAGGAAAACTTTTTTGTGAATGTTGAAGTTAACAAACAAAACCAGCGCTACTGGTCTGACACTAACCCACAGTGGATAGACCCTTCAAGACTGTGGGAACACAAAAATTGATGGTATAGTGTGGTATATGTGGTACAAAGATAGCTGGGTCATTCTTCATCAATGGAAACCCAATGCCACTGGATATCTGAATCCTGTAACAATTTACTTTACTGTCGTCTATCTGCATGATATTAATTTGGAGCTCATAGGCATGCCTCACAGTTGTGACAAAGGTGTGTTACGTTTGTCATTCTGTCATGATGCTGAAATTGTTTATACCATAACTGTAGGATCAATGATAACTCCAATATTCATCACAGAGGACCGATGCCCAAGGATTTACTAAATACACTTTGACATTTAGCAGTTCGGGTTCTTGAGGTGATGCATCTAAATATCCAAAACCTTGACTTTTTGTCTGGAGTGGTACATCCGCTGGAAAGCAATTACCTATCCACACCAGGAGGTCCTGCTTTAAAGAAGTTGGAAGTGTCAGCTCTCCCTCTATTATGTTGTAATTAATTTTTTACTTCTTCGCTATAATGAGACATCTTTTTTATAGATTTGTAATTGTAGCAGTAAGGCCCCTTTCACACTGACTTTTTTGAAAAAATACAGCAGAGTTACCTTATCTGCCGCATCTTCCATCTAACGGCCGCACTTGCGGCACCGATCCGGCAAGCCCCATGCATTGTCTATAGGGTTTGCGGCAAGTGCGGTTTTGCCGGATGCGGCACTTACGGGCGCAAAAAAAAAAAAAAATGCGACTGCCACAACCGGCAAAACCGCACTTGCCGCAAGCCCTATAGGACAATGCATCGGGCTTGCCGCAAGTGCGGTAGTTAGGCGGCAGATGCGGTAATTCTGCCGCATTTTTTCAAAACCGCCAGTGTGAAAGGGGCCTAACAGAGGTTCCAAGAGGAGTTATATATTGCAGAAGGGGGTATGAGAGGATTGTTGCACTGTAAGAGGAAGGAGTGTTTAAAAACCTCAGGACAAATCACAGGGCTCACAAGGGAGGGAGCAATGTTTGAATTTTCGAACACAAATTTGGCTGAAATAGATTGTGGGCACCATGTTACATGTGGAGGACCCCAAGGTACCTGAATACCTAAACAGCAGAAAGCCCCCACAAATAAGCCAAACACATATGTATGGTATATAATGTATACATACACATGCACACCAGCCACACAGACCTAAGTGTACACACCAACATTTGTGTGTGTGTGTATATATATATATATATGTACCACCTATGGGTATACCCATATATTCCCTGTATTCCCCAGGCTGTATGTGCCTCTCATGTGCTGTATATCCCAGAAAATGGTTTACCATATTAGCCAGTTGAGAAAATGTCGATTGCTCTCCGTGTGAGAAACAAGATAAAAACCTTGTGGTTGTGATACCTTTTATACATAATAAATACATATATAATTTTATATAGCCCATGAATATTATAAATTTTCAAACTGCCCTTGATGGATAAAAGGTCCCCCCTGCCCCCCCATGTTAAAGGGTGTACAGATTTATATAGAGGATATACGGAGAGTTCTCCCTTTGCAGTAATACATGCAGTTTAATATAAATGGTGCCATGTTCTGGCATACCGCACACCATCTCCATATCCGTTTCCTTTCTTCTCCAGACTCCCCAAGAAGATTATGTGGAAGCGGCAGTGAAGCAGGCGCTGCAGATCCATCTCTCCGGCTCCACTGGGGATATTCTCATCTTCATGCCCGGACAGGAGGACATTGAGGTGAGCATTAATAATTAATAATAATTGAGCATGAACTATAATAATTTATTATAGCACCATTTATTCCATGGCACTTTACATGTGAAAAGGGGCGGGCATACATAGACAAGTACAATAATTAACAATTCAAGGCACAGACAGGTACAGGACGAGAGAGGACCCTGCCCGCGAGGGCTAAGTCTACAAGGGATTGGTGAGGATACAGCAGGTGAGGAGAGAGGACCCTGCCCGCGAGGGCCCACAGTATACAAGGGATGGGTGAGGATACAGTAGGAGAGAGGATCCTGCCTGTGAGGGCTCACAGTCTACAAGGGATGGGTGAAGATACAGTAGTAGGTGAGAAGAGGACCCTGCCCATGAGTGTTCATATACAAGGGATGGGTTAGAAGAGAGAATCCTACCTGCGAGGGCTCACCGTCTACAAGGGATGAGTGAGGGTACAGTAGGTGAGGAGAGAGAACCCTGCCCGCGAGGGCTTAGACTGCAAGGGATGGGTGGGGATAAAGCAGGTGAGGAAAGAGGACCCTGCCCATGAGAGCTCACAGTCTACAAAGGATGGGTGAGGATACAGGTAGGTGAGGAGAGAGGACCCTGCCTGTGAGGGTTCACTGTGCAATGGATGGGTGAGGATACAGTAGGAGAGGGTAGAGCTGGTTGTGCGGTGGTTCAGTAGACTGAGGATCAGTGCAGGTTGTAGACTTGTCAGAAGAGGTGGGTCTTCAGGTTCCTTTCGAAGGTTTCCGGTGTAGGTGAGAGTCTGATGTGTTGGGGCAGAGTTCCAGAGTATGGGGGAACACAGGAGAAATCTTGTATGTGGTTGTGGGAAGAGAAGATAAGAGCAGAGGACAGAAGGAGATCTTGTGAGGATTGGAGATTATGTGTAAGTAAGTACTGGGAGACCATGTCACAGATGTATAGGGAAGACAAGTTGTGGATGGCTTTGTAGGTCATGGTTAGGGTATTGTGGAGTCTCTGGGCAATGGGAAGCCAGTGAATGGATTGGCAGAGAGGAGAGGCTGGGGAATAGCAGGGAAACAGGTGGATTAGTTTGGCAGTAGAGTTTAGGATCGATTGGAGGGGTACGAGACTGCTAGAGGGGAGGCTGTAGAGGTTGCAGTACACGAAGCGGGAGACGATGAGGGCATGCATGAGTGTTTTTGCAGATTCTTGGTCAAGGAATGTATGGATCCAGGAAATATATATTCGTTCCAGGTGGCGGGAATGGCGCCACGTTCCTTCCATCCTTATTTAAGAACATATTCTAGTACTAAAGACATTTTTACGTATTCATGTGAGAAGGTAAGTCATTAATCCTGTTTCTTATTAATTTTTTTTTCAGGTGACATCCGATCAGATTGTGGAACGTCTGGGGGAGCTGGAGAGCGCCCCCCAACTGGCTGTGCTGCCGATATACTCACAGCTGCCCTCTGACCTTCAAGCCAAAATCTTCCAGAAGGTGGGTGAGGACTGTGAATGATGACCGTGCAGGGTCTGAATGATCGGTCCTTATATTTATTGTTTATCCGCTTTGTGCACAGGCACCAGATGGTGTGAGGAAATGCATCGTCGCCACCAACATCGCCGAGACCTCGCTGACTGTGGACGGCATCATGTTTGTTGTAGACTCTGGGTATTGCAAGCTCAAGGTAAGAGGCACATTTCTTATCCTAGAAAATATACCATTATGTATATGGATCTAAACATACCGGTATATATTTTTTAATACAGGTGTTTAATCCCCGCATTGGTATGGATGCTTTACAAATCTACCCCATCAGTCAGGCCAATGCCAACCAACGTGCTGGCAGAGCTGGAAGGACAGGACCAGGGCAGTGCTTCAGGTGAGTGACATGTGGTGCAGGGGCCACAACTTCCTGTACAATATGTAATGTGCAGTAATAAACCTTATTAGATTAATTCCATGTTAAGTGAACCAATGATTTTCTCCTTCGCCTCATTGGGGGACACAGGACCGTGGGTGTTATGCTGCTGTCCACTAGGAGGCGACACTAAGTAGAATCTGCAAAAGAGTTCAGAGACTCCTCCTCTGCAGCATACACCCCTGGGGCAGACACTGCCTCACCAGTTTTGCTTAGTGTCGCTCAGGAGGCAGACCTCTTTTATTGTTTTCCCTCTTTTAGATTTTTTTTAGAGTTTTTTTCTTTTTCTCCCTCTTTTTTTTTTTTTTCTACAACTCCTAAGAAAAAGAAGAATCTTTCTCAGCTCCCCACATGGGCTCTGAGTTTATAGAACCTAATCATCTCCTTCCCAGCTACATCTTAGATCCTGGGCCAAGGTTCAGTCAGAATCCTTTATTTACAGCCCTCCCCAGGCCTCGGAGCTGAGCCCTGGGTTGAAGGATGAAGGTCTAGTCTCAGTCTCCATCCCAGGATACCATTATGCATCTGGTTGGTAGCATGCAGGACCGGTCTCTCCTACACGCAAGACGGACGCTTGCCCTCCCCATCCTCCCCTTACGGGGACTCCGGGTAGAGGAGCCAACGACAGGTAGTATGATTTCCCTCCCTTCCACCTCCACGTTGCCAGGACTCCCGTGCTCCAGCGGCCGCATGCCTTCGGTCTCCAGACCGACTGGACCCGGACACTACCAGTTCTCTGCACCTGGGGACTCCCCCCGTGCCGCAGCAGCAATCTGGCCATTATTTTTTGTCCGGGTCCGGCGGGTCCTGCGCGCCGGTCCCCCCTCTTTTCCGGGGCCGCGTTCTAATCCAGGCCCCGGCTTCGGCCTAGCCACGTTAGTCCCGCCTCCCTCCGCCCCTCGCGTGACGCGCAACAGCGGCAGAGCCCGCCCAGGCCGCGTCAGAAGGGGGCGGAACGGCCTTCTCTGCGCGCTTCTCGCGCATCGCGTGATTTCACACGGAGCCCTTTCATCTGGCCCGCCCCTTTCCTCCAGGTCAGCGGACGCCACTTCCGCCCGGGGCACTTTGAATACATTATGGGCGCCGCTGCATACCGGACCCTGAAAGGGCAACAGCGTGTGGCGCGCTGGCGCCGCTGGATACCCGGACCCCGGTGGGGCACATCTTGTGGCGAGCAGGGTAAGTGCTCTTCCGCTTGCACAGCCCTGCTTGCCATGTCTACAGTAGCCTGCAATAGCTGCAGCTGTGGCTCAAGTAGCCCCTAATGGCCCCAAGGACAGTGCCAGGCTGATGGTTCCAAGCTGAGTGTTCGGAGGCCTCCATGGGCCACAATGACTATAGGGATATCAAGCCTTCACATTTAGGCCTGTTCCCTTCCTTCCCCTATACTTCACAAGGTCGAGGCAATGCAGGATATTCATTATTATGTAGATCTTTCCTGCCTCCGGCACAGTCTTCCCCCGCTGTCAGAATCGTGCTCCTACCAGCGTACAAGATTTCCATTTCTCCCCCCTACATACTGGGCAGGTTGGGTCCATTCTACATCTCAGTACAGGGACAAGACCTCTGGTCCTACAGGGTCGCCCAACGTGTGACTCACACCGGTCCGAATCGCAACGTGGGGATCCACGGTACAGACAGCACACCTCCTCAGGCGTCTCTACCATCGATGCCTGCAGCGGAATACAATATAAGACAGCTGTCTGTGGATGCATACTTGGCCTTGGTATTCCTTGTCATATCTCTAAGCTTGTAGCTGGATATTGACTAAAGTGCCACTTACCATGGTAGTTATGGTTTTATCCGCAGAAGCCACCCCTTGGCTGGGCCCTTCCCTGGAGGGATATCTGGCTAATCCTGTGTTTCAGACTCCTAACCGAGTCTCCACAGACTCTATTTGCATATTACGACAAAGGACGCAGGAACAGTCGACTGGATTAGACATTGACCGTCAAATCTAATCTCTAGACTACGGCCCTGATTTTCCACAGGTACGGACGCTTTAAAATATATAGGAACCATAGTGTAGTGGTTAGCACAGCGGCCTGCCAATGCAAAGGTGCCCGGTTCGAGACCGGGTATGGACGCTTTCCCTACTGGACGTGTCGCACATTTGGCAAGGGTTCTTACCCTACTCAGGCCGTTAACAAACACTACCCTTGCGCAGTCCCATGTCTCACGGACTCATTCACAGAAAGAAAACGGCCGCACAAATGTTTAACAATTCTCACGCATTACAGGTGGTCCTTCAGATATATATGTCCCATTCACGCCGAATATCCTCCCGGTGCCAACTGGAGTCCACCTTCACCACCCACGGGAGATGAAGGGCGACGGTACCTATGCGTACCGATTTCCCAAAACCAACAACAGGCGGGAACGCGGAGTGTTACCTCCACGTACCCCCTCCTGCTCCGAGGGACATCATTATGACGACTGTTTCTCAGCCTTCCGATCCTCATCTAAGGACTGTTTTGAAAACTGATTCAGACGATCATCTGATACTTTCCCTCCTCTCCAGGATAGAGTCTTCACGAGGACGCATCACACCGTCAGATACGCAACAATGCAGATGACAACCGATGGTGCAGCCGTAGTGGCTTCAAGCACCATTAAGACTAGAGGTGCAATCTAGCCACATGAGGAACGACAGAAACTGTTTTCAGTACTCCCCAGGGAAGATGTAGGGCGACGGTACCCGTGTGTACCGATCTCCCAAACCAACAGGCGGCAACGCGGGGTGTTACCTCCACGTTTCCCCTCCTGATTTGAGAAACATCATTTATGGCGACGGTTCCTGAGTGTTCCGATCTCCTATACAGGATGGCTTGGCCGGCGGAGAAACATCGTTTATGGCGACGGTTCCTAAGGGTTCCGATCTCCTATACAGGACGGCTTGGATTGCGGAGAAACATCATTTCTGGCGACGGTTCCTAAGTGTTCCAATCTCCAATACAGGACTGCTTGGCTCGCAGATCCGGACAATCGTCTCTCCTGGTTCCTGTTCAATGCATAACAGTTTGATACGCGGATCCGGACACTCGTCCTCCCCAGTTCCCACTGTTGGAGCTGGGTTTGGGTTTGCAGTACATAGCACTGTGATTTAGTAGCCTCAGTCTCCCCATTAGCCTTCCCCAGGGCACTTGGGTTGTAGCACATTTATATTGTCGTCTTCAATATGAGACTCCTCATCACGCGGTTTTGAAGATTCGTCCTCTCCAGCTCCCACAGCTGGATGTGTGGTTTGCAATGGATGGCACCACTATTTGCTACTCCTTAGTCTCCCCATCCGTCTCTTCAGGACATTGGGTTGCAGCACGTACACAGTACCGTCTCCAATATGGGACCGTTTTCTTTAGTAATCTTCAGGCTCCCATCCGTTTCCTCATGGCATTGAAGTCGCAGCTGAAGCGGACGTATATCTTCACTGATCGTCATCAGGTTCCCCCGTAGTTCCAAATCAGGGAAACGTCACGGACCTCCCTGAATTTCTTTTCATCCATGGTAGTACAAAGGTTCCTGGCCCTCATGTATGTTGACACATTTTTCTACATATTTCCGAGTGCTCCATAGTTTTATTCTCTCTACCTAGCCCTTCGGTGGCTCCGCGTGATACCGGCGATCATATCCATTTCTCAATCAAAAGGACAAGTTGTCCTCCCTTACCTAGAGGTTCTCCTTATCCAGGCTCTTGCACTTGGAGGCTGCGCAGATGCGTTTGCACGCTACAGTGACCCTTCTCAGCTCAGTTAACCTGGTTGCTTCACAAGGATACACTCATCAAGACGCCCTCTTTTGGGTCTGCGCAGTGGTGTTCACACTACAATGAATGCCCTAACTCGTCTAACCTAGTTATTCCATACCGAGAAATTTTCTCCAGTTCCGATCCAGACGCCATCGTCACACACGCAGACCCTCTTCAGTCCTCACCTCTCTCTTCGAGATGTTGGGGCATACGGGTTGGTTACATCTTGACCAACCATTTTTCTGGACTCTCCACATGATTCTCCCTTTTCCAGTCAGGTTATTCAGTCTGACTCAGGTTTTCAACCGTTTCTCCTTCACTGGTGACCGCACCTGTCCTTCCTCTCACATGCCGTCTGGCGCACACCTATATGAAGGATAGTGTCGCCCTGTCATCACACGGTGCGGGGCAGCGGGCGACCTTTCGGTTGTTCCTGCCTATCACTCGCCTAGGGATTGGTATCTCATCATTGGTGCCACGCAGGTGTAACCTACACCACACATGTAATGTCCAAATTAGGACCCAGTATAGAGCGAGTCAGATCACTCCGGTTTTCTTCGTCTTCAGCTCCGTTACTAATACACAGCACGTACCTGTGTTCGGGCTATAGCTCACAATTCACAACTTATGAGAGCGGATACCCCTCTGCCTCTCTTGCTTAGTCTGAGGCGAGGATTTAATCTCACGGCCTTGCAATCATCCAGATGACCTTGGCAAGGTTCAGGTCCAATGACGTTACAGTCCTCCAGAGGATCCCGGTTTGGCCCAGGCGCACTTACTATGCCGAAATATTTTCACTCACCACTGTTTTTTCCTGACATCCTCCAAACCGTACAGGCCCTCTTTTCAGGGTCTTTTCTCACAAAATTCAGAAACTTTAATCCTCATAGTGTGGCCCTGACACCTGGTTGTAGCTCCGATACCTAGTTCTCCTTTCGCGAACAGGCGCTACATCCTTGACTCGGGGTACACACCTGTTTCTGTTCACATTGATTCTCTCCCTCTCTTTCTCTCGATTTCCTCAGAGGGCACGTCTTCATGCTACCTTCTCGGTTCCGCCTCCATTGCGTGGCTGTAGGCTCAGGTTAGCAGCTTCCATCCGGGACATTTTCACACATTGTCCCCTCCTTCCTTACGATAACTGCGGGTAACATGGGGCTTCATTCAGGTTTACTATGTGCTGCAGGATCCTTTCCTTCACACCTTCACGGAAATTTTTCTTTCACCTTTGTTACCAGAGGTGGTGAAAAACAGAAAAATACCGCTATCTCTGACCCTAGCGCTCCCTTCGAACCGCCTTTTTTTTCGGTGGTCGCCAAGATAGGTTGGGATGCGACCTGTACCATCTTTCTTCTTAAGATGGCAGGGTCATTCCATCTAAACAAAGACCACACCGCTCCGACTCCTCTTCAGTCGTTCAGCACTGATGCACCGTATCAACATGACTCAGCGCACGTTAGATCGCCCGACCTCTACGTGTCTGAGGCTAGGATGGCAGCTTCCAGAGGTTCATTCCGTCCTTCGAAGGAACTCTGACAGATCGTTCTTCATCCTCGCGGTGGGCCACTGTCTGCGCATGCCAACATCCTCAGCCAAACTGGTTACATGAACACACTTCCTATCAGGAAGTTTAGCGGTTGTAAACATACCATTTACATCAGGTATAAGGTCGCGCATGCACTCGTACGACTGAGGGCACTCTACCTCCTTTGGGCCCAGGCCTCTCCGCTGTAGGTGGCCGAGGCTGTCACCTAGTTCAGTTTTTACACTATTGCGGTACAGCACAGTGTTCGTACGCTTACACTGTTGTGGAACTTCAGTGTTCATTTTCTTTCCTTATTAGATGTAGATCTAGTTGATGCATCTCCCTGGTGACAGCAGTTCACCGGTGGGGTGCAGGTTATATAAGAGTCTCTAATGTATTCTTTTCCCGCCCAGGGACTGCTTTAGGACGTCCCACGGTCCTGTGTCCCCAATGAGGCGAAGGAGAAAAGGAGAATTTTGTGTACTCACCGTAAATTCCTTTTCTCTTAGCCTCTAATTGGGGGACACAGCACCCACCCTGTTGCCCGTTCGGGCCTTCTTACTGGCTTCTGAAGCTACTGGTCTCTCAGGTTATTTCTGAGCTATTACATACGTGCCTGTTTTTTACAGGCCTGGCTATTTTAATATTCTGTTACTTGTTCTATAGGTGCCTGGTTTTTACAGGCCTTATTATTTTGTTAATCTGTTACTTGCTCCTACTGCTTTAGCACAAAACTGGTGAGGCAGTGTCTGCCCCAGGGGTGTATGCTGCAGAGGAGGAGTCTCTGAACTCTTTTGCAGATTCTACTTAGTGTCGCCTCCTAGTGGACAGCAGCATAACACCCACGGTCCTGTGTCCCCCAATTAGAGGCTAAGAGAAAAGGAATTTACGGTGAGTACACAAAATTCTCCTTTTTACCTCTATTTTTAATTCTTTTGAGATTTTATTTGATAATTGCATGTCATACAATGCAAAATGTGAAGAAAAAAAATGTAAAAAAAAATTTCTATCTTTAATTGATATTCAAAGTTTGGAAAAAGTGTGAATTTCAGTGTTGCCTGCCTTTACATTTCTCCTCATAACTCAGGCTAGAAATAGTATAGAGAAACAAAATAAACACCATTCTACTCAGAACTGTACAGGCTTTCACCAGATATGTCACAAGAATATCTCTGTTAATATTTTACCCATGCGAACGCAAATGCAAAAATTTAAAATGCATCTCCGAAAAAAACGTATAATTTAAAAATTCCCAAAAATGCCCATGTGCCTGCTATGGTCTTAGCTACATCTGTACCAAAATTCAAGTTGGGATCGCAATGGGATCATATTTTAAAATATTTAACTATTCTAACGTCAATGGGTCATTCCATATCAAGTGATCTAAATATGAATATTTTTTTTTACCTGACTTCTTTAGATTTTTTTAATTTTTTTTCTATATGAAGTACAACTTTAGTTAATTACAAATAAAAAGTTTTGAATTTTTTTCTTCATCAGTTAATTTTTTACAAATTTTTAAAGTTTTAAAAAAGTGCGAATTTTGGCCTGGTATGGCTTTACATTTTCTATCATATCTCGGGCTAGAAATAAGATAATGAGGTTGGAGAGGCGTAATTTTTCTCAGAACGGTACAAGCTTTCATTTGATATGGCACAAGACTGTTTCTTAATATTTTGTTAATTTTGTTATATTTTGTTAATCTGCATATTCATAAAGACTCATCAACATAATGAGCTGGTCTATGACTCACTGACTGTCTATCACATACACAATCTGACAAGATAATAGGAATCAATAGAACCGTTTACTAATGCTCCACAGCTCACACCACTTTGTGCTGTACCTTTATGAATATGCATATTATTAACAAAATTAACAAAATATTAAGAAACACAGTTTTGTGACATATCAAATAAAAGGCCGTGCCGTTCTGAGAATAATTCCTCTTCCTCATTATCTTAATTATCTTCGATGTTAGAAAGTGATTTTCTCCTTCGCCTCATTAGGGAGGGATGCTGCCGTCCACCATCAGAGGGTGAAAAGTGGGGGGCCGAGGAAGGAGCATGTCGGGAGTCTCGCCAGAGACCCACTTTTCTTCATCTTTAAGGAACAAATCCAAAAAAAGGGGATTTTTGTGTACTCGCCGTAATATCCTTTTCTCTTAGCCTCTAATTGGGGGACACAGGACCATGGGTGTTATGCTGCTGTCCACTAGGAGGCGACACTAGGCAGAATCTGCAAAAGAGTTAAGTGGCTCCTCCTCTGCAGTATACACCCCTGGAGCAGGCATTGCCTCACCAGTTTTTGCTTAGTGTCTGAAGGAGGCACATGTTCTTGCTATCCATTATTTTTATTTTTTGAAGCTGCATTTTTATTTTTTGACGGGACATGTCAACCACAGATACCTCTCCAGACCCCTCAGTTGGAACTCTGGGTCGAGCTATTTTGTCTGCTAAGGGCTATTCCTTCCTCGGCCCTCCACTGTTGGAGGTGCAGGGTTGAAGGGATTTCCAGACCTGCCGGTTCTGAGGCCCGCATTCGTCCACAGTCCCCACAGATGGGGCTCTGGGTCGCAGTAATGCTCCATGTCCCCACCGCAAGCAGCAAGTTAGATGGAAATCAAAGCCAGCAAAGACGACCCACCCTCCTTCCTCAGCTCCCCACAGTTGGGGTGCTGGGTTGCAGTTGAGAGACCCCCTGCAGGTAACAAGTCGGTTGCAGGAATGGGATCAACAGACAAGTGACCTCTGAAGGTGGACAGCAGCATCCCTCCCTAATTCCCCCTTCGGGACTCTTGGGTCGAGACGCTGCAAGGTATGGCGAGCAGCAGAACAAAGCTGCACTTCAAAATGCTGCAGCACACTGAGCACTCTACCCGTAAACCAGCTCTGCTGCGTGAGGGAAACATGCTGCAGCTGCAGCACACTTTAGAAGAGCCAGCTTAACTGCGTGCTCCCAAAGCCAAAATGCTGCAGCTCATCTCAATGCTGCAGCACATCTCAATGCTGCAGCACATCTCAATGCTGCAGCACACCTTAGAAGAGCCAGCTTATCTGCATGCTCCCAAGGCCAGAATGCCGCAGCACATCACAATGCTGCGGCACACTTCAGGAGCACCAACTCTGCTGCGTGCTCCTGATGGGGCCGGCACAGGTTGGACAGCAGGCACATGCCTACATGTCCAACGCTGTTGCAGAGGCAAGATAAGACTTCCAGCAATGCCCCTATACAGGCACTTACCTTTACAGGGGGCCCTCAATGTGGGAGCACAGTGAAAGGCGGAACTCCTGCATGAGCACCTGGCCTATCATGGGCGCAGCCTCCGGTGAGGCCATCACTCTGTCTGGCCGGCCCACCGCCATTCCCGGGCCCGCGGACCTCTGCGCTGGGCCTCCGCCGTTCCCGGGCCCACGATTCACACGAGGCCCCGTCTTCGGCCTAGCCTCCCATTCAGACGGCTTTCCCCACCTCCCCCTGACGTCGGACCCTCTACGGCGTCGGCACAAGAGGCGGGACAATGCTAAAAAGGGCGCCTTTTAACATTTCTTGGCGCGTTCTCTCCGGCTCCGCCCCCGCCCCCCTTTTCCTCTCCCCGCCGCCATTACAGTTTTTAGCGCTGACGCTGCTGTATAGCAGCGGCAAACAGCACTTACATATGTGGGGGCACAGACTGGCCACAGTGTTGACCAGCCTAAAGGGGCAGCGTTTGCACATGTGGGGACACGCTGCCAGGCGGAGGGTCTGCTAAGGCACACACTAATGTGCAGAAGCCTGCAGACACCTGCTTCCGCAGGGCTTGCACTTCAGGGTGCACAGTGCCAGACGGAAGGTCTGCTAGAGCTCCCCTTCTTGCCACCGCTGCGTAATCCTTTTGCCCCTATCCTCCCAGAAGAAGGTGATAGGGATTTAGGGACCCTTCCTCAAGAAGAACAACTCAGCAGCCATTATATTCACTTCAATGTCGCAGCATCCGCTGTGCAGGGCACACAGGGACTCCTGGAGAATACAATCAGCACAGCTTCGCTGTGCAGCAGTCTCCAATAGCAAATGAAGGACATCCAGCAGTGACGTATCCTGCGGCAGTTCGCTCAGGTTGTCCAGCACTGGTTTTTTCCTGCAGTAAAAATAAACGTCCCTGATTCCCGGTGTCATGCACATCCCTGATCCCTGGAGCTGTACGGGCAAAGTCTCTACTGCACGTGTTATATTTTTTCCTACCACCGTGCCAGATGCAGGTACCTGTTGGTACACCTACCAACCTTGTGGCTTTACCCTGGGGGGAGCTAGGTTAAAGTGAGACACCGACATGTCTCTTCCGTCAGCCCCACCAATGTTAACGGAGCCCAGTTGATATCAAACGTCTCAAAAAAAAAATAAAAAAGTCGTCCAAAATACCCCTTCCAGGACCCCCACACAGTTGGCACACCTAGGTTGTGGTGGACTTACTATGCGTTAAACTGGCAGGTTCCTTCTTCGGCCCCCCCCACTGTTGGAGAGCCCAGTCGAATTTGATGTAACCTGCAATTACCAGACAACTGTAAGGGTATGTGCACATCAGTCGTTTCTGCATCTTTGCAGAACGACCGGGAACCGGTGGAGAATGGCAGAACTGAGTTTTCTGAACTCGCCAGTGTCCCTGGTTTTGTTAGCGTTTTGCTAACGATTTGCGATCGGGTTACTAGCGTTTGGACAGCGTGTTCTTGGCGATTTCCCCGGCGTTTTTCTTAGCGATTTCCAGACTGGTTTTTGGTGCACTTGTTCAGCTGGACCCGCTGGAAAACCGCTGAAAAGAAGTCGCTTGCTCTATCTTTGACAACCGGTGGAAAACCGGTGAATAAACTGAAATCGTCAAGACAAAAATCGTTCTAATGTACACAACGTTTTCTAAACTCCATTGACTAGCATGTTAATCCAACCGGTGGCTAGGATTAACATAAATTAACATAAAACTCAGCGGAAACCGCCGACTGAAAACGTTCAAAAACAGCCCACAAAACTACTGATGTGCACATACCCTAAGGCGTCCCAGGACTGTTCGCCAATCACCCTCCAGAACCCACAGCTGGAGTTCTGGTTGACGGTGATGACAGCCATGTCTCACGAGACACAGGCTGAAACACCGCGATCCGCAGGTGCATGGGTAATCATAGCATACTCCCTTCTCAGCTCTCCACTGTTGGAGCACTGAGCTGTAGCCGAGATTGCTATGTGCCATACTCCTTCCTCGACTCCCCACTGTTGGGGACTCGGGTTGAAGTTGCAACTGCACAAGGCCTAACTGGACTCCCTCCCCAGACTACAAAAAAGAAAAAAAAGAAACGAAACTCAGGGTCGCAGAACGCGGAGCACGGGCTCAGCTGCCAATCTCCTCACTGCACCTATATTGAGTTCTCAGGTTGAGATGACATGCGCAAACACTGCACAGCCTGCTTCGAAGCAGGACCTCGCAGACTCCCGACCGCATGAACCCAATGGATGGTCCCTCCAATCCCCTGTTTGGCTGTAACCCGAACTTTCTTCCACGCAGTCAGTCCCTTCTCGACTCAGGAGTCAAAAGAGAATACAAAGGTTTTTTTTTTTCCCAGCCTGAGGTTGGCCATATCTATACTGCATTCCGGGAGTCTCCCATCTCTGGACGACTTATTCCTCAATGCATGATTTTCAGGGACTGCGAACGCAGTGTCACTTTCACTGGGCTCATTAACAAGTCTCGGTTGGCAGATTACCCTACACAAGTCTACCATATTTACACATATGAAGTCTCAGCCATAGGATAGTGGCAACAGTTCCATTGGCTTACCCACATCTCCGGCCTTCAATTATCCGTGCTCAGGCTTGGCACGAGAACAGGATGTGGTGCAATTTGCCCCATCACAATGCACATGGCAGTAGTTTCGCCTATATCCGAAGTTGCCCCTCAATCTACGAAGATTCGGGCAGTAGTTATACCACTGAAATCATTGTCACCGTCTTGCAGTCGGACATGTCGGGATACAACCAGACAATGCCAAAGCCGTGGCATGTGTCAACCACCAGGGTGTACCCGCACTTTCCAAGCGATGTCAAACGTTTCGCCATATCCTTCATCGGGTGGAAGCCTTGAACACTGTACTTCAGCTTTTGTCATACCACGCATACCCATAGGGAAAGTGGTTTTCCCTATCCCGCCAAGAGATGGACTCAGGGAATCTGTCCCTTCCTCCACATGTCCTCCGTCAAGACTACCAGCACCACGAAACTACAGATGGGGACCTGACAGCATCATGCCTCCAAGCCACCGTTCCTTATTCCTGACCAGGTTCTAGGACCCTCAGTCAATAGGACAGATGCACTAGTCCAAGACTGGACCTGTATCTGTCTCCTCTATACTCCTTCCCCACTACCAGGATAGTGCGGAATGTCACACTAGAATATCGCCGTCTCATCCCTGTAGTCTCCACTGGCCAAATGTGTTTGGACGCAGATTTCGTCCAACTCATAACAGCAGTATCAGGACGACTGAAAGACAGTCCAGACCTGCTCTCTCACGGCCAGTTCTCCCTTAGAATTCCTTAAATCTGAAATAATGGTGTAGCCCTTGAGACCTGGAATTTAACCCAAGGGTTTTTTTCCAGGATATTGTAGCAACCATAGTTACAGCAAGGAAACCAGCCTTATCGACGATATACCATCACACATGTGTAATGGTTTTCCTTGGGACACCTCTACAGGTCATTCTCCTTGACCCTACTTTATACCAAGAACTCTCCGTTTCTTCCACTCAGACCTCGTTGCAGATCTGTCTTTAGGGTCTCTCACACAGCAGTTTTCAACCCGTTTCGCCTTCTTTCGAAAATGTCTTGTCACCAGACTTAAGGTCTCCAGACAACAGGACTACACCCGTGAGACCTACACATTGTCCTGCACGACTCACCTTTTGAGCCTCTATAGGATATTATCCTTAGCATTCTCATCCAAACAGCGGTAGTTTTCGGTGGCAATTACTTTTCTCTGCAGAGCTATCAGTACTTACAGCGCTTTCATGCCAACCATCTTTTCCGGTCTTCCACCTGGACAAGATCGCCCTATGGCTGGTTCCATCCTTCTTCTAAGTCGGTATACTCCTAAGACGTCTCTGTCATCGCTGCGTCCGACTCCAGTCGATCCAGTCGTGAAGGACCTACATATACAGGACCTTGTCAGGGCCCTACACATCTAGGTATCCAGCACAGTGCCTTTCAAAGAGGCTGAATTCTCTTTCTTCCTTCTTCCACAGGACAGAAATAAAGGCATGTCAGTCTCTAAGGTTCCTCTAACCAGGTGGATTCATCCAACCATCCAAGACGCTTATACCATCAGAACACTCATCCCTTCTGCCAGTGTCCCGGCACATCCTGCCACGGTAGGGGAGGGGGGCCTCCTGGGCCTTTCAGCACCAGGTGTCAGCGCAACCAGAGCGAAGGCAGCCAAATGGTCAGCCTACACACATACCTATGCCAATACAGTACTTGCACTCAGTCCTCAGCAACCGCAGGTCTGATTAGACGCATCCTCCAGGCGACAGCAGCCCACCTGTCAGTATATAGTTCTTCACTGTCCATGCTCAGCGTTACTGGTTCCATTGTTTTTTCCCACCCAGGGACTGCTTTAGGACGTCCCATGGTCCTGTGTCCCCCAATTAGACGACGGAGAAAAGGGGATTTTTGTGTACTCGCCGTAAAATCCTTTTCTCTTAGCCTCTATTTGGGGGACACAGCACACACCCTATTGCCCTTGTGGGCCTTTTCTACAGTTCTTGCATAGCTTCTTAGCTGTTGCATGGTTAACATGTTTACACATGTTTGCCTATTAACACTCTGTTAAATGTTGAATGTTTAATCTTGTGCCTGTTTGGTTACAGGCCTTGTTATACAATTATTGCTCCGTTAACTCTTCATGGTTTACACATGTGCCTGCTTAGTTACAGGCCTTGTTGTACTCATATTACTTGCTACCTCTTACCTTTTACACACGTGCCTGGTTAGTTTCAGGCCCTGTTACACTGTTATTATCTTGTTAGCTATATCTGTTTGCCCAGGTTGCCTGCGTGGTTGCAGGCCCTGTTTTACTGTTGTTATCTGTTAACGCTCCTACTGCTTTAGCACAAAACTGGTGAGGCAATGCCTGCTCCAGGGACGTATACTGCAGAGGAGGAGCCACTTAACTCTTTTGCAGATTCTGCCTAGTGTCGCCTCCTAGTGGACAGCAGCATAACACCCATGGTCCTGTGTCCCCAATTAGAGGCTAAGAGAAAAGGATTTTACGGCGAGTACACAAAAATCCCCTTTTTTTTTGGGTTTTTTTCCTTAAAGATGAAGAAAAGTGGGTCTCTGGCGAGACTCCCGGCATGCTCCTTCCTCGGCCCCCCACTTTTCACCCTCTGACGGTGGGCGGCAGCATCCCTCCCTAATCACCTCTCATGGGGTTCTTAGGTTGAGACACCGCAGGTAGGGCACAAACAGGCTGCACGGACACAGCTGTACGATCCAGAAGCCTTAGCTTTGCTGAGCACTTCTACAGGATACAGTCTGCAGCAATCTGCAAGGCTGCAGCTCCAGGAGCCCACAGCTCTGCTGGGGGCTCCTGGAGGGGCCTGGGGGGCATATTATATGCAGCCAGGTCGCATGCCAGGGGCACAGGCTGTCTGTGCTCCTCCAGCAGCCGCCACCTGCATTGGCAGCAGAGCCGCAGGAGATCCAGTGTTCTGGATGCTCCTGCGAATGGCAGCAAGATACCAGCACAGTGGGGGCACAGGAGGTCCGTCGGGGTCTGGGTTCATTCCTACCCTTTCCCAGACCTCTGCGCCGACATGGTATCATTCCCGGCATGGGCTTTTTAATTCAGGCCACGTCTTTGGCCTAGCGCTAAGCTGCCGCCTTTTTGCCCACCCCCCAAATTATCAAAATGACGCTGCCAGCGTCATAGAAAGGGGCGGTACAAAGCCACAGCCCCATCAGCAAGGGGGGGGGGGGGGGAGGGGATACAAAGCAGCCACATCAGCATGGGGCTGCCCGGCATGGAGAGATTACCTCCTAGCAATTGTTACTGTATTGGCTGCCCATCCCCCCTCTCCTCTCATCTCACCAGCGGCGGCCAGTATAAAGAATCCTGAACTACTCCTGCCGCCGCTGGACACAAGCCACATATGCAGGCTAAGCTGTGTGCAGACAAAAAAGGCACGCACTGCACAGTTTATAGTACTACAGTAGCCAAACGTGTCTTCACTACACAGGTCAGTGCTGCCGTGTGTGCAGGCACACATATCCTCATGCATGTAGGACAGCTGGCCTGTGTGTGGAGGCACATATATAGAGAACAGCCAACAGAGGGTACAATGACAATGGGATCCTCACAAACACTGGGAGCCCAACGGTTGTTCTTGGCTGCCGGGGTCTTCAATGCACACACTAGTGTAAAGAGTGACTTGCTTTAGGAGCCCTACAGTGCCTGTCCCCTCATCCTCCTGCCGCCACGGAACAGCAGACGGACATACAGCACAGCCTGCCAGGCCCTATAGGCACGTCCAATCTGCAATGCCCCCATTATTCTTCGGCTTCTCCAACAGGCATTACTAACGTTTTAATAGGAGGCATCACAGCATCCGCTGTGCGAGGGTACAATAAACACACGGCCCACCGCAAGTATTGGGTATTTCCTACATCCGTACCTAATGCAGCTACCTGTTGGTGCACCTATCCAACCTTATGGCTTTACCATAGGGGTAGCTAGGTTTAATTGAGGCACTGACAGGGCCTTTCCTCGGTGCATCCAACGTTGGTGCAGCCCAGGATATTCAAACGTCTCAATGACTAGTCCAATATACCCCTCCCCAGGCCCCACACAGCAGAGGCAACTATGTTAAGGGGTGGACTTAATACAAGTTTACCTCACAGGTTCCTTCCTCGGCCCCCCACTGTTGAAGAGCTCAGTTGAAGTTGATGGAACCTACAATTACTCAACACATGTAAGGCGTCCCAGGACAGGTTGCCAATTCTGTCCACACCCCACAGCTGGAGTCTAGTTGGGGCTGATGACAGCCAAGTGTCACAAGACCCAGGCTGAAACACGTGATCCGCAGCTGCATGGGTAATTCAACTAAAGGTCTCTGGAAGCTAAAGTCCATAGCATACTCCTTCCCCAGCTCCCCACTGTTGGGGGCGCTGGGTTGTAGCCGAGATTGCTATAGGCCATACTCCTTCCTCGACTCCCCACTGTTGGGGGACTCTGGTTCAAGTTACGACTGCACAAGGCCTGGCCGGTCTCCCTTCCCACACTACAAATACGAAATTCTGGGTCGTAGAACATGGAACATGAGCCCAGCTACCAATCTCCTCACTGCACCTGTATAGGTACTTGGGTTCAGATAACACGCGCAAGCACTCTGCACAGACTGATCCGAAGCAGGACCTAGCAAACTCCCGCCTAAATTAACCCATGGGAGGGGCTCGCCTATTACCAGTATGGCCGTGGCCCGAACCTCCTTCCACACAGTCAGGCCCTTCACTGCTCAGGGGTCAAAGGAGAATACCGTGAGACGGCACATAAATACACAGTTTCTCCCATCGCCTTCCACGACAGCATTGGAGGATGTCGTCCACGCCCTATTGGGGGACAGGAACACAGAGAGGTTAAAAGCCCCTCCCCTTCCTCCGCACTCCAGTGTCTTCCTGTCCCCCTTGGGGCATGGAGAGGTTCCAGTGCTGTCAGGCCGGCAGAGGCAGCATTGGGGTGTACTTACAGCCGGGCCAGGGATGGACGTCGGGGGCGGCCTCCTCCTCCTTCTCGGGGCTCCCGTGGTGGGACCATCCGGCCTTCCTGCGTCCTACGGGGCAAAGCAGGCCGTGTATTGCAACGCCGGAGGCCTGTTCAGCTCTCCGGCGTCTCCCTCCTCCAGCTGCGGTCCCTGGGGCATGCATCAGAGGTGCCGCGGAGGCACTTCCGGTTTCGAGGATGGCACTTCCGGTTCCGGGATGACACTTCCGGTTCCGGGATGGCACTTCCGGTTCCGGACGGCGGCTCCTGTAAGGGCTGTGGCAGGCTGGGCGCGGCTCCAGGGAACCCAGCAGGACTTTCGTGCACTACTGCCCGTGGCCGGTGACCAGGAGGAGGGAGGGAACAGGTGTTCCTCGTTGGGGGCACGGTACTTCTGGATAAGTACCCGCCGGAAGCTACACCCAGGTAAGGCTGATCCCAAAAACATGGAAGGTGATAGGCTTCCACCTCTGCTTCTGCAGAGCCCAGCGTTCCCCCAGCTCATGTAAGTGTTTCTGGGGGTGGTCACAAGGGGTAGAGTTATTTAAGCCCTGCACTCACACTGGGACCCCCTTCTCTTCCCTTTTTGTCTATAGGGAGACGAGGGCCGTCTGTGAAAGGGAGCAATAATGTGGCTGCGGCACAAAATGTCCCTCTTCCTACAACAAGGTGTCGGCCATAACTGACAGGGTTGTCAGGATGGACTCCCCATCCTTGCTTGAGGAGCTCCAATCCATTAGGGAAGAGGTGCAGGCTTCTATCTCGGCACTGCGGGGTTTTGCTGCAGCTTCCAGGCCTTCCCCTCCGTAAGAGAGGAAGCTCCAGGATTGTGACTCTGTGGATCTCATGGAGGCTGGCCAGAGCTCAGCGTTAGAGGACGGCGAGGATATTGCCGCTGTTGCCTCTGTCCAGACACGAGAATCTGGACACTACTATTTTTCCACAGAGTCCATGGGTGCATTGGTGGACACTGTCCATTGTACCATGGGAGTAGAGGTGGTGGAATCCCCTTCTTCTGTGCAGGACTATATGTTCAGAGGCCTGAAGGCTAAGCGGCTCACCCCATCCGAGTGGATTGGAGGGTGATGACTTTGTCTGGGAGGTCCCGAAGGTGGACATCCAGGTGGCCAGGGTAGCAATCAGCTGCTATTGTAAACCCATTGTGCATGCCCTTGACACACTGTTGAGGCTAAGCAGCAGGAGCCTCAGTCACGGGCTGGATGGGAGACCTCATGAGAGACCCAATGGGAATCTCTATGGAAGTCTCTATAAAGTCAATGGGACTTCTAACATGAAGGTCTATGGCAGTATTCCATTTGGGAAGCTTAGCATATAAGACCACATTGCCTTTTGAAGATTCCTCCCGGTTGAAGGACCCCCTCGTTCGTAAAATGGAGAGTTTCCTCAAAAGATCCTGGGAGGCGGCAGCTATGTCTTTAACGGTGTACATTTCCTCTACATGTGAGCAGGTCTCTCTTTAAGTGGCTCACCCAGCTGGGAGAATTCATCTGCAGGGTACTCCCAGGAAGGAGCTTTGGACTCCATTCCACTTCTGAGGCGTGCTATGGGCTTCCTGGCCGATGCCTCTGCTGAGTCGTTCCGTGTTGGCGCCAGGTGCGCAGTGTTGGCTAACACAGCTCGCAGGGCAGTGTGGCTTACAAGGTGGAATGAGGAGTTCACGTCTAAGCTCCAGCTGTGTGGCCTCCCCTTGCAAAGGGCATTGGATGACATCCTGGAAAAGGTGTCTCCCGGAACAGGAGCCCTTTCGGAGGCAGTCCTTTTGGCCTGAGCGCAGCCAACCCTCCCAGTCTAAAGGGAAGGGCAAGTCTGGTCGCTGGGCATTCCAGTATGGGAACAAGACCCGTAATATCTTGCTCCCCCAGCAGCGGCATCACCAGCCGCTCCTAAACAAGGTTACCTTCCCCATTGCGGGGCGGCTCCTGCGGTTTCTGCCACAGTGGCAAGCAATCTCCTTGTGCCCTTGGATCCTCTCGACCATTTGGGAGGGTCTACGCTTGGAATTCGAGAGCCAGCCCCTCCGTGTCTTCAAGTCCTCTCCCTTCCTCAGGGGGACTCTCGCACGGTTTTTCTTGTCGGGTCTGCGACACATGTTGGATTCGGGTGTGGGGTCCCCGGTTCCTCCTGGAGAGGAGGGCCAGGGGCGCTACTCCAGGTTGTTGTGGACCTCCAGAACACGTATTCTCATGTCCCCATTCACCCGTCCCACAAGCGCTTTCTGCGATTTACGATCTCCGGGGCAGGCGGGACGGTCCATTCTCGGCTTAATGTGCTGCCCTTTGGGATTTCGTCGGCCCCAGAGGTTACCAAACTCATGGGGGAAGCGATCACATTCATCCAGACCCAGGGGATATGTATGCTTCCCTATTTAGACGACATGTTGGTGGTGGCTCCTTCGGCAGTGCTTCTGCGCACAAAGGTGTCCAACACATTGGAGATTCTTCAGTCCCTGGGATGGGTACCCAATCTTTGGGAATCGGAACGGGTGCCTGCAACCCGACGTCAATTTTTGGGAGTCTTGCTGGCCTCCTCCAGACAGACCTCGTTCCTTCCTGCGGAATATCAGCTTTTGCGCCGCGTGAATCTGACCCGCCTCCGGGCAGGGGGGTCGCCCTCCTTGCGGGAAGCAATGTCCCTGTTAGGGGCCATGATGGCCTGCATTCAGTCAGTAACATGGGCTCAGGCTCCTTCCCGACTGCTCCAGGAACACATACTGAGTTCCTGGGACAGACGTCAGGATTCCTTAAACTCGCGGGTCCGGACCCCGGGGCGGGTGGTAATCTCGCTTTCCTGGGGATGAATCCCAGACACCTTCCTGTGACCTCCATTCCCACTGATGCCAGCGGTTCCGGTTGGGGCACGATGGTAGTTCGCACACCGTTCCAGGGGATTTGGAGTCGCTCGGTCAGTCGCCAGTCTTCAAACTTCTGGCAGTGGAGGAAGCGCTTCTTGCTGCAGCTCACGTTCTCCGGGGTCATCATGTCAAGGTCCTGTCAGACAATGTGACTACGGTTGCTTTCTTGCGGTACCAAGGCGGTACTTGTGGCTTACACTTGCAGGGGCTGGCAAGACTGTTCTTTTTGTGGGCAGTACGCCATCTTCTCTCCTCCTCGGCAGTACTTCTGAAGGGAATGGCCAATGTACAGGTAGATTTCTTGAGCCGCACGGAGGTCCACCCTGGCGAATGGAGCCTCCATCCGGACGTGTTTCGCTCTCTCACGGACAGGTGGGGAGTCCCTTCAATCGACCTGTTTGCATCGGGAGCCAATGCCAAGGTGCCGACGTATTTTTCCCTGAGTCGGTCGGACCATCCTCTGGGGCTGGACGCCTTCGCCCATCGCTGGGACTTCCCGTTGGTGTATGCGTTTCCTCCGATCCCGCTGCTCCCCAAGACGTTGCAGAAGATTCGGGCGGAGGGGGTGACGGCTATCCTGGTGGCTCCCCTGTGGGCCAAAAGGGCATGGTACGGCGCTATCCACGACCTATGCCTGGAGGGTCCGATTCGGTTGCCCCACAACCTCGACCTGCTATCCCAGGGTCCTCTGTTTCACCCGGACCCGCAGTGGCTCAATCTGGCGGCCTGGCTGTTGAGGCCAAGATCCTGACGGCCAAGGGCCTCTCCCAAGCTGTAATCCGCACGCTTCAGCAGAGCAGGAAGCCCGTGACGAACGCCATTTACGGGAAGGTTTGGAAACGCTTTCTGTCCTGTGTGCTCCTTCCATTCCGGATATCCATCATCCTAATGTGGCTCTCAATTTGGATTTTTTGCAGCGAGGCTTGGATTTGGGCCTTCAGCCGAGCACCCTTAAGGTCCAGGTTTCAGCTCTCGGTGCCGTGTTTGATCAGGATCTTGCTGGCCATCGATGGATCAAACGATTTTTTACCTCTGCTTGTAGATTGCGTCCCAGGCTTCGGCCTTCCGTCCCTACTTGGGATTTGAACATTGTTCTTCATGGGCTTTCTCGGGATCCCTTTGAGCCCTTGTCTGCTGCTTCCCTTCCATCTCTCTCACAAGACGGCGTTTTTGGTAGCCATTACTTCGGCCAGGCGAGTTGGGGAACTGCAGGCGCTCTCGATCCAGGCGCCTTACCTCGTGGTTTCCGATGATCGCATTACGCTTCGGTTGGATCCGTCCTTCCTTCCTAAAGTTGTGTCGGATTTTCATCGGTCCCAGGAAGTGGTGCTCCCGTCCTTTTGTCATTCTCCTGCTAATGCAGCTGAGGCCGTGTTTCACACCTTGGATGTCCGTCGGTCTGTCCTCCACTATCTCCAAGTGACCGCTTCCTGGAGATTAGATCAGAACCTGTTTGTTCAGCATTTTGGGAAAAACAAAGGGAAGAAGGCTTCCAAGGCTACCATCGCTTCCTGGATCAAGAAGGCGATCTGTTCGACCTACGTCGCTCAAGACCTTGCTCCTCCGGTGGGGTTGAAGGCTCATTCCACTCGGGCTGCTGCTACATCCTGGGCGGAGCGGGCTGGAGCTTCATCTGAGCAGATATGCAGAGCGGCTACGTGGTCGTCCCTCCACACCTTTTCTCGCCACTATAGGTTAGATCTGTCCTCTAGTCGGGATCTGTCCTTTGGTAGGAAAGTCCTACAGGCAGTTGTCCCACCCTGAGGAGTATCGGTGGTATTCCTCCAATGCTGTCGTGGAAGGCGATGGGAGAAAACTGAATTAATCCTTACCGGTAATTCCTTTTCTTGGAGCCTTCCACGACAGCATCAGTTCCCCCCCTTATTGTCGATTTTTGGATTCAGGTAATCCATGTCTTCAGGTGATCTTGATAATACACTGGAGTGCGGAGGAAGGGGAGGGGCTTTTAACCTCTCTGTGTTCCTGTCCCCCAATAGGGCGTGGACGACATCCTCCAATGCTGTCGTGGAAGGCTCCAAGAAAAGGAATTACCGGTAAGGACTAATTCATTTTTTTCCTGTCTGAATTTAGCAATGTCTATACTGCATTCCAGGAGTCTCCCATATCTGGACGCCTTATTCACCAACGCATGACTTTCAAGGACTGCGAACACAGTGTCGTTTTCACGGTACAAGTTAAGAACACTCGGTTGGCGGATCAACCTCCACAAGTATACCACAATTCCAAGGCACATCCGACAACACAGCACACACACTCCAGCAGTACCAGCTACACTGCGTACGCCTGACGGACGCATGCTACAGCATCACATATGGAGTATCAGCCATATTGGACACACAGCATACGATAAACACAGCGGCCTTTAGCTGCAACACTTCCACAGCTCTAGTCAAATTTCCCCAGACAAAGCACGGATTCTTTGTCTGGAAATCCGCAGTATCCGTCAGCGGTATCCTCAATCATTCACAACTGCCATGAAAGTCCTAGACAGGATAGTGGCAGCATGGGAGGCAGTTCCATTGGCTCACCTACACCTCCAGTCTTTTCAATAATACATGCTCAGGCATGGCACAACACTAGGATGTGGAACGAGGAAGCCCCATCACAATGCACATGGCAGTAGTCTCGCCCACCCCCAATTATGATCCTCAATCTACGAAGATTGGGGCAGTATTTCTGGTACTGAAATCATTCACTCACTCTCTGGCGCTCGTACATGTCAGGATACAGTCAGACAAGGTCAGCAACCGTGGCAGATGTCAACTACCAGAGTTGAACCAGCAGTATCCAAGCGATAATAGACATTCGCCACATCCTGCACTAGGTTGAATCCGTGAACACTGTACTGTCAGCTGTTCTCATACCTTGTGTACACATCTGGAAAGCGGATGTCCTAACCCGCCAAGGGATTGACTCCGCCTTCATCCAGATGTCTTCCGTCAAGGCTGTCAGCGACAGGAAACCACAGATGTGGACCTGACGGCGTCACGCCTCAATGCCAAGGTTCCAACCGTCCTGGCCAGGTCCCAGAACCCACAGTCAATAGGACAGACACACTAGTCCAAGACTGGACCTGTATCTGTCTCCTCTATATTCCTTTCCCACTGCGAGGGGAGTGCAGAATATCAAACAAGAATATCGCCGTATCATCCTTGTGCCATCAAACTGGCCCAGATGCGCTTAGTACGCAGATTGCGTACAACTCATAGCAGCAGTACCAAGATCACTAACAGACCCACTCTCTCCGGGCCAGTTCGCCATCAGAATTCCTCAACCATGAAATTAATGGCATAGCACTTGAGATCTGGAACTTAAACGAAGGTTTTTTTTCCACGATATTGTAGCGACCATAGTCACAGCAAGGAAACCAGCCTTCTCAACGATGTAAAATTTCACAGGTGTAATCGTTTTGTTGTTTTGCTTGGGGCACCTCTAGAGGTCATGCCACTTGGCCCTATTTTATACCAAGAACTCTCCGTTTCTTTCACTCAGACCTAGACTCCGGTCTATCCTTAGGGTCTCTTACTGCAGGTTTCAGCCAGTGAAATCCTTCCTTCGAAGAATCTGCCATTTAAGGTCTCCATACAACTAGACTACCCATGGGTAGTGAACTTTGTCCTCACGGCCCTACAAGAACCACTTTTTGAGCCTATATATTACTGTTAGCATTCTCATCCAACCAATTATATGTGTCGGTGGCAATTATATTTCTCGGAAAAGGTATCTGTACTGGCAGCGCTCTCATGTAAACCATCTTTTCTGATCTTCCACCAAGACAAGATTACCCTACGGCTGGTTCCATCCTTCTCCTGAAGGCGGTATACTCCTTCCACCTAAATGAAGACATTTCTCGGCCATCGCTGCGCCCGGTTTCAGTCTATCACATCGTGATCGACCTACATCGATCTTAACAGGCCCATACGCAGCTAGGTATCCAAGACACGGTCCTTCGAAGAGGTCGGATTCTCTTTCTTCCATCTTCCAGAGGGCAGAAATAAATACAAGTCAGCCTCTAATGCACTTCTAACCAGATGGATTCGTCTAACCATCTAAGGGCCCTTTCACATCAGCGTTTTTGAAATTTGCGGCAGATGCGGTGAAAAAACCGCATCTGCCGCAATTACCACTTGCGGCGCGGTTGCGGTAAACGCCATGCAAAGTATAGGCGTACTTGCGGTAGGTGCGGCAAGTGCGGTTTTGCACTTGCGGCAGGTGCGGCCGTGAAAAAAACCGGGCCCTAAGACGCTTATACCATCTAAAACTCACCACTTCCGACAGTGTCCCAGTGCATTCTATTACGGCCGTGAAGACCTGGGCTGGTCGGCACCAGGTGTCAGGGCAACAGGTGTGTAAGGCAGCCAATCGGTCAGCCTACACACATACACAAGACACTACAGTGCTTGCCCTTAGTCATCGACAAAGAGAGGTCTGGGTAGACGTGCCCTTCAGGTGGCAGCAGCCCATCTGTCGGTGCATAGTTCTTCACTAACCATGCTCAGTGTTACTACTTCCATTGTTTTTTCCCACCCAGGGACTGCTTTAGGAAGTCCCATAGTCCTGTGTCCCCCAATGAAGCGAAGGAGAAAAGGAGATTTTTGTGTACTCACCAGAAAATCCTTTTCTCTTAGCCTCTAATTGGAGGATACAGCACCTGCCCTATGGACCTTGTGGGCCTTTGCTACAGTTCTCAAATAGCTTTTCAGCTGTTACATCGTTGACATGTCTACACATGTTTGCCTAATATCACTCTGTTAACTGTTGACTGTTTGAACTTGTGCCTGTTTGGTTACAGGCCTTGTTATACCATTATTGCTCCGTTAACTCTTCACGGTTTACACATGTGCTTGCTTAGTTACAGGCCTTGTGGGACTGATTACTCTGCTAACGCTTAACTCTTTACGCAAGTGCCTGTTTGGTTACAGGCCTTGTTACACTGTTATTACTTGGTTAGCTAGATCTGTTTACACAGGTTGCCTGCATGGTTACAGGACCTGTTTTACTGTTGTTATTGGTTAACTCTCCTACTGCTTCAGCACAAAACTGGTGAGGCAATGCCTCCTCCAGGGGTGTATGCTGCAGAGGAAGAGCCACTTGACTCTCTTGCAGATTCTGCCTAGTGTCGCCTCTAAGCGGACAGCAGCATAACAACCATGGTCCTGTGTCCCCCCAATTAGAGGCTAAGAGAAAAGGATTTTACAGTGAGTTCACAAAAATCTCCTTTATTCAAATACTCTAATCTTCGACGTTGGAAAGTGATGTATTCAAATACTCTATTGTTAAATCAGGATTTATAAACTCCTCTGTGTTGGAGATTGCACGTTCTTCAAAATTTTGTGCCTGCAGAGTATTTTTCTCTTTTGCAAGTTGCTTTCTACAACTGTCACACATGTTCATGCTGCATTGAATGATGGATTTATATCAAACATCCAATCTTGGACCGGCCTAAGGCTGGCTTCACGGTCCGGAGCTGTCAGGTTCATCCCTGACAGCCCCGGATTGGAACTTGCCATGGTGTGAAGCCGGCCTTAGATTTTTTTTCTTGTTGTGTGTCTAGTATTTTAAAGGGATTGTAACAGTATATATTATAAAATATTGTTCCTTGAGAAGCAGCAGTCATTGCTCTGTGAGAAAAATACAGTTAATATTAAGTAAGGATGATGGGTAATAAAAATAGATGTACAGTACGCTTGAGATATAACTGTCTTACTATAAAGTGAGTATTAGGGCTAGCGCGCACACAACCTTTTCTGTCTGCGGATAAACGCTGCGGTTTTGGCAGCTTTTTTTTTTTTTTTTTTTTTTACTGAGCTTTCACTATATCTGCATTAGTTTTTTTTAATCACTAGTGAAAACGATGGCAGCTTTTTTATTGTATAAATAGTGATAAACAGCGTTTATTGCAGAGATGAAAAAGTAGTGCAAGCAGTGATTTACTCACTGAGTGTTTCAAAAAACATTGCATGTGTTTAACGCTGTTATTTCTAGCCCGAGATATGTTAAAAATTGTAAAGCCACACCAGGCCAAAATTTGCGCTTTTTTAAAACTTTAAAAAAAATTAACTGATGAAGAAAAAAACTCGAGACATCAGGGAAAAAAAATATTCATATTTGGATCACTTGACATGGAATGACCCATTAATAAAAATAAAATCTCTATGTAACTTATTGTGTCACCTTTGCTGGTGGTGATGATACCACAACTGCCAGAGTATTTTATCTGTTCTGCAATAATAGCTATAGTGTTTCTCATCACTTCGGGCTCCTGCATCTTAATAGATGTGATTGACCTCTGTCGCATAACAACCTCTTTTCTCTGACAGGCTTTATACTCAGAGTGCCTATAAGAATGAGCTGCTCTGCACCACAGTACCAGAAATCCAGCGCACCAACCTTTCTAACGTGGTCCTGCTGCTGAAGTCACTGGGGGTGCAGGACCTTCTCCTTTTTCACTTCATGGACCCCCCTCCAGAGGACAACATGCTCAACTCCATGTACCAGCTGTGGATTTTGGGGGCTCTTGATAACACTGGTAAATGCTCCATTGGCTCTTGATTTTATAAGAAACTCATGTGCCTGGTGTCTCTTGATAACGTGATTTTCTCTCACCAGGTTCACTCACATCCACTGGTCGTCTTATGGTTGAATTTCCTCTGGATCCGGCGTTGTCCAAAATGTTGATTGTGTCCTGTGATATGGGTTGTAGTGCTGAAATCCTCATTGTTGTGTCCATGTTGTCGGTGCCAGCAATCTTCTATAGACCAAAGGTATCATATATATTGGGGGTAGAAGTCATGTTATGATATGGCTTGGCCTTTTAGGAACTTGCCAACCTTTTTTTATTGTATTCCTTTTATGTTTGTTACTAGGGACGTGAAGAAGAGAGCGATCAAGTAAGGGAGAAATTTGCCGTCCCAGAAAGTGACCACTTAACGTATTTAAATGTCTTTCTCCAATGGAAAAACAACAACTACTCAAGTGGCTGGTGCAATCAGCATTTCATCCACGCCAAGGCAATGAGAAAGGTGCGTGTACAATGTGCTAAAACCACTGTGATCTCCCCTTTGTCCACAGCAACACAATATGGGGCAAAGTGGAACTTTTAATATGTTTTGCAGGTCCCTCCCTCGTGCTGCACCCCAGCATAAAGAGGGGAAGCCTCTCCCCAGTGCATTCTTGTCACTAGATGCGGAAAAGGCCTTTGACAGAGTGCACTGGGGATATGTGACCGAGGTTCTCCATAGGTTCGGCTTAAGGGGTACTGTGGAGAGGGCTATTTCGGCCCTGTACTCAGCCCCCTCTGCCTCGGTCCTTGCCTCGGGTTTTTAGTCGCCCTCCTTCGACATTTCGAATGGTACTCGCCAGGGTTGTCCACTCTCTCCATTAATCTTTGCCTTTGTGATGGAACCATTGGCCTCTATGATTAGGCACAACGACAACATCTCTGGGGTGCAGATAGGAGACAGATCCTACAAAATAGGGCTTTATGCAGATTACGTGATTGTGACTTGTACTTCTGTCGAACACTCTATACCTGAACTCCTTTCCACCTTGACTGACTTTTCCAACGCTTCGCTATATCGCCTTAATCTATCTAAATCTTCTATATACCCTTTAAACCTCTCTCCTGAGACCGCTGCATGTCTTCAAACCACTTACTCTTTTAAATGGGCTCCTTCGGGTTTCACATAGTTGGGGATCCAGATAACTCATATGCGCAACATTGTGCGCTCTAACTGTGATCTCCTCCTTCGAGAGGTCAAATCCATCATAGCTGACATCCCCGCAACAGTTCTATCATGGATTGCTAGGATTCATGTGGTAAAGATGCTCATATTACCCAAAATACTTTGTTTTCAGAAACCTTCCTTTTTGCTTCCCAAGCAGATGCATCTCGTCACTTCAACGGGTACTAAATGGATTCATATGGAACAACAAACCTCCCAGAATATCCCACAAAATGTCATTACCAGTTAAAGAGGGTGGGGGGGGCTAGGGGTACTAGACCTTAAATCTTACCACTTAGCGGCTCTGCTTGAACTGGCTAAATTATGGTGGGACGGTGATCCCTCTCAATGCACATGGCTCAACATAGAAACACAATTTTCCCCTAGGGGATCTCCAAGGCTCCTTCTAGAAGCTACTCCAAGCAGTAAAACCATCCCCACCCTTGCACTCTATGACCTCGCTCCTTAGAGTCTGGTCGCTGATGGGCAGGTCGCACCACTCCTTTCTTGTCCGGTACATTTCCCTCCAGGCTCTGGAACTACTGGTTGGAGGCCTGTCGCTCGAGGGGTGGAGATCCAGAGGCGTTGCCACTTTACATGATATTCTCGATGATTCGAGAATTGTTTCTTTCGAAGCTTTGCATAACAAATTTGGATTGCCTAACACAATGTTCTACCAATATCTCCAGATCCGTCATTTACTGGCCGCCTCTGCCCTCCTCCCTTTGGGTGCCCCGGTTCTCATTAGCCACTTGCAGCGCCTTTATATATCCACTGGTCCTCTGCCCCACGGCATTTCGATTCTCTACAAACTTATCCTTAACCCATCGGGGCTCGATAAACTTCCATATATGCTAAAATGGGAATCAAGACTCTCATTTTCAACCACGCCTGATATCTGGCAATCGGCTCTAACCCATGCTTCCAGATTTACCTCTTGTGTGAACCACCTTGAACAAGCAAAAAAGATCCAAATGGGCTGGTACATTTGTCCCTCTGCACTCGCCAAATTTAGTAAAACCTCCTCTGGGTTGTGCTGGAAGGGATGCGGACGGACGGGATCTCTGGAACATGTGTGGTGGGATTGTCCGGAAATACAGAGGTTTTGGTCAGCTGTGGAGGGGATCGTGTCAAGGATGACGGGTCTCCCGATTGCTCTTAATGGTCAAATGGCACTGTTGGGGATAGGCATTGCGGAGGTTCCGAGATTATACCAACCAATAGTCACCAATATACTAATAGCCAGTAGACAGTGCATTGTCAGGTATTGGAAAGTACCAACGACCCCCACTATACAGGAATTAGTGGCCCAATTGAACATGCATTATTCCTATGAACGTATTCTTGCCCATGACCTCCCTAGAAAGAACAGAGTCTTGGCATAGTGGGATCCGTGGATCAGTTCTTCCTATCATACTCCGACCTGAATGTTCTCCCACATTAGGCTTTGGCACACCGGATAGTCTCCCTATTCAGTCTAGACAGGTGACATTCCCTTTCCTCCCAAACCCTCAACCCCTTTCCCCACTTCTGTTGTCTTTCTCTTTGAGTAAATTGTTTACTGTTTATACCTGCCTGTATGAATATACTTTCAATAAAAGTAATGGTTTAAAAAAAAAAAAAAAAAGAGGGAAGCCTCCCTGAGATCACCACTGTTTACTTTGTCCCTAAGGGAGCTGTTATTTCAGCTTAGGCCATAGTTCCATTGCAACACACTGACTTCCTGTTGGTGCCATGCGGGCACCATTGTTTTGATGGCATCAGGTGGCTGACAGTATCCTCAGAACCCACCTCTCACCATGTAAGGAGGAGTGTCACAGGTTTGCAGTAATTTGGCCTTTCTAAACGACGCAATTGGGGCCTAGAATGGGTGGGGAAGGAGTGTATCCTCAGCACCTGTATTCAGGCTGTTTAACCAACTAAGATGTGCTGTATGGGAGCTCTGAAGTTAGGAGCAATGTGCTGTTTTACAAAGCATTGCTGGGAAGAAAAAAAAAAAAAAGTGTCAGTTTGCAAGTCTTCAGCTTGCAAATGTATTCAATTTGGAGTAGGGGGCAGAGAGTCCCTTCACCTGGTGGAGCTTCCTTGGACTCTTATCGGCATTGGAAACCAAAGCAGTCTGTAGAGAGGTAACTGTCATTGATATCTGCTCTGGAAGCATTTTTGTCTCTGCCATCTCGCTTTCATCTGCCTCCAAATGGTATGAAATTTGATCTCCACTTGCCGTGGCTCTAAAGGGGATCTCTGTTCATACTCAGGTTTTGGGGCCTGGCAAATTGGAATCTAGACCAGGGATATAAGCACAATGTCTGTGATTCTGAGAGAGACATTGGGAGTACCTCTTCTTCCCAGTGTTGAAATCCGTTCCAATGATCATGGTCAAGTGTCCTTGGGACTTGAAAATTGTCTGAACTATCTTCATACTTCTATGACCAAGTTTATGTATGCAGAGTTACCTATTCCGCTGAGATATCCCTTAAGGTTATTTAAACCTTAGGCTGGCTTCACACTGCAATTTTTGTCCGGTGTGACCCAGACAGCCCCGGATCCGAATTTGCCCCCCCATGTCTCCCTATGGGGCCGGATGGCTGTTATTTGCCATCCGGTTTGGGGCTTTTCCGGGAGGGTCCAGATTTGTCTGATTTTTGCATCGGACACAAAACCAATGCAAAAATCGGCCAAAACCGGATCCTCCCACACCCGGTGTCCATAGCATGGGAGTCTATGGGTGACGAATCCAGCAGAAAATTGTGCCGACTCCCAGACGCCTGGCGCTGAAAGAGCGGCGGCTGTTAAAAGCAGCTGCCGCTGAATTTTAGCACTTGGAGAGCTCCATGGCTGAAATTTCAGCACCGCACCCAGCTCCCCTGCAGCCACGGTACTGAAATGTCAGCACTGGACAGCGCCAGCAATGAAGCTGGTAAAAAGCAGGGTTCTGTTCGTCTGTAGCTGTCAGGTTCTTTCCGGTGCATCTTGCAAAACACCAGACAGAACCTAACAGTGAAAAATCACGGTGAGACGTCTGCCTTACAGGGTGGGCTATGGCTGACCTGCACAGTGTCCTGAAGTGTTGCATTAGATTGCTGGAGTTAAATCAATTCCCATGATGAGCACCTAGGTGGCTCAGTGGTTAGCACTGCTGCTGTACAACATTGCAGTGATGTCCCAATTGTTACTTGTTTACCTTTTTCACATCTTTCGAATGGTGCAAGTATGTATGTATGTATGTATGTATGTATGCATGGCTCATTTCATTGCTGCATTGTTGGCAAAATAGAGAAATCAAGTCTGTGAGTGCTCAAATGCTGAGCTACCTCAACGTCTAAAGCTCCTTTACCATGGAGGACAAGGTCATCAACCCTATGAAACAGCAAGATGGATCAAATCCTGAAACCGAGGTGATAATCTGTGCCTTGCATAGATTTAGATAGGAAAGGTTGACACAGTTGTCGTGTGCTGTCTGCAGGGTTGGGACATGAAGGTGTACAATCAGTGATTGTTGTTGCCCTTCATCTCTTGTCCTCAAGGAAGGCATGAGAGTCAAGGACTTTCTCTCCTTCCAGGCAGAAAATTCTAGAAGGGGCTATACAGAAGCTACTGGATTTTTTTAACTTGAAGACGCAAAATAAGGGAACAAAAAATATTTGAATAAAAAAAAAAAATATGGGGTAAAATATTTAAAGGAAAACTGTCAGGTCAAAAATTCACATGTAACTTCTATAATTTTCTAATAGCTTTCTCTAAGCTATCTTTATTTATGTATTTCTATTATTTATATTCCCCTGCTATCTTCTGTAAACTTCAAATGAAGAGATTCATTCCATCTGTCAATCACAGTGAATGATCCACTTAGTTCTCTGCTGTCCACTCCCCATAGCATGAATATGCATGTCACATATTCACATCACATCACTGCACAGGAGATCAGTGGGGGAACTGCATCCTCTTTCTCTACTCTCTTTGCAGCAAAATCAAGAGATCAGATAAACACTGCATCTCTCACAGCACACATTCCTTTTAAAAGAAACAAATGGAATCTAGATCAGATAAAGCAGACCTTTTAGATTTCTCCCTCTGTGTCCTGAACAGAACAGTAGCTCCAGAAAGTGAAACCACACAGCACTGAGAGCAGAGGGAGGAGAGAGCTGTTGAGAGGGAGTGCATAATTACATGACAGTTTATACAGCACAGGACTAATCGTCTCCGCTTATAATGGGACAGGACTAATGCTCAGGAGCTCCCTGCAGAGTGTGAAGATGTTGATAACATGGAAGCTACAAAGGGTAGAATAATTATTTTACATGTTTTTAAAAGATCTACCCTGGTACTATTCCACGGTAATATTAGTATCACACTGAAAAATGACCTGACAGTGTCCGTTTAATAAGATATTATTTAGTTGTTATTGAGATGTTATTTAGTTGGACATTATGGGCAGAAGATGGTGCTGCAGGACTGGAGTGGTGGTGCTAAAGTATCATATGAAGACACTGAAGGGTGACGATAAAAATGGGGGCACGGACTGAAACAAACACTGGAGTGCTGCTTTAAGATCCCATGGGATACAAATGGAACAATGTGTCCATGATTTCACTGCAACCAGTAAGTTGCCAGTGAAATTGCTAGCAAAATTGCCGCGTGTAAAGGTACCTTTACAGATCTTGGATGGCTGGCAAGTATGGGTTCAAGGAACTCAAGATGTCATCAGCCATTCTATACAAAGTGCCTACACCTGTCAGATCTCTGCTGCTAAGCAGTTTGAGGGCTGGGCAATTTAATGGTATGGGAGACTGGCTGGGAAATCCCAGTTCCATTCTCATAAAAACCTTCCTGGGGCTTATAACAATTCTTTGATGTGGCATATGTCCCCCACAGGAAGATGCAGAGGAAATTGGCTTTCTCACATGGAATCGTGGAATCCTGAAAAGAAGATGAGATTTCCTGGCTTACTAACCTCCACAGCTTGCTGTACCTGGGGTCTTAGCGCAGGGACAGAACCTGGATACCATGCTGTCCCTTCCACGGTAACAAGACAAACATTCTCTTTGTGGAAATGTTCTGGAGGGATAGAAGGACAAGCTGGTGGTGGTCGCCTCAAAAAACAGGTTGGGAAGCCCACTCAAAAAATAGTACGATTGCAAGGTCTAGGTCCAGTATGGATTTTCTCCTACCCTCCGATATAAGACTCCAAGCTGTCCATGTAATTCTTCTACCCTTCCCTGAATATCTGAGGAGGATCCATGTCAGAGTTTGGGACCTCAGTCTGATGCTGACTGCCCTTACTGAAGAACAAGGTGTTGTTTTTTGTTTGTTTTTTTAACAAGGTGGTGTTTACGCTAGCTCACTCTAGGAGTGAAGCAACCAACAGGACCGCACATACAAAGAGAATATTTCTTTCTTGGTGCATTGAGATCTATTAACAGTAAGAACTCCCAAGATCTGTGGTATGGAAGGATCTCCAAAGGATGATTTTGACAGAGGACCTGAGCCTAATAGCATCAGAATTACAGATTTGCAGGAGAATAAGGATTATCTGAAGTCCATTTCTGGCTTCAGTCCTTGAATCTGTAGAGCAGTTAGCCAGTGGGTCTTGGCTTAGTACTCAAACGGCTGGAGTCCCTTTGAACCTGTGAACTCTGGAGTGGAGGTTCCTAACCCATAACTCTTGCTACCTGTTACCTCATCAAGAAGGTTGAGCAATATACAGGCTTTTGTCATCTAAAGAACCCTACACAGTATTTACGAAGGATAGGATGAATCCAAGTCTCCCCCCTCCCCACCTTCCGACTGACCTACTCGTTATCAGGAAATCTCGATTTAATGATCTCTCTTCAGGTTTATGACCTTGAAACAACATCTTAGAAATTTTCAGTGTCTAGGCATCTATCTCCCAAGGACTTGGAACTTCAGAAGGGATGAAAACCTACTAGTACTTCATGCAGGAAAGTTCCAAGGGAAGAAAGCCTCAAAACGTTCTTTGCCAAGATGGATTTGTGATTGCATTAAGCTATGCAAATGCCTAAATGCCCATCGCTCCAGGTCACTTCTGTTCTTTCTGCTAGGGCAGTTTTTCTACAACCTGGGCAGAAGGAGATTGTCTATGGACCATAAATGTTGCTCAGCTACTTGGTCCATGTTGATCACTTTCTTTAAATACTACAGTCGAAGCGTCCTCTGCTTCTTCTACTACTTTTGCCTTTTCTTTCTGGACTTCTCAAACCTTCCCAAATAAATTTGTGCTAGATCTCATATTATGCTACTGTGGACGAAGGGGAAGATTGGATTATTATGGTAATCTGTTTTCCCCTATTCCAATAGCAGCACAAGGCTCCCACCCTGAAATGTTATGTGTTATTATATTATGCTGGTGACGTGTTATTAAACTGGTGATCTCATGGAGGCTCCCCCCCCCCCCCCCCCCCCCTTTATGATGGGGTGAGTCACAGGCAAGGGACCTGCAAAACATATTAAAAGTTCTGCTTTGTCCCGCTTGTGTACAGGAGCATGGTAACCCCATATTATGCTGCTGTTGGACTACAGGAAAGCAGATTAACATAATCAATCTTGCCCAGTTCTACAGATTACTGAATCTTTGTTTCTCTTTCATCAGGTCCGTGAAGTCCGCGCACAGTTGAAGGACATCATGGTGGCTCAGCGCATGTCATTATCGTCCTGTGGATCTGACTGGGATGTGGTTCGTAAATGTATCTGTGCAGCTTACTTTCATCAAGCTGCCAGGCTGAAGGTTGGTGAAAACATGCTGACACTAATGATGAGTGAGTACTACCATGGTAATGAGCAGCTACACTTGGATGGGCGCAACTCGAGTACTGAGTATAATGGAGATCAATAGGAAGGTCGTCTGGGAAAAATGCTCGCGTTCCAATTTTACTTCCATTATACTAGAGTTGAGCCTGTCTGTCTGCTCATTACAAGTAGTGAGCATTGTAGTGCTTCCTCATCACAAGTCAACATCTACTACAGAGTATAGAGACTTCTAGCAGCAGTGTGATCATGCGTTTTCTCTTCCTGCAGGGCATTGGTGAATATGTTAATGTCCGGACAGGAATGCCTTGTCACTTGCACCCAACTAGCTCCCTCTTTGGAATGGGTTTCACCCCCGATTATATTGTTTATCATGAACTTGTGATGACTACCAAGGTAACCAGTTTATACTATCAAATCTTTTTTCTTATTTATGCATTTAATTGTTTTTGCAAATGTCAGGGTTCAGATCAAAATCACTGTATGTATTGCATGTATGTATCTCATTAGTATGTTACACTATGACCCTACAGTCCCTAATTTTATACATTATTACATTGTATTGACCTTAAGAGTCTTATTACTGTCCAGCCCCCCTGGAGCCATGACTGTGGGGGGGGATCATAATGCACTCTTGTAGTTATGTTTTACATAGGTGTGTACATTTGTAGTATTGGAGTTGAGGTTTACTGTATTTATAGTTGTTTAAGGGGAATGAGGGAATATGAATGGAATCCTCTGGCTCGGAGGATGTCCATTCAGTTGTTTAATTTTGTAGAAAAAAGGCAGATCACAGACATGGCACAAACCTAAAATCATTTCAAATGGCAACTCTCTGCCTTGAAGAAACACTAAAGGTACCGTCACATGTGGCAATATTGCTTGCAATTTCACTGGCAATTTGCTGGTTGCAGTGAAATCATGGACACATTGTTCTATTTTGTTGCCGTGTACAAATATAACAATGTGTCCATGATTTCACTGCAACCAGCAAATTGCCAGTGAAATTGCAGGCAATATTGCCACATGTGACGGTACCTTTAAAGAAATCTTGAAAAAAAAAAAAAAGTGCTAGCCAGTAACTGTTTCTTTTGTAGACCAAGCAGGGGAAAAATTATGGAATCACTCAATTCTGAGGAAAAAATAATGGAATCATGACAAACAAAACAACAGTCTAATACATTACTAGTATTTTGTTGCACCACCTCTGGCTTTAATAACAGCTTGCAGTCTCTGAGGCATAGACTTAATGGGTGACAAACAGTACTCATCATCAATCTCGCTCCAACTATCTCTGATTGCTGTTGCCAGATCAGCCTTGCAGGTTGGAGCCTTGTCAAGGACCATTTTCCTCATCTTCCACCAAAGATTTTCAATTGTATTGAGATCCGGACTATTTGCAGGCCATGACATTGACCTTATGTGTCTTCTTTCAAGGAATGTTTTCACAGTTTTTGCTCTATGGCAGGATGCATTATCATCTTGATAAATGATTTCATCATCCCCAAACATCCTTTCAATTGATGGGACAAGAAAAGTGTCCAAAATATCAATATCAACTTGGTCATTTATTGAAGATGTAATGACAGCCATCTCCCCAGTGCCTGTACCTGACATGCCGCCCCATATCATCAATGACTTTGATAATTTGCATGTTCTTTTTAGGCAGTCATCTTTATAAATCTCATTGGAACGACACCAAACAAAAGTTCCAGCATCATCACCTTGCCCAATGCAGATTCACGATTCATCCCTGAATATGACTTTCATCCACAGTCCACGATTGCTTTTCTTTAGCCCATTGTAACCTTGTTTTTTTCTGTTTTAGGTGTTAATGATGGCTTAAGTTTAGCTTTTCTGTATGTAAATCCCATTTCCTTTAGGCGGTTTCTTACAGTTCGGTCACAGACATTGACTCCAGTTTCCTCCCATTCATTCCTCATTTGTTTTGTTGTGCATTTCCTATTTTGGAGACACATTGCTTTAAGTTTCCGGTCTTGACGCTTTGATGTCTTCCTTGGTCTTCCAGTATGTTTCCCTTTAACAACCTTCCCATGTTGTTTGTATTTGGTACAGATTTTAGATACAGCTGAATGTGAACAACCAACATCTTTTGCAACATTGCATGATGATTTACCCTCTTTTAAAAGTTTGATAATCCTCTCATTTGTTTCAATTGGCATCTTTCGTGTTGGAGCCGTGATTCATGTCAATCCACTTGGTGTAACAGCTCTCCAAGGTGTGATCACTCCTTTTCTCCTTCGCCTCATTGGGGGACACAGGACCATGGACACAGGACCGTGGGTGTTATGCTGCTGTCCACTAGGAGGCGACACTAAGTATACTTCTGAAGGGCTCCTCCCCTGCAGTATATACACCCTGGCTGGCTCCAGTCTCACCAGTTTTTGCTTAGTGTTATTAGGAGGTAGATGCGGTCCATAGACCCCATTAGTAGTAGTTAGATTTTAAATTTTTTTCTCTTTTTTCCATGAAGACATAATAGGGCGACGGTACCTTCGCGTACCGATTTCCCAAAAATCATCAACAGACGGGAACGTACCCCCTTCTGCCATGAAGGATAGGAAGCAAGGCGACGGTTCCATCGCGTTCCGATCTCCTTTTGCTCCTCTACTGGCGCTTCCAGCTATATATCATTCTCCCCCAGTTCCCACTGGGGATCACGGGCGGCAGCCTCAGAAATTATACTACTGGACGCCCTGCAGGAAGCAGATGCCCTCCCCATACCCTTCCCAGGTTCTGGGTCGAGGAGCCTCCATAAGGTAATTCAGGGCTTCCCTGGGACCCTGTCTCCCCCCTCTCTATTTTTCCCCTGTTCTGGGGTCATTTTACATAAGTAGGTCAGTTTACCTATTCATACCTAGGGGGCTCGCCAGAGGGACACCGCTATTATTAGGGCAGCGCTAGCCCCACAGGTCCTCCACTTTTTCGGCTGCACAGCCTAATTTAGCCCCCGGCTTGTGGCTTACACCTGGAAGTATGCCCGCCCCCGCTTGACGCCACGCAGCTGGGAATTGCAGGTCTCGGCCGCGTCAGTGTGGGCGGACCCTTCTTTCTTGGCGCATCTCGCGGGATTTACTGCACGCCTTTTTTCCTGCCTGCCGCCCAACGGCTCCAGCATCACGAGGGCCGCCTCTTCACTTCCCAGGGGGACACAGGACCCAGTCTGCAGGCCATTAGGAGCGGTAAGGGTGCCCATCCCTGTTTCTTCTCTGCGGCCCTCCATTGTCAGCAATAGCGCTGTGTTTGCCTGCACCCTGCTCCTTCAAGTACATTGCCCCAGGCAGCACATATAAAGATACCTGCACACCCTTACAGGGTCAATACCAGCAGGTACTGAGATCATGCAGAGCTCCAGAGGTAACAAGAAGGCCTCTAAAATGGCGACCTTTTATGCCTCATGTGCCACCTGCAAGGCACACCTGCCCAGTGGTCACACAACCCCCCTCTGCCAGGTCTGCGATCAAAACCCTACTCCTGAGCCCCCCATTTCGGCGGCCTTGGCACCCGAGGTAAACTGAGCCTATTGCCTCTGCCGCAATTAGTAGTCTCCGCACCACTCCAGAATGGGCTGTTTTTCTGACTGTCTATGACTTACTCTATGATTCAATCTATAGAGAAACTAACCGACTCTCATCCAAGCTCTGCAAACCCGATCCACACCCGGCCCCTCCGGGCTCCCCGAACCACGAGAGGATAACACAGAAATCCAGAATCCTTTATCCAGGGACCATAGTCAAGAGTCCCCTTCTTCGCTTCAGGTTCCTACCCGTAAAAGAACCCACAGGAGTCGTCCTCCCTCCCCTTCGGAAAGCTCCCATGGCTCCCCACCCCAGGACCCAGCTTCTCCTTCTCAGGGTCCGTACGACTCTGACTCAGAGCAGGATATGTCCCTTGATCTGGACAACCCTGACATCCAGTCTATGATACAGGACTTGATAACGGCTGTTAATCAAACGCTTAGCATAGATAGTCCCCCATCTGATACACCAGAACCCACGGTGTCCTTCAAGCGGGCAAAGCGCCTGCATATTTTTTTTTTCTGACCATCCTGAATCCAGGAAGTCATAACCAAACACAGGACCCGGCCTGACAAACGATTTGGCAACCGTAAGGCTATGGAATCCTGCTACCCTTTCCCTCCTATCCTGGGTCAGAACTGGGCTGAATCTCCACATGTCGATCCTCCGGTCTCCCACTTAGCTACGCGCACTCTCCTCTCCCTTCCAGACGGTTCATTAAAGACCCCACCGACCAGCAGGTCGAGCAATTGGCTCGTTCAATATTCGAGGCCACTGGGTCGGCCTTGTCCCCGTCATTTGCTTCAGTTTGGGTAGCTAAGGCAGTCATTTCCTGGGCAAACTCCCTCCGTGGTACCTCATGGTCCCCAGATGGGTCAGACATGGCTACCCAGATATCCCTCGTGGCAGAGTACATGCTCCTAGCAGCACTTGAGGCCACGAGCTGTTCAGCCATTGCAGCGGCTAATTCTATTACTATCTGCAGAGCACTCTGGCTTCGTGAATGGAAGGCAGACTCAGCCTCCAAAAAGTCCCTGACCAGTCTGCCTTACCTCAGTGGACGACTCTTTAAGGAAAAGCTCGACAAGTTAATCTCGGATGCCACTGGGGGAAGGAGTACCTCTCTTCCACAACACAAACGCCCCCTTTTTTGACGCCAACAGACCCTTTTTCGGTTGTTTTGTAACTCATTTGGGTGGTCGACAGCCCGCCGTCTAAATCCAATACCCGATCCCCAAGGAGAGACAGGAACCCCCAAACCTCTCAAAGGTCCTCGTCTGACTGGCAGTCACGCTCACGACAGTCAAAATCTAAGGGATCCCGATCACAGAGATTTTCCTCCTCCTAACTCATCCCTTTCCCCGGAAGACTCCTCCCGGGTAGGCGGCCGCCTTTCCCTTTTTCAAGATATTTGGCTCGCTGTCGCAGACGATGAGTGGGTCAGGGAGGTAATTTCTTCTGGTTACTCCATAGAGTTCCGAACCAGTCTACCCTCCCCCACCCCACCCTTTCCCAAGTTCTCCAACGAAGGCTCGCACCTTCTTCAGGGCCACTGATTCCCTCTGTCTGGCAGGGGTCATCGTCCCAGTACCGCCAAACGAACGATTCACAGGTTTTTACTCAAACCATTTTGTAGTACCCAAAAAGGACGGGTCAGTACGTCCAATCCTAGACCTCAAACAACTCAACAAGTTCATCAGACTACGTCACTTTCGCATGGAATCACTGCGATCCATCATCGTATCGATGGACGAGGGAGAGTTTCTCACATCAATAGACATCAAAGATGCATACCTACACATTCCAATCTCCCAAGCCCACCAACGATTCCTGCGTTTCGCCATAGGCAGAGACCATTACCAATTTATAGCTCTACCGTTCGGACTCGCGACTGCCCTCAGAGTATTTACAAAAATCATGGCCGCCGTCATGAAGGTACTACATTCCAGGGGTGTAGTGGTCCTACCTTATTTAGACGATCTCCTCATCAAGGCACTGTCATTCAGAGACTGTGAGGAGAATGTACAAATTACAATGGACACCCTCGTCCGCCTGGGCTGGTTACTAAGCCTGCCCAAGTCTTCTCCAATCCCGACTCTAATCAATCACCTTTTTGGGGATGGTGTTCAACACCTCTCGTGGACTAGGCTTGCTTCCGCGAGACAAAGCCCTTGCCTTGCGTCAGGGTGTCCGGACACTTCTCTATCCCCGGCCACATTCCCTTCGGTTCGGAATGAGGGTACTGGGGAGGATGGTAGCAGCAATGGAGTTAGTTCCGTTCGCTCAGCTCCATCTCAGGCCCCTACAGCTTACTCTCCTTCCTCACTGGGACAGGAATCCTACTACCCTAGACAGAACCTTGCGTCTATGTCCATCTGTAAAGCAATCTGTCCGTTGGTGGCTCTGCCCTGCCTCTCTGGAAACGGGAAGGTCCTTCCTACCAGTAAACTGGGACGTTCTCACCACCGACGCCAGTCTAACAGATTGGGGAGCGATTTATCGCCATTCCACGACTCGGGTACAGTGGACTCGTGAGTGGACCACCTGCCCTATCAATGTGTTGGACATCCGTGCCATTTTTCTGGCCCTGCAGGACTTCCACCATCTGCTGGCGGGTCGCAACATACGAGTCCAATGAGAAAATGCCATGGTGTTTGCATATTTCAACCACCAGGGCGGGACATGCAGCAAGGCGGCGATGCACGCAGTTCGTCCAATACTCGAATGGGCGGAATCCACGAGGTCCGTGATTTCAGCAGTTCACATACCCGGCGTGGACAATTGGGCGGCAGAGTCCATTCTCCTGAGGCGATGCCTTGGCGAATGAGGGAGTCTAGATCCCGAGGTTTTTAATGCAAATATGTCTGCGGTGGGGAACACCGGAGGTGGACCTGATAGCCTCGCGGCTGAACAACAAGGTGCCCTGATTCATGGCCAGATGCCACGACCCACAAGCAGAGGGAGCAGATGCACTGGTACAGCCCTGGACCCAGTTTCGTCTCTGCTACATCTTTCCCCCTCTGCCCCTGATTCCCAGGGTGGTGAAGATGATCAAGTCGGAGGGCGTTCCGATCATTCTAGTCGCACCAGACTGGCCACGACGCGCCTGGTACGCCGACTTTGTTAGTCTACTCGCTGACTTCCCCTGGCGTCTACCAGATTGTCCGGATCTTCTTGCCCAGGGCCTAATCCACCACCAGAACTCAATGGCCCTGATTTTAACGGCGTGGCAATTGAAACCTGGGTTTTAACTCAGGCTGCATTCTCCCCGGGTGTCATTAACACCATGATTAGGGCAAGGAAGCAGTCTTCTGCCCGCATTTACTATCGCACCTGGAAGGCTTATTTCTCCTGGTGTAGGTCCCAAAACCAGCCGCCTCTCCAGTTTTCTCTGCCGGCTATTTTAGGCTTCCTTCAGTCTGGTCTTGACTCCAGCCTCTCCTTAGGATCCCTAAAGGGACAGATATCAGCTTTGTCTGTTCTTTCTCAGCGCAGGCTGGCAAATAAGTCACAGGTCAGGACCTTCATACAGGGTGTCGCTCGCCTTGTTCCTCCCTACAGAAGGCCCTTGGAGACATGGGATCTAAACCTGGTTCTGGACGCCCTACCGAGGCCTCCCTTTGAGCCTCTTAAAGACGTTTCTCTTCCTATTTTGTCCCAGAAGGTGGTGTTTCTCATTGCGATCACATCTATCCGTCGCGTGTCGGAACTTGCTGCTCTATCCTACAAGCCTCCTTTTCTCTCTTTTTCCACCAGGACAAGGTGGTTCTCCGGCCGGTCCCATCCTTTCTTCCCAAGGTGGTGTCCTCTTTCCACTTGAATGAGGACATGACTCTGCCTTCATTTTGTCCGGCGCCGGTCCATCGTGTGGAAAGGGCGTTGCATACGCTGGATCTGGTTCGGGCTCTTCGCCTTTACATATCCCGACCAGCGGCTTTTCGGAAATCGGACTCTGTTCATTCTTCTTGAGGGTCACCGTATGGGGATGTCTGCATCCAAGGCTACTCTTGCCAGATGGATTAAGACGATGATCTCTGAAGACTATCGACTCAGGAATCAGTCCATCCCAAGTGGGCTGCGTGCACATTCTACTCGTGCGGTAGGGGCTGCCTGGGCCATTCGGCACCAGGCTTCTGCCGAACAAGTGTGCAAGGCTGCCACCTGGTCCAGTCTTCACACGTTCACTAGACATTACAAGGTACATGTCCAGTCCTCAGCAGACGCGAGTCTGGGCAGGCGTGTTCTGCAGGCGGCGGTTGCCCACCTATAGACCGACATGATAATGCTGTGTGTACCCACCCAGGGACTGCTTTTGGACATCCCACGTTCCTGTGTCCCCCAATGATGCGAAGGAGAAAAGGAGAATTTTGTGTACTCGCCATAAATTCCTTTTCTCTTCGCCTCTAATTGGGGGACACAGCACCCTCCCTGTTTGCCTTTTTTGCAGTCTGTTTTCTTGTTCTCAGTTCGGAGTTTTTGCAGTGCTAGTTAACTGATCTATATACAGTTGTAGTTCGCTTATCTATATGTGTTATTTGGTCCTCCTACTGCTTTGGTCACAAAACTGGTGAGGCTGGAGCCAGCCAGGGTGTATATACTGCAGGGGAGGAGCCGCACTGTTTTCTTTTGTTTTTTCAGAAGTATACTTAGTGTCGCCTCCTAGTGGACAACAGCATAACACCCACGGTCCTGTGTCCACGGTCCTGTGTCCCTCAATTAGAGGCTAAAGGCCACGTCACACACACAGATATCTGAGTCTAATATCTGAACAGATCTCTGGTTGCAGTGAAATCATGGATACATTGCTCCATGTTGTACACAGCCACAAAATGGAGCAATGTATCCATGATTTCACTGCAACCAGAGATCTGTTCAGATATTGGACTCAGATATCTGTGTGTGTGAAGTGGCCTTAAGAGAAAAGGAATTTACGGTGAGTACACAAAATTCTCCTTTTTAGATGCAGACTAACAAGCAGATCCTATTTGATGCAGGTGTTGGTTTTGGGAATGGAAATGGACAGGGTGATTCCATAATTTTCCCCCCTGCTTGGTCTACAAATGTAACAGTTACTGGCTAGCACTTTTTTTTTTTTCAAGATTTCTTTTAGGCTGGTTTCTTACTGCAGTTTTTTTCCTGACCAGGCTTCGTCCGGTTTGTGTACCAAAACCTGGAGAGGAACTTGCAGAGAAAAAGTATAATTGAAAGACTGACACCTGTTCTGGGTTTTGGAGACCCTACTGGTTTTGACACACAAACCTGATGGAACCTGATCAGGGAAAAAAACTGCAGTGTGAAACCAGCCGCTTCACTCACACACTTTTTTTTTTTGCTGTGTATTTTTAAGCACAAGCTCATCACAAATCAGGAGTGGGTGATTAGAAACAAGTGCTCCACTTATATGTTTATTAGACCTTTCCTCTGTGTGTGCCACTCCCGGTTTTGATTGTTCCACTCCTGGCTTTTTTTGAGCTTGTGCGTAAAAATATGCAGCAAAAAAAGCAGTGTGTGAATGGGGCCTTAGTGTTTCTTAAAGCCATAAAGTTGCCATTTGAAATTACTTTAGTTTTGTGCAATGTCTGTGATCTGCTTTTTTTCTACAAAATTAAACAACTGAATGGACATCCACCGAGCCAGGTGATTCCATAATTTTTGCCAGGAGTTGTAGAAAGCCTGGCATGACACTCTAATGATATCATGACGGGCATCCGAATTAGAAAAAGGCATCTTGTCAATCTTTTTTGTATAATTCTAGTGCATTTCTGCATTGTTCATTCTGTGTTTGCCTTCACCTTATTCTAGACATGCTTATTATACCTTTTGTCCTTGGAGGCAATATTCACTGGTGGCCACAAGATGGCAGTATTTGATTAGCTGAGAATATGAACTGTTGCTGGATGGGAATAAAATAAACCCAATTCATCGTGGTACATAACGTCAATCAGTTATTTATTTTCCAATGTGCAGATGTCTGCATTTTATTGAAGAATGTTCTGTTCACTGGAGATGGTTTTCATTAACTTCTCCTAAAGGTCATTGCAGTGGCTGTATATAAAATATATTACTTGGCCACTGATTATAAAGTGCAGATTTTGAATAGGATGTAATCATGAAAAAGGTGATAACTTCCAGCTGATATTCATTGTCACCATTGCTCCCTAGGAATACATGCAGTGCGTCACAGCTGTAGATGGTGAGTGGTTGGCAGAACTAGGTCCTATGTTTTACAGCATCAAACATGCCGGAAAGTCGAGACAGGTGAGTGTATAGATGAATCAGGGGTGTAATGCAATAGATAATACACAATACTAAGTAATAACAACTAACGTGTTCTATAGGAAAACAGACGCAGGGCAAAAGAAGAGGTGTCTGCGATGGAGGAGGAGATGATGATGGCAGAAGAGCAACTGCGCTCCAGAAGAGAGGAACAGGACCGAAAAAGCACATTAAGCAGCTCAAGGTGTGTTACTATACTGGGGAATAAGTGTTCCAATGTAGGAAATAATCACTATACTGCAGTAAAATGCTTCCACCCCTTCGTTGCCCATCTGTCAGCAGGCAGAGTAATCATTACTCGGGTAACTGGAGCATTCCTGACCGCCATCAACCAGTGATGGTGTGTTTACACGTCGCGATATCGGTGTCCAACTCCGAGCAAAAGTCACGTGGTTCGTACGTTGGACCCTATATCGTTCCTGCGTTGTATGGTCTGAATATCCGATATGATGCAGAAACAATGGCAAACCGATATCGGGGGTCGAATGAGCGTGCTATTCAACCGCCCGATATCGGATGCCGGTTGTAGCCACATCGTCCCGTCTGACAGCCCAACTCCGATGTGTACTGCCACGTCACCCATTCACTCCCATGTTAAATGGTCGTTCCTGGGTTGGGGGGCGTACACATCGTCGGGACGTTGTATCCCGATATCGGGCTGTCTAAACCGGCGATGCGATGCAGGGAAAAGTGCGCTCACAAGTCGTTGGCGCCGATATCGGGACGTGTAAACCCACCATGAGACCTAGCCTTGACACCATTTTATTCATGAACTTGATTACCTTATTTTTTGGACTATAAGATGCACTTTTTTCCCCCTCCAATTTTGGGTGGAAGTGTAGGGTGTGTCTTATAGTTGAATGTAACATGTAAGGACTTGCTGTGAGGAGGTGGCAGTGGTGGACTGGGAGCCCAGGAGGTAGGAAAAGGTCTCTGCTGCAAAAATCCAGCAGGTAGGAGACCCATGTAGGCCCGCTGATTAAAGTACTCTAATAGTCCCTACTCTGGGAGAGGGTCCCCATACCCACCTCTTAGTGCTGAGAAGAGGGTGTGGGGATCACTCAGTAAATTAATATTTGTTTACTTTAAACATTGGACCCATGTAATTTCCCCAGCTGCAGGATTCCTGCAGCAGCTGGGGAGATTGTGTGTCTGGTGGGGAATGAGGTGGCAGAAGCAGGAATTACTACAGTCGAGCCTGGCCCTGAGGGAGTGCAGATCACTGCAGTTACAGGGCCAGGTGGGTCAAACCTGAAAGCACAGCGCGGTCTGTGCTGAATGCTCACATCTACTTAAAGGGAACCTGACCCCTCCAAATCACCCCCAACCCTATTATCTGTCCCGGCACCCTAACATATCAGTTATCATTTCGTGCTCCTTTTCTATGAAAAAAAAAAAAATGCGCTCTGTAACATTGGGATAATCAACAATATACACTTACAAATCTGAGACTTCTTGTCCCTGAATAACTCTCACAGGGCGTCCCCTGTGAGACTCTAAGCCCTCCCTAGGTGCTCATTTTCACGCCCCGAATGATTCACCCTCTCTATCTCTGTGCTGCTGTGATGTGGAGCTGAAGGCAGGACTAATGATTTGCATTCTGTGAGTGATAGAGAGGGGGGAGGGTAAAGCCTGCACAAGTAAAGCAAACCGACAGAGAGAGGGGTGGATCCTGGAGCTTGCAAAACAACACGCCCTGGTGACTAAAGAATAATTAGCCCCTGCTAATTATAATCACTAATTAGTGAGTATTAAAACGTTTTTATGCACTTTCACAGGATGCTTTTAGGAGACAAAAGAAGTGTGCGATTAGTGATAGGATGCTGCAGAGACATGTTTTAATAGCTTAAGAGGCGTTCTGGAGGTGACAGGATCCCTTTAAGGACAATTCAGTGATGTGATGAAGAGGCAGGGCTGGAGCAGCACATGACAGCACAGGGCCCTCCCTCTTCATTGCATCAACACAGGTCCTACAGCCACCACACTAGAAGTAAGGAAATGCTATCTAGACCAGGAGGACCTGTGGTGATGTAATGAAGAGGGAGGGCTCTATTCTTTCATGTGCTGCTCCAGCCCTGCCTCTTCATCACATCACTGAAGGTCCATAAGTAGATGATATACTCCCTTGTTCTAACTTTGCTGGTTGGCTGCAGGACCTGCAGTGATGTGAGCATACCTTGTAGAAATAAAAATTAAATGTTTTTAAATTATAGCACATAAAAAAGCACTCCACCACTCCTGTGGTTAACTATAACATCCAGCATGCCATAGGCTCTACAGGACATGCTGGGAGTTATAGTTCTCCCATGGGATCTTAAAGCAGCACTCAAGTGTGTTTTTTTTCGGCACTGGAGTAGTGCTTTAACTATAAGCCCTGTGCCCCAATTCTTAGTATGTTACTTTAGTGCCATCACTTTGGTCCCGCAGCACCATCTTCTGCTTGTAACTTCCAACTAAATAACATATGGTTAGTATGTATAATTGTATGTTATTAAATATTTTACCACTTTTTTATTTGTGCTTCAAATTTTTTTCTCCTATTTCCCACTTCTCAAATCTGAGTGTGTCTTATGGTCCTATAATACGGTATATTGCTCCAGATTCCACAGTTTTTCAAAAGTCTGTGTAATTTGTAGTTACGGAGTTCCATTTCTACCATCATTGGATGCAAATACAGTAAATGATGACACCTATGTATTTACTCAATTAGTTTTGCTTAAAGGTTGTTTTTTTTAAATTCTACAAAACTTGTTCCTAAGGTCAGAAATATTTTTGGAATAATTGCTGTGGATGTCTCTCCATATTTGAACTTGACAGTCCTCTCCATCAGTCACTGCTGAGGCTGGTGATTGGCTGCAGTGGTCCAGTTACTGTTTGATGGGTCATAATCACTTCCAATACAAGTGGGGGTGGGATTGTATTATTTCATAAAATACTCCACCTGGGGATATGTCCAATACCCCATTCATCAGCACTTTTAACTTAAATTTACTAATGTTTTTTACCTCCAGGTCTTCAAAGATTTACACCCCAGGAAGGAAGGAACAGCTGGATCCAGGGACTCCCCGACGAACTCCTGCGCGGTTTGGCTTGTGATCGCATTTCTGTATTTAATTGTCCTTCAGACCCGATCCGTCTCACTGCTCGACAAACAAGTCTCCCCTCAAATAATGACACTTCTGGGCCTCGTGGAATATCAATTTCTTGGCTGGGAGGGGGAGGGGTGGGTGTCGATCCTACCATTTTATTGTAAAGTGGAATCTTGTTATTTTTAAGCAATAATGTATCTTTTGATGGTGTCAAGGTGTGGAATATTTATTTTTACGTTCTGATGAGACGTGGAACGATGCCTCTAATTACTTCAGGACCCTGCTCAACATTATAGGCACTTAGATATATACAGCCTGGCGTTAACATGATAATTAACTCCTAACGAGTGTTGTAATGTCATAGGCAGTCCCACAACAAGTGGATCAGTTGGCTTATCGGCAGCTCCCTCTGCTTGAAGCCAATTTAAGTGCTGTATATTGACTAAAAGGCAACTGTTAAATGCTGATTATTGATTTTCCTGCAATGCTGACGGGATGAAGTGCAGCTGAGGGATTCTGGCTGGGCTCGGCTGTGTGCACAGGAGAGTTTTGTCATTGCACACCATATACCATAAAACAGCAGGCTGATACTTTACCCGGGATCAACCATTACATTTGTCGTTCCAGGCTGCTGTGAATGAACATGTTTCCCAAAGATGTTAGGATCAACAGCGGGCAGAGACTGATATAGAAAGAAATAAAAACTAGCAAGTGATTGAAAAAACCTCTTTAGGATTAATTTATTATAAAATAGCAGTATAAATATATTAAGTGACATAAAAAAAGTGGACCAATGTAAACTAGTGCAGTGATTGTGCTTTTACTGCTGCCACTGGCAGAATTATTTATAATTTTCCATATCCAGTTGGAGAATTTATTACATGATCAGGTACATAGTACAGACACTATTATGGGTCCAGGTGACCTACCAAACTAACATCCATCTCTTGTCCCAGAAGCTGTTAGTTTGGGAGTTGATACCCACAGTTGGGTAAGTGTAATGCTGCCATATAATGCTTGTGATATTGGCTTTTATGCAGCTCCTGATGATTAAAGAAAGTCATGGCACATTACCAATATAGTAGGTGCTTATAACCAAGTGTTTTCTTCCAATGTTTAGTCTAAATTCAAGTATTTCACTAAAGGTAAGAAAATATTATTCACAGTAATGTGGAGTTCTATTCTGTCTGTACTTCACGTGAGTGACAAGAATAGATGCTCTGACGTTTAGACAGGTGCATATGATAGAGAGCAGGTTGACTGTCCACATCTTACACATACAACAAGGAGATTGTTGTGTATAAAGGAATGATAAGATCGTAGCTTCTATACATTCAACATTTAGGCTACAGGCACTCATTGAGCATTTGGTCAGTATTTTACATCAATATTTCTAAGACAAAACAGCTGTAGAACAATCAGAGGATAAGTAAAGAATGAAAAAGTGGGTAAAATACAGAAGTGGTGTTTTGGCTTACAATTACAGAGGTTAAAAAAAAAACCCTCAAATAATCTTCATTGTGACGCCAGATCATCAAGAACCTCCACGTGGCTTTGTCCTTAGGTTTCCAGCACTCGTGAACGCTCTTCTTGCAGAACGCAAAGACCTGTAAAAACACCCAATCAGTAAAAAAAAAAAGACTGGAGACCCTAAGAAAGGTACAACTCCATGGCTCAAAACTCACCCCATGTCTGCACTGGGATACTGGTGCTCCAGGTCAGAGGTACGCAGAGGAAGCTAGAATTAACCACAAGTAAGAATTTTATGAGGAGTCAGTTCATGGGGTCACTTTAGTCTAAGCCTACATTCAGAAACACAGTATTCCAACTGCAAAACTAAAACGCTATTCAAAAAAAGCATCACCTATTCACACTGTGCATTTTATCCTTTTTTTTTGTGCCGTTTTATTTTAATCCTATTTAGAATGTTCTGCATGGAAAAGGCGGATGAGAAAAACACCACAGAAACTAACATGCGGATCAGTTTTCCAGGAAAAAAAAAACTGATCACACCACAAATCCCTGTCTGAATTGCAAAAAGTGAAAACCCATAGACTTTGCTGGGTTTCCATTTGAGTGATCCGAGTTCTGCAGTGCACTACAAAAAGTGGTGTGTCTGAATGTAGCGTAAGACTACTGCTTCTATTTCTATAGTTTTATCATTTATATCTCAAGATCAGCACAACTGTACAATTTAACTCAATGTTTGTTAGTAATACAGTGGAACCTTAAAGGGTATGTCACACGCGTCAATATCGCCTGCACGATCTCGGCTGCACGTGACGTTGCAGCGATATTGATGCGTGTGACATACTGAATCAACCAGCGATAAATCGCTGGTTGATGATCGCCAGGTTTTAGAATCTGTCCTAAAACCTGGCGATGGTCGCCCCGTGTACACGCAGCATTGCTGCGTGTGACACCGGGAGTAGCGATATTCCAGCTCCCAGCGCCTCTCACAAGCGCTGGGAGCTGGTATCCAAGGTAAACTGTGGGTATCTAGGCAGCGCGCGCTGCCTAGATACCCGACGTGTACCTTAATTACCAGCCTCCTCTGCTCACGGGCTGGTATCTAAGGTACACAGCGGGTAACTAGGGTCCCTAGTTACCCGCTGTGTACCTTAGATACCAGCCGGTGAGCGGAGGAGGCTGGTAACTAAGGTACACGTCTGGTATCTAGGCAGTGCGCGCTGCCTAGATACCCGCAGTTTACCTTGGAGACCAGCCTGCTCCCGCTTCCAGCAGGCTGGCAGCGGGAGCAAGACATCGTGGAAACGATATTTAAATCGTTTCCACGATGTCTCTGGTCCATTGATCGCTGGTGAGTCTGCCTGTGTGACAGCTCACCAGCGATCATCCGTCAATGTCGTCAGCAATCATCTCACTGACGACATTGACACGTGTGACACCCCCTTAAGAGCATCAAGTTGCAGGAAGGTGCTCGATAACTACAAAGCCATTTTTCCCATAAGAAATCCTTGAAATACAGATGATTTGTTCTACAAACCAAAAATATTTACTGTATTCATACAAAATTACAGTTCTGAAATTAATTGCAGTTCTATGGTACATACAGTATACTTATGTACAGGAAGATAATCAGCGTACCGTCACACCTGGCTCACCTTTTTGGTGCCCCCCCCCCCCCCGAGCCACGGAAAAATGGTCTTGCATGAAGCCAGTCCCTGGTGCAAAAAAGGTTGGGGACCACTGAATTACAGTACCTACAGTTGGTGTAGTAGTGGTGTCACATGTACAGTATCAATATGGAGGACTCCATGTTCTAGAAGCGTTACTAGTACTGTATCTGCGCAGGGAGGGAGAGCTCAAATCTTGCTCTTCTACAAAGTTACAATTTATTAAATGTTAGCCTGTCTTGTAAAATGCTCTCAGACCAAGTTAATTGTAATCCAAGGCTCCACTCTGTTGGTAAAAATAACTTGACATTATGGCTTCAGATTGTCACTGTCTCACCTTGTACCGCTCACTCTCTATGCGTCGCTCGTCTTCTAGATTTCGCAGATGTCTGTTCTCTTTCTTCATTTGCTCCATTACCTCCTGCATGTGGCTATAAGAGGTACAATTGTTAGGTTACCTGGCACAACTCCAGGGTGTTATTAATGCATGGATATAATTAGGCTCTGTGATTAAAAGGCTTGTGCCGGTAGCTGGCTATGTCCCCATGTAGTATATATGAGCACCTGGAGTTTACCAGACATGGTGCACAACCATGAGACATTACTGTGGTTCAGCGCTGGAGGGATCCCCTCTCCCTGTGTGAGGTCACGTCCTTATATGGACAGGATTATTGCCAATGAAACAATCCCTTTAATTTCAATGGCATTCATACTCTTTTGTATGTGTTGTTTTTTTTTTTTGTTTTTTTTTATGAAAAATGGGTACATATCAGATTTCCTATGATGGAGAGATGAGACATTGTACATGACCCAAGCACACAAGTGACAAATCTACAATATTTAAAAATTTTAAAAAAAGGCCGCATTGCATGCACTGTTCTTGACTGGGATATATATTATATATTGTACAGTCCTATTGTCAGCCACAGTAAAAGAAGGATTATTGGATATTCACCGAAAAATCTTTTTTCTGAGCCCTCATTGGGGGACACAGACCATGGGTGTAATATGCTGCTGATGAGGCTGACACTAAGTAGACACAAAACAAATTAGCCCCTCCTCTGCAGTATACTCCCTCATACTGACTCAAGCTAAAGCCAGTACCAAGCAGTAATATACTGTGGTTATAACCAGAGCCCTGGGGCACACAGAAACTAGGGCAGGAATGGAGGTTTACAAACCTTTTTATTAAACACATGTTTCAACAGCACATGCTGTCTTCATCAGGTGGATTTACAAAGCACTAGGAGAGAAACAATACATAACATATACCAACAACTCATAAAGAAAGAACTCCACGTATCCCCGACAGGTTTTAGTAGAGTTGGGTGCTGTGTCCCCCCAATGAAGGCTCAGAGAAAAAGATTTTTTGCTGAGTACACTAAAATCCTTCTTTCTCTGTTGCCTTATTGGGGGAAACAGATCATGGGACATCCAAAAGCAGTCCTGGGTGGCAGACCAGAAACTACACAGATTCAGAAATATTAACTGCCAACAGTAACCAAAAACAAGAACACAGTTACCTCCCCTAGAGGTGAGTGACCGCTGCCTGCAGAATCTTCCTTCCCAGGACTGTGTCCGCCAAAGCCTGGGTATGGGCGCTGTTATGTTTTGAGAAGGCAGGCTGGACCAAGTTGCAGCTCTACAAACCTGATGTGATGATGTCTGACCGAAGAAGCACCTACAGCCCTTAAGGAATGCGCCTTGACACGCTTTGGGGACTGATCTACCCCTGAGTTTGTTAGTTTCCTGAATCGCAGATCTTACCCATCATGCAATTGTAGACTTAGGAAGGGCATGTCGGCCTCTATGACCTTCAGGAAGAATGAAGAGCGTCCATCTTCCTGAAGGGAGCAGTATAGTATACAACCTAGGTGCCCAGATCCAACGAATGCAGGGAAACCTCCCGACTGTGGAAAGGTGCCGTTCAGGTGAAACTGGGAAACCACCTTCAGAAGAAAATCCGGCATGTGTTGGAGAACAATCTTGTCCTGGTGGAAGACAAGAAAAGGCGACCGACAGGAGGGTGCTACCATCTCCGAAATTCTCCTGATGGAGGGGATTGCTATTAAAAAAAAAGCCACCTACTAGGAGAGATGGTAAGTGAGATTTCTCTCAAAGGCTCGAAGGGAGTCCCTGCAGAACGTTCAGGACCAGATTAAGGTCCCATGGATCAAGAGGATGTTGGTAGGGAGACGCCAGATGGGAGACTCCCTGAATGAACGTCTTGACCTGGGAACGGGAGGCAAGGCGTTTTTGAAAAAGAATTGACAAGGCAGATACCTGGCCTTTCAAGAAACTTAGAGCCAAGCCTGCATCCAAACTGGATTGAAAAAAAACCCAAAACCACTGGAATGGAGAGAAAACCAGTGGGGAATAGCCATGACTCTGACACCAGGAAAAAAAATAAAAAAACACGTTCTCTATGTGCGATGGTAAACACAAATAGAAGATGGTTTTCGTGCTCTGATCATAGTTTTGATCACACCGGGAGAAAAACCAGCGTCGGTCAAGACCCAGATCTCAAAAGTCAGGCCGCCAAAGTCGGGGGGAGGTGATAAAGGAAGCCCTGAGACAACAGGTCTGGCCGATCTGGGAGATGCCAGGGAGTGTCCGCGAGGCGATGAGGTCAGTCCAGGGCCACGAGGATGACCGTGACCTGCTCAGCCTTTTATCTTCCTCGCTTTCCTCGTGATTAATGGGAGGGGTGGAAAGATGTATGGGAGTCTGAACCCTCCCCATGGGAGAATGAAAGCGTCCACCCCTATAGTCAGAGGATCGCGAGATCGCGCCATGAACGCGGGGACCTTGTTGTCCAGCCGAGACACCATTAGGTCCACATCCGGAGTCCACCAACTGTCGCAGTTTTGGAGGAACACCTCCAGATGGAAGGACCGAATGGAATCCCTGACAGCTGAGAAAGTTGGCCGCCCAATTCTCAACGCCGGGAATGTGCACCGCCAAGATAACCAAGTTGTGCCCTCTCTGCCCAGTAAAGAATCTTTTGCACTTCACACATGGCGGCTTTGCTGCGGGTGCCCACCTGGTGGTATACTACGGCCGTCTCATTGTCAGACTGCACCCGAATGGGTCGGCCCACCAGGATGTGATGGAACCTGCGCAGAGCCAGAAGGATAGCTCTTATCTCGAGGACGATAATCGGAAACAAGGTCTCGGCGGTAGTCCACCTCCCCTGCCCAGGAGGCTGGCGTTGGTGGTGACCACCCTCCAGTGTACCAGGAGGATCATCCCCCCGTTCCACGCGAGTGTCTCTGACCTGGGGACTTAAGCGGCACTTCCAGTCCAGAAACAATGGATTCTGGTCCCAGGCGGCTAGTAGTGCCAACTGTAGGGGCTGGAGATGCAGTTTGGCATACAAGAATGCCTCAATCACCGCCACCATCATTCCCAGAACTTTCATCCCAATTCGTATGGAATGCAGGGTTGGACGCCCAAGGGTGAGAGCGCTCTGACGGAGGGAGGTTGTCTTGTCTGGTGGGAGAAAGACCCCCCAGGAAGGTAAGGCGCAGAGTCGAGTCAGAGAGTATTTGTTCAGATTCACGATCCAGCCCAGGTGTGAGAGAGTATCAATTGTAATCTGTACACTCTCGGCACAAGCCCCGAAAGATGGGGCTTTTATCAATAGATCATCCAGATAAAGGAGGACTAAGATGCCTTGAGAATGTAGAATGGTCACGACAGCCGCTATGACCTTCGTAAATACTCTGGGCGTAATGGCCAGGCCAAATGGGAGAGCCGTGAACTGAAAGTGATTTGACTATACCCCAAAACAAAGGAATTTTTGATGGCCAGGAAAGATGGGAATTTGGAGGTAGGCGTCCTGGACCTCGAGAGATGCCAGGAACTCCCCTCCCTCCATAGAGGCTATCACTGACCAAAGAGACTCCATGCGGAAAGGAGTCAGGATGGACCTGTTGAGGAGCTTTAAATCTAAAATTGGCTGGACAGAGCTGTCCTTTTTTGGTACCACGAAGAGGTTGGAGTAGAATCCCTTGAAATGCTCGTCCTCTAGGACGGGTGTGATTACATCGTCCTGGCGAAGCAAGTCGGTTGCTCAATGGTGTGCCCGCGCAGTGGGCTTCAAGGAACTGCGAACTCTAATCTTGTATCCAGAGGATACAAGATCCTTGACCCACTCGTCCTCTAATACGGAGAGCCAGACTTCGCAGAACAAGAGTAGACAGCCGCCTATTCTGGTGTTGCTCTCCAAGAGGGACCGCGAGTCATGCCACCTGAAACCTGTGGGGTCACATGATCCCTGGTTTCTGGCCTGCTTAGAGCGAGAACGCCAGGAGGGATTTGTCTTGTAAGACACCTGTCCTTAGGGGGGAAACTATCGGATCTGGAAGTTGTCTGAGGATTGGCCCACCCACTTAATGAACGAAAAGAGTGAAAATGAACTGGCTGACATCTGGAAAAAGAATATTTAGGTTTGAGTTGCGGGAGGGAGGTGTTTTTAAACCCCCACCCCCCCTCGCACTCCCTGTGCTTTTGTATTATATCCTGAAATTTGGAATGATTTGAGTAGGACTTATGTGCACACTTCGATTTCTTGAAGGAGATCGGGTGCTCCTGTGCAGTAGCGGGGTTGTCCTCTACCCTTAACGTCTGGTTGACCGCTGTAATAAGGCTGTCCACCATTGCCTGTGTGTCAGGGACAGCAGTGTCAAAAGCTGTGTCCCCATCGGAAACAGAATTCGAGTTGGAGATTTCTCCAGGAGAACGAGGGCCGGACTCAGGGGCCACAGATGGGAAGGCCTGAGAAGGGCTGGGGAACGGGCTCCTGTGGGTCCGTTTACTAGCCATTTCAACAACTCTAACCAACCTGCGACCACAATCAGAGGAGGAATCTCCTGAAATGGGGGGACTGTCCAGAGTACCTGTGGAAAGCCCTGCGGACTAGAAAGGTGCTTTAGGGCCTGGACAAAGGTCTGGCAGACCTTTAGGGCCAATGACGATACCCACTCCGGGTGATAGCTGCACTGGGCCACGGTTCAGAGGGGGTCTGTTGGTCCTGCTCCAGGGTACATGGGGTGGGAAATCCACGGGGCAGCCTTTACCGGCACATTATACTGTTAACATAGGAAACCGTGTGGTCCTTGGTGGGCCGAGACTTATTAGAGTTAGGCATAGTTATAATGAAAAAGTGCTTCCTCTTGCAATACCCAGGCCAACGTGTCTGCTGAGTATCAGCTTACCACGTCCAATGCAGACTGTGGCAGGCCTTGTAGAAGCTGCAGTGATGTTCTTCTAGCAGCTGCAGAATCCACTGATGCAGTGCTGTGCGTGCAGATGCCTCCAGGCCTGGGACGCTCTGGTATATGTGACCGCTATAGGAGAAAATGGCTCCCTGGGACCCTGGGAGGAGCAAATATTGAAGGAACTCCGGCACCAAACTTGTTGCAGTTAAAATTCCAGATCTTTATTCAGACATCCTTAAAAGCATTAGTGGGGTACGCAGCCCCCTACCTCCACGCCTGACGCGTTTCGGATACAAAATCCTTAGTCTTAGGCATGCTTGCAAATGTGAACATCACATATTTATAGAGAAAATAAAAGCATTCATACCACCCCCTATCACATGTGCCATCATTCACCATTAATTAAGATCTGGATAAGTTGCTTTTCAGCAGTCTTTTCATTTTAACTAGATCAATACTGGACTAAAAACTGCTAACTTGATATAAACAGATAAATATATTGCACTAGTAGATATAATATAAATCACTTTTGTAAAAATTCATACAATATTACAAAAATATATGAATCACATTGAGTGATAAGGTTCCCCAAATAACTCGTTTTTACAGAGTATGCCAAAAAATTGAAGAAACATACCCACTCACATGAAACACAATTTCTTTATACCCATGCAATACATCATTTTTACTCTTTGGATACAGCTTGTTACATCTCAGGTAAGCTCACTGAACATGTCTCAGTTGACTCTTTTCTCACCACATCTACTATTATTATTCTGCAAAGGACAACCAAGGATAGTGTTACTATTGGTTTCTACATAGTTCTCCCCTATATATTATATTCACCTTAGGAGCATGAAATTGCGTCACTACAAACATCTAATAAAAATACATTAGATCCGTGCGGAAATTTAAACCTTCGGGGAAGCGAGCATTCAGCGCTAAAATCCAGCGCGCTTCCTGACATAACACTGCTCGCTCCCAGTCTCCGCCCCTTACTGGTCTGGGCACCCTATGTATGCCCTTCAATAGAAGTGAATCCATAGCCCTTCCATGAACTTCTAAAAAATGTTTAGATAGTCCTGAAATATTACGACGGCTCAATGCATTATTGGGGTTCGCAGCTGTAACATGTTCACTGATGCGCTTTTTTAGGGACCGCGTAGTGCACCCCACGTAGTATTTCTGGCAGCTTGTACACGTCGCCATATACACTACGTGATGCGTATTGCAATTTATATACGCTCTGATTTTATAGCTCTTCCCAGTTACTGAATTAACAAAACTATCAGTCCTGTCTATATGGCGGCATAGATTGCATTTATTCCCTCCACATCTATATGATCCTACATGCTTCAACCAAGTGGGGGTTTTCGGCTCACTTAAGAACATGCTAGGTGAGAGCATGTTCCCCAAGGTCCTAGACCTCCTAGGCACACACCTGTACCCTTCGCTCAAGATTTTAGATAACTTTTCGTCCTGATATAACATGGGCACATGTTTTTTGATAATAGCCACAATGTCATAATAATCCTGACTAAAGTTAGTAGAGAAAGTTGGAATGGTAGATTTTTTACTTTTTTGACTATTTTGTCGGGAAATGTTATTTACATGGGATTCTTCTTCTACATTATCAAGTAGGGACTCCCTTGTTCTTTTCTTTACCATATTGTGCGCTCGCCGGAGTTCCTTCAATATTTGTTCAAGTGAATGGGAACCAGCCATTACTTCGAGCACTAACAGCCTCTGGAAGCCGTGGTGAGCAAAATACCCCCTTCCCCTTCCCTTATACTAAACCCTGGGAAGAGGTGTGTCCTCAGAGGGGCAGAGTGAAAAGAGTGCGCAGGAAATCTTGCTCTGTGTGAGAACCACAATATACGGTCAGGGATGGAGGCGGGGCGAGAAGGAGCAAAGGCAGAAACATAAACAGCCTAGGCCACAAAGCCTGGGGCTAAATAAGGAGCAGAATCCGCCGTGGACGCACGCCGTGGGCACTTACCAGAGGTGTGCGTTCTGGCAGTAGAGACGCCGAATAGGGTGCGCATAGCCAGGGAGGGGGGGCCCATCGATGTCTGAATTGTTCTCCCCACTGTAGGCAGGGGGAGAGAGCTCCTGTTGTAGGCCCGCTGCTGATGCGGGGAGCCCATCCATACCTCTAACCCTCGCTTCATGGCCGGAGGGAGAGGGGAAAAAAAGACAGGGCAGAGACAACTGGTGGGGCATCTGGGCACCCAAGGGTGACGCAGAGCAAAAGTCCAGCACTGAGAGGAGACGGTGCAGATGGGGGTACTAAGAGGTGACATTTGAAGTGCCCATCTGATGTCCGTAGTCTAGTGGGAAAAAATTAAAATAAGAATAGATCTAAAAATACTAAGTGTGCTCGGAGAAGGAAAAAAATCAGAGACACATCTGCTTCCTGCTAACACTAAGCTTAAAAAAAAAAAAAAAAAAAGGGGGCCAACATTTTTTTGTGTCTACTTACTGTCAGCCGCCTAAAGACAGCAGCGTAACACCCGGGGCAGCCAGCAGATGGGTAAGTATTCCATTTTTTCTTTTGTTTGTCAAACCTTTTCATTACTTTGATTTAGCTTTCACAGTGTATATTAATACACTGTGAAAGGCAAAAGTTGCTTGCAACGTTTTTGTGTCCGGGAGAAAAATCCGAATTGTCCTGGATCCTCCCGGACAGATGGAAACCGGATGGGACATAGCTGCCATCCAGCTCCATCCAGCCCCATAGGGCTGCATTACAGCAAAATCGTGTTCGGGGCTGTCAGGTTCACACTGGACAGCCCAGGACCTGATCTTGCTGTGGTGTGAAACTGGCCTAAGTGCTGCATTTTTCAGCTCATTACAATGGCTGGCAACTGGAAGATACAGCCCAAAAAAGCACAAAATAATTGACAAGGTTTTTTTATAAAACGCATGTGTTTTTGGCACCACTGAAAAACTCAGATAGTGGGCACAGCTATTGGAAAATCATATCGACTTTCATAACAAAACAGTGGCAGAAAACGCAGCACAAAAAACTTACTTGCGTCAGCTGCAAAGCCCGGGGATTACTCAGTAGCCGGGCCGGTTGATTCTTTGGGAGGTCACAGTGGCTGTGGCCCAGTTCCGTGGCCCTGGTCACGCAATGATGGGGGTTATGTACAGGGAATATTGATAGTCTTTTTGTGACGCCATCTGTGGTATTTGGCCAGGGATGGCAGTTTCTGCTTATTTGGGCCTCTGGGGCAGATGGTGCTGCAGCCGGGATGGTGTCCGCTCCCCACAGGTGGAGCGGGGCCCCCAAGGTTGTGGTGATAGGCTATGGGGACGATAGTTATAGTTTGGGTGCAGGACGGATGGCGCGGGAAATAACAGAAAGAAACCAGGGTTCCAGTTTATTTACCGGAAAGATGGGGCTTTTATCAATAGATTGTCCAGATAAGGGAGGACTACAACCCATCAAGAATGTGGAATGGTCATAACTGCTGCCATGCCAATGTGAGATAAATGCGCATAGGATCTTATCCTTTTTTTTTTTTTTTTTTTTTAAAAGGTTATATCGGTGTAAATTAAGAACTGCTCACCTGGTTCAGTTGTGTCACCCACAACCGGTATAGTCGCCTGTAAGATGGCTTATAAGATGGCTGCTGCAGGGCCGCACCTTCACGATAACCGTGGAGACGAATGCTGTAATGGGACCAAATGCCGGAATGCCCGCACTGCCACCAGGAAGCGAAGAGTTAACTGGGCAGATTTTTCTTTAGTCAATCCTACGCGTTTCGGAGCCACTAACCGAGCTCCTTCCTCAGGAAGGAGCTGAGGAAGGAGCTCGGTTAGTGGCTCCGAAACACGTAGGATTGAATAAAGAAAAATCTGCCCAGTTAATTCTTCGTTTCCTGGGGATTCCTGGTGGCAGCGCGGGCATTCCGGTATTTGGTCCCATTACAGCATGACTGCTGCCATGACCTTCGTGAATACTCTGGGTGCAGTGGCCAGGCCAAATCGGAGGGCCGTGAACTGGAAGTGATCTGACTGCTACTTGCTGTAACGTGGTGCAGTCCGGGGGCACTGGTCACCAGGTTTTGGAGTAATCCGGTAAGCATGGAAGCATTCAGTGATTCACTTCGCCAGGTGGGAGTGGAGGCCTTCCTGCTGCGCTCTTATTTCGGGGTCCTGGCAGCCTACGAGCTATCCTGTGACCCTCTTTCTGCTTGCTTGCCTTTGCCCCCTATGGCAGACAGCACAAGCCTATCACGATACCGCCGGGCTGGTGGCGGCTCCAAGCTCTTGCCTTGTTGTGCCGTCGGGTCTTCAGTGTGGTCAGGAGACTTGCAGTCTCCTGCCTTCCAGATTCAGTTGCCGGGACCTACAGTACCCGCGCAAAGCAGGATTCTGGCGTCCTCTGTAGCGCCTGTATGGGGTGGGCTCACTCGCAGCTCTGCTCCCCAGAGCTCTCTCCTACAAGTCCTCTCCTTTCCCTCTCCTCAGACATTCTCCTCTAACCCCTCTTCTGTGCTGGAAACAGGGCAGCTCCCCTGAACTCCCCCTTATAGAGCTCCCCCTTCTGGCCCGAGTCAGGACTGCTGTGTGAATGCTGGTGGTTACCTAGTGTGGGAACCTCCTCCTGTTTCCAAGCATGACATCACCCCCGGTGAAGGAGGCAACATCACTGTGGCAACCGGACTACTGGGGTGCCACACACAGTGGGGACGTAGCCTATCAGATTAGCTCAGGTTACAACACAGTTGCTAAACATCAAAGTGTAGGATCACTGCAAAACCCTCAGAAGTTTGTGCCAAAGAAAGATCTGTCATCTGACTCCACACAGCTCAGTCACAATCTCTGTTAACCCCTTGTCTGCTGGCTCCCCACACAGCCTGTTCTCAGAATCTGTGGAAATACACACACATAACACTGTTCCCCATGAGTTGCTGGCCATGCACACACAGCCATAAAATGCAATTTTTAACAGAGCACAGAACCATGTGAGAAAATAAGTCATGGCAAAAAAAAAAAGCTTTATCTTAGCTGCTATGTGACTCATCATTAACAACCAGTGTAATATTGGGTGTTTTTTCTTCTTCAATGAAATGACATTTACACTTTAATAATATTGATGCACAATAAGTGTAAGGCCCTGTGGCCATGCTATGTAATTTTGCAATGTTCATGTTGTAGATTTTGATGCAGAAATGGTGTAGATTTGTCTAAAATCTGCAAACCAACAGTCTATGGGAATTCTAATGTGTTGTGCCCATGCTGCGTTTTTTTCCACTGCAGAAAAGGAGGAGATTTTGAGTGTGGGAAAATTAGCAGCATGTCAATTAATGCAGCTGATTTTTCAGCCCTTCAAGTCATTGACTTGTTAAGGAAAAATGCGGGGTACAAATCTGCACCATTTCCACACCAACTCCACACCAAGGGAATTGGTGAGTTTTTCTGCCACAAGGTGCAGAAATTTCTGCAACAAACTACTCAGCGTCGGCCCATACCCTGAGAAGCCAGATGAGATCTGCACTGTGAGTAGCACTGCTTGTCCATTTACTTACTCCTTTTCTGTGCTAAGCTGCTGGATTTGCTTATTCTGCTCCAGTATCTTCTCCCCCAAAGTCTTATTGGCTTCTCTGTGGAAGGTATAAAGTGCATTTGAGTCTACACAAAACGTAATACATGTCTAAATCAGACAGAGGGCGACTCTAGTCCTGTCACTCACTTCTGCTCGCTGACCCATTCGTTCACGTTGCACACAACCAACTCGCTTTCATGGTGCAGCCGCCTACAGTCCGACCTCGCGGCCTCTAGGGAACCTCGCATGGTGTCCAGCTGCAGAAAAGGAGTCAGATCATTTTTTTCATATACTTTGACCAGATAAAGCAAGTACAGATGGGCGTGATAATCCCTGCATAGGTATCACCCGACTGCACTAGCCTCAGCCACAGAAGGTCCAGAAGACAAACACTGCAAGGAACACCAAGTAGGACACAGGCCCCTGTGACATCAGGGAGCTCTCATGCACAAGAGTTTCTTTGAAAATGAAAGCAGAAACAGGATTATGACAGAAGCCCTGGTAATAATTTTCTTGTGGCCATCTAATGCAAACAATCTTATTTATGCTCATTGTGGTTTTTTGCAGCATTTATGTTTTTTTCTGCACCAATAAGGGCCCTTTCACATCAGCGTTTTTTTCAAATCGTGGCAGATGCGGTGAAGAAACCGCATCTGCCGCGATTACCGCATACCGGCTGCACTTGCGGCGCGGTTGCGGTAAACGCTATACAAGGTATAGGCGGACTTGCGGCAGGTGCGGCAAGTGCGGTTTTGGCAGGTGCGGCCGCAAAAAAAACTGCGGCTGACAGCATTTTTTTTCGCGGCCGCACCTGCCGCAAGTGCCAAAACCGCACTTGCCGCAAGTCCGCCTATACCTTGTATAGCGTTTACCGCAACCGCGTCGCAACCGTGCCGCAAGTGCAGCCGGTATGCGGTAATCGCGGCAGATGCGGTTTTTCACTGCATCTGCCGCGATTTGAAAAAAACTCTGATGTGAAAGGGCCCTAAGCAGGTTTTTCAGTCATTTATCTGATTGGATGAAAAGTGATGCAAAAATGCTGAAAGAATTGGCATTGCTTTATCTTAGCAAAAAATGTAACACGGATCAAAATATGCATCAAAAAATAAATAAGTGCATGATACTTGAGAAACGTCATCAACTATACACTAAATACACATCATAAAATGCCAGGTGAGAACACAGCCTTACATACTGCAGGTACTTGGTACATTGTGTGATAACAGCATGTGTGAATCCAGCCATAGAATTACACAGGCTAGAATGTCATATCTAAAGAATACAATAATTGTGGAATGAGCTTTTGTAGGACACTGGTTCCTGACTACTGAAATGTGTAAAGAGGCTGGCAATCACCTGTCCCAAAAAGCAAAAAAGAGAATTTTGTTTACGTACCGTAAATTCTTTTTTCTTGAATCATCAATGGGAGACCCAGACAATGGGGTTTAAGGCACTGCCCTCCGGAGGCCACACTAGGTACTACAAGTTTGTAGTAACCGCCCCCTCCGCTTATAAACCCCTACCGCAGGAGATATCCTCAGTTTGGTCCATAAGCTGCGAGGAGACAAACCACACCCGAACCATCGGGGAAAAAACCGTGCACAGACGGTCCAACAACCCGAAACAAACTGTCCCAACTGGAAACAGTCGAAAGGAAAAACATCCAACGGAACAACTGGGTGGGTGCTGGGTCTCCCATTGATGATTCAAGAAAAAAGAATTTACGGTACGTAAACAAAATTCTCTTTTTTCTGATCATCATAATGGGAGACCCAGACAATGGGGATGTCCTAAAGCAAACCCCAGGGCGGGAAAAATTCCTCAAAAAAACGTTTAAAGACACGGTCCCCCTCAAAGGTGGGCAACCGCCGCCTGGAGGACCCGCCTGCCCAAACTTGCATCCGCAGAGGCATGGGCATGCACCATATAGTGCTTAGAGAAGGTGTGTAGGCTGGACCAAGTGGCCGCCTGACACACCTGCAGAGCTGAAGCGCGATGTCGCAAAGCCCAGGAAGCACCGACGGCTCTAGTCGAGTGCGCCTTCAAGCCCACCGGGAGAGGCAGGCCAGTAGAACGGTAAGCCTCTTGAATGGGCGCCTTGATCCATCTGGCCAAGGTCGATTTCGACGCCGCGGACCCCTTACAGCGACCCGCCATAAGGATGAACAAAGAGTCCGAACTCCGGAAGGAGGCAGTCCTGGACACGTAAATGCGTACCGCCCTCACGAGATCCAGAGTGTGGAGGTCGCGCTCAACCTGATGAACGGGAGCGGGACAAAATGATGGGAGAACAATCTCTTGGTTCAAGTGAAAAGTGGAAACCACCTTTGGCAAAAATTCTGCCCGCGGGCGCAACACCACCATGTCCTGGTGGACTACCAGGAAGGGTGACCTGCACGACAGTGCAGCCAATTCTGAAATACGTCTCAGAGACGTAATTGCTACCAGAAAGACCACTTTCTGGGACAGTCGAGAGAGGGAAACTTCCCTCAGTGGCTCGAACGGCGGTTTCTGCAGAGCCGTCAGGACCATGTTAAGGTCCCAAGGGTCCAGCGGTCGCCTGTATGGCGGGACCACCCGAGACACCCCCTGCAGAAACTGACGGACCTTCGGAAGGAGCGCCAAGCGCCTGTCAAACAGCACTGAAAGAGCTGATACCTGACCCTTCAGGGAGCTGAGGGATAATCCCAACTCCAAACCCGACTGTAGAAAAGCCAACAGAGTCGGAACTGACAAGGGCCACGGTGACCGTCCACCAGAGGCACACCAGACGAAAAAGATTTTCCACGGTCTGTGGTATATCTTCCGAGATACGGACTTTCTAGCCCGATTCATGGTGTCAACCACTGTAGGAGAGAACCCCCTTGAGGTCAGAAGCCAGGCCTCAAGAGCCATGCAGTCAATCTGAGGGCCCTGGAATTGAGGTGGAAGAAGGGGCCTTGCGCGAGAAGATCTGATCGTTCTGGAAGAGCCCACCGGTTCCCGCCTGACAGCTGCCACAGATCCGGATACCAGGACCTCCTGGGCCAATCCGGTGCCACTAGAATGGCTTTGTGGCACTCCGTCCTGATTTTCCACAGAACCTTGGGAATCAGTGCCAGAGGTGGGAACACATATGGTAGTTGAAAACTGGACCAACACAGGATCAGAGCATCCGCCCCCAGAGACTGAGGGTCCCACGATCTCGCCATGTATTGTGGCACCTGATGATTCAGCCGCGAGGCCATCAGATCTACGTCCGGGATGCCCCATCTGCTGCAGATGTCCCGGAAGACGTCCGGATGAAGAGACCACTCTCCGGCGTCCATCCCCTGCCGGCTCAGGTAATCGGCCTCCCAGTTCTCGACCCCTGGGATGTGAACTGCGGAGATCAAGCAGTCGTTGTCCTCCACCCAGGATAGAATGCGGTGGACTTCGGCGAGGGCCTGAGCACTTCTGGTCCCTCCCTGATGGGTTATATAGGCGACGGCCGTCGCATTGTCGGACTGAACCCGAATGGGCTGCCCTGACAGGAACTTCTGAAACGCCAGAAGCGCCAGAAAGACCGCCTTGATCTCCAGTACGTTGATTTGCAACGCCGACTCCGACTGCGTCCATAGGCCTTGAGCCCTGTGGTGTAAGAACACCGCACCCCAGCCCTTCAGACTGGCGTCGGTGGTCACCACTAACCATGACGGTTTGAGAAAGGACCGGCCCCGTGACAGGTGACATGGCTGAAGCCACCACTGCAGGGAATCCCTGGTCGGCTGGGAAAGGACCACCAGCCGATTCAGAGAGGACGTCCTCTTGTCCCATCTGCGGAGAATTTCCAGCTGGAGAGGACGGAGGCGAAATTGTGCGAAAGGCACCGCCTCTATTGCTGCCACCATGCGCCCCACCAGCTTCATCAAAACCCGCAGGGATGAGTGCGGCGACAGGAGGAGATCTTGCACTCCTGATTGGATGGCCAGCTGTTTGGCTCGCGGCAGAGACACCAGAGCTGAGTCTGTGTGGAAGTCCATGCCCAGATATGTCAGTGACTGGGTCGGAACCAGGGTTGATTTCCGAATATTGAGAAGCCACCCAAACTGTTCCAGAACTGCATGGTCACTTCCAGGCTTTGCCGACAAAGGCGTTCCGATGGCGCCCTGACCAGCAGGTCGTCTAGATAGGGTATGACGGCATGTCCCTGCACATGTAGGAGAGCCATCATAGAGGCCATCACTTTTGTGAACACCCGCGGTGCCGAGGCGAACCCGAAAGGCAGCGCCACGAACTGGAAGTGTTCGTCCCCCACTGCGAATCGTAACCAGCGCTGATGAGCCGGTGCAATGGGTACGTGAAGGTAAGCGTCTCTGATATCTATGGACGCTAGGAAGTCTCCCTGCGACACAGCCGCGATCACGAAGCGCAGGGATTCCATTCGGAACTTCCGAACCAACACGTGACGGTTGAACAACTTGAGGTCCAGAACCGGCCGAAAAGAGCCGTCTTTTTTTCGGGACAATAAAGAGGTTGGAGTAAAAACCCCGGAACCTCTCCCCAGAAGGCACTGGAACCACTACCCCGTCCCTGCGGAGTCCCTCCAACACCAGATGAAAAGCCTGAGCCTTTTCTGGGGATGGGACAGACCGATGGAATCGGTGTGCCGGCCGCGACGTCAGCTCTATCCTGTAGCCGCGCGAGACTACATCTCGGACCCACCGATCTTGAACGTGGAGTAACCATCTGTCCTGAAATCGGGACAGGCGGCCCCCCACCTGTGGGGCGGCAGGAAGAGAGAGCGAGTCATGCGGAAGCGGGTTTGGGGGTGGCAGCCGCTGCCCCCGTCGGCTTCTTCTGGCGACCCTTGGGGCGCCACTGAGTAGAGGGCTTGCCCCCTCTGTCCGTGCGAGCGGACGATGCTGATGATTGCGAGCTGGAACGAAAGGACCACTGTTTAGGGTCCCTTTTGACTGAATACCGTGGCTTAGGCCTATACTGTGGAATCCTTTATCAGCTTATCCAGCTCGGTTCCAAAAAGCCTGTCGCCAGAGAATGGAAGATTTTGCAGAATCTTCTTTGACGTGGCATCTGAGTCCCATAGACGCAGCCACAACAACCTGCGGATCGCAATAGCATTGGCCGAGGCCACAGCAGAGCGGGTAGCAGTCTCCAAGGTCGCCGTCCTGGCGTAATCCGCATAGGCCCTTGCCCTATCGGCAAGCGCCAGGACTTCTGAATTGGACCCCGCCAGATCAGTGATACCATCCAAGCAGGTGGTAATCGCCTGCAGGGTCCAGACCGTGGCAAAATTAGGGGCAAATGAAGACCCCACAGCCTCATAAGAAGACTTGGCGAGTTGTTCGACCTGTCTATCCGTTGCGTCCTTCAATGAGGAGCTATCAGAGGCAGAGAAAAGGGAGCGTGCCGCAATCCTGGTCATGGAAGCGTCCACCTTCGGGGACTGCGACCACTCATGAAGCACCTCCTGGGGAAAGGGGAACCGAGTGTCCTTAGATTTGCGGACATAACGCCGCCCAGGATGAATCCTGGGTGCTCTGACCACCCTTCCGAAATTAGTGTGGTCCATAAAGGAGCCACATGTTCGAGCCTCCGGCTGTAACCATTGATACACCTCCTTTGGGTGGAGTTCCACCTCCTCAGGGGGTGCCACGAGACGTAGAGTCTCGTTGATGGAGGATACCAGATCCTCCACCCCGTCTGGTGGTTCGGACACAGACTCGAGAAAGGACCCCCCCTCATCCTCGTCACCATCAGAGTGACGCTCCTCCTCAGAGAAGGTCTGGATCTCGGGTGATTCATCTCGGCGAGCCCGCTTAAGGGTCTCGCGGTTGAAAAGGGTGACACCCGGGGTAACTTGAAGGAGTAGCTGGGTTTTCCAGCCTCCTCGTCAGTGTCTCCAGGGATTAGGACATGGAGGACAGTTTGGATAACACAGATTCGTTAATCTTATTCTGTGTTTCCCATGGCCCTGGGATCACCTGAACCTCAGGGTACAGCACCGGAGCTGCAGTCTCTGCGGTGTCAGCCCGGGCATCTGGGTGTCCGCAGTTATTGCAGGACCCCCCAACCAGCGTCCCGTTGCATGTAGCACAGGTAGTGGTTGTATTGCCTGCCTTAGCAGCACCTTTCCTTGCTGAGGACATACCGACAGCAGGGGAAATAAGTCAATCTGGAAACCGGTACACCGGTGGCTTACCGACCGCCAATGCGGTGGAGGGGAGCGATGTGTGTGTGGCCTCCGCAAGGACTCTGCAACGTCTCCCCGGGAGTGTAAGTGCACTCAACCAGTCCCAGCAGGGAAGTGAGGGGAAAATGGCCGCCGCCGGCCAAGCTGCACAGAAAAAACGCGGGAAGCACACACACACGCCCAGCGATGACGTCATCCCATGGGCTGCTCCGCAGCTCTCCAGGCAACCAACATATGAAATCTGGTGCCGGAGCCCGCAGCGCGGGAGATATTGTGCAAGCACTATACCCAGGGCTTCAGACAAAATCTGTAGCCCGCAGCCGCAGCCCCTGTGACACACAGGGCGGTCAGCTATGGTGACCCCAGCACAGGGTACACCGCCAGAACCGCGGACCCCGAGGGTTGCGCGTGGTCTGAGTGTCAGAACACACAAAGTGGCAGACACTACCCCCAGGCACACAGGAGACACACAGAGTACCTCAGTGCCGGTCCGGTCTGTAAGCACCATTTCGGGAGGCCTCGGACAGGGGTTCAGCACCAGTCCGGTCTGTAAGCACCATTTAGGGAGGCCTCGGACTGGGCTGTCTCCAGTCCGGTCTGTAAGCACCATTTAGGGAGGCCTCGGACGGAGCGGAGCTGTGCAAGGCTCCTATCTCCCACTTCCCAGAGCCCCAAGGAAGGATGGGAAGGAGCGCGGCAGTGTACCGGGAGGACACTAAGTGTCCAGGCTCTGGGCCCTCCGGTACCTCGACCTGCGTGTTCCCAAAGGTGAACAGGGAGACTGCCGGAGGTCCCTGACCGGGACCTACCAGTTCTTCAGACGCCATCACGTAAGCTGTGAGAATGCTGTGATGTGCAAGCAAAGAGTGTGATCCTCCGAGCACACTAAGTTTAAAACTGAGGATATCTCCTGCGGTAGGGGTTTATAAGCGGAGGGGGCGGTTACTACAAACTTGTAGTACCTAGTGTGGCCTCCGGAGGGCAGTGCCTTAAACCCCATTGTCTGGGTCTCCCATTATGATGATCAGAAAATGCTCATTTGTCAGGTGCGAAGATTTTTAAGCAAGCTTACAATTCCTCAATATAAGGAGTACATTCCAAGGTGTAAACAGGTGGCCACAGATTTTGTTGGTGCGTGTAAACAGGTCAGTAAACCATCACTGATCAGTAGCCATTGATGGCGCAGATGATATAGTGTAAAGCCAAAATATAGCTGTGAATTGCTGCATACGCCCTAAACTACAACCAGCGCGATGCCCAATGTTGTTCCCAAATTGTGCCATCATAGGGCATCATTGCAGGTGGAGTATGAAGCACAGGCAAGTGGCACAGTATAGCAGCAGGTACACACCTCACTGGTGGCGGCATTGTACTTCTGTTTCAGTTGGTTCAGTGTATTTTGTAGGTCATCTCTCTGCAGGAGGAAAAACAACACAGAATATCTGGTATCCATACTAAGGAAGTGTGGTGATGCTGGGGCTTCTGGTTCTCCAGAGTGCTCTGTACCTCTCTGCCTTCTGTTCGGAGTTTCTCCATGATGGTTGCGAGCTGTTCCTGCAGCTGCTTCACGTCGTCGTCCTTCATCCTGAGCTCTTGCGTTCGCTCCTGGTGAAGCCTCTGCCAGTGCTGCAGCTGATGACTCTGATCTCGCAGGCGGCTCTCACATCCCTCTGCCTACAATAAGATGACAGTAGTGATGGGTGGGGGGGGGAGGGGGTCCAGTCACACCATCTGATTTATGTGGGGGGATCCTCACCTCTTGCTCCTTCTGTCTGTGCAGATCATGTAGAGTGCTCATCTCTGTACTCAGCCTGCAGAGTCGCTCTTCTTGGGCGGCGGCGTTTCGCTCTAGCTCTGCCTTCCTCTGTTGTACGCGCTGCAGCTCATTCCTTACAATGGCCAGTTCTCTGTTGCGCTCATTTAGCTGCTCAACAAACAATGACACAATTCAGCCTTCTCTTCTTAAAAAGGTTGGCACAAATTATACAAAATCAGTCTACATCTAAAATAATGAAATATATTCTTACCCTTTTATCCCTCTACTACACTCCTCCCACCCACCGCCCTTCCTGTGGCACGTCAGTCACAGATGCACCCACCCTGCTCATTTTCTATTTACTTTAGCTGCAGATACACCAGATATGACCACTGCAGACAATCACACTACCTTCAGTAATCTTTTCTCATTTAGAGCTGAGTGAGGCAAGTGATTGTCTGAGCTGGTGTTAAGGGTTCACACTATAATTGATCAGTCAGAAAATGCCCTATAGGGTACACTTAAGAAAAGCAATAGAAGATTTTTGGTACTCATGGTAATGGTGGGTTTACACGTCGCAATATCGGCGTCCAACTCCGACCAAAAGTCACGTGGTTCGGGCGTTGGAGCCGATATCGTTCCTGCGTTGTACGGTCTGAACATCCGATACGATGAAGGAACGATGGCAAAACGATATCGGGGGTCGAATGAGCGTGCTATTCAACCGCCCGATATCGGATGCCAGTTGTAACCGCATCGTCCTGTCTGACAGCCCAACTCCGATGTGTACTGCCACGTCACCCATTCACTCCCATGTTAAATGGTCGTTCCTGGGTTGGGGGGCGTACACATCGTCGGGACGTTGTATCCCGATATCGGGCTGTCTAAACCGGCGATGCGATGGCGGGAAAAGCGCGCTCAAAATGCGCGCTCCCGCGTCGTTGGCTCCGATATCGCGACGTGTAAACCCACCATAACATCTGTTTCTTGTAGCCTTCATTGGAGAACACAGGAAACCAAGATGTGAATTCTACTGCCACCTGGAGGCCGACACTAAGAAAACTTTTTAAGAAAAAAAAAATTGCTGTCGACTAAGCAGCAGGAGAAGCAAAACAAAGACTATCTAAACAAGGGAGGACGCTGTATCCCCAGTGTAAAGGGAAAGAGATTTTACAGTAAGTACCAAAAACCCTCTTTTCTCAGACACCTCATTGGAGGGACACAGTAAACAAATGGGATGTCCCAAAGCAGGTGGGAAAACTAATAAAAAACGGAATATGTAGGTTTTGATAGGCCAAGTATATACTGTTAGGGAGGAGCTGACTTTTTCTTAAGATGTATTCTTAGTGTCAGCATCCAGGAGAAAGCAGAATTCGCCCTACGAATTCCTATGTCCCTCAATGAGGTGTCCAAGAAAAAAAGACAAGAAGGGGAGAGTGCAGAGCACAGGATAGCCTCTGGGTGCCACGAGAATTAAATCTTGTGTCCTCTGGTCATAGTGCCTCCTCACACATGCACATAGATGATGACGGGAGAAAGTGAATCGTGTGTATGTTTTCAAAGGGTGAAAACTGCCAGCAGACTCCCTTTAAAGAAGACCTGGTCACCACTTCAGAAGTGGACAGTTTTTGCACTTACTTTATTCCTGCGCCAATGAAAAATCAGTTTTTTTTAATTTGCTATATCGTTTCAAAAATAGGCCTTTTTAAAAAAAAAAAAAAAAATTTAATAATAATACATAATAATTCAAATTTTCCAAATTTTTCTGGTTTTTACAAGAAGGCATGGCTCACAGGTTTATAACAGTGGTCTAAAGACAACCCCAGAGGATCCTGTGGCGAGAGCCACAACCCCAGGGGATCCTGTGGCGAGAGCCACGACCCCAGGGGATCCTGTGGCGAGAGCCACGACCCCAGAGGATCCTGTGGCGAGAGCCACGACCCCAGAGGATCCTGTGGCGAGAGCCACGACCCCAGAGGATCCTGTGGCGAGAGCCACGACCCCAGAGGACCCCATGAGCCACGCCCCATTTTAAAGACTAAAAATTAAGCACAGAAAAAAAATCATCATCTCTCTGCAATTGTACGATGATATTTTATAAAACAAAAAGCGCAATATTCAAGAGAGCAGCGAGAATAGAACGAGAGCAAAAATGGGCACTTTTGACTTGATGACAAGTCCTCTTTAACCCATTAGACTGTACCTGTTCTCTGGCCTCTCGCTGGCTGCTCTGAGTGGCAGTCACCTGGCTCTTGAGCTCCTGTACACATTCCTGGGCAGCGCTCAGCTCCTGACTTCTGCCTCTCATCGTTTTCTGGGCAGCCTCTTCCTCTGAACGCAGTCGTATCATAGATTCCTCCAAACGCTTAGACTAGAGAATGAGTGAAAAGAGGATAAGGCAGAGGATATACAGTGATCATCAATGTAGTTTTGTTCATTTTTAATTACAGCCTTCATTCTGTAATGCTTTCCATCAGGGGATGTCTTAGATTGTAAGCTCCTTCGAGCAGGGTCACCTTCATTTTTTGCCTTTTTATTGTATTTCCTAAGTTGATTCTATGTTTATTTTATGTAACTACTGTTCTGCATTAGCTTTCTGTACCGTATATATTTCTTATATGTACCGTTGTACTGTAAAGCGCTGCGGAATATGTTGGCGCTATACTAATAGAGTTTTATTATTATTATTAGGGGATTATGCCAGCAATCACCACTAGGGGGAGCTTACAGAGTTTCTTATTGAATCAATGGCTTGTAAATAGATTCCTCTTTGTGGAGTCTGACCCTATGAGGATGTGTTATAAACCTGCTCAGCAAACACCTTAAAGGGAACCTGTCACCCAAAATCACCCTTGTTAGCTGTAAATACATGTCCCTGAAGCATAACACCACAGTCCTACACATCCCTTTGTGGTGTTTTAGTTCAATATGAAAGTGCACTTTAGTCGTTTCAAAACTTACAAAATCCGTGGCAGTGGGGCGTTCCAAAGCCTTCTTGTCTATGAGGCGGTTCCCCTGTGCCGCTGTATTACGCCCTAATGGGCGTTGTTTCAAACTTTGTAGCGCGGGCACGATTCATAATATCGCGGCCGCGACGTCACGGTCATGTGATGCCGTGACGCGTCATTTCCGGGCGGACGGGGCGCTGTTGTCTGACGCGCACCGGCCGACTTCATAAAGCGATCTGCGCATGCGCTGAAGTTGGCCAGTGCGCGTTCACAGACAGAGGCAGGTGGGCAGGCTACGTTGAATCCCCCTCCCTCCCCTGTGTCATCCTCCTTCCCTGTCTCTCGCTCTCTGTCTGTGACCCCCTCCATAACTGTGCCCCCACTGCTTCACTCCAAGTAATAAAAAAAACAAAAAAAAAATGTCAATATACACTAGATATATATAGATGTGGATATAATATATATATATCCACATCTATATATATCTAGTGTATATTGACATTTTTTTTTTGTTTTTTTTATTACTTGGAGTGAAGCAGTGGGGGCACAGTTATGGAGGGGGTCACAGACAGAGAGCGAGAGACAGGGAAGGAGGATGACACAGGGGAGGGAGGGGGATTCAACGTAGCCTGCCCACCTGCCTCTGTCTGTGAACGCGCACTGGCCAACTTCAGCGCATGCGCAGATCGCTTTATGAAGTCGGCCGGTGCGCGTCAGACAACAGCGCCCCGTCCGCCCGGAAATGACGCGTCACGGCATCACATGACCGTGACGTCGCGGCCGCGATATTATGAATCGTGCCCGCGCTACAAAGTTTGAAACAACGCCCATTAGGGCGTAATACAGCGGCACAGGGGAACCGCCTCATAGACAAGAAGGCTTTGGAACGCCCCACTGCCACGGATTTTGTAAGTTTTGAAACGACTAAAGTGCACTTTCATATTGAACTAAAACACCACAAAGGGATGTGTAGGACTGTGGTGTTATGCTTCAGGGACATGTATTTACAGCTAACAAGGGTGATTTTGGGTGACAGGTTCCCTTTAATGAATAATACAGGCCCGGCGTCAGCACCCGGCGCACCCGGGCAAGTGCCGGGGCCCAAATGCTTGGAGGGGGCCCACCGGGCCCCTGAGGGCTAGGGTCACACTTGTGTTGTGACCCTAGCCTGAAGCAAGTATTGTCTGCTGCAGCGCAGAGCATTTAATGTTATGCGCTGCCAGCAACGAGCCCATAGAAACCCGATGTTTACATTGCCAACCAGTGGTTGGCAAGGTAAACATTGGGTTTCTATGGGCTCCAGCGCATAGCATTAAACGCTATGCGCTGCAGCCGAAAATACTGGGGGCTCATTTGTATGGAGGTCATGTGCAGCCTCCTGCAGCTCCGGAGGTCTCCCTCTGTGGGAGCCGACAGAGCTGCACATTCTGTGCTGAGTGCTGACAGGACCTGTGATGATGTCACATGGAGGGGAGGAGTCAGGGCTCACATGATCAGCTCCTCTGTGTATGCAGGATTCTGCTGTGCTGGCCACCATGTCCATGATGCTCAATTAGGTGAAGTTTATGTGTGGGGTCAGGAGGGATTTACAGTGTGAATGTAGCAGAAGTGAGTGTGTACTAGGTGTACGGAGCGGAGCCGAGTGTGTACGAGGTGTACGGAGCGGAGCCGAGTGTGTACGAGGTGTACGGAGCGGAGCCGAGTGTGTACGAGGTGTACGGAGCGGAGCCGAGTGTGTTACGAGGTGTACGGAGCGGAGCCGAGTGTGTACGAGGTGTACGGAGCGGAGCCGAGTGTGTACGAGGTGTACGGAGCGGAGCCGAGTGTGTACGAGGTGTACGGAGCGGAGCCGAGTGTGTACGAGGTGTACGGAGCGGAGCCGAGTGTGTACGAGGTGTACGGAGCGGAGCCGAGTGTGTACGAGGTGTACGGAGCGGAGCCGAGTGTGTACGAGGTGTACGGAGCGGAGCCGAGTGTGTACGAGGTGTACGGAGCGGAGCCGAGTGTGTACGAGGTGTACGGAGCGGAGCCGAGTGTGTACGAGGTGTACAGAGCAGAACCGAATGCTTACAAGGTGTCCGGAGCGGAACTGCATGTGTACGAGGTGTACCGAACGGAACTGCATGTGTACGAGGTGTACGGAGCGGAGCTGTATCTGTATGAGGTATGTGGAGCGTAGCTGCGTGCGTACGAGGTGTATGGAGCGGAGCCGTGTGCATACGAGGCATGTGTACCAGTGGTAGCCCCCCGCAGATTCCGCTCCCGCTCCTATAGTCCCAGCCGCCTTTGCCAGCAGCATTCTTCTCCAGAGTCTCTTCTGCCGCTGTCTGCATTCTGCAGCTCAGCATGGAGGGGCACGATGTTGTCATCACTGTGCTGATATGTGCAGAGCGACCGGAGGAGACCAGAGCAGCGAGAAGAAAGGGGAGGAGAAAGAGATCCGGACGGCCAGACACTCCGCTTGGCTGCGGTGCCACCCATATTGCATTGCGGCTCCATTGAGCTGCTTGCATTATTTGTGCGCTTCAGGATGCTTGCATTTATACCAAGAATCCTCAGACGCACAAAAATGCAACATGTTGCGTTTGCAGGGGACTTTTAAAAAGCGCAAGGGAATGCAAACGCACCTTAGCCCGCTCCTAACAACGTGTGATATACTCACTGTCAGAAACAGCTCTTGATGGTTTCAGAAGTCACTGTTCCTGTAAGGCTGATTTCACATAGGCGTTTTTTGAAAAATGCGGCAGTTGCGGTAAAAAAACCTGCATCTGCCGCATTTTCCGCCTAGCGGCTGCACTTGCTACGCATTTGCGTCAAGCCCCATGCATTGTCTATGGGGCTTGCGGTAAGTGTGCGGCAATATATATATATTATAGTCCGCGATATGTACTAAAGGGGGCCCACTGAGACTTTTCGCCCGGGGCCCACAGAAACCTGGAGCCGGCCCTGGAATAATATAATACTGACTTTAAAAGAAGGCAATCTTCAGTGTACATGTTTAGCATATTGCAGATGTATGGCTGCAGTTGTCGGGTTTTCTGGCGCTTTTCTTTTCTTGCACCCACCTCCTTGGTCTGAGTCTGGATTTTCCGCTGTGTCTGCTGCAGTGCGCTCTTGGTGAGCTCTAGTTGAGCAGCGCTGTCCCGAGCTTCGTCCTGCGTCGTCTGCCATCTTCTCTCTAGCTGTGTATAGCTGCCCTGCAGACTCTGCAATGCTCGATCTCGCTCTGCAAGCTGCAGAAAAAAAGCAGCAATGATCTAGAGCCCTCTACCATGGTATGTATAATGAATGGACGCACATTGAGTACTCACCAGCCGGTCTGAGTGCTTCACTCTCAGGCTCAGCTCTTCCGCCTCTTTCTGCAGCGTGCCCTCACGCTCTTTGCTCTTGTGTAGCTGTCGCTGCAGCTCTTCTTGCCGTAGGTGCTGCTCTTCCAGCTCTGATCTCAGTGATTGCTGAATTGTGTTTTGATCCTGCAGCTATAGGACATTTCTGTCATGCTGTGCCTGCTCTGTGGGCATTCTGGGACTTGTATTACCATGTCAGTTACCTGTTGCTGCAGCGCTCGGCTCTGCTCCTGATCACTCGCCTGCTCCAGCTGCACTTTGCTCAGTGAATGCTGCACTTTCAGAGCTTCTTGAGATGCCGTTTGATGCCTTTTCTTGGCCTCATTAAGCTCCAATTTCAGCCTCTCCACCAGTGTCCTAACCACACAAAGTGATTAGATGACGGATCTGACAGATGGGATGGAGATTATTTGATAATAACGGTACCTGCACTGCTCCACTTCTTCATCACTGGCATTTGCTCGCTCCCTTAGTGTACGCATTTCACTTTCCATCTTGCGCGCTTGTTGCTCCTGTCTTACCACCTCAGCAACCCGCTCGCTCAGCTGCTCTTGTGCGCTTTGCAGGGCGCTCTCCACCAGCAGAGTCTTCTCCTCCTGACCTGCCAGGCCCTGCACTGGACACAGGATTGCAGCCCAGTGTAAAAACTTTCCTCCATTCTGTTTTTACATTGATATTTTGTGATCTTCCACCCAATAGTTGCGCACATTACGTTCAGGACTTATCTGGTGCTGTCAGACTACTGTGACCTGACTTCTCTATATCCCTTACCGGCTTCTTGATGGAGTTTGTAAGCCTCTTGTAATTCTTTCTTTAGCTCTTGCAGTTCCACCCTGAAGGCACCGTTCTCTCGCTCCCTCTGATCGGACTCTTTCTGTGCACTCTGCAGCCTCCTCTCCATGTTACGCCCTGTCTCCAGGTTCCGCTCAATCTCTTGATTGAGGGATTTTATAGAGCTGCGAGCTTGTAAGAGATCGGCCTCTGACTGACGCAGGAGAGCATCGCGCTTCTGAATGGCCTACAAGATGGGAAAAGCGAATGTACGTATGTCCACATAGTAAAAGCTTAGCCTGCACCAGATAAAATAATGGAAGCCGACATCAGGCTCGGTCCTGCCAATTGGCCATGACAGTTGTTATAAATGTAGTCATGGATGGGCAGAGGAATCATCTCTGTGTATAGGAAAATGATTAATCACCAGCCTTCTGTTCTCATTAATATTACAGGTTTATTCATAAAGTATTAAAGCAGCTTTGTAAACAGGAGCTTCTCACGGATTCAGACCACACAGAAATGGAAATTACCTTACCGCATCTTGTCCGGTATCAAGCTTCATTATTAGATAGTCATGAGCCACGGACAGTTGTTGCACTAGTTTATGTTTGACACGCAGCAGCACTTCAGAGACAGAAAACCTTAAAACTGGGGCTGAGGCAATGAGGAAGACTCATCATGGAGGTAGGTCTCCCCACTGGCTTCTCTACCAATCCCCATAGACTTCTCACTCGGTCCCCAACTGGCTTCTAACCCGGTCCCTGCTGGATTCTCACCTGGGTCCTCACTGGCTTGTAGCCCAGTCCACGTTTGATTCTCACCTGGTTCCCCAGCTGGCTTCCCAAGCCTCCCACCCCCACTGCATGGTCCCCTCTGGCTTCCCTCTACCCCGGACCTCTGCTGGCTTCATGCCTGGTCCCCTGCTCACTTCTTGTCCTTGCAGATTCTCACTCAGTCCCCACTTGTTTCTATCCTGGCCACCGCTGGTTTCTCAACTGATCACCACTGGCTCTCTGCCTGGTCCCTCACTGGCTCCTAGCCCAGTCCCTGTTGCATTATCAGCTGGTCCCTGCTGACTTCCTCCCCAAAGTGTCGCCCTATTCTCCCCCCCACCCCTCCCCCCCAAAAAGAAAAAAAAAATGACCGGATGCAAAGTCCTGGCCAAAATCAAGTATGGACACCGATCAGTGATATGCTTCACTGTTCAGTGACTTGATGGGTACAGGACGTTCACTCATCAGGTACGTGACCATTTAGGTTTTGTCCATCTTTTTTTCACTTGATGTGCACAAAAAAAAAAACCTTGAGCAATCACGTACCTGATGAGCGATCACCAATCATGTAGCTGATCAGCACTCAGTGGCAGAAGGCGGTGTGGGCAGGTGGTGGGAGAGGAGGAGGGATTAGCTGGTAAAGAGCAGGGCAGGAACTTTGCTTACAGGATCAGAACAGCAAGTAGGATCAAATGAAGCAGCAGCTGGAGACTTGGAGAGACCTGGGGGAAGGGGGGTGGGATGTCAGACACAAGGTCAGGAGGGGGCTGAGAAAGATGCAGGGGCCTGCAGTGGCAGCAGCGGGCCACAGGGCAGGGTGGGTGATCACGGGGCTGTACAGCCAATCACAGCAATCATAGGCCTTGGGTCAAGTAGGGGTCCCCTCCTACCTTTAGCCAACCCCGGTCTCCTTGGCTATAGGACTGCAATCGCACGATGATGACCCGGTAAGTGAAAGGTTGGAAAGGCACCACACTATGACAAACCTGTACGTCCAAGGTCGGGAAGGGGTTAAAGTACGTTTTCTCAAAAATGCCAGAGCACAATATACAGAGATGGTCTCTGATTGATTATGCCCGTGGTTCTGCCAGTATGATTTAACTCACAAGTTCCCTATTACTCATTTTAAAATGTTGTGGGTGGGAAGACTTAGTAATGCTAGGATAACTTTGTTTCCGGGGAGGAGAGAACATTGTAATTTTAATGCTTCGCTTTTACAAGCAATTTTGGGCAGGTTTTCTTCATTTTTTAAAATTTTATTTTAATTATTCTTGGTGATCAAATTAAAATTCACAAAAAAAAATGATTGTGCAGTAAATATTTTCCTAGTGACTTCCAGATGCCATGTTTGGTGTACCGGGCCTCACCTGCTCCTTGTTGGTGGTGACTTTACTGCTCTCCCTCAGCTCCTCCTGCAGTTTCTGGATCTGCTGCTTCTGATCGGACACCAGACGCTTGTGCTCCTGCCCCTGCATTTCTGTGCTGTGACGTAAGCTACAAACCTCCTTTTCCAGCCGCTCTACGTCTGTGTACAGAGCAGACTATGAAGTAGCGGCTCCCCTACATGAGCCGCCCTGTTATGGCCCGGACTCACCCTTCATGGTGCTGTTTCTCTGCTCTCGCTCCTTTGTTAGCTCCAGTTTTAGTTCATGTAGAAGAGCTTGACTCCGTTCAGTCTCCTTCATCTGCTTCTTCACCTCATCCTCTGAATGGCCAAGTTCCTGAAAACCACAATACAAGGTTAGTCAAGGAAAACAAACAAGGTGAGCTGGACAGTGGTGGCTCCGCGTGTGCTGACCTGGGTGAGCTGACGGACCAGTCTCTCCAGCTCTGAATAACTCCCGTCGCTGTATCTGTGGGAGGCTTTATATGTGGAAAAGTCTGTCTGTAGCTTCACCAGATCTTCCTCTAATTCTACTGCCTGAAAAAAAACAACCCAACACATTTATACTGACCCAAAAATCTCAGACAGAAGTGATCCACTAAACATAAGACTGCAACTGATATAATTATTGTATTTATATAGCAGCACTATACAATTACCAAACTTTTCATATGGATACATTCTCACTGTAGGCTGAAAATCATGTTACATTAGTATAGAAATGGCTAGTGTGAGGTGTGGTCGGATACATACTCACTATGACTCTCAGCTCATACAAAATATGACAATTCCAGTATCTTTCAATGAAGACAAAAGGGATTTTCTTCCCATGTACATGGAAACTTGAGCACCATCAGTATTATATTCCAGAGCTGAACTCAGTCTGAAGTCTTATATCCCACAATTCCTTGCCAACTGCCAGACAATGTGCACTGCCAATCCGCTTGTGTCAATCTGTGTTATAGGAATTCATCTGTGGTCGGGACGGACATATTCTTTAAGCTTAGCGTGTATTACACAGGAGATACTCACCTGGTTCTGCAGCCTTGCTGCATGCTCTCGCACAGTTTGCAGGATTTCTTCGCTTTGCTGCGCTTGCTCACGACTGATGCTCAGATCTGTCTGTGTTGCTTGAAGTTCATGGGTCAGTTGGTCTATGGCCTCCTCACAGCTCTCCAGCTCCGAGCATTTTCCCTCCAGCTCCTGCTGAATAACGAGGAGATCCCCACGCAGAGTGGAGAGCCGGGCATCTCGCTCAGACACCTGGGATCATAGGAAATGGATAAATGACTAAAAATGTATGAGGATATGTGGAAATAGGGTTCAGGCGCTGTAAACCTGCACCTTACAGCTAGAATTGAGGCAGCCTGGACTAATGCACGACCTCCAGATATTTATTGTGCAGGGTCACCAGTGAAAAGTGAAAACAACATTTCAGAGACCCGGTGGGGACTCGATTGCAGAAACATCCACCAATTACATAAAACAAAGGGGGAGAAAAGCTCAAGTGAGTGCTGTACTCCTGTCCCCCCAAGACTGATGATCCATCAGATCTGCTCCTTGGCTTTAGATGGATGTCTCAGCACTCGGACCTCCACTGATCAAAATACATCTATATGACCTGTCAAACATTTTTAAAAAGTGCAGTAACTCTGTGTAATCCTGAAATAGAAATGCCCAGAGCGGTCAGCTGAGACTTCTGGTTTACTCTTCCAGTTTTTAGATTATTAGATGCAGAGCTGATCACTAATAACAGCGGTCAACAATATTCACTTACAGACATAAGGGCCCGTTACATGCTACAATATAATTAACAATATCGTTGGTGCGTCACGGCTTTTGGGGTGGTGCAGCGACGTCGTAACATCATTGCATGTGACACGTAGTTATGACCGACGATAAGTTGTTTGATCGTTGATCGTAGATTTATGGACAGGACCATAAATCTGTCGTTCGTCGTCCTTTGGATCTGCAGCGTCGTTTGTGTAAAACACTTTTCCAACGATCTCATTTGTGACTTCCCCTATTCAGAACTGAAGCACGTAGGCGACCAAACAACCACAAGTATTGTTCGCTTGTCGCGGAATCTTTGCGGAGTCATTCAATATATCTGTATGTGTGACACCTCAGCAGCGATCTCTAAATGATGTCCCAGCGATCTCGGCCAAGCCGGATTGTTGGTCGGATCGCTGAGACATTGAAGAGTGTAACGGGCCGTTTAGAAAATCATGATATCAAATGTTCCACTATGTTGCTGCGATTTTACTGCCGCCTTACACTTTGAGAAATCAATGTTAATATACCCTATGCATGTCATATCCCATTGCCCTTGATGGTGACAGTGTATACATCCAGTTAGTGTTACCTCTTCTCTCATTTCTCGGACCTCGTCTTCCATCTTACTGACATTGGTCTCCAGCTCTCCGGCGCGGCTCACACAGGCCTGGTACTTGCTGCGGTAAAGCTCCATACTGCTGTTGGAGGAGTTGTACAGACTCTCAGCGCTCACCGCCCTCTCCTCTGCCTCCCATAGACTTGTCTGCAGCTTCTGAACCTCTTCATCTCGATGACGCAACTCGACATCTCGCTGCGATACCTGAGACAAAAGTAGAGCGGATCACACAGCACTCATGTCAGACAATAGCTAAAATTAGGCTCTTTGTATACAAGTCATTAACGGAAAGTCAGGAAGCCAAACATCCACTCTGACTCAGACTACTCAATTTCCCTGAATTTGACTCAGACTGCACCCAAAATGGGCACCGACTCAGACTCCACAGCCCTGGTTGAGCTGGCCTGTAACACACTGTTCATCGTTCTGATCCAGAGTTACAGCCCAACATGAAAAATGGTATTAAATCCGTGGTGCTGACAAAGAATCTAATTCAAAGTGATTGATGTAGCATATGGTGGTTTATTTTGGTTATTATTGAATAAACCACCATATGCTACATCGATCGCTTTGAATTGGATTTTTTGGCAGCAGAGCGGATTCAATACCATTTTCCCGATATCCTGCATAGTCGACTTGCCTTGGTGCATTTGGTTGTGGGTCACAACCACACAAGGTGAGCACCATATCATTTTCCCTGCTAATCCTTCCCTCTCCCTGGGTAAGACTCTATTGCATTTTTCTCTTCCACAGCTTATTGTTGTAGAGTTACAGCCTGGAATATATTTCAATGCTGCATTTGCAGGGTTCCTGGTTACTATTGGAAAGGTGCAACAACTTGTCATCCAGTTCACTGGCAGACACTGTTATTACAGCCATGTGTGTTTGAGTCGTATCAAAGAAAACATATTTATTAATCCCTTCATTGGGGGACACAGGAAGACCTTGGATGTATGCCTGCTGCCATCAGGAGGCTGACACTATGCAAAATAACAAAACAGTAACTCTTCCCCAGCAGTATACACCCCCTACTGGCACAAATGCAACTCAGTTTTAGCTTAGGGTCATTCCATGTCAAGTGAACCAATGATTATTACCTCTATATTTTTAATTCTTTTGAGATTTTGTTATTTGATAATAGCATGTCAGACAATGCAAAATGTGAAGAGAAAATTTTTTTAAAAAATTTATTTTTTTTTTAAATGATTTTCAAAGTTCGGAAAAAGTGTGAATTTCGCTGTTGCCTGCCTTTATGTTTCTCCTCATAACTAAGGCTAGGAATAAGATAGAGAGACAAAATAAACACCATTCTACTCAGAACTATACAGGCTTTCACCAGATATGTCACAAGAGGATCTTTGTTAATATTTTACCCATGTGATCGCAAGCGCAAAACTTTAAAACGTATTTACGAAAAATCGGCGCGCTTTAAATATTTCAAAAACTGCCCATGTGTCTGCTTTGCTCTTAGCCACATCTGTACCAAATTTCAAGTTGGGATCGCAATGGGATCATATTTTAACATATTTTACTATTAATAGCGTCAATGGGTCATTCCATATCAAGTGATCTAAATATGAATATTTTTTTTTACCTGACGTCTTTAGATTTTTATTTTTTTTTTCCTTTATGAAGTACTACTTTAGTTAATTACAAATTAAAAGTTTGGAATTTTTTTCTTCATCAGTTAATTTTTTACAGATTTTTAAAGTTTAAAAAAAGGGTGAATTTTGGCCTGGTACGACTTTAAATTTTTTTATCTCCGGCTAGAAATAAGATAGAGAAACAAAATAAACACCAATCTACTCAGAACTGTCCAGGCTTTCACCAGATATGTCACAAGAGTATATTTGTTAATTTTAATTTTTTACCTATGCGAATGCAAACGCAACATTTTGAAACGCATTTCCGAAAAAAACATTTTAATAAAAATTTTCCAAAACTGCCCATGTGTCTTTTATGCTCTTAGCCACATCTGTACCAAATTTCAAGTTGGGATCGTGATGGGATCATATTTTAAAATATTTAACTATGGTTAATCTCATTTTTATTAAATTTTGAAAAAACATATGAAAGACATACATTCAATCTTTTAACAAAATCTTGAGACATATAAAATATACAAAAAGAGAATTCACAAAGTTATTAGTAACTTTAAGATAAGCTGCAAATTTACTTTTGCGCTTATCTCTGGTGCAATATATACTACAATCTAAATATAATTCCAAACACTCAAGTATACAACCTTTCTCAGGGTTTTGAGATGTTCTGATGTCAAGGGGACAAGCAGCCCCAGCAGAATGATTTTTATTACTTGGCCCCTTCTAACAGGTTGACCACGTAAGTGGGTCATTACCCGTTGAGGCCTAGTTGGAATAGTCTATCGACTGGTGTACCGGAAAGGAAGGCCGAAATATTAATGATCTACTCACAGCTCAGAGTTTTCGATACCTGTCTAATGTTCACTAGAATTCTGAAGGTATAGGCGTAGAAAGGAAATACCTAGACTGAATGTATCAGATGGGAAGAAAAGAGAGATAGAAAAGAAGAGAGAGAGAAGAGAAACAAAAACCATTAGAAAAAGTTATACTGGGAAAGAAAAGCCACGTAAGAAAAAAAGAAAAAAAGGAGGGGGGGGGACGGGTGAGGTATGGGAAGGAGAAAGGGTACTCATCCCACTGGCTCCCCATCAGCCAGAGGTCGAGCCATATTATCTGTGCTGGAAAAGATACTCCTAAATTCTGCAGAGTCGTGAAAAAGAATCCATTCAACCCAAATCCCTAAGAATTTGTTCCGAGATCCCGACGCATCAGCTGCGAGCTCCTCCATTCGATATGTGTCCATCAATTCTTTGAACCAATCAAGTAGAGATGGAGCCCGGCTTGATTTCCAGAACCTCGGGATCACAGCACGAGCAGCCGAGATGCAAAAGCGGAGAATATCCCTCTTCTGTAGCCCAATAGGACCTGGAAAAATGGATAACATTGCCGATTCTGGGCAGCATTCGGCTTCTTTACCTGTTATCCGGGCGTATGCATTGAAAACCTCAGACCAGAACCGCCGGATTTCCCCACAACTCCACCAAATGTGTATCATTGTACCCTTCTCTTCCCCACAGCGCCAGCAGGTATCAGGGGTTCCAGGGAACATGTTCCGGAGTGTCGTCGGGCACAAGTACCATCTAGTGAGCAGCTTATAGCTTCTTTCTTGTGCAGAACAAGCGCTAGCTAGTGAGTGAGTAAATATAAAGCATTTCTGCCAATTAGCTTCTGAAATGCTACACCCCAATTCCCTCTCCCAAGCACGTTGGAAGTAAAGGGTGCCCTGCTCTCTCATGGACCCTAAGGCCTGGTATAGAAATGATATTTTGCGCCTCGGTGGAGCCTCCAGTTGGAATAACCTCTCCAATACGTTGGGCGTCAATCTTACCCTGCAAGAGTGGTCAGCTGAATATAATTATGCTCTGTATTGGAGAAATTCGAATCACTTAAGAGGTCTCGTAGGTTCTTTGAGTTGTAGCTCTGCCATCGGGGGCAAACCACCACTGGACAGAGTCTGTCCTACTCGGGTGTCATCCACAATCTGCCAACATAAAAATCTCTGCCTGTCAAATCTGGGTGGGAAAGATGGGTTGGAAAAAAGGGGAGTCAAAGGGCTAAGTCTGTCGTTTAAGCGGAGGGTTTTCGTCACTAGGTGCCATACCTTCAAGGTGTTTCTGGTCATGTCTGTCAAAGGTACTAGGTCTGTGGAGTCTTTAGGGGAAATCCAAAGCAGGTGTTTCAGCGGAATCCCCAAACCCTCTTGCTCCACCCCTACCCATTTCTTGGAGGACGCATGATAATGCCAATCTAGAGCTCTAACAAGAGAGGAAGCCTCAAAGTACGCTCGTATGTTGGGTAGTCCAACCCCTCCTCTGGTCTCGGGCAAGGATAGGATATTCATTCGCAATCTGGACCTCTTGCCCCCCAGACAAATCTAAGGATCATAGATTGCATTTTGGAGAGGAAACCTCTATCCAATAGAACAGGAACTGTCTGAAAAGTATATAAGAGTCGGGGCAAGACATCCATCTTGACTACGTTTATTCTCCCGAACCAGGATAGCTTTAATTGTCTATAGGAGGTAAATGCCGATTCCGCGTTAGTCAAAAGGGGTTGATAATTTAAATTGAATATTTGTTTAAGATCTTTTGGTATAAGGACTCCCAAGTACTTAATGGCTTCTACTTTCCATTTAAATGGGAACGGTTTAGATAGATGAGAAACCAATTCTCCAGGCAAAGAAATATTGAGTGCCTCGGTTTTGGAGCAATTCACTTTAAAGTTGCTCAATTGTCCGAACCGTTCAAACTCCATTAAGACCGAAGGGATGGAGACCAGGGGCTGGGAGATGTAAAGTAGCAGGTCATCTGCAAATAAGGCTAATTTGTGATGACTCTGTCCCAGCTTGACCCCATGGACGCATTCATTGGACCTAAGTGCAAAATATTTAACTATTATAGTGTCAATTCAAAAGTCACCAAGAACACAATCAGTCATTTTTTCACAATTGCCCGTCAATAGTTTGAATTTGATATAAAGAAACATAGTCTTGTAACATCTCAAATGAAAGCTGTTACCGTTCTGAGTAAAATGATGCCTCTCCCACTTCATTATCTTATTTCTAGCCTGAGATAAAAAAAATTTAAAGTCGTACCAGGCCAAAATTCACCCTTTTTTTAAACTTTAAAAATCTGTAAAAAATTAACTGATGAAGAAAAAAATTCCAAACTTTTAATTTGTAATTAACTAAAGTAGTACTTCATAAAGGAAAAAAAAAAAAAAAATCTAAAGACGTCAGGTAAAAAAAAATATTCATATTTAGATCACTTGATATGGAATGACCCATTGACGCTCTTACTAGTAAAATATGTTAAAATATGATCCCATTGCGATCCCAACTTGAAATTTGGTACAGATGTGGCTAAGAGCACAGCAGACACATGGGCAGTTTTTGAAATATTTAAAGCGCGCCGATTTTTCGGAAATGCGTTTTAAAGTTTTGCGCTTGCGATCACATGGGTAAAATATTAACAAATATCCTCTTGTGACATATCTGATGAAAGCCTGGACAGTTCTGAGTAGATTGGTGTTTATTTTGTTTCTCTATCTTATTTCTAGCCCGAGATATGATAGAAAATGTAAAGCCATACCAGGCCAAAATTCGCACTTTTTTAAAACTTTAAAAATCTGTAAAAAATTAACAGATAAAGAAAAAAATTCAAAACTTTTTTTTTGTAATTAGATAAAGTTGTTCTTCAGATAGAAAATTTTTTTAAAAAATCTGAGGACGTCAGGGAAAAAAAATATTCATTTTTGGATCACTTGACATGGAATGACCCCTTAGTGTCTTAGGAGGCAGACACGAGTCTCTCTGAGCCCGTATCTACTAGAATTTTTTATTAGATTAGTTAGATTTTTATTTTTATTGTATGAAGACTCACCAGGGAATACGGAGCAGTTGAGCCAATCCGTCACCCCGCATAGAGATCGAGAGTCCAGTGTACGCTGGTTGCACTGTTAACTCTCCCTCTCTGGGCTAGGGCCATCCATCCCTTCATTGAAACGGATCCTGGTGAACCCTGAGGCTGGACGCCGGTGCCTGCCCTGGCCCATTTGCTCCCCTACCCACTCGCCTTCCAAAGCCAATCGGTAGGGTCATCAGACGAGAATCCCTGGTACACAGAAGAAAAGTTTCCGCGTCTGGAGCTCAGCACCTCTCAGGACGAGGTAGGGATCTACACCCTGATGGCAGCAAGCAGTCCCTGGGTCCGGGGTCCAAAACCCCCCCCCTTCCCCATCCTCACTTTACCAGCCCCCTCCTGGTAGCTTCTCAGCTTCCCCCCTGGCTACTCCAAGAGGGGGTATTGCTCTGGAGCAGCAGCCGCAGCCAGGCAGCCCCGCTCCTCCCTCTAGCCAATGGGGATACAGCGCGGGCTCTCTTCCTGCCGTTTTTAGCTCCGCCCTCCGTCTCCCAGCAGAAGCTCGCGTTTTACACACGAAGCCATCACAGGAAGGAAGGCACAGAACGCTGCAACTGCCTCTGTGCTCCTCCACTGCTTGGATCCACCACAGGGAACACCGGAAGCCTGGGCCCAGGTAAGCAAGCCTCCCCAGCCCCCCACACTGCTGGCACTCTCACTACTGGCTATAGTAGATGCCTCACACAAGGAGCACCCGTACAGCCACCATAGCCACCACAGTGTACTACGCCTGCTCAGGGTGCAATAAAAAGCTACCCTCGGCTCAGAACTCTCCACTGTGCCTCGCTTGTAGGCCACAGACCATGCAGGCAGCGCAGGAGCCTACTACTGACCCGTCCGTGGTCTCTGCCCCACCTGACGTGGTTCTTTCCTTATCTCAGTCCGCCACTACTCTGATTAAATTCTCAGAAAACCTGATGGCGGCCCTAGAGCACCTGCCCATGCAGATAACCTCCGCGATTAGGCCTAATCCATCGGACCAGACTGACCCTAGCCCACCAGGGAACACTGCCCCTGGGCCACCAGACCAATCCACCTTCGGAATCAGAGGGACCAGACCGCTCACAGAAGCATTGGAGTCGCCCACCCTCCTCGTCCCGGTCCCCCTTCCCCCACAGACCTCTACTTGAGGCCTTCTTCTCCAACACGCTCGGCACCATCGGATTCAGATTCCGTATCGGATTCGGACCCGGATATAGACTCTGACCAAATTTCGGGAATCAGGGACACAGTAGACTCCCATTATTGTAGCAGTGAATGACACTCTTAAGGTCGACTCTGATGACAAGCCGCCCACACGGAAAGTGTCGGTTAAACGTACTAAACCAGCTCCTCGGGTCTTCTCTTACCTAGAGGACTTTCACGACATCTTTACCAAGGAATGGCTACATCCAGAGAAGCGCTTTCAATCCAGAAAGCGTCCAGAGGTTCTTTATCCCTTCTCTAAGGACGTTCGCCAAGAATGGACCACCTCACCAGCAGTGGATCCCCCAGTGTTACATCTAGCTACCAACACCATCCTACCCCTGGCAGACGGCGCCTCCCTTAAGGAAGGGCCAGACAGACACATTGAGGCCATGGCGAAATCGGCTTTCGAAGCCTCAGGCGCTTCTCTTTGCCCTTCATTCGCAGCCACCTGGGTCTCCCTGGCTGTGGCCTCCTGGGCCAAGAACCTCCGTAGGGGTATTCTGTCCCAAGCACCTCCCACAGAACTAGCGGGCCTGGCTGATCAGTTCGCTCTTGCAGGAAAATACATCTCCACTGCTTGCCTCGATGCCACATCCTGCGGCGCCCAGGCCTCCGGCAACATTATCTCCATTCGCAGGGCCCTTTGGCTGAAGGCCTGGAATGCCAACTCAGCCTCTAAAAAAAAAAAAAAAAAAAAAAAAAAATCACTAGCCAAACTCTCCGAGGGCTCTCGCCTATTCAGCGATAAGCTAGATAAAATCACATTGGACGCCACTGTTGGGAAAAGTACCTCCCTTCCACAGGCAAAGCGCAAACGGGCAATCCCTAAGAAGAGAAATTTCCAATTTCGTTCCTTTCGTCCCTCAGCGTCCAAATCCTCCAATCGGCGAGACCGCTCCCCCGCCCGCCAGGATAGAAAAAGGCCCTCCTACAAGCCCTCCCCTTCCTGGCACCTTCGTAACGCACACACTCGACCCTCTGGTTCCCGGGCCAATCACTCATGACGCCAACCTCAGGGGTCACCTCAGGGCCTTCAAGTCAGTTTGGCTATACGTAATCGACAACGCCTGGGTCCGAGACGTCGTCTCAGTGGGGTACAAGATCAAATTTTCTTCTTTTCCCCAAGACCGTTTTTTTCTATCCAGGCCACCGAAAGACCCCAAGCTCATCTCCGGCTTTCACCAAGCCATTTCTTCCCTCGAGGAAGCAGGAGTTATCATCCCCATTCCAAAGCATCAACACTTTTTGGGATTTTACTCCAATCTTTTTGTGGTCCCAAAAAAGGGAGGCTCCATTCATTCCATTTTGGACTAGAAGCTTCTCAACACCAAGTTCCGGTTGAGACACTTAGGATGGAGTCCCTTTGTTCAGTAATAGCGTCTATGGAGCCAGGAGAATTCATGGCCTCCATAGACATCCAGGATGCTTACCTCCACGTTCCCATCCTTGCGTCTCACCAACGATTCCTGCGCTTTGCTGCAGGGTCCCAACATTACCAGTTTAGTGCCCTACCATTCGGCCTTGCCACGGCTCCCCGGGTCTTTACAAAAATCATGGCAACAGTGATGGTCATCCTTCAGTCCAAGGAAATTTTAGCAATACCCTACTTGGATGACATCCTGATAAAAGCCCCCTCTCACTCAGGGTGTCTCGAAAGCCTGCAAATATCTCTGGATTCTCTCCTGTCGCCTGGGCTGGATCATCAATGTCAAGAAGTCTTGCCTTGTTCCGACTCAGCGGATCACCTTTCTGGGCATGATTTTCGACACAGCCTAGTCACGCATTTTACTTCCCCCAGAGAAGCGGGCCGCCCTGCTGTCTGGGATTCACAGTCTCAGGCAGCCCTCTCCTCTGTCACTCCGATTCTCCATGAGGATTCTGGGCAGAATCGTGGTCTCCATCGAAGCCGTTCCATTCGCCCAATTTCACACCAGGCCCCTCCAGCACTTTCTTCTGGCGACTTGGGACCGCTCCCTCAGCAGTCTCGATCGCCCAGTCCACCTCCCCAGATGAGCGAGACAGTCACTCCTCTGGTGGAGAGAGTCCCCTCTTCTCTCTTGCGGCAGATCATTTCTCCCGATCACATGGACAATCATTTCCACGACGCCAGTCTCTCCGGTTGGGGCGCGACCTTCCTCGGCCACACAGCTCAGGGCACGTGGAGCTCCCACGAAGCCTCCCTGCCCATAAACATCCTAAAACTCAGGGCAATCCTCCGAGCTCTCCTGTACTGGCAAGCCTACCTGACGGGCCGACATGTCCGAATCCAGACGGACAACGCGACGGCAGTGGCATACATAAATCGCCAGGGAGGGACTTGGAGCCGCTCAGCCATGGCGGAAGTGACCCAAATCCTCCAATGGGCCGAGCTACACATTCCCGCAATTTCAGCAATCCACATTCCAGGCGTGGACAACTGGGCGGCCGACTATCTTAGTCGCGGGGGGTTGGACCAAGGAGAGTGGTCCCTGAACCCAGAGGTATTCCACCAAACTTGCCTCAGATGGGGCTTCCCAGCCGTAGACATGATGGCCTCCAGGGACAATTACAAGCTCCGTCCCTTCGTCGCCAGGTCCAGGCATCTCCAGGCCCTCGACGCGGACGCTCTTGCGATTCCATGGGCCCAGTTCTCCCTCCCTTATCTTTTTCCCCCCATCCCTCTCATTCCCAGGATTCTCAAGAAAATCCTAGCAGAAGGAGTAACTGTAATCCTCGTAGCTCCAGATTGGCCCAGACAGTTCTGGTACGCAGAGGTAGTCAACCTCCTCGCGGACTCTGTATGGCCACTCCCCAATCTCCCGGACCTTTTGACTCAGGGTCCTTTTCAACACCTGAATTCTCAGTCGCTCAAATTAACGGCATGGCTGTTGAAGCTGCGGTACTGAGATCGTCAGGTCTTTCTGAACAAGTCATCCAGACTGTGTTAGAAGCCAGGAAACCATCCTCATCATATGCTTATCACCGCACGTGGAAGGCTTTCTTCCAATGGTGCGAGGACCGCAATCGTTCCCCAATGGTTTTTTCTCTCCTGGCTTTTCTCCAGTCTGACCTTGATGCACACCTTTCCCTTAGCTCCCTGAAAGGCCAAGTATCTGCCCTTTTGGTACTTTTCCAGAGGCAGCTTGCCTCACTTCCACAGGTCAGGACATTCCTTCAAGGAGTGGCTCACGTCTCCCCTCCGTTTTATCCCCATCTTGATCCCTGGGATCTGAATTTGGTACTAGACATACTCCAAGATCTTCCATTCAAGCCCATACAAGAGATTAATCTTCCTCTCCTAATGTAGAAGGTCGCCTTCCTTGTGGCGATCACCTCCATTTGGAGGGTGTCGGAACTTGCGGCTCTCTCATGTCGTTCCCCTTACTTGATCTTCCACCAGGACAAAGTGGTACTTCATCCCATGGAAAAGTTCCTACCAAAGGCAGTCTCCTCTTTCCACATCAATGAGGAAATTGTCCTACCCTCCCTTAGCCCAGCCCCATCTTATTCTCGAGAGAAGAGATTGCACAATCTGGATTTAGTCAGGGCTCTCCGTACCTACCTTTCACGAACCGCTTCCTTTTGACGAGTGGACTCGCTCTTCGTGGTACCTCATAGTCCTCGCAAGGGTTTAGCAGCCTCTAAGGCTACAATTGCCCGGTGGATTCGCTCCACTATCTCGGAGGCATACCGCATTAAACAGGTTCCTTGTCCATCCAGACTAAGGGCACATTCCACTAGAGCAGTGGGAGCTTCCTGGGCTGTCAGACACCAAGCTTCGTCAGCTCAGCTTTGCAAAGCGGCCACCTGGTTGTCAGTTCACACGTTTGTTAAATTTTACAGGGTTCATACTCAAGCATCTGCAGATGCCGTTTTGGGGCGCAAGCTTCTACAGGCCGCCGTGGTCTGAGTTCGCCTAAATACTTCTGTTATTACACCCACCCGACGGGACTGCTTTTGTACGTCCCAAGGTCTTCCTGTGTCCCCCAATGAAGCCATTAAGAAAAGGGGATTTTTGGTACTCATCGTAAAATCCTTTTCTTGGAGCTTAAATTGGGGGACACAGCTCCCTCCCTTTGTATATGGTTGCTCCTATTGCTATTCTCACTGAGTTGCATTTGTGCCAGTAGGTGGGTGTATACTGCTGGGGAGGAGTTGCTTTTCTGTTATTTTGCATAGTATCAGCCGCCTGATGGCAGTAAGCATACACCCAAGGTCTTCCTGTGTCCCTCAATTGAAGTTCCAAGAAAAGGATTTTATGGTGAGTACCAAAAATACCCTTTTGGAGCAGCCAGATGGTTTACACACTTAAGCACAGAGCCAATACTGCAGCTATCAGATTTGTAGCAATGTAAGCGTCTCACCTGCTCCTCCAGCTGCAGCTGTAAATGCTGAGAAAGTGTCAGGTCTTGGGACAGTCTCTCCATCTTGGATCTACAGCGCTGAAGCTCCAGCTCCTGCTCCTCGTGTCTCCGTGACACAGACTCCAGCTTCTCCTGCAGCCGCACAGAGTCTCCTCTGAAGCGATCGGCCTCTGCCTGATAGGTCTGCCTCACAGAGGACAGCTGATGCTGTAGTCTCTGCACCTGCAAACAGAGGATCTTTATCATGTCGGTATGTGTCCATCAGCCCCTCCAACTTTTTTTTGGCCGCAGACATTTTTCAGCTCACCTCAGACAGACTGCTCTCCCTCTCCTGCTGCAGTTTTTGGATGGCTGTTTCATTTTCAGTTGCCGCTTTTTCTCGTTCTAAACAGATGTCCTGGAGACTCTGAACATCACTTTGTAAATTCTTGAGCTTGGAACGAGCGTTGCTCAACTCCTCGACTAGTTCCGCGTGCTGCAGGAAACATCACATTTATAGGGCTAACCACACAGATTTGTAGACACAGTTATAGAGTGATCCACACAGACTTGTGCACACTATAACTATACAGCAATCCCCACGGACTTGTCCACACAGTCAGAGCAATCCACACAGACTTGTGCACACAGTTATACAGCAATCCCCACGGATTTGTCCACACAGTTATAGAGCGATCCTAACTCACTTGTACAAAGTTATAAAGCAACCCCCACATATTTGTACACACAGTTATAGAGCAATCCCCAGACTTGTACACCGTTATAGATTGATCCCCACGGACTTGTACACACAGTTATAGAGTGATCCCCACCGACTTGTAGACACAGTTATAGAGTGATCCCCACAGACTTATACACCGTTCTAGAGTGATCCACACAGACTTGTACACACAGTTATAGAGCGATCCCCACAGACTTGTAGACACAGTCATAGAGTGATCCACACGGACTTGTACATGTAGTTATTGATGCTCAGTCGCACCTCACTCTTTGCTTGTTGCAACTCCTGTTCTCCAGCCGTCAGGTCTGTGCGTAGATTCAGAATCACCTGATCCCGATTGGACACCTGCGATTAGGACACAAGCAGTAAAGTGAGAAACTCTGGAAACCACGGAAAGGAGCTGCAAACACTGCACACAATACAGCAGTCTCCCGCCTTCTCACCTCTTTCTGTGCAGCTTTATGCTTCTCGCTGACAATCCCCAGCTCCCGCTCCAATCTCTCCACGTTGCTGCTGAGCTCAGCCGCCTCCTTCTCGGTGGATTTCTGGTCCTCTGTTGCTGTGGCCAGTTCTTGTTGCTTCTCTTCCAGCAATAACTGACATTGTGCCAGCTGGGAAAACATGGTATATATTTAATAAGGAGGATCAAGTATCACAGAGCATGCTGAACAGTATATAGAATGTAAATCCAGAAAACAAGACTTCTGTGATGCAAGAAAATAAATTGTGAAATAACAAAATAAAGTCCCATCTTAGGACTCTTTCCTCTAAGCTGCACCATGAATGTAAATTATCACCTGCCCACAGGAGAGGTAGGAACATGGCGATTTCTGTTATCCCAAAATGAGGCTTGAGGTATGCTGCTAGAACAGGGTGATTGATCACTGCAGAGATGTCCACTACTTCAGCCAGTCCCATAGATCATGTAATCATTAGGGATGAGCGAGTATGCTCTGCGCTACTCGTTACTCGCACGAGTATCCCAGTACTCGGGATGCTCGGCGAGCACCGAGTACCGCCGAGATGCTCGGACTGCTCGGTAATAATAAGCGATCTGACACACATACACAGCTTCCTTCAGTGCACACAGTGAGCTGGCACCACACATGGAGCAGATTCATTGTTAGGATCCCTCTGGGGGGCACAGCAAGGTGTTATATGTTGCGGCGATTTAAAAAAGTCCTCCCCATAACTGTATCCCCTACAGAACTTGACCCTGTGATTGAGTGCTTGTACTGTATACAGTGCCTTGTGAATGTATTTGGCCCCCTTGAACATTTCAACCTTTTGCCACATTTCTGGCTTCAAACAAAGATATGGATTCAATTTTTTTTTTTTGTGAAGAATCAATAACAAGTGGGACACAATCGTGAAGTGGAACAAAATTTATTGCATATTTTAAACAATAAAAAACTGAAAAGTAGGGCGTGCAATATTATTCAGCCCCTTTACTTTCAGTGCAGCAAACTCACTCCAGAGGTTCAGTGAGGATCTCTGAATGATCCAATGTTGTCCTAAATGACTGGTAATGATAAACAGAATCCACCTGTGTGTTATCAAGTCTCCATATAAATGCACCTGCTCTGTGATAGTCTCAGGGTTCTGTTTCAAGTGCAGAGAGCATCATGAAGACCAAGGAACACACCAGGCAGGTCCGAGATACTGTTGTGGCAAACGTTAAAGCCGGATTTGGATTCATATAGATTTCCCAAGTTTTAAACTTCTCAAGGAGCACTGTGCAAGCGATCATATTGAAATGGAAGGCGTATCAGACCACTGCAAATCTACTAAGACCCGGCCGTCCTTCTAACCTTTCATCTCGAACAAGGAGAAGACTGGTCAGAGATGCAGCCAAAAGGCCCATGATCACTCTGGATGAACTGCAGAGATCTACAGCTGAGGTGAGGTAGGAGAGTCTGTCCATAGGACAACAATCAATGTAAAAATATAAAAGGGTGGGGGAAAAGAGGCGCAATAGTGCCCAATCACTGGTGACACTACAGTATGTCAAGGTGGTGCTGTGGAACCACTCACCTGATACAGATGTGAAACCCACAACTGGTTTGAAGGCGTATAGTACTCCAAGCTGCTGCAGGACCTCCACCAACCACTAACCAGTGGTAATATCCAGAATGATGATGGGAATAAAGGTGTGTCACGGTCCGCGCTGCTCCAAGCTCAAAAAAACTCACCAATGAGTCAGAATTTCATCAAGCAGATTTTCATCCTTTTATTCACCTTCCTCCAACGCGTTTCGGCGCCCCACCTGCCGCCTTCCTCAGTTGATATCCCTGAGGAAGGCGCCAGGTGGGACGCCGAAACGCATTGGAGGAAGGTGAATAAAAGGATGAAAATCTGCTTGATGAAATTCTGACTCATTGGTGAGTTTTTTTGAGCTTGGAGCAGCGCGGACCGTGACACACCTTTATTCCCATCATCATTTAGGACAACAATCAGTCGTACACTGCACAAATCTGACCTTTTTTGGAAGAGTGGCAAGAAGAAAGCCATTTCTCAAAGATATCCATAAAAGTCTGGTTTGAAGTTTGCCACAAGCCACCTGGGAGACACCAAACGTGGAATAGGTTGCTCTGGTCTAATGAAACCAAAATCAAACTTTTTGGCCACAATGCAAAATGATATGTTTGGCGTAAACGCAACACAGCTCATCACCCCAAAACACCATCCCCACTGTCAAACATGGTGGTGGCAGCATCATGGTTTGGGCCTGCTTTTCTTCAGCAGGGACAGGGAAGATGGTTAAAATTGATGGGAAGATGCACTGAGCCAAATACAGGACCATTCTGGAAGAAAACCTGTTGGAGTCTGCAAAAGACCTGAGACTGGGACAGAGATGTATCTTCCAACAAGACAATGATCCCAAACATAAAAGCAAAATCTACAATAGAATGGTTCAAAAATAAATGTATCCAGGTGTTAGAATGGCCAAGTCACAGTCCAGGCCTGAATCCAATCGAGAATCTGTGGAGACAGCTGCTGTTCACAAACGCTCTCCATCCAACCTCACTGAGTTCCAGCTGTTTTGCAAGGAAGAATGGACAAGAATTTCAGTCTCTTGATGTGTATTTACTGTAAAATCCTTTTCTCTTAGCCTCTAATTGGGGGACACAGGACCGTGGGCGTTATGCTGCTGCCCACTAGGAGGCGACACTAAGTATGATCTGAAAAAGATAAACAGTGGCTCCTCCTCTGCAGTATACACCCATCAGGCCATCCTTGCCTCATCAGTTTTGTGCTTAAAGCAGTAGGAGAAGTAAACAATGAATAACCATCTGTAAATACAGGCAACCATTTCTGAACTCAAAGAACAATAAGAAAGTCAACAAAAAAGGCCCAATACAGGCAACAGTTTGGGTGCTGTGTCCCCAAATTAGAAGCTAAGAGAAAAGAATTTTACGGTGAGTACACAAAAATCCCCTTTTCTCCTTCGCCTCATTGGGGGACACAGTACCATGGGACGTCCTAAAGCAGTCCCGGGTGGAACAGAAAAAACGTTTGGCTCTTATATTACATGCACCCTGCAGGTGGACCACTGCCACCTGGAGGATGCATCTACCTGACTTGCTTCTGCAGAGGACTGAGTATGAACACTGTAGTGCTTCATGAATGTGTAAAGGCTGAACCAGGTGGCCGCCTTGCACACCTACTGTGCAGATGCCTGGGGTCGAATGGCCCAGGATTCTTCCACCGCACAAGTGGAGTGCGTCCTTAATCCCGATGGAAATGGCAAGTTTCGTGACTGATAAGCTTCCTGAATAAAAGTTATGATCCATCTGGCCAAGGTGGTCTTGGACACTGCTATGCCCTTTCAGTGGCTTTCCGAGAGAAGAAGGAGAATCAGACCTCATGAAGGGCGCTCTACAAGACACATATAGCCAAAGGGCTCGAACTAGATACAGTGTATGCAGGGCCTTCTCGACACAATGCACTGGCGCCGGACAAAAGGATGGTAGGGAGAATTCGGTTAGATGGAATGATGAGACCACCTTGGGAAAGAATGACGGCACTGGTCGGAGCACCCACCCTTTTCCTGGAGAAAAAACCCGGAATGGTGCATTGCAGGAAAGAGCTGCGAGTTCAGACTCGACAGATAGGAGTGAATGCCACCTCTGGGAAAGAAGGTGGAGAGAAACCTCTGAGGGACTCAAAGGAAGGCTTCTGTAGCGCGTCCAAGACTAGGTTGAGGATCCATGCCCCTAACGGTCTTCTGTAAGGGGGAACCAGGCAGGAGACTCCCTGGATAAAATCTCGACCTGCGGCTTGACCGCAAGGCGGCGCTGAAAACAGTACGGATAAATCCGAGACCTCCATTGAGGGAAATGAGAGAGACCAGGCTAGACCATTCTAGGCTAGAATGAAGGAACCTAAACTAGCCGGACGCTAAAAGAAAAATACGAGGTGACAGGACTGCACCAGACAAGGAAGGCATTTTATGTGCAGTAATAGAGGTGGACAGAAACAGGCGTTGTCCCTCTGATCATGGTCTTGGTCATCTCAGAGGAAAAACCGTCCTGAGTCAAAACCCAGGTCTCAAGAGCCAAGCTGTCAAATCCAGGACCCTCGAATTCTGGAGGTAGATTAGACCTGGAAAGATAGGCGTAGTATGCGCGCCTGGGCCAATCCGGGGTCCCAGAATGAATGCAACACCTTTGCGCCCTGCTCTGGACATGAGGGGCAGGGGGGAGAAGATGGAAGGAAGACTAAACTGCATCCAGGATTGGACTAAGACCTCCAACTCTAGAGATTGCGGGTCGTGAGACCGAGTCATGAAGTTGGGTACCTGGGCGTTCAACCGTGACGCCATAAGATATGGCATATCTGTTGTAACACTTCCGCATGTAGTGACCACACTCCTGATGCATGCCCAGATGGGTAAGAAAAAAAACGTCGCCCAGTTGTCGATACCTGGAATAAGCACTCCTGAAGGCTGTGGGTTCCGTTCTTCCCTTCCCAGAGGCTGTGCAGGGTCCTGCTCTGGTATCCGATGTGCAGAGGTGGGGACATGGTGGCATTGCTGCAACCCAGAACCCCAACTGTGGGGCCTGGGGAGGAATGCAGGGCATTGTTGATGAACCTCGCTTCAACCCAGCTCCCCCAACTGTGGGGGTCCGAGGAAGGTGATAGCCCCATGTACGACACGTAACTACGACCCAGATTCCCAACTCTGGGGTCTGGGGAGGATGCACACTGTTGCCATGTCCCTTCGATTCGGCCAGCAGCAATTGGGTTCTACCTCGCACTGGCCTGTCTGCTGCTGGTCCCTCCTTGGTGATTGACATATGCAACTGCTGTGGTATCGTCTGACTGGATGGGGTGACCTGCTAGCAGCTGGCAAAAAAAATCGTAGTGCTAAAAATATGGGGCGAATCTTGGGGTGAATGATGGGCAGGGTGGACACATAGTCTGCTCTGTGTCGTGTGCTGACGGTACACCGCTTCGCAGCCTGTTAGGCCTGCATCGGTAGTAGGGACCTCCCAACGAGCTGGGAGGAAGGATCTCCTGTGAGAAGGGAGGACGTGCGCATTCATCAGTGTAGGGAGCGTTTGGTCGTGAATGTCAGGTGGGATGTCCTGTCCAGGGTGAAGGAACATCTGTCCCAGGCTGTGACAAGAGTCAGCTGGAGAGGCCTGAGGTGAAGGTGGAGGGGACCACCTCCATTGCCATGACCAACCTGCCTAGGTCCCTGACCGGAGGGGGTGAGGTGATGGCCGAAGGAGGGGCCGAACTGTCTGGCGTAGTGTGCGAGACCTGTCCTGAGAAAGAATCACCACCCTGCAGGAGTTGTTGAAAAGCATTTCCCGGAAGGTGAACGTTTGGCTCCGGACTGGAGAGGAGTTGGTGAGATTTACCATCAACCTAGTAGGAGTGTCCACTGTAATGTGAACGCACTCGTCGCCGTCTCTAAAAGGAAGGATTTTAGATGAGAATGGACAGGTATGGAAGAATGACTACTCCTCGTGAACGGCAGATGGACCTGACGGTCGTAATTTCTTGGTAAAGGCCCTGGGGGTTGTGGCAAGTCCGCAGAGCAGGGCGACAATTGAAAAGGACAGGAAAAGAAAATAAAGCACAGAAAACTTTGGTGCTCCTGAGATATCGGGATGTGTAGATACGCATCTCGAATATCTATGGAGACCAGGACCTCCTCTTCTTCCATGGATGAGATGATGGAATAGAGAAATTCCACGCAGAAGTAACGAGTCCGAGCAAACCTGTTTAGGTGTTTTAAGGAGGGCGGGAAGTAACTGGATAATGTAATGGGAAGACATCAACTGTCTCTGACAGACCTGTCTTCAGTAACAGAGGGCGAAATTTGTTGAGAGCAGGAAAATTCACCTCTTATTTGGAAGATGTCTTCAGGGGAAGATAAGTCATGAGGAAGAGAACTTGAGAGATCGGGATCCCTTAGGATTAGATTGTTGAGAGCGGAACAGTCAGTTGGCATTTGAGTTTCTGTCACTGCGTGATGAGAGACTATTAACCTACGCCGGTGGGGAAAATCGACCAGCCGAACGAGGTTTGAATGGAACAAAACTGTTTGCCGGAGTTGGGTGAATAGGCGTCTCGGGGTAAGCGAGGTAGTTTTTCTTCCCGTGGCATCTTAGTCTTATCCAGTGTTTCGCTGAAAATACAGTCACTATGGTAAGGAAGGCTTGTGGGAGATTTGAATCTGCCCTACACTCTAGTAACCAGAGTGCTCTACAAAGTGTAATAGCGTTTAATGCTGCCACGGCTGAGCTAGATACTTCTCTGCTGCTGGGATCTGCGCTGCTAGATGCTTCAGCTCTGAGTCAGGATCCCGACTGCGCGGGGCAGAGTGTAGATTGCCTGCCCAGGTCATGATTCCTTAACTGCCTAACCTGAAGAGAAGAAAGGAAGAACTATGATCTAGTTGCCTTGAAGATGGCGCGCGCTATTGCTGCACCTGTCGGTCTGTTCCGTCCTTGAGGTGGATCTGACCAGTCTTGGATCAACTCAGGTAAAAGGGATAGATAACGTCTATGGCTTTGCGAACCTCCTGAAATTCAGGGTGATCAGTAAAATATTTGTGTGGGCATTTAACCCATTCACAGGATTGAATGTGAATTGGGGATTCACAAAGAGGGTCAATCACGTGCAGTGCTTGATTAACGGCTGTGATTGAGTGCTTAACTAAGGTCAGAGTGTCCAAGAAGATTAGGTCAAGGGCCATATTATATCAGGGTCCGAGTCTGAATCCTACCATCTATCCAACCAGGGCGTACCGAGTAGGCTGCCCGTGATTGTAGAGGCATGAGACCTGTGAGAGGACGCTGGGGAAGTACTCTGAAGGAGTCTTTTCCATACTGTATCAGATACCGATGGTATAGGATCACAAGGAGTGTCACTAGATGGTGTGCCCACATGTTCTGTGGTATCCTGCTGTTCAGCAGGTCTGAAGTGCAGAGTATGGGATGCTCTGCAGGGCTTGGGTTAGAGCAGAAGAGAGCTTCTCAATGGATTTTAGAGACAGGTAAAGGTCTTAGAGATGCTTCTTTTCTCTCTGAGCCCGGCATGGTCAGTGCTTTGCTCCTGTACTGTCCCTGCTACTGGGATATATTGAGCACAGAGGAGGAAGCATAGGGAGAGGGAGAGAGTGCTGCAGCAGTGAGTAAACTGCTGAGCTCCTTACCAGTATTGTCCTTACATCAGAGCCAGTCCACTGCCCAGTGATTCAGTGTTCCTCGCTTGTAATGTGACACACCGCGTTGTTCCTGAGCAGCGGTGTCTTCTCTCCTGAAATGGCGGCAACCGGGAGCAGAAGAGGGAGGGCGGGCTTCAAACGGCAAAAAGGGCGTGCAAGGAAAGCTCGCGATGAGCAAGAAGCACCGAGATAGGGGTTGTCCACGGTAGGCCCAAGCCGGGGCCTAAAGTGAAATGCGGCCCTGAAAAAGTGAGTGGGTCAGCGCAGAGGTCCCAAGTCTCCGGCGGTCCCGCAGCTAGGGGAGAGATTTTGCGTATGCAACACAGTGGAGGAGGGTCTCTGGGGTACAGAGTCCTGTGCAGGCCCCGGGCACCCGGGGGAATCTATGAGCGGTGTCAATAGAGTATCAGGGGCCCCCGCAGCCTCGATCCAGTGTGGATGGGGAGGGAGACGATAGCCTTCCGCCTGCTACCCAGAGGCCCTGAGAAGGGAGAATGGGGAGGTCGAGACGTCCACACGTGTCCACCGCACTTCAACCCAAAGGCCCAACTGTGGGGTCTGAGGAGAGTTTTTTTTCTGGTAACCGGGATATCCATCAGCTTCAACCCAGAGTCATAACTGTGGGGTCTGCGGAAGGATTTTTGCTACGGCAGTACAGATGTCCATCGACCTCAACTCAGCTTCACAACTGTGGGGAGCTGAGGAAGGATTTGCTATTCCTCTTTTGTAAACTTCTTCTGTGTGAAAATATAATAAAATCTATTAAAAAAAAACTATAAAAAAATAAAAATTCTAAGGAGAATTGAATAGAGATGTCTGCCTCCTAACGACACTAAGCAAAAACTTTCGAGGCAAGGCCTGCCTGAGGGGTGTATACTGCAGAGGAGGAGCCACTGTTTATCTTTTTCAGATCCTACTTCGTGTCGACTCCTAGTGGACAGCAGCATAACACCCACGGTCCTGTGTCCCCCAATAAGGAGAAGGAGAAAGTGATAGAGACATACCCCAAGCGACATGCAGCTGTAATAGCTGCAAAAGGTGGCGCTACAAGGTATTAACTCAAGGGGGCCGAATAATATTGCATACCCCACTTTTCAGTTTTTTATTTGTTAAAAAAGTTTAAAATAACCAATAAATTTTGTTCCACTTCACGATTGTGTCCCACTTGTTGATTCTTCACAAAAAAAATTAGAATTTCTCTCTTTATATTTGAAGCCTGAAATGTGGCAAAAGGTTGAAAAGTTCAAGCGGGCCAAATACTTTCACAAGGCGCTATACCGCCATGTCGACCCATCAACTCAAGCCATCCCTGTCATGGGGGTGTTCGGGTATGCACAGAAGACAAAACACTTTTGCCACCTAAATGCCATGTGTTAGCTAACAATCAATGACATCGACATTTAAAGCACCACTTTAGCTGATTTTGTATTGCACGTCTGAAGTGGTGCTTTAAATGTAAGTCCCCTGCACCCATCGTTATACTCCTCTTCCGTCAGCCCAGCTGGTCTGCAGTGACCTGCTGAAAGCTCCAGGTGTTTTATGGAGGTGCCAGAAATCACAACTCAAAGCATCTCTATGAGAGCCACATTCCGGCCTCACTTTGGGTTTCATAGAGATACACTGAGCGCTTGTGATGTAACTTCTGACTTTGGCCAGTCAAAAGTTACAGTCACAAGATATGCTGCAGGACTGGAGAAGCATCGGTAAGAGGTAAAGCTGCCAAAAAATAAATATAAGACAGGGGGCTTACATTATATGCGCCTCTCCAACTGTGCAAACAGAAAATACACTGGAGCGGTGCTTTAAATTATTAAAAAGCAGAGAATAAAGGGAACCTGGCATGTCGTTTTGTGATATTAAACAGCTCCAATGTGTTATAAATGATGCAATGTGCATCACTATCGTGGTTTTCTAAAAACAAAATTCCAAATATTAATCTTAAAAAAAATAAAAAATACTTTATATGCTGAGGTGTTGCACACATACATGCATCATTTAAATCACATTGGGGGTGATTTAATATCACAAAATAACATGATAGGTTCTCTTTAAATTTAGTTCCATTTAGCTGCTGTTGGTGGCAGATTCTGGCTGTATAACACAGCTGGCACCTGTTGTAATATGTCATATCTGTAAGGTGTAAAAATGTATTAAAACAGTGAAGGAAATAATTATTTGATCTCTTGCTGATATTGTAAGTTTACCCACTAACAAAGACATGAACAGTCTATAATGTTAAGGGTAGGTTAATTTACACAGTGAGAGAATATTAAAAACAAAATCACATTGTCTAAATTATCTAAATGTATTTGCATTATGCAGAGGAAAAGGAGTACGGTATTTGATCCCTCTGGCAAACAAGACTTAATACTTGGTGGTATTAAAAAAAAAAAAAAAAAAAAAAGCCGCGCATGCGCAATGCGCATGGTGAGATCGGCTTACACCTAAAGGGTGTACAGACATCACCAGGACCGGATGTGACGCAAATAGCGTCACACCGGCTATTACACCCATACAGCGGGGCATGGAGGACTAGGATTAGTTATCATGCCCATCGGGGCGTGATAATGCACTGCTCAGGAGGGTTTAGAGTCTCACAGGGAACGCCCTGTGAGACATATTCAATTTATTCAATTTAGATGGAACACTAACATTCTCTATGGGATGGCAATAATCTTTACAAAACTTCAATATTTTGGAAAGGGATTCTGTACACGGGCATTATTTGGTAATGTATATGGATGAGGGTGGCTATAGAAATATAAAAAATGAAAAGGTTGCCTTTTGGTCCTTTGTCCATATTAGGGGTAGTAATTATGACCTCTTGGCACTTGGATGTGGTTATTTGGGTAATTCATATGGATGTATCATGTATTGTGAGCACCTTCATGCAGTAGTACCCTAATCTTAAACTACTTGTACATATGCATAAGGGTGACTTTGGCTTATATGTATTTGTGGGATAGTATATGACCTTAGGTGAATTGTTTCTTTGTATACATTAAATGGTATATCTACTCTTACATTTTTTAAGAGCTCTGTACTACTCCTTTAATGATTTAGGTTCTCCTATGAAGACCTGCTATATAATATGGTATTACAATGAACATGTCATTATGTGCCCTTCTGTAGATAAACTCATTTAATATGGTACTGCTCCTTTAATGATTGAAAGATATAAGGATTTCCCTATGGGTATCTGCTATATGGCATAATAGTTCAATGAACCTGTTTATATGGGTCTTTTTGTAGGCAAATTGATCTAATAAGGTACTGCTCCTTTAATGATTGAATCATATAAGGGCTCCCTTGTGAATACCTGTTATATAGCATAGTACTTCAATTAACCTCTTTATATCTGATTCTCTAGCGAGTGTGACCGCGAGCTTTGTGTGACAGAGCAAGTGCGACAGAAGTAAGTGTGTGACTTGTGATTCAGTGACTTTGGATTAAGGGAGTTTGGAAGGGAGGACTTACTGAATTGCTGGTTGTATTTTATTAATACTTTGCATTTCTTTTTACTTATCATTTCTGTCTGGTGCAATCCCCATTAGGAAATGAGCTCCATGATTGGCAATGCCATCCAGTGTACATCTTGCCACATGTATGCATTCCTTGACCAGCCGGCCGAGGGTGCATACTGCTGTGTGAGATGTGAGTACGTTGTGCATTTGGAAGCCCAGATACTGGATCTAAATGAACGACTGACAACGCTGAGATCCATAGACAATATGGAAAGGAGTCTGCTGCTCACTGAACAGCTGCTCAATGGGATAGATGTGGGGGAGGATGGTACTATGGAGCCTCAGGACCATGAGGTAGCTAGCTGGGTGACAGTTAGAAGGCGGGGTAGAGGGAAGGGTGCCAGGGAGGCTAGCCCTGATCTGGCACACCCCAATAAATTTGCTATGTTGGCAGATGAGGGGGGTGTGAGTTCAGGGATAGCACTGCTGCAGCAGGGCATGACCTCTGAAAGCCAGAGGAGTGTCTGCTCCAGTAAGGGGGAAAACAGGAGAGTAGGGCAGGCCAGACAGGTGCTGGTAGTGGGGGACTCAATTATTAGGGGAATAGATAGGGCAATCTGTCACAAAGACAGCGATCGTCGAACAGTGTGCTGCCTACCTGGCGCTCGAGTCCGGCACATCGCTGATCGGGTTGACAGATTACTGGGAGGGGCTGGTGAGGACCCAGCGGTCATAGTGCACATTGGCACAAATGACAAAGTTAGAGGTAGGTGGAAGGTCCTTAAAGATGATTTCAGGGAATTAGGCTGCAAGCTTAAGGCAAGGACCTCCAAGGTAGTATTCTCTGAAATACTGCCTGTACCACGTGCCACACCAGAGAGGCAACGGGAGATTAGGGAGATAAATAAGTGGCTCAGGAATTGGTGTAGGAAGGAGGGGTTTGGGTTCCTGGAGAACTGGGCCGACTTCTCTGTTGGCTACAGGTTCTATGCTAGGGACGGGCTGCACCTCAATGGGGAGGGTGCAGCTGTGCTGGGGGAGAAAATGGCTAGAAGGTTGGAGGAGTGTTTAAACTAGGGATTGGGGGGGAGGGTATTCATTGTATAGGAGGGGAAGATAGTGTAAACAGTAACCTGGGCACAAGTAATAAAATTGGGGGTGGCATGGGGGGTGGGGTTAGAACAGTCAATCTAGTAGGAAGGAATAGAGGTAAAGAGAGATGCATAAAGTGCATATTCACTAATGCCAGAAGCCTCACCAACAAAATGGAGGAATTAGAATTGATTTTGTTGGAAAATAATTATGACATGGTGGGGATTTCGGAGACTTGGCTGGACGAGAGCCATGACTGGGCTGTTAATTTACAGGGCTATTGTCTGTTCAGAAATGACCGTACAAATAGGCGAGGAGGAGGTGTATGTTTATACGTAAAATCATCCTTAAAACCCATCCTGCGTGATAATATAGGTGAATCTAATGGAAATGTAGAGTCTCTGTGGGTGGAGATAAGGGGAGGGGGAAAAAATAATAAATTACTGATAGGGGTTTGTTATAAGTCCCCAACAATAATGGAAGTGGAGGAGAATATCCTCATAAAGCAAATAGATGAAGCAGCGACTCAGGGAGAAGTCATTATTATGGGGGACTTCAACTACCCTGAAATACATTGGGGATCAGAAACCTGCAGTTCCAGCAAAGGTAATACGTTTTTGAAAACTATAAGAGACAATTACCTTTCACAACTGGTTCAGGACCCAACAAGAAGGGGGGCACTGCTGGACCTAATATTAACCAACAGGCCAGACCGCATATCAAATATACGGGTTGGAGGTCACTTGGGTAATAGTGATCATAACTTAATAAGCTTTCAAGTATCCTTTACTAAGACGTGTAGTAGAGGGGCCACAAGGACACTAAACTTCAGGAAGGCAAATTTCCAACGGTTGAGAGATGATCTTAGTGCAATAAACTGGGACGATGTCCTGAGACATAAAAGTACACAACACAAATGGGAGATGTTTATTAGCATCCTGAATAGGACCTGTGCACAATATATACCCTATGGGAATAAGCATGCTAGAAATAGGAGGAAACCACTATGGCTAAATAAAGCGGTAAGAAGTGCAATATGTGACAAAAAGAAAGCATTTAGGGAATTAAAGCAAGTAGGTAGTGATGAAGCATTAAATAAATACAGAAAATTACATTTGTAAAAAGCAAATCAAGGCAGCAAAGATTGAGACAGAGAGACTCATTGCCAGAGAAAGTAAAAAGAATCCCAAAATATTTTTTAACTACATAAATAGTAAGAAACTAAAAAATGATGGTGTTGGCCCCTTTAAAAATAGTCTGGGTGAAATGGTGGATGAGGATGAGGAAAAAGCAAATATGCTAAATGACTTTTTTTCAACAGTATTTACACAAGAAAATCCCATGACAGACAATATGATCAGTGATAACAAAAATTCTCAATTAAACGTCACCTGCTTAACCCAAGAGGAAGTACGGCATCGTGTAAAAATCACTAAAATTGACAAATCCCCGGGCCCAGATGGGATACACCCCAGAGTGCTGCAGGAATTAAGTACTGTCATAGACAGACCATTATTTTTAATATTTAAAGATTCCATAATAACAGGGTCTGTACCACAGGACTGGCGTATAGCAAATGTGGTGCCAATATTCAAAAAGGGGACAAAAACTGAACTTGGAAATTATAGGCCAGTAAGCTTAACCTCTACTGTGGGTAAAATCCTCGAGGGTTTTCTAAGAGATGCTATACTGGAGTATCTGAAGAAAAATAACCTCATGACCCATTATCAACATGGTTTTACGAGGGACTGTTCCTGTCAAACTAATCTAATAAGCTTCTATGAAGAAGTAAGTTCTGGACTGGACCAAGGAAATGCAGTGGATGTGGTGTATATGGACTTTTCAAAAGCTTTTGATACGGTGCCACACAAAAGGTTGATACATAAAATGAGGGCAATGGGGATAGGGGAAAATATGTGTAAGTGGGTTAAGAACTGGCTTAGTGATAGGAAACAAAGGGTGGTTATTAATGGAACACACTCAGAATGGGTCACAGTTAACAGTGGGGTACCACAGGGGTCAGTGTTGGGCCCGCTTCTATTTAATATATTTATTAATGACCTTGTAGGGGGCATACAGAGTAGAATCTCAATATTCGCAGATGACACTAAACTCTGCAGGGTAATCAATACAGAGGAGGACAATTTTATATTACAGGAGGATTTATGTTAATTAGAAGCTTGGGCTGCTAAATGGCAAATGCGCTTTAATGGGGATAAATGTAAAGTCATGCACTTGGGCAGAGGAAACAAAAGGTATAATTATGTGCTTAATTGTAAAACACTGGGCAAAACTGTCACTGAAAAAGACCTGGGTGTATGGGTAGATGACAAACTCACATTTAGTGGCCAGTGTCAGGCAGCTGCTGCAAAGGCAAATAAAATAATGGGATGTATTAAAAGAGGCATAGATGCTCATGAGGAGAACATAATTTTACCTCTATACAAGTCACTAGTGCGACCACACTTAGAATACTGTGTACAATTCTGGTCTCCGGTGTATAAGAAAGACATAGCTGAACTAGAGCGGGTCCAGAGAAGAGCGACAAAAGTTATTAGAGGACTAAGGGGTCTGCAATACCAAGACAGGTTATTAAACTTGGGGTTATTTAGCTTGGAAAAACGAAGGCTTAGGGGTGATCTTATAATAATGTATAAATATATGAGGGGGCAGTACAGAGACCTTTCTAATGATCTCTTTACTCTTAGGCCTGAGACTGGGACAAGGGGGCATCCTCTACGTCTGGAGGGAAGAAGGTTTAATCATAATCACAGACGCGGATTCTTTACTGTAAGAGCAGTGAGACTATGGAACTCTCTGCCACATGATGTTGTAATGAGTGAGTCACTACTAACATTTAAGAAGGGCCTGGATGCCTTTCTTGAAAACTATAATATTACCAGTTATATATACTAGATTCTTTGATAGGGCGTTGATCCAGGGAATTAGTCTGATTGCCGTATCTGGAGTCAGGAAGGAATTTTTTCCCCCAATGTGGAGATTAGTGTTGCCACATGGGTTTTTTTTTGCCTTCCTCTGGATCAACATGTTAGGCTATGGGTTGAACTAGATGGACTTAAAGTCTTCCTTCAACCTTAAAAACTATGTTACTATGTTACTATGTATGTGCCCTTTTGTAGGCAAACTAATTGAATATGATATATTATGTGTAAATATTTGCCACCGCTCTAAAATGCATTTATAATGCTTGCGCCGTAATAAAGTGTTGTGCTTCGGCGCCGACATCCGGAAATACGTCAGGAGCTTTCCCCACAGCTCGTTTTGAGTGACAGGAGGACTGCCCTATGGCAGACGGACGCCGGCGCGTGCGCAACAGCAATCCGGAAGGGTACCTTTACACGCGGCTACATTTCTAGGGTGGCTACAGGTAACTTACTGGTTGCAGTGAAATCATGGAGACAAGGTTCTATCTTGTTGCTGTGTACAAATGGAATAATCTCTCCATGATTTCACTGCAACCAGTAAGTTACCTGTAGACATCCTAGAAATGTAGCCGTGTGTAAAGGTACCCGAAGTGTGCGATTCCGATAGGCGGAAAATCACTGTGACGTGGAGTCACCATGACGACGGGCGATGCCTGCATGTGACTGGCTGAACACCGCTATTACCGGCTATTGTGAACACTGGACTCTGTTATGGGACGATGTGCAATCTATGTGAGCGGTCTTACTTGATTATATGCCCCCATGATGGTACTGTATATGTAGTCGATCTCTGTCTAGTGGCTATGTGATTTTTAACTTTGTTTATTATTCACTCCCCATTGATTGGTTGTTCATTAATGGGGGTGGAGTTTTACACTATAAAACACATGATGTATTGGTGTGATGTATGCACTTGAAGAAGGTTTTTAACCGAAACGTTGTGCTGTGGTGGATGGAATAAAGGTGTGAAGATTTAAGCTACCAGCTTGTGAGGCGCTGTTCTTTCCTCTATATGAATGTTGTTATTGCTGGGTGGATCTCCCTGGCTTAGGACGTGCGCCCAAAGGTGAGGAACCCAGAGGATTCCCTTTCCACAAGGTGCTGTGGATAATCCCCCTTTTTCTATATTCAAGGTGAAGAATTCTCTGATATGTAAGTGTATAATGGTGTTTTTCACAATGTTACAGAATGCATTTGTACAGAAAAGGACCGCTACTAATGATCTTTCAGGGTGCAGGGACAGGTATTAATAGGGTTGGGGGTGATTTGGAGGGGTCAGGTTCCCTTTAAGACTGTCTTTAATGCAGGTATCAAGTTGATTAGGAGCGTCTAACTGGTCTGTAGGAGCCAGAACTCCTAATGGTTGTTAGGGGATCAAATACTTATTTCTCTCTGCAATATGCAAATACATTTATATAATTTAGATAATGTGATTTTCTGGATTTTATTTTTGATATTCTTTCTCTCACTGTTAAAATTAACCCACCCTTAACATTATAGACTGTACATGTGTTTGTTGGCAGGCACACTTATAAAATCAGCAAAGAATCAAATATATATTTCCTTCACTGTAACTGTTGGGCTATCCACTTTTTCACATACTTTGTTTCTGCATGATCCAAGTTCTTCCTTTGCGGTTGACAATTCTTGCTGGAAAACGTCAATACTTTTTTCTCTCTGCTGAATCTAATACACAGGGTAAGGAAACACTTCTTTAATACACCTTTTTTTAGGAGTATTTGAGGTTCTCTGCCTCTGAGGTTCCCCACAATGTACCTGTGACTCTGCCTCCTTGCTTGTCTCTTCTTTCTCCTGATTCGCGATCTGTAAAGCATCCTGTGAACTTTGCAATTGCTCCCTAAGTGATTCAATATCTGAGCCTTTCCTGGTGACATCAAGCTGTAACGTCTCTGCCTGGAGAAGCGTCTCGCTCAGCTGCTGATCTTTCTGAGTTAACTGTACAGAAAAACAAGATAAAAAGGTGAAATCAAAATCAGATCAAAGGTATGGCAAATAGCGGACATTGGGTGGGACATTCAAGAAAGATGAGAAGAGAGAGAAAACTATATACAGGGTGGGCCATTTATATGGATGCACCTAAATAAAATGAGAATGTTAGAGCCACATTAGTATATGGGAGGCGGAAAACGTTTCCAGATGGGTGGTGACCATGGCGGCCATTTTGAAGTTGGTCATTTTGAATCCAACTTTATTTTCTTCAATGGGAAAGAGGGTCATGTGACATCAAACGTATTGAGAATTTCATAAGAAAAACAATGGTGTGCTTGGTTATAACGTAACTTTATTCTTTCATGAGTTATTTACAAGTTTATGACCACTTATAAAATGTGTTCAAAGTGCTGCCCATTGTGTTGGATTGTCAATACAACCCTCTTCTCCAGCTCTTGACACACTGATAGCAACACCGCAGAAGAAATGCTAGCACAGGCTTCCAGTATCCGTTGTTTCAGATGCTGTACATCTCGTATCTTCACAGCACAGACAATTGCCTTCAGATGAGGGATGAGCAAAACTTATCTGTGAATGGTGAAGTTACCAAACAAAACCAGCGCTATTGGTCTGACACTAACCCACAGTGGATAGATCCCTCCAAGACTGTGGGAACACAAAAATTGATGGTATGGTGTGGTATATGGGGTACAAAGATAGTGGGGCCATTCTTCATCAATGGAAACCTCAATCAGTGTGTCAAGACTGGGAGAAGAGGATTGACGATCCAACACAATGGGCAGCACTCTGAACACATTTTTTAAGTGGCATAAACTTGTAAATAACTCATGAAAAAAATAATATTATGTTAAAACCAAGCACACCATTGTTTTTCTTATCAAATTCTCAATAAGTTTGATGTGTCACATGACCCTCTTAACATTGAAAAAACTAAAGTTGCATCCAAAATGGCCAACTTCAAAATGGCCGCCATGGTCACCACCCATCTGGAAAAGTTTTCCCCCTCCCATATACTAATGTGCCACAAACAGGAAGTTGATATCACCAACCATTAGCTCACTGAATGAAAGATAAAAGTAATCCTAGTGTATTCAATATTTTTTCAGCAAAGGTATTACTTCTAAAATATAACTTTTATTGGTTTCTTAAAACAATGGGAACAATCAGTCCCAACTGATTGGGATTCCTTAATAAGGGATATCCCCCTCAGGTTTTGAGCAAAGCCTTCCAGAATGCTGCTAACAACAGTCAGGATACCCTTCTCAGACCAAAAGGGAAGTCATTATCTGATGACATTGTAATGATGATAGAGACCTTTGATGACCGTACAGGAGAGGTGAGAAACATCTTTGAAAAACACTGGGGGGGGTCTTACTTGCTGACAAACAAGTGGTGCCCTTTGTCCCTAAAAAATCACGTATAGACGGGGAAGATCACTCAGGGACCAGCTGGTCCAAAGTTTCTACTGCCCACCTGAAAGACAGGGCACATGGCTGGACCATCGAAAAAATGGCACGTTTAGATGTGGCAAATACATCTATTGCCACTATGTCAAAAGATCAGGCTCCTTCCAAAGTAGCACCACAGGGGAGAAGTTTGAGACTAGACATTATGGCAACTGTAGGACGGAGGGGGTAGTCTATTTGTTCCAGTGTACATGCCCCATGGACTACATCGGGAAGATGAAAAGACCCCTAAAAAAACGTATAGGGGAACACCTGGGAGACATAAGGAATGGTTGGGACACCCCCATATCGCGCCATGTACGAGAGGTCCATGGAGGAGACCTTAAGTGCTTTAATTTTCAGGTCGTAGAGGTGGTGGAGAAACCGGCTAGGGGTGGTAACTGGGATAAGATGATCCTTAAAAAGGAAACCAGGTGGATATTTAGGATGGAATCGGTGGGGGCATGCGGTTTGAACGAACAACATACCTACACAACGTTCTTGTAGTTCATACAGCATCATAAAGAACTTCCAACTGAGCATGGTACATAAAATATGACTACATATATACTTGCTGTAGTAACTCTTGTCTATGAGTATAACACCTGTATACACGCCCAGACACACTACAAAAAAGCCTATATCCACCTATGCCAGAAATACAATCCGGTGAATTAATACAACGGGAATACATCTGGAGGATATAATACACATGTGTCAGACTTCTTGATTTCTCCCTCTAATATTAGTTCCTGATGAGCCTCAGCCTGTCTATAGCTGTCTAGGGTGTGCAGGTAGCAAACAAAGTCCACAGTGGTGCAATGCAGTTGCTAAAATTCCTGCCAGCGCCAGCGGAACCAATAAAAGCAGACTATTGTACCCGGTCGCAGGAAGAACTTACCACGACGGACGCGTTTGATCACATGATCACCCTGGATGACGCACTTTCGGTATTTGACATGCACAGAGGAGGAGCACAGAGCGGTGTGGAACGCACACCGTTGCCGCCTCCTCCAGTAACACACATGGCACAGAGGGGATATAAGGACGTGACTGGGAGAGGTGGGGGCCGCCATCCATTGCAAAGAAAGGTGAGAGGGGGATTATCAGGACCATACCCTGGGTGGCTTGGGGCCATAGCTATTCACTTCTGATGAACCCATCTTTGTATCTCTGATGGGGGAAACGCGTTGAGTGTCGCACTTCAGGATAAGATGAGTATATTTGAGATCTATATATGACTGAAGTGTAACATCTGCCTTGCTTGATAGAGGTCCTGACTGACCTTTGGTTGTACAGGGAAGAGAGGCACTAATCTCTATCCTAGCACCGGGTTACCTATCTGATTAAGGGATTGGTTGAATTTTAGTGTATGGTGGGAAAACTGTACGGGTTGGGTATATTGGGTAATACTACATATACTAGATGGAGAGGGGCACCCTTAGACATAAATTCAGGACCTAGTGATCCGCCATAGCATATGTATGTATATATATATATATACACACACACACCCACACACACACACATTATATATATATTAAATATATATATATATATATAATATATATATATAATGTGTGTGTGTGTGTGTGTGGGTGTGTATATATATATATATATGTATATATATATATATATATATATATATATATATATATATACATACATATACACACACATATACATACGTACATACATATAGCATATGTATATGTATGTGATATATACACATCCCTATGAGAGTATATAGGATTCATGGGAAGTACCACCATATTTTCGGGTTGACATTTCCTAAATCGGTCTTTTTTTCATCACCACTGAGCCCAAGGGATGGACCCGGACTCGCTAAGATTAATCCTATATTTTTGGACCCACTGAGTATATTGGAACACAGGGGAGTCCAGAAAAAAATCTGTATGACCCATTCCCAGTCACCATAAGGGACAGCAGGGCAAGCCGTCGTGGTACGGGGACACCATCTTAAGGGTTTTTACGTGTTGAAAACTCCGTTGACAGGCAGGGTAAGCCAGGGAATGAACAGGGTAATTGTTTCCCCCTTTCCCCCTTCTGTTTGTATTGAATGCCCGACTGTATAAGTTGGGACTGATCGTTCCCATTGTTTTAAGAGAAACCAATAAAAGTTATATTTTAGAAGTAATACCTTTGCTGAAAAACTATCACCAAACATTCCCATTTTATTTAGATGCATCCAAATAAATGACCCACCCTACAGAAAAGGAACAGGAAGTACAGGAAGCAGGGGCAGATGAGAGGATGCATACAGCAGAAAAAAGGTTAAAGGGAGGGAGGGGCCTTTCATAAAATCCTGGACCCAGCTTGTTATATATTTATGAGGTGCATATTTATAATAATAAATCTATATAGTATATACACATACGCACACATGCTTTACTCACGATCTACAAATCTAGCGCCAAGTTTCTGCTGCCACCAGTGTCTTACTAACTGCAATACTGAAGTCAAGAGGATAGCGCTGCAGCCAGTCAGGTACCTCAGTGGCTCTTAGCATTCCACATACGCAGGGAGAGTTGCTAAGCTCAGCAATTGTCTGCAGGCTGCTGATGTGAATTCAGTGATGCAGCCAATTTACACGGAGAGACGGTAAAGACACAAGTTGGGTGAGTGCAGCAGAGTTTGTGTTTTCTGAAAGAATCAATCCTTTAATGGACAAGTGACTTAGGAGAACACGCCATCATATGAAGCTTTGAAAAAGAGGTTCCCATAAAGTCCTTTTCTCTAAACACTTCATCGGGGAACAATGCGTCTCCCTATCAAGCGACCAAGAAAAGAAAGTTATTAAAGCACTGTGGTTACAAAAGAATTTGTCAGAAAAGCCCTTCATACTTTACAGGAAAGCAGACCGGACTTTCTGCCCCTAACCACTGTCACTGGGCCGGTGCACCTCTGCTCTGTGCAGGAAGCCATCAGAGCTTGTAAAGATGAATTACACCAGTCAGGCTTTATAGACCGGCCAGGGTCACTCCTTACTGGCAATTTCCATGTGGCATCTGCTAAATCCAAAATTTTTTCTCGTATCCTAATTATAGATAGAAGAACAAGTTCAGAAAGTGAATCCCAGCAGTATATAGCAGAGGGAGCAGCTCAGGGGCACAATGTTATGACAGTGATCTTAGAGGCTTCACCTCCTTCTGAAGCTGCTGGACTTTTCCCTGGAGGGAGTCTCTTTCCTCTTGGATGAGCGTCATCTTCTCTTGGGCCGTCTCTTGTTCAGACTCGCATGTGGCCAGTTGAGCTTCCAGTCTCTTTGTGGTTCTAGTTTGTGTCAGCATCTATAATGAGGCAACAGTCACAGACCCACTGGATATATCACAGCGAGCAGGCGGCATCAATTACCAGCTCCCTGGTACCCAGGGTCCATCTTACCTTCTGCTCCACATCTTCTCTCTGTATATTCTGGTGTCGCATATCTCTTTCCAGCTTCAGCATGGTCTCGCTCTGTGAGGTCTTCTCGGCCTGACACAGTGACAGCTCCTCCTGGAGACCGATCCTTGTGGTCTCTAAATGCTGGACCTAGACGGCAAAAGAAGTATGGGATAGACTTAATGAAATCAGAGTCAAGAGGACCCCAATTTTAAGAATCTGTACACAGGTTTTTGCTGGCTACACTGAGAGGAGCATAATTTTTAAAGGCAGAGAGCTTGATTCCAGTGATGTGTCACTTACTGGGCTGCTTAGTGTACTTTTGAAAAAAAAATAAAAAAATCACAGTTTTATCAGCAGGACTTTATCACTAAATAACTAGTAAGGCTACTTTCACACACTGCGTATTTCAGCATTTACGCAGCGCTATTTTGCGGATGCACAAATGCAATGTAATGCAGTGAAACGCATTGACGTTAGCCATCCCAGCCAAGTCAATGCATTTCACCGTTTTCCATTCACATGCTGCACTTTTTACGCACCCGCTTTTGGGCTGAAAAGCGGATGCATAAAAAGAATGAACATGTTAATTGTTTTTGCGCTATTCGCCTATGCTTTCTTACGAGATCTCACCTCATCGACGCGGCACAGGACCTGTGGAGGACCCAAGACTGTACCATGTGACCGAGCGACGTCACCCAGTCACATGTTGCTGCGGAGTCCTAGAGGCCACGCTCGCTGCAGCCCGTCGGGGATAACAGGAGATTACCGGGGGAGCATGGCGAGGTATGTAAAAGTGCAGGCGAATAGCGCAGCACCGTTCACACACAGAACTCTGCGTTCTGTGAGGATCCGTTCTGCCGCTTTGCACCAAAAACGGATCCTCACAAAATGTAGCAAATACGCTGTGTGTGAACCCATCCTAAACCTGCTGCAAGCTAGTACAACCACTGATTGACAGCCTTCTTTGTATACTGTGCATAGGAAAAAAGCTGTGCACACTGCATAGGCATAAAGCGGTCAATCAGTGAGGTCAGTGGGGTTATACAGAGCTCGACATTCAGAAAACTGTAGATAAAACAGTACCTAGTAAGTGACACCGCTGGAATCGGGGTCTCTGCTGATATCATACTGCTTTTGGACATGATAGCAAAACCTTGGTGACAGATTATCTTTAAGATCATCCTTACCTTGTCCTCTGTGTGCTGTAGCTGCTGCCGAAGGTCCTGAACCTCTTTACGTAACCGTTCCACCTGCTGCTCTTTCTGGTTCAGCTAAGAGACAAATAGAAGAAAAATGACTGAACTTTCTGCGTCCGGCAGGTAAACAACTCTGCAGACTTACATGAGCGTCTTTGTACCTTGCTCTCTATCAGATTGTGTTGCTCGCTTATGGCCAAGCTCTGGGTCTCAAGCTCAGCATGAAGCGCGCCGGTCTCCTGCTCTAATCGCTGGCTATGTTCATGCAGCCGAAGTTTTTCTTCCTGCAGTTCCTGTAGCGACTGATCCTTATTAACCAGCTGTAAATAAAGGATAAATCATCAACGCAATTCTGACAGTAATTACTGCCCAGAAGAGTCCCTCTATAACGTGTGGCGTCCAACCTGCTCCCGAGCGCGGTGAAGACTCTCCAGAACGTTGCGATGTTCCCTCTGCAGTTCTGCATTCTTCCTCTCTTGCTCCAGGACTCGGTCCTGCAGCTCCAGGGCTTCTCTCTGAGAATTACTGTACCTCCCCCGCAGTGACGCTGCCTCCGCTTGGGCGCTCTGCACATCGTCCTGCATGGAGCTCAGCTGCACCAGAAAGAATGTAGACATGCATTAATGTTTCACAATAACTCTGGATCAGATTTGCTTGGTTGTTGTGAATATATTAAAAGAAAATGCCTAGTGAGGAGGCAATTGCTCAAAAAGAATGTGGATGTAACATTGTAACAACCCATCTCGGAAGATTAAAGGGGTTTTCCAGGACAAACCGCCAATGCCTGGGGGCGTAAACACGTCGTATTGGTGTGCTGGGTGGATTTGGCAGAGATGGAATCGGGTGCACCAGGAGGTCTGGGATCATCAGAAAAAAAATCTAAAAATATACATGGCTGGCTTTCTTGCACTATATCATTAATATAATGTTTAGGGATGCCCCTTGAAATGTATAATTCCTAGACCTCTCCAGAAACAGAAAAAGTTTTTGCTAAGGCTGGTTTTACATCTTGTCCATGGGGATCTTGTTTTTTGCAGGACCCCACTGACAGGAAAGGCATGTGGCCTTCGGATGCCATTTCTGTGTCCGAGTCCGTGATTTTGACGGATCGGGACACAGAAAAGCCAGAGCTTGCAAATTTGCAGGCAAGTGGGGCACTTTCTGCGGGAGTGAAGCAAGGGTTAAGAAAAAAAGATCCTCACCTCTCCGGTGTGTGTCCTGCGATGTGCGCCATCTCCGAGCTTAAGGGCATGTGTATCAGCTGACCTGGTGGGGCAGGGCTACCCGATCAGCTTATGGGTCACATGACCACATCAGCTGAGCAGTTTAAATCTCCCGCCCGCCGATCGGTTTTGGCGGGCGGGAGATTTAAACCGCTCAGCTGATGTGGTCATGTGACTGATCAGCTGATCGGGTAGCCCCGCCCCGTCCTTAAGCTCTCGGAACTAGATGGAGCGCATTGCGGGACACGCTGGAGAGGTGAGGATATTGTTTTGTTTTTTTTAACCCTTGCTTTAGTTAATTTTACTTCCGCAATGTATGTATATACATTGAAATTGAATGAAAGTGAAATTACACAGGAACAGAGCAGTTTTAATATACTGAGCATGCTCAGGGTCCTGGAAACGATCCGATGTTTTCCTGGACCCGTGCTCCATAGGCCACCATGTTAATTGCTGCACATCGGGTCGGATCCTGTCCAATATGGTCCGCTGTGCCCAAAATCAGAGCAGTCTCCGATTCTGTGTACAGCAAAAAAATCGGACAGAATCGGGTCAGTGACCAATCGGACAGCAAAAGAGCACCAATCCGTGCTCATAGGGATACATGGGGGCCAAATCGGATCCATGGCTATCCGTTTGGATGCCCAAAAAGTGCAATGTTAAACCAGCCTAAAACCCATTCACAAGCCATGAGAAAAAAAATTAAATCAAAGCCACCTTGCCCTGCGGTGTGTGTATTGATGTGAGTAAGATATCCAACAAGTCTACATTTATCAGAAAAGATTTTGCTTTAGATTAGATGCAGTTTTGTAACAGATTAGCAAAAAAAACCTACAATAGATTTTTTTTTTACTGACCAGGATCTTTGCGTCCTGCATCTCTGCTCTCATCCGGTGAATGATTGTTAGATGTTCCCGCTCAGCGCTCTCTGCTCTCTGAAGCCTCTCCTCCAGGTCACGTCTCTGCTGCACCACCTCCCACGTGTGCGGTGTCTGCTCCTCCCGCCGGATGTACAGAGACTCGTCCCTTACTTTATCCATCTGCAGACAAACAAAATGATATCAGCAGCAGACAAGGGACAGATTGTGCCTTATCCCCAAGTATCGCCTGGACGGTTCCTCACCTTGGCTTCCAGTTCTCGATGGCGGGCCCTCAGAGAAAAGTTTTCTCCCTCCAGTTGTGACAGACGCAAGTTACAATCAGAGAGCTAGATCAGAAAAACAGAAAATATGACGCTTTGTATACACATCTTTATATGACTTCAGTGTAGACAAGAAAAGCAGCGAGATTGATAGAGGGAAAAACACAAGGTGCCAGGTAGAGGTGATCTAATTAAAGACATGACCATGGTGGATTATGATATTGTTACATCATATGTCAGGACCTTCATTTCAAGCAGGATCAAAAGCTGTGACAGTGCCATTCCCGGCAGATGATGGTTGTTATTCAACCATCATCTGCCATTAACATCGCAGGTGGAGCTGAGCTCTGCCCACTGCTGTTAATGTCAATCTCTGATAGCTGCATTTACAGATTGCCTACCCCACAACACAATTATATGGTGCTGATGGGTTACAAAAACTGCCGCTGAAGACCCCCTGCTTGTCAAGACAACACCTCTACAATAAAATAAAAAACAGCCTTAGGTCTGCTGTAGGCCCTATAAAGACAATACCACTACAATGAAATAAAAAAAAAAACAGCCTGTGGCTTTTGCTCATAGGAAACCATCATGTTTGCCGTATACTGTAATACAGCGATATTGTACATATACAGTTGTAGTAGAAGTGATGAGATGATCACAAGTTCAATTCCCCTAAGGCTGTGTGCCCACATTACATTTTTTTATGCATGTTTGCTTGCAGATTTTCAGAAATCTCCATGCCAGCAAAGTCTATGAGAATCCTGAAGTGTTGTGCGCATGTTCGTTTTTATCTTGCAGAAGAAAATCTCCGGCGCGTCAATTGCTTTTGTGTTTTTCTCAAGGGCTTGATTAAAAAAATTAGAAAAAGTGCAGGGAAAAATGCACTAAAAAACTGCACCAAATCACAGAAAAATCTTGTGATTTTTCTGCAGCGTTTTTCCTGCCAGAAGATGCAGATTTGGTGCAGAATGTTCTGCAACGTGGACACAAATCCTAAAGAGTCTAACAGGTACCGTCACACGCGGCAATATTGCTAGGCAATTTCATTGGCAATTTGCTGGTTGCAGTGATATCATGGACACATTGTTCTATTTTGTTGCCGTGTACAAATGGAACAATGTGTCCATGATTTCACTGCAACCAGCAAATTGCCAGTATAATTGCCTAGCAATATTGCTGTGTGTGACGGTACCTTAACAGGTGAGTACAAAGGAAAGAAAAAATAAATGAAAAAAATATTACACAATACTTACATGTACTTTAGAATAAAAAAAAGACAAAACTTTAACAAGTGTATAAGGATGCTGATCACCCCCCATTAAAAAAATAAATAAGAAAAAATTCCACGTTCAATCACATAATATTACACATCCCAGAAAGAGAACATACGGTAATATTAATTAACTTTAAAAAAAAAAAAAAAAAAAAAAAAGAGGCCAAGGCGTTAGAAGCATATATGTATTTTTTTTTTTTTATTATTGGGGGGGTCATTTCTAGGACAAAATTCTAAAAAAAGAGAGAAAACAAACAAGCAATTGAGGATTTGTGGGATTTTGCCCAATTTCACTGCACTTTTTCACTATGTTGAGTGGTAAAATAAATGGCGCTAGTCAACACTACAGCGTGTCCTGGGAAAAAAAAATACAAAAAACAAGCCCTCATGGCTATGTGGATAGAAAAATAAAATAAATTAAAGTTATGGCTCTTGGAAGAAACAAGCGAAAACATAAAATCATCATGTTGGGGAGGGTCTGAGATAAGTAGCAAAACGGTACAGAGTATCACCACATGTCACGGTTATCGCGTGTGCTCGACACACCTGTCTCTGGGCCTCGTCTCGCTGGACAACACTCGTCTTCAGGTCATTATGGAGCTGCTGGATTCGGCCATGTCGCTGCTCCAGCTCTTCTTGTCTCTCCCGCAGCTCTCGCTGCAGTCTGTACACCTGCTGTTCTTGGGCATCAAGCTGAGCCAAAAAGTGTAATGACCATGAAGTACCAGCAGGTGGCGCATAGAAGATATATGCTACTAATATGGAAACAATGGCCGTCCTTACCTCGGAGGACAGGACATCCTGGGTGTTCTGTAGGGAGAGCAGTTCATTCTGCGCCACTTTAAGATCAGCATCTCTGCGATCCAACTGGGAGGGTAAGGCGAAATATTAATAGTGGAGCTTGTAATGATTCATCTTAAGTCCTCAGAATGTGTTTAATAAGGATAGAATGGGCTCTGTCCAATGTCTGAACATTACACAAGTACCCGTAGCCTCACACCCACCACTTATAGATGTTGTAGGGAGTTCAATGCATTTTCTGGGTAGTGAGAAAAATTGTGCATTCTTATCACTAGCAGCCAGAAGTATGATTGCAGCTCTGGAGCATAAAAAAGATGTAAAGCTTTCCTGCACATACCTCCACCTTTAGTAACTCATTGCTTCTGGATATGGAGGAGCTCTCTGGAGGCCCGCTAGTAACCTGGGGGTATAAAGTCACATCACTGACATTGTATTACACATGCAACAAGTCACAGATCAACCATTAAATTGAAAAGGTCTGTGAAGCCCAAACCATGGGCAGTGCCAAGCAGAGACGGTCGGCGTACAAGCAGAGGCGGCTGGCGTAGAAGCAGAGACGGCAGGCATAGAAGCAGAGACGGCCGGCGTACAAGCAGAGGCGGCCGGCGTAGAAGCAGAGACGGCAGGCGTAGAAGCAGAGACGGCAGGCGTAGAAGCAGAGACGGCCGGCGTAGAAGCAGAGACGGCCGGCGTAGAAGCAGAGACGGCCGGCGTAGAAGCAGAGACGGCAGGCATAGAAGCAGAGGCGGGCAGCCTAGGTCAGCCTAGAAGCAAAGACGGGCAGCGTAGAAGCAGAGACTGGCAGCATAGAAGCAGAGACGGCAGGCGTAGAAGCAGAGATGGCCGGCGTAGAAGCAGAGACGGGCGGCGCAGAAGCAGAGACGGCCGGCGTACAAGCAGAGGCGGCAGGCGTAGAAGCAGAGGCGGCCGGCGTAGAAGCAGAGACGGCAGGCGTAGAAGCAGAGACGGCCGGCGTAGAAGCAGAGACGGCAGGCATAGAAGCAGAGACGGCAGGCATAGAAGCAGAGACGGCAGGCATAGAAGCAGAGGCGGGCAGCCTAGGTCAGCTAGAAGCAAAGACGGGCAGCGTAGAAGCAGAGACTGGCAGCATAGAAGCAGAGACGGCAGGCGTAGAAGCAGAGACGGCCGGCGTAGAAGCAGAGACGGCTGGCGTAGAAGCAGAGACGGCAGGCATAGAAGCAGAGGCGGGCAGCCTAGGTCAGCTAGAAGCAAAGACGGGCAGCGTAGAAGCAGAGACTGGCAGCATAGAAGCAGAGACGGCAGGCGTAGAAGCAGAGACGGCAGGCGTAGAAGCAGAGACGGCCGGCGCAGAAGCAGAGACGGCCAGCGTACAAGCAGAGGCGGCCGGCGTAAAAGCAGAGACGGCCGGCGTTAAAAGCAGAGACGGCCGGCGTAGAAGCAGAGACAGGCAGCCTAGGTCAGCCTAGAAGCAAAGACGGGCAGCTTAGAAGCAGAGACGGGCAGCGTAGAAGCAGAGACGGGCAGCGTAGAAGCAGAGACGGCAGGCATAGAAGCAGAGACGGCAGGCATAGAAGCAGAGACGGCAGGCATAGAAGCAGAGACAGCCGGCGTACAAGCAGAGGCGGCCGGCGTAGAAGCAGAGACGGCAGGCATAGAAGCAGAGACGGCCGGCGTACAAGCAGAGGCGGCTGGCGTAGAAGCAGAGACGGCAGGCGTAGAAGCAGAGACGGCAGGCGTAGAAGCAGAGGCGGGCGGCGTAGAAGCAGAGACGGCCGGCGTAGAAGCAGAGACGGCAGGCATAGAAGCAGAGGCGGGCAGCCTAAGTCAGCCTAGAAGCAAAGACGGGCAGCGTTAGAAGCAGAGACTGGCAGCATAGAAGCAGAGACGGCAGGCGTTGAAGCAGAGACGGCAGGCGTAGAAGCAAAGACGGCCGGCGTAGAAGCAGAGACGGCCGGCGTAGAAGCAGAGACGGCCGGCGCAGAAGCAGAGACGGCCGGCGCAGAAGCAGAGACGGCCGGCGCAGAAGCAGAGACGGCCGGCGTACAAGCAGAGGCGGCCGGCGTACAAGCAGAGACGGCAGGCGTAGAAGCAGAGACGGCAGGCGTAGAAGCAGAGACGGCCGGCGTAGAAGCAGAGACGGCCGGCGTAGAAGCAGAGACGGCAGGCATAGAAGCAGAGGCGCGCAGCCTAGGTCAGCCTAGAAGCAAAGACGGGCAGCGTAGAAGCAGAGACTGGCAGCATAGAAGCAGAGACGGCAGGCGCAGAAGCAGAGACGGCCGGCGCAGAAGCAGAGACGGCCGGCGTAGAAGCAGAGACGGCCGGCGTAAAAGCAGAGACGGCCGGCGTAAAAGCAGAGACGGCCGGCGTAAAAGCAGAGACGGCCGGCGTAAAAGCAGAGACGGCCGGCGTAAAAGCAGAGACGGCCGGCGTAGAAGCAGAGACGGCCGGCGTAGAAGCAGAGACAGGCAGCCTAGGTCAGCCTAGAAGCAAAGACGGGCAGCGTAGAAGCAGAGACGGCAGGCATAGAAGCAGAGACGGACAGCGTAGAAGCAGAGACGGCAGGCATAGAAGCAGAGATGGGCAGCCTAGGTCAGCCTAGAAGCAAAGCTGGGCAGCGTAGAATCAGAGACTGGCAGCATAGAAGCAGAGAATGTCAGCGTAGAAGCAGAGACAGGCAGTGTAGAAGCAGAGACAGGCAGCGTAGAAGCAGAGACTGGCAGCATAGAAGCAGAGAATGTCAGCGTAGAAGCAGAGACAGGCAGCGTAGAAGCAGAGACAGGCAGTGTAGAAGCAGAGACAGGCAGTGTAGCAGCAGAGACAGGCAGTGTAGAAGCAGAGACAGGCAGTGTAGAAGCAGAGACAGGCAGTGTAGAAGCAGAGACAGGCAGTGTAGAAGCAGAGACTGGCAGCATAGAAGCAGAGAATGTCAGCGTAGAAGCAGAGACAGGCAGTGTAGAAGCAGAGACAGGCAGTGTAGAAGCAGAGACAGGCAGTGTAGAAGCAGAGACGGGCAGCAGGATTGACTAGACCCCAATCGGCTTCTTCCCAAACAGCTATATGTTATGGACATGTCTCTCGTGTGTGTGTGTCTATATGGAGAAGCCAGTCAATCACCTGGAATGGGGCGCAGAAGCAGCTAGCAGCAATATATATGCTGACACTGATAGATACAGGACATGTCTGAAGCTGCTCACCGCTTGTCTCAAGGCTTTAACCTGGTTCTCCAAATGGTGTTTCTCCTGTAGGTGGATGACGGCCTTCGCGTCCTTCAGAGAGATCTCCTGGTGCAGGGCAGTGATGGTGTCCTGCAGCTCCTGTAAGAGCACCTCCTTATCTAGAACCTACAAAAAAAAAATTCCAGCATATATAGTTAAGGCCAAAAGTGTTGTCACCTTTGATATTGTTTAAGAAAATTAAGTATTTCTCCCAGGAAATTCTTACAATTACATGTTTTGTTATAAACATGATTATTTCCTTTGTGTGTATTGGAACAATACAAAAATACAGAGGGGAAAAAAAAAGGCAAATTGGACATAATTTCACACAAGACTCCAGAAATAGAAAGAACACATTTGTTGTCCCCTTTAATATTTGGTTTCCCCTTTGGGGTAAATCCCTGCAGTCAGTCTCCTCCTATGACCTCCACAAGCTTCTTCTCCTGGAGTTTCTTCTCTTCTCTATAATCTGCTCCCGGTCTCTCATATTGGAGGCGTCTTCTCCCAATTGTCAGATCTCTCCACAGGTGATCAATGAGATTTAGATCCAGACGCATTGCTGTCACTTCAGATCTCTCCACAGGTGATCAATGGGATTTAGATCCGGACTCATTGCTGTCACTTCAGATCTCTCCACAGGTGATCAATGGGATTTAGATCTGGACTCATTGCTGACACTTCAGATCTCTCCACAGGTGATCAATGGGATTTAGATCCGGACTCATTGCTGACACTTCAGATCTCTCCACAGGTGATCAATGGGATTTAGATCTGGACTCATTGCTGACACTTCAGAACTCTCCACAGGTGATCAATGGGATTTAGATCCAGACTCATTGCTGACATTTCAGATCTATCCACAAGTTATCAATGGGATTTAGATCCGGACTCATTGCTGACACTTCAGAACTCTCCACAGGTGATCAATGGGATTTAGATCCAGACTCATTGCTGACATTTCAGATCTTCCACAGGTGATCAATGGGATTTAGATCCGGACTCATTGCTGACACTTCAGATCTCTCCACAGGTGATCAATGGGATTTAGATCCAGACTCATTGCTGACACTTCAGATCTCTCCACAGGTGATCAATGGGATTTAGATCTGGACTCATTGCTGACAGTTCAGATCTCTCCACAGGTGATCATTGAGATTTAGATCTGGACTCATTGCTGACACTTCAGATCTCTCCACAGGTGATCAATGGGATTTAGATCTGGACTCATTGCTGACACTTCAGATCTCTCCACAGGTGATCATTGAGATTTAGATCTGGACTCATTGCTGACACTTCAGATCTCTCCACAGGTGATCAATGGGATTTAGATCCAGACTCATTGCTGACACTTCAGATCTCTCCACATGTGATCAATGGGATTTAGATCTGGACTCATTGCTGACACTTCTGATCTCTCCACAGGTGATCAATGGGATTTAGACCTGGACTCATTGCTGACACTTCAGAACTCTCCACAGGTGATCAATGGGATTTAGATCCAGACTCATTGCTGACACTTCAGATCTCTCCACATGTGATCAATGGGATTTAGATCTGGACTCATTGCTGACACTTCTGATCTCTCCACAGGTGATCAATGGGATTTAGACCTGACCTCCCCCATATGTGACTGTAGGTCCTGTGCTCGTTTCTCTGACCTCCCCCATATGTGACTGTAGGTCCTGTGCTCTTTTCTCTAACCTCCCACATATGTCACTGTAGGTCCTGTGCTCTTTTTTCTGACCTCCCCCATATGTGACTGTAGGTCCTGTGCTCTTTTCTCTGACCTTCATGTGACTGTAGGTCCTGTGCTCTTTTCTCTGACCTCCCACATATGTGACTGTAGGTCCTGTGCTCTTTTTTCTGACCTCCCCCATATGTGACTGTAGGTTCTGTGCTCTTTTCTGTCCTCCCCCATATGTGACTGAGTTCTTTGCGCTTTTCTCTGACCTCCCCCATATAGAACTCTAGGTCCTGTGATCTTTTCTTTGTTGGCTTCATTCTGTTTTCGGTAAACAGTAGAACGATTCGCTTTACCAAAAATCTATATCTAGTCTCATCTGTCCACAAGACGCTTTACCTGAAGGATTTGGGTTACTCTCGTACATTTTGGCTTTTTTTTGTCTACGTGTCATCAGTGGGGTCCTCCTGGGTCTCCGACTTAGTGTTTCATGTTATTCACATGTGGACGGATAGTTTGCGCTGACACTGAAGCCCCCTGAACCTGCAGGACGGTTGGAATTTCTCTGGATCTTGACTGGGGCTTATCCACCATCTGGACCATCCTGTGTTACAACCTTTCATCAATTTTTTTTGCCGTCCATGTCCAGGTAGCCAATTCCTACAGTGCCATGGGCTGTAAATGTCTTAATTATGTTCCATACTTTGAACAAAGAAACATTAAGAACAGTGAAGGAGGACTTGTAACCATGAGATAGTTCATATTTTTCAACAATTTTGGTACTCTAGTCCTCAGACAGTTCTATTCTCCTCTTTCTGTTCTCCATACTTAGTGTGACTCACACAATGCAAAGATTAAGTCAACTTCTCCCCTTTTTCTCTGGTTTCAGATGTGATTTTCATATTGCCCACACCTGTTACTTGTCACAGGTGACTGTTAACATCACACGCTGGAAACAAAGTGATTTACCCACAATTTTGAAAAGGTGCCAACAATTTTATGCTTTGTGTTAAATTATGTCCAATTTGTCTTTTATTGTGTGTTGTACACACAAAGGATATAAACATGTGTAATTGCCATAATTGTCTGTGCAAAATACTTCTATTTCTGGAACAATTTCATGGGTGCCCACACTTTTGGCCATGATTGTCTAGAATATACTTTATTTTTGGCACAGGATCAGTCATTTTATCCTACACAAAAGATAAATAGAATGCACATTATTAATATATGCAGCATAATCCCAGACATATCCTGATTATTCCACATTAGCTGGAGAAATACCTTCTGAACACATCATCGGGGTCACAAAAAGAAATTAAAAAAAAAAATCTGCATCCAATTTGTCCAGAAGACCAGAGCCTTTAAATTCAGGATTCATGGGCAGTTTTGAGTTACCGTCACAGCAATAACCAATATGTCTTGCTTCTTGGCTATTGAATTGGGTTGTTTTTTTCCTCTAACCTAGTGTCTCTGGCACGTCTTATGCCCGGGTCAGAAGGTAGTATTTTCGCTCAGTGTGCATAGCTGACGGCATATGAAGGCGCACACAATATTCAGGATGAACACCGGGATCTTTGCTCAGATACAGTTTGCAGATATGACCGGTGTGATTGTTTTTCACTTGGCCTTAGTAGCAGCGATCGGTGAACCTGCAACTATAGTGAACTAGGACAGGACAAACTGCGCGGATTTGACAAGTAGAAATATTGACTTAAACAATGTAAAGATATTAGTCCTTAGATAAACTCCTGGCATCATGTGTAAGTGACATGTATCACCTACCTGACGTTTTTCATTTGTAATACAAAATACGTTTTTTTAAATTTATAAATGGAGAATAAGGATGAAGGCGGTAGACTTTAATTTTTCCGTATTTTTAGGGGACTTGGTGAATCTGTTATCATTTAATCATTTATACTGTGGAGCCAACGAATGTGCAAAAGTGCAAATTGTGCCATTTAAATGTTGTGGTTAGTGATTCACAGATGCAACTAAACATTAACAGCAGAGTTTGGACACAGATGATGCTAAGTGATGCAGTCGGCACCTTCCAGGTGTGAAGCAAGGTCCAGCTCCTGAGCTCAATCTATACAGCCCTCAGCAAAAAATGACGAAAAAGTGCATCCATTTATTGCAGTCACTTCTTTCAGCAGGATTATACTCCCACCCACACTGCAAAAAATGGAGGGAGGAAAAGGCCAAAGATCAAGGTGAGGATTGTTTCTGAATTCCCAGATCTCACTCTGATCAATAAGGAATGTGCTGGAAAAGGGGATTTTTGGTACTCACCGTAAAATCCTTTTCTTGGAGCTTCAATTGGGGGACACAGGAAGACCTTGGTGTATGCTTGCTGCCATCAGGAGGCTGACACTATGCAAAACAACAGAAAGGCAACTCCTCCCCAGCAGTATACACCCCCTACTGGCACAAATCCAACACAGTTCGTGAAAATAGCAATAGGAGCAACCATAAAACCATCAACTTGCTTAACTATATACACAGGGAGGGGACTGTATCCCCAATTGAAGCTCCAAGAAAAGGATTTTACGGTGAGTACCAAAAATCCCCTTTTCTTAATCGCTTCATTGGGGGACACAGGAAGACCTTGGGACGTACAAAAGCAGTCCCGTCGGGTGGGTGCAATAACAGAAGTATTTGGATGAACTCAGACCACAGCGGCCTGTAGAATCTTGCGCCCCAGAACAGCATCTGCAGATGCTTGAGTATGAACCCTGTAAAATTTAACAAATGTGTGAACTGACGACCAGGTAGCCGCCTTGCAAAGCTGAGCTGACGAAGCCTGGTGTCTGACAGCCCAGGAAGCTCCCACTGCTCTAGTGGAATGTGCCCTTAGTCTGGATGGACAAGGGACCTGTTTAATGCGGTATGCCTCCGAGATAGTGGAGCGAATCCACGGGGCAATTGTAGCTTTAGAGGCTGCCAAACACTTGCGAGGACCATGGGGGACCACGAAGAGGGAGCCCACCCATCGAAAGGAATCGGTTCTTGAAAGGTAGATGCGGAGAGCCCTGAATAAATCCAGATTGTGCAATCTCTTCTCTTGAGAATGAGATGTGGCTGGGCAAAGGGAGGGTAGGACGATTTCCTCATTGATGTGGAAAGAGGAGACAACCTTTGGTAGAAACTTTTCCATGGGACGAAGTACCACTTTGTCCTGATGGAAGATCAAGGGGAACAACATGAGAGAGCCGCAAGTTCCGACACCCTCCAAATGGAGGTGATCGCCACAAGAAGGCGACCTTCCACATTAGGAGAGGAAGATTAATCTTTTGTAGGGGTTCGAATGGGAGATATTGGAGTACGTCTAATACCAAATTCAGATCCCAGGGATCAAGGGGGGGACGAAACGGAGGAGAGACGTGAGCCACTCCTTGAAGGAACGTCTTGACCTGTGGAAGAGAGGCGAGCTGCCTTTGGAAAAGTACCGAAAGGGCGGATACTTGGCCTTTCAGGGAGCTGAGGGATAGGTGTGCATCAAGGCCAGACTGGAGAAAAGCCAGGAGAGATGGAAGAGAAAAAAACATTGGGGAACGACTGCAGTCCTCACACCATCGGAAGAAAGCCTTCCTCGTGCGGTGATAAGCGCGTGATGAGGATTGTTTCCTGGCTTTTAACATAGTCTGGATAACCTGTTCAGAAAGACCTGACATTCTCAGTACCGCGGCTTCAACAGCCACGCCGTTAAACTGAGCGACTGAGATTTCGGGTGTTGAAAAGGACCCGGAGTCAGGAGGTCCGGGAGATTGGGGAGTGGCCATACAGAGTCCGCGAGGAGGTTGAATACCTCTGCGTACCAGAACCGTCTGGGCCAATCTGGAGCTACGAGGATTACCGTTGCTCCTTCTGCTCGGATTTTCTTGAGAATCCTGGGAATGAGTGGGATGGGGGGAATGAGATAAGGTAGAATTGGACCCGTGGAATCGCAAGAGCGTCCGCGTCGAGAGCCTGGGGATCCCTGGACCTGGCGACGAAGGGTGGGAGCTTCTAATTGTCCCTGGAGGCCATCAGGTCTACGTCTGGGAAGCCCCATCTGAGGCAAATTTGGTGGAATACCTCTGGGTTCAGGGACCACTCTCCTTGGTCCAACCCCCCGCGATTGAGATAGTCAGCCGCCCAGTTGTCCACGCCAGGAATGTGGATTGCTGAAATTGCAGGAATGTGTAGCTCGGCCCATTGGAGGATTTGAGTCACTTCCGCGATGGCTGAGCGGCTCCGAGTCCCTCCCTGGCGATTTGTGTATGCCACTGCTGTTGGGTTGTCCGTCTGGATTCAGACATGTCGGCCTGTCAGGTAGGATTGCGAGTGTAGGAGGAGTGACTGTCTCGCTGATCTGGAGAGGTGGACTGGGCGATCGAGACTGCTGAGGGAGCGGTCCCAAGTCGCCAGAAGAAAGCACTGGAGGGGCCTGGTGTGAAATTGGGCAAATGGAACCGCTTCGATGGAGGCCACCATTCTGCCCAGAATCCTCATACAGAATCGGAGTGTCCAAGGGGAGGGCTGCCCCAGACTGTGAATCCCGGACAGCAGGGATGCTCGCTTCTCTGGGGGAAGGAAAATCCGGGACTGGGCCGTGTCAAAAATCATGCCCAGAAAGGTGATCCTCTGAGTCGGAACAAGGCAAGACTTTTTGACAGTGATGATCCAGCCCAGGCAATGGAGAGAATCCAGAGATATTTGCAGGCTTTCGAGACACCCTGAGCGAAAGGGAGCTTTTATCAGGATGTCGTCCAAGTAGGGTATTGCTAGAATTCTCTTGGACCGAAGGATGGCCACTACTGTTGCCATGATCTTTGTAAAGACCCGGGGAGCCGTGGCAAGGCCGAATGGTAGAGCGGTGAACTGGTAATGTTGGGACCCTACTGCGAAGCGCAGGAATCGTTGGTGAGATGCAAGGATGGGTACATGGAGGTAGGCGTCCTGGATGTCAATGGAGGCCATGAATTCTCCTGGCTTCATAGATGCTATCACTGAACGAAGAGACTCCATCCTGAAGTGTCTCAACCGGAGCTTGGTGTTGAGAAGCTTTTAGTCCAAAATGGGACGAATGGAGCCTCCCTTTTTTGGGACCACAAAAAGATTGGAGTAAAATCCCAAAAAGTGTTGATGCTTTGGAAAGAGGATGATAACACCTGCTTCCTCGAGGAAAGAAATGGCTTGGTGAAAGCCGGAGATGAGCTTGGGGTCTTTCGGTGGCCGGGATAGAAAGAAACGGTGTTGGGGAAAAGAAGAAAATTCGATTTTGTACCCCACCGAGACGACGTCTCAGACCAGGAGTTGTCGATTACCGATAGCTAAACTGACTGGAATGCCCTAAGGCAGCCCCCGAGGTTGGGGTTGGCATCATGAGCGATTGGCTCGGGAACCAGAGGGTCGAGTGTGTGTGTTACGAGGGCGCCAGGAAGGTGCGGGCTTGTAGAAGGGCCTTTTTCTGTCCTGGTGGGCGGGAGAGTGGTCTCACCAATAAGAGGATTTGGACGCTGAGGGACGAAAGGAACGAAATTGGAAATTCCTTTTCTTAGGGATTGTCCGTTTGCGCTTTGCCTCCGGAAGGGAAGTACTTTTCCCACCGGTGGCGTCCGATAAGATTTTATCAAGCTTATCGCCGAATAGGCGAGAGCCCTCGAAGGAGAGGTTGGCGAGGGATTTTTTAGAGGCTGAATTGGCCTTCCAGGCCTTCAGCCAAAGGGCCCTGTGAATTGAGATCATGTTGCCGGAGGCTTGGGCGCCACAGGATGCGGCATCGAGGCAAGCTGTGGCGATATATTTACCCGCCTGAGCTATCTGATCAGCCAGGCCCGCTAGTTCCGCGGGAGGTACCTGGGACAGAATACCCCTACGGAGGTTCTTGGCCCAGGAGGTCACAGCCAGGGAGACCCAGGTGGCTGCGAAGGAAGGGTAAAGAAAAGAGCCCGAGATTCGAAAGCAGATTTCGCCATGGCCTCAAAGTGTCTGTCTGGTCCTTCCTTAAGGGGAGCGCCGTCTGCTAGGGGTAGGATGGTGTTGGTAGCAAGACGTGACACTGGGGGATCCACTGCTGGTGAAGTGGTCCACTTTTGGTGAACGTCCTTAGAGAAGGGATAAAGAGCCTTTAGACGCTTTCTGGATTGAAGCGCTTCTCTGGGTGTAGCCATTCCTTGGTAAAGATGTCGTCAAAGTCTTCTAGGTAAGAGAAGACCCGAGGAGTTGGTTTAGTACGCTTAACCGACACTTTCCGTGTGGGCGGCTTGTCATCGACCTTAAGGGTGTCATTTACTGCTAGAATTAGGGAGTCTACTGTGTCCCTGATTCCCTATAGTTGGTCAGAGTCTATATCCGGGTCTCAATCCGATACTGAATCAGAATCCGAAGGAGCCGAGCGTGTTGAAGGAGGCCTCGAGTAGAGGGTCTCTGGGGGAGGTTGACCGAGACGAGGGGGATGTGCGAATCCGCTTCCTCTGCGAGCGGTCTGGTCCCTCTGATTCCGAATCTGGTGGTCCAGGGGCAGCGTTCCCTGGTGGGCTAGGGTCGGTCTGCTCCGATGGATTAGGTCTAATCGCGGAGGCTGTGTGGGCAGGTGCTCTAGGGCCGCCATCAGGTTTTCTGAGAGCTTAATCAAGAGTAGTGGCGGACTTAGATAGGGAAAGAACCACCTCAGGAGAGGCAGAGACCACGGACGGGTCAGTGGTAGGCTCCTGAGCTGCCTGCATGGACTGTGGGCTAGCAGTGTGGGGGGCTGGGGAGGCTTTGCTTACCCATGCCCAGGCTTCCAGTGTCCCCTGTGGTGGGTCCCAGCAGTGGAGGAGCATGGATGCAGCAGTCTGTGCCTTCCTCCCTGTGATACAAAAAGATGGAAGCGTGGTGTATGTTTGGGCACTGAGGTAAGGAAGATCTCTGATGCTGGCTTCTTTTCCGGACTTTATTAAAATAATTGCAGTTATAATTATTCAAGCTTAAGGCTCTCAAAACCCACCCTCCCTGTGATGGCTCCTGAAAAGCGCATGCTTCTGCGGTGCCCAGGCTGGAGACGAAGGGCGGAGCTAAAAACGGCGGGGAGAGCGCCCGAGCTCCATCTCCATTGGTCAGCGGGAGAAGCGGGGCTGAATGGTGAAGAAGGCGCCGCCCAAGTGTAGCGGGGGGGGGGGCCAGAGCGGCCGAAAGATCCGGCCTTTCCTCAATGAGGCCTGACTGTGGGTGGGGCCTAGGCGGAGCTCTGCGGAGCCTCGGGCTGTGCCTTTGCAAGGTGCCCGCCCGCGGACGCCCGTGATTGGTCTGGAGGCGGGCTGTGGGCGGGCGAGAGAGCTCTGGAGGCCGCAACTGAAGCCTGGACTCAAATTTTTAGCAGCGGCCCGGATTGGGAGGCCCGCGGCGCGGAGCCTCAGGCCAGGGGCTGTGCTGGCCCAGAAAGCGCTGGAGAGGTCTGTACAAAAGCTCTACTAACCTGTTGGTTAGGAGCTATGGAACTGATGCAGCCAAAGCACAGTGTGCTGGCTGCAAACAAGTATAAAGGGGCTTGCTGGCCCTAAAACAGAGCCAGGAGCCCCTAAGAATCAATAAGGCACCCCCCTTATTTGGCCCCCATCCTCTATGCCCGGTTCCTATCAGGCAACCCCTGCTGCAGTACTAGGAGTAATGGGCCATGGCTACCCAGCCTGCTGAGGTAGCCAATGACCGACCCATGTACGCAGGGGCAGAGTGGCCTCGCTGCGGCTGCTGCCCCAGAGCAATACCCCCTCTGGAGCAGCCGGGGAAAAGCGGAGGAGCTACCAGGAGGGGGGCTGGTAAAGTGAGGATGGGGAAGGGGGTTTATATGGGCCCCGGACCTAGGGACTGTTTGCCGCCATCAGGGTGCAGGTCCCTACCTCGTCCTGAGAGGTGCCGAACTCCAAACGCAGATCTGTTCTCCTGTGTACCAGGGATCCGTGCGTCTGATGACCCTACCGACCGGCTCTGGAAGGCGAGTGGGTAGGGGAGCGAATGGGGCAGGGCAGGCACCATCCAGCCTCAGAGTCCTCCAGGATCTTCTTCAAAGAAAGGATGGATGGCCCTGGCCCAGAGAGGGAGAGTTAACAGTGCAACCAGCGTACACTGGACTCTCGATCTTTGTGCGGGGTGACGGATTGGCTCAAACGCTCCGTATTGCCTGATGAATCTTCATTGAAGAAAAAATTCTAACTAATCTAATAAAAAAATTCTGGTAGATACGGGCTCAGAGAGACCTGTGTCTGCCTCCTAAGACACTAAGCTAAAGCTGAGTTGCATTTGTGCCAGTAGGGGGTGTATACTGCTGGGGAGGAGTTGCCTTTCTGTTGTTTTGCATAGTGTCAGCCTCCTGATGGCAGCAAGCATACACCAAGGTCTTCCTGTGTCCCCCAATGAAGCGATTAAGAAACACAAGTTTGATCTGCAAAGGCCACACAGAAAATGTTTAGGATTGACAAGATCTGCTGCTTATGTCTTGGTGTGGATACCAGAGGACTTATAGGGTGCGAAGGAAATTACAATGTTCCCTATGTGCATTAATTACGGATGCTTCACTTTTAGCACCCATGTTCCTGATGTGCTTTAATAACGGATGCTTCACTTTTAGGACCCATATTGACAAACCGGTTTTAATTTTTGTGTCATAAATCATGTAACAGTAATAAACTTTGCAATATATCTCATCTGACAAATCTGCTTCTTTCTCCTGCAAGACTGATGATTCATTCTCAAATGTTGCAATTCAGGGGTAAACTGTATCTGCTTGAGAAAGGCAGTGACAGCTGGTGCTTATAAAGTTCTATAGAGAATTGTAACTGTGTCAAGACTTGTAGCACAATGTCTGTATCTGCCTCCAGTGCCTCCTCTTTCCATGGTTTTTTAAAAACACCAATTGTCAGTACTGAGAAAATGTGTATCTATTGCATACAGATATTAACCCTGACTTGAGCGTTAAAGATCGGTCCAGAAGAAAGAAGATTTCCCCAATAAAATATATTACAAAGTTGAATATTATCATTTGTACGAGCAATTATGGATAATGTACCACTTCTAGTGGGGTACCAGAAGGCACCAGTGATGCTCAACATTTTTATGAATGATCTAGATGAGGGAACCAGGGTCGCCACTAGGGGGTACTCCTCTGCCTGGAATCAAGGGCATGGGCCTCACTGCAGGGGGCGTGGTCATTGCATTAGGGAGCCCCGGTCATGACAGACTGTAGGGGGCATGGCTGTTTGGAGCAGGGAGGCCTGCCCCGCCACCCCCACCCCGGCTGGCGCACGCTGTTTTTAGCCAGCAGCACTGTATCTGTGCACTGAGGCCATACTGTTCACATCCTTCCTCAGCTCTAATAAAGAACACTGTATAGAAAAAAATAAATGTGTTATTGGTTAGGACATGGTGCAGAACTGGAGTTTTTCCAATACTGGGCAGTGAAACCATGGAGGGTTCAAGGGGTGGAGGCAGAGCCTGAGTAGAGGCGGAGATTGGTGGAGGCAGAGATGGGGTGCAGACTCAGTGGGAGCCCCAAACGTTTGCCAGTCAGGGGCCCAGAAATTCCTAGTGACAGCCCTGAAGGGAACTGTAGGTAAACTAATCAAATGCAAAGCTAGGAGGGATAGTGTCACACTTGGGAGGCCAGGGTAGCAAGGAGCTGGATGTAGGGAGTCAGGGGAGCCTACTCTGGCCCCAATACTGGGGTCCCTGGCTCGCGCCCTGATCTCGGAGGTACAGCTAAAGGTGAGGTAGTCCAAGCCACCAGAGTAAGTCCCTAAAGCTCCTGAGAAGCCCTAGGCATAAGCCCCTAACCTCCACCCACGGAACCCAGGAATTTCAAATGGAGAGAAAACCAGCCGCGTCGGATCAGCGTCTGCACTTCACAGGTCACAGAGCAGAAGTAAACTGAATCAGCAACATCAGGAGGCTATGAGCTGACCCATTTATAGCCGAGGGGTGGGGAGCAACCAGCCCACACATGCCCTTCAGCTCACCTGAGCATGAGTCATATCCACACACAAACATGCAGCAACCTCGCCTTCAGAGCCGCACACTGAATAGGAAAAAAGGCTCAAGTTAACTACAACAACAGCACCCATGAGCATAAGAGCCCATACGTGACAGATAACCGGAGAAATACAAAGTCCTACATCTGGACAAGAAAACTCAAAAAAGCATACACAGAATGGAAGGAATAGAATGAAGCAACAGCACATGGGAAAAAGACTTGGGTATAACTAATAGACACAGACTGAACATGAGTAAAGAGTGTGATGCAGCAGCAAAAAAGGCAAACACAAATTCTGGGATGTATTAACAGAAGTGAACAGTTTAAAACACGAAGTCATTTTCACCCTCTACTCCTCTGTGGTCAGACCTCATCTGAATACTGTGTCTAGTTGAACGTGCTTGCTCTCCTGATGGAGCGTGGAAGAGCTCAGAAATGCATTGAGATTAAAGGCACCATTATCTTTTACCTCTTGGAGTTTCAGTTCATTATTTGCAGTGTGCACGGATCAAAAAACACCATCTAATTAGGATTATTCATACAGCCACAGAGACTGCGTGGGTCCAGCGGCGACTGCAACATGTGTATACACCGGTTGAGGGTCTCACAAACTCACAAGGCGAGCAGTGACATCAGCAGATTGCTTATTATTTTATTAGGTACCTTTACACGCCGCAACTACGGTGTAGCAACTGAGAGGCAATCCGGAGATCTGTCACCGTTGCTATGAGATTGCGGCGTGTAATTGTGAAAAGTGATGGTGATTTTTAAAGTTGCTCTCGGTTGCGGTTTCAGAGCATTGTTCAAAAACCAGAGGCAACCCTGAAGGTGAATTGCCTGGTTTTGGCATGTGAACGGGCGATAGGGATGGAATCTGCGTCGCCTAGTGATTTCCCAGAGGCGTGCCACAGTGTGCTGGAGACCGCGCCCCATCAGCGATGATTGGTGGAGGCTACAGTGTTTCCATTGGCTGTCCCTTCACAGGGCGCCATCTTTGAAGAGCTGTCCATTCACACTACACAATTGCAATGGCGTCATGTATTAGCCAGCCTTCCTGCGCAGGCTGGCCACTCATGACGCTATTGCGTTGTCTAATCAGCGTGTTTGGGGCGCGGAATACACAACTCTGTCACGCCTATGTTCTTGCGGCGCAGAACATGTACGCCTACATTCCTTTGTGGATTGCAGCGTGTGAAGCGGCGTCGGGAGGCAACCGGATGTTTACCGCAGGTTCTGTGGCAATTTCGGGGGAGCCACGTTCCATCAGGTTGAGGACGCAATTGCGGCGTGTACATGAGGCATCGGCGTTCGGTAGCAACCGTCAAAAACGTGCACGCGCACGTTCGGTTGCCTCCGATCGCCGGTGATAGTTGCGGCGTGTAAAGGTACCTTAAAAGGATAAGAAACTATTGTGCTTGTGTTCCCCTTTTCTCTTGTTTTAGTCTGCAAACTATGTCCTATGAGGAAAGGTTACAGGATTTGGGAATGTTTAGCTTGCAAAAGAGAAGACTGAGAGGATACTTAATGGCCATATACAAATATCAGAAGGGCTGTCACACTGTAGAGCAGGGGTGGGAAACCTTTTTCCTGCCGGGGGCCATTTGAACATTTCTACCATCCTTCGGGGGCCACACTAAATTATCAACTTAAAAAATACCTGCTATATTTGATTAACCAATCAACTCACCCCTAGTGTGGTGGCTGAAGCTTCTTCTCTTTGGCATGACTGTGATATTAGGCAGATTTCAGATCAACGTTTAGTGAATTTCGCGGCAGATCGAGCAGATTTCCCGCATCTGCTGCGTAATGGCCGACTTGTGGCAAGCCCCCATTCATTCTCTATGGGGCTTGCAGCAGGTGCGTCAAGTATGGTTTTGCCGTGGTCCGGCAAATCCGGCACTTGTGGCAGCGCAAAACAAAATGCAGCTAACTGCGTTTTTTCGACTTGTCGTAAGTGCCGGATTTACTTGCCGCAAGTCCCATAGAGGATGAATGAGGGCTTGCCTCAAGTCGGCCATTACGCGGCAGATGCGGTAAATCCTTTCTCCCCAGTAAATTCTTCTCTTTTCTCTGCTCTAGGTAGAAACAGGAAGTCTCCTTGTCCTGCAGGAATCATTCCCCTCCTCCCCCTGCCATTTACTTTTGCAGTGACGACTCTTGCAAGTAAAAAAAGGGGTCTTATTAATACTACATAGTGCTTAGAAGGATTCAGCTAGTCCGTTTTTAATCAAATGATGTCATAGAAACAGAAGGGAAACGTAAACAGAAGAATTAACTGGGTAGAAAGGACAAATGTGCAATAATACAATGATTACAATATATTAAGAGGATACAAACTATGATAGGAGTGCTTCTTTAAGGGATTAATTCCAGGTTGGTAAAACGTATCGCCCAGCTTAAAGATAGAAACTTGCTAAATGATGGCGAGTGTGATCTCGGGGATTCTTAAGCAACAAGGTTTCTGGAACTTGGATCTGTAGAGCTCCATCTTGGGTTAAGCAAAAGTGCATGGAACAAGTAGAAATGGGCAAGTTTAGCGGTTAGGAACACGTTCCAGAGATCCAATCTCAGGATCAGCAGTCAGACAAGTTATCCACTTTTCTGTGGTTAGAGGGTTACTTGCCATCTTAGGAACAAAACATACCAATGTTTACAGATCTTCCCTCCACTTGTAGGTAGTGTACAGACTGCGCTGATCGCACATCACAGCCTGTACAGCCATCCACCTGTACACGAGCCAAGTCTTGGCAGCAGCTAATGAGTTAGAGGACACCATGAGTGATCTGTATCAGGAGCCACAGGCAACAGCTTGCCATTAGACTGGGGCTCACTAATGTACTCGGAGTCCATTACTCAGTCATCTATCAGATGGCCGCACTTCGTCTTGATAGATTCCAGCGCTCTGTGATCTGTAAGGTGCTGCCAGGCAGATGCATTAGGAGTCTGCAGCCGGGAGGATGGAGCAGGGTGAATACATGGGAGTAGCAGCCAGTAAATCTTCCTCTCCCAGTAGCTCATAGTGGAGGCTGTAGATTAATGGCTGAGGAATAGAAGTGTCCACTGTGAATGTGCGAGCGGCCTGGAGATCCCATCATTCACAGCCGCCTCATCTCTACATCATAGTGTAGACAGAGTGGGCCAAAGATGAGCCCCGGTTATCCCCCCGCATATATCGTCACCAAGATCGTTCTTCAATCATTGTCCTCAGCAAATAGCAGCCTGGATGTATCGTTATCACTACACATTAGCAATTAGAAACATTGGGGAATTTTTCACGTAACATTTTAAATAATTTTTATCATTTATTTTTCTTAATTTTCTAAATTAATTTCAGCATTTGGAAAAGTTGGGTAAAGAATACGGAGGAAATGATCATCCAGCTCTCCCAGACCCTCATAGAAAATCCACCTAGTTGGAGTTGGGAGTTTTACACCCCTTTAAATTTACTGCTTATGGAACACAGTCCTTCACTGCCTGCAAGACACAAAGAGTAAAAAAATAGAGGCGAAATGTACCATGTGGAACATGAGGTAAACTGTTCAAAGCATTCCCAAATCTAGATATGACACAACTAAAATTGTGCAGGTAACAGCCACGGTGCTCTCCTCCACAGGGCCTCGAATCATGGCGCCCTCCTCCACAGGGCCTCGAACCATGACGCCCTCCTCCACAGGACCTGGATCTTGGTACCCAAGTACACTGGACCCGAATCATGGTGCATGTCCCCACAGGGTGTGAATCATGTTGTGGCCTGAGTCATGGCGTTCTCCACAAGGCCCAAATCACGGCGTCCTCCCCCAGAGGGCCCAAATCACGGCGCCCTCCCCCACAAGAGCCGGATAACAATGCCCTGCCCCACAGGGCCCAAATTATGGCACACTACCCCCACGGGACCCAAATCATGGCGACCTCCCCCACAAGATCCGAATAACACTGCTCTCCCCCCACAGGGCCCAAATCACGGCACCCACCCCCCACAGGGCCCAAATCACAGCGACCTCCCCCACAAGATCCGAATGACACTGTCCTCCCCCCACAGGGCATAAATCATGGCACCCTCCCCCACAAGATCCGAATGTCACGCCTATGTTCTTGTGGCGCAGAACATGTATGCCCACATTCCTTTGTGGATCGCGGCGTGTGAAGGCAACCGGATGTTTCCCGCAGGTTCTGTGGCAACTTCCGGGGAGCCACGTTCCCTTAGGTTGAGGACGCAATTGCGACGTGTACATGAGGCATCGTCGTTCGGTAGCTACAGTCAAAAACGTGCACGTTCGGTTACCTCCGATCGCTAGTGATAGTTGTGGCGTGTAAAGGTACCTTAAAAGGATAAGAAACTAATTGCGCTTGTGTTCCCCTTTTGTCTTGTTTTAGTCTGCAAACTATGTCCTATGAGGAACGGTTACAGGATTTGGGAATGTTTAGCTTGCAAAAGAGAAGACTGAGAGGATACTTAATGGCCATATTTTGCCGCAATCCGGCAGATTTACCGCATCTGCTGCGTAATGGCCGACTTGTAGCAAGCCCCTATTCATTCTCTATGGGGCTTGCGGCAGGTGCGTCAAGTATGGTTTTGCCGTGATCCGGCAAATCCGGCACTTGCGGCAGGTCAAAACAAAATGCAGCTAACTTTTCAACTTGTCGCAAGTGCCGGATTTACTGGGTCACAGCAAACCACACTTGCCGCAAGTCCCATAGAGGATGAATGAGGGCTTGCCACAAGTAGGCCGTTACGCGGCAGATGCGGTAAATACTTTCTCCCCAGTAAATTCTTCTCTTTTCTCTGCTCTAGGTAGAAACAGGAAGTCTCCTTTCCCTGCAGGAATCATTCCCCCCCTCCCCCTGCCATTTACTTTTGCAGTGACGACTCATGCAAAATCCAAAAAGCAAGCCCCTCTTCCACTGCAGTAGAGCTCCAACAGGCCTGATCACCTCAAGTCCTTGTGTCAACTAGAAGAGTTTGTAGGATTCTGTATTGAAACGGTCTCCATGATTGAATCAGTGCCCAGAAGTCAGCACTAAACAAAAGGCAAATAAAAAACCACATGGCATTTGTGAAGTCCCACAGCCTGCTAAACAGATGGACGCTGGAAAAGTGGCAGAAGGTGAATTTCTCTGATAAATCTTCAGTAGAAATACACCACAGCCACCGCAAATACTGCAGGAGACCTACTGGAGCCCGTTTGGATCCAAAACACACCCAGAAAACAGTTACGTTTGGCAGTGGAAAGATCATGGTCTGGGGTTACATTCAGTATGGAAGTGTGCGAAACATTCGCAAGGTGGAAGGCAATATCAATAGCCTAAAATATCAAGAAGTATTAACTACCTCTTACATTCCAAATCAGGGGTAAATTTCTACAGCAGGATGGTGCTCCATCTCATACATCCATCTCTACAACAAAGTTTCTCCCGGCAAAAAAGATCAAGGTGCTCAAGGTCTGGCCAGCCCAGTCACCAGACATGAACATCATGGAGCATGTTTGGGGTAGGATGAAAGAGGAAGCTTGGAAGACAAAACCAAAGAATCTAGATGAACTCTGGGAGGCATGTTTGACTGCATTCTTTGCTATTCCTGATGACTTCTTTAATAAATTGTATGAATCATTGTTGAACTGCATCGATGCAGTCCTTCAAGCTCATGGAAGTCACACAAAATATTAAATATGACTCTTAATAGCACCACAACTTCATTCACCAATGTTATGCAACATATATTTGTATTTTAAGTAAAATTTTTTGTTTGAAAATCACATTACTTTCTGTGGGCGACAAAACTTTTGTCTTGCCAAAATCTGACCATTCTGTTTTGATTAAATGATCAATATTTCAGCATTGATGCCAATTTACTTTCTTAACCTAAACCACATTTTGGAGGGTTTCAACTTTCAAAAGAGTAATTTATACAACCAATGGATGAATTTAACGTCAGGTTATAAGCTTTTATTTACATAACATGGATAAGCTACATAACTTCTGTCAGGGAGTGTATTAAGGTGCAAATTTTATAAAGTGCTAGTTATAAAGTGCATTTCACAGTGTCTGTATTACGAGCAGCAAAGAATTAATATATGCAATGCAGACTCATTCATTAGTTACCCATACTGCCAGTAGCCATGGGGAAAGTACACGGTGCAGGGAGGACCCAGATAGGTGAACCCCTACAACGTTTCGTGGCCTGGAGGATCCTATGGCCACTTCATCAGGGGAAATAAGGAAGCTCTGCAGTTGCTCCCCCTTAAAAAGGCCGCTAGTCACCACATTTTCCGGACTGGAAGTGTACAGCCCCATCACGTGACCGGATGTGACACATGATCGCGGTCCAGAAATGACGCGCACTGCGTCATCGGTCACATGCCACGTGACCGAAAATGATGCAGACACTAGTGCGGCCATTGCTGCACCACGCACAACAGAGGCCCCAGCCAGCATGCACAGGGCGGTTGCCTGGGACGCGTCATCACAGCAACCGCCCAAGTACAGCGGAATTAGGACCCCAAACAGGGTGGGAGTGACGACACAGCACCAGGCACAAATTGGTCAAGAGAGATCAGCAAATTAGACCAATTGTGAGTGACACCAGGACAAGATAAGACAATATATAAAACATAGGATAATTCCAAATATAGTCACTATAAAGTAAATTGTTCTCAAGTGTCTTGCAGTCATCTCTCCAATGGGCACTTTTTCAAGTAATGGCAATCCCAAGTTGATCCCAGAGGGGGGAAACAGAAGAAGAGGATGTGAGACACCATAGAGAGAAAGCACCCATAAAATCATGAAATAAAAATAAAAGTATCACAATGGACCCACATCATAAAAGGGTACATAAATACCTGGGAGGTTGACCGTGACGGCTGTAGGAAGGGGGCAAAACTCAGGCGTTCATTAAGGCCCCGCGGTGAGTGTCCAAAGACACGATCCACCACGTTTCACACTGTGCGAGCAACTTCCATATATCACCACCATGGATCACATCGATCACCCATACCAAGAAGATGGATCACTGCTATGGTGTTGTAGGAAGTGACGCGGCAGTGTCTTCAGGGGGTGGTCCTATCTGTCACTTCAGACGCCGCCAGGATGTCCCTCACCCTCCACCTCAGTTCCATAGATGTCATAGCGACATATATCCGAGGACTAGCATATTGGCATAATACACCACATGGATAGATCCACAGGATATATATTGTCGGATGTTGTATACTCTTTGGCCGTCAGAGGAGGTGAAGGTAGCAATGTGCTGGACATTCGGGCACGCCACGCAGTGACCGCAAGGAAAATACCCCTTTAGAGAGCCTCTGGAGCCTAAGGGATTTGGTGGTTTTGCGACATAATGGCTGCGGACTAAAGCATCTCTCAAATTTCTGGCCCGCCTAGCCGTAACTAGTGGTCATTCTGATAGTGAGTCCTTCAATAAAGAGTCAGACTGGATAATCGGCCAATATCTGCTCAATATGCTCTGCAAAGAGCTCCACTGTAGATTATATTTGGAAATGAAGCGGGTAGGCTGGACAGAAACTGTTTCCACCTCCCATTTATCATAGAGGAGCTCGTCCCAGAGCACATGTTTAGCTCTGAGATAGGCCCTCTTGCCCGACCTATTACTGTAGCCCCTTTCTCCAAACCGGTCCTTCAGATCAGCTGCCTGTCTCTCAAATGCTTCCTCGGATGATGGAATTTGCCACATCCGGTGGAACTGGCCAGTGGGGACGGCGCAGAATGAGTCTGCATTGCAGATGTTAATTCTTTGCTGCTTGTAATACATGCACTGTGAAATGCACTTTATAACTGTCACTTTATAAAATTTGCACCTTATTAATATATGTGATGGGAGATATTATGCACTGTATCTAAAGTAATGTTACGTCTGTAATAATACGTGACATGGTCACATTTGGACATAAATTATTCTGACCAGATACGGTTTTTGTAAAATACTGATCATGTGTTACCATTATAAAAGTGATTGAGTTTTTGCTGTTTAAAAGACATTGGTGTTCTGTGCATTATATGAAGTGAATATAACATGTACTATTTTGACTCAGTACAGATATTGCCCACTGCCTGTATCCTATTGGAGTTGGTCACGGTACCACTACCTCCCCTGAGCTTTCTTGTTACCGTGTATGAATAAAATAAGCACATAAATTGCAATACTTAAAGCTTTGACTCTCTTCTCGTGTGTATGCTTATTTTGAGTAGCTTCACAGGGGCCCCCCAGGCCGGGGTTCACCCCTGTTATTCATGTATGACAATTCTTGTTCTAAGATTTGAGTAACACTGCCCTCCCCGCACAGGGCCCCAAATCACGGCATCCTCCTACCACAGGGCCCAAAATCATGGTGCCTTCCCCCCACTGAGCCCAAATCACGTCTCCCTTCCCACAGAGCCCAAATCACAGTGCCCTTCCCCATAAGATCCGAATAACACTGCTCTCTCCCCCCCCACAGGTGCCAAATCACGGCTCCCTCCCCCCACAGGTGCCAAATCATGGTGCCCTCCCCCCACAGGTGCCAAATCACGGCACCCTCCCCCACAGGGCCCAAATTGTGGCCCCCTCCCCCCACAGGGCCCAAGTCACGGCTCCCTTCCCACAGATACCAAATCACGGTGCTCCTCCCCACAAGATCCGAATAACACTGCTCTCCCCCCCCCCACAGGTGCCAAATCACGGCTCCCTCCCCCACAGGGCCCAAATAGTGGCCCCTCCCCCCACAGGGCCCAAATCACGGCTCCCTTCCCACAGAGCCCAAATCACGGTGCCCCTCCCCACAAGATCCGAATAACACTGCTCTCCCCCCCCACAGGTGCCAAATCACGGCTCCCTCCCCCCACAGGGCCCAAATCTAGGCCCCTCCCCCCACAGGGCCCAAATCACGGCTCCCTTCCCACAGCGCCCAAATCACGGTGCCCCTCCCCACAAGATCCGAATAACACTGCTCTCCCCCCCACCCACAGGTGCCAAATCACGGCTCCCTCCCCCCACAGGGCCCAAATCTAGGCCCCTCCCCCCACAGGTGCCAAATCACGGCTCCCTCCCACCCACAGGTGCCAAATCACGGTGCCCTCCCCCACAGGGCCCAAATCACGGCACCCTCCCCCACAAGATCCGAATAAAACTGGCCCAAATCACGGCACCCTCCCCCACAAGACCCAAATGTTGGGGCTCGACAGGGCCCAAATAATGGTGCCTTCTAAAAGAGGGCCCGAGTCACTGCACCCTCCCCCACAATTTTTAAATAACACAGACTCCCCCACAGGGCCCAAATCATGGCACCCTCCTCCCATAGGGCCCAAATCATGGCACCCTTGTCTCACAGGGCCAAAATCACAGTGCTGCCACAGGGCCCAAATCAAGGTGTCCTCCCCCACAGGACCCAAATCTCAGTGTCTTTCCCCACAGTGCCCAAATCACGGAGACCTCCCTCACAAGATCCAAATAATGGGGCTTTGCCCCACAAGAACTGGATGTATTAAATAGAGTCATTACAAATAGATCTATTTCAAGTGTTTATTTCTGTTAATGTTAATGATTATGGCTTACAGCCAATGAAAACCCAAAGGTCATTATCTCAGAAAATTAAAGTAGGGTTGACGTGCCCTGTTGACTATTAAATCAATATTATATTCACCCTTTGATGTCTCGTGGAATACGGCAGCACAGTTTTTAACCCTTCATCCTCCCTACTCTATATGCACCACGCTGGGGACTGCTGCAGCTGTGATCTGCTTTTATAGTGGTTGTGATTCTCACAACCACACAAGGTGAAGCCTCTGATACCTATTTAGGGAATAATTTATCTCTCAGACCCTTCATCTTCCCTACTTTAAAGTGATCCTGACCTCACAAATTGCGTCCCCATGCTGTTTAAACCTGTCCCTGCAGCACCTTAAGTGCTTCCCAGACATTCCTTTCTCTCTAAATATCGATTTGGCAAAGTTTATAAAATCATCTTACATTACATGGAATCTGCGGCTTCACAGCCGCAAAAGGCGTTCCTGCTTGTCGCTCCCCACCGCCTCCTTCATGATTATTCACGGCCCGCTGGGCGTACTGCAGACAGTGGAGCCGCGTCCTCTCCTACGATGGGCGGTATTCCCGGTATGACGAAAGTCTCGTCATATGCGGGTTTACTACGTCAGTACACCCATAACTGCCTAGAACAGACTTTGCGCATGCACATTTGCAGCACGAAGTCGGCAGTACACCCAAATGGGAGCCGCCCATCGTAGGAGAGGACGCGGCTCCACTCTCTGCAGCACGCCCAGCGGGGCGTGAATAATCATGAAGGAGGCGGTGGGGAGCGGCAAGCAGGAACGCCTTTTGCGGCTGTGAAGCCGCAGATTCCATGTAATGTAAGATGATTTTATAAACTTTGCCAAATCGATATTTAGAGAGAAAGGGATGTCTGGGAAGCACTTAAGGTGCTGCAGGGACAGGTTTAAACAGCATGGGGACGCAATTTGTGAGGTCAGGATCACTTTACTTTTCTGAGATAATGACCTTTGGGTTTTCATTGGCTGTAAGCCATAATCATCAACATTAACATAAACACTTAAAATAGATCAGTTTGTACTGTGTAATATATGTGTTTCACTTTATGTATTGAATTACTGAAATCATCAAAAAGTTATTTTAATTCATTGAGATGCACCTGTGTGTGTGTGAAGTGTAAAGGGAATGATACCTAGTTTTGTAAATATTTTAAAAACAAAGCTGAATATTGTGCTGTTTGTATTCAGTCCCACGAGTCAGCATTTTGTAGGACCACCTTTCTCTATCTTGCATTAGTATTCAGCTCCCCCAGTCAGTATTATGTAGGACCTCTTCCTCTGTCTTTTGGGGTCTGCCTCTCCAGCTTTGCTCATCTTCCTTCATTGCTCTGGTTCAGCGATATTGGATGGAGACGTCTGATCAGCAGATTTTTTGTCTTGTTACAGATTCCCAGTGGATTTGAGTCTGGATGGTGACTGGACCGTTTGACACACAGGAATATGCTGTAGTGTAAACCCTACATTGTAGGTCTACAGGATGCGTAGGGTCGTTTTCCTGCTGTAAGGTGAACCTACGCTCCAGTCTCAGGTCTTCTGCAGCCTCTAACAGGGTTTCCCCCAGGATTGTGATGTATTTAGCTCCATCAATCATCCCATCACTTTTGACCGTGCTTAAGAAAAGCCTCCCCACAGCAGGATGCTGTCTCCGCCATATGCGACGGTGGGGATAGGGTTTTCAATGGGATGTGCAGGGTTAGTTTTCTGCTACACAAAGAGTTTTACATTTTACCCAGAAAGTTCTACTTTGGTCTCAACTGACCAGAGCACCTTCTTCCACTGGTCACTGTGTACCCTAGTAGGACATGCCCCAAAAGACTTGCATCAATAATATCGGCAAAAGTTAATCCTACAAAGTATCCGACTACACAGGGCTGAATACAATTATTAAAACACTAGATGTGAGTGTGATGCTATCACATTGGGTGGGCAGTAACATCATGATGGGGCAGCAGCACTCCCCTCCACACTGTTCACTAAATAAATGTATTTATACTTAAAAACCTGTTTCTGAGAGTTTTTTTTTAATTAATCAAGTGTTTAATTTCCTGGTAAAAAAATGTGTAGGGCTTTGCTGTATTTTCTAATGCCAGTGCAGGTAAACCAAGCAGCTACTGACTGCCACGTGTTACCTGAGATGGCATTGAAAAATACAGGGGGGCTCTATTTTTTGTTATTTAAATAAATAATAAAAGAATTGTATGTGCTTTGCTGTATTTTTGTTTGCCAGCCAATGTAACCAAGGCCACTGGGGCTGGAATTCTCAGTGTGGTGAGGCCCAAGTGTTTTGGGCCCCCCCATACTGAGAATTGCAGCCTGCAGTCACCCCAGCATTGGTGCCTCCACGTGTGACGCCAAAACTGGCAGTTACCCCGCTCTCCCATCTGCCATGGTGGTGGTGGCATACTGGGTAATAAAGGCGTTGATGTCAGCTTGTCTTTGGCAGCTAACATCAAGCTCTACTGCTAAAATCAGCCGTAAGTATAACAGCCAGCCATCGGTAATACTTTCAGAAAAGAGGGGAAAAAAAACACAACTCCAAAAGAAGTCCTTTATTGCAAACAAAATAGACACACCTCATTATCCACTTTATTAGCTCCCACCAAGTTCCCCTCCGATGTTATCTTGTAATTACTGTAATCTTTGTGGTGGAAGTGGCGGGGAGATGTGATGCACCCCAAGTGTCCAAAGATGGCAGCCGCATGAGTAAGTACACATGTGCTCCCTTTGCCCCCTCCCCTGCACTTTCTGCAGCCTGATGTCTCCTCTGTGGCCCCCTGTGCCCCCTCTCAGCCTCCCTGTGCCCACACTCACTGTCACAGCTGGATACAGGACCTGTGGTGCTGTCACAGTCATGTGATCAGTCACATGCACCTGGCTCTGCCTGTGCATGTAACTGATCACATGACCATGCCACACCACAGGTCCTGTAGGGTCAGTAGGAGCTTATCGGTGTCAGTGGCGAGTTCCAGGCGTCAGTTGTGGGTGGCATTGGGTCCGGTTGTCAGCGGTAGTGTGCGAGGGGCCACTACCGCCAGCGTGTGCCATATTTGCACACCCATCACTTGGGTGAGCAAATATGGCTGCCGCAGCATGTGATGGCTGGTCGACTTGACGCCAGATGTAGATGACAGACGGGACTTCAGGATTATTTAATTATATTTAGAAAACTATATACAGTAATACCTTAACTACCAAGCTCACCAAAATACAATTTACAAGCCGTTGCTCTGCATCTTTTTTTGCTTTATGATACGAGCACAAATATAAATTACGATCAGCTCCTGCGTGCTCACGTGTGCCTGCTTATTAAGAAACTGAATATTCCCTGCTCCCCCAGCACACATCATCCTGAGCATGGAGAGCAGCGAATACAGTATCCTGGCAGCTGACAGCAATCCCGGCAGCTGACCGCATGTGGGAGCGTGGCATTAACACACTGATCAGCTGTCTGCATCATGCCACACACTTAAACTGAAAGAAAAAAAAAAACAACTTCTACTCAATCTTCCTCTGATCCCCTGCAACACTGCGTCCTTATCATGGCGTGTGAGAACGGGTTTGCTGTCTACCATGTGAGCGCTATGCTCACACACAGTCTGCTGCCTGCATGAGATGAGGACGCTGCACTGTGGGGGATGGAAGGGAGGGTGAGTAGAATAGTTTTTGGTACCTGGATGGGGAGGAGGAGCCGCATACCTGGATGGGGAGGAGCCGCCATGTACCTGGATGGGGAGGAGGAGCCGCCATGTACCTGGATGGGGAGGAGGAGCCGCCATGTACCTGGATGGGGAGGAGCCGCCATGTACCTGGATGGGGATCATATATACCACGATGGGGGCCATGTACTCGGTTGGGGGATCATATATACAGTACCAGGATCGGGGGATCATTATAGACCTGGTCCACCACACCGCCTCACGACTGGAACTTCCCCCTCCCACTGTATCCCCACCCATAGACTGTGAGCCCTCGCGGACAGGATTTCTCCCCTCTTGTATCTGTACGACTGAATTGTCCACATTTATTGTTACTTGTATTGTTACTATGTTACTTGTCCTAGTCTGCCCCTTTTAGCATGTAAAGCGCCATGGAATATAATGGCGCTATATAAATAAATAAATAATAATAATAAAATAATCCAGGATCGAGGAGTCATTATATTCTAGGACGGGAAAGGGGAGAAATCATATATACCAGGGTGGGGTGGGGGGCTCAGTCATAAATTCCAGGATGGGGGGGTTGAATCATATATTCCAGGATGGGGAGGGGGGTTGAATCATATATTCCAGGATGGAGGGGGGATGGGAAAGTCATATATTCCAGGATGGGGGGAATATGGGAAAGTCATATATTCCAGGATGGGGGGAATATGGGAAAGTCATATATTCCAGGATGGGGGGGGGATGGGAAAGTCATATATTCCAGGATGGCGAGGGGGCAAATCATTATATTCCAGGATGGTGTGGGGGGGGGCAAATCATTATATTCCAGGATTGGTGGGGGGGGGGGGGGGGGGGGCAAATCATTATATTCCAGGATGGGAGGGGGGAGGAGAGAGAATCATTATATTCCATATTCCACGATGGGAGATCTTTATATTCCAGGATGGAGGAGGGGGGGGGGGTGAATCATTATATTCCAGAATGGGGGGGGGAGAGGATCATTATATTCCAGGATGGGGGATCATTATTATTGAGTTACGACCTCAGTCATGGAATGAATTAAACTCGTAAGTCAAGGTATTGCTGTATCATATCCTTTACCCTTACATAAAATCCCAATACAATACATGCAAGTTTGTGGGTCTAATGTGAAAACTGGAAAATGTCACAGGGTATGAATACTTATTCAAGGCACTACATTTGTATTGAAAAATCACAGGTTAAAAATGTTTATCTGGGAGACACAGTTGAGAAAATGAACAATTTGATATCAGATGCCATTTGTCATTTTTCACATTTCACATGCAGGATCTGGATCGAGGCCAGGTCCATGCCCAGAACTATAGGCTAGTAACGCATACAACGGAATACAAGGGTAAGTTTTTTTGTTGAATGTGATGTCAGCATACAATTAAAAGACATGTTCAGGTGGTACCGCCCATTAGCAGATCTGGTAGTATTTCATGCAACACAGCTCTACTTATTATCCAGAGATGTTTCTTTTTTTCTCTTAATTATCCATTGATCTGAGAACAACCCCTTGTCACACTCATCTTCTCGGACGAGAACTGTACTGTTCACACTGGAGTCAAGGCTGTGAATTTATCTATGAATGGATCCTGTAGTTTCCTTACCCTTCCTCGCATTCATCCAGAGCTCAGTGTTTTTAAGCCCATAAAGACCCACACAAAATCCAACAACATGCCCAAGATTGATCACACAGTGCAAACAGTGTCCGACACCATCATATCGGCTGCTGCACGTGTGAAAGTTTTGTGTTCAATCCATCATAATTGGCACAACTACCGTAATCCTGCCCCCAAGGCCCTATTCACACCATATTTTAGGTCTATTATCAATGCAAACCTTTCTAACCGAAGACAAGAAGATGGAAATTTAATGCTTTCGTTTTTTTAAGGATTCAAGTTTAACAATGGAAAACACTTTAAAAAGTTAAATTTTTTTGTCTAACAAAAAGGAGTGATACACATAATGAATGCAAAGCATCACATTTATACAGGTCTCCCACATCAGCAGTAATGAACATACAGGTAAAGTTTTCTTTGGAGGACATTATAATGTTATTGGCTATTCTGCCCTGATAATGGGAGCGCCCTTTATTCCTCCTGGATTCTCTTCTATGAACTGCCAAAAAAAGGTACGGTAATTTAAGAACATGCAAATGCAAAATGAAGTGTTTGATTGGACTGCGTTTGACCTGTGAAGGGGAGTAGGGAATGCTTTTTGGGATAATTAAGTGTATATGTTGACAAGTGGAACTAGATGTGATGTGAACAGGGTCTTATAGTGTCCCCCTCGGCCAACTAGAAAGTCCTGGAGATGTACAACATGCAAGAAACAGAGTGCAGGAATGAGATTCCAGCCGGCAGTGTGAGGATTGTGCCTCGGGTCTCACCTCCATGCGGCTCAGCTCCTGGCTGTGGATCACGTCCCTCAGTTGACTGTGCAGCTGTTGTACGAGAAGCTCTTTATTCATCACCAGATCCTTCAGCTCCTCCAGTTCTCGCACTACCCCTCTAAAATAAAACAAAAAGGACACGCAAATTGGGGACATGTGCCAAGCCAAGCTATCGCAGGCCATCGTTTCCCCACAATAGTTCGGGGCTCTGTGTTCCTGAGCTCAGTGGCCCGGGCCCAGATTATATTAATGGATGCTGACTGCATTTTTTTAATCTGGGAGGAGAAAATAAATGAGGAAAATTGGGGACAGAATTAGTGCATTAATTACAAGGCTTGATGTTAACCCTTCACTTGTCGTAAGGAAAAAATCCTGGTGGGAACAACCAACTTCCTTCTACTTTAATTATGGATACGGAAAAAAAAAGAAAAAAGAAATAAAATAAAAAATCCTTCCTGTAGATTATAGATATCGAGTACTCTGTCCTAGACTGCTATTTCATGTGCCAGTCCTTCTGTTACCAGGATTTTAATGGATTATTAATTAAAAGCCACTTTTTATGGATTTTGAATTTTGGCTCTACTTGCTGGAAACTTTCTTTTTCCTACATTATTTATATGTATGTGTGTATGTATGTGTACATATACGCGCACACACAATATATCCATATGCGCACACACATGGGAACACATGTATTTATTAAATGGATTATTAATAAGAAAAAGTTACTCTTTATGGATTTCAAAATTTTGGCTCTACTTGCTGGGAACGTTTCCTTATCTCTCTCTCTCATATATATATATATATATATACATATATATATATATATATATATATATACATATATATATATATATATATACATATATATATACACACACATACATACATACATACACATATACGTGTACATACAAATACACATATACATACATACATACATACATACACGCACACACACACACACACACACGCACATAATTTGTATTATATATACACACACATAATATAGCTATATATACACACACACACGAACAAATACATTTATTTATTTACTTTTTACTTCTCAATAATATAGATTTTCTTTTTTTATTAATTCCTGCTAAGAATCTTTTCTAAATGAAAATGTAGGTACAGAGATTAAAAAAAAATACATTTCTCATTTTGTTTTGTATTTCCCTCATTAAAATAAAAAATACTTTTTTTTCCTTTGTTCCAAGATGTAAGGATCTTACTTAAATATTAGGAAGTGATTTCTTAACCCATTAAGAGTCTTGACTGTCCGTCATTGTCTTTCTGGCTGTTGTAGTTCCACAAGGCCTGGCCCGCTCACCTGTACATTCCGACATACGGAACCTTCATGTTTTCTTTCATTAGAATTCTATATTCTTTTTTTGCTTTTTTAATAATTTCTTTATCGATTTGCATTTTTATAGAACCAATACATAACTAGAAAGTAGAATAGTGGTCATAACATTATGTTCACCTTAAACCCATCCCCCCTCCTTGTATTTTCTATAAATGACTTTTACAGTATGTCTTGCATGATGTATTTCCTGGCAGACTGGATTATGGTTCGTCTATGTTAATAATATAAGCCGGCTGACTCCCGAGAGCCGTCGAGTCGTTCATTTATTTTTTATTTTCATAATTAACGCCACCTCTGGTTTTCTAGGCTCTTGTAATGTCAGCGGCTGATGAGTTAAAGGGACCAGGACAAGCTGCACGATGGGCTCTTGACTGGGCACCTCTGCCAACATGACTGCAGATGAGCAAAAATAAAATAAAACAAAACAAAAAAAAACAAAACAAAAAAAAAAAAAAAAGGAATAGAAGATGCGAGGGCGCAGTCTCGAAATGGTCTACAGTGCTGGCACAGAGGAATCTAACCCCCTTTCCCTTTTTGCAAATCACAGAGGAAAGAAAAAAAAAAAAAGCTTCCAGACTACTCATAAATTATACAGCTCATCTGCATATTCAAGGCAGGAGACATTATGCAAATATGGGATGATTTGCACACTGTATTTTTTCCCTAGGATGGTGGTGGCAGCGGCGGCGGCACAGATTTAGCCTTCCAGGAGAGGACAGGACCAGTCAGACATGGTGATGATGGCATCTCTCGCCCTACAATCTCCTCTTTCCAGACACAGAGGTCCATGCAAAACAAACACTCCTCCTGCAGAACGGCCTCCAAACAAAGCCTGTATTTGCATGGCTAATTGCGCTGTTAATTAACTGGTTCAGCGCTGGCGTCTCGTACAGCGATGGAAATTATGAAGGCTTTTTGAGGGAAAAAAGAAAAAGATGCGGGCAGCGTGTGTCGAATGAATAGGAGAGCGGGCACAGGGAAGGCGTCCTGTCACCGGGCTAAATATGGAAGGTGCCAACGCGCCAGTATATATGTACATATTAAGAAATAAGAAGCGTGATGGTTAAAGAAGGGGGGAGCGACAGCGCACAACACTTCATAATTATTTCATCTGACGAGGCGTGCTCGGTCCCGGGGGATTATTTTACCTAATTGCAGGGTGTTAATGGGGGGGACGGATGAGGAGGGGAGGTTTGGTAGAAGTTCAGAATGGCGTTCTCGTCTCAGGGGGAGGGAATAGGGAGTGCCCAGCTTATTTAGAATATAACAGAATGGCAGTATATAGTCATGCAGAGGCAGTTTCACCAGAATTCCTATCAGCTGTTCTCCAATAAGCAGCCAACGTTTTTTCTCACAGCTATGGGGCTATTCTTTTTTTCATTTCAGCCCCATTTCCTATGCTGCAGGCTTCGTACAACCCCCTCCCCCTACGCCCAGCAGACCCATGCCAGGCTGACGCTCATACCCTCTGGGAAAAGTTAACTGTAATTTTTTTTTTCCAGCTTTTAAATCAATTAGCCCGTCTGTTAATTAACATCAAGCCGACAGGAGGAGGAGGAGGATAAAAAAAAAAAAAAAAAAAAAGAGCGAGGGCTGCATGGGCGGATGGCAGACGAGCTGGCACGATGCCATCCACTCAGTGGCAACGCCACAGTTTCGTGTGATATCGGCAGCGGGTATATGTCACGGCGGCCAATGAAGTGGGTCTGGAGATCCTTTACAGCTTCCAAGCAGACAAAGAACGGGCACTGACTGCCAGAGCGAGCCTCCATTTGCCAAGAGATGCAAGGACACGGAGTATAGGTAAACGATTGGGGCACAGGGGCAGGTGAGGATACCCTCCACCCTCCCAAATCTTCCTTCTGCCGCAGTGAGAAAGCAATGACGCCACGTATGGAACCATTGCGCCAGCCTTGAGTATGGAGCCAGCGGTTAAACATGGAGGAAAAAAAAATGATCATCAGTGGGAGAAAAAAAAGATTCGTGCCAAGGACCCTGGCATCTTTTACAGAATTACACCTTCCTCCGGGGATTCGCTTTCCTGCGGCTCGGCGAGCTCGTTTGGCATTGAAGTTTTGCAATTAACACGGAAAGAAACGCCTCGTCAACAACAAACAAAAGGTTCTGGGCCGCAGGGTTTTGCAGGGATGGCACGGGCAGCTCTATATGTCACTGGGCGGCCGCCAAGAAGAGGGAATATGGGAGAATTGATAATATAGGAGAGATCATCTGGACACTACACCTCTGTGCAGGTCACCTGGAGATTTTGCATTTGAAAGGGGCACAAACTAAAAAAAGCATCCTGCATCAAACATTTCCAGAGCAGGTACGTAGCAGGAAAAAAAAAAAAATGCAGCTCCCCAGAAGCAGCAAGATCAGGAGGCTGAGAGAGATTTATCTGCATTTGCTGCTATCACCAGGGAGATGAATGGGGCCGAACCTAAACCCTTTCTCCCAGATCTGCCTATGTGGAAGCGTCACTCAGAGGAGCACAAACTTGGGAGGTAGTCAGGAGTCTGACACTTTGCAAAGAGCAGAGACAGTGCCCTGCCACTTCGCTGGAGGGTACTCACATGGTTGATGCTGTGTTGCCTCCTGTTAGGTCAGTGGGCACTGGGTGTGGGTTCAAAATCTGGCGCTGGAAGAAAACAAAAAAAAAAAAGGATGCAGTCAGATAAAGTCATGCCAACAGGATCTTACAAAAAAAGTGTGTGCTCTGCTGCCCATGGCTCGGAATAGAAGACCCGCAATGGATTTACAGCTGCGCTTATGGCTTCACATTGCCAATCGTTGGGAGATTTTTTTTTTTTTTTTCCCTTAATAAATCCGCACAGTTTTTTTTAATGAGGAATAATTGTTTAGTTAACGAGCTTTGGCACACTATGAAATAACAAAGCGCTCCTTATATCTGGATTACAAAGATGAGCACTGAAGGATTCTGCGTATGGATGAGGGAAGCGCAGCCCCCCTCGGCAGGAGAAACGCAACGATGGGCGATGGGGGTCCGGGATCTTACTCCTCTGCCAAGGGGCGTATGGGGAGCCCCCACCCAAAGAGCGGAGGGGCGGCAGAGGGTTATTAAACTCACACAGCCTGAAGTCGGCAGCTAATGTCTCTAGTGGTTAATCATCCTACAGGGCTATGGCTTTGTGCATATCTCATTTGCATCTCATTAGAGCCGCTCGCTTATTCGGAGCTGAGAAAGTTGGGGAAAAAAAAGAAGCTGGCGTCGAGAGAAGGCGGCTAAGATCGGAGCTAAGCAGTCCCTACAGAGGAGCCGAGGAGTCCGGCCACGACATTCCTGAGGATAATTGGAGACCCTGGCACTACGATGGCTGCACATAAGGATACGGCCATCCTCCACTATTTCTGTAGGGGGGAGAATGTAATGGGCAGTAGTGTCACACATAGCTTGTGGTACCCAGGGAGGAGAGGAATGTCCGGCCGTCTGCCCGCAGCATCACCGCACCAACTTTTAGAGTGTCCTATACCCAGGTAAGGCTGCAGGGCAGGTGTGTGAGCGGCGGATATATATGTATACATGTGCTGTGCCTGACATGCTGAGATTATGACACATGTAGATGTCGCTGTTGTTCTGCAGAAGGCTGTAATGATATGCAAAATCATAATGACTCCATCTGAATGTTGAGCAACCACAATTCTCAAGAGCAGGGGGAGGGGAAGACGAAAAAGGAAGGAAAAGAAAAAAAAAAAAAAAAGGACCCAGGAACGTGAGACAGATGATCCTTTAATTATCCTGCAATTATACCACAGGGGCATTGTGATTATTATAGGAATGTGTAATTGCAAGAGAAAATAGCATATCGCTCAGCGTAACAGTAATAGCTTTGGACAGGTCTCCTGCAGACCACCACGTATGTGTCGTGTGTAACCGGGCCATCACCGGCGGCTCTGACGTACGTCAAAACCGGGAAAGCAAAGAGATAATTAGAGAGGTGAATTAACATCCCTCATATGCAGGCCAGAGACATGGCACTCAGATAGGAACTAATCACTTATGCTCACCATTCTTGTGTAACATGTATACAGATATGCAGAATATTTATTATACACACATACATATGTGTGTGTGTGTATATATATATATATATATATATATATATATATATATATATATATATATACATATACACACACACATTATACATATATATATATATATATACCGTATATATACGCTCTAAAATAACTATATCTATATACACGTGTGTGTGTGTGTGTGTGTGTGTGTGTGTAGATATATAGATATATATCCGCTATAAAATAATGTAGTTCGTTAGGTATAGACCTGAATCAATATGGAGGGTCTTCAAAAATTTAACCCTGCAAATGTATTGTCAAATGTACATTATTTGATGGCCCATCCCCCACCTGATTCTTCAGGATGTGCAATTTAATTATCCATCCATGTTACGTCTGAAAGTGGGACCCTCCGTGGTACCATGAAAATCCATTAGGTAGAACAGTGATAGTTCCCTTTTATATTAATGCCACCATAAACCACACATTCGAGTGAATCACACTCCAACGGGGATCTAGATTGGGATCTACCCAGAAGCACCAAATATGATGTAAAATTTGTATATGTCATCTCTTCTTTGGCCAGCCACACCTCTGAGCTACATTGCAGAACCAGATTCTCATAATTTCCTCTTTCACCAGCCACACCCCCGTGCAACATGGTAAAATAGGGAAGTGGGAGCCAATCAAATTCTCATCGGACAGCCACACCCCCATGCAACATCCCAAAACAGGGAAGTGGGAACCAAATTCTCATCTCCTGTTTGACCAGCCACGCCCCCAAGCAACATTGCAAAATATTTGCATCTCCTTACCAGTCATGCCCCCGAGAACATAGCAAAAGAGGGAAGTTTAATCCAATCATATTTTCATAATCTTCTGTTTGGACAGCCACACCCCTGAGCAACATAGCAAAATAGTGAAGAACCAATCAGATGTTTTAACCTTCTGATTGACACCATTGTTCTTATTTGCATTTGCATAGTGGTTAAATGTGAGACCCCTATTAAGCATGGCCATCAAGTATTACAATGCAAATTAGAGCAGCAGACAAGGTTGTTAGGAATAGCAATCTGGATCTGTATGAATTTCTTGAGATGAGCACAGAAAGCAGCTTTCTAGTCTGAACCAGAGATTGGGGTCCACAGTGTCCATGTGCCTTACAAAAGGGATTGTGATGCGCTTCTTAATTCAGAATTAACAGTGTCAAAACTCTGTTGGGACATCCATAGGCGTACCCAGGATCAAAATTAGTGGATGCCAAGCTATGATTGTTCACCCCTCTATGTGCCCAGATGTCCCCCTCATACCTGATAAATGAACTTTTATTGTCTCCCGCGCTGCATCTTAAAAAGTCTGGTAGGGCTGCTCTCTGGTCTGGTGTATTTGGGTCCTCATTGCCCCCTGCCTGCAAAACCCGCCCCACTGTTTCAAAATTGCTGCCCCTCCTGTGGATGGCTGTTGATTGACAGGCATATTTGCACCTGCGCAGTGGAGCAAGTCACCATGGTTCATTGAAGATACACAGAGCCTTGCGAGACTTCGGGCACTGTATCTTCAATGGAGGAGTACGGTGACCGGCTCTACTGCACAGGCGCGAGTATGCCTGTCAATCAGCGGTCGTGTTTTGCAGGCAACCATTTAATTATTATTAATTTGCTACTAGGGAAGGGTAGCTGCCCCCCTTGCCTGCTGGACACGCCCATGGGGACATCCCAAAAGGTATAACGCACCCGTCTCATTCTAAGTAATAGGACCAATGCAAGATCCATACTGGGAATCTGATAGGTTGTCTTTTTAAGAAAACATAGGCAGGTAAACCCCAGGTAGTTTGCTAAAAAAAAAACAAAAAAAAAACAAAAAAAAACAGAGGGTGTCCTAGCCAGAAGACCCCTTGTATATCCTTTATAATTTCCTCCCATGTGACACTTTAAGAGGGGTATTCCACCTACAGAGACTTTGAAAAAATATTCAAAGAAATCTTAAATACCGTACATTTATTTTGGCCTAATTTTTTTTTCTTCTTACAATTGTATTTCATTAAAAATATTGCAACGTTTGACTCTTGAAGACAGTCTGTTCCCCAATACATTCAACTCTATTGTGGTTTTTGGCAGTGTCCAGCAAATATTGAGATAAAGCCAAACCAAAAAGGACGGGAACAAAAGCGCAGATGGGTCTTATCTGGGAGATAAGCATAAATATAAGAAGATATCAAAGCTCACCTTTTGAGGTTGTGAGAAATTACAACCACTGTTATCGCGCATCACAGCCGCAGCGGTCCACAGTAGAGGAATTATACGAACCAGAGGTAGTTGAACGGTAAATGACCGCACTGCCAGACTTCGAGAGACATCAGATTTCGAGAAGCATCCGTTGTTGAATCAAAGTATTGTTTGTCAACGCGTTTCAGGGTTCTATGGCTCCTTCCTCAGGACCATGCTGGTTTGTCCTGAAGAAGCGTCCAGAGTACCCTGAAATGTGTTGAGAAATAAACCAATACTTTGATTCAACAACTGATGCTTCCTGAAATCTGATGTCTTTTGAAGTCTGGCAGCGCGGTCATTTACCATTCAACTACCTCTGGTTCGTATATGCAGCAAATATTGCGGCATGGGAATACTGCACACTGAAGAAGGCGCCTCTCTATGCCTTTTTTCCCATACCATAGATCTGATTTAAAGAAAATCTGTCAGCAGGTTTTTGCTACCTCAGGCCGGTTTCACATTGCGATTTTGTGGCTGTCCATGGGATCAGAGTTTTTGCAGGACCCCCTCGGACAGATACAGATCCACACGGATCCCTGCAATCAGATAGCAAATAGCCATCCGATCCGATTCTATGCAGGATCCTGTGGTCCCCCGTCTTTCCCTGTTCCTGCCTCCTCCATCTTCTTACCTCTGCTCCTCTATCCTGTCCCCCCGCTCTTCTATCCTGATCTAATCCCTATCCTGTCCCCTGTTCTCTTCCCTGTGTGTTTAAAAAAAGAAAAACTCCTCCCGGAGGTTACATCACCTTGTCACGTCTCCCAGGATGTGACACCATCGGGGCAGAAGGGCCTGTGGTGATGTCAGAGAGCTGATCATATGACACATCAGCTGTCCGGCTCTCTGACATCACCACAGGCCCTTCTGCCCCGATGGTGTCACATCCTGGGAGCCGGTGACAAGGTGATGTATCCTCCAGGAGGAGGTTCTTTTTTTAAACACACAGGAAAGAGAACAGGGGACAGGATAGGGATTAGATCAGGATAGAGGAGCGGGGGGACAGAATAGAATAGCGGGGGGGGGGGGGGACAGAATAGAGGAGATGGGGGAAAAAAAATACAAGGAGAGACAGGGAGGGGCAGGGACCACAGAGCAGACATGGGATCTGAGGTGAACTCGGATCCGATGTCCATAGGCTCACATTTTGTGTGCACTCAGATCAGCACTGATCCGATGCTGTCCGATTTGAGTCACAGACACAAAATCGCAGCAGGCTACGATTTTGTGCCCGTGATTAAATCGGACAGCATCGGATGGTACCAAAATTGGATGCCAATAGCGGCACATCCGATCCAATCCAATTTCCATAGGGGGACATGGGATTCGATTTCAGATCCGAGTGTATCCGTTTTGAAACGGATACAATCCGATGACCGAAAATCGCAATGTGACACCGGCCTCATCTGAGAGCAACATGATGTAGGCAAGGAGACCCTGAATCCAACAATGTATCATATCTTACTGACAGCAGCCATTCTCAAACAATCAAAGCATTTAGTTTTAGCCATGTAGCTGAGCTGGGAGAGCAGTGCCCACCCATACAAGACTCTCAATAGAGCTTATACATTGACAGTGAGGTGTCAAACACAGGGGGTCCAACTGCCTTGCATGTGACAAAGTAGTCCTGTAGTGGTAATCACCAGGTGATAAAGCCTTTAGTTTATGTACACATAGATTGAGAAGAGAGTCATAGTTGATTGTTGTTTTTTAACCTTTGCAGCATGCTGTCCTCAGCTTACATAGCAAAAACCTGCTGACAGATTCCCTTTAAAGTTAAAAAAAGAAAAAAAAGGGGGAGGGGGCTGTTCTGAAAACGCATGATAATGCTACAGAACCCACATGGTGATTGGATTCATTACAAAATTTCTACCACAGCATATCCATATGTCTCCTTGGTAACAGACCACAAACAAATCAAATGTGGTCTGATATGGCAGACATAGGGGCAAATTTATCATTTTAAGAGACGTTTCTCTTCTGTCTTGTGGCAACTTTGACAACTTTTTTTTTTTTTATACCAAATACTTCATGGAATGATGGAGTTTGCGTAAGATGAAATAAAGGTTTTTTTTTTTATGTACTCTCCCTTGTTCGTACCATTTTAGAGCAAAAGTACCAAATTATGGACATATTTTGTACCACTATAGGGAACCGGGGAACAACTGCGCAAAAATATTGCAACATTTCAAAAAGTTGAAATGAGCATCCATAACACCAAACCACCACCCTCCACCAAAAAAAAGACAATATTTACCGTATATACTCACGTATAAGCTGAAAAGTACCCCCCTCGGCTTATACGCGAGTCATACGCCCCAGTGGTTCAGAGGCGCCCCCCTCCCATGAGTATACAGCCCCCCCCCCCCCCCCACACAGTATCCAGGGCCCCCCCCTTGCTCCGGAAACCTGTAATGTAAAATCATTATACTTATCACTGTCCTGTCGCCGCCGTCCCCGCAGCTGCCATTGTGCTCCTCCGGCTTCATCCGTCTTCTTCCGGCTTCCTCCTCTGGCGCGCAGACAATGACGTTGTTGCCTGCGCTGACCAGAGGAAGCCGGAAGAAGACGGATGAACCCGGAGGAGCACGATGGCAGCTGCAGGGACGGCGGCAACAGGACAGTGATAAGTATAATGATTTTACTTTACAGGTTTCCAGAGCAAGGGGGGGGGCCCTGGATACTGATGGGGGGGGCCTGTATACGTATAGGGCTGCTGTATACTACCACTGGGGCTGCTGTATACTACCACTGGGGCTGCTGTATATACCTCTGGGGCTGCTGGGGCTGCTGTATACTACCACTGGGGCTGCTGTATACTACCACTGAGGCTGCTGTATATACCTGTATACTACGACTGGGGCTGCTCTTTATACCTCTGGGGCTGCTGTATACTACCACTGGGGCTGCTGCTGTATATACCACTGGGGGGAGGCTGCTGTAACACTGCTGGGGCCTGTATATACCACTGGGGAGGCTGCTGTATACCACACTGCTGGGGGCTGTATACCTGTGCTGGCGTCCACTATCGGCTTATACACGAGTCGGCTTATACACGAGTATATACAGTACTTAAAAAAAATGCAAAAAGCAAAAACAATCACTATTTTTACTCTATAAAAAGGTGCAAAGATGATGCAGAATCGCAATAATTTTTTTAGCATTGACTTCAATTCAATTGAACATCTATTCACCATATTATATTTGTAGGTGAAAGAAGATACATATAGACTAATCCTGCATTCATGCTGTTTGCTTTATGTTACTGTGGAGATGCATAGTTCTGCATTGGAGCTGTAGACATAAAGTAGTAGAAAGCTTCTAAACTATTAGTAAAGTTGATTTGTTGATTTTTCATGGTTAGGTGTACATTTAGTAGTGTAGGTGGATAAAAAACTTTTTATAGCAGAAGTGCCTTCTACAGACAAGACATTTCTATTATCTGCCTCTATAATTATGGGGGTTTGTCAGTCTCCCCTAACATTGCTTAAAGCGATATTCCTATCTCCTGAGATCAATATTGTCCTTGTTAAAACAAGCACTTTTTTCAAATTGACTGCTAAAATTTGAAGCCATTCTTAAGATACTGACACTTGTTTACAGCTCGTTGCCTAGGAAACAGACCACAACTGCAGTCTAGCTCGTGCTTGTCAGGAGGTAACAGCGTGCTGAAGCGATTCTGGCCAGCTTCAAAACAGCGCTTATAACCTCAATAGAAAAAAGGGCTTGTAAGCACTGTGCTTACTTTGCTGTCCAGCAGAGGTGGTCGGTTCCCAAGGCAACAAGTTGTAAACAAAAGAAAAGAGTTAAGAATAGCTGAATTTTAGTAAACAGTAAAGTGCAAAATTGCAAGCACTATCCACAGCCATATGCATTTATGAAGAAGGTTGGTCCACAGAAGGTCAGTGGAGCAGTGGTCCAATCTGAACACACAGGATGATTTTGGAAGCCTAGTTTTCTAGATTGGAGGAAGAGTGATCCTCCAATATATTGGTAAAGGACAAAACGCATTTAATGGGGAATTCTTTTAGGGTACGTTCACAAGTAGCTTTTCGGCTGCATCAAAACCTACTCTACAGTGGGTACGGAAAGTATTCAGTCCTCTAAATGTTTCACTATTTGTTTCATTGCAGCCATTTGGCAAATTCAAAAAAACTCATTTTTTTTCTCATTAATGTACACTCTGCACCCCATCTTGACAGAAAAAAAACTGAAATTTTGCAAATTTATTAAAAACAGAAAAACTGAAATATCACATGGTCATAAGTATTCAGACCCTTTGCTCAGACACTCAAATTTAAGTCACATGCTGTCCATTTCCTTGTGATCCTCCTTGAGATGGTTCTACTCCTTCATTGGAGTCCAGCTGTGTTTAAGTAAACTGATAGAACTTGACTTGGAAAGGCACACACCTGTCTATATAAGACCTCACAGCTCACAGTGCATGTCAGACCAAATGAGAATCATAAGGTCAAAGGAACTGCCCAAAGAGCTCAGAGACAGAATTGTAGCAAGGCACAGATCTGGCCAAGGTTACAAAAGAATTTCTGCCGGACTCAAGGTTCCTAAGAACATAGTGGCCTTCATAATCCTTAAATGGAAGATGTTTGGGACCACCAGACGTCTTTCTAGACCTGGCCGTCCAGCCAAACTGAGCAATCATGGGAGAAGAGCCTTGGTGAGAGAGGTAAAGAAGAGCCCACAAATCATTGTGGCTGAGCTCCAGAGATATAGTAAAGAAACAAAGTCAACTATCACTGCAGCCCTCCATCAGTCGGGCCTTTATGGCAGAGTCTCCCGACAGAAGCCTCTCCTCAGTGCAAGACATATGAAAGCCCACACAGAGTTTGCAAAAAAACATGAAGGATTCCAGACTATGAGAAATAAGATTTGCTGGGCTGATGAGACGAAGATAGAACTTTTTGGTGATAATTCTAAGTGGTATGTGTGGAGAAAACCAGGCACTTCTCATCACCTGCTCAATACAATCCCAACAGTGAAACATGGTGGTGGCAGCATTAAGCTATGGGGGTGTTTCTCAGCTGCAGAGACAGGATGACTGGTTGCAATTGAAGGAAACAGTAATGTGGCCCAGTACAGACATATCCTTGATGAAAACTTCTTCCAGAGGGGCTCTGGACCTCAGACTTGGCCGAAGGTTCACTTTCCAACAAGACAATGGACCCTTAGCACATAGCTAAAATAACAAAGGAGCGACTTCAGAACAACTCTGTGAGCATTTCTGACTGGCCCAGCCAGAGCCCTGACCTAAACCCAATTGAGCATCTCTGGAGAGACCTGAAAATGGCTCCACCAACAGTCACCATCCAACCTGATGGAACTGGAGAGGATCTGCAAGGAGGAATGGCAGAGGATCCCCAAATCCAGGGGGGAAAAAACATGTTGCATCATTACCAAGAAGACACATGGCTGTACTAGCTCAAAAGGTGGAAATACTCAATACTGAGCAAAGGGGCTGAATACTTATGACCATGTGATATTTCAGTTTTTCTTTTTTAATACATTTGCAAAAGTTTATACATTTCTGGGTTTTTTCAGTCAAGATGGGGTGTAGAGTGTACATTAATGAGAAAAAATGAACTTTTTTGAATTTACCAAATGGCTGCAATGAAACAGAGTGAAAAATTTAAAGGGATCCTGTCACCTCCAGAATGCCTCCTAAACTACCAAAACTTGTCCCTGCAGCATCCTATCACTAATCTCACACTCCTTTTGTCTCCTAAAAGCATCCTGTGAAAGTGGATAAAAACGTTTTAATACTTACTCATTAGTGATTATAATTAGCAGGGGCTATATTTTTTAGCCCTTAGGGCGTGTTGTTTTGCAGGCTCCACGATCCACCCTCTCACTCTCTGTGCTGCTTTGCTTGTGCAGGCATTGCCCTTCCCCTATCTGTCTCTCACAGAATGCAAATCATTAGTCCTGCCTTCAGCTCCACATCACAGCAGCACAGAGAGAGAGAGAGGGTGGATCCTGGAGTCTGCAAAACAACACGCCCTAAGGACTAAAGAATATAGCCCCTGCTAATTATAATCACTAATGAGTAAGTATTAAAACGTTTTTATGCACTTTCACAGGATGCTTTTAGGAGACAAAAGGAGTGCGAGATTAGTGATAGGATGCTGCAGGGATATGTTTTGGTAGTTTAGGAGGTGTTTTGGAAGTGACAGGATCCCTTTAAAGGGGTCTGAATACTTTCCGTACCCACTGTACTTCCAAAAAACAGGTTTTTCTACATTTTTGTTGTGTTTTTGGTGTAATTTGTCTACAGAAAATGTTTACATAAACTTAGTTTCATCTACTACTAAAGCAGTAAAAAAAAAAGCCATTGCGTTTCTGCAATCTCTCATTGCTTTCTATGGTGAAAAGAATTGATGGTGCTTCTCTCAAAATCATGTGAAGGAGATTTCTAAAATCTCATAGCCTTTACTGATCCTGTGAAAAGCAGCTTTTAAACTGGATAAAACTCATGAAAGAAACACTGCAAAAAAAAAAAATATATATATATATATTATATATGTATATATATATATATATAGCCATTAAAAAGCAGCATGTGAACATAGCTATAGAGGTTAAGGAGTTTTGCAATTTTGGTCATGTTTTAGGCTTCCAAACTGGTGAAGTGCCCAAATCATTAAAAATAAAAGAATAACAAAAACCTCCCTTGTCCCATTATGTAGCAAAGGAGGCACAGCAGGATCCCCTACAGATCTACAGATGGCTGCTGCCCTCCAGTGCTCACTACTGAAAAGTATCCAAAGTAAAAAAAAACATAAAACGGAGTTTGGCACAGCACACCTCCTAAGTAAGATCAGTACTCTGGGGAAGGATAGTCATGGTATATGTGATCAAAGGATAATCATTCAGAGTTGTCTAGTCCAGCACGGCTCCTTCTCGGTCGCCTCACCTGTTACTCTAGTACAACTATAACTCTAGTACAACTATAGAAGCAGCTAATATTTAGCCTACATTCACACATTCTTGTGACACGTCCATGGCCCATACATAATTTTTCTCGCACAGCACACGGACCCATAGACTTTCATTATCTGTTTTACAAACCAAAAAAAAAACATGGAAAATAGCAAGAAAATATCCAGTTCTTACTGCTTTTAAGAGGAGATCTTGTTCAACACGGAAGGACATATAAAGCAGTGTCAGGCATTGTACAGTAGAACATCCTCATCTATCATCTAGGATTTTTGTCATGCCATTAAAGTGGGGCTGAGGTATTGGTGCATCTGATTCAGTTTTAGAGCCAATACAATGCACATGCTGCACTTTTTGCTATACGTATGGATGTGTAATGCGTGTCCCTCATCAGGAACCTGGCGAAGACCCTAAAAGAATAGGAAAGATCAGGACAGGTGATAGGCAGAGCAAGGGCAGTTGAAGCCTGATCCAGGCTACGCAGTGGCGGGAGAACGTGGTGCAGGCTGGTGCTGGAGAGGATGGTGCAGGTCCAGGAGAGGGTGCAGGCCGGTGCTAGAAAGGATGGTGCAGGTCCAGGAGAGGGTGCAGGTCCAGGAAAGGGTGCAGGACGATGCTAGAGAGGATGGTGAAGGTCCAGGAGAGGCTGCAGGCCGATGCTAGAGGATGGTGCGGGTCCAGGAGAGGGTACAGGCCGATGCTAGAGGATGGTACAGGTCCAGGAAAGGGTGCAGGCTGGTGCAGGTCCAGGAGTGGGGTGCAGGCCGGTGCTAGGGAGGATGGTGCAGGTCCAGGGGAGGGTGCAGCTCCAGGAGACGATGGTGCAGGCCGGTGCTGGAGAGGATGGTGCAGGCAGGTGCTGGAGAGGATGGTGCAGGCAGGTGCTGGAGAGGATGGTGAAGGCAGGTGCTGGAGAGGATGGTGAAGGCAGGTGCTGGAGAGGATGGTGAAGGCAGGTGCTGGAGAGGATGGTGAAGGCAGGTGCTGGAGAGGATGGTGCAGGCCGGTGCTGGAGAGGATGGTGCAGGCCAGTGCTGGAGAGGATGGTGCAGGCCGGTGCTGGAGAGGATGGTGCAGGCGGTGCTGGAGAGGAGAGTGCAGGGGTAGTAGAAGCCCAGTGATGGCCATGCAGGCGAAGGAGAGGACTGGGCTGGGGATGTTGAGGCCCAATGCATGCCAAGCAAAAGCTGAAGAGGTGGGCGGAGGCCATGCAGGGGCAGGAGAGATTGCCACAGATGTGGTAGAACTGGATAAAAACCATGCAAGGGCAGAAGAGGTCAGTACAGGTGAGGCAGGGACAGGAGAAGCCAGGCAGACCGCACAGGTTCGTGAAATTAAGTATCTGCACTTGGAAGAGACTAGGCAGGTAGCAAAACGTACACAGGATCTCACTGAATAACAGGCTCTGGGTGGTTTTCAGTTTAGGATGTAAATAAAAATGCTTCCAGTGAACAACTACTGAAAAATAGAGATAGAATTTTTATTGTTTAATGTCTATGCTTTTTATTGAGGTGACCCATGCCCCGAGTGTCTGCATTTATCTGCATACTAAAAACTGATCAACAGTCAAATAGAAATAATGAATGTTGTATGTTGTGCAATGTGAGATCTGAGCTGCACAGAGCTGAACCGCAATCAGTGAGAAACCGCATGATGGAAACGTCCATGAGTTGTGAGAACAAGAGGAAGAGAGAGAACCACTGTATTAAAGGTGCACGCTGCATGCAGTGAAAATAATCATTTTATTGAGGTAACAAAAGGGACAAGCTAGAACAGAGAAAAACACACAAAAACAATTAAAACAAAGTTACAAAGTAACAAAGAACACTGAAATCCACACACTCTTGCATCCGGTGAGGTACAACAAAGGCAAAAGTAATAACATACACATATAGTATAATAGGTCAACATCTGTGGTGCCACGGTTTGAGTCCCTATTGGGCTTTTACACTATGTCAGGCTTTACCTTTCCCAAACGTCCTGGGTTATTGTCCTGCTCCATGTGATGTTACATTTATGCTATCTGACTGTCCCTAATTACCGTATGTGTAACCCTGTAGTTGAGCTGCAGACTTTACCTTTTACTATAAAGGTCGCCTGGTCAATTCCAGTATACAGCCCGTTGGTTTACTAATTTACCTATGCAAACGTTTCGTATTGTAGGTAGATTCTACCATTGCCACTCTGACCTGTGAAATTATATGTGTATGTTATTACTTTTGCCTTTGTTGTACCTCACCGGTTGCAAGTGTGTGAATTTCAGTGTTCTTTGTTACTTTGTAACCTTGTTTTAATTGTTTTTATGTGTTTTTCTCTGTTCTAGCTTGTCGCTTTTGTTACCTCACTTAATAAAGTGATTATTTTCACTGCGTACAACGTGCACCCTTAATACAGTGGTTCTCCCTCTTCCTCTTACCCTTAGATTTACTACTGTGGTTGGTACACCTGTGATACTCTCAAGCCTACAAGCTGCTGCACCCCGCCTTTCTACTAAAATGAGTTGTGAGGAGCCGAAGCGGTGATCCAGTACACATCTGTCTAGATCATGTGGATCCATCTCACACCATCACATATCACGGCGCTCAGCCTGCACACCAGCACCCTCTGCAGTCCTCCTGGGGTATTGCTACTTCACTGAATTTCTGCATCCTAAATTCAACATCACAAGAGCAGCGAACAATGAGGCAGAAGCCAGATAACGTAATCCACAATGTCAGTGGATGCATAATAACAGACAGACTTATCTGGATAGCTTAAACAGCTTGGTAAAGGAAGTTTCTATGTTTTTTTTTTACCCCCAACTCTTACGAAAACATAGATTTTTATGTGTTTTGTTTATACAGGCGCACTTGGGACAATGCATGAAAAAAAAATTCAGGGGAAAAAATGGCTAAAGTGTAAAACATCTGGTGCATTTTATAGGTTCCTATATCTAGTAACATTGTGCTGCAAAACAAAGGGCAAAAAACCTGCTAAAAAAAATGCTGCGTGAAAGCCCAACACTGGTCTGTCCGGAGAAATGGACGATCCTTCACCCCGCTGGTGGTTGCCAGGCAAAATTACAGCTCACAAATAAAATTGCTGATCCCAAGCTACAGTATATCTCCCAGAGAGCCACATGACACAGATTCAGCAGCCACAGACAACCCACTGCATACATGTAAATAGGGAAGATTGTGTGCAGGGATCTCTGCGACACACCTGCCATACTATATGCACAGTCAGGACGGAAACACACCCCCTGATAATTTATTCCATTCATTCCCCCAATTATGTCCATATACATTCATGAACCAACTATACTTCATTCTTACACTAAGTATACTGTCTATTAGAGATGAGCAAACGCGAACTGTAACGTTCAAGGTTTGTACCAAACAGCCAGTGTCCGGATGTGAACCCCAAACACTGAATGCTCTCTGTATGTCTCGTGTCTGTTTAGGTCTGTCATTTGAACAGGAAACGGCCAGGGGACAGGGACCGCGGGAGAGAGGCAGGGACCGCGGGAGAGAGGCAGGGACCGCGGGAGAGAGGCAGGGACCGCGGGAGAGAGGAAGGGACCGCGGGAGAGAGAGAAGGGACCGGGGGAGAGAGGAAGGGACCGCGGGAGAGAGGAAGGGACCGCGGGAGAGAGGAAGGGACCGCGGGAGAGAGGAAGAGACCGAGGGGGAGGAAGAGACCGAGGGGAGAGGAAGAGACCGAGGGGGAGAGGAAGGGACCGAGGGGGAGAGGAAGGGACCGAGGGGGAGAGGAAGGGACCGAGGGGGAGAGGAAGGGACCGAGGGGGAGAGGAAGGGACCGAGGGGGAGAGGAAGGGACCGAGGGGGAGAGGAAGGGACCGAGGGGGAGAGGAAGGGACCGAGGGTGAGACGAAGGGAACGCGGGGGAGAGACGAAGAGAACGCGGGAGAGACGAAGAGAACGCGGGAGAGACGAAGAGAACGCGGGAGAGACGAAGAGAACGCGGGAGAGACGAAGAGAACGCGGGAGAGACGAAGAGAACGCGGGAGAGACGAAGAGAACGCGGGAGAGACGAAGAGAACGCGGGAGAGACGAAGAGAACGCGGGAGAGACGAAGAGAACGCGGGAGAGACGAAGAGAACGCGGGAGAGACGAAGAGAACGCGGGAGAGACGAAGAGAACGCGGGAGAGACGAAGAGAACGCGGGAGAGACGAAGAGAACGCGGGAGAGACGAAGAGAACGCGGGGAGAGACGAAGAGAACGCGGGAGAGACGAAGAGAACGCGGGAGAGACGAAAAGAACGCGGGAGAGACGAAAAGAACGCGGGAGAGGACAGACAGAGAACACAAGAGAGAGGAAGAGAACGAGAGAGAAAGAGAGAGCAAGAGAACAAGCAAGAGAGAAAGAACGAGAAAGCACAAGAAATTTTTTTCACCAGAAAAGTTCAGGTTACAATGCATCTGTGTCCAAGGTCAAGTTCGGGTCAAATCCATGTCCTGTACCAGGATTCTCAAAAAAAGTTTAGGCGGACCCAAACATCCACGAGTCCGCTCATCTCTACTCCTGATTATTAATACGCCAAGTTTACCCCTACTTATTCATACCCTAAATACATTTCTAATTGTTAATACTATAAACCTCCTATTTCTTACCCCACACATGTGTTTGCAGTCACCTCAGCATATAAAGTCTCCTCTATAATAGAGGGGAAGAAAGCACAATTGAGATAAGACCCTATAGTGTATGTAGTAAAATTTCCTATATGGATCCACTCACCTGGTTTGGTTGTGTGAGACACAACAACCATATGCACCTCCGAGTAAAATCCACAGCATCCACAGAACTGCAGCAATCCACCGGTATAGCAGATCATATATAAAGGGAAAAAGAAAAAACCGGCTTCACGATCACGCTGTCCTCAAAGATAATAAATCCATGTGCCCATGGACTCCGAGCAACTTCAACTCCTGAGGAAGTGTACAGTGTGTACACGAAAAGCATAGAGTTTACAGTGGAATAAAGAGATGCTCGGAGTCCATGGGCATGTGGATTTTATTTGAGGACAGTGCAATCGTGAAGCCGTTTTTTTTCTTTTTCCCTTTATATAAAGCCTCCTCTATGACTGAAGCCAGGCAAGTGTGGGCAGTCACTTATCCCATGACTGAAGCCAGGTGTGTGTGCAGTCACCTCCCCCATGACTGAAGCCAGGTATGTGTGTGCAGTCACCTCCCCTATGACTGAAGCCAGGTATGTGTGTGCAGTGACCTCCTCTATGACTGAAGCCAGGTATGTGTGTGCAGTCACCTCCCCTATGACTGAAGCCAGGTATGTGTGTGTGCAGTCACCTCCCCTATGACTGAAGCCAGGTAAGTGTATGCAGTCACCTCCCCTATGACTGAAGCCAGGTATGTGGGTGCAGTCACCTCCCCTATGACTGAAGCCAGGTATGTGTGTGCAGTCACCTCCCATATGACTGAAGCCAGGTATGTGTGAAGTCACCTCCTCTATGACTGAAGCCAGGTATTTGTGTGCAGTCACCTCCCATATGACTGAAGCCAGGCATGTGTGTGCAGTCACCTCCCATATGACTGAAGCCAGGTATGTGTGTGAAGTCACCTCCTCTATGACTGAATCCAGGTATGTGTATGCAGTCACCTCCCATATGACTGAAGCCAGATATGTGTGTGCAGTCACCTCCCCTATGACTGAAGCCAGGTATGTGTGTGCAGTCACCTCCCCTATGACTGAAGCCAGGTATGTGTGTGTGCAGTCACCTCCCCTATGACTGAAGCCAGATATGTGTGCAGTCACCTCAGCATACAGTCTTTTTTTTTAAGATAAATGCATGGATTTTTTTTAAACTGTTAGTGATGCACACTGCATCATTTAAAACACATTGGGGCAGTTTACTACCACAAAACAGCATGAGGGGTTCCCTTTAAGAGGTCCCCGTGCTCCAAAAAGTCTAAGAAATAATGCAGGCAATGCTCTCTGGGAGAAAAGTATGCAAATTAGCTCTCCTTCAGAAGGAAGCCTTTCTAAATAGCACCACCATGTAGGTCAATGTCCCGCACTTAGGATCCCATTTCATAGGCAGAATCAGTATGCATTAATATGGCTGCAGCTCCTCCGTCTCAGTCTGTAAATATTGCATGGTCCTTTTTTATGCTGCAGCTCATCCCAAATATGAAAAACATCGACATCTCTGATTCTGCCTAGTCTTGTACCACATCAGCACAAATCAACTACTTGCTGCCCACCTCCCAGTACTAAAGTCTCTTTTCTCCCCCATGCTACTGATTTACCATTTTTATTACAAAGTGAAAGCTCTTAAGAGAAACCAAAAAGAAAAAAAAAATCTAATCAGGCTGAAGAGATAGAAAAGTTGCGCATCTTGTGCGAGCCCCCTCCACATCCCATCACCGCTCCGTCTTCAATTCATTGCTTCCCGCTGTCGTTATGACACAGTCCACAAATCAATGCAGACAGCGGAGGCCGGGACGGCGCTCCGAGGCAGCAACGTGGCCGAGCCCGAACTCCCCTCTGCTAATAACACATAATAGCCGCTATTTGTGCTCCTGGTAAATCTTACACCTCGCTGTAGCTTTATTAAGGCATTTTTAAACCCTTCTCTCCAAATTGGATTTTCTAGTCGTTTTCAAATTTAGAGATCAATCATATTGAAAAGATGAGGAGAAATGCAGGGGCCACGGGGCTGCACGGAATCACTCGCTACCTGTGTCCGGTATATGGGCACCTAGCTTTCCTGGGATCCTGAAAAGTTAATTAAACTAAATGATGAAGAGATGCATTGCCGTATAACGGATACTGAACAGGAGACTATAGGCAGCCAAATGTGGGGTCCCAAGTAACAACCCCCCCCAATAGGGTATGTGCTAGGGATGGGGGAGGGGGGCTTCTACCGCAAAATAAGAACATTTCCATGGAAATTTGTTTGCATTTTGCCTGTTTAATGTGTCCAAATATCAGACAGAGGCCAAGAAATTGTCCTTTAAGCCTTCCTCTCTTCAGAATAAACGCTAAAACTAAAGTACAGAATAGTGCAATAAAGCGTGTTAGGTGATTATTTTATTAACGTGGTGGCACCATGGCATCCTATGAACGATGGGTGCCGCTTTTGGGCATTGTTAACAAGCTTCATTTAAAAGCAGCACCCAAGAAGATAAGCAAAAAATCAGCAAAGACCCTATAAGAAGTATAAATAAACGGCAATAGTGCATGAAAATAAAATAGGGGACTTAGTCACAAGGAATCTGTCGCCAGATTTTTGCCCTCCAATTTGAGAGCAGCATAATGTAGAGACCGAGATCCCGATTCCAGCGATGTGTCACTTACTGAGCTGCTTGCTGTTATATTGATAAAAGTACTGCTTTCTCTGCTGCATATTTAGCAGTTTGTGAATGTGGTGCTCTATAACCCCGCCCACACCACTGATTGGCAGCTTTGTTTTTAACCGCTCCCACATCACCAAATGACAGTTTTTGCTGTATAACCCCGCCCACACCACTGATTGGCAGCTTCCTGTGTGCGCTAATCAGTGGTGAGAGTGGGGTTATACAGAGTTCATAACTATTTTGGACTACCTGTCAGCCAAGTAGTCCTCTAATAATAATCTCCAGCTGATTAAACAGTGATTTTATCAAAACTACACTAAGTGACATCACTGAAATCAGGATCTCTATCATTATGCTACTCTCAGATGAGCTGGCAAAAACATGGTGACAGACTCCCTTTAACATCATGTTTATTAAGGGGTAAAGAAAAAAAAAAGAAAGGAAAAAGAGCCATCCCCACCATGTCAGGGTGACCTATATCAGGATGGTCCTTGCATCTAATATTTAAAACCTTCCCATATGTCTAGTGTAGAAAATGTGAATGAGGACTGAGCAGGACCTTGTTCCCATTGCTGGGTGTCCATGTTGGGGCGCTGGTGCTGCTTGGTCCTTATTCATATTTCCGTATATTAGATGCTAGTACTGTCCTGATATGGGTCACCCTGACATGGGGGAATGGATTTTACGTTTTTTTTCTTTTAATCATAATAATGTTAATGAGCATTCTATTTTATTTTAATGCACCATTGCCATTTATTTATCTATTTTAGGCTATTTGCTCATTTTTGCTTTTATCTGAAGTGTTGCTGTTTTATGGCCGGTGTGATAATGCTACTACAATATTGTACGTATACAAACGTACATACCAGTTCATTTTTTCCGAGCCTCCATTTAATGCGTACATTTGGTGCTTTCATCCACGGGAAGATAAGAACAAGGACCAAGGGCATCCACAAGCATTAGACCAAAGTGGGTTAAATCCAACAATACAGGCAGGATTGCCCAACAGTCTAATGTGTGTGGCGGCCACATGACTCTCCCCGACAAATGATGTCCTAGGAGAGGAGGATCTGCTGTTGGAATTAAAGTGGTGGATCCTTTTGTTTTTCATGGTGATAAGTTACTACCGGAGGGGTCTGCCAGCACCAATCAGAATACAGGAGAGGTTGGGCGAGTCAGGAGCTTCTATGCACAGGGAAGGCGACGTCAGCACTGAAAGCGGCAAGTTGCACCTAAGTGTTTGTACAATTGTATCCAGCCTCGGAGAGTTCAGATTGGAAACAATTGTAGAAAACTTACAAAATTGTGAGAGGTATAACATCTGCACCAGTCACTGTGCAGTCCTGGACAAACGTTTTTAGATGGACACAAATACATGTCTTTTTTTTAATAACTGTGTAGCTTTAGTGCTATCTTTTTGTCAAATGTTTCCGTTATCAGCATTTGGAACGTTTTTACACTTTAAGTTACAAATATACCATATGCAAAAACTCAATATTTCCAGCACTGGCCTTTATTTTTACAGATCTCTGGCCCTGGCAGCTGGATATCGAAAAACATGAAAGTAGCAAATTGGGAAAACCCAAATTTGTGTCAGCCTCAAAACTGTATATTGAGAAATTGCAATTCTCCTTTTTTTTTTTTTTTTAAATTGGAGACCTTGATTGACAGAAAAGCTAAAAAGGAAAAAAAACAATTCTGAAAAAAAAAAAAAAAGAAAGAAGAACATACATAGTTATGGAATGTGTCCGTGTATTTGTTTTTATAATTTTTTGCTCCCCTTCAACCTAATGTCACTTTATGTTTTGCAATGAAAAACCATTAGGATAAAGCCAGGATACTAAGTGATAAATGAGGAGATCGGCCATATCACAATGTAGAATTATTGGAATCTGCATTAGAGAGGCGCTCTCCTGCGGTGCACAGCGTGCGTCATATGGAAATATTGGCCGTCCTCAGAGTATGAGGCCTTCTGGCCAGATGTCTGTTGCTGGATGAACCTATTGGATGTGTACAGTATCATGCCCCCGAGCTCTGGGCCTGCAGCTCTCCCCTCGGTCACTGGTTTCAGCCCTGCTGTTCTGTTTTCACGCTCTGAACCTTATGACAGCAGGAATAGCCTTGTGGTTCATTGATTATGACGACTGCATTGTAATAGCTTCAGCGGGCAGAGACAGCCGAGGCGATGAGATTAGATTCTGGATGGTGCGCGTACATGCAGCAGGAGAAAGCTAGACAGTACTCAGGATAGATGGATTCCTGCAATTCTGATAAAAGCATGACTATTTTATGATACCTTTGTTAAAGTGTCTGGAGAGGTGCGGGCAAACCTGCCAAAAACTAGCAGTAGGGGAGATGATCGCTGCACAGTTAGTAGATAAATGGAAAAAGAAAAATCTCACCGGTACAACTCACTACCACATGGGCCAGAGGAACTCTGACTGACTCGTTAGCTCTGTCAAGCAAATTATATCCCAGAAAAAGAAGATGAAGTTCCATCATTAAAAAAAATCCATCTCCATAAGATCTACAGTCAAGAAACGTTGACGCGTTTCTATCTGAATGCCCCCATAACGCTGGCCAAACCAGACATTCTAATATGTGAGGGAGTCCCCAACAGATGATTGGAAGGGAAGATGTCAACTTATGGAATACCGAGAGATAAGGAATGTCTAGCAGAGGCCTTCTCAAAGGCCTTTGCATGATGGGCTTTAATCACAAGAATACTGATGTTTAGAAATGAGTGACCTATAAAGTTTGGGTTCCCTGTCGAACACTAAAGGCCACGTCACACGCATCAATCTTCTGAGCGATATCGCTTAAGCGATCTGCTTTTTTGATCGCTTAAGCGATATCGTCTGTGCGTCGCTGCGTGTAATCAAGCGATTTTACAATGTAAAATCGCTTGATTGATTGATTGCAGATTTGTGAGCCGGAGCTCAAATCAAGCGATAAACGCTTGATCAATCTGCTTCATCGTGGTGTGTGACACCACGATGAGCGATCTCCCAGCGGCAGAGCCTATGCTGGGAGATGGTATCTATGGTAAACGTCGGGTTACTAAGCGCCGCGCGGCGCCTAGTAACCCGACGTTTACCATAGTTACCAGCGATCTCGCTGCTCCACATCGCTGGTGAGTCTGCCTGTGTGACAGCTCACCAGCGATGTGAGCGATATTGTTAGCGATCGCGCGTGCACGTGATCGCTAACAATATCGCTCATAAGATTGATGCGTGTGACGTGGCCTTTAGTGTCCGGTGGTGAACCTCAAATGTGGACTACTCTCTGTACGTCATCTTGACAGGAGCGAGAGAGAAAATACATTTTCGCCAGAAAAGTTTAGGTCACAATGTATTTCAATAGGGATCTGGTTCCGGGATATGGGGGGGGGAGGGGAAGAAGTTGTCCATGTTCCAAGGCTGATCCATTGATCCATGTCCCAAACCAGATCAGACGTTTGGCCAGACCTGAGCTTCCACATGTCCAATCATCTCCATTTGTGTTCCATTGATTTAAAATTTGGATATGCATAAAGTAATTTTCTAGGATTGGTCAAACATGGCTGCTTTTGTACAGAAACGGCGCCACACCTGTCCGTGGGATGCGTCTGATGCAGATATTATATTACGGCAGTATTACTGAGATATTGCAGCTCAGCTCAGTACTGTTGAAGTGTATGGGGCTGTGTAGTATTAGGTCATGTGCACATGTTTAGTATTTGATGAGTTTTTTACCTCAGGATTTGTAGACAAAACCAGGAGTGGAGCAATCAGAGGAAAAGTCTAATAGAAACACGTCACCACTTCTGTATTTAATTATCCACTCCTGGTTTTGACTACAAATCCTGAGGTAAAAATGTCATCAAATACTCAGCGTGTGCACGTGGCCTTAGCAGACACTATATATGCTCAAGAGTGGCACCGTTGTGTAAGAAAGCAGCCATGTTTTTCTAATCCTGGACAGCCTTTTAGGTCGGATTTAGTATTTCGCAGTCTGTATGAAGACAGTTAGCGGGTCTACTCAGAGACTATCATCTGGATCCATGTGGATCATTATTGGATACAACTTACACTGGGGTTCAAACGGTTAAAATGTCATAATCTGACCTTTGCGGTCATTATACGGACTTTGAAACATGGCCGTCTGCACCCCATCTAAATCAGAACTCCTTGTTGGGACTGACAGAACGCGGGATTGTGGTTCATTGTTTGCAACTGTATCCAAATTTCTTTGCAGTTCCAGAGGATTCACTCTACCAGGAAGAAGCCTTGACGTCTATGTCTGCTCTAAAGTGTCACTATGGACTAAAACTGTTTAAATCTCCTGCAAAACACCGCTACCTACGATCCCAATAGGTGCTCAGAACTGTCTGTGGATGCCCTGAAATCCAGAGGCAATAATCTGCTGACGTGTCACATACACATATCTGCTTGTGCCAGTGGCTCTGTGTGCAAATGTCAAAGTGCATTAGGGTACGGAGAGAAGGAAAGATGAGCGCTGCGTTTGTTAAAATGTCGCCATGCTAGATGCATCTTGAGAAGCGGCTCGTGAAAAAGGCAAAGTCAGCAAAGCTGGTGAGTGTATAGATCTGTTGTATACCGTACTGGAAAGATCTAGGTTACTGACAAAGAGAAAATAAATGCCAAACAAAAAAAAAATAAATGACAAATCGGCCTCTTTAGGGTCACTCTGTCTGTTAATATATCTTTACCCACACAAACGCCCAAAGATTGCAAACACGGAGCCCCGCACCCGCTTCGTCTGTGTGATTGGTGCGTGGAGCGGCGAAGAAGGCAGGGAGAAGAAAAGAATAGAAGTAATAAAAATGTAATTACATAAAAATGCTAACGATATTCCATCTGTTCTTTCACTTGGCCTAGTGGGCTCCTCAGCTCCACGTCTTGCCATTACTGCAGCTCACAGCGACAGAATAATGGAAGTATTAACAGAGGGGGGCAGAGGAATCCTTATTAATCTGATGCATGAGGAATAGCAGCCATCATTACAGGGACGGGAAGGGACTCACGGATATTCCTGCCTGCAGCCGCTTGCTGTTCAGCAGGGAGCTTGTCGCTGGTTCACTCTCCGTTGCCCTGGAAACTGACTCCTGCAAAATAAAGATTATTAAAGCGCATATGATTATGGGCCGCCGCCGAATCACATTCTTATCACACAAATTTCATTTTTCAGCCCAAATTGCATTTCAGAGCCCCCTCGTCCACCCCCCACCCAATCACAAGCAAAAATCTGACATAACCTTCTAGCCTCCTACACACGTCTTGAATAATGACATGCCAGGATTTGAGATACACAATGGGCTCAGACAATTACAATCGCACACAATGTGATATATAAAAAATAAAATAAATAAAAAAAATACAAACAGGACCATTTTATGCAAAAAAAAAAAAAAATATGAAACGCAGGAACTGAATGACCCAAGTAATTTTATATATTGCAGTTTCTGCCTGTGCTAATGGAATACATTAAAGTCCGTCCACCCAGGAGTCCATCACAATGCCATACACTTCCACCTATCAATACATAGTCGATAGAAAAAGAGAGCTCCAACCCACTCTTCTTTGTGAGGACTGCTGCTTCTGTATGGCCAAACGCAATTCCCTGCACTTACCAGCAGAGGGAGCTCCAGACCTTCAGGGGGAGACAGTCTCAGAAGTGTTAATGATCACACCCAGCCACACTTAGAGCACAGGGCCCGTAAATAAATCATGTAGCCCTCAGCCCAAAAGCTGCAACCCTCCTACAGACCGGCTGCCAGCCTTTGTCTCTGAAGTGAAGAGTTCCACCTTTACACAGGAAACAATTAGCTTTTCTATGATTCAATATGTATCAAATATATTATTTGCATATAAAGCCCGCTGGGTATATATGTTACCATATACAGGGGATTTAAGACAGCATAAACATCACCAATTCCATAATCTTAGAATGATACAAGAGCCTACAACCTAAGTGGTCTGTATACCTTACATATAGGAAGATTCTGCCACACTGCAGGCGTAGTATAGCCAAGCAAGGGAGCATTTCCAATTGGCATTAAGATAAATGGATTTTTGATACAACATCCATTTAGATGTCTTAATCAATGGTTACATTTAAAAGGCTCATTATGGACAATTTTGGACACAGATGTATCAACATAACATACACACATAGACAACACCATAGAGAAGTGAGCGGGTGGCAGACAAGTGTGCATGTGTGTGCGTCTGTGCGCAGCCGGAGGACCAGTGCATGAGTATGTGTGGCTGGCGAACCAGGGCGTGTACTACCATAGACCAGTGCGCACGTGTGTGTGGCCGACAGACCAGTGCGTGCGTGTGTGTGGCCGACAGACCAGTACGTGCGTGTGTGTGGCCGACAGACCAGTACGTGCGTGTGTGTGTGTGGCCGACAGACCAGTACGTGCGTGTGTGTGGCCGGCAGACCAGTACGTGCGTGTGTGTGGCCGGCAGACCAGTGCGTGCGTGTGTGTGGCCGGCAGACCAGTGCGTGCGTGTGTGTGTGTGTGCGTGTATGTGTGGCCGGCAGACCAGTGCGCGCGCGTGTGTGTGGCCGGCAGAACAGTGTGTTCGTGTGTGTGTGTGTCCGCCAGAACAGTGCATGTGTTGTGTGGCCGCCAGAACAGTGTGTGTGTGTGTGTGTATATGTGTGTGTCTATGTGTGTGTCCGCCAGAACAGTGCGTGTGTGTGTGTGTCCGCCAGAACAGTGCGTGTGTGTGTGGCCGACAGACTAGTGTGTGTGTGTGTATGAGTGAGTGCGGCCAGCAGACCAGTGTGTGCGTGTATGAGTATGTATGTGTGTGTGTGTGTCCGCCAGAACAGTGTGCGTGTGTGTGTCCGCCAGAACAGTGCGTGTGTGTCCGCCAGAACAGTGTGCGTGTGTGTGTCCGCCAGAACAGTGCGTGTGTGTCCGCCAGAACAGTGCGTGTGTGTGTGTCCGCCAGAACAGTGCGCGTGTGTGTGGCCGACAGACTAGTGTGTGTGTGCGGCCAGCAGACCAGTGTGTTCGTGTGTATGAGTGAGTGTATGTGTGTGTGTGTGTGTGTGTGTGTGTGGCCGCCAGAACAGTGTGCGTGTGTGTGTCCGCCTGAACAATGCGTGTGTGTGTGGCCGACAGACTAGTGTGTGTGTGCGGCCAGCAGACCAGTGTGTGTGTGCGGCCAGCAGACCAGTGTGTGTGTGCGGCCAGCAGACCAGTGTGTTCGTGTGTATGAGTGAATGAGTGTATGTGTGTGTCCGCCAGACTAGTGTGTGTGTGTGGCCGCCAGACTAGTGTGTGTGTGCGGCCAGCAGACCAGTGTGTTCGTGTGTATATGAGTGAGTGAGTGTGTGTGTGGCCGCCAGAACAGTGTGCGTGTGTGTGTGTCCGCCAGAACAGTGCGCGTGTGTGTCCGCCAGAACAGTGCGCGTGTGTGTCCGCCAGAACAGTGCGCGTGTGTGTCCGCCAGAACAGTGCGCGTGTGTGTCCGCCAGAACAGTGCGCGTGTGTGTGTCCGCCAGAACAGTGCGCGTGTGTGGCCGCCAGAACAGTGCGTGTGTGCGTGTGTGTGGCCGGCAGACCAGTGCGTGCGTGTGTGTATGGCCGGCGGACCATGTGGTGTGTGTGTGTGTCTGTGTGTGTGGACCAGTGTGTGTGTGTGTGGACCAGTGTGTGTGTGTGGACCAGTGTGTGTGTGTGTGTGTGTGTGTGCGGCTGGCAGACTAGTGCGTGTGTGGCCAACATTAGTGTGCGTGTGTGTGTGTGGACCAGTGTGTGTGTGTCCGGCAGACCAGTGCGAGTGGCTGGTGGACCAGCGCCTCTGTGTGCGGCTGGCAGACTAGTGTGTGCATCCTTTGGACCAGTGTGTGCAGCCTTCGGACCAGCGCATGTGTGCGCGGCCAGCGGACCAGGGCTTGCGTGCGTGCACGGCTGGCAAACTAGTGTGTATGTATGTGTGTGTGTGTGTGTGTGTGTGTGTGTATGTGTGTGTATGTGTGTGTATGTGTGTGTGGTCGGCGGACCAGTGCGGGTGTGTGTGTGTCCTTCGTACCAGTGTGTGTGTGTGTGTGTGTGTGGCCGACAGACCAGTGCGTGCGGCCGGCAGACCAGCACGTGTGTGCAGCCAACAGACCAGTGCGTGTGTGTGTATGTCCGGCGGACCAGTGTGTGTGTTTGTGTGCGGCTGGCAGACTAGTGCGTGTGTGGCCAACATTAGTGTGCGTGTGTGTGTGTTCGTGTGTATGAGTGAGTGTATGTGTGTGTCCGCCAGAACAGTGCGTGTGTGTGTGGCCGCCAGACTAGTGTGTGTGTGCGGCCAGCAGACCAGTGTGTTCGTGTGTATGAGTGAGTGTATGTGTGTGGCCGCCAGAACAGTGTGCGTGTGTGTGTGGCCGCCAGAACAGTGTGCGTGTGTGTGGCCGCCAGAACAGTTTGTGTGTGTGTGTGTGTGTGTGTGTGTATATGTGTGTGTCCGCCAGAACAGTGCGTGTGTGTGTGTGTCCGCCAGAACAGTGCGTGTGTGTGTGTGTGGCCGACAGACTAGTGTGTGTGTGTATGAGTGAGTGCGGCCAGCAGACCAATGTGTGCGTGTGTGTATGAGTGAGTGAGTGTGTGGCCGCCAGAACAGTGTGCGTGTGTGTGTGTCCGCCAGAACAGTGCGTGTGTGTCCGCCAGAACAGTGCGTGTGTGTCCGCCAGAACAGTGCGTGTGTGTCCGCCAGAACAGTGCACGTGTGTGTCCGCCAGAACAGTGCGCGTGTGTGTCCGCCAGAACAGTGCGCGTGTGTGTCCGCCAGAACAGTGCGCGTGTGTGTCCGCCAGAACAGTGCGCGTGCGTGTGTGTGTGTCGCCGGCAGACCAGTGCGTGCGTGTGTGTGCGTGGTCGGCAGACCAGTGCGTGCGTGTGTGTATGGCCGGCGGACCAGTGTGTGTGTGTGTGTGTGTGTGTGTGTGTGTGTGTGTGTGTGGGCTGGCAGACTAGTGCGTGTGTGGCCAACATTAGTGTGCGTGTGTGTGTGTGTGGACCAGTGTGTGTGTGTCCGGCAGACCAGTGCGAGTGGCCGGTGGACCAGCGCCTCTGTGTGCGGCTGGCAGACTAGTGTGTGCGGCCTTTGGACCAGTGTGTGCAGCCTTCGGACCAGCGCATGTGTGCGCGGCCAGCGGACCAGGGCTTGCGTGCGTGCATGGCTGGCAAACTAGTGTGTATGTATGTGTGTGTGTGTGTATGTGTGTGTGGTCGGCGGACCAGTGCGGGTGTGTGTGTGTCCTTCGTACCAGTGTGTGTGTGGTGGGTGTGTGTGTGTGTGTGTTGGCCGACAGACCAGTGCGTGCGGCCGGCAGACCAGCACGTGTGTGCAGCCAACAGACCATGCGTGTGTGTGTATGTCCGGCGGACCAGTGTGTGTGTTTGTGTGCGGCTGGCAGACTAGTGCGTGTGTGGCCAACATTAGTGTGCGTGTGTGTGTGTGTTCGTGTGTATGAGTGAGTGTATGTGTGTGTCCGCCAGAACAGTGCGTGTGTGTGTGGCCGCCAGACTAGTGTGTGTGTGCGGCCAGCAGACCAGTGTGTTCGTGTGTATGAGTGAGTGTATGTGTGTGGCCGCCAGAACAGTGTGCGTGTGTGTGTGGGCCGCCAGAACAGTGTGCGTGTTGTGTGGCCGCCAGAACAGTTTGTGTGTGTGTGTGTGTGTATATGTGTGTGTCCGCCAGAACAGTGCGTGTGTGTGTGTGTCCGCCAGAACAGTGCGTGTGTGTGTGTGTGTGGCCGACAGACTAGTGTGTGTGTGTATGAGTGAGTGCGGCCAGCAGACCAATGTGTGCGTGTGTGTATGAGTGAGTGAGTGTGTGTGTGTGGCCGCCAGAACAGTGTGCGTGTGTGTGTGTCCGCCAGAACAGTGCGTGTGTGTCCGCCAGAACAGTGCGTGTGTGTCCGCCAGAACAGTGCGTGTGTGTCCGCCAGAACAGTGCACGTGTGTGTCCGCCAGAACAGTGCGCGTGTGTGTCCGCCAGAACAGTGCGCGTGTGTGTCCGCCAGAACAGTGCGCGTGCGTGTGTGTGTGTCGCCGGCAGACCAGTGCGTGCGTGTGTGTGCGTGGTCGGCAGACCAGTGCGTGCGTGTGTGTGGCCGGCAGACCAGTGCGTGCGTGTGTGTGTGGCCGGCAGACCAGTGCGTGCGCGTGTGTGTATGTGTGTGTGTGTGTGTGCGGCTGGCAGACTAGTGCGTGTGTGGCCAACATTAGTGTGCGTGTGTGTGTGTGTGGACCAGTGTGTGTGTGTCCGGCAGACCAGTGCGAGTGGCCGGTGGACCAGCGCCTCTGTGTGCGGCTGGCAGACTAGTGTGTGCGGCCTTTGGACCAGTGTGTGCAGCCTTCGGACCAGCGCATGTGTGCGCGGCCAGCGGACCAGGGCTTGCGTGCGTGCATGGCTGGCAAACTAGTGTGTATGTATGTGTGTGTGTGTGTGTGGTCGGCGGACCAGTGCGGGTGTGTGTGTGTCCTTCGTACCAGTGTGTGTGTGTGGGTGTGTGTGTTTGTGTGTGTGTGTGTGTGTGTGTGGCCGACAGACCAGTGCGTGCGGCCGGCAGACCAGCACGTGTGTGCAGCCAACAGACCAGTGCGTGTGTGTATGTCCGGCGGACCAGTGTGTGTGTTTGTGTGCGGCTGGCAGACTAGTGCGTGTGTGGCCAACATTAGTGTGCGTGTGTGTGTGTGTGGACCAGTGTGTGTGTGTCTGGCAGACCAGTGCGAGTGGCCGGTGGACCAGTGCCTCTGTGTGCGGCTGGCAGACTAGTGTGTGTGCGGCCTTCGGACCAGTGTGTGCAGCCTTCGGACCAGCGCATGTGTGCGCGGCCAGCGGACCAGGGCTTGCGTGCGTGCACGGCTGGCAAACTAGTGTGTATGTATATGTGTGTGTGTGTGTGTATGTGTGTGTGGTCGGCGGACCAGTGCGGGTGTGTGCGGCCAGAGGACCAATGCATATGTGTGTGTACAGCCGTGGACCATTATACTCAATGTGCAATTAAAGCCCTAAAAGAGGATTTAACATATTTCCCAACATGTCCGTTTTAGTAAATAATTGTATATAAACATCTGGCCTTAGCACACAATGAAATGTCATTCCTCTGTTATTTTCCCTTGTGGTAGGAGTTGGAGGCGTGTTCCTACACTGTCCATTTAGTATCCCTGGTGGGATAACTGGCTGGTGTCCATGTTGTAGACTCTTAACCAAGGCTCCATGGACTACATCTGCATATTCAAATTCTAGGGAGCAATGCACCTTGGGTTTCACTGTGTTTGAGTGCTTTAACTGGTGCCCGCAGTGTTATCCTCCACTGGTCTCCACAAGGTCAGTGGGTGCTTTGTGATGACTGTCCATTTAGTGTAATACCGTATGGTAATGCCCAATTGCCTATTTATAAAATAAATGAGTAGGGACACACCCCCAACTGCTGCCACCCAATCAGATTATTTCTACATTTATAGGGTGAGCATCAGCGAAGAGGCATAACTAAGACTGATGCTCCAGAATCATTTCGTATGGAAAACAGTTGTCAATTTATTTATAAAGTTTTACGAATAACAGAGATGGCACAACGCAAAAACCTAAAAAAAGATTTCACAGAAACGGAGAAACAGACTAATCAGGAGCCGTCACAAGTTCTATTTAAGGCTGGAAACACACTCTCCTACTTATATGCGAGTCTCTCGGACAAGTCTCGGATCAGTGACCCTGAACAGCATCTCCCTTTCTGGACGGGAGTGTCAGCTGCTTGTGTTTTTGTGCAGCATCACGCTCCCATCCAGAGAGGGAGAGGTTGTTCAGGGTCACTGATCCGAGTCTCGTCCGAGACACTCGCATGTAAAGGTACCATCACATGGCACGACCTCAATAATGATGTCGCCGATACGTCACGGGTTTGAAGGCGTTCCAGCGACATCGTTAGGACGGAACACCATGATTGAACAACAATAAGTTATTGGATTGGTTCTCAAACCTCACGATCAACGGATCCACCAACCTGCTAGATTGTTCTGTGTGACTCCACGATAACGATGTCATGGACGACTTCACCTATTCACAGCAATGAGCAGGGATCGTTTGCAGGGTTTGCGAACAATCCCTGCTCACAACATCGTTGGCGAGTTGTCCACGATATCCAGACATGTGACATCTTCCCAACGATGTCAAAACGATGTCTGCAACGACCGCGCGCCCATGAGATCATTGCAGACATCGTTCTGACGTCGCGCCATGTGACGGTACCTTAAGTAGGATAGTGTGTTTCCACCCTAAAAGAGAAACTCCGCAAGTTCAGCCCCCAATCTATGTTCAGTCCCTGTAATGTTGAGGACGTTCATATCTTTATTTTATAAGTCTGTGCCTTCATTTTACAGAAATCCATCAGCAAATTTTCATGCAAATGAGCCGCAAATGCAGGGGCCCTGCAGTTTCTCTGCTCGCTTCCAGCGTCTCGGCAGTTGTCTCTATGACCTGAAATCTCGCATAAGCGCCAATTTTGCGGTGGGCAGCACTTGCGCAGATCGACAGTCTTCCTCATGAACGTCATCAGAAGCTTGCTGCGCACATGCTTCCACCAAGAATGATGGCGCTTGGGCGAGATCTCAGGTCATAGAGACAACTGACAGGAGGCCGACAGTGAGCAAGAAAGAGAAAGTGCAGGAGGACTAAGGCCCCGTTCACACTAGTGTTTTTTTTCAAATTGCGGCAGATCCAGCAGATTTACCGCATCTGCCGCCTAACGGCTGCACTTGCAGCACACTTACAGCAAGCCCCATGCTTGGTCTATGGGGCTTGCGGTAAGTGTGGCATAGCCGTGATCCGGCACTTGCGGCCGCGAAAATAACCGCGGTCTGCAGCGTTTGTTTTCGCAGCCGCAACTGTTGCAAGTGCCGGAACTGCGGTTATACCACACTTGCCACAAGCCCCGTAGACAATGCATGGGGCTTGCCTCAAGTGTGCTGTAAGTGCGGCCGTTAGGCGGCAGATGTGGTAAATCTACTGGAATAGACGCAATTTGAAAAACCCGCTAGTGTGAAAGGGGCCTTAGTCACCTGCATCTGCAGCCTATTTGCATGAAAATACACCGATAATTTTTTAGCCTTCATTTTCTAAAAAAAAAATCTAACAGGCTTAAAAAGGTTTCATTTACACAGCATATTCTTCCTATAAAAAAAGGATGGCATGATGTATATGTGCACTAACTTCAATGGCAGCACTCAGCAAGAAAAATGGCAGCCATGTACACTGGCAGTGGTGATCTTGGGAAATTGAGATTGAAGAGATGTGGTGGAAGGTCAGCTGTCGTCAACATGCACCGTCCAGGAGACATTTCTGTATGGTCCCTTTAAGGGCCAATGTTGGCTTTGGGATGTTGGATGCTTTTCTGATCTGTTGTCTCAGGATAAAGAAAAAAATAGCTAGGTGGTCCGCAGAATTAGAAAAGTGTGTAAATCAGGCTTCCAACAATGTAACAGAATGGTGGTGAATATTACAATCACCTCTAGGACATCTGCTCGCACAGCTGCGCCCCCTCCTTCCGCTTTTGCCTGTGGATATATCTGCTAAGAATAATATGCATAAATTTGGTTGCAAAACGGAGCTCCAATGCTTCATTGTGTGTGTGGCAGAGTCACAGAACACCTTCTATTTGATAAGAGGCCAAAGAGACGAGGGATCGGTGCAGGAGTCGGAGGAAAAGTGTGGTTATACTGGGGAAGTACTGGTGGGGAGCCCACACGCAGGGACAGGGTCGTCTGGGTCCATATTTCGGTTCTTTATAGTAGTAATCTCCATAGTGATACTTAGATTTTTAGTGGACAAGATGCATGTACACAAACCACCACCACGATAATAGCCAGCATGTCCAATAGTCACTCATACAACTCTCAGCATAAAAAAAAAAAAAACAGGCTTGTCTGATTGAGACTGATGTAGGTCAAATGGAGTCTATGCCCAACTTAAAGGTCTTTTCATCACCCCTTGCTCAGGAGTCTCTAGTTCATCACTAGGGTTTCCCCTTATCAGTCAAAAGTTCTGATCTGGGAAAGTCTCGAACCACACTTGCCCTATTATGCCAGCTGTAACAGAATATTACATGGCCTCCAAACAAATGAATAAGTGACCATATAAAACCTGATCGTGTGCATTCTTCAGAATAGAACCAGGCTCCATTCACATCTTCAGATTCTTTTCCCAAGTCGCCCCATCCACAGATTTTGTATCTTCTGGCATAAAATGCCACTTTTTTTTCCAGCCAGCTCTCTAGACACTGCCGCAAATCCAGATGACAAAGCTGTTAAGGCCCCGTTACACGGTACGAGATCGTGAAGGATATCGCTGAAACGTCACTGGTTTGGAGTTGTTGAAACAACATCGTTAGGACGTCATTGCGTGTAACACCACGATACAACTACGATAAATCGTTAGATCGTTGATAGCAGATTTGAGAACATGTTCCAAATCAAACGATCCGCAATCAACCAACCTGCTGCATCGTTCTGTGTGACACCGCGATAACGATGTCATTAGCAGTGAGCAAGTATCGTTCGCACAACCCAGTAAACGACAGCTGCTCGCCAAATCGTAGGTGCGGCGTCCACGATATCTATACGTGTGACATCTCACCAACGATGTCAAAAAGATGTCTTAACGATCGAGATCATTGCAGCGTGTAATGGTACCTTCAGATGGATACGGCGCTAAACCACATGGCAATTGAGTAAGAACTTCCAATATGTATGACAAGCGCTCCATGAGCTCTGACTGGTGATCCCAATTCACCAAAATGCATGAATCCCCCATCCATAGCTACAACCCTTTAATGCAGATGATTGAAAGAACCCTTTTCACCTCCCTTATAAGTTTATACTTTTATAATCTGAGCCATAAAAAAGTGAAGAATTTTTATTATCTGGGACTTTCTTTGTTCTCGATAAATACAGCAAATTTCGGTCCTTCTGGAATAATTGGTAATAACTAATATCCTAATATACTAATAAATCCAGGAGCTAAATGGGGTTTAATTACAGGTCGCAGTCCTGACGCGCTTCTTTCTTTAGCCACAATTTTGCAAAGTTTTGGGAAAAAAATGAAAGTGAAAAAAAAAAAAAAAATCTTCAGGAGTCTGGAAAGATGGAGACTTCCCTGAACTCTAGAAATTAAAGGAAAACTGTCAGGTCAAAAATCCATATGTAACTACTATCATTTTCTAATTCCTTCCTCTAAGCTCTCTCTGCTTATGTATTTCTTTTAATTATATTTCCCTCCTATCCTCTGTAAACTTCAAATAAAGAGATTCATATTCCATCTGTCACTCACAGTGAATGATCCACTTAGTTCTCTGCTGTCCACTCCCCATAGCATGAATATGCATGTCACATATTCACACCACATCACTGCAGAGGAGAATACTGGGGGGGGGGGGCTTTATTCTCCTCTCTGCTCTCTGTGGGCAGCAACACAAGGTGTCAAATACAACATATAAACTGTCACAGCACAGCAGGATATCTGCTTACAGAAACAAATGGAGTCTAGATAAGGCAGATCTGCAATAGCTTTCTCCCTCCCTGTTCTCAACAGAACAGACCTGCTGTAAGTGATACCTGACAATGCACTGTTAGCAAAGGGAGGAGGGAAAAGGGAGGAGGGAGGAGAGAGCTGCTGAGAGGGAGTGCCTAATTACATGACAGTTTATACAGCACAGGAGTATTCCTGTTTGCTTATAATGGAGAGACCTAATCCAGGAGCTCCCTGCAGGGTCTGAAAATGCTGATAACATGGAAACTACAAACGGTACAATTATGATTTTACATGTTTTTAAAAGCTCTGCCCAGGTACTATTCAAGGGTAATATTAGTATCAATACTGAAAAATGACCTGAGTGTCCCTTTAAATGGCACTACTACATTATTAAGATGCATCCTCCATCAGGTCTCATGACTTGTCCGTTGGGGCCTTACCCATAATGCTTTAACAAAACTAAGCCTATGCCTCTCCATAATGTCTCATCTTTAAGTGACCACTGTAGCCAATCATTGGGCTCAGCAGTCACATCAAAATAGATGGCACAAGACCAATGAGGTTAATGAATGACTGAAGCACTCACTTATTGCAGATGGGATGCCTTTGCCTCATTTTTGGCGACTACTGTAGGGTCAAGTAGCCATACAATGCAGGAGTTAAATGGAACCTGTATATTTACACAGGAAATAATTAAAGAGTAGCTCAACTGAAATCTCCATCAGAATACAAAGGTTTCCTATAGGGTAAAGGCATGTGTGATTATGCCAAGAATTTTCAGGATGGTTTCAGGTTTTTGCAATGGTCCCAAGTAGAGAAGAGCGGATCGATTTGCAGGACCCGGGGCTGTAGAGTTAGTAAGCCAAATCTCTGACTCCACAACTCCCTCATACACGACTCATGTTTAAAGAGGTTGTCCAGGCTTTTTGGATAATTTCTGTGTGTATCCAGGCTGCAAAATGTTGACAGTTTGTCATTTACCCAGATATCACCTATTTGCGGCTGCAAGAGAATGACCAGGAGGGTAAGAGGAAGAGCATAGGCTCCACTGTGCACAGACCCAGAGGCTGCGGTCCTCGGCTCTACTGACAGCAGCCACAGGGTACTAGGTGAGCGCACACCATAATACAGGGCCACAGGGTGAGCGTACACACCATATTGCATCCAGCGGTCCCCTCCTCCACTGACAATATGCCGAATCTCCTTCACAGCTGTGGATTCAGCACATTGTGTAAGTGGATGAGGGGACCACTGTATGCAGTGGGGTTGGGTGGTCATATTAAGAGCTGGGATGGACCTGTAGCAGTCTGGGGGGTGGCTCGGCATACTGTAGACTGGGGGAGGGGGCGTGTTTGGAGGAGTCTAGGCGCAACGTCCAGTTCTGCATTTCCATGCAGGCTCCAACACAAGCACGCCCCCTGGTCGCTCTCTGGTAGCCGCAAAACAGTGATATCTGGATGACAATGCAAAATGTTGACAGGATATACATTACAAACTATGAACATTTTGCAGCCTAGATACACATAGAAATAATCCAAAAAACTCAGTCAATCCCCTAAAAGTAAAAATAATCAAAATATTTAGATAGAACATAATAATATTGAGTACATTCTGCATTGAACCACTGCACTCAATTTATTATATATTTTAGGAGTCAGTCCATTTTATTCCGGCTCTATTCTATACCAGCCAGGGATGTATTTGATTTGTTAGGGCTGGCACAACGTCATCTATGTGGCCGTATTCACACATTCTTGTGTCATGGTCAGTGTACAGACTGGCCACACATCTCCTAGTCTGATCTGAAAGGGGTTGTTAAGTGTAAATCCACAAGTCTGCAGTCACTCTATGTGACCATAGACTTGTGAATCTTTTCACACTATCCAGTGCGCGATGAGGTTCTGCTGGGTTGGAGCCAGGTTTGTTGGTCATGTGGCTGCGAATATGTGACATGCATATTCCCGGCCAGAATTTGACTAGATAATTGGCACCCTCCCTCGATTCACTTTCAACGAGCGAGGCTGCGCCCATCTAGTCTGATCCTGGCCGGGAGTAGGCCGGCATACCATACACCTATGTGACGACTGTACCCTGTTCCAAAAACTGCAAATCCTCATAGCGCACAGGACAAAGTGTGACGATTCACAAGTCTGCAGTCACAGAGTGGATTTGCACTGAACTCTAACAGCCTATATATGCCTATGAGGCTGTGGAGATCGAGTCAGTAGATCTGTAGCTGGTCCATGAATCATGACATACCTAAAGTAAGCCAAATACATTAAGAGGCTACAGGCTGAAGCATACATCGGACGATTGTCTGACAGCAATTTCACTGGACACTCTCATACACAGTACTCCTTCAGTGGAGTACTCTTGTGTGTTTTATGAGAAAGCTGCCAGCTGTCATGTTGGGCCCTGGCTTTTCTTGGAGAATATGCGATCATCAGTCTGAAATTGGAAAAGCCTGCTCTTCAGTCGATATTGGTGGGTTCAGCCGACTTTACAGACTAATGTATGGTGGAGACTCTACATCTGCCAGAAGCAGTGTCTTCCATTAACTTGTAAACTTACTAAATTTGTCTGGACCTATTCTTTTATTCACTGTATTAGAGAATGATCATCATAGTACTAACCGTATACTGAACCATCGCAATTAGAGACTAGCCAAGGATCATCAAGAAAGCAACTTTTTGCCTGTTTGCAATGGTCATGTAAACACTGGTAACCTGTTAGTAAATCTCCCTTTTATGTATTTCACCAGAGATGTGCAGCCCTCACAAAGACACACATTAACACAAGGACACACTATGGGGTCCCAGCCATCCCCCACGTTAATGGTTGAATCAAAGCCGTTACTGCTGGGGAGGAAAAAAAAAACAAGCTTTGCAGTTGGAAACCTGTTTCTAATCAGGACGGATACTCCTGTGGGGTCAGATAAAAGTGATTAGCTTATTAAAAGCATAGCTTTGCTATTTAATAAGCAAAAATGATTAGAAATTCAACCGGAGAAGCTGATAATTTCAGCCTTTCTAGTTAAGACAGCAAAATTGCATTCATTATTAGTGTCTGGATTCATTAACAATTCAATTTATAGATATTAATGCTTATAATGCATGCTTCGCTTGCCAAAACTTGGAAGAGAAATTGTTTCAATTAACTTTCATGGATCACGAGTCCTACAGGAGAAGTATTTTTAGACAAAAAGATACAAACACTTCCCTCCAGCAATGCTAATGCACAGATGGATCTCTCCTGTAAGGTCACAGGGACGCAAGGAGACGGTGGGGCCAAATTACTTTCTGGGGAGATAAGACAAAACAGATGCCTCCTGACGTTCTGTACATTTGGATTATTTCTTTCGATGGATATTTAAAACATCTTTATCATGAATTGCATAGAAGAAAAAAGGACTTCTAAACAAATATTACAATCCTAGATTAGATGGTTTAGACTTTTTTTTCTTTGGAGTGGGGTGAACTAAAATGTCCATTTATTTGGCAGAAGTTTACACTTTACAGCTTTTAGCGCCTGATCCGCAACATGCAGAATCACTGGAGCTTTGAAGTACACAGTAGTAGGACCACACGTGCTGTTTTGCACCCATTAGGTGGTTGTCCTCAAATTAAAGTAATGTTTCTTGGGAAGAAAAGCTCCGCCATATACAAACAGATATGGCCACCTGACAGAGTAGACTTTTACGGGCTCTACAAGTAGGCAGGGCTGTGAACCAACTGGTAAGCAAACTTCCTATACCAACTCTGGCTCCTAAAATTTCCCTGAATCCAACTCCAACTCTGACTCCACCAATATGGACACTGACTCCGACTCCACAACTCCAAATCCACAGCCCTGGTGTGCAGTCGGTAAGCCAAACCTTCAACTTCAAGCCAGGTTCCTCAAATTTCCCTGAATCTGACTCAAACTCCAACAATATGGACACTGACTCCAACTCCCCCAATATGGACACTTACTCTGCCTCCATGACTCTGAATGCACAGCCTGGTGTGCAGTTGGTATGCCAAACCTCCGACTCAAAGCCCGGCTCATCCAATTTCCCTGAATCCGAATCCAACTCCACAACCCTGGTTTGAAGTCATCCTTTATCCCGAGATCCATTTTAGTTTTTGGTAAATAAGGATCTACAAATTCTCCAAGGGCATATAAGAATATCTGGAGTCATCTTATATGCAGATTTATGAAAAACTTAATCTGCGATAAGACCGAGCATAGTCATTTTTAATGCCAATTCAAGAATGAAAAGCAGCATCTGCTAAGCCCCAGTCAATGACGACAATCAGCGTGAAGGCCCACCGGAAGATCAATGGAAGAAATATGAGTGCTAACCTTGAATTCAACCACAAGTACTTAGGGGTATGTTCACAAGTGACTGAATTGCCTAAGGTTTTATTCACTATTTTAGTGTAGGTTTTGACTGAACAGTGGTAATAAAGAATCACCCCGATATAATAGATTCCAAACTTCGGGACATTTCTCCGTAGAGGGGCAGTAACACAGAAGCATGATGTACATCTTACGTCTGCTCAGAATTGTGCTCTATTTAGCAAGGTTGTTTCTATAGTTCCAAGTAACGTACAATAAAGAGGCCAAACGGGGCCAAGACTGTTTTTCTACAACAGTCTTATAATTCTGTAAAGACTCGGTGTGTCAGGCATTGATTCTCAAGGTTGCCATGTCTGTATGACATTACCCAAAGTAGCTTATTTCTCTTCTCTCCTTGCTAATGTTTCTAGGAAGCGCCTCTAAATGCCCTCACTGTTTTAGTAAAGCAAACAACATATACTATATCATTATGTTATAATGTTACTTTATAGAAGAGGAAAGATAAGAGCAAAAAATGCACTGTAATAGAGCAATATAAACCCTTGTGAACACCACCATGGGTAGAAGGCTGTATGGGGGCATGTGGTGCTGCTGTGTGGGGTGCTGTAAATTCAGCATATTCTCCCCCAAGAATACTGCATAAAAATACACAACCTGTCTGATCTGTACTGAATCCTTTCATATGACATTGTAGACACATGACCAGGAGAGTCATGAAGGAGCACCGTCTAGTATTATGGTTGTGAGCATGAACCTTCTGCCTGGAAAGAGATGAGCACGTATGATGTGTGCATGATCATAGACTGACGCAGACCAATGCGCACCTAGAAGACGTCTGCCTGGCAATCACTGCCAATGCAGAGTTGTTTATGGCCCAAACAAAAATTCGCTTTACAGCTAGAACATTAAAAGAAAAAAATATATATATAAATCTAACTTTAAATGTATCCACCAATAATCCAACATAAAAGGTGCGCTCAAACAAAAGAATCCTTCTTTATTTGGTCATGATTAAGGGTGCCATAACTGAAACGCATCGATTACGCTAGTCTTGCAGTTGCTGCCTTTCCTGTAAAGCACTTTAACTAGTAAGTAAGGATTCATGTGTTTGAGCCAAATTTGTTTTATTTTGGATTATCCTGGTCGTGGCGAGGCCAATACACGAGCTCCACACGCAAAAGTAAACCAGCAATCGGCGAGTTGAATTCCAGATACCCTCCAATAATGCCACTATATGGTTGCAAGAAGCCCCCTTGCCTGTGACTTTTCCAGTAACAGAACTCCAAAAGGAGCACGCCCAACCAGGGCTGTGGAGTCGTTAAGCCAAACCACCAACTCAGACATCTCAATTTCCCATGAATCCGACTCCCTCATACATTGCTCATGTTTAAGTGATAAGTGTAATGTAGTACAATGGTAACTTTATTGAATCATTTTTATGATTAAAACCTAATCATGCTATTTAGATAGTACCTAACATTATTCAAAATAATAATCAGTAAATACTGCATTGAACTACTGTACCCAATTTATTATATAAAATTCAAAGAGACCAAGTAGTGGAAAAACTTGGGCACCACAACTACGCAGCTTTACTTTGATTGCCAGCACACTCGACACAATTGGCTATTTAGAATTGTGCATATTTAGTCACAGGGTGCTAACCTAAGAACAACATCAAGGAGCAAAAATTGGAAGAAAAGATGCACGCGCCCATTGATGACTTTTGCACATAAAACTTTTATTTTCAGTGAACGGTTTATATTTGAGGAGCTGGTCCATTTTATACCGACTCCACTAAAATGATCACCAAGTCCACAACCCTGCGCCCAACTGCTCAGCTAAATAAACAAAAGCCCTTCAAAAAGGAAAAGTGTTAGCTTGCACTAAGGTGTACAACTAAGTTGCTCCTCTTTTCATCAGTAAAAGATTGTCCACTACAATTTATTGCCTTAAAAAAAAACAAGCAAACACAATCCAAGAGGACCCCCTAAAACTCCTCATCATACTACTGCTGGTGCCCACCACTGGTCTCCAGCCTTCCTGTTTCAGCAGGGGGAATCAGATGGTTGCTGCAGCAACAATCATTAGCTACCAACTTGTCACGTTTCGTCTGTGCCAAACAATGAGCATGGAGGGGGGGGCTTGGGTTATAAAAGTACCTTCTTCAGTCACCAGGAGTTCATGTACTTTGTGGTCTCAAACTAGGGACTTTGGCCCCCACTAGAGGATCACATCGTATCTTCATGACTTCGGCCTAGGAATTTCACACTCTGCATGGCCTCAAGAATCTAGGAGCTTAGGGTCTGACTACAGGAGCACCAAAACTGAAAAACATTCTGCAAGAGTTCAACCTAGGATTTGTCTGGAATATCAGAGACTACTTAAGGAAGATACCCAGGTTGGGACAATTCAGTCCCCTGGCTACAGACTTTGCTGGGCTCGGTCAGCTTCCTAAGCTTGCCGCTATTCCTTTCTCGGTGGGTGCCCACTGAAAGCACCATGCTGTTGGATTGGCATAGCTGGCCCTGAAAGCCCTGAAGGTATAAATATTCTAATCCCTGGTGAGCCAGCAGACGGGTGAGACTCTTGCCTGTTACATTGTGTGTTTTAATTGGTATGTTTTATATGCCTTTGGCTGTTGGAGGCCCAATAAAGCATTACCATTGTGTGGTTCCCTCATCCTGTGTTGTCTGTGTAGTTAAGGAGTTCAGGCGTTCAGCTGGGATAAGCGCTGGTCCATGCGGTCTTTCTAAAGGCGGCCAGGCAAGCGGACGAGAACACCAACTGACCCCCGCGTCTCTGTCCCGCCCCAGGGTATGGGATACTTGGAACTAGGCTATCATACAGTTCCAGGGAGTCACAGGGGTTGAGACCCGATTCCGGGACCCTGGGGGCAGCTTTAAAAAGGGGGACGCTTCTGGTGTGGTAGGGAAAGGGGATGATGATTAAGGGAGTTGTGACGCCACCCATGGTATGTGGCTATTAATGACCGCCACTGCTGCAGAACCTCCTGGGGTGATGGATATGCAGCTGGGATGGAGTGGCTCCCCACGGGCGGAGCGGATCCCCGGGGCAGTGGATGTGGTAAGGGTGTAGGGTGCAGGATGGCGGGCGCAAAGCAACAGACTCACAATTTGTAGGTTCCTCAGTCCTTTAATGGCGCTACGGTAGTACTTGCAGCTGTTAAATCTTAGTCCATGCACCCGAGAGCAACTGCAAGTTCTCCACACCCGACAAGTTCTGAGGCCTCCTTGCTGCGCTCTGTTGCTGGGGCCTGCTGCTGTCTAAACTAGCTGCTGGCCCTCTCTTGCTCCTGCTAGGTGCCGTATGACAAGTAACCCGAGTCCTTTATCAGCCCCGAATCTCAGGCTGCTGTCCCTGGACTCTATGCGTTGCTTTGCCTTCTGGCACAGTGTGCCTGGCGAACTTGGAACTCCGGAGTCCATTCTGTGGTGCTTCTCTTCTGGGGCGAGCACGGTACCGCTCTGCTATCAAGGCTCCTCTCCACCTCCTCAGACCCTTGCCTTAGGTCTCTCGCTGAGTTAGCAATCCTGGGACAAGTTTAAGGCAGCTACCAGTCCACCAGGATGTCTTCCTCAATCTTCATAGGAACTGAACTGTCTAGCTCTGCCCCAGACCAGAATTTATAGGGTAGCTCACCCTGAAGTCGGGTCTTGGTCGTCCCTTTCAGGTCTGGAGGCAAAAGGGTGTTGTGTGCGGTTGTTGCCAGGTGTGAATACCTTTTTGTTACTCTCGAGCGTGACACTACCACCCGGGGGCGATAATGACACTGTGGCACTTGGACCCTGGGGTGCCACATTCCCTCTTAGTGAATGGGCTCTGGGTCTGCTATAACCTTTTTCAAAAGAAATAACAAGATTAAATGACAATAAAGTGTGCAGAGTCTTAAAAGTAAAAATTACAAAAAACAATAAAAATTCAAAAAGCAGTCATTTTGGTGATTAGTCCATTCCACCATTGGCCAAAAATAGAGTTCAAGAATATGTAAAAGTTCATACAGCAAAGCCTCTGCAGGTACATAAGCTTGGTGGATAGTTAACCTACTATTTACAACTTACATGAACAAACATGAAAAACATATTTACATTTTTAATCTAGACTGCACTTCAATCCCTATAACGTGCTGGGATCTGACCTTTGTTACTATGGTTTGATCTACGCAGTACAGGTATTTCTGATGGTCTGTGCTTGTTTCTAGTGTCTGCTACTGGTGTTGTGCATGCACTATGCACAATGCTACATGTAGGTCTATGTAGCACTGGTATACTAGAGTGTCTTCTTAGTCTTACCATGGGAGTGACAAGCTCTCTGGTAGCAGGAATGTGTTCTTCCTGTTCTGCTACAGGTAGAACTTCTGGTTCTTCCACTAGAGATGGTCCTTCTTGTCTCATTGGCTCAGGTACTGGTACTTGATGGAAAGCCAACATAGGTACTATCACTGCTCCATTTTATTGAGTCCAGGTCTTGGGAAAGTCTCCTAGAACCATATGGAACACTTCCTCTTCTTGGGGTTGTACTGGAACTTCTAGAATCCTCTCTTGGTTCAAGCGGTTGTTTGGTTACAATGGGCTGGAGTGGGGCTCTCTGACTGTCTTTGCCTTTCCTTCTCAGGTTGCATGGGCCACAGTTTCTGCACCGACTCTCAATGGATTTTCTTATGCCAACCCAGTGGAATCTCTCTCTCAGCAGAACCTCCAATTTCTTCCATCCAAAATGACCTGCGCCATCATGGTACGCATCTAGGACCATCTGAATATCCCTTTTTGGCACGACAATCTGCCAGACAAGTTCATGGGTTTTAGGATTTGTATGCCTTCTGCACAATTTGCCTCCATACATGAACAACTTACTTCGCTCCTTCCACAGCTGTTGAGCCTCTGGTGGGGCATCTGGACCAGAGTATGAGCCCTCCTGCGTCAGTAACTCCTTGACTAAGCGTACAGCTGTATCAGTGCCTTGAGTTTCAGCCTATCCATGGTGAGGTAACGGGTTCAACATGGCTTCTTGACGTTTATTATGAACATGATTTTTCTATTGTGTCACATTAGGGCGATGAAGGGCCGGAAGCTCCATCTGTTCCAGCTCCTCCGGTTCCTCTTCCATGTCCTGCAAGTGAGGTATCCTGGACAAGGCATCAGCGTTGCCATTCTGGTGGCCTGTCCTGTACTTGATGGTAAAGTTGTAGTTGGACAGCTGGGCTATCCAGCACTGCTCCAGTGCACCTAGTGTCATGGAGTCCAAGTGAGTAAGCGAGTTGTTCTCTGTAAAGATGGTAAACTTCGCGGCAGCCAGGTAGTGTTTGAAGCTTTCTGTGATAGAATTCCTGGCCATAGTCTGAGCTAACTTGAATAAACTATAGTTCTCATGGTTTCTTTCTATAGGACAGAGCTTCCTGCTTGCAAAGGCTATTACTCTTTCTTTATCTCCTTGCACTTGAGACAACACTGCTCCCAATCCAATGTTACTGGCATTAGTATACAAGATGAATGGCTGGCTGTAATCAGAGTAAGCCAAGATCTCTTCCCCTGTCAAAGCCCACTTCAACTTCTTGAAGGATTCTTACCTCTGTCTGCTCCATTCAAATGGAGGACTCAGACTTTAAGCCTTCTTGGACTGTCCTACTAGGAGGTCTTGTAAGGGTGCAGCCATCTTCGTAAACCCCATGATAAACCTTCTGTAGTATCCTACCAGCCCCAGGAACTGCCTCATCTCTGACACTGGTGGGTCTTGGCCAGTCCCTAATTGCGGTGACCTTTTCAGGATCTAGTGCTACGCCTTCGGAGCTCACTACATGACCGAGGTACTGTAGCTTTGGTTTGAGCAGGCGACACTTGGATGGCTTCACTTTCATACCATAGCCAGACAAGGCTTCAAACACTTCTGCCAAGTGCTCCAGATGCTCTTCATATGTCTTGGAGTAGATTATGACGTCATCCAGGTACAATAAGACGGTTTCGAAATTCTTGTGCCCCAGGAAGAACTCCATCAGGCTCTGGAATGTTCCCGGTTTGTTACAGCGTCCGAATAGCATGCAGTTGAACTTGCAGAGGCCCATTGGTGTGGTAAATGCCGTCTTCTCTTGGTCAGCCTCTGCTACAGGAACCTGCCATTACTCACTGGTAAGATCTAAGGTGGAAAAGTAGTTAGCAGTTCATAATGCAGCTAGTGATTCCTCAATTCTAGGTAGCGGGTATGCATCCTTATGTGTAATGCGATTTACCTACCTGTAATCCACACACAATCTCATTCTCATCAGAGGAGCGGCCCAGGGGCTACAGCTATCTCTCATCACCCCAGCCTCCTTAATTTCCCATAACATGTCCTTGGCACATTGATGGTGAGCTGGCGGCACAGGCCTATACCTTTCTTTAATGGGTGGATGATCTCCTGTGGGTATGTGATGTGCAACCCCTTTTACCTGCCCAAAGTCTAACGGATGTTTACTGAAGACTTGTTCATATTACCATACTACACGGTATACTCCATGCTTTTGATGGGAGGGTGTAGAATCGGTACCTACATGCAACTTCTGGCACCAATCCTCCAAGCTTTCCCTCTGAGCAGTTATCCTCTGCCTGAATTGAGTTGTTATTGACAGTATACAATTTAGCAATGGTAGCATACTTTGGCAGGGTAAATTCTTCCCCGCAATTTAGGATACGGACTGGTACTCTTCCCCGGCGAACATCAACTACCCCTCTGGTGGTCAGGAGAGTGTGCCTACTGTCTAAGTACACAAGCTCAACCAATGCTTGGTAATCTCACCCTCAAAGGCATTTTGCTGCCCTACACCAGACTAACATTTCAGTTTTCGGGGGTACTGCAATTGGTACTGGATCAATTACTCTTGCACTGCCAATTTCACCTCCAGACAATTCTACCTGCTGTCTCAGCATCAGTGCTCTTATTTCTCTCTGCAGGACTCATTGCGGTCCACTGTTACATGTCTCGGCAATCTCCTGTAACAAGACAATCTCTGCAAGACAATTTCCTATTACATTAGTACCCAAAGTGATCATTGGATTACGCTCATGCCGGTCAACCAACAATAATCAATCCCTAATCTTTCAATTCCACCCACCCCACGTTTATGGTTACTTCTTTAAACCCAATTTGTGGCACAGGTTTACTGTTACTAGCCAATATAGTAAAGTCATCATCTGGGCCACGTAAAAAGTATTGAGTCTGCCCAGTATCTCTGGTAAAGCATATACGGTATCAATGTTACCTATGACCCAGTGTCCAGTAAAGCGTTCATGGGGATGCCATCTAGCATGACAGGTAAGACTGTATGTCTTCCCACGAACCTGTCACGCCAGTTTGGTGGGCCTGGTGGTCTTAATCCTGAGGGACAGCCCGCTGCCCCAGGGTATTCCCGTTTAAAGTACACTCCTTGCCAAAATGTCCTGGCTTGTTGCAGCCGTGGCAGATGGGCTGTCCGTCAGGGTCGTAGCAATCGCTGGCTCGTCCTCTGGTCGTTGGGAATCTCCTCTGTCGCATCCACGGGACGTCATCTCTGCTGGAAGCCAACTCAATCTTCTCCACCGACTTGTATCCTTTGCATAGCCTTAGCCATCTCAGCTACGCTTTTAGGGCTTCAATTTTCAAGTTTAGAGCCTCATTGGTGATAGGCCACCATAGACTGAGCACTTGCCCCATCCATGGCCTGTGGTTCCTGCCCCCTCTGCTGATGAGGATAGGTTATGGCCAGGCACGGTGCAGGCTCTGAGCCACAGGGTGCTTCTTCCATCAATATACGAATAGCTCTGTCCTTAAACTGCACACAGTCCAGATCGGGGCTCTATATAGCCATCATGTGCAGTTGCACTCTATGAGCAGGGGATAGAAGTCCATCAATAAACTGATCAATTAACAGTTTATTTTCTTCTTGCACCAGAGTAGGGTCAGACTGTTACAAAGTCTCTTGCGCTCTCCTGTGGCCTGTGTCTACACCCTAAGAATCTCATTTTCACTTTTGCAGCAGTACAGTATTAAAAGCAACTTTCAGCCTGGTTATTACATGCTTAACAGTGTCTTTATCAGTGTCCGGCCAGGATATCACTTCCCGCTGGGCTGCACCAGTTAATTGTCCCATTGGTATACTGACTCGCTGATCTTACGTCAGGGTGTACACTCTATAACAACTGTCCAGTCACTCCCTGAAGTCGGTCAGAGCGCAGGTTGGGCCTTGCTTCGTGCTCTTTGGAGGGTACCGCCCATGAAGACATGCGCCCTCAGCTTCCCGCACTCCTCACATCTCAACAATGGCGACAGTCAAAAACACACAGTTCAATAAAGTTCATGGCACACAGAAACCGTATACATCGGGCACGAGATCCTGTTCGCAAAGCCAGGAAAGCTGACCGGCCCAAGGTTATGGGATACTCAGAACACGCTATTGTACAGTTCCGGGGAGTCACAGGGGTCGACACCCGATTCCGTGGCCCTGGGGGCAGCTTTAAAAAGGGGGACTCTTCGGGCGTGCTAGGGAAATGGGATGATGATTAAGGGAGTTATTCGTGATGCCACCCATGGTATGTGGCTATTAATGGCCACTACTGCTGCAGAACCTCTGGGGATGATGGACGGGGAGCTGGGATGGAGCGACTGCCCACGGGCAGAGCAGATCCAGAGGGCAATGGATGTGGTAAGGGTGTAGGGTGCAGGATGGTGGGAGCAAAGCAACAGACAGACTCACGATTTGTAGGTTCCCAGTCCTTTACTGGTGCTACGGTAGTACTTGCAGCTGGTAAACTGAGTCCGCGCAACCGAGAGCAACTGCAGGTTCTCCACACCCAACAGGTTCTGAGGCCTCCTTGCTGCACTCTGTTGCGGGTGCCTGCTGCTGTATGAAGTAGCTGCTGGCCCTCTCTTGCTCCTGCTGGGTGCTGTATGACAGGTAACCCGAGTCCTTTATCAGCCCCGAATCTCAGTCGGCTGTCCCCCCTGGACTTTATGCATTGCTTTGCCTCCTGGCACAGTGTGGCTGGGGAACATGGAATCCGCCACCTTCCGGTATTTGGCTGTCAGGTCGTTACGCCCTGCTCAGCCTCGGACTCCAGTATCCATTCTGGGGTGCTTCTCCTTTGGGGTGAGCATGGTACTGCTCCCCAGGATCCTCTCCACTTCCTCAGATCCTTGCCTTAGGTCTCTCGCTGAGTTAGGTCCCATTCATAAACTGCTTTTTTTTGCTGCATATTTTTATGCACAAGCTCAAAAAAAGCCAGGAGTGGAACAATCAAAACCGGGAGTGGCACACACAGAGGAAAGGTCTAATAGAAACAAGTGCTCCACTTATATGTTTAATCACCCACTCCTGGTTTGTGATGAGCTTGTGCTTAAAAATACGCAGCTAAAAAAAGCAGTGTGTGAATGGGGCCTTAGTGATCCTGGGACGAGCTTAAAGCAGCTACCAGTCCACCAGGATGTCTTTGTCAGTCCTCCTAATAACTGAACTGTCTAGCTCTGCCCCAGACCAGAATTTATAGGGGAGCTCACCCTGAATCCGGGTCTTGGTCTCCCCCTTCAGGCCTGGAGGCAGAAAAGTGTTGTGTGCGGTTGTTGCCTGGTGTGAATACCCTTCTGTTGCTCTCGAGTGTGACACTACCACCCGGGGGCGATAAGGATACTGTGGCACTTGGACCCTGGGGTGCCACATCTGCACAGGGGGTAACACTTACAGCAGTATGGAGGACATACGGGGGAGTTAGTAGAACCGTGCAGTTTTCTTTACATCATTATTAAAGGATCACTATGGACCCATTTTTAAACTGATTGAGTTAAAAAGAAAAAAGAAAAAAAAAATTATTAATTTTATCTACTGTAAACCATGTTCCAAATTATTATGCAAATTGGTTTTAAGTGTCATAGGGTTTTTTTTTTTTTTTTCATGAAACCCATTGATGGTATTGTGTCTCAGGGTTCTTTGGATCACTGAAATCAATCTCAGATACCTGTGATAATTAGTTTGGCAGGTGAGCCCAATAAAAGGAAAACTGGATGTTCCACAATATTGAGCGGCTGATGATGATGATTCAGGACCGCGGCTCACAGGGAGCTAGCTGCGGTCCTGAATTATAACAGCGGTGTGCAGCCGCAGCTGTCCGGTTCCCGGATCCTCCCAGATCAGGGCAATCCAGCACCATAGGCTCCCCTGTTAAGGGAGCGCCGGATTGCCCCAGGGGGAATCCGGGGGGAATCCGGGAGACACCAATTATGGGGAGATTGTTCTCCCCGGGCACAAAAATGTTGCAAGCAACGTTTTTGTATCCCGGATTCTTCCGGCGAGATGGAAGCTGGATGGCAGGTAGCTGCCATCCGGCTCCATAGGATACTATGGGGCCAAAACCCCGGACCGGATCTGACCGCAGTGTGAAGGCACCCTAACATGGGAAAGAAAAAGGATCTCTCTGCTGCTGATAAGCAACAAATAGTGCAATGCCTTGGACAAGGGATGAAAACATTAGATATTGCACAAAAACTTAAGCGTGATCATCATACTGTGAAGAGATTTGTGGCTGATTCTGAGCACAGACGTGTTCGAGCAGATAAAGACAGAATGAGGAAGGTGTCTGCTAGGCACGTTCCTCGGATTAAGAAAGCAGCTGCTAAAAAGGCCTTACAAACCAGCAAACAGATATTTGAAGCTGCTGGTGCCTCTGGAGTCCCTCGAACCTCAAGGTGTAGGATCCTTCAAAGGCTTGCTGTGGTGCATACACCTACTATTCGGCCACCCCTAAACAGTGCTCACAAGCAGAAAAGGTTGCAGTGGGCCCAGACATACATGAAGACTAATTTTCAAACAGTGTTGTTTACTGATGAGTGCCGAGCAACCCTGGATGGTCCAGATGGTAGTGGATGGTCACCATGTCCCAACAAGGCTGTAACGTCAGCAAGAAGGTGGAGGAGTCATGTTTTGGATCGGAATCATTGGGAAACAGATGGTAGGCAGCTTTAAGGTTCCTGAATGTGTGAAAATGACCTTTGCAAAGTATATAGAGTTTCTGACTGAAAACTTTTTTTCCATGGTACAAAAAGCAAAAATGTGCCTTCAGGAGCAAAATCATCTTCATGCATGTCAATGCACCATCTCATACTGCAAAGAATACCTGTGTCATTGGCTGTTAGGGGCATAAAAGGAGATAAACTCATGGTGTGGCCACCATCTTCCCCTGACCTCAACCCTATAGAGAACCTCTGGAGTATAATCAAGCAAAAGATCTATGAGGGTGGGAAGCAGTTCACATCAAAACAGCAGCTCTGGGAGGCTATTCTGACATCATGCAAAGAAATACAAGCAGAAACTCTCCAGAAACTCAAGTTCAATGGATGCAAGAATTGTGAAGGTGATATCAAAGAAGGGTTCCTATGTTAACATGTATCTTGGCCTGTTAGGATGTTTTGGAGTTAAATAGCTTTTTATTTCAGTGAATGTGTCCTCCTAATGCTGTGAATTCAACAAATGAGCATTTTAAGTTCTTTCAAACTTATCAAATGTTTGGGAACTCTACTTTGGAACAGTGCATTTAGATTTTTTTTCAATTTTGAATATTATACCGTTATCATTGGGAGGTTTTCTTCGATAAAATTTGATGTATACTCTAACGCAGGGGTCTCAAACTCAGCTGGGTTGGTGGGCCGCACATAGAAAAATATTGATATCGGGGGGCCGCATTGCTTGTAGGACTAAGGGTGCTTTCACATCAGCGGTAAATGCTGATCGCGGCAGTTGCGGTGAAATAAACGCAACTACCGCGATTACAGCATAACGGCCGCGATCGTGGCACACTTGTGGCAAGCCCCATACAATGTCTATGGGGCTTGCGGTAAGTGTGCAGCAAGTGCGGTTTCAGCACTTGCGGCTGCAAAAAAAAATGCTGCATACCGCGGTTTTTTCGCGCCCGCACCTGCCGCAAGTGCCGAAACCGCACCTGCCGCACACTTACCGCAATCCCCATAGACATTGTATGGGGCTTGCCGCAAGTGTGCCACGATCGCGGCCGTTATGCGGTAATCACGGCAGTTGCGTTTTTTCACCGCAACTGCCGCGAACAGCGCAAAACGTGATGTGAAAGCAGCCTAAGTGACATTTTTAGTAATACCAGATTTTTTTGCTCAATGTAGTAATGTCAAAATCCTGACCCCTCTCTTGTAGTAATGTCCCCATCTTGGTCCCTTTCTTGTTGTAATGTCCCATCCTGGTCCCCCTCTTGTACTAATATCCCCAACCTGGTCCCCTTTTGCAGTAATGTTCCCCATGCTGGTCCCCTTTTGTAATAATGTCCTCCATGCTGGTCCCCTTTTGTAGTAATGTCCCCCATCCTGGCCCCCAGAGTGTAGTAATGTCCACATTCTGGTGCCTTTTGTAGTGATGTCACCATCCTCACCCCCATAGTGCAGTAATGTCCCCTATGCTGGACCCCTTTTTTACTGATGTCCCCAACCTGGTCTGGATTCTTATCACACACACTCACTCACACACACTCATGTGGAACAAAAGGGGGGGGGGACCACAACCGATGAGCGGTACCTGGTGGTCTAGTGGGGGCGACAATAACAGATATGGGGGGTTCGCATCTCACCTTTGGAGGTTCTGCAACCCTGCACACCCTCGGCGTATCGCAGTGGATGGCTCCGGACTCCAGCGGCCGGGGTTTCCTCCACGAGCAGCTCCTTCTTCCAGTCAGGTGACTCGAGCAGCCGATCACCTGCTCCTGTGACGTTCTCGGTTACGTCACCGCAGGTCCTTTGGATTCTGTTAGCGGAGACTCTGGTTCACAGCTGCTCCTGCTGCAACCCTAGGATGGGGATATGATATTTGTACAGAAGTGTGAGATTATAACAGAAGCGCAAGAGCACAGGAGGCACACGTTTAATTACCTTTAATAAACCACAATGCGTTTCCACGGCGGTCTGATGTCTTCATCACGTAAATCCACCTGATGAAGACGGCGGACCGCCAAGGAAACGCGTTGTGGTATATTAAAGGTGATTAAACGTGTGCCTCCTGTGCTCTTGTGCTTCTGTTATAGTCTCCCACTTCTGTACAAACTCGCAGGCACGCTCACAGGCAGGCACACAGGCAGGCACACAGGCAGGCACACAGGCAGGCACACAGGCAGGCACACAGGCAGGCACACGGCAGGCACACAGGCAGGCACACAGGCAGGCAGGCTCACAGGCAGTCTCACAGGCAGGCAGGCTCACAGGCAGTCTCACAGGCAGGCTCGCAGGCACACAGGCAGGCAGGCTCACAGGCAGGCACACAGGCAGGCTCACAGGCAGGCAGGCACACAGGCAGTCTCACAGGCAGGCACACAGGCAGGCACACAGGCAGTCTCACAGGCAGGCACACAGGCAGGCACACAGGCAGGCACACAGGCAGGCAGGCTAACAGGCAGGCACACAGGCACTCTCACAGGCAGGCACACAGGCACTCTCACAGGCAGGCACACAGGCAGGCTCACAAGCACTCACATTAACACTCACATTAACACTCACTGTCACGGGTGGCGTGGGTGACAGGGTGGAGGTCACGCGCAGACGATCTCAGCGTTTGGCCCACCAGCCATAATGGTGGAGGATGGTCCGTCTCTTTCAGGGGCATTTACCTTCTGTGTAGATGAAGAGAAGGTGTGATGAGATCTCTCTATTTTGGGGAGACGGCTGTGGAGGTCTTGTGCTCGGTCTGGTTGTATCCACCTGTATGGTAGGTCTCTAGGACCCAGCAGATTCCTTATACCTTTATAAGGAGGTTCATTACCCTTCCTCAGTGCAGGTGATATTTCCTTGTGGACTCTTTATCCTTGCTCCAGCAGAAGCTGAGGTTGTGAGCTCGCTGTGGTCTGCTGAAAGATAAGTGTTTCTTTTCCCCAAATGTCTGTCTTCCCTGGTGTTTGTCTTTAGTTGATAGTGGAGGGGTCTAGTGCACCTCTCCATCTGATCCTTAGCTCAGATAGCGCTAGGATCAGAGAGGGACGAGGTTCGTGGTCGGCGACAGTTGAGGAGACTGTACAGGGACGTTAGGGCAGACAGGGTCAGCCCTAGTAAGACTAGGGGTCACCGTCTCCTTCTTGTGCCCTTAGCAGTAGGGACCCCTTATTCCCCCCCCCCGTCGTTATCCTACGCTGGGTGTCTTCCCCACTCCCAGCGTGACATTATCACCTGCCGTAACTGTAAGTGAAGGAAAGGGGAGGATTCGATTTTTTTCTTCCTTTCCTTATGGATCCTGTGTCGGCTTTGGCCCAGCAGCTGCAGACCTTGTCTTTGGAGGTCGCGGACCTTCGGTCGGCGCTGCAGGGACCACAACCGCAAAATGGTGTCTTGGGGAATCAAGCAGTGGGTCCGGCCAGACCGGAACCTAAGGTTGCCCTCCCTGACAGGTTTTCAGGAGGCAGAGATAAATTTACGGTGTTTAAAGAGGCTTGTAAATTATACTTTAGGCTCAGGCCGTATTCCACTGGTGATGAGCAGCAGCGTGTAGGAATCATTATATCATTGCTGCAGGGGGATCCCCAATCCTGGGCTTTCTCTCTGCCACAGGACTCTGCTTGTCTCCAGTCTGTGGATGGATTTTTTGACGCCTTAGGCCTCATATATGATGACCCTGACCGTGTCTCTTTGGCTGAATCCAAATTGCGCCATCTCCACCAGGGGACTCGGTCGGCGGAATCATATTGTTCTGAGTTCCGCAGGTGGGCTATGGACACGAAGTGGAACGATCCGGCTCTCAGGAGTCATTTTTGCCAGGGTCTTTCAGAAAGGCTGAAGGACGCCCTGGCAGTGTATGAGACCCCTCCGTCCCTGGAGGCGGCTATGTCGTTGGCTATTCGTATGGATAGACGCCTCCAGGAGCGGAGGGGTAGACCTCCAGCAACTGGGAGCCCTTCTCGTGGTGGTTCCTTGTTGCCGGGTGGTCACACGGAGGGTGAGTCATTTCTCCCGAGGGGGGAGGAGCCTATGCAGCTTGGAGGGGCGGCGGCCTCGAGGCTCTCCTCCGGTGCCTCCCGGGGTAGGGGGAAGGGGGTCTGTTTTTTCTGTGGGAAAGGAGACCATTTTATCGGGGCCTGTCCCTACGCTCCTAAACGGACGGGGGTGCCTGGACCTCATGTGACTATGGGGGGTGTGGGGGTAGTCGAGCGGGAGGTGTGTGTATCCTCCGTTTGTACTTCCCGTTTTCTCCTGAGTGCAGAGGTGGCGCTAGAGAGCAAAACGGAAGGCATTTCTGTGTTTGTGGATAGTGGTGCGGGGGTCAGCATGGTGGATGCTCGCTTTGTACACACTCATGGGCTTAACCGCTGTTTATTGTCTCGCCCCATCCGTATCTATGCCATCGACTCAGCACCTCTTGCTCAGGGTTGTCTCACGCATATCGTACATGACATTAAGTTGACGGTTGGACCCCAACACCAGGAGACGATATCTTGCTATGTTCTGGACGGTCTCCCCGCTCCCATCGTCCTGGGCTTGCCTTGGTTGATTAAACATAATCCCGTAGTAGATTGGCAGTCCCGGGACATTGTGGAATGGAGTGATTTTTGTTCTGAGAATTGTTTGGCTACATCCTTGTCGGTGGTGTCTGCTGCATCCCTGCCCCCATTCCTATCGGAGTATGAGGATGTGTTCTCGGAGAAGGGGTGCCGAGACTTGCCCCCTCATCGGGCATATGATTGCCCGATCAACCTTGTTCCCGGAGCTAAACTGCCCAAAGCTAGAATGTTTACTATATCCGGTCCTGAAAGACAAGCAATGAAGGACTTCATTTCCGAGAGTCTAGAGACAGGTCACATCAGGCCCTCCACGTCGCCGGTGGCGGCTGGTTTCTTTTTTGTGAAAAAAAAGGATGGGGGCCTCCGTCCTTGTTTGGATTTCCGGGAATTGAATCGGATAACTGTCCGTGATCCATACCCCCTCCCTCTGATCCCTGATTTGTTTAGTCAGGTTGTGGGTGCCAAATGGTTCTCCAAGTTGGATTTGAGGGGGGCCTACAACCTGATTAGGGTCAGAGAGGGGGATGAATGGAAAACTGCGTTTAATACCCCGGACGGCCATTTTGAAAGTCTCGTGATGCCGTTCGGGCTCACTAACGCCCCTGCGGTCTTCCAACATTTCGTCAATGATATTTTCCATCATCTGGTGGGTAGATTCGTAGTTGTTTACTTGGACGATATCTTGATCTATTCTCCCGATATGGAGACGCATCAGTCCCATGTCAAACAGGTGTTGCAGGTCCTACGGGACAACAAACTGTATGCAAAACTCGAGAAATGTGTTTTCGCCGTTCAGGAGGTTCGTTTTTTGGGGTACCTCTTGTCGCCGATGGGTTTCCGGATGGATCCGGAAAAGGTCCGGGCGGTGCTGGACTGGGAACAGCCGGACAATCTACGGGCTTTGCAACGGTTTTTGGGGTTTACCAATTTTTACCGTAAATTTATTAAGAACTATTCGGTACTTGTGACGCCTCTTACGGACATGACTAGGAAAGGGACGGATTTTTCTGAATGGTCTGATTCTGCTCGCCAGGCTTTCTCCTCCCTGAAGCGTTGTTTTGCTTCCGCGCCTGTCCTTTGCCAGCCCGATCTTTCTCAGCCCTTTATTGTAGAGGTGGATGCGTCTGAGGTGGGGGTGGGGGCTGTATTGTCGCAGGGCCCTTCGCCTGGAAGATGGGTGCCCTGCGCGTTCTTCTCCAAGAAGTTGTCGTCGGCCGAGAGGAATTATGATGTCGGTAATAGGGAGCTATTGGCTATTAAGTTGGCTTTTGAGGAATGGCGGCACTGGCTGGAGGGGGCTGTCCATCCTGTCACGGTTATTACCGACCATAAGAACCTGTCTTACCTTGAGTCCGCCAGGCGTCTCAATCCCCGGCAGGCCAGGTGGTCTTTGTTTTTTACGAGATTTAATTTTACCGTCACCTACCGTCCGGGGGTTCAGAATGTGAAGGCGGATGCATTGTCACGTAGTTTTCCGGGTGGTAGTACTCAGGAGTGTCCCGTTCCCATCTTGCAGGAGGGGGTGGTTGTTTCTGCTCTTTGTCCTGATCTAGAGGGGAGGTGTTGAGGGTTCAGGGGGGCGCCCCTGCCTCCTGTCCTTCTGGGAGGCTTTTTGTGCCGTTCTCTTTGCGTCTCAGGGTGCTGTCGGAGCATCACGACTCTGTGCTGGCGGGGCATCCGGGCGGCAGGGCCACCTTCGATCTCTTGTCTCGACGCTTTTGGTGGCCGGGGTTGAGGAGGGACGTAGCGGAATTCGTATCCGCCTGTAGTGTGTGTGCACGTGCTAAGGTTCCGCATACCCGTCCGTCTGGGTCTCTCATGCCATTGTCTATTCCTGAGAAGCCTTGGACACATTTGTCAATGGATTTTATCACCGATCTCCCGGCGTCTGCGGGCAAGACGGTGGTACTGGTAGTAGTAGATAGGTTCAGTAAGATGGTTCGCTTTGTGGCACTGCCCGCACTTCCTAATGCTCGGACTCTGGCACAGGTGTTTGTAAGTGAGATTGTGAAGCTTCATGGGGTTCCCTCCGATGTGGTTTCTGATCGCGGTACTCAGTTTGTCTCCAAGTTTTGGAAGGCCTTTTGTACACGTTTGGGGATTACGTTGTCTTTTTCTTCTGCTTTTCATCCCCAGTCTAATGGTCAAACCGAACGTGTGAATCAGAATTTGGAGACTTACCTGAGGTGTTTTGTCTCTGACCATCAGGAGACTTGGGCAAGTTATTTGCCCTTGGCCGAATTTGCCCTTAATAATCGTCTTCAGGAGTCCACTGGCAAGTCACCGTTCTTCGGTGCATATGGGTTTCATCCTCAGTTTGGTACTTTTAGTGGTACGAGTCCTTCCGGAGTTCCGGAGGAGGACCGTTTTACCTCGTCCCTCTCCTCGGTTTGGCGGGGTGTACAGAGTAGCTTGAAGCTCTTAGGTGACAGGTACAAACGTATGGCTGACAGAAAGCGTGCGCCAGGTCCGGACCTGTGTGTGAATGACTACGTGTGGTTGTCTACCAAGAATGTGAAGTTGAAGGTGCCCTCTTGGAAGTTGGGGCCCAGGTTTATTGGCCCCTATAAGATAACCGCCGTGATCAATCCCGTGGCGTTTCGTCTTGCGTTGCCTCCTGCTCTTAAGATTCACGATGTGTTTCATAGGTCGCTCCTCAAGCCGTATGTGCCGTCGTCTGACCCGTCTCCTTTGCCTCCTGAGCCCATCTGTGTGGCGGGGAATTTGGAATTCGAGATCTCGAGGGTGGTTGATTCTCGCATGTTGCGCCGTTCTCTTCAGTATTTGGTGCACTGGAGGGGGTACGGTCCTGAGGAGCGGATGTGGGTGCCGGCGTCGGAGGTGTCTGCCGCTAGGCTGGTCCGCGCTTTTCACCGTTCCCATCCGGATAAGCCTGGTCCTGAGTGTCCGGGGGCCACTCGTAGAAGGGGGGGTACTGTCACGGGTGGCGCGGGTGACAGGGTGGAGGTCACGCGCAGACGATCTCAGCGTTTGGCCCACCAGCCATAATGGTGGAGGATGGTCCGTCTCTTTCAGGGGCATTTACCTTCTGTGTAGATGAAGAGAAGGTGTGATGAGATCTCTCTATTTTGGGGAGACGGCTGTGGAGGTCTTGTGCTCGGTCTGGTTGTATCCACCTGTATGGTAGGTCTCTAGGACCCAGCAGATTCCTTATACCTTTATAAGGAGGTTCATTACCCTTCCTCAGTGCAGGTGATATTTCCTTGTGGACTCTTTATCCTTGCTCCAGCAGAAGCTGAGGTTGTGAGCTCGCTGTGGTCTGCTGAAAGATAAGTGTTTCTTTTCCCCAAATGTCTGTCTTCCCTGGTGTTTGTCTTTAGTTGATAGTGGAGGGGTCTAGTGCACCTCTCCATCTGATCCTTAGCTCAGATAGCGCTAGGATCAGAGAGGGACGAGGTTCGTGGTCGGCGACAGTTGAGGAGACTGTACAGGGACGTTAGGGCAGACAGGGTCAGCCCTAGTAAGACTAGGGGTCACCGTCTCCTTCTTGTGCCCTTAGCAGTAGGGACCCCTTATTCCCCCCCCCCGTCGTTATCCTACGCTGGGTGTCTTCCCCACTCCCAGCGTGACACTCACATTACACTCACATTAACACTCACATTAACACTCACATTAACACTCACATTAACACTCACATTAACACTCACATTAACACTCACATTAACACTCACATTAACACTCACATTAACACTCACATTAACACACACATTAACACACACATTAACACACACATTAACACACACATTAACACACACACACTTTTGCTATGTTAACCATGCTGACCGCGGTCCCGTTCTGACCGCGGTCTCTGCTATAATCTTACTTCCGCCTGCTTCACTCTGCCGCTCGCTCTGCTGATGTTCCAGTTTAATGCAAGCCGCAGTCAGCCAATGAGAGGCCCGCAGGTGACCTCGGTGTATGACGTCACCTGCGGGCCTCTCATTGGCTGACGGCTTGCATTGAACTTACAGAGGGGCAGAGAGAGCGTCGGAGTGAAGCGGGCAGCGGCCGGAAGTAATATTATAGCAGAGACCGCGGCGGCCCCATGCACTGGACTGCGGTCAGCATGGTCAATTGTCCAAGGTGCCGGGGGTTGCACAGGGAAGCCCCAGGGGCCGCATGCGGCCCGCGAGTTTGAGACCCCTGCTCTAACGGGTGATGACTTTCATTAAACTGACTGTCATTTGCACCAACCATTTAGGAAAATCAGAGAAAAAGAACATTTGCATAATAATTTGGAACATGGTGTATCTCACTGGTTTTGTCAACTGGAAAGCATGAAGTAGTAGAAGCAGTTAATAAACCAGTTAGGTTGTCTGCAAACGCTGCGACTTGAGTGCTGATTTCTCACAAAACCTGAACGAAATCCTGATGCTGCAAAGTCAATGAGAATCCGGACGTCTCCAGCACACGTTGAGCATTTTCTCCCTGCAGACTTGGTGCAGATTTAAATCAATCCTTTCGCTGTTTTTGCTGCAGATCTCACCGAATAAGGCCCCTTTTCACATCAGCGTTTATCGCTGATTGCGTCAGATCCGGCATATTTAACGCATCTCGGCAGTACCGATACCGCACTTGCCGCAAGCCCCATAGACAATGCATGGGGCTTGCTGCAAGTGCAACTGTTAGGCAACAGATGCGGCAAATCTGCCGGATCTGCCACAATCAGCGAAAAACGGTGATGTGAAAGGGGCCTAAATGGGAACCATCTGCACCAAAAACACACATTTGCATTTTTTTCCGGTTGAGACGCAGACGTTTCTGCATCAAATCCTATACGTGTGCACCAACCCTTGGTTGTCCCTGTCTACAAGCTTAACTTTTGAAAGAAAGAAGTACAGAACTGAAAAAGTAGAATATTTTTTTGAAATCCAGAAAAAAAAAAATTAAATCTGGAACCAGACCAAAGAAAGAAAGTAATTATCTGCAGACTGCAAAACCTGCAGTCTTTTAGATATAGTTATGGAAAAGGGTCAGCAAACGAGCATTCTGGGGGCATTTGGCACATGGAATATACTCGGCTTGAGTCTAGAGCCAAGCAAATGAGCTGCACTTGACTCGCTGTCATTCTGCTTAAATAATGAGCTTTTGGTTGATCTAGTTCATTAGAAAGAGTAAACACAAGGAGAAAGCGTCTGAATAGGGGCCTTTTCCACTCTGCCTGTTTTATTGCTGCTTATTTGGTTAGGCATATTAGCATGAGAAAAGCATTCTCAGCATATAATTAAATAGCTGGGAGAGACACGCGTTTCCAGCCCGGAAACAACAATAGGGAGAGCTTTCTGGGTATATCAACCTTTCCCAATAAACATTTGGGGGGGTAGAGATTTATTGCAGAGTCCTGAAAAGGACACGGTACACTTATTACTTAGTGAGCGGGTAGAAGATTATCTCACATGACAATTATGGGCTTGGAGCCCACCAAGTGGTTTGTAAGAGGTGGGGTTTACAGTTTTATTCAGTAACTCATTGTAGTACGGCCTCTGGGCCGCTAGAAAAGCAGCATTTCAACAGTTCACATACATATGGGGAATAATCCTTATACAAGACGCCATATCACAAATCTAAATGTTTGCGTACACTTTCTCAGCTAATATATATTCTTATTTACCAATAAAATGTTTCAATTTTGCGATAATTCTGAATTAAAACATTTCATACCATGAGGTCTATACAGCATCTATGCAAATCCAATAGTCTTCATGGTGACGCCTCTCCTACAGGAAGAAAGCTAGCTCTAGAGCGCCACCTATTGGTGGAGAGCTAATTTGCATACCCTTTCCCATGGAGCATTGCCAAGGCCTGTAATTCTCCATTATATAATTAAAAAGTTACATCTGGTAACATACCTAAGAATAACAGCAGGGTAAACTGATGTAGAGTTTATTTTTCAACTCAATGTTAGAGGGTAACTGATGTAGGGGCACAGACCCCAATTCCATAAATGTATCACTTAGTTTACTGGGTGTTGCAGTTGAGACACAATCACAGTTTTCTCTGTTGCAGAATTAGCAGAGCTCTGAATACTGAGCTGTGCAACCCGACCCACACCCACACCAGGAGGCACGAGACACCTGGTCCTGTAGTGATAATCTTTTGCTGATAAAACACTCAGCAAGACAGAGCCCAGTAAGCAATATTACACCAGAAAGAGGGTCTTTGCCCCTACTTCATGGTGCTCTCAGATTACATAGCAAAAACCTGGTTACAGGTTCACTTTTGAACAAAATACACATTATACTTCTTAACAGTGAAAGCATACCTGTCTTCACACAAACTTAATTTTGGTACAGGTCAGTCAAATATTATTACCGTAATAATTATTATACCATCATTTATTACAAGGCACTTTATATTCTGGAAAACATGCACAAACTGTCTAAAACTTGCAATACACTATTAGTGAGTGGTTCCTCCTAATTAGCTTTCTGCCAGCACTATAGGTGCTGAATTGCATTTCTCTTCTCTGTATGCTAAACTGTTGTCATTGTGCAATGGTTCACTCCTCATGGTTTCTGAATTTTCTGTTACTGTGCATTGTCTCAAATTGTCTGTATATGTCCCCTCTGAATTGTAAAGTGCTGAATAATATGTTGGCGTAATAATAATAATAATAATAATAATAATAATAATATATTATTATTATTTATTATTAATAATACATTTTATTTATAATGGATTTCCTGCTCTGAATTGAAACACCATCTCTCTGTTATGCAGTTTGGGAGGCAAGGCCTTTCACAGGGAGGCTATCACACTGCACAGTTTGGACGCCTAGCATACACTAGCCTTACCTGTACCTATAATGCAACACAGGAAAAGGAAGACAGGCAGTGTGAAACAAACATAAAAAAAATAAACCCCAAAACTCCACAATTGCAGTGAAACACCAGATCATCTACTATATAACTGCCTTGTGGCCACTTCCGTCTGAGGCGGAAATCGCGCACCAGCGATCATTGGCCGCGGTGACCAATGAGCGCAGCGTATGCAAAATAGCCGCATGTGGAGGTCCGTGACGAGCCAGCCAGAAGGTGACGAGCGCACGCCAGTCATCTCCCAGCTGGCGAGCCGCTGACCTCTGTGCAGCAGTAGCTGAGCTGCGGCTACCTGCCTCACTGAGGTCCGCAGCGAGTCAGCCGGTCATCTCCCGGCTGCTTGCTGCGGTAGTACCAGAGCGGAATTCAAACCGCGTGACAAGCCGTGCTACTTCTCTGATTGGTCGCCGCAGCGACCAATCAGCGAGGCTTGGAAGGAGATATGAATCCCGCACTGTTGATTGCTCGCTGCTGAGTGGCGAACAATCAGCAAAGCAGCGCGGCTTGGCGGGAAATATGAATCCCGCACGGTTGATTGGTTGCTGCATATTTCCCGCCAAGCCGCGCTGCTTCGCTGATTTGGTCGCTGCGGCCGCAGTGACCAATCAGAGAAATAGCGCGGCTTGGCGCGCGGTTTGAATTCCACGTCTCTCATTGGTCGCTACGGAGACCAATGAGAGACGCGGCGCGCGATCTGAATGCTGTGTCATAGTGTGACGCAGTTCACTCCTGTCTATAAGGTTGTCAGTCAGTGTCACGAACTTCACTCCTGTCTACAAGGCTGTCAGTCAGTGTGACGCAGTTCACTCCTGTTTACAAGGTATTCTAGAATACCCGCTGCGTTAGAATCGGGCCACCATCTAGTCAATCATAAATGACTCCAGACAGGCTCCTTCCACAGTGGTCAGCATACACTGTGTTCCAAATTATTATGCAAATTGGTTTTAAGTGTCATATGGTTTTATTTTATTTTTTTTTTCAATTAAATCCATTGATGGTATTGTGTCTTGGGGTTCTTTGGATCATTGAAATCAATCCCAGATATCGGTTATAATTAGTTTGGCAGGTGAGCCCAATAAAAAGGAAAACTTTGTGTTCCACAATATTACGCAGGCCACAGTTTTCAAGTAACATGGGAAAAAAAAAGGATGTCTCTGCTGCTGAAAAGCAACAAATAGTGCAATGCCTTGGACAAGGGATGAAAACATTTGATATTACACGAAAACTTAAGCGTGATCATCGTATTGTGAAAAGATTTGTGGCTGATTCTGAGCACAGATGTGTTCGAGCAGATAAAGGCAGAATGAGGAAGGTTTCTGCCAGGCAAGTTCATCAGATGAAGAGAGCAGCTGCTAAAGACAAAAAGGGGGGTTGGGGGAACAAGAGGCGCAATAGTGCCCTTATCACTAGACACTAAATAGGAAGCTCGGTGAGCAACAGGGGTTCACTCACCTAGTCCAGTTGTGTCACCCACAACTGGTTTGAAGACGTGTTAGGAATTATATCCTGATGGCTGCTGCTGGACCTTCACCGACCACTCAGACGTGGAGAAGCATCAGATTACTTGGGAAAAGGTGTTTTGCGATCCGCGCTGCCAGACTGACTCGCATCAAAGAAGACACTTGAAGATGAAGTGTTGATCAAATCCTTCTTTTATTCACCGAAGCGTTTCGGTGCCCACCTGATGAAGGTGCAAGGTGGGCACCGAAACGCGTCGGTGAATAAAAGAAGGATTTGATCAACACTTCATCTTCAAGTGTCTTCTTTGATGCGAGTCAGTCTGGCAGCGCGGATCGCAAAACACCTTTTCCCAAGTAATCAGCTGCTAAAGAGGCCTTACAAACCAACAGACAGATATTTGAAGCTGCTGGTGCCTCTGGAGTCCCTCAAACCTCAAGGTGTAGGATCCTTCAAAGGCTTGCTGTGGTGCATAAACCTACTATTCAGCCACCCCTAAACAGTGCTCACAAGCAAGAAACGGTTGCAGTGGGTCCAGATATACATGAAAACTAATTTTCAAACAGTCTTGTTTACTGATGAGTGCCGAGCAACCCTGGATGGTCCAGATTAATAGAGTAGTGGATGGTTGGTGGATGCCACCATGTCCCAACAAGGCTGTGACATTAGCAAGGAGGTGGAGGAGTCCTGTTTTGGGCTGGAATCATTGGAAAATAGCTGGTAGGTTCCTGAAGGTCTGAAAATGACCTCTGCAACGTATATAGAGTTTCCAACTGAGAACTTTCTTCCATGGTACAAAAAGCAAAAACGTGCCTTTAGGAGGAAAATCATCCTCATGCATAACAATGCACCATCTCATGCTGCAAAGAATACCTCTGTGACATTGGCTGTTAGGGGCATAAAAGGAGATAAACTCATGGTGTGGCCACCATCTTCCCCTGACCTCAAGCCTATAGAGAACCTTATGAGTATAATCAAGCAAAAGATCTATGAGGGTGGGAGGCAGTTCACATCAAAACAGCAGCTCTGGGAGGCTATTGTGACATCATGCAAAGAAATACAAGCAGAAACTCTCCACAAACTCACAATATCAATGGATGCTAGAATTGTGAAGGTGATATCACAGTAGGCTTCCTATGTTAACATGTAGCTTGGCCTGTTAGGATGTTTTGAAGTTACCATATATACTTGTGTATAAGCAGAGTTTTTCAGCACAAAAAGTGTGCTGAAAAGTCCCGCCCTCGGCTTATACACGAGTCATAGGTGTATACAGGCTGAACCCCCCACATCGGTATACAGGGCCCCCCCTTGCTGCCGCACACCTGTAAAGTAATACATCATTATACTTATCCCTGTCGCTGTCGCCGCCGCAGCTCTGCACCTCGCTCCTCCGGGTCTTCATGCTTCTTCCTCCAGCGCATGGACAATGACGTCATTGCCTGTGTCCGCCGAAGGAGGAAGCAGGAAGAAGCATGAAGACCCGGAGGACCGGCGACAGCGACAGGGATAAGTATAATAATGTATTACTTTACAGGTGTGCGGCAGCAAGGGGGGGCGCCTGTATACCACTGGGGCCTGTATATACCACTGGGGCTGCTGTATATACTGCCGGGGCGGCTGCTGTATATACTGCTGGGGCCTGTATATACCACTGGGGAAGCTGCTGTATATACTGCTGGGGCCTGTATATACCACTGGGGAAGCTGCTGTATATACTGCTGGGGCCTGTATATACCACTGGGGAGGCTGCTGTATATACTGCTGGGGCCTGTATATACCACTGGGGCTGCTGTATATACTGCTGGGGCCTGTATACTACCACTGGGGAGGCTGCTGTATACTACCACTGGGGAGGCTGCTGTATACTACCACTGGGGAGGCTGCTGTATACTACCACTGGGGAGGCTGCTGTATACTACCACTGGGGAGGCTGCTGTATACTACCACTGGGGGGGCCTGTATACCACACTGCTGGGGGCTGTAGACCTGTGCTGGGGTCCACCCTCGGCTTATACACGAGTCAATAGGTTTTCACAGGTTTTGGGGGCAAAAGTAGGGGGTCGGCGTATACACGGGTCGGCTTATACACGAGTATATACGGTAAATAGCTTTTTAATTCAGTGAATGTGACCTCCTAATGCTGCAAATTCAACAAATGAGCATTTTCAGTTCTTTCAAACATATCAAATGTTTACAAACTCTACTGTGAGTAATAATTTGCAACAGTGCTTAAAGGCCTCGTGCACACGTTCAGTATTTGATGAGTTTTTTACCTCAGGATTTGTAGCCAAAACCAGGAGTGGATAATTAAATACAGAAGTGGTGCAGGTGTTTCTATTAGTCTTTTCCTGTGATTGCTCCACTCCTGGTTTTGTCTACAAATCCTGAGGTAAAAAACTCATCAAATACGCACCGTGTGCACATGGCTTTAGAGTTTTTTTTTTAATTTTGAAAATTATACTATTATCATAGGGAGATTTCTTCAATAAAATTTGATGTATACTCTTAACGGGTGATCACTTTTATTACACTGACTGTCATTTGCACCAACCATTTAGAAAAATCAGAGAAAAAGAACATTTGTATAATAATTTGGAACACAGTGTAGAAAGAGATTGTATCACTGGCATCAGATGACCAGATGTGACTATATAGGGGAATGGTAACCAACAGGCTACACCTGAGATTGTGCTACAAAGCACAACCAGAAAGGAAACATTGCAGCACCAAAAGAAAATACCGCATATGCATTTAAGTAAAAGTCATGTACTTGAACCATAAGGCATTGTAACATTCTGGTCCCAGATTTGTCAAAAGGTCCCCCATAAGGCAGAAGACACCAGTGCAAAGGCAGGGTGCCCGCCCCCACCTCCCCGCAGGGAGGCAGGGTGCCCGCCCCCACCTCCCCGCAGGGAGGCAGGGTGCCCGCCCCCACCTCCCCGCAGGGAGGCAGGGTGCCCGCCCCCACCTCCCCGCAGGGAGGCAGGGTGCCCACCCCTACAGGAATATTACAGTTGACAGCAAGAAGACGGGAGACACCTAGACCTTGGCACTCTCCAGTGATTTTGGGGATAAGCCACCCATTTTTAAGTAAAGCTTTCCACATTTTTTACTACATTATTTGGCAAATGAGATCAAGCTGTGTGAAAGAGAAAATTTAAAGAAAAAAGGAAGAGGTCAGAAGAAAGTAAGTAAATAAAGTATTTGAGTCATTTCTAACCTATTTCTTTGACGTTTCGGCGATTACAGAAGGCAACATTTCTCGAGATCTGACTTATTTTTGTTGTTAGATGCCTTTAACAAACCAATACTATGACCTGAATGATTGAGGCATAACAGATGTTTGAGATTAACATTAAAATGAAGTGCTTTGCTTTCGAGCTTACACCAAATCCTCCCCACCCCTTATAAAAAGGGAAAAAAAAAACACTTATCCGGTTCAAAACAGAGAGAGGAAAGACAGACGCTGATATCACAGTGCGGATCAATGAGCGAGCCGTAAAGGGAAGGCTGTATTGGCAAATCATTTTAAAGCCTCTCAATAACTGTCTGTTACCGTTCTCACTTGTACAACAACCCTCAGGACGAGATGTAGAGGAGATCATGTGCGGAAGACACAGGAGGATAATATTTTACTAATAAAACAGACATGTCTGCCGTACAAAACCCCCATTCCTCCAGCCCGAAAAATTCCTTGCGGTTAAATACGCGAATAACAAACAAAACATTTTGATGCATCTCCTGAAGGGATACACACACAAGTTAATAATGAACCGAATGTATCTTCAGTCAATAACAGTTTGCAAGGATGATACTTTACAGATTGTGAATTTGAGGAGATGTACCGAATCTAAAAAAGGGGTGAGTCGGGCGCCGGCCGCTGTTCTGAGGGTGGAGGGAAGAACGATGTATGGAGGGGGGAGAAAAGAATAAAAAAATCATTATCTCTGTACAACCAGAAAAAATCCATTGCAAAGACTAAAGTCATCTGTCTGTTAAATCTCACCATGTCACCAGTTCTCATTAATTCCTTGGCAGAGGCAGGTACCTGAAAATAGTAGTTCGTCAAAACTCGTGTTGTGATTACGAAGGACAAGACAGTAGGGTGGAATGCTCATAATTATGGCGGTACATAGCGTGCGAAGGTCGCCTGACAAAGGGAGACGGCTGCATTCTTCTCCGGATCTGAAAGGAATATTCATTCCCATCTCCGCCATACAATGCAGTCACATCAGAAGGCTGCAATTAACTTATTAACTTTATAGCTATAAACAATTAACACATAGAATTAACACACATAGAAAAAGCAATGCTTCTACATTACAGCCTTTCATAGCTTAAAGACGTAGATAGAGGATCACTTGTCACCTATACACTGTACACGCCATTCTTTAATGCAAGGTCTCTATAGAGCCGTGATAGCAAGATACACAACCACTTACTCAACTCATTTACCATTGCGCCAAGGCATTCTCAAACAGTTTTCCAGATTCTAATGTATATAAGGGTGTTATCAGTCATTGTACAGGAGGAGGAGGTGAGCTGTGATATCACCTATTGTGACTGGTGGATCCTGTGTTATCTACTGTATATAGATTTAAAGGGGTGTCACACGCGTCAATATCGCCTGCACGATATCGGCTGCACGTGACGTTGCAGCGATATTGACGCGTGTGACATACTGAATCAACCAGCGATAAATCGCTGGTTGATGATCGCCAGGTTTTAGAATCTGTCCTAAAACCTGGCGATTGTCGCCCGGTGGACACGCAGCATCGCTGCGTGTGACACCGGGAGTAGCGATATTCCAGCTCCCAGCGCCTCTCACAAGCGCTGGGAGCTGGTATCCAAGGTAAACTGCGGGTATCTAGGCAGCGCGCGCTGCCTAGATACCCGACGTGTACCTTAGTTACCAGCCTCCTCCTCTCACCGGCTGGTATCTAAGGTACACAGCGGGTAACTAGGGTCCCTAGTTACCCGCTGTGTACCTTAGATACCAGCCGGTGAGCGGAGGAGGCTGGTAACTAAGGTACACGTCAGGTATCTAGGCAGCGCGCGCTGCCTAGATACCCGCAGTTTACCTTGGAGACCAGAATGCTCCCGCTTCCAGCAGGCTGGCAGCGGGAGCAAGACATCGTGGAAACGATATTTAAATCGTTTCCACGATGTTTCTGGTCAATTGATCGCTGGTGAGTCTGCCTGTGTGACAGCTCACCAGCGATCAGCCGTCAATGTCGTCAGCGATCATCTCGCTGACGACATTGACGCGTGTGACTCCCCCTTTACTATCAGTCATTGTACAGGAGGAGGTGAGCTGTGATAATTCCTACTGTGAATAGTGGATCCTGTGTTATCTACTGTATATAGAGGTGTTATCAGTCATTGTACAGGAGAAGGAGGTGAGATGTGATATCACCTATTGTGAATAGTGCATCCTGTGTTATCTACTGTATATAGAGGGGTTATCAGTCATTGTACAGGAGGAGGAGGTGAGCTGTGATATCACTTATTGTGAATGGTGGATCCTGTGTTATCTACTGTATATAGAGGTGTTATCAGTCATTGTACAGGAGGAGGTGAGCTGTGATATTTCCTATTATAAATGGTGGATCCTGTGTTATCTACTGTGTATAGAGGTGTAATCAGTCATTGTACAGGAGGACAGGGGCGGACTGGCCCAGGTGGCAGGGGGGCAAGTGCCCCCCAGGCAGGTGGTATTGCCCTCACCTAGGGTCGCCCCCATACTGAAGTGGGCCGGTGGCTCTGCTTTGCGGCCGCAGCTGCTTATGTTACAGCAGCCGAATATCAGACGAGCCCGCTGGGAAGTGTGGTGAGTGGGCCACCCGCCAGAATCCCTCCCCCCCCTGCTCTTCACGGCACCCAATAGCACCCCCCCCCCCCGTCCGATGGCACCCCATCAACTCATCCGATGGCACCCTCCCCAACTAGTCCAATAGCACCCCCCACCACCACCTTCAGGGGCTGGGAACATCACACTGCCTCCCGGGGCAAGGAGCACCAGCTCGCCCCTGCAGGTGGATCCTCTGTTATCTACTGTATATGGAGGTGTTATCGGTCATTGTACAGGAGGAGGAGGAGAGCTGTGACATCCTCTATTGTGAATGGTGGATCATGTAATATCTACTGTATATAGGGGAGTTAGCAGTCTTTGTACAGGAGGGGGGAGAAGGTGAGCTTTGACATCCCCAGATTAGGGTACGGTGTATGTATATTAACTTGTCATTGTAATCAAGTCAGTTACTGTTAGCCTAACATGATTCTCAGCAATCAAAAAGAAACCTGCAAGAATTCACATTCCGCACCCCTCCCCAGTTTAGATAGCAACAGGAAAAATAAAAAAAATTAAAAAATAAGAGACTGCAAAAATACCTTCAAAATATATTGGACATAAAAACCTGACAAACAATAATTCACTTTCTAACTAAGCTTTCTTGTTTAGAAAAAGGGAGACATAAGAGGACAAGTGTGTATACTTGCAATTAAACCTTGTGACGTCTTCCAATGATGAAGGTCAAATATAAAGGGTAATATGAAAAAAAAAACAACCTAATGGACTTTATTTCAATGGTGTTGAGTCAATTAATTTCAAGATAAAAGTGTATTCTACCTTTTATGTTATTGTATGTCGGTTTATTATAAAATGCATTACAAGACTAAAGCAGTTCTTACCACAGATAATGAAAACGAGTGGCCAGAAACGTAATGTTCTTGGTGCACAATGGGTTATTTCTTATTTAATAGCATAACAAATGATAGGTTTTTTTTCCTAGTGATGTATGCATCCCCTTTAAGGATCATGAAGCCTGCAGTCCTTTTGCTCTTTTCATCATGCTGCCAGAGTTATAAATGTCTGCGGGTGTATAAATAAAAGAGAGATCTACATGCATGGGGTGTGATCGGAGCTCCTCAGACACCTCTACACTCTATTTGTTATGTGAAATTGTGGAGTCAGACAGAAAGGGCGTCTCGGGGGACCTGGGGCAGATATTTCGGCGTATGTAGTAGACGTACGACTCCTCCCCTGGCCGAGCACGCAGCTTGTGTATGTAGGTTTAAATGCAGAATATTTCAGAGCAAGCACGTGCCAAAACAGCCTGCCTTCTCCGGGACACTGAGATATTCAATAAAAAGCTTTTAAAGGCATATTTTTAAACTTGTAACAGGAAAGCTTTTCTGTGTTAAGACAATAATTCTTTTAACAGCATTGATCAAAATGTCATTCTTTTATGAGTGTACAATACCTTTTAATGGCATACAACAAGCCATTAAGGTTATACACCTCCGTAGAGCGCATGGCTTCCTGGAAAAATGGGTACAGCAGCCAAATTAGTTGGAATATTTAGATGCTCTTAATAGGTTAAGCTGCGATTCCAGCTGTAACTCATTCTGAGCCTCACCGTAGAAAATTAGATTCGGGGAGGGGGTGGGTTAAAAAATAAATGAATAAAAACACCGTAGATTACGGTGACTGAGGTCAGTTTCCCCGAGGCACAGCCTTCATCTAAATTTATCTTCAGAGGATTTAAAATCATGCAATTTACTCCCGAAATAGTATTAGAGGGGAGGGAAAAATATATAATACCTGCGCCACTAAGTAGCTAAGAGACAGGATTTCCTCAGAATGGCAACACAAAATCCATGGCCCCAACGTTGACCCAGACAGCAAGTGTATTGTCTTAGACGATGACACAAATTCAAACAGGTGTTCACAGGTGAAGCCCAAAATAAATTATTGAAGGCCCAAAGGGTGCTTTACATATATGTTCGTTCCTGTACAATGACTTGAAAACATCTATATACAGTAGATAAACAGGATCCCTACATAGGTGATATCACAGTTCACCTCCTCCTGTACAATGACTGATATCACCTCTATATACAGTAGATAACACAGGATCCACCATTCACAATAGAGGATGTCACAGCTCACCTCCTCCTGTACAATGACTGATATCACCTCTATATACAGTAGAATGATGCAATCATGTGTCCTGGACTCAGACCGATCCATAGAACTACACAGTGAACACAACGTATCAAAGCTAATTTTTTGTTTAGTTTTTGATACCCTTTAAAGGGGACTGTTCACTGGATTTTTATCTCTAAACAGAGTGTCTCCTCCAATTTGCCCAAATCCACTGAGTCTGGACTAGTTTTTCTTTTTTGTCTGTGTGCCATTGTTCAATAGTTATGACCCCTGAAAATAATGGTGCAAACTTTGTTTTCAATCAACAGGACATTTAGAAAAGAAATCTCTGTTGTCTTTTTTCCCTCTCCTTTGATGCCGGACAATCAAAACAGAGCCACGCCCACAGACGGTCGACGGTGTACGCCCACTTGGCTGAAGGGAAAATCTGCACCATTATTAATGGAGGGCATACGTCTGGAACAGAGGGGCACAGAAGAAAGAGGAAAACTGTTCCAGAATCAGTGGATCATCAACAAGTGTTTGAGGTCACCAGTTTAAAATAAGAAATACAGTGATCAGATCTCTTTAAAGTCAATTTACATCTTTATCTTAACAGAGGAGGTCTTCTGCTTGCAAGTACATTCGATAGAATAGGGATAGGCAAACATCATATGGAAAAGAGGATGACTGCAAGATGGGAGTACAAGGGGTTTATCCGTAGTATGCAACTAAAAAGACATAGGAGGCACTCATTACAGGTGGAATATAGGAGATTCTGGCAGCTACATAAGAAAAGATTCTGTACAGTTAGAGCAGTGAGATGTGGAATGCAGGAAAGGGTTCTGTACAGTCAGAGCAGTGAGACTGTGGAATGTCGGAAAGAGTTCTGTACACTTACAGCAGTGAGACGGTGAATGCAGGAAAGGATTCTTTACAAGTTAGAGCAGTCAAGCAGGGGAATGCAGGAAAGGGTTCTGTACAGATAGAGCATGTCAGGATGTGGAACACAGGAGAGGGTTCTTCACAATTAATGCATGTCAGGATGTGGAATGCAGGAAAGAGTTCTTTACAGTTTGAGCATGTGAGGATGTGGAATAGAAGAAAGGGTTCTTTACAGCTACAGCAGTCAATGTGGAAAGCCCTACCCACAAGAGGTACTAATGGCCAACGCTATAACAGCCCTTATAGAAAGAGCTGGATTATTTCCTCAGTACTCAACTTTGTGGGTAAAAGATGATTTAGTGCAAAATGTGGAATTGGTGGAGGTCTTTTTCTCAACCTATGTAATGATATGTAACTAATTCTGCATTGGAGCTGTATGCCCAAAACAGACAAGAAAATATTAACAGGGATTTCCAGGAATATTGTAGAAGGGTCCGCTTTTTTTTACCATTCCCCCTTAACAGTTGAAAGAGATGGTGCTCTTTTCTAAAAATTATATAGGGAAGACAAATGTCACCTGACAAGCCGGTTCTATAACAAATTGACATGTTACACATTTTTTAAAAATGGGTTCATTTAAAAACATGGCCGCCCTGACTGTGTGTGTGTATGGGCAATGAAAGCATTAGAAAAATAAACCTGACAGGCGAAAAAAAAAAAAACAACATACACCATGCAGGTAATGGCCGTGGTTGTACTATCCTAGAGCTTTTACAAAATAAACATAATTTGAGGAAATAATGCAGGATATTGGTACAAGCTCATCTTTTATTTTTGATTTTTTTTTTTTTTTTTTTTTTTTTTTAGCTTTCAAAGTTTTGAGCCTTTCGAAGCGAATGAATCCCCCGGAGAGACTCCATAATGTATCAGCCGCTGCTTTGCAAGACATAATGCAAATATGTAAGAAGACATTCCGTATAGCAACAGGGGCTGAAAGATATCAAAGATTTCTTCGGCATCAGCCAGAGGATTCAATTACAGCTGTGAAATGAATTTGGATCTCGGTTACTGGACTATAATGTGAACGGCACAAGAGGCTGTTACTGCTGCAGCTCCAATTTCCAGACACATAGCACCCCTGCTCTCCGAGAGCCGCTCTAGTAATTGCTGTAGGACGCGCTCTTCTGAATTATAATTGCCAGCCATTGCACTGCCTTTCCTTTGTGAGAAATTCTGGGCGTGCATAGGATATCCAAATAACAGCCCATCTCAGCACCTTCCAGCCACGGCACACTTCAATCTCTCGCATGAGTAATGAAACAGAAAGGGATACAAAGGCTTAACCACCCAGCAAACCCCACACTTCCCCATCCCCCCCACCCCCATGCACGAAAAAAAAAAAAAAGAAAAAAAAAAAACAGAAGGAAAAAAATAACATAAAATAAGAAATAATAACTTATTTCGCACAAGTCAGATGTAAATGGAAGAAATGCATCACAATTTATACTGTCACCGCCAGCTCTCAAACAGACGGGGAATATAAATGAAGAACTTAACTGCTTGGGACTGGGTAAAAAATAATCATTCTTGAGCTGAAATGCAATCATTCTAGGGAAGGGGGACATAAAGGAGGCCTGCTGTCTATACAGCCACCTACATTTGCTTAATGTATGTGATAAGCAACGGGTACTTTTTACAGTGTTCCTATGGGAAGGGAACAAAAGGGATCGACCAACACAGGCCCAACGAAGGCCAAAACGGCACCATTGACAAACGCAGGGTGCACCATGAATGTTTTGGCTCATAAAGCAAATGTGCAGTAAAAACGAAAGGTGAAAATAAAATAAAAGGCACTTCAAGGGGGAATTAATGGGAATTTAGGAAATAAACTGTAGTGGGGCTCAAGAGGCTCAACATTTCGTATGTACCTACCAAACCCATGTGGTCCTATGGGTTCTGAGGAGCAGATATAATATGCTGATCAAACTTTTTATATCTCGCTATGAGGAGATATTATGCCCCTCATTTAAGAAAAGGAATCAGACACTACAAATTTTAGGTTTTAATGGAAATTGAAAATCTTGCAATATGTAATGTTTCAGTCACCAAGACCTTCTTCAGACGGATTGGAGACATGAAACTATATGAAATAGCGCTGGTTGAACCTGGGCATCGACCCCTATTCTATCTGTCTGAAGAAGGTCTAAGTGACTGAAACAATGCGCTTTAGTCACCAAGACCTTCTTCAGAAGATTGCAGACAGGATACGATAGAATAAAGGTAGATGAAGGAGGTCTTGGTGACCGAAACGTTAATGAAAATTGCAATCCTGAAATATGTTCAATGTTTCAGCAATACCTTCTTCAGACAGATTACAGACAGGAAGCTATACGAGATAGCGTTAACAGAATAGGGGTAGATGAAGGAGGTCTTGGTGACCGAAACGTTACGTATTTCAGGACTGCAATTTCCATTAACGTTCGGTCACCAAGACCTTCTTTATATACTCCTATCTATCAGCACTAGTTCATATAGTTTCCTGTCTGCAATCCTTCGGAAGAGGTCCTTTGTGACTGAAACGTTACATATTTCAGGATTTCAATTTAAATTAAAATCCATATGTCTTGTTAATTTATGAATGCCGGATTCCTCCTCTTTATTTGCATATCCTATCCGGGCACCATACCTACGTACAGAGTGGTGTATACACCTGCTATATACCCAATTTAAGACACTACATCCAATTGTGGGAATTTTGAATATAGATTGGGAATGACGGTGACTCAGAACAAAGTTGATTTAAAGCTATGCCCTTCTGCTAGAATTAAAAGCAAATTATCCCTCTGTAAACTTGAAAAGCTGATCAAAATGGTTTCAAAGAAGCCCCCTCAGTGTGCCAATCAAAGGCAGAAGCTTGCCACATATAACTGCCCTTCTCACTTTTATTATGGAGTTGACGTTTTCTATGTAGATCAAGCCTTTACACAAAATATACATTTTGTCTTGCACCCACATTCTATGGCTGGAGCATGAATTATGCAATTCTGCAGAAATCTAGGCATCCTTTGAATTTTTGTTTCCAAATTGTGACTTCAGAGAGGATCTCTTGTGCCACCTATTGGAAGAAGCAATCATAAAAGTCAAAATCAACCCTACATGACAGTATAAAAGCCAAACCAGATGCTCTTTTTGCAGACATGTTTTGGAGTGTTTGCCCTTCTTGTGTAAAGTGTAAAACCATGACTGTATAAGAGGGCACTGACTGAAGTCCAAGACCTTACATTTCTGTGTCATGCACAATGCCGGCCCTACACGATGTAATACACACGACAGCAAATCATATATCCTGATGTCCCCAAAATCATCTAAAAATTTTTGTAGTCTCTCCAAAACTCCAACTCTGATGTGCAATCAGCAGAACGTCACTGTATTCTGTATTGGGAGAGGACAAAGCTAGTGTCGCGTACGGATAGGAGAAATGGCCGCAGCTGGAAGAAAGGCCCTAACCATAGGAAGCTGGGAATATGGAAACCTCCTGGCACGGACATGTGTCTTTCCCTTCTTGCCCTGGCTGGGACACTGGCCTTTGTCTGTCCCTTCTGCCCTTATCAGCCCTAAGTGGATCCTTCCCCCAACTGCAGTCACGTGCCTTGACCCTTAAAGGGGTTGTCCGGGTTCGTCACATAATCTCAGTGCATATCCAGGCTGCCTAATGCTGACAATGTGTAATGTACTATGTGTCAGCTTTCTGCAGGGTTTCATAGATAACACTTGTTTTGCGTCTGAACAGAACGACCAGGGGGGGTGTTCTGGCATGATAATGAACACTGGTCGTTTCCACCTCCTCTACCCCATCCCCTCCCCCATAGCAACATCCCCGCCCTCCCCATCTACATGACTCAGCCTCTCCACAGGAAGAAAATGATCCTCGGCTGCAGCCATTGCTGTGATCAGAGCTGCCCGGATTAGCTGCTCCTCCCCCGGCCACACACAGTGATGTATGGAGAGTCTGCACTGAAGAGACAATGTGCTGCACTCAGGGGGGGCCGCTCCGGGACTACAATGAATAGCTCTGGCCTCTTATCAGTGATTCCTTCCCTGCACTGTCTCGGGCTGTCAGTGATTCTTCCCTCATTGTCCTGTGATCAGGAGCAGGGAAGGAGAATGTACTGTGTGCAGACACGAGTGATGGGGGGCTGAAGCTTCTAATCTACACAAGGGACAGCAGACACTGAGGTAATCTGTGACACACAGTGTAACAAAACCTCTGCTGTGTGAATGACATCTCTGTGTCACTGATGTCTTTGCACAGCAGAGGAGCTGGTGCATTGTATCAGGGTGAAGGATGGACAGCACTGTGTCTCTAATGACACAAATACTGACTGAAGCAGCCTGTCCACTCAGTAACTGCAGCAGTGTGAAGTGTTGGGGGGTGTATGTATGGAGATATATGATACTAAGGATTTTGATATTGTTGAGGAGTCCTTGCTTCCGTCGCCCCATCAGTCCGCCCGTCCTTCTTTCTTTCCTTCCTTCCATCCATCCTTCCTCCCGTTCATCCTTCTGTCCTTCTTTCAGTCCGTCTTTCGTCCTTTCTTTCCATCCATCTGACCGTCCTTCCTCCTTTCCATCCGTCCTTCCCTCCTTCCTTTTTTCCGTCCGTCCTTCTTTCTGTCCTTCCTTCTTTCCATCCTTCCATCTGTCCTTCTTTACGTCGTCCTTTCTTTCCATCTGTCCTTCTTTCCGTCCATCTATCCGTCTGTCCTTTCCATCCTTCCTTCTTTCCATCCGTCCTTCCTTCTTTACGTCCTTCCTTCCGTCCATCTATCTGTCTGTCCTCTCCGTCCCTCCTTCTTTCCGTCCATCCGTCCTTCCTTCTTTCCGTCCTTCCTTCCATCCGTCCGTCGCCCCATCAGTCCGTCTGTCCTTCCTTCCATCCTTCTTTCCATCCTTCCTTGCGTCCTTCTTTCTGTCCATCCTTCCTTCTTTCCATCCTTCCTTATTTCCGACCGTCCTTCCTTCTTTCCGACCGTCCGTGCCGTTCTTCCTTCTTTCTGTCCTTCCTTCTTTCCGTCTGTCCATCAGTCGTTCCTACTTTCTGTCCTTCCTTCTTTTTGTCCGTCCTTCCGTCCTTTCTTCCTTCTGTCAGTCTGTCCTTTCTTCTTTCCGTACTTTCTTCTTTCCGTCTTCCTTCTTTCCATCCGTCCGTCCTTCCTTCTTCCCGTCCGTCCTTCCTTCTTCCCGTCCGTCCTTCCTTCTTCCCGTCCGTCCTTCCTTCCTTCTTTCCGTCCGTCCTTCCTTCTTTCCGTCCGTCCTTCCTTCTTTCCGTCCTTATTTCTTTCCGTCCATCCTTCATGCTTTCCGTCCATCCATCCGTCCTTCCTTCTTTCCGTCCATCCTTCAGTCTTTCCATCCGTCCATCCGTTCTTCCCCTCAAGATTGTATTTTCCCTTCACCCCTGGGTGATTTCCTGTTTTCCTTCCTCTTCTTCCATAACTTTTCTATTTTTCCGTCAATACAGACATATGAAGCTTCTTGTTTTTTGCAGGACGAGTTGTACTTTTGAATGACGACATTTATTTAAAAATTGCAAAAAAAATAGTGCAATTATACATTTGTTTTTTGGGTTTTTTATTCACCATGTTCACTATATGGTAACACTGAGGTGTCGGTATGATGTCTGGGGTCAGTACTATATGGTAACACTGAGGTGTCGGTAAGATGTCTGGGGTCAGTACTATATGGTGACACTGATGTGTCGGTACGATATCTGGGGTCAGTACTATATGGTAACACTGAGGTGTCTGTCTAATGTCTGGGGTCAGTACTCTATGGTATCAATGACGTGTTGGTATGATGTCTGGGGTCAGTACTATATAGTAACACTGAGGTGTCGGTATGATGTCTGGGGTCAGTACTATATGGTAACACTGAGGTGTCGGTATGATGTCTGGGGTCAGTACTATATGGTAACACTGAGGTGTCGGTATGATGTCTGGGGTCAGTACTATATGGTAACACTGAGGTGTCGGTATGATGTCTGGGGTCAGTACTATATAGTAACACTGACATGTCGGTACGATATCTGGGTCAGTACTATATAGTAACACTGACGTGTCGGTATGATATCTGGGGTCAGTACTATATGGTAACACTGAGGTGTCTGTCTAATGTCTGGGGTCAGTACTCTATGGTATCAAGGACGTGTTGGTATGATGTCTGGGGTCAGTACTATATAGTAACACTGACGTGTCGGTATGATGTCTGGTGTCAGTACTATATGGTAACACTGAGGTGTCGGTGTGATGCCTCGGGTCAGTACTATATGGTAACACTGAGGTGTCGGTATGATGTCTGGGGTCAGTACTATATAGTAACACTGACGTGTCGGTATGATGTCTGGTGTCAGTACTATATGGTAACACTGAGGTGTCGGTATGATGTCTGGGGTCAGTACTATATAGTAACACTGACGTGTCGGTATGATATCTGGGGTCAGTACTATATGGTAACACTGAGGTGTCTGTCTAATGTCTGGGGTCAGTACTCTATGGTATCAATGACGTGTTGGTATGAATAATTGAAGAATTAAAGAAACAAAAAAAGAAGAATTGCGCTCTTGCACCATTTTCCACGATCCGCAGTTACAGTCAAACATTTATTCTGACAATCAAAATCTATATCCATTTTTATTTTAAAGAGAACCGTCAACCCATTTTTGTGTATTAAAATAAAAGCTCCCTTTTGTATCAGGGACTATCCTGCATTCTAAGGCTGGGTTCACATTAGAGTTCCCCTCCGCAGCGTTCTGCGGAGGGGATCCGCAATGTGTCCGCAGCGGCCGCCAGCTCCTATCTTTATAATGGGAGTGCACGGTGCTGCGCTTAACAGCGCATGACCGTGCGCACCCATTCACTCCTATATGTGATCTGTGCGCAGGCGGATGCCTGCGTACAAATCACACAGTCTCTTCCGCACCAGAGACGCGACATGTTGCATTCCTGGTGCGGACTAGACTGTGTGATTTGTGCGCAGGCGTCCGGCTGCGCACAGATCACGTATAGGAGTGAATGGGTGCACACGGTCATGCGCTGTTAAGCGCAGCACCGTGCGCTCCCATTATAAAGATAGGAGCTGGCGGCCGCTGCGGACACATTGCGGATCCCCTCCGCAGAACGCTGCGGAGGGGAACCCTAATGTGAACCCAGCCTAGCAAGGAGGCTATTATGCCCTGACTGCCCCGTAAACACAATAAATAACTTACACAAATCTCCCGCTCTGTATAATAATTACCTGTTTCCGGTCCGATGGGCACGCTTGCAGATTGGTTAGTCCTGCCTCACCTGTTGTCCATCAAGGCTCTCCCGCCGTCCATCCTGCTTTTCGTCATCGTCCATCCCGCCTATCCTGCCATTTGACTGCCCGTCCCCTCTTCTGGGTGATATGGATAACGCCTCCTCGGGAAGAACTTGAGTCATCCAACCATGAGGAAACTTAGGGGTCTCTGTGGCGTCGACGAATGAGCGCAGAGGGATTTAAATCACGGGCCAACACCGCTTATTCATCGGCGCCGACCAATGAGCGATGTTGGTGCGTGATTTCAATCTCGCTTAGCAATCGACGCAGTCGACGGTGACCGTTGAGCGGCGCAAGATTCAAAGCTTTGAATCCAGCGACGCTCATTGGCTCAGCTGGCGGACAAGGAGCTCGTGGGATTCAAATCCCCTGCCACCATACTGTGCTAACCACTGAGCCACCATACTGCGCTAACCACTTAGCCACCATACAATGCTAACCACTGAGCCACCATATACTGTGATAACCACGGAGCCACCATATACAGTGCTAACCACGGAGCCACCATATACAGTGCTAACCACTGAGCCACCATATACTGTGCTAACCACTGAGCCACCGTATACAGTGCTAACCACTGAGCCATCATATACAGTGCCAACCGACCACTTTACTGAGCCACCATATACAGTGCTAACCACTGAGCCACCGTATACAGTGCTAACCACTGAGCCACCGTATACAGTGCTAACCACTGAGCCACCGTATACAGTGCTAACCACTGAGCCACCATATACAGTGCTAACCACTGAGCCACCATATACAGTGCTAACCACTGAGCCACCATATACAGTGCTAACCACTGAGCCACCATATACAGTGCTAACCACTGAGCCACCGTATACAGTGCTAACCACTGAGCCACCGTATACAGTGCTAACCACTGAGCCACCATATACAGTGCTAACCACTGAGCCACCATATACAGTGCTAACCACTGAGCCACCATACTGTGCTAACCACTGAGCCACCGTATACAGTGCTAACCACTGAGCCACCGTATACAGTGCTAACCACTGAGCCACCATATACAGTGCTAACCACTGAGCCACCATATACAGTGCTAACCACTGAGCCACCATATACAGTGCTAACCACTGAGCCACCATACAGTGCTAACCACTGAGCCACCGTATACAGTGCTAACCACTGAGCCACCGTATACAGTGCTAACCACTGAGCCACCATATACAGTGCTAACCACTGAGCCACCATATACAGTGCTAACCACTGAGCCACCATATACAGTGCTAACCACTGAGCCACCATATACAGTGCTAACCACTGAGACACCATATACAGTGCTAACCACTGAGACACCATATACAGTGCTAACCACTGAGACACCATATACAGTGCTAACCACTGAGACACCATATACAGTGCTAACCACTGAGCTACCATATACAGTGCTAACCACTGAGCCACCATACAGTGCTAACCACTGAGCCACCATATATAGTGCTAACCACTGAGACACCATATACAGTGCTAACCACTGAGCCACCATATACAGTGCTAACCACTGAGCCACCATATACAGTGCTAACCACTGAGCCACCATATACAGTGCTAACCACTGAGCCACCGTATACAGTGCTAACCACTGAGCCACCGTATACAGTGCTAACCACTGAGCCACCATATACAGTGCTAACCACTGAGCCACCATATACAGTGCTAACCACTGAGCCACCATACTGTGCTAACCACTGAGCCACCGTATACAGTGCTAACCACTGAGCCACCGTATACAGTGCTAACCACTGAGCCACCGTATACAGTGCTAACCACTGAGCCACCGTATACAGTGCTAACCACTGAGCCACCATATACAGTGCTAACCACTGAGCCACCATATACAGTGCTAACCACTGAGCCACCATACTGTGCTAACCACTGAGCCACCGTATACAGTGCTAACCACTGAGCCACCGTATACAGTGCTAACCACTGAGCCACCATATACAGTGCTAACCACTGAGCCACCATATACAGTGCTAACCACTGAGCCACCATATACAGTGCTAACCACTGAGCCACCATACAGTGCTAACCACTGAGCCACCGTATACAGTGCTAACCACTGAGCCACCATATACAGTGCTAACCACTGAGCCACCATACTGTGCTAACCACTTAGCCACCATACAATGCTAACCACTGAGCCACCATATACTGTGATAACCACGGAGCCACCATATACAGTGCTAACCACTGAGCCACCATGTACAGTGCTAACCACTGAGCAACCATATACAGTGCTAACCACTGAGCCACCATATACAGTGCTAACCACTGAGCCACCATATACAGTGCTAACCACTGAGCTACCATATACAGTGCTAACCACTGAGCCACCATATACAGTGCTAACCACTGAGCCACTGTATACAGTGCTAACCACTGAGCCACCGTATACAGTGCTAACCACTGAGCCACCGTATACAGTGCTAACCACTGAGCCACCATATACAGTGCTCACCACTGAGCCACCATATACAGTGCTAACCACTGAGACACCATATACAGTGCTAACCACTGAGCCACCATACAGTGCTAACCACTGAGCCACCATACAGTGCTAACCACTGAGCCACCATACAGTGCTAACCACTGAGCCGCCATATACAGTGCTAACCACTGAGACACCATACAGTGCTAACCACTGACCCACCATATACAGTGCTAACCACTGAGCCAGCATATACAGTGCTAACCACTGAGCCACCATATACAGTGCTAACCACTGAGACACCATACAGTGCTAACCACTGACCCACCATATACAGTGCTAACCACTGAGCCACCATATACAGTGCTAACCACTGAGCCACCATATACAGTGCTAACCACTGAGCCACCATACAGTGCTAACCACTGAGCCACCATATACAGTGCTAACCACTGAGCCACCATATACAGTGCTAACCACTGAGCCACCATATACAGTGCTAACCACTGAGACACCATATACAGTGCTAACCACTGAGACACCATATACAGTGCTAACCACTGAGCCACCATACAGTGCTAACCACTGAGCCACCATACAGTGCTAACCACTGAGCCGCCATATACAGTGCTAACCACTGAGACACCATACAGTGCTAACCACTGACCCACCATATACAGTGCTAACCACTGAGCCACCATATACAGTGCTAACCACTGAGCCACCAAATACACCATATAATTTTCGGAACAACCGCGTAGTTTCTGAAGAGAGGACTGTACTATTCAGCAGCTATTTCTACGGGACCTGTTCATTTCACCGCACTCCCGATGCAACTGCATCTGGCCTATTTGTGGAATATGTATACAATATATATATATATATATATAGAAAAAAAACTGCACAGCACTCACAGACAATGTGAACTGGTGCCAGCAGGGACGCTGGGTCAATATACTAGAAAAAAACCTTGCAGCACTCAGCTACAACCAATGATGTACATATGCTGACAAGCTTTATATATGAGAAAAAATGTAAAATTTGCGTTTTTTTTCAAAAAACATCATACCGACACGTCAGTGTTACCATATAGTACTGACCCCAGACATCATACCGACATCTCAGTGTTACCATATAGTACTGACCCCAGACATCATACCGACACGTCAGTGTTACCATATAGTACTGACCCCAGATATCGTACCGACACATCAGTGTCACCATATAGTACTGACCCCAGACATCATACCGACACCTCAGTGTTACCATATAGTACTGACCCCAGACATCATACCGACACCTCAGTGTTACCATATAGTGAACATGGTGAATAAAAAACCCAAAAAACAAATGTATAATTGCACTATTTTTTTTGCAATTTTTAAATAAATGTCGTCATTCAAAAGTACAACTCGTCCTGCAAAAAACAAGAAGCTTCATATGTCTGTATTGACGGAAAAATAGAAAAGTTATGGAAGAAGAGGAAGGAAAACAGGAAATCACCCAGGGGTGAAGGGAAAATACAATCTTGAGGGGAAGAACGGATGGACGGATGGAAAGACTGAAGGATGGACGGAAAGAAGGAAGGACGGATGGATGGACGGAAAGCATGAAGGATGGACGGAAAGAAATAAGGACGGAAAGAAGGAAGGACGGACGGAAAGAAGGAAGGACGGACGGAAAGAAGGAAGGAAGGACGGACGGGAAGAAGGAAGGACGGACGGAAGAAGGAAGGACGGACGGGAAGAAGGAAGGACGGACGGGAAGAAGGAAGGACGGACGGATGGAAAGAAGGAAGACGGAAAGAAGAAAGTACGGAAAGAAGAAAGGACAGACTGACAGAAGGAAGAAAGGACGGAAGGACGGACAAAAAGAAGGAAGGACAGAAAGTAGGAACGACTGATGGACAGACGGAAAGAAGGAAGGACAGAAAGAAGGAAGAACGGCACGGACGGTCGGAAAGAAGGAAGGACGGTCGGAAATAAGGAAGGATGGAAAGAAGGAAGGATGGACAGAAAGAAGGACGCAAGGAAGGATGGAAAGAAGGATGGAAGGAAGGACAGACGGACTGATGGGGCGACGGACGGATGGAAGGAAGGACGGAAAGAAGGAAGGACGGATGGACGGAAAGAAGGAGGGACGGAGAGGACAGACAGATAGATGGACGGAAGGAAGGACGTAAAGAAGGAAGGACGGATGGAAAGAAGGAAGGATGGAAAGGACAGACGGATAGATGGACGGAAAGAAGGACAGATGGAAAGAAAGGACGACGTAAAGAAGGACAGATGGAAGGATGGAAAGAAGGAAGGACAGAAAGAAGGACGGACGGAAAAAAGGAAGGAGGGAAGGACGGATGGAAAGGAGGAAGGACGGTCAGATGGATGGAAAGAAAGGACGAAAGACGGACTGAAAGAAGGACAGAAGGATGAACGGGAGGAAGGATGGATGGAAGGAAGGAAAGAAAGAAGGACGGGCGGACTGATGGGGCGACGGAAGCAAGGACTCCTCAACAATATCAAAATCCTTAGTATCATATATCTCCATACATACACCCCCCAACACTTCACACTGCTGCAGTTACTGAGTGGACAGGCTGCTTCAGTCAGTATTTGTGTCATTAGAGACACAGTGCTGTCCATCCTTCACCCTGATACAATGCACCAGCTCCTCTGCTGTGCAAAGACATCAGTGACACAGAGATGTCATTCACACAGCAGAGGTTTTGTTACACTGTGTGTCACAGATTACCTCAGTGTCTGCTGTCCCTTGTGTAGATTAGAAGCTTCAGCCCCCCATCACTCGTGTCTGCACACAGTACATTCTCCTTCCCTGCTCCTGATCACAGGACAATGAGGGAAGAATCACTGACAGCCCGAGACAGTGCAGGGAAGGAATCACTGATAAGAGGCCAGAGCTATTCATTGTAGTCCCGGAGCGGCCCCCCCTGAGTGCAGCACATTGTCTCTTCAGTGCAGACTCTCCATACATCACTGTGTGTGGCCGGGGAGGAGCAGCTAATCCGGGCAGCTCTGATCACAGCAATGGCTGCAGCCGAGGATCATTTTCTTCCTGTGGAGAGGCTGAGTCATGTAGATGGGGAGGGCGGGGATGTTGCTATGGGGGAGGGGATGGGTAGAGGAGGTGGAAACGACCAGTGTTCATTATCATGCCAGAACACCCCCCCTGGTCGTTCTGTTCAGACGCAAAACAAGTGTTATCTATGAAACCCTGCAGAAAGCTGACACATAGTACATTACACATTGTCAGCATTAGGCAGCCTGGATATGCACTGAGATTATGTGACGAACCCGGACAACCCCTTTAATGTCACCTACTAGAGCACACCAGCTTAGTCATTGTAGATATTACAGTGCAATGCACCATGGATTTCACTGTGTTTGAGCGCTTTAGCCAGCAGCCCGCAGTGTTTTCCTTGACTGGTCTCCCTGAGATCAGTGAGTACTTTGTGATGTTGGTCTACCAGGCATTGCTCCCACCTAGCCAGAATCCTATCCACACTGATAAGGTGCAAAATCCCAAAACAGCTGTCTGTGGATGGATACCTGGCTTTGGTAAATCCCTTGTCATATACTTAAGCTCGTAACTGAGCGGGATAGTGACTGAAAGGGCCACTTAATATGGTGGTCTCCACAAGGAGTTCATCCCAGGGGTAGGTCCTTCACTGGAGGGATATCTGGCTAGTCCCATGTTTGTGACTCTTAAACGAGGCTCCACGGACTCCATTTGTATATTGCAGATATTACAACACAGGGAACGTGAGCACAGACAAGGGAAACAACATAAAGGATACAAAGATAGCAGAAATCTGCTGACAAACTCCAAAACAGAAAAATGGCAACAGCAAGAACTGCAGCAGCTGAACAAGACTTCCAAATGGCACGATTGTCAGGCAGAGAATGAACTCTGTCCAACGACGTCAAGTGATGGGTCATGTACCTTGTTTCCCCTAAATATTGAAAACTGCTCTCCCTAGTGCAAAATATTAAAAAGATATGTACTAACTATTCCAGTTATTTCCCATTCATAGGAGACCGGATAATATCCTCAATTATTGTGGCCAACTGATAGAACCTCTGTCGATCTTGAGTACTGGGCACTACAGCACCCGCATCTAAACGGAGAGGAAGTCGGGCATGCACAACTTCCGCTCCATAAATTCTCTATGAGTGCCATCTCTGACAGTCTTAGAGAAATAATGAAACAAAGGTGCTCTTGCATGACTTCAGACAAGGCTTTGTAGAAAAGCATGTAAATGGAGCGGAGGTCCAGCATGCACAGCCCTATTGTCAGGATCGGTAGGGGTTGCAGCAGTCATAATGATGGGCAATAACTTAAATGCTTGGTATTAACCCCCTCAATGGGTGAGGCAACTTACAGGGTAGGTACCAGTAGGTGAGAGTTTTTTTTACTTCAGGATGAGAGACAATTTGCATATTTTTCCTTGGTAGCATGGCCTGTAAGACTCCCCTGACCAGCTACAGCACCGCAAGAACCAACATCTTCCAAGTGCCGAGTATAGCAATGGAATGATAGATTGAGAAATGCAACAAAAGAAAAAAAAAAAAAAAAGAAGAAAAGATGGTACTGGTAAATGGTGTGCTATTGATGGCTCGTGCTACAAAACCCTATGCTCTGACAAGCTCCTACTCAGAATGAGGATCATGATAAAATGACTTAGACGTACCCCTGGATAAAACTACACGTGTGCAATCTCAAGCAGGCTTGCTGCCACCAAAACATTCATTACATGTTAATTTGGGGCTGGGATTTCTCTTCTGTTGCTTAATTACAGTATAAACCTGAGCTCCGAGTGGAAACAAATTGTGACATGTAATTATGAAGGAAATAAGTGGTTTTAACCAAACATGTAAATGACACAAAGATAATAGATTTCGAAGTTGAAATCCAGGGACACCGTTCAAATGTCACTGTACAATAATTATTCTTTTCCATAGAGATTAAACTTGTTAATTGGAAACCATCGTGAATTGTAAATCACTGACTCATAAAAAGAGGACTGCAAATCAACGGTGTTCTCTAGTAATGAATGCTACCGCACTTCCAACAAATGGGCAACGTTTTATGGCGAGCTCCTCCACCACAATGGGGCTCGCTAAATAACATGGATCTGTAAGTAATCAGGAGCTGAACCACAGCACAGAAGCCTATTAGAGCTTTTATATAGATCACGGCTATTTCATGCACAGTCTTAAATGACTGCCAACACATTTAATCATCTACATGACAATCCCACACCAGATACTGAGCCATCTATTACTGATTGTTCTTGGCAGCACATTACCTGTTTACACAAGACGATGCGCTGCACAGAACGATGACCCTTTGTACAAACTAAAAGTTGATAGGAAGATTCTTTAACCATCTTTAATCATTGAATTCAGGTTTCTCATTCATCCCCCATAGCCCATTGGTGTATACGTTTCAGCCCCCCGCCCATCATGGTGTATAACACTCAGCCCCTCCCCCAGTACCGTATATTACATCTGGCCTCTGGAATATAACATTCGGCCCCTCTCCCCCGGTATATAACATGCCAACAGAGCAGCGGGCGGTGCAGAGCTCACTGATACCCGTGCGGTTCTGTATTTGGAGCCACCAGGGTAACAAGTATGTATATGACATTTCTTCCTCCTGAATTATCCCCATCACCTGTGAGTGATATTATTGAGAAGTGAAAGAACCGCAGAAACTCAGCCACTAAGTGGAGACCCCGTAATGTTACAGAGTGGGAGTAGAAAATTCCCCACCGCTCTCCTGACCCCATAACTGCAGAGTCCAGACCTCCTCTCGCGACATGAACACAAAAACTGTGCCCACCGGGAGCTTCAAGGCCCATCAGCTGCACAATGCCGAGCGTTGAATGGAGCAGTGTAAAGCCGTCACCACTGAACTCTAGGAAATGTGTTCTGTGCATCACTAAGCACAGTATCAAACGTCGGATGGCGTGGTGTAAAGCCACCACCACTGGAGGAGATGTGTTCTGTACAGCCGTACATCAAGCACAATGCCAAGCATCAGATGGAGTGGTGTAAAGCCACTACCACGGGACTCTAGAGGAGACATGTTCTGTGCGGTGGACACACTACTGCCCCTGCGTCGGATGCAGGGTCTGGGTTTGGTGAATGGAGGACACTCCCTGCATGGAGGGACTGCATTGTGCCCGCTCCAGATGGTGGAGCAGGATGATGCTCTGGGCTGTTATCAGGGGGCGGCCATGAACTCTTAGCTCCAGTGAAGGGAAATCTTAATACTTCTGCACAAGACATTGTGGACAATTGTAGCTGCAGCTTCGTGGGAACTGTTTGGTGAGGGGGGGGGGGAGAGAAGACCCATTTCTGTTCCCAGGGCACAAGTTCCGTAAGGACTTTGGTGGAAGTATATAACTGGTCACACAGAGCCACGTCCAACATTTTAAGGTGAACTAGAACAGAGATTGTGATCCTGGCCTTACCCCCAAAATCAGTGTTAGGTCTCACAAATGTTCTTCAGATGAATGAATGGGAGGGTCAGAAAAGCTCCTGTAGGTGCTGAATACAATTGTCCATGGAGCGTACGTAGAGATGTGGTTACCTTCATCTAATGTTCTAAATTACAGTGTAAAATGCTTTCAGTATGACCCATGGCATAAGAATGAAGAAGGAGTACTCATCAGGTACAAGAATATATAGTGTACACATAGCCATGGTGCACATTTAAATGCTGCACAGAATTGCGGTACTTATAACACTAAGTGCTATGAAGAGGCATAACAGACAGGAAATCACAATTCATGCACTTTATTGCCTACAGTCTTCAAAGACAAGAATACACATAATAAGCATTACTAGACTTAAGTGACATTAAGATGCTCCTGCACGGATTCTGGTGTCCTTGTACACTGCTTATTCTTCCATTAGCTGGAGCTATGATTCTCCCCAGACTCTCAGATATTCACGCTTTAGTAGCTCTACATGCTTGAAGATGTAGACCACGATTCATGAACCCAAAATAATAAAACTGATGGGCTCCTCTATTCCGGCCCATTCCTGGGCCTTGTAGTATTCCTCTTTTTGTTGCACATAAAAGGTGTATGACTACTAGATCTAGGTTAGGCTACAAACGACAGCAACACACAAAAAAAAAAATAGATTACTTACCGTAATCATGTTTTATGGAGTGCACGACAGCACCCACATGAGAGAGGGGATCCGCCAATGGGGAAAGGAAACCTACAGATAAAAAGGGACGATCTCCCTCGCCTCCTCAATTGTTTTACAGAGAAGGAGAGGAACTGATAAATTAAGATAATGTCCGTAATCATCAATCAATATACATACAGTATATATCTACAACTACCACCACAGTGAACCACAACTTAACCTACGCCATAAGTCCATGCCTAACAAGAGAGGGAAGTGAGTGGGTGCTGTCGTGGACTCTATACCTACTGGGAAGTAATATAGTCTTTTCTTCTCGCCACGACATCACCCACATGACAGATTTTCAGAGAACAATCACTGTTGAGGACAGATCTCCCCAAAACCAAGTCAGAAGACAGGTCTAGTCTATAGTGGATGTAAAATGTGGATTGGGAAGACCAAGTAGCTGCCTTACACATCAATTCAATTGAGATGTCTGCATTCTCAGCCCAGCAGGAAGCCATGGCCCAAGTCGAATGGGCCCGTACTCCATCCGGGGGTTCTCACCTTTCGCTGAGTAGGCCAGACAGATGGCATCCCTGATTCACTGAGACAAGGTGCTCTTTGTGACTTCAGACCCCTTCCTGTGGCCCTGAAAGGAATGCGACTCCCTGGGACAGATTACCGTATATACTCGAGTATAAGCCGACCCGAGTATAAGCCGAGGCCCCTAATTTTACCCTCCAAAACTAGGGAAACTTATTGACTCGATTATAAGCCTAGGGGGAAAATGAAGCAGACTCATCACGGTGTACAGCCCCTCTCAGCATGATAAATGGTCCCCCATTACTGGTATATAATCCCCAATCACTGGTATACAGTTCCCCTCCATCAGTGGTATATACAGGCCCCCCCCATCAGTGGTATATACAGGCCCCCCCCCCCATCAGTGGTATATACAGGCCCCCCCCCATCAGGAACACATCAGTGGTATATACAGGCCCCCCCCCCATCAGTGGTATATACAGGCCCCCCCCCCCCATCAGTGGTATATACAGGCCCCCCCCCCCATCAGTGGTATATACAGGCCCCCCCCCCCCCATCAGTGGTATATACAGGCCCCCCCCCCCCCATCAGTGGTATATACAGGCCCCCCCCCCCCATCAGTGGTATATACAGGCCCCCCCCCCCATCAGTGGTATATACAGGCCCCCCCCCCATCAGTGGTATATACAGGCCCCCCCCCCCCCATCAGTGGTATATACAGGCCCCCCCCCCCCATCAGTGGTATATACAGGCCCCCCCCCCCATCAGTGGTATATACAGGCCCCCCCCCCCCCATCAGTGGTATATACAGGCCCCCCCCCCATCAGTGGTATATACAGGCCCCCCCCCCATCAGTGGTATATACAGGCCCCCCCCCCCATCAGTGGTATATACAGGCCCCCCCCCCCCATCAGTGGTATATACAGGCCCCCCCCCCATCAGTGGTATATACAGGCCCCCCCCCCCATCAGTGGTATATACAGGCCCCCCCCATCAGTGGTATATACAGGCCCCCCCCATCAGTGGTATATACAGGCCCCCCCCCCATCAGTGGTATATACAGGCCCCCCCCCCATCAGTGGTATATACAGGCCCCCCCCCATCAGTGGTATATACAGGCCCCCCCCATCAGTGGTATATACAGGCCCCCCCCATCAGTGGTATATACAGGCCCCCCCATCAGTGGTATATACAGGCCCCCCCCATCAGTGGTATATACAGGCCCCCCCATCAGTGGTATATACAGGCCCCCCATCAGTGGTATATACAGGCCCCCCCATCAGTGGTATATACAGGCCCCCCATCAGTGGTATATACAGGCCCCCCATCAGTGGTATATACAGGCACCACATCAGTGGTATATACAGGCACCACATCAGTGATATATACAGGCCCCCATCAGAGGTTACAGCCCCCCATCAGTGGTATATACAGCCCCCCATCAGTGGTATATACAGGCCCACCCCATCAGTGGTATACAGGCCCCCCGCCCAACCCCTGCAGTGGTATACAGGCCGCCCGCCTTCCCATCAGTATACAGGCCCCCCTACAGTGGTATATAGGCAGGCCGGCCGCCCCCCCCCATTGGTATACAGGGCCACCGCCCCCCCCCCCCCCCCCGCAGAGGTATACAGGCCGCCTGCCCCCCCATCAGTGGTATACAGGGCCCACCCTTGCTGCCGCACACCTGTAAAGTATAATATATCATTATACTTATCCATGTCGCTGTCGACGCTCTGACACCACTGACTCGAGTATAAGCCAAGGGAGCATTTTTCAGCACAATTTTTGTGCTGAAAAACTCGAGTATATATGGTAGTTAGATCTAACCAACAGAACAGAGAACTCATAACTTCTGAAGAGAGAGTCAGTCGGCCATTAAGACGACCCTGTATCAGGTCTTCTGCCCAAAGGACCTCTTGTTGTAATCTCCTAGTATGGAATTGGGCCCATTGAACTGCAGGGGTACAGGATATCAGGGACCCAAGCAGGGTCATAGCATCTCACAAGGACATCTGAGGATTTTCTATAGCTCCCCTAATCTTTGCTGTTATAATCAATTTTTTCTTTTCTGGAAGGAAACATGTCTGACTTACGGAATCTAGATGTAGCCCTAGAAATGACTGGAAGAGTCAGTGGAATCAGTCTGGATTTGTCGAGGATGATGATCCATCCTAAATCCTGCAAGGATGAATTTGTATTAGTAGGCGGGCTCTGCATTGTGCTGCAGAGCTCCATACCACCAGAAAGTCATCCAGGTACAGCACAGTGAGTGTGTCCTGTTGATGTAAATAAGCCATCACCTCTGATATTAGTTTGGTGAAGACACCAGGAACCATGGAGAGTCCAAACGGCATTACTCGGAATTTAAAATTATTCAGATGGCCGTCTATGGTGACCACCACTCTGCGGTACTGTTGATGGTCGGTATGAATGACCAGATGGTAATAGGTGTCCTTCAGGTTTGTTACAGTCATGAAGCATCTAGGAAACACAACTTAATTGTAGATCTTATAGACTATTTTGAAAGTATGAAAACGTAGAAAGGATTTCAACTTCAAATTTATGATGGTTCTATAAGAACCATCTGATTTAGAGACTAGGAACAAAGGGGAATGAAATCCCATTCCCTCCTGGCGTTTTGGAACTTCCGGACATGTTTGGATACGAGTCTCCAGACCTCCAATTCGAGGGTCTGTTGTTGTATAGCAGATGACAGAGCAGTCATCACAAACAAATCCTGAGGAATATGATGAAACTCTAGCTTTAAGCCTGATGTAATTAAATTCAGGATCCAGGGATTAGATTTAAGTCTTCCCCATGTGTGGCTAAAAAAACTTTATCCTGCCATCCACCAGAGGGTCAGGTCTAGCGGAATTTGTTTCCACTCTTCAAGGAGGACCCACTGAAAAGGGCACCTTTTTGCTTGGTCTTCTTGTTCTCCCACCAGTCCAGATAGGACTTCTAACTAAATGGACGGTTTCTAAATGCTCTCCTGTAGGAGGGAACAGATGGATTAGAGAACCCCTTCTTTCGTTCCGCTGCTTTGGTGAGAATCTCATCAAGCGCTTTGCCAAACAGGTACTCACCCCTCCAGCCCTTTAGCCAAAGGGACCGGAGAGCAGAGTTAGTGAGGCCTGCTGATCTGGCCGCCAGCCGAAGGGAATCTGCTGAAGCATCTGCTAAATAGGCCGACCACCTCATCTTAATGGAAAGGAAGACAACAGTTTCTCTCTGGAAACATCTTTTTTGATCTGGTCTTCCAGCTGGTCGACCCAGACCAAGATAGATCTGGCTGTACACGTAGCAGATATGGCTGGCTTAAAGGCACCTGTGCAAGACTCCCATGAGCGCATAAGTAGCATCTTTGCTTTTCTGTAAAATTATTGTGATAGCAGCCGAGTCTTCAACAGGCAAGGCAGAGCGTTTAGAGGTAGAAGCTACAGCATCGTCCACCTTAGGAATTTTGGACAGTTAGCTCAAATTATCATCATGACTTTCTTTTTGAGGAAGAAGGCAGTGAACCACTTCCCTCCTGCAGTCCCACTCTCTTCGGACTAAATTTTTCATGGCCGCAATTACTGGAAAGGACCGTATTTTCCTTTGGGAAAGTCCCACGAACATAATATCCTGTGTAGACTTAGAATCTTTTGTCTCTGCAATCCCCATAGTATTTCGGACTGATTTAACTAAGTTGTCCATACTCTCGGTGGGAAAGCAGGACTTCCCATTCTCATTGGAGGAAGACGATGGAGGTGATGATTGAGAGGAGCTAGCAGACCTGACCTGGTCGTCATCAGAAGAGGAGTCGGAAGGATAGACGTCCCTCTTTGACTTAAGTTTTATGCTTCTTAGATTTAGGCACGTTCTCAAATGATCGGAGTTCCTCTATAATCATGACCCTTATGTCAGTGGATCTAACTGAAGATTCCTCCTGCAGTGTCTGGATAATACAAGACTGACAGAGTCGTTTAAGATACTCGTCAGGAAGAGGCTGCGAGCACAACGCACATTCATTATGCTTAAGCTTTTTGGTTTCCTTAGCCTAAAAGGGGATGCACAGAAAGAATGGGAATCAGCTTCATAGGCAGAGCCATGTACACTCACCCAGTGAAGCTTGTCAATGACCACATTCTGGTTCTGGAGGTGGAGGCACAGCACAAGATGAAGATGGACCCGCCTTTTTACTCTTATCAGTGGAGTCACCCTCTCTGAAGTGCCCACTACTGCTCTTGGGTCTGCTGTGAACCTGGACTTCCAACACCTGTGGGTGCACCTCAGACTCTCCTGGTGACATCCTTGTGGGCACACCAGCAATCGAACGCTGCTGGCCTTAATACTCACAGACTGCCCATACTCACACCGGAGCACACCTCACTGGACCCCTGAAAACAGTTCTGACTTCACTTCCGGGTCAGGACGCTTAACAGTCACTGTGCATGCCCGGCCCCATGGAGACACGGGCGCCCGCTTCTTCTCGCGCCCTAGGATGAGTGCGGACAGTTCCAGCCCCCACACCGCATCATCACGAGCCAGGGTGGACCAATCGAGTGCTGGCATTGTGACATCCATCAGACGAGGGGAGAGTCTGGCAGGCAGGCCTCCTTCAATGCTGCTTCTGGTGCCCCAGACCCTGCCGTTTCCACAGATACCGGAGCAGGGGCTGCTTTGGACCCAGGTAACCTTTCTTGTTGCAGGGTCCCATAAGGACAGGAAACCAACTAAGGAGGAGAGGGGGATCGCCCCCTTTTTATCTGCAGGTTTCCTGTCCATATGGGCGGATCCCCGCTCTCATGTGGGTGCTGTCGTGGCGAGAAGAAAAGTCACAGTACAAGAGAATTAGCTCATTTAATTGCTTTCCTATCATTTTGGCATGGCCGCGGTCCATCGGCAAACACTAAGTTGCAGAGTGACTCCCTGGTTTCCCAGGATTTTGCAGCATTTTCAGGTTATAACCCATCACTAGATGGTCCTAGCGTTGGAACTGCAGGTTATATTGTTTATATGCAATTTTTGCATGAGTATTAAAAAGCAAGTCAAGCAATGGTTACATACTTACATTTCTGTTGTATTTGTGGGTTGCAGAATTTGCAGCATGTAACAGCAACAAAGGAGATTAGAAGTTAACACATTATTACCAAATATTACACCAGGTGTTCGGTACAGTTTTATTATTATTATTATTTATTTATATAGCGCCATTAGGTTCCATGGCGCTTTACATGAGGATGAGGGAGACAAGAACAAAGTTTGGATCAGGAGAGGAAGACTGTAGGTGAGAAGTAGTGATGGGCGAACCCAAAGAGAAAAAAAAAACAGCCCCCACATGCAGCCCAATTACCACACTAACAAAGACCTTGTGTCCAAACTATCAATTGACCCTCTACCTTATATTAATATATCTCATATATAGATGTACAGTTGTGGTAGTTAGAAGGGGTTGTCTATGTAATAATAATAAGGTAATAATACCAAAGAATTTGCGATTGCAATCATTTTCAGGAAGAAACTGAGTATTATCTGGCAGAATTGCAGGGGTGTCAATACTTTTGGCCACAACTGTACATACGTGTCACAGATATCACTATGGAGTAAACCTCTGTCAGACCCTCCAGATTTAAAGGTTTTGTCCACTACATAGACAACCCCTTCTAACTACCCATGTTTGGTCCCTGTTTAAATGAGACAAGCCGAACCTCATCTCCCATGCCGATACGGTTCCAGCAATGTCTGGGTTTATGGTAAGTTTGTTACATCACTAAAGCGCCGCAAACAATCCCTGGTGGCCTATCTTTTCTCATCTTAAGGCGGCCGTCACACGCACAGATATCTTGCCCGATATCGTTTAAGTGATCTCCTTTTTGATCGCTTAAGCGATATCGGGCTTAAAATCGATGCATGTAATCAAGCGATTTACGATGTTAAATCGCTTGATCGTGACATCGCTGATCTGAGGTCCGGTTCTCAGATCTAGTGATGAACGATTTCACGATCTCCTTCATCTTGGTGTATGACACCACGATGATCCATCTCCCAGCGGCAGAGCCTATGCTGGGAGATGGTAACTATGGTACACGTCGGGTAACTAAGCGACGCGCGGCCCTAGTAACCCGATGTGTACCATAGTAACGAGCGAGATCGCGGCTCCGCATCGCTGGTGAGTCTGTCTGTGTGACATCTCACCAGCGACGTGAGAGATATTGTAAGCGATCGCGCGTGCACGTGATCGCTTACAATATCGCTAAAGATATCTGTGCGTGTGACGGCCGCCTAAGATGTACAAGTAATATACGGGAAATGGGCTGCGACTGGCCACTCACTTCATGCTAACCTATTATTTAAAAGCCCTATCCTGTCTGTCTGTGCGGCTAAGTTTGTCCTAAAAATAGCGCCACATGTAGAACAATATGTAAATTGCAGTTAAACTGGAAAATTACAGTTAAACTGGAGTGTGAAGCACATAAGTTTGATTGATCAGTCGAAGAAAACAGCGCCACCTATAGGACATCTGTGATGGGGGGCCCACACACTGTCCAAGACAGTGGCTGCAGCACAGGCATTCATTATCGCCTGCACCTGGATCCGCTCTGTCATACCCTTGGGACGGACCCATCCTGCTGCTGCTCGACAGCGCACAAGGGCAAAGAGACAGCGCACAAGGGCAAAGAGACAGCGCACAAGGGCAAAGAGACAGCGCACAAGGGCAAAGAGACAGCGCACAAGGGCAAAGAGACAGCGCACAAGGGCAAAGAGACAGCGCACAAGGGCAAAGAGACAGCGCACAAGGGCAAAGAGACAGCGCACAAGGGCAAAGAGACAGCGCACAAGGGCAAAGAGACAGCGCACAAGGGCAAAGAGACAGCGCACAAGGGCAAAGAGACAGCGCACAAGGGCAAAGAGACAGCGCACAAGAGGATGGCAAGCGAAGAAGCGCCTGTCAAGCCACGGCCATCCCATGCAGCAGTGGGCTTCCCCCGCCCTCCTTGGTGGTGCTGCAATTAGTAGCGGGAGTAGTTGGACTAATATATAAATCACACACATTCAAGAATCGCCCGATGCGATAGAACCGGGCCCCAGTCTTGTTACTTATATATCCGAAGGCGGGGAAATAGAACTTACCATGAGCCTTGGAAACGTGAGTGCAGACACTGCTAGAACAGAGCAAGCACAGGAGGGGAGTATACGTTTTTTTTTTTGTTTGATTTAAACAGAGCCAAACATGGGTAATTAGAAGGGGTTGCCCTTGTATGGAGCACCCCTTTACAGTAAGTCTGTCAGCCTTAATTAACACATATCCTTGTGGGGGAATGGAACCTATAAGAAAAATGAGGACGAAAACCAAGAAAAACAAAATAGCAAGAACAAGATCTGGGGAGAGAGGAAGAGGAGAAAAAAGGAAGGAAGAGAGAAAAATGAAAGAAAGAAGAAAAGAAGGAAAAAAATGAAAAGAAAGAAGAGAGAAAGAAAAGAAAGACCAGGAGTCAGAAGAAAAAAAAAAGTAGGTGGCAGAAAAGGAAAAAAAAAAGAAGAGGAGGAAATGGAAAGAAAATGAAGATAAAATTACACTTTCAATGTTTTAATTGTTGCCTCCATTCTGCAGAAATTAAAGTTTAATCACACATGCTAATTAGGATGCAGCCTTGGTGTAGGCATGAAGGTCCGTGCACCATTCCACACACTGGTTTTCCAAGTCCCTGCCTCCCTCACTGGTGATTGACAGCACTGGTTTGCCTGAGCTTTCTCTGAAGACATTGCTGCTCAAGGTAAGCCTATGTGGTAAGGAGGTGACATGCAAAACTTGTGGGAAGAAAAGTGCAATGACCTCTCTGTCACACTGAGGGTGCACCATATAGCCTAATTAGTACATTGGATTAAACTTCAGGTTCTGCAGAGGAGCCAGTGATCACAAGATTAAAGGTGAGATTTTTATAGGGGACAATATCACATATAATGTTATGTGCTTAGTTTATATTGTCAATTTGCACAACTACTTCACTTTTAGGAAGAATTATATCATCATGTGGAGTCTTGCCAATATGTCTGAATTCTCATTGCATTACGCTTTTTTTTAAATTTTTTTTTTTAAATCGTATGCAGCCCAATTACCGTATGTGAAATATTTAGACTGTGTATATACAAGACAAAGATATACAACCATCAACCTCACCACCAGATAATGAGCAACTGAAGATTGAGAAGGAGAACTGCATGGCTGCATGTAAGAAACCGTATGGCTAACACACCCCAGTACATCTGCCCGGTCATCCAGACCCAGGCATGTTCTGACTTGAGCAAATTGACAAACGATCTTGTCACTCTTAATGTATAAACAACGCATACATCTAGAAAAACATCTCAATGCACACACACACACACACACACACACACACACACACACACACACACACACAATCTATGAATTTGTAAAGTTTAGAGGTGGCAGATTATCAGACTGGATTTTGCAAAGAAACTCCACAGCTAAATACAATAAAATATGCATAGGAGGGGGACCATGTGCAGAGTACAAATTCCCCTCATAAAAGTTTGCATGCTGTGAATTTTACACAATTTTAATTAGGGGTTTTACCCTTTCAATGTACAAGGCTGAAATGTAGTGTTAATCCAACAGTATAATGAATATTACAATCTGAATGTAGCACGTTCATTTTTTGTTACCCTGGCCTTACGGAACATGTGTTCCACACCAGTGGGACAGTGCATTTCTAGGGGGCAATGCATGTGTAGCAGATTCCTAATGGAGTACAATCTATATGCGCCTGAGCCGCACCTTAGAATTACAGCACCTGTGTGAGATGTCCGTCACTGTAACATGACCTTCCACCTGAGATCTCTGTTATTCTCTGTGGCGACACATGCGCAGATGGATAGTCCGACCCTCACAACCATACTGCGCTGACTCCATCCTCTGGGACCAATGGTGTTTGCACAAGATGTTGGCCTCAGTTCATATAGAACGAGCTGTCAATCACTGTCAGGAGGATGGCGGAGAAGGAGGCCAGGGAAACTGGAGGCTGTACATGCAAACTAAGCCCCTGCACTTGGGAGTTCTTTTGCATAAGAATTCTCTTTTGGATTACAAGACAATGGAGACGAGCTTGTAATGTAAAGGTAAGGAGGAATTCATCATTACAGTACATCTATGTGATGCCTTTACTTTGGGGTTGATACAGCATGATAGGTTCCCTTTTAAAAGGAAGTATGTCTGCACAGAATGACTGTACAGACCAAGTAAAGTACACTCGGTGCACCATTGTCGAGGCCAAATGGTTCGATGCACCATGCCATCCAACTTGTTTTCCATCTATCTCTGCCTCCATAAAGTCAAAGTAGTCAAAGGGGGGGGATTGAGAGCATGTCAATGTTTGACCCCTCCAAGGGACCCCAGGCACCTGTACCTGGTTTGTACAGTCATTCTGTGCTGACAAAGTCCCTGAAAACCCCAGTAAATGTTCTAGGCCAACATGAAAAATATGTATGCAATAAATCAATAATGCTGATTAATAAAGCAACTTATAGAAAACCAACTCTAGCACTGGACATAGTACATGTGTATGGTCAGAATTCATTCAAATCCAAACGTCATCCACACGCAGATGATGGAAAAGTAAAACACACCAACGTTTCGGGTGTTATAACCTGTGTGAGGTGTGAAAAGGTTGAGAGGAGAGTAGATACGAACCTATTGGGCTCTGGATGAGGAGGTAATAACAGATGGTCGTGTGACAGGTTACATGCCGGACGACCTCTCTGGATAGACCTCAGAATCTCCTTTCAACCTCACACCTAAGAAAGGGTACAACACCAGAAATGTTGCAGTATTCTACTTTCCAATCATCTGAAAGTTCTGGGAATCATGGACTAGATTAAATAATTACCAAATAAGTGTTGTGATGCATAATCAGTGGCAATGCTATAATGTTTTCTTAATGTGTCATGTGATCGGCAGCCAGGTAATGTGCACGGAGGATGAATATCACATGTACAGAGAGTAGCGCTGATTACACTCTGTCTTTTACATTCATGCTGATTGATAACACAGAGCCCCGGTGGATGGATATCACATACTGACCTGGAAGTCATCATCTCTACCAATCTCCATGATGTTCTTCTTTATGATCAGCAATCAGTGCAGCGGTGAATAAAATAATCCCTGGTTCCGGACTAAATTCTGGCTATTACGGACTCTTCATTGGCTGGAAAATGAGAAATAAGCATCTTACAAGGATGGGTTATAGAGAACTTTTTTTCGATGATTTAAGGACAAGACACATGGACACGTGTAACTACACACCACGTCCTACTGCAGATCTGTGCGGTGATGGAGGTGTTCCATGGAGGATAGACATTAATTCTGGGAATCTGCTCCATTCATGATCACCATACTCCTCAGCCAGACGGACAACAGTGAAGCAGTGGGGTCTAACGTAGGACACTTCTTATCACCTATATTATGGCTGCACGTTCTGGTCTGATGGCCGAAACAAACATCCGGTCTTGTAACTACAGAAGAAGCCTTGAGGCTAAGATAAGAGTCGCAGTCTAATCATGTATCGGTGACAGAAGCTGTATGCTGTTGTCGTAATGGCCCCTTTACCCGTTATAGGTACTGTCAGAACAGAATGACTGTTCATACCTAGCACAACTAGCACAGGTCATTGCAGCCAAAAAAAAACACTGTCATCATGATTTAACTTGCTAAAGTAAAGGTATAGTCATAATATCCTTGTTATACTGATCTAATTGATACCTGTAGTGAAAACATAATCAGTATCCAGGCTCTTGTTTAATTTACTATACAGGTTTTGATGGAATAGCAGGACCGTGTGTGGATTCTCAGCTCTGTCGTGGCCCCTCTACATTTGTATGAACTGCTTGCTTTTAAATGTTGTGCCAGCAGCACTGCCTTTGCCACAGACAGTGCTTGTGTACATTAATCTCCCAGCAATCTGAAGTAAAATGATGTATAGACTGGAAACTCAGCTCAATGATGAGCAAAGATCTCAATCTTCGCATTCGCCGCCACTTGCACCAATTTGCCAGAGAACGACCGGGGATGAATTTGTGCAAGCACTGTCCGCAGCAAAGGCAGCGCTAATGCAAAATTTGACAGAAGGCTCATACAAAAATAGGAGGGGATGGGGCCACAGGCAGAACCGTAGACCCTTCACACAGTCCCACTTTGATGCACAAAGCGGCTATTGCACCAAAACGTATCCATTAGATGAGTATAACAGGAACATTATAGCCATACCTTTACTGTACAGGTGAAATCGCGATGACAGAAGAAAACAAGGTGTAAAAAAATGTAAAATCTCCTCACCCCTTTGGTTGTATAAAGCCAGAGCTTTCAATCAAAAAAGAGGGGAAGGTGGTGATTGAAGGAAAGCAAGCAGGTGGGAATGTGTATTTAAATGATTAGCCCTGCCATGGTGTACTGAGCACCTGGGCTTGGTCTGAAAAATCATTATTTGCTGACAGTCAGGTTCTGCCTCACCCGTCCATCCCTGCACAGGGGTCCAGCTGCACCCATAACATGGATACTAAAGAGCACATGCATTATTGCCATATGAACCTCATACATGTGATTTCACGGCACCACACCCTCCTCCACAGCTGTCCTATATTGTACAGCTGCAGTGTCAGTGGATAAGGAGGGCTCCATACAGTATTTGTAGTATAACACAGCGGGTGTGGGGGGCTCAGGGACTGACCCCCTGCTCCATACAGTGCTGGCTGTATAACACAGCGGGTGTGGGGGGCTCAGGGACTGACCCTGCTCCATACACCGCTGGCTGTATAACACAGCGGGTGTGGGGGGCTCAGGGACTGACCCTGCTCCATACAGTGCTGGTTGTATAACACAGCGGGTGTGGGGGGCTCAGGGACTGACCTGCTCCATACAGTGCTGGCTGTATAACACAGCGGGTGTGGGGGGCTCAGGGACTGACCCCGCTCCATACAGTGCTGGCTGTATAACACAGCGGGTGTGGGGGGCTCAGGGACTGACCCTGCTCCATACAGTGCTGGCTATATAACACAGGGGGTGTGGGGGACTCAGGGACTGACCCTGCTCCATACAGCGCTGGCTGTATAACACAGCGGGTGTGGGGGGCTCAGGGACTGACCCTGCTCCATACAGTGCTGGCTATATAACACAGCAGGTGTGGGGGGCTCAGGGACTGACCATGCTCCATACAGTGCTGGCTGTATAACACAGTGGGTGTGGGGGGCTCAGGGACTGACCCTGCTCCATACAGTGCTGGCTGTATAACACAGCGGGTGTGGGGGGCTCAGGGACTGACCTGCTCCATACAGTGCTGGCTGTATAACACAGCGGGTGTGGGGGGCTTAGGGACTGACCCTGCTCCATACAGTGCTGGCTATATAACACAGCAGGTGTGGGGGGCTCAGGGACTGACCCTGCTCCATACAGTGCTGGCTGTATAACACAGCGGGTGTGGGGGGCTTAGGGACTGACCCTGCTCCATACAGTGCTGGCTGTATAACACAGGGGGTGTGGGGGGCTCAGGGACTGACCCTGCTCCATACAGTCCTGGCTGTATAACACAGTGGGTGTGGGGGACTCAGGGACTGACCCTGCTCCATACAGTGCTGGCTGTATAACACAGTGGGTGTGCGGGGCTCAGGGACTGACCCTGCTCCATACAGTGCTGGCTGTATAACACAGTGGGTGTGGGGGGCTCAGGGACTGACCCTGCTCCATACAGTGCTGGCTGTATAACACAGCGGGTGTGGGGGGCTTAGGGACTGACCCTGCTCCATACAGTGCTGGCTATATAACACAGCAGGTGTGGGGGGCTCAGGGACTGACCCTGCTCCATACAGTGCTGGCTGTATAACACAGCGGGTGTGGGGGGCTCAGGGACTGACCCTGCTCCATACAGTGCTGGCTGTATAACACAGTGGGTGTGGGGGGCTCAGGGGCCGAACCCTGCTCCATACAGTGCTGGCTGTATAACACAGTGGGTGTGGGGGGCTCAGGGACTGACCTCGCTCCATACAGTGCTGGCTGTATAACACAGTGGGTGTGGGGGTCTCAGGGACTGACCCCCTGCTCCATACAGTGCTGGCTGTATAACACAGCGGGTGTGGGGGGCTCAGGGACTGACCCTGCTCCATACACCGCTGGCTGTATAACACAGGGGGTGTGTGGGGGCTAAGGGACTGACCCTGCTCCATACAGTGCTGGCTGTATAACACAGGGGGTGTGGGGGTCTCAGGGGCTGACCCTGCTCCATACAGTGCTGGCTGTATAACACAGCGGGTGTGGGGGACTCAGGGACTGACCCTGCTCCATACAGTGCTGGCTGTATAACACAGGGGTGTGGGGGGCTTAGGGACTGACCCTGCTCCATACAGTGCTGGCTATATAACACAGCGGGTGTGGGGGGCTCAGGGGCTGACCCTGCTCCATACAGTGCTGGCTGTATAACACAGCGGGTGTGGGGGGCTCAGGGACTGACCCTGCTCCATACAGTGCTGGCTGTATAACACAGGGGGTGTGGGGGGCTCAGGGACTGACCCTGCTCCATACAGTGCTGGCTGTATAACACAGTGGGTGTGGGGGGCTCAGGGACTGACCCTGCTCCATACAGTGCTGGCTGTATAACACAGCGGGTGTGGGGGGCTCAGGGACTGACCCTGCTCCATACAGTGCTGGCTGTATAACACAGGGGGTGTGGGGGGCTCAGGGACTGACCCTGCTCCATACAGCGCTGGCTGTATAACACAGGGGGTGTGGGGGTCTCAGGGGCTGACCCTGCTCCATACAGTGCTGGCTGTATAACACAGTGGGTGTGGGGGGCTCAGGGACTGACCCTGCTCCATACAGTGCTGGCTGTATAACACAGCGGGTGTGGGGGGCTCAGGGACTGACCCTGCTCCATACAGTGTTGGCTGTATAACACAGCGGGTGTGGGGGGCTCAGGGACTGACCCTGCTCCATACAGTGCTGGCTGTATAACACAGCGGGTGTGGGGGGCTTAGGGACTGACCCTGCTCCATACAGTGCTGGCTGTATAACACAGCTGGCACCAGGTTTGACCGCTGCCATCTCATTGGCAGGTTAACCTCTTAGCTACCACAGTCAGTAGTGACAGTGAAGAGTGATGGTCCCTAGTCCTCAGCCTGTGGGGGGCTGATTGCGTTGTCATGGTTACTGACCCCGTGTCCGCCATGTTCCTCCACCTATGACTGAAGCCTCCTCTAATTCATTATATTTTGTATTGTAAACGTTTCTGTCAAAACTCTGTGCAGCCGCCATTTATTACCTGCTGCATTCCCAGGACAATAATTGTCTGCGAACCCCACACCCCGGGAGGAGGAATAGCCCCCACATAACACAGAGCCTCTCACCATCACTGCAGCCGCTCTCCCCTCAGCTCCTCACAGGATCGCATCCTAACCCGCTACACAGCCCGCTGCGAGAGATGGACAGGTGAACCGACCAACCGCTCGGCCCCGCTCCAGCCGCACTAACCAATCACTAACAACTTCCGCCTTCTCGCTTCCGGTGGTAGGATGAAAAGTCTGGTTGTCTAGGAAACGGCTTCCTATAGTAACCGGCCCGACGGCTGAGACTGGCCAATGGGAAAGTAGTAATGGCTGAGTGACAGATAAATTGTCCAATGAGAAGTAAGCCAAAAAAAAGGTTGGTGGAGAGGAAATGGAAGCGTTCCTCTGTTGTCATGGAGACGCTCATACGGCTGTGCTGGAAACGGTTGATGAAGGCGCCACACGTGGGAGGAGGAGGCACCTGGAGGTCAGAGATCGTGACCACAGCCACAAAGGCGGCAGGGGATTGTATACAACACACACACATTATTTATATATATATATATATATATATATATATATATATATATATATATATATATATATATATGTGTATAACACACCTTTATATATATAACATATAATATATCATTTATATATTATATGTGTAGGTGTGTACACCTGGTTATATACAACACACACACATTATCATTTATATATATATATGTGTAGGTGTGTACACCTGGTTATATACAGCTGGTTCATAGCAGGGATTATGTCACCTACACGCGGTGTACATGTCAGGTGGGCAGCATTACGTACAGGTGGTGTACATGTCAGAGGTGGGCAGCATTATGTACAGATGGTGTACATGTCAGGTGGGCAGCATTACATACAGGCAGTGTACATGTCAGGTGGGCAGCATTACGTACAGGTGGTGTACATGTCGAGCGCCGGTCAGTGTATGTACAGGCGGTGTACACATGTAGGTGTGCAGTATATGTACAGGCAGTGTACGCGTCACATGATCAATGTTATGTACAGGCGATGTACATGTCAGGTGGACAATGTATGTACAGGCAGTGTAGATGTGCAGTGTATGTACAGGCGGTGTACACGTGTAGGTGTGCAGTGTATGTACAGGCAGTGTAGATGCGCAGTGTATGCACAGGTGGTGTGCAGTGTATGTACAGGTGGTGTACACATCAGGTGGTCAGTGTATGTACAAGCGGTGTGCAGTGTATGTACAGGCGGTGTAGGTGTGAAGTGTATGTACAGATGGTGTACATATGTAGGTGTGCAGTATATGTACATGCAGTGTACGCGTCACATGATCAATGTTATGTACAGGCGATGTACATGTCAGGCGGACAATGTATGTACAGGCAGTGTAGATGTGCAGTGTATGTACAGGCGGTGTACACGTGTAGGTGTGCAGTGTATGTACAGGCAGTGTACACGTCAGATCATTGTATGTACAGGCGGTGTACACATCAGGTCGTCTGTGTGTACAGGCTGTGTAGCTGTGTAGTGTATGTACAAGCGGTGTACACATCAGGTGGTCAGTGTATGCACAGGCAGTGTACACGTCTGGTGGTCATTGTATGCACAGGCAGTGTACACGTGTAGGTGTGCAGTGTATGTACAGGTGGTGTACATGTCAGGTGGATAATATATGTACAGGCAGTGTAGATGTGCAGTGTATGTACAGGCGGTGTACACGTGTAGGTGTATGTACAGGCGGTGTACAAGTCAGATTATTGTATGTACAGGCGGTGTACACATCAGGTGGTCAGTGTATGCACAGGCGTTGTAGACGTCAGGTGATCAGTGTATGCACAGGCAGTGTACACATCAGGTGGTCAGTGTATGTACAGGCGGTGTGCAGTGTATGTACAGGCGGTGTAGGTGTGAAGTGTATGTACAGATGGTGTACACATGTAGGTGGTGTGCAGTGTATGTAGAGGCGGTGTACATGTGTAGGTGTGCAGTGTATGTACAGGCGGTGTATACATGTAGGTGTTGTGCAGTGTATGTACAGGTGGTGTACATGTCAGGTGGTCAGTGTATGTACAGGCGGTGTACATGTCAGGTGGTCAGTGTATGTACAGGCGGTGTACACGTGTAGGTGTGCAGTGTATGTACAGGTGGTGTACATGTCGGGTGGGCAGCGTTACGTTCAGGCGGTGTACATGTAAGGTGGTCATTGTATGTACAGGTGGTGTACATGTGTAGGTGTGCAGTGTATGTACAGGTGGTGTACACGTCAGGTGTTCCGCATTACAGACAGGAAGTGTACATGTCAGGGAGTTAGTGTATGTACATACATGCAGTGAATGCGTCACATGAGCAGTGTTATGTACAGGCACTGTACACGTCAGGTAAGCAGTGTATGTACAGGTCGTGTACACGTGTAGGTGTGCAGTGTATGTACAGGCAGTGTATGCATCGGGTGAACAGTGTTACGTACAGGCGGTGTACATGTCAGGTGGACAGTGTATGTACAAGCGGTGTACAAGTGTAGGTATGCAGTCTTACAGGTGTACACGTCAGGTGGGCAGTGTTACGTGCAGCCGTTGTACGCGTGCAGGCATGCAGTGTATGTACAGGTGGTGTACGCGTCAGATGAGCAGTGTTAGGTTCAGGCGGTGTACACGTCAGGCGTTGCGTACAGGCAGTGTACATGTCAGGGAGTCGGTGTATGTACAGGCAGTGTACGTGTCACATGATCAATGTTATGTACAGGCGGTGTACATGAGTATAGGCTTTAATTTTGCAAAAATACAAACATTTTATTTAAGGATAAGGATCAAAGGACATAGGAAGGGGAGTTGTAAAGTGCTCCGTGCATACAGCCAACAAAATGGCATGTACCAAATACAGTTAACCAAGAAAAAGTGCCACTGAGATGTAAAATCTCATCAATTTGCAATCAACAATTGGTGTCTACACAGAGACCCATATACAGCCAAATATATGTACATACAGGTTATATTATATTCACCCTCTCTCAGAGGATAAAGGGTTTAAGATAGCATAGACATATTAAATATAAACATGTTCCATATCCCCATATAAACTTTCTGAGGGAAATCTATACCTTAGTTGTTCCCAATATATAGGTATATACAGGGCACAGTGGCAGACACCACTAAATAGTGGATGCATAGAAGGCACTTAGTTCAAGTATAATCTGAAGGTTACCATAATTACCAGGGCCATCGCTGGCCATCAGCACGGTGCCACAGGGGGGGGGAGAGGGGGTGGTCCGGACCAGAGGACCCCAACGGGTCATTCCATGTCAAGTGAACCAATGATTATTACCTCTATATTTTTAATTCTTTTGAGATTTTGTTATTTGATAATAGCATGTCAGACAATGCAAAATGTGAAGAGAAAATTTTTTTAAAAAAATTTATTTTTTTTAAAAATGATTTTCAAAGTTCGGAAAAAGTGCGAATTTCGCTGTTGCCTGCCTTTACGTTTCTCCTCATAACTAAGGCTAGGAATAAGATAGAGAGACAAAATAAACACCATTTTACTCAGAACTATACAGGCTTTCACCAGATATGTCACAAGAGGATCTTTGTTAATATTTTACCCATGTGATCGCAAGCGCAAAACTTTAAAACGCATTTCCGAAAAATCGGCACGCTTTAAATATTTCAAAAACTGCCCATGTGTCTGCTTTGCTCTTAGCCACATCTGTACCAAATTTCAAGTTGGGATCGCGATGGGTTCATATTTTAAAATATTTTACTATTAATAGCGTCAATGGGTCATTCCATATCAAGTGATCTAAATATGAATATTTTTTTTACCTGACGTCTTTAGATTTTTTTTATTTTTTTTTCCTTTATGAAGTACTACTTTAGTTAATTACAAATTAAAAGTTTAGAATTTTTTTCTTCATCAGTTAATTTTTTACAGATTTTTAAAGTTTAAAAAAAGTGTGAATTTTGGCCTGGTATGACTTTACATTTTTTTTTATCTTGGGCTAGAAATAAGATAGAGAAACAAAATAAACACCATTCTACTCAGAACTGTCCAGGCTTTCACCAGATATGTCACAAGAGTATATTTGTTAAGTTTAATTTTTTACCCATGCGAACGCAAACGCAACATTTTGAAACGCATTTCCGAAAAAAAAGTTTTAATAAAAATTTTCCAAAACTGCCCATGTGTCTTTTATGCTCTTAACCACATCTGTACCAAATTTCAAGTTGGGATCGTGATGGGATCATATTTTAAAATATTTAACTATTATAGTGTCAATTCAAAAATCTTGAATTCAGATCTGTTCAACCTGTGGTCTAAAAGCGTAGGGTCTATATTTATCAAATCCATTATTTTTAGACATTACTGTATTATTTTGATATGTTACAGCTTAGAAGCAGGAGAGGACATATAGGAAAAAGCTTTGTTAGGGTTCAACCTGAGAAAGCACAGGGATAGACAGTGAATGCAGAGCAGATGATAGGCCAGCAGCTCTGTCAATCATGTTAAGTGTCTACCCACTGCATTCAGGAGGTAAGACAGCTCGTTCAGACCTTTCATGTCCTGACATGTCTGGACATCTTCACTCCTGAACAAACAATAGTCTGTACAAAGCCATCAAGGCTGTGTACTAAAATATGGGTGAGTAAATATATTAATAGTTTAATGCTTTTATTATTAAGGGCCAATATACACAGTGCTATTCTTAGGGATCATCATTCAGAAAAACAGCCCCATTTCTATGGGGTTCACCACATGCAGTGTTTTTGGAAACACTCAAGAGTGAGTAAATCACTGCTTGAACTACTTTTTAATCGCTGCAATAAACGCAGCATTTATCATTTATATAAAAAAAGCTGCCATTTTTTTCACTAGCGATTAAAAAAACTAACGCTTATGTGGTAAAAACTTGGTAGAAAAGCAAGCTGCCAAAACTGCAGCGTGTATCTGCAGACAGAAAAAACTGTGCGCGCTAGCCCTAAAACTCACTTTATAGTAATATACAGTTCTATCTCAAGTGTACTGTAAATCTTTATTTTTATTACCTATCTTCCTTACTTAATATTAACTGTATTTTTCCCACACAGCAATGGCTGCTACTTCTCAAGAAACAGCATTTTATCATAGACACTGTTGCAATCCTTTTGAAAAAATATGAATATGATTGGCGCTGGTGGCTGGCTACTGTACTCTCCAAAGATTGTGAAAATGAAGAAGTAGAATTGACTTTATTGCATCCTTCTGGTCCAGCTCCATCCTTTGTGTATCCAAGAAAGCCAGACATTTTAAAAGTGCACAAAAATCAGATATTAACTCAGGCGGAGCCTAACACCGTGACAGGCCGGACATACTCTTTGACACACAAGGAAATGGCGATTGCTAGTAAGCGTTTATGGACAAGATTACATTTCACCCTCTAGAAGGGACAAATTGATAAAATGCCACTTTAAAAACATACTATTAATTGTTTGATTAGTTCATAATTTATAGAACGATGATTTAACTACTGTACTATTCTTATTAAACACTTCATAAATCACATGTTTAGTGATAGAATAGAAAACAAATTTATATGTATAAATAGGGTTAACATTTTTGGTTCTTTTAATCTTGTTTAATCAAACTTGAGGATATGATCACCTTTCTTCTTTTGGTTTGTTCAATACATTCAAGTTGAAAATGCTGAGCGTTGTGTTCTGATGATTAAGATGTATTTATCCTGGCACTTATGGGATTTGTTTTTTGTGTTTCTTTTTTGTTGCATATAAATGTTTTATTCAATAAGTTGTGATAACTCATACAACCATAAAATAAAAAATATATAAATTTGACAGGTCCCAAGTTGAATCTCTGCACAAATATAACCAAGAACACAATCAGTCATTTTTTCACAATTGCCCGTCAATAGTTTGAATTTGATATAAAGAAACATAGTCTTGTAACATATCAAATGAAAGCTGTTACCGTTCTGAGTAAAATGATGCCTCTCCCACTTCATTATCTTATTTCTAGCCTGAGATAAAAAAAATGTAAAGTCATACCAGGCCAAAATTCAAACTTTTTTTAAACTTTAAAAATCTGTAAAAAATTAACTGATGAAGAAAAAAATTCTAAACTTTTAATTTGTAATTAACTAAAGTAGTACTTTATAAAGAAAAAGAATAAAAAAAATCTAAAGGCGTCAGGTAAAAAAAAATATTCATATTTAGATCACTTGATATAGAATGACCCATTGACGCTATTAATATTAAAATATTTTAAAATATGATCCCATCGCGATCCCAACTTGAAATTTGGTACAGATGTGGCTAAGAGCAAAGCAGACACATGGGCAGTTTTTGAAATATTTAAAGCACGCCGATTTCTCGGAAATGCGTTTTAAAGTTTTGCGCTTGCGATCACATGGGTAAAATATTAACAAAGATCCTCTTGAGACATATCTGGTGAAAGCCTGCACAGTTCTGAGTAGATTGGTGTTTATTTTGTTTCTCTATTTCTCTTATTTCTAGCCCGAGATATGATAGAAAATGTAAAGCTATACCAGGCCAAAATTCGCACTTTTTTAAAACTTTAAAAATCTGTAAAAAATTAACTGATAAAGAAAAAAATTCAAAACTTTTTTTTTTGTAATTAACTAAAGTTGCTCTTCATATAGAAAATTTTTTTTAAAAATCTGAGGACGTCAGGGAAAAAAAATATTCATTTTTGAATCACTTGACATGGAATGACCCCAACGCGTTTTGTGACCGAAACTGTAACGGTCACTTCATCAGGGGATGCTTGTGGCCCCTCCATCGGCGGTCTTTGCGGCCTGTTGTAACGCCACCGGAAGTGACGTTATACAAATGCAGTGTCGACCGGAAGTGACACTGGCTCACGCGACGTGATGCTACACCGCGCCGACGCCAGGCCGCACACGCGCGCACGGTCGCAGGGACGCGTCACCATAGCGACCGTGCGCGTGCAGGGCCACAGCGTCAGCGCACATAGGCAGGAGATCACGCCACCTGAGTGCACACCAAGTAAACCAATAGCACTGAAAGCCACCATTAGCAAGGTAGCACATTAACCCTACAGTATCTCTACAACAGTGTACATCCTGGAACCGTATTTAGATAGCTATTCCATATACATAATGATGTATTCACTATAAAGCATCACTAAATGTTCCTTTCATGATCCAATGTGGGATTTAAGAAGGAGGGTGCACCAAATAGTGACTTTCAGTTCTTCCAGGTGAGACAGTTGCGTATCCATGATTTCATCCACAGAGATCCCACAAAGCCGAGGAAGGACCTAAAAACTCCTTTAAAAATAGTAAAAGACATAAAAGTCAGAAAAGTCCGACTATATAAATGAGAGGTACAAAAAAGGCCCGGAACACCAGGCAACAGTGGTCATAGAAAGGGTGCAAAGCTTAGATCTTCGTTCAGACCACGAGGTGACATTGTGTCCAATGTCACAATCCACTTCGTTTCCCGTTGTGACAGTAACTTACGGACATCACCACCCCTGATACCACCATGTACCACATCAATTCCCCTGAACATCAATGTTGACGGGTCACTGTTGTGGTACTTCAGGAAGTGACGTGGTAATAACTTTAAAGTGGACTGGTCTTCCACCGTGGGGCTGCAGAAGTGTCCCTCACATGCTCCCTCACCCTCCTCCTCGGCTCCCTGCATGTTCTACCCACATATATCCAGTGGCAGGTACACATGGCGAATCCAGTGGAAGGGACTTGGCGACATGTGAACTTATCCTTGAGCTGCTCCAGTTCGCCCTAACCCACAATTTCTTTGTTTTCAAAGACAATTATTATCTTCAAACGCGTGGCACTGCCATGGACGCGGCCTGCGCGCCCTCGTTGTCACGCTGGGAGTGGGGAAGACACCCAGCGTAGGATAACGACGGGGGGATGATCAGAGTCCCTAATGCTAAGGGCACAAGAAGGAGACGGTGACCCCTAGACTTCCTAGAGCTGACCCTGTCTGCCCTAACGTCCCTATACAGTCTCCTCAACTGTCGCCGACCACGAACCTCGTCCCTCTCTGATCCTAGATCTATCTTATCTAAGGATCAGATGGAGAGGTTCACTAGACCCCTCCACTATCAACTAAAGACAAACACCAGGGAAGACAGACATTTGGGAAAAGGAAACACTTATCTGACAGCAGAACACAGCAACCTCCACAAACTCAGCTTCTGCTGGAGCAAGGATAAAGTGTGCACAAGGAACTATCACCTGCACCGAGGAAGGGTAATGAACCTCCTTATAAAGGTGGAAGGAGTCTGCTGGGTCCTAGTGACCTACAACATTGGTGGATAAAACCAGACCGAGCGCAAGACCTCCACAGCCGTCTCCCCATAATAGAGAGATCTCATCACACCTTCTTTCCATCAACACAGAAGGTAAATGCTCCTGAAAGAGACGGACCATCCTCCACCATTATGGCTGGTGGGCCAAACGCTGGGATCGTCTGCGCGTGGCCTCCACCCTGTCATCCGTGCGACCCGTGACACTCGTACACAAACCTTTTCCTGGGTAACTGGGAGAGGGACCCACTTTGCGGCGGGGGTGGGGCCGGCCGACGCCCATGTCCAGTGTTGGCTTCGGTACATTGACGACCTTTTCATTTTGTGGCGGGGTGGACTGGAGCAGCTCGACGGGTTCATGCGGGGATTGGCATGTAATGAGGTGAACATTAAACTGATTTATAAGTCAGATGCCTGAAGGATTGACTTTCTGGACATCTGTATGGAAGTCTGCCCTGATGGCACCATACAGACTGATTTCTTCAGGAAGTCAACCGCAGTGAATTCCCTTCTGTATGCCTCTTCATCGCATGATCATTCGACGGTACGTGCTGTCCCCATTGGACAATTCCTGCGGATGAGACGCATTTGCTCATCCACGGAGTTGTTTGAGAAACAAGCCCAAGATCTGAAAGAGCGCTTTCGTGAGAGGGGGTATAGCAATATGTCAATAAAACGGGCATACCTAAGGGCAAAAAATACCCCTTGGGATGCCCTTCTCTATGACTCTAACAAGAAGAAAAAATCAGAAACTTCTGAGGTTCAACCAATTCGGTACATATCCACTTTCAATCAGGGATGGGATATGATGAGGGAAATCTTGAACAGGCACTGGCCGATCCTCCTCTCGGACCCTTTTTTGAAAGGTTCTCTGTCTGACCGTCCTCTGATGACGGCCAGACGTGCAAGGAATTTGAAAGATATATTAGTCCGTAGCCAATATATGAGGGTTCCACCAGCTCTGTTCGGATCCCGGAGACCTCTAAAGGGATGTTTTCCCTGCGGTCACTTTGTGGCCTGCGGGAATGTCCAGCGCATTGCTACCTTCGCCTCCTCTGATGGTTCCCGCACATATGACATCCGCAAATATATATCCTGTGGCACAAGTTGCGTGGTGTATTACGCCATGTGTACCTGCCACAGGATATATGTGGGTAGAACATGCAGGGAGCTGAGGAGGAGGGTGAGGGAGCATGTGAGGGACATTTCCGCAGCCCCCACGGTGGAAGACCAGTCCACTTTGAAGACATTACCACGTCACTTCCTGAAGTACCACAACAGTGACCCGTCAAGCTTGATGCTCAGGGGAATTGATGTGGTACATGGTGGTATCAGGGGTGGTCATGTCCGTAAGTTACTGTCACAACGGGAAACAAAGTGGATTGTGACATTGGACACAATGTCACCTCGTGGTCTGAACGAAGATCTAAGCTGTGCACCCTTTCTGTGACCACTGTTGCCTGGTGTTCCGGGCCTTTTTTGTACCTCTCATTTGTATAGTCGGACTTTTCTGACTTTTATGTCTTTTACTATTTTTAAAGGAGTTTTTAGGTCCTTCCTCGGCTTTGTGGGATCTCTGTGGATGAAATCATTGATACGCAACTGTCTCACCTGGAAGAACTGAAAGTCACTATTTGGTGCACCCTCCTTCTTAAATCCCACATTGGATCATGAAAGGAACATTTAGTGATGCTTTATAGTGAATACATCATTATGTAATGCTCTGTATATGGAATAGCTATCTAAATACGGTTCCAGGATGTACACTGTTGTAGGGATACTGTAGGGTTATTGTGCTACCTGCTAATGGTGGCTTTCAGTGCTATTGGTTTACTTGGCGTGCGCTCAGGTGGCGTGATCTCCTGCCTATGTGCGCTGGCGCTGCGGCCCTGCGCGCGTACGGTCGCTATGGTGACACGTCCCTGCGACTGTGCGCGCGTGTGCGGCCTGGCGTTGGCGCGGTGTAGCGTCACGTCGCGTGAGCCCGCGTCACTTCCGGTCGACATTGCAGTTGCGTAACGTCACTTTCGGTGACGTTACAACAGGCCGCAGATAAAGACCGCCGATGGAGGGGCCACAAGCATCCCCTGATGAAGTGACCGTTACGGTTTCGGTCACGAAACGCGTTGGGGTCCTCTGGTCCGGACCATCCCCTCTCCCCCCCCCTGTGGCACCGTGCTGATGGTCAGCGATGGCCCTGGTAATTATGGAAATCTTCAGATTATACTTGAACTAAGTGCCTTCTATGCATCCACTATTTAGTGGTGTCTGCCACTGTGCCCTGTATATACCTATATATTGGGAACAACTAAGGTATAGATTTCCCTCAGAAAGTTTATATGGGGATATGGAACATGTTTATATTTAATATGTCTATGCTATCTTAAACCCTTTAACCTCTGAGAGAGGGCGACTATAATATAACCTGTATGTACATATATTTGGCTGTATATGGGTCTCTGTGTAGACACCAATTGTTGATTGCAAATTGATGAGATTTTACATCTCAGTGGCACTTTTTCTTGGGCAATTGTATTTGTTACATGCCATTTTGTTGGCTGTATGCACGGAGCACTTTACAACTCCCCTTCCTATGTCCTTTGATCTTTGTACTTAAATAAAATATTTGTATTTTTTGCAAAATTAAAGCCTATATTCCTTTTCTATGATATAAATGTTTAGTGGAGTAGCTTTTGAAATATGACCCCTAACTTTAGTGTGTTGTACTTTCTATTTTTGGAAATTTGCGTTACAGGCGGTGTACATGTCAGGTGGACAATGTATGTACAGGAATGTAGGTGTGCAGTGTATGTACAGGCAGTGTACGCGTCAGGTGGTCAGTATATGTACAGGCGGTGTACACATCAGGTGTTCCGCGTTATGTACAGGCGGTGTACATGTCAGGTGGTCAGTGTATGTACAGGCGGTGTACACCTGTAGGTGTGCAGTGTATGTACATGGAGTATACGCGTTGGGTAGGCAATGTATGTACAGGTGGTGTACACGTCAGATGAGCAGTGTTACGTACAGGTGGTGTACACGTCAGGTGTTCCACGTTACGTACATGCAGTGTACATGTCAGGTGGTCAGTGTATGCGTCAGGTGAACAGTGTTGCGTACAGGCAGTGTACACGTCAGGTGGGCAGTGTTACATACAGGCGGTGTGCGCATGTAGATTTGCAGTGTATGTACAGACGGTGTACACATTAGCTTAGTGAATATTGTACACTGGAGCAAGTCAATAAGGGGCTTTAGCTAGCATGGGAGTAGGCAAAGGGTTGCTGCTAGAAGGCTGTGGAGGGGTACAGTTTGAGCTCCCTCTGGCTTATTTGTTTATTAGGTACATATGGCTATTGAGTCCCAGTGCTACCTCGTACCCCTTCGCAATAGCGTATAAAAAGAACACGTATTCTCAGGGATAGTTAACCCTTGTTTCGGGGTTTTATTAGTCAAAATTAAGGTTGAAATTGTTTTGAACTACACACTCAGGGTGAATAGAGGCCCAAACAAGGATTATTAAAATAAAAAATATAACATTTTAAAACTTAATAAAAAGCTATGTATAATAATAATAATGCTGTGAGGGTTGGTTCCCTTTGGATGTGAGAGTCCGATGTTGATGGAACCTGATCTGGACACTTGTGGTTGACTCCCTGGTGTCCTTAAGTTTTTGTTAGTTGTGTTAAGTTTATCTACAGGCGGTGTACACATCAGGTGAGCTGTTCCATACAGGCGGTATTCACATCAGGTGAGCTGTTACATACAGGCGGTGTACACATTATGTGAGCTGTTGCGTACAGGTAGTGTACACATCAAATGAGCTGTTACGTACAGACGGCGTACACGTCAGGTGGGTAGTGTATGTACAGGCGGTGTACACACCATGTTGCAGTGTATGTACTGGTAGTGCACATGTCAGGGGTGCAATGTTACGTACAGGCGGTGTACGCGTCAGGTGGGTAGTGTTAGGTACAGGCGGTGTTCACATCAGATGACCTGTGTTATGTACAGGCAGGTACACGTCAGGTGTACAGTGTTACGTACAGGCAGTGTACACATCAGATGAGCTGTGTTACATACAGGCGGTGTACACATCAGGTGTGCAATGTTGCATACAGGCGGTGGCCACATCAGGTAGGCTGTATTAACCTACTGACAGTCAGGTGCACAGTGTTATATACAGGCAGTGTATACGGGTCGGTCATACATCCAAGTCTGCATCACTGAAACATATCTCGACATCTCCTGACCATCTGGCTGTACAGGGAAATCTAGCCGCACCCCTCAGTTCTATTGAGTTAGGCTGCATTCACACATTTGCGTATTTTGCTGCACTTTTTTGCGCGCGCTTTTTGCCGCGTTTTTCGGCCGCACAAAAAAGCGCAACAAAATACACAGGGGCTTTCACACACTGCGCTTTCTTTACCCCACAAAGCGCAGTGATGTCACAGAGGGGAGGAAGAATCCTGCTTCCTCCTCCCCTCTGTGACAGCCCCATTAGATTTCACAGTGTATTAATGTACACTGCGAAATCTAAATTAAACAAAAGCAAGTGTATGAAAAATAAAAAAGAATGAATACTTCACCTGTTCGACACCTTTTCCCACTGTCAGGTATCCGGTTCCAAGTGAGATGTCTTCTGCCAGGACCTGTGGTGACGTCAGAGGGGCGCCAAGTCAAATACTGATTTCTCAGTAATGGAGGAACCGACTGGTCATATAGAAGTATAGCAGAACTTGTCTATCTATGAAAGAGCTGCATGCAGGTATAAACAGTTTGGGGAATGAAATCCTGCTGACAGTTACCCTTTAAATCAGTTCCATAACTCTCTGCTTCTGTCTAAAGGTACCGTTACACGCTTCAATGTCATTCAGATATCACCAATAATCTCAGTTGTTAGGACATCTATTTGACATCGTTGGCGAGATGTCACACAAGTAGATATCATGGACGTCTCACCAACGATGCAGCGAGCAGGTATCGTTCACACAACCCAACGAACGATACTTGTTCACTGTTGTGAATAGGCGAAGTCGTGAACGACATCGTTATCGCTGTGTCACACACAACGATGCAGCAGGTTGGCTGACCGAGGATCGTTTGATTTGAGAACATGTTCTCAAATCTGCGATCAGCGATTCATCTATTTATCGTAGTCTTATCTCGGTGTAACACGCAACGACATCCTAACGATGTTGTTTCAACGACTCTAAACCCGTGACGTTTCAGGAATATCGTTCACGATATCGTACCGTGTAACGGGGCCTTTACTCTGGCAAGAAGGAGAGGGGACAATTCTAATAATTGACAGTTCAGGCTGAGCTGCTGGCCCTAATTGTGCCCTCACTGATGCTTCTGCAGCATCGGGGCTCTGATCCAGTGATCTGGCCAGCTTCAGCGCATTGCTTACAAGAAGTACAGCAAACCGCTTGCAAGCGCTCACTCCTGCCCAGGAAGCCGGCCACATCTAAGGTGGCCAGTAACCTTGGCCATGAACGTATAACTATGAAGATAGAAATCACTGCCAGAGCAGATTTTTAATAGTAGATAAATATTTACAAGCATTTTGCAATTTTATCCATTTAATAAGGACAACCCCTTTAATTTCTATTCCTAAAAAGTGACTACTGCATAAATTAATGTCACTTTTTTTGTGAATGTTTATCTTCTTATTTATTATTGTAGTGCCATTTATTCCATGGCGCTATAATAATAGATCTCCCAATCAATGTCTAGAGACTTGATTGGGATACGGGTGTTCCTCCCACAAAACCAGGAGCAGGTGACCTGTCACCCTAAGCACGTGGTCCATTACAATAGTATATTGTTTGACATTTACATAGAACTGCAGCCAGCTATTACTTATTATGATGCCGCCCCAGAGATGTCCGGCTCTGCTATATCTTAATGAATACATAGTGTATGTTACATGAATCCCATCCCTTCATATATCAGAAATATGAGTGACAAGCTCTTTATATCATTCAGTCCTCCGCTCCCTGGTGTGAATTATGATCTAGTGCTAATTTTCTACAAAAGGGTGCAAAGGTGAAAGGTCAGCCTCTTATTTCTCCGCAGAACACTGAGCACTGCCACAGTCCTATATTTCATCTTAATAAACCTAACCAGAGCACAGACAGGGCAGGGGCCCCTCATAAATCTGGCACCTCCACTCCAGCACCACAGACAATGGTTCATTCTAGGTAGAATCCGCCGGTGCCGCTCGCCCGCTGCCCGCACAATATTCCCACCCAAACGTCGATACCCCACACGCTTTCACTTGTTAATCAAATGACTTTATTTAGTCCAAAGCTATTTTTTCCTAATAAAAATAGAGTATTTATCTCCCCGGCTATAAAAACCGGATTGTTTTCTACTCTTCACTTATAGTTAAGATGCACATTTAGCGGGGATTGATTTCCAATGCTTCGCTCAATACCTTGTCACTTGCCATTTCCTACACACAGCATCTGTGTTCTGTTACGTACTGTAGGGAAAAAGGCCCTGTGTGCAATATTTATGGGAATAGATGGAATAATTTGGATGAAGACTTAGCAGGGTAAATAAAGATTCATTGCATCCATATGGACCAGGCCTTACTACAAGGCTGCACCTCGGCCGGCACTGGATTAGAGAAATAGTGTAGAACAGATCCCTACTATGAGATGAGTGAACCAGACTTTAAAGTTCGCCCCAAACACAGACTGTTCAAACGTTTTTCAGGGTTTGGAGTTCTGGTACTTTATGAACTCAAATCACTGGAGCATGCATCACTGTGCTGGGGTACACTCGGTGCTTGGCCCATTGCAGTGTTTCTTTCAACGGCTCGAATCGGAGGTAAAATCAGCGTTACCGGATGTAGTGTGTACAAAATATGAAAATGACAGATCGCCACCCTCCCTCCCCCAGAAGTGCATTGCTTACGGCTGGTAGTATCAGCCCCCAATCAGTGACTTCCAGTGAGGTTCAGGTCAAGTTTGGGTACAGAACAGAACTTAATATAAAGTCTGTCTGAACCCTCAGATCCCAAATTTCCATGGGTCAGCTCATTCCTAATCCCTACAAGTCCTGGAACGTTTATAGGGCCATCATTATATCATATGCTCCAACGGATGCAGTATAATGATACCTTTACACGCCGCTACAGAAGGTTAGAAACCACCGGGTGTCTCACGTGCACGTTTCAACGGTTTCTAACGTTACCTTATACCGCATTTACACGCCGCTACAAGGTGCTCTACAGTAGGTTTTTTCTATCCCTGGATGCACCGACGGGTGCCGCTGGTTACCTTCTGCAGAGCACCTTCCCTCATTTACACGCCACTACCACAAGGAATATGGGCGGACCTGGGGCAGCAGGGACAACACATAGGCGTGCCAGAGTTGTGGATTACGAGACGCTCGTACGGTGATTGGACAATGCAATAGCATCATGATTGGCCAGCCAGCGCAGGAAGGCTGGCTAATACATTATGCTATTGCAATTGTGTAGTGTGACTGGTCATCTCCTTAAACATGCCGCCCTATGCAGGGACAACCAATCGTAACGCAGGAGCATCCACCAATGATCGCTGATGGGGCGCGGTATGCCGGAGGCTGTGTCACGCTCCAGGGAGTTCACTAGGTGTCGCAAAAATCTTCCTGTTCCTCGATTACACGCCGCTACCATCGGGTTGAAACCAACCTGTTTTTGAGCACGGCTGAAAGACAGCTGTCGACAGTGACCGGTGGCAACAACCTGACTTACACGCCGCTACCTCGCAGTGTTTTGACGGTGCAAGATACAATTGTCTCCGACACCCGGTGGTTTCTAACCTTCTGTAGCGGCGTGTAAAGGTACCATTACAGGTAAAATAATTTCTTGGGAAGTATAATCCCCAAAAAATGCACCACATGGAATCCTAAAGCCCACGAGATGTACTAAAGTACAGACCCAGAGGGTTCTGCAGAGAGTTTGCAGCCAGTCTAGTCAAACCTCTGTGAGCTGCACAAATAGGTTCCAAAACCTGAAACATTGGAAAAAGTACATAAGAATCCAGCACCTGACCGCAACTATGTAAGTTGCTTTTACACAACATAACATCATAATGTGAAGACAAATAAAAAAAATACATAAATGCCTATTAAAAAATGTCATTTTCTATTGACACATTGTCTTTATCTCCAATACTGTATACTATGGCTATAATAATAATAATCTTTACTTATATAGCATTAACATATTCCGCAGCGCTTCACAATTCAGAGGTTCATGTTTAAACAATCATATGAAACAGTTATCAGAAAGTACAATACAATACAAAGCATAATACAATAACTAGAGCAAAATAATGACAGCCCTGCTCATACAAACTTACAATCTAACAATGAGGTGAGGGTGACAAAAAGTACAAATGCTTATTTACAATGACGATATAGTCAACTTGAGGGTATGGGGAAAAGGTAGTAGCAGCATAAGTGGCCACCACCCATTATTTGTGATGCATTTGAGACTGATGGAGTGAATAGGCTATGTCTAGATGACTTTGACAAGGGATCATGATAGGCTCCCTAAAAAGAGATGTGTTTTGAGGGATCGCCTGAAACTATGTAAGTTGTGGATAGACCTAATTTCTTGGGGTAGAGCATTCCAGCGAATTGGTGCAGCTCGGGAGAAGTCTTAGAGCCAGGAGTGGGAGGTTCGGATTAATGCAGAAGTGAGTCTAAAGTCACTTCCAGAGCAAAGAGAATGGGTGGGGTTATATACAGAGATGAGGGTAGAGAGGTAGGGTGGTGATGTGTGGTGCCCCACATGGTCAGGCGTCACAGTGGGGTATTGCACTCGTAAAAGTAGTGTAATTTTCTCCAGCTGCAAGTGGATACTAGGCTGGTGGGTGGGACCCATTTCTGCACTCCCACACTAGACTAGTGGTTTGAGGTTACCTGGGAGGGATCTAGCACCTCTTGGGAGAGAGAGAGTTGGAGTTGAGGAGGAGTGTGGAGCGAGGCGGAAGGTCTAACAGGACAGCTCCAGGCTGATCCTGAGGAAAGATGAAAGTGGATCCTGAGAGAGGGTGCCGGACGCGTGAGTATGGGCCCGAGAGAGAAAGGGGAAACCCCGGCGTGGAGCGAACATACTCCAGGGAATTCCCCAGTCCACAACGGGAACACCGGAGCCGAGGAAACGGCCAGAGTCCACCTCTGAAGTCGTCAACTGGCTGCTGCGGTCTGTTCACCGGCTGCGGCACCCTGCCAGATGGAGCGGTCTGCCTGCTTCCTCACTTCGAGGGAGGGGAGCCCCAAGACTACCTTCAAGGAGTAATTGGGCATAGAGTCATCCTAGGTGGGGAAGAAAGGACACGGGTTTGTCAACTAAGGATAACCACAGGTACCACCATACCACCTGGCATCCGATTGCAGCCACTGGTAGAGTTACTTGTTTCTTTAACAACTGTTGCTGAACTGTGGACTTGTATGCTGATGACTGTTTACAGTAAAGTACCCGGAAGAGTGACTTTGCCTCTGTGTCTTTGTGCTGTAGAATTCAACCTGTTTGCTTACAGAAATGCTGCCCCGGAGGACCAGCTCCACCTGTAGGGAGCTTTGCCATTCTAGCCGCGATACCATCGCCCTCCGGAGGACTGAGGCGGCGCTGGTGATCCCTCACCAGGTACTACAGGTGGAGTCACGAGACAACAAACTCTTTCCCTTGTATATAATCCCTCATTGAAGTGTCACCCAGGCCACGGGCTCGGGCACCCGTGACATCCCCGTGAACCCCTCTGAGCCTGATACCCGTACCCCCCGGGCCTGGGGCTCGACATAATTTCTGGCGCTCACGAACAGGATCTCGTGCCCGGTGTTACTAGGTACTGTGTGCCTTGGACTTTTGAACTGCATTGAAAAGAAGTTTTCCGCATTTGCTTGGCGCCAAAAATGGGTTCCTGCCATCACTGCAGGAGGACCCAAGATGGCGCCGTAGCCATGTATTAGGCACCATGTGTAGGCCCGGGGGTGTGCCTCAGCCCCTAGAAGAAGGAGGGCCAAGACATAGGCGCGAAAAAGTGTGGCCGTCCCAATTGCCATCAATCAGGGGGCGGCCCACAGGAAGTGCTCCGGGAGTGGCTTCGGATAAAGATACAAACCGGAAGAGAAGGACAGAACGAGGTAGGATCCTTTATACCCAGCAGTATGGCGGCACCCCGTTGGAGAGATAAAGTGCGCAAGGTCGAAGAACAGGCCAGAGCCGCACAAGGAGACCCGGCAGCAGCGTCCCTCTTAACACTAGAGGGGGATGCCGACTACTGGAGAGACAATTTTGGACGGCTCCGCCAGAACATGGAGGAAGCCTTGGAGTGGGTGTGCCGGCGGTGGAGCGTGGAGAGGGCCTGTGAACTGATGACTATGAGAGAAGGCCGAGAAGCGCGAGAGCCAGTGGTAGTAGTACAAGCAGTCGTGGAATACCGAGCCTCCTTACCACCCGTCCAGACCCGGGACGCAGGGACCCAGACTGGAGCCCCTGTAGAACAACCATCCCGTACCCGCAGATATCTCCAGCTAGAGCCAGCGCGGCCATCCCCAGCAGAATCAGATGTGATCGTAGAAGCTGAGGAAGGGGAAGACGAGACAGACTCAGAGGAACACGAGAACGTTGAAGGAGCTTCAGGAGGAAGTACCCCAGAGGCTGCATGGTGGTCCGCATGGCAGAGGCAGGGTACCCCCATCATTGTGAGCACAGCAGAGACCAGAGCGTCGCCCAGAGTCCCAACCGGCAACTCACCACCAAGAGAATACCAGTCATCCCTGAATCAGCGAGATCAACTAGCAAGACAGAAAAGGAGAGAGGAATGGTTCCAGAAAGAACAGGCTACCCCGCGACTTCGAGATGAAGCAAGAGCACAGCCCCCGCTTCCAGTGGAGTTACGCCACCAAGGAACTGTGGTTTCTTCCTACCAAGAAAAAGGATGGGATTCAGACGTGAACCTGTACTACAAGAGGACATCTTTTTTGCCAGACGAGACATTGAATCGTACCTGCGGCGTGGACACCCGGATCGTGACTTGTACCGAGGTGAGCAGGTTTCATTTGAAAGGCATCCAGGACCCTCATGCTGGTTTGCAATCCGCATAGCACGCCAACAATAGACTCCTATTGCAGAGACTATGACTATAAATAGCCCCTTTTTGTTTCCAACTTTATTCCCCTGCATTATGAAGAGTCAGAGTGTAGAGTGTAGTCAGACTCCTGTGTAGAACTTGTATTTACCCTACAAGTTGATGATGTGTGATATGTATATAGCGGTCCGGCGGTGATAGCTTACACTGGACTGTGCTGGACAATGTGTTACCGCCGGACCCGCACTGTTAGTATAGGTCCCCGTTGGGCCGAGTTGGACTCAAAAGTTTATTATGTTTTATGCATATAGTAACAACCGGAGAGTAATATCTTGGCCAGTGGGTGACCCGAGGACCGTGGGGTCTATAGTAACTGCTGCAAAGTGTGTGAAACGTTATAAGAAAATGTGCCTCCTAGAAATAGGAAGAAACTGAAGTATGCTTAAATGTATATAGTTTACCTGTTGATGTTGTTACTGAAAATAAAAAAAATGCTCTTCACTCCCCGGTTTAACAGGTGCATATACTCGAGGACGAGTATGTTTCATCAGGGGGGGTATGTGGCGCCCCACATGGTCAGGCATCACAGTGGGGTATTGCACTAGTAAAAGTGGTGTAATTTTCCCCAGCTGCAAGTGGATACTAGGCTGGTGGGTGGGACCCATTTCTGCACTCCCACACTAGACTAGTGGTGGGAGGTTACCTGGGAGGGTTCTAGCACCTCTTGGGAGAGCGAGAGTTGGAGTCGAGGAGGAGTGTGGAGTGAGGCGGAAGGTTTAACAGCTCCAGGCTGATCTTGAGGAAAGATGAAAGGGGATCCTGAGGGGATCCTGAGAGAGGGTGCCTGACGCGTGAGTCTGGGCCCAAGAGAGAAAGGGGGAACCCCAGCGTGGAGCGAACATACTCCAGGGAATTCCCCAGTCCACAACGGGAACGCCGGTCCCGAGGAAACGACCAGAGTCCACCTCTGAAGTAATTGGGTATAGACTCATCCTAGGCTGGGAAGAAAGGATACGGGTTCATCAACTAAGGCATACCACGGGTACCACTATACCACCTGGCATCCACTTGCAGCCACCCGTAGAGTCACCTGTTTCTTTAACAACTGTTGATGAACTGTGGACTTGTATGCTGATGACTGTTTACAGTAAAGTTCCCGGGAGAGTGACTTTGCCTCCGTGTCTTTGTGCTGCAGAATTCAACCTGTTTGCTTACTGAAACGCTGCCCTAGAAGACCAGCTCCACCTGTAGGGAGCTTTGCCATTCTTGCCGCGATACCATCGCCTTCCGGAGGACTGTGGCAGTGCTGGTGATCCCTCACCAGGTACTACAGGTGGCGTCACGTGACAATAACTCTTATCTCCTGTACATAACCCCTTACTGAGATGTCACCCAGGCCACGGGCTCAGGCGCTGCCACCCCTGACATCCCCGTGAAGACCCCATCGAGCCTGATATTCGAGTACCTCAGGGTCTGGGGCTCGACAGATGCACTGTGAAGAGCATTGTGGGTGAGAACAAGCAGTTTTAATTGGATCTTCTAGTGTATAGGCAGCCAGTGTAATGACTGGCATAGAGTGGAAGTGTCGGAGTAATGGTTAGCTAGATAGGTGATCCTGGCTGCTGCATTAAGGATGGACTGTAGAGAGATGAGTCTAGTGCAGGGGAGGCCAATTAGAAGAGAATTACAATAGTCAAGGCGGGAGTGAAACAGGGCCACAGCGAGGGTTTTTGTGGTTTCCAAGGTGAGAAAGGGGTGAATTCTAGAGATGTTCTTCAGGTGCAAGTGGCAAGAGCGGGTGAGAGATTTTATAGATCTTTCCTTCACCCCATATATACAAAGACAATCCGTATTTTGCCACGAGATTCCAGTATCCAAAAATTCATGGATCTTCGAGAGCTATTTCAAATGCCTAATTTTTTTTATTTTTGAGGCAGGTGGTACTAACTCTGATCATTGTGATTGTAATAATCATGATTTTGCAGCTTACATTAAATTCTAGTTATGTGTTCTTATAGGATTGATCGTAATCATTCATGATGGTTTTCTATATGTCATTAATAAATATTAGCCGTAATTTAAACTAATAATAATTAAAATTTAGGTTCCTAAGATTACATTTCATCTGGAAAAAAAAACGCTCAACCTTCCGGACACCAAGTCCTACAGCTATGTGGATAATGATTGCAGTAGTATCTGGGGTTGGAGTGAGCGCCGCCGAGCCAAGGTCGCGAGCGGATGATTAAATATTGTCACGTAGCACATCCCTGTATAATGTGTAGGTTCTAAACAAATAAAGGATAATTAATGGGCGCTTGCTGCGGTTTCCAGGCGTATAAGGACATATGTGCCTATGTACATAGATCACCCGGGTAGAGAGGCTGCAGAGTTGGTTAGATTTAATAGGAGATGACAGGAGTATAAATTGAACCCTGACAGTAGTTTCATGTCTTCTCGACAGAATTGAACCGGTCTTTGATCAGAAGAGGATGAGAATGGAGGTTGATACATACTTTAGACGCGTTCTTCCCTTTAACCTCGATTATATTCCAGCCTGTTCTACTTCCTATTTCTCCATTAAAACTATAATTTCTTTTTTTTTTATATCCCCCTCATCCTTTAGTACATTGGAGGGTCTGATGGATGGAGACGTCTGTGTTTCCATGGTAACCGCTGCCCTGTCTTCTTGGATGGATGGAATCCTTCTACATTAAGGTTTGGGTTACGGAATATTTTTCAATCACCTATGTCTTTTAGGGACACATAGTCCTGTGTTGGATTATTACTGTTTTGTTTTTTTTTCCTGTTATTACAGTTTGTTCACAGTGAACCCAACAGAATGGACAGCGATCGTCGGACCCCTAGACCCCTCATCACATTAGATTTATTTAGGGGATATTATTTTTTGCACTTTTATGAATGTATACAAACCTTCTTTTACTTGGAAACAAAAGATCAAAATTCCATATCGTATTAATATTAAAATAAAAGTAGTCAATGAAATAAAGACTCTGAAGGCCCAGTTACACACACAGATAATTGTGCAGATATTGTCCGCAGATCTCTGGTTGCAGTAAAATCATGGACACATTGTTACATTTGTACATGGCCACAAATTAATAATAATAATAATAATAATAATAAATCATTATTTATATAGCGCCAACATATTCCGCAGCGCTTTACAATACAGTGGTTAGAGTACAGAAAATATAATACAGTAATTAATTACAGTAGAGAACAAATACAGTACAATAATTGGATACAAAACAATAGGCATAGAATCAATGTAAAAAAGAAAATACAATAAATAAAGCAAGACATGAAGGTGACCATGCTCAATAGAGCTTACAATCTACAACGGGATAGGGTTTGCACAAGGTACAGGGGCTTATTGCACTCATGGTCCAGGCATCTTGAGGAAATGGGGCATAGAACTAAGCTTACATGGATGGTCATTATACAGTCTGTGTAGACCTTTTTGGTTTGGTGGAGTTTGTAGAAGAGTAATGTCCAGAGGGATAGCCCATTCACTATCTACAGTGCAAAGGACTTCTATTAGGGAGTATGATAGGCCGCCTTAAAAAGAGGTGTTTTTAGGGATCGTCTGAAGTCATGCAAGTTGTGGATAGTCCTGATTTCTTGGGGTAGAGCATTCCAGAGGATTGGTGCAGCTCTGGAGAAATCTTGGAGCCGGGAGTGGGAGGATCGGATTAGTGGAACAATGTGTCCATGATTTCACTGCAACCAGAGATCTACGAACAATCTCTGCACAGATATCTGTGTGTTTGACTGGGCTTTAAGTGTTTCCATCCCCAGAGCAGTCAAGGTGAAAAAAAGGAAAAGATACCATAGAATGTTCATATATTCTGAGAATAGTGCATGGATCTTTGAGGACAAGGTCCACAAAAAAGCCAGGAAAAAAGGTTTGTGCGATCCAGCACCAAAATGGATAAACTACTGCCAACTATATTAGAACGCTTTTAGAAATTATATGGAGTTAAAAAAGCCAACGGAGGTCCATGACGTACAACACCTTATGGGTGTCAGACACTGACCTCCTTACTCATCGTAAAGTTGGAATTTAATCATTTTGGAGCTGGATAACACAAACTTTTCTTTTTTTCATACACTTTAGGTGAATATTGGGTGAGTGCTCATTCGGGTGGCGGCTATCTCCTTGTACACATGCATGCATTGTGTGACTGAGGGTGCATATATTCTGGAGCAGGGTTCCCCAACTCCAGACCTCGAGGGCAGCCAACAGTGCATGTTTTCAGGATCTCCTTAGTATTGCACAGGGGTTGGAATCATTACCTAAGCATTTGATCACATTAACATCTGTGCAATACCAAGGAAATCCTGCAATCCTGCACTGTTGGCGGCCCTCGAGGCCTGGAGTTGGGGACCTCTGTTCTGGAGTATGCTGGTGTTGGACATCTATTTCGGTAGTCTGTCAATCCTAGGGGAGAGAAGGATGGGACATGCTGTATTTCATCCCCTCCCAGCGATTGTTTGACCATCTCATGTGTGATCGGACTGTCTCTACTCTCACCCCTCGACAGCAGATGTCTAAGACAAAAAGAAAGATCAGCTGTTGAATTTTAATGTTCAATTCTTTGTTTTTACAGACGTTAAGCTACGACTATAGATGCCTGATCATGGATAATTCTTCTCCCCCTGATAACACATGAACGCTCGGCTAAGCATGCTCATGTATTGTGGAAGTTTGGAGGAATACTTGTTCCGCAGAAAGCGATCTAAGCTAAATGGCTAATCTATATACTTAGATTGGCTGTAGCAGAAATAAAGTCATTGTGAAAATTAAGAAGGCATTTAGTTTCTTTAGAAGTAAAACTCTTACTATCGATTCATTCTCATCTGGATTATTGCAGCTCTCTATTAATGTCATCATTTTACTAAACTCTCTCCTCTTCAAACCATCCTGAAGGCAGCAGCCAGGATCATATTCCTCTCCAACTGCTACACCAATTTCTCTATCCTGTGCCAGTCATTGCATTGGTTACCTATCTGCTACTGAGTACAAAATAAATGTATCACTATCATCCACAAAGCCCGACACAGTTCTGCACCACCCTACATCTTCTCCCTCATGTCTATCATCCTACCCGTCCTCTCCACAGTTCTGCACCACCCTACACCTCCTCCCTCATCTCTATCACCCTACCGTCCTCTCCACAGTTCTGCACCACCCTACATTTCCTCCCTCATCTCGATCACCCTACCGTCCTCTCCACAATTTTGCACTGCCCTACATCTTCCTTATCTTTGTCTATCACCCTACCTATGCCTGCTGTTCTGCGAATGACCTAGAACTCAGCATATAAGGACGAAGTGTCGTACGATCCGCGCTGCTACCAAAAGAATACCAGGACAATGGATCGTCTGGTTGAAGTGGTTCTTTAATCCGACGCGTTTCGGAGCTATCTCCCAGCTACTTCCTCAGGGACCCGTGGATGTGTGGATCCAGCAGCAGCTACTGACTAAGCGTTCATACTGGTTGTGGGTTACACAACCAGATCAGGTGAGCAGGCCCTTGTCAACATACATATACCTCTATATAATATAGATAAGACCCTATTGCGCATTTGTCTCATTTCTATAGAATGACCTAAAACTGACATCCTCAATAATCCTAACCTTCCACTCCCATCTCTTCGAGACTTCTCGCGAGCAGCACCAGTTATCTAGAATGCACTACCAAGAACAATTTGATTAATTGACAATACTCACAGTTTTAAGCTAGTCTTGCTTATCACCTCACTTATCTAACTATTCCCATTCTGCCATTTACAATTTTTTTTCCAAATCTGGTCCCTTGCATCATTTGTTTTCACCCTCAATGCACTTAATAGAACAATATGCATGTACTTGTACAGATCCTGGCTGGTGACCAGTTCATGCAGCATTATGGGAATCCCCTATTTATTATAGTGATGGCCGGACCATATATGACTAGCACTTTTTATCATTTACCTTTTGTGCCTCCCCTACTTCCTTGTAGATTTGAGTTGGGAGCAGGGCCCTTATCCTCATGGTATCTGGTGAATTGTGTTATTCTGTATTGTCTCATTGTCTGTACATGTCCCCCCTGAATTGTAAAGTGCTACGGAATATGATTGGCACTATATAAATAATGATTAGTATGATTATATTAGACATACAAGCTTTATGGGTAATGAATAAGCCAGGTTCATGTTAGCATTCATACTATGGACATGAAAACAGTCCCCATGGTTTGACTTTACCCCTGTTAGTTTTAGTGACAAGTGCAGGAGGCAGACACTGCCCTGGGGTCTTCTCATTTGAGTGGGTGGCACATGTGCAGTAAAGCTGATGACATTGCAGGTGCCAGACTGATTATCGTAGTGCAATGAGGGCATCTGCATTAAATCTTAGGTGGTGACCTGTCCATCAGAGGTGGGCTGGGAAACGTGAGAGAGGCATGAGAGCTGAAGTGCAGTGCCCGCCCCCTGCACTTCCTAATACGTCAACACGGGAATAAACGTCTACATAAAAGATCTGGATTTGATGAGGATTAAAAACTATACTCACATTAGAGTTGTAATATTCTGATAACAGATTTCTTTAAAGAGGACCTGTCACCAAAGCAGGCATGGTGATCTAATTACAGCACTGGATACAGCATGCAGACAAGGGGTCCTCCAGCCCTTGAACAGCCCTGTACCCCGAGATAATACACTTAGAAAACTTACGTGCTACAGCCACTAAGGAGGTGGCTAGGGGCAGGAGCCAAGGGCAGATTCACACCCCCTGCATGTGTAATCTGCCCACCGCTGCCAATCATTCTCTCCCTGTCTGCAGCATTTAAACAGAGTTTTTTTTCCTCTCCCGTGTAGCCCCGCCCCTCAGGGGGCGGGGATAACGGACTTTCTGGGAGAGAGAAAAAAAAACTCTGTTTAAATGCTGCATGACATGCTGTATCCAGTGCTGTAATTAGATCACCATGCCTGGTTTGATGACAGGTCCTCTTTAAGCAAACTCAAAGGTTATTTAGAATAAGAAAACCATGTATGATCTCTTTTTTTTTTTCAAAAAAACGTCAGCACGACTGTCCAGGAATACATGGAATACTGTTAGTTTGCAAAGTGCCGTCATCACACAACTCACTTGGCATATTTTTTTTCTAATTATATTTTTTTCCTGACACAAAAGGAATACATAAATTCATAGATAGCACACTCTTGGCATTCTCTTGATAAGCTTCAAGAAGTAGTCACCGGAAATGGTTTTCACTTCACAGGTGTGCCCTGTCAGGTTTAATAAGTGGGATTTCTTGCCTTACAAATGGGGTTGGGACCATCAGTTGTGTTGTGCAGAAGTCTGGTGTATACACAGCTGATAGTCCTACTGAAAAGACTGTTAGAATTTGTATTATGGCAAGAAAAAAGCAGCTAAATAAAGAAAAATGAGTGGCCATCATTACTTTAAGAGATGAAGAAGAGTCAGTCAGAAAAATTGGGAAAAGTTTGAAAGTGTCCCCAAGTGCAGTTGCAAAAACCATCAAGTGCTACAAAGAAACTGGCTCAAATGAGGACCGCCCCAGGAAAGGAAGACCAAGAGTCACCTCTGCTGCAGAGGATAAGTTAATCCGAGTCACCAGCCTCAGAAATCGCAGGTTAACAGCAGCTCAGATTAGAGACAAGGTCAATGCCACACAGAGTTGAAGCAGCAGACACATCTCTACAACAACTGTTAAGAGGAGACTTTGTGCAGCAGGCCGTCATGGTAAAATAGCTGCTAGGAAACCACTGCTAAGGACAGGCAACAAGCAGAAGAGACTTGTTTGGGCTAAAGAACACAAGGAATGGACATTAGACCAGTGGAAATCTGTGCTTTCGTCTGAGGAGTCCAAATTTGAGATCTTTGGTTCCAACCACTGTGTCTTTGTGGAATGCAGAAAAGGTGAACGGATGGACTCTACATTCCTGGTTCCCACCGTGAAGCATGGAGGAGGAGGTGTGATGGTGTGGGGGTGCCTTGCTGGTGACACTGTTGGGGATTTATTAAAAACTGAAGGCATACTGAACCAGCATGGCTACCACAGCATATTGCAGCGGCATGCTATTCCATCCGGTTAGCTTTTAGTTGGACCACAATTTATTTTTCAACAGGACAATAACCCCAAACACACCTCCAGGCTGTGTAAGTGAAGGCAAAAGGACCAACAAGTGCTAAGCATCTCTGGGAACTCCTTCAAGACTGTTGGAAGACCATTTCCGGTGACTACCTCTTGAAACTCATCAAGAGAATGCCAAGAGTGTGCAAAGCAGTAATCAAAGCAAAAGGTGGCTACTTTGAAGAACCTAGAATATAAGACATATTTTCAGTAGTTTCACACTTTTTTGTTAAGTATATAATTCCACATGTGTTAATTCATAGTTTTGATGCCTTCAATGTGAATCTACAATTTTCATAAAATTCTTTGAATGAGAAGGTGTGTCCAAACTCTTGGTCTGTATTGTGTATATATATATATATATATACACACACACACACACACACACACACACATTTCCAGTATGTCCCCATGACAGTACCATAGGAGGAGGAATAATCCCATATCCTCTGTAGGGACAGGAAGTACAAGAGGTTAAAAGCCAACCCACCCCCAACCTCCTCAGTGATTTTTCATGAACCACATTGGCTGGGTACTACACAATTTTATTCTAGACTACTTAGACATATGTTACTTCACATACAGTAGCAATATAGGGAGGGAAATCAGGGTGCTGTCTTTGTGGACTGGCTGAAGAAACGCTGTAGCACAGAATCAACTAGCAACGCCTGGGGGGCTCGAGGGGGGGGGGGGGGAACGGCGGCTCTCTCCTTCCTGCTGTCAAGTGGGTCCTGGACTGACACTCCCTGCCGGGAGTCCCTCAGCCCTCCAGTGGGCAGGAGCCTCCGGGTGCCGCTTCATCACTGGGGCTCTCTGCATCCTGTTCCATCCGGACCCGGATTCTTCCAGCTTCGGGGACCGCTCACCATCAAACCGGAACTTCGGGTGATGCACTTCTAGTACGCGGGAAATTCAAGTGCGGACCAGCAGTGAACGCCAGAGGAACAGGAGAACATAGCAGGACAACCAGGTATACTATAAAAGGGGGGCTGGGGAGCACCACTGACAAGCTAGCAGCTGTAGCACCCCTGTCAGTATCATTATGGCAGATGTGTTCCACCCTGATATCCTCCCTGGATCGTCCCACAGCCAAGTAAGGCCCTCCATATATCTTTGTAGGATGTCTCTCTGCAGTTACCACCTCTTTTTGAAAAGAAGAAGGACACGGGGAAAAAGACCTCCGTGAAATCCAAGAGATGCCTGGATTGTGACGTCAAACTACCCGACTCCTATGCTAAGTGTCTATGTGCTGAATGTAGAGCCTCCATGCTAAAGGAGGAGCACAGAGCCTTGTTAAGTGACATACGTAGTATGATTAAAGAAAAAGTTCAGACTTCTATTACATCTCTGCATCCCCCTGGTTCAGAGGTCCAGGAACCCCGGGGATCCAAAAGACCCATAGAAGATATAGCGCCATCTTCTCAGGGTGAGATCGAACCATCAGGCGACTCTGACAACAACGAGGCCCTTAGCCCTCCTCTTGGCAGGGACCGTAAGAGATATATATATGTTCCACTCAGATGGTATGGAGATTCTTCTGCGAGCAGTTCAAAACACGATGCAAGTAGAGAGACAGAGAAGATCAGAAACATTCAAGATGTTGGAGGACTTAGAAACACAGAGATCCATGATTTTCCCTGTTAATGCCCATGTGAAATACATGATCCTGGAGGAATGGGAGGATGCGGAGAAGAGGCTCACTATTCCACGAGACTTCTGCGCACAACTATTATTTGATTCAGAAGATACCAATGGTTGGGACATGATTCCTAAAGGCCCTGTTACACAGCACGACATTGTTAACGATGTCGCTGATATGTCACGGGTGTGGAGTCGTTCCAGCGTGTCCCACCGAGATTCAACAACGGTAAGTTGTCACGGTAATTGCAGGTTTGAGAACATGTTCTCAAACCTCACGATCAACGGTCTGCCAACCTGCTATATCTTGTGTGTGACACAGCGATAACGATGTCGTTTAAGACTTCGCCTATTCAGAGCAATGAGCAGGGACTGGTCGCAAGGTTTGCGAACGATACCTGCTCACAACATCGTTGGTGAGATGTCCACGATATCTAGATGTGTGACATCTCACCAATGATGTCAAAACGATGTCTGCAACGACTGCGCGCCCTTGAGATCGTTGCGGACATCGTTCCAACGTCATGCTGTGTAACGGTACCTTAAGATGGACATCCCATGGCCAAGGTGGTTAAGAAAACCTCTATCCCCTTTGAGGATTTATCAGGACTTAAAGATCCTATGGATAGGAAGGCGGATGGACTTTTGAAGAAAGCCTGGGAGGTTTCAGCAGCGATTATTTAGTCTAATGTCGTTGCTACATCAATCGCCAGATCCATGAAGATCTGGCTAGATGGGGGTGTGGCCGAGCAGCTCATGGCAGAAGCTGCTTAATTCAGGAGCTCCCGGATCCCAGAGCAATACAGAGACTTTACAGCATTTTCCAGTCGGAGTCTGACCTCTTTGAGTGGACCACCGAGTGCCTGAGACCTCCTAGCACGCATGGGGAAGGTAAAACCTGCACAAGCCCTGCTTCCTAAGAGGGTTTCTGACTTTTTCCAGCCTGGCCCCATGGCCTCTGGAGCTGCAGCTAATATGGCACCTCCCTCACCTCGTGCAACATGTGCTTCTCGCAGGGAGACACAAGCTCCAGCATCATCCCTGTCTCAGCCACAGCCTGATGCCCCTATAACTCATTCCCAGATGAGGGATATGTTTAATGAGTTCCGCTCCTCTATGCAAGAGGACATTAAGAAAATAGTGGCTGATCTGCGGAGTGATGTGTCGGATTTGGGATCTCGCACACACCACTTAGAACCTAAAATGACTGAACTAGTTCACTCGCACAACGCCCTCTTGAATGATCATGACCTGCTGCGGGATGCTATGAGCAAAACCCAGACTAAAAACTGCGATTTGGAAGATCGGCTACGTCGAAACAATGTCCGTCTCCGAGGCGTTGCAGAGGCGATCCCTAACTCTGATTTGCGATCCTTGCTACAGGACTTTCTGGCCGAAGTCCTCCCTGAACTGGACAGACGCGACCTCAAAATCGATCGCATCCATAGGGTTCCGAAGCCTCCGTCCGTGCAGAACTCCCCCGCGACGTTCTAGCGAGGATACACTTTTACGAGACCAAGGAGGACTTCCTACGAGAGTTGCGAAAGTCGCCCTCGCTTTCGGATCGTTTTGCCGACATAGCCGTCTTCCCGGACTTGTCTCCAGGAACTCTCGCTCTCAGACGGGCCTTTAAACCGTATACCTCCATACTGAGAGATAAGGAGATCCCGTACATCTGGGGTCACCCAACGAAGCTAATTGTTCGCAGAGACAACTCCTGTCATGTTTGCCTTCTTCCCCGTCACGCGGAACGTCTCCTGGCCGACTGGAAACTCCTCCCTGAGAAGACGCAACCAGATCGATCGCAGCCCTCGCGACGCTCCGACGACGCTGTGTCCCGAGGGAAAAGAATAGACGCTGAATGGGGCGTCGCTTGAGCGTTGGACTCTGCTGAGGTTTCCTCTTATGTTACAATTTGCTCTGGGATCTTATTCCTGGGCCTGCCTTTGATTTCCGAGTTTCTTCTTACTCCTGCTCCCTTCTCTACCCCCCTCGCTCACTGTTCTCGCCTTTCCTCCCTCTCATTCCCTCTCACTCTCATTTTCTTCTCCCCTCCTTCCCCTACTTCTGCATCGTTCCTGCTATCCTTTTTCCCTTTTTTCTCTTTCCCTATTACCTATATCGTTTCTGCGTCCCTTCGCACTCTCTCCTCCTACCTTGGAAATCCTGCCCCGTCAAGCGTGTTTTTCTCGCTCACGGTTCTCCCCCGACGGTGTGAGAACCCTCTCCGTTTTTGGAGTTCTTTTCTCCCTTTGAGCCCCTGTTTGGCACCACTCCCTTTGCTTCTGCCAGTATGGCTTCATTTATCTCTGTTGTATCCCCTATCCCTCTCCCCCTCCCTCAATCCCTCTCCCCCTCCACTACAGCATCCATTTGGTACTTTTAATTTTCCTAAGATCTGGCTAGATGAACTAGAGGGTTACCTATGGAATGGCACCCTGAGAGAATGCCTCCTTTTATCATTGCCCATATTAAAAATGGCAATAAATTTTATGGCTGACGCTTCAGCAGAATCGGTCAGGTTTGCTGCCAGAAATAATACGCTTTTCAACTCAGCCAGAAGAGCTGTTTGGTTAAAGACATGGTCTGGGGAAACGTCTTCAAAAAACAAGTGTTAGGTTAGGTCCCCTGGCACCACTCCCTAGCTCACTTCTTCTGGGTCTGCATCCTCTGCTCCTCTACCGTTCGGGCATCCGGCGTCCACACGTGCTGTGTCTCGGAGCCATCGCCGGGTCACCTTCCTGTCTGCTGACCACCAGGCTCACACATCAGCACACTACGATGGTCGGGGTCATGAATCTAATCAGTGGTGCACTAGGTGCGGCCGCGCTCCTTCCCTGTGAATCTAGGGGCCGGCATGGCTCAACTTGACACTCCCCTTGACCAATAGCTGTCCATGCTCCGGTATATCAGGCCACCTCCACTGCTGGGAGGTGCCTGATTATTGTGTTAGTATGCTTCTGCTTCTCTGACTGGTAGTCAGGCCCACCTTGTGCTCTCCTCTGGTAGAACCCTTTCTAAGTCCCCTGACCCCGGACTCTGATGCCTCCTTCCCTGTTTGGCCTTACCATAGTATAGGCTAACCCTACGAGGCGCCCCCCCCCCCCTGGTGCTAGCAGCTGTGGTATCTAGACCTCCTGGGCTTGCCCCTGACAATCCCTGTATAGGGGTTGGTTAAACTAGGACCAGCTCACCCAGGGGAGTTCGGTACCACAGCCCAGTGGGTCCACTCTAGGACGCCTTCCCCTGGAAGCGTGACAGAATAATCAGGCCATGAATCCCGTTGGTACCGCGTTCTCAGCGCAAAAGGAGCTGGCTTCTCTTCAAGAAAATCAGAACCGTATTATGGCTTTACTTCCATCCATGGATACCTGGTTAGCCTCCCTTCAGACTTCCGACCTAGCGTCCGCTGCTCAGCTGGCGAGCCTACAGTCATGGCCAAAAGTTTTGAGAATGATACAAATATTTTAACAAAGTCTACTGCTTCAGTTTTTCTAATGGCAATTTTCATATACTCCAGAATGTCAAAGAGTGATCAGCTTAACAGCAATTACTTGCAAAGTCAATATTTGCCTAGATAATGAACTTTAACCCCCAAAACACATTTCAACATCATTGCCGTCCTGCCTTAAAAGGAGCAGCTAACATCGTTTTAGTGATTGTTCCATTAACACAGGTATGGGTGTTGATGAGGACAGGGCTGGCGATCAGTCATGATTAAGTAAGAATGACACCACTGGACACTTTAAAAGGAGGCTGGTGCTTGGCATCATTGTTTCTCTTCAGTTAACCATGGTTATCTCTAAAGAAACATGTGCAGCCATCATTGCACTGCACAAAAATGGCCTAACAGGGAAGAGTATCGCAGCTAGAAAGATTGCACCTCAGTTAACAATCTATTGCATCTTCAAGAAGTTCAAGGAGAGAGCTTCCATTGTTGGCAAAAAGGCTCCAGAGCGCCCAAGAAAGACCAGCAAGCGCCAAGACCGTATCTTAAAACTGTTTCAGCTGCAGGACCGGTCTACCAGCAGTGCCGAGCTTGCTCAGGAATGGCAGCAGGCTGGTGTGAGTGCTTCTGCATGCACGGTGAGGCGGAGACTCTTTGAGCAAGGCCTGGTTTCAAGGAGGGCAGCAAAGAAGCCACTTCTCTCCAGAAAAAACATCAGGGACCGACTGATATTCTGTAAAAGGTACAGGGAGTGGACTGCTGAGGACTGGGGTAAAGTAATTTTCTCTGATGAATCCCCTTTTCGATTGTTTGGGACATCTGGAAAACAGCTTATTCGGAAAAGAAGAGGTGAGCGCTACCACCAGTCTTGTTTCATGCCAACTGTTAAGCATCCTGAAACCATTCATGTGTGGGGTTGCTTCTCAGCCAAGGGAATCGGCTCACTCACAGTCTTGCCTAAAAACACAGCCATGAATAAAGAATGGTACCAGAATGTCCTCCAAGAGCAACTTCTCCCAACCGTCCAAGAACAGTTTGGTGCCCAACAATGCCTTTTCCAGCATGATGGAGCACCTTGCCATAAAGCAAAGGTGATAACTAAATGGCTCAGGGAACAAAACATAGATATTTTGGGTCCATGGCCTGGAAACATCCCCAGATCTTAATCCCATTGAGAACTTCTGGTCAATCATCAAGAGACGGGTGGACAAACAAACACCAACAAATTCTGCCAAAATGCAAGCATTGATTTTGCAAGAATGGACTGCTATCAGTCAGGATTTGGTCCAGAAGTTGATTGAGAGCATGCCAGGGAGAATTGCAGAGGTCCTGAAGAAGAAGGGTCAACACTGCAAATATTGACTTGCTGCATTAACTCATTCTAACTGTCAATATAACCTTTTGGTACTCATAATATGATTGTAATTATATTTCTGTATGTGATATAAACATCAGACAAACACAAATAAAAACCAGAGGGCAGCAGATCATGTGAAAATATAATTTTTGTGTCATTCTCAAAACTTTTGGCCATGACTGTACAACAGGAGCTGTCTGTGCAACGAGAAACGCAGTCCCGCATGCTGTCTCATATGTCTTCGGTGGACGATCGTCTGGTCTCCCTGCAGTCTGCAACTATGGCCTTGGCTCAAGCTGCAGCCCATGACCGGTCTCCGGAAGGCGCCCCAAATCCTCCGCCTCGCCTTGGAAAATCGCCTAGATACAGCAGTGACCTTAAGATGTGCTGTGGCTTCCTCAACCAGTGTCGTCTACACTTTGAACTGCTGCCACAGCAGTACCCCACCGATCGGGCCAGGGTGGACTTTCTGGTGTACCACCTAGAGGGCGAGGCCCTGGCATGGGTTAACCCTCTATGGGAGCGTGATGACCCTGTGGTCTCTCATTTGTCGACCTTTCTGGAGACGTTCCGTAAGGTCTTCGTTGAACCTAGCTGGGTCGCATTTAATACAGAATCCCTCTTCAACCTCCGTCAAGGGACCCTCACTGTTGGGCAGTACGCCATATGCTTCCGCACCCTCTCCTCCGAGTGGAGATGGAATAACAAGGAACTGACTGGGGTCTTCTGGTGTGGCCTGTCCAGTAAAATAAAGGACGAACTTGCAGGTCGGAATATCACAGCAGAGCTGGAGGATATGATCTCGCTAGCCACTCACATCGATTTGCGTTTTCAGGAACGCTCCCGTGAATCTGTCAAGGAGAGGAGAGCCATCTGGCCGCTTCCCTCTGAATGCAGTTCACCCTGTCCACGGACCGTGATGTCTGCCGCTGCCCCTTTTTCTGAACTTATGCAGGTGGATCGGGTCAGGATGGTGGAACAATGCCGAGGGTAATGGCTGGCTCACGGCCTATGCCTGTACTGTGGGGACGTATCCCATCAGTGCCGGTATGGTCTTGAAAAAGCGGGAAACCTCCTCCGCCTAGGTCAAGTAAGGGAAGCCATCCTAGGCGAGAGCGATGCCTCTCAACCCCTCACTCTGCCCGTGCAGTTGATACATCCGCAGAGACGCTTCTCTGAGCTAGCCTACGTGGATTCCGGCGCAGCAGGAAACTTCATTCGGCAAGAAGCGGTGACTCTGCTTGGCATCCCCGTAATACCCCTGTTGATGCCTCGTGTCATTGCATTGGTGGATAGCAGACCGCTGCAGGAGGTCGTCACCGAGGTGACGGAAGAGGTGGAGATGCAGATCGGGCTTTACATTGTGAAAGAATTGCCTTCTACGTCCTGCCCGGTATCTCCCATGCCCTGCTCCTCGAGCTTCCCGGCTCCGGACTCACAAACATGCCCTGGACTGGCGCTCTGGGGACGTGCTGCGGTGGGGTCCTCTCTGCCAAGACAGATGACCATAGTCCATTCTGCCACCTGGTTTCCAGCAACCGGCTTCTGTTCTTCCTGGTTTACCGGCTGCCTATTGGCAGTACGAGGACGTCTTCAACAAGACAGAGGCAGAAGTCCTCCCGCCTCATCGGCCGTATGATTGCCCTATAGACCAGGTTCCTAGTGCTGTACCACCCAGGGGACAAATCTACTCATTGTCCCCAGCCGAGTCACAAGCCATGTCTGAGTATAGCACGGACAATTTGCTAGGGGCTTCATTCGAAAGTCCACGTTCCCTGCTGGCGCAGGGTTTTTCTTTGTGAAGAAGGAGGGCACCCTTCGACCCTGTATAGATTACAGGGGTTTGAATGCCATCACCGTCAAGAACAAATACCCACTGTCGCTGATTCCAGAGCTCGCATGTTCATGAAATTAGACCTCTGAGGAGCCTATAACCTGGTTCGCATACTTGCCGGGGATGAATGGAAGACGGCTATCAACACCAGGGATGGCCATTATGAGTATTTGGTCATGCCATACGGGTTGTGTAACGCCCCGGCAGTGTTCCAAGAGTTTGTCAATGACATCTTCCGCGACCTGTTGTACACGTGTGTAGTGGTGTATTTGGATGACATCCTCATCTTCTCCCCGGATTTATCCTCTCATAGATGGCACATACGGCAGGTCCTCCTGTGACTGAGGAGGAATCGGTTGTACGCCAAGATGGAGAAATGCGTCTTTGAGCAGACCTCTTTGCCCTTTCTCGGGTACATCATCTTGGATTCCGGACTACGGATGGACCCTGAGAAGCTCTCTGCCGTTCTGAAGTGACAAACGTCCTGTGGGGACTAAGGCTATCCAGCGGTTTCTTGGCTTTGCAAATTATTATGAGCAATTCATTCCCCATTTCTCTTCCTTGATCAAACCCATCACGGCTCTCATCTGTAAGGGAGAAAAGTCGCGCTACTGGACCCCGGAGGCCGAAGAAGCCTTCTCCACCTTAAAGCACTCCTTCTCCAAGGCTCCTACCTTGCACCGACCAGAGGTAAACAGACAGTTCATTGTAGAGGTAGACACCTCTTCCATAGGAGCAGGGGCTGTTCTCTCCCAGAAATCCTCTTCGGGTCAGTTAGTCACCTGCAGGTTTTTCTCCAAAACATTTACCACATCGGAGCGCAACTATTCTATCAGGATCGTGAATTGCTGGCCATCAAATTGGCATTAGAGGAGTGGCGACACCTCCTCGAGGGTGCCACTCATCTATTCATTATCTTCACCGTCCATAAGAACCTGGCTTATCTCCGGTCTGCCCAGAGGCTCAACCCCCGGCAGTTCCGGTGGTCCCTGTTCTTTGCCAGTTTCAATTTTGAACTGCACTTCCGGCCTGGCAGCAAAAATGTCAAGGCTGATGCCCTGTCAAGGTCCTTCCAGCTGTCTGATGTGGAGGAGTCCTTCCATATCATTGACACCACCAAGATAATCACTGTGGCTCCCTTACGTATAGCTGGGCTTCCGCTGTGTAAGACCTTCGTGGCACAATTTAAGAGGAAGACAGTCCTGTCATGTGGACACTCGTCGAAAATTGCCGGCCATGTTGGAGTTAAAAAGTTTCTCTCTTTAATCTCACGTCACTACTGGTGGCCTACCATCCATCAAGACGTCCACGATTTAGTTGCTTCATGTCCGTCTTGTGCTAGAAATAGTGTCCAGGAAGTTGATGGTTGGACGTCTACTGCCTCTCCCAGTTGCATCTGCTCCGTGGCAACACATAGCCATAAAATAGACAAGAGGTAGGGGAACAAGAGGCGCAATAGTGTCTTATCACTAAAGACCATCAAAATGTGGGTGGTAAAACAAGGTTCACTCACCTAGCCCAGTTATGTAAAATCCTTTGAACACATAGCCATGGATTTCATTACAGATCTTGCCTGCTAATCCGGCTGTACGGTCATATGGGTAGCTGTGGATCGCTTCTCTAAAATGGCCAGCTTCGTTTCTTTGCCCGGTCTACCATCCACTCCTGAGTTGGCCAAGATATTCATCGAACACATCTTCCGGCTCCACGGATTTCGTCATCATATTGTGTCCGATAGGGAAGTCCAGTTCACTCCCCAGTTCTTGAGGGAGCTGTGCAAGCATATGGACATCACGTTGGACTTCTTTGCCTATCATCCTCAGTCCAACGGGCAGGTGGAGCGCATTAACCAAGTCCTCACCACCTATCTTTGGCACTTTGCCAACACTCATTACGATAACTGGACCTGTCTCCTCCCTTGGGCGGAATTCGCTTACAACAATCACTCTAGTGAGTCATCAGCTAAATCTCCTTTTGTCATGGTATTCGGGCAACATCCTGCCTTGCCTCTCCTGATCTCCTCAGCATCCGATAACCCGGCGGCTTAAGCATTGTCCATGGACTTCTCCAACATTTGAAGAGAGACCAGAGAGGCTCTTACACAAGCCTCCAGCAGGATGAAGAGACATGCCGATAAGAGACATCTGGATTCGCCATCTTTCCTCCCAGGCGATAAAGTGTGGCTTTCTTCCAGATGTCAGCCTGAAGGTGCCATCCTACAAGTTAGGGCCGTGTTTATATGGTCCCTTCGAAGTCCTGGGATGCATCATCGACATTGCCTACAAGCTGAGACTGCCTGCCTCGCTTTGCATCCCTAACTCCTTTCATGTCTCGCTGTTGAAACCAGTGGTGCTTAATTGCTTTCATCCATCCTCCGACACTGTTCCACGGCCTCTCATCTCCGAGAATGTCTATGAGGTCAGGGACATCCTTGCCATGAAGAAAAGTAGAGGCAAAATCCTCTTTCTAATTGACTGGGTTGGCTTCGGTCCTGAGGAGAGATCCTGGAAGCCCCAGGAGAACATTGCTGCGCCACGCATTCTGGCGAGTTTCTTAGCACACCTTTGGAGGCAGGGTTGTGAGGGAGGGGGTATTGTTAGGTCCCATGGCACCGCTCCCCAGCTCACCTCTGGGTCTGCATCCTCTCCTCATCTACCGTTCCGGCATCCGACGTCCAGGAGTGCCGTGTCTCGGAGCCATCACCGGGTCACCTTCCAGTCTGCTGACCACTGGGCTCACACATCAGAACACTACAATGGTCAGAGTCATGAATCTAATCAGCAGTGCACTAGGTGCGGCCGCACTCCTCCCCTGTGAATTTAGGGGCTAGCACGGCTCAACCTGACACTCCCCTTGACCAATAGCTGCCCGTCCTCCGGTATATCAGGCCACCTCTACTGCTGGGAGGTGCCCGATTATTGTGTTAGTATGCTCCTGCTCATCTAACTGGTAGTCAGGCCCACCTTGTGCTCTCCTCTAGTAGAACCCGTTCCAGCTCCCCTGACCCCGGGTTCTGGTGCCTCCTTCCCTGTTTGGCCTTGCCGTAGTATAGGCTAACCCTATGAAACGCTCCCCTGGTACTAGCAGCTGTGGTATTTAGACCCCTGGGCTTGCCCATGACAATCCCTGTATAGGGGTTGGTTAAACTAGAACCTGTTAACCCAGGGGAGTTCGGTACTATGGCCCAGTAGGTCCACTCTAGGACGTCTTCCCCCGGAAGCATGACATCAAGCTGTGTTCCATTCCATTCTCGGGGCTGAGTGTTCAGACCCGTGTTAGATGACATACTAGAGAAAGCATCCGATAAAAAGAAGGGCTTTCATGAGGAAAAGAAAAAGGAGTAGCCTATTCGAAAACCTTTCCCCTTTTGTAAACAAACCACTCAGTAAAAAGGGGAGTCCACAAGCTGGAGTTATAATAAGGGGAACAAAGATAAAAAAAATACCAGCCCAGTAGTAGCTCCCATTCAAAAAGACAATGACTATGTCAGAGTAGGGGGAGGTTGACATTTTTTAAAGCCAGTTGGCAACAGGTGACTCAAAATCCGTGGATAATAACAACCATAGTGCAGAGTTACAGGATAGAGTTTTCTCAAACCCCCCTCAAAAATTCCAGCTAACAGAGGGTTCTCCTGCCTCACTCTCTCGTCTCTATTCGGACATGCAGAAACTCCGACAACAAAAGGTCATTATTCCAGTTCCAGACCTCGAACAACATCGGGGACATTGCTCCTCTCTGTTTTCCATCAAAAAACCTTCAGGGGAGTATAAATCTGAAACCCCTAAACCAATGGGTACGCTACAAAAAATTCTGAATGAAACAGTGAGATCAGCCATTCCTCTGATAGACACAGATGCGGTAATATGCACCCTAGACCTAAAGGATGCATATTACCACCTCCCAATACATTCCTTGAGTCAGCAATATCTGAGGTTTGCGCTACCATCAGGCAGTCAAATTCTACAATACCAGTTCTAGTGTCTTCGGCCTGTCCTCTGCTCCCGGAATCTGAGGGACGGGGCCAAACGGCAAGTTCTGAAAAAAAAAAAAAAACTCTGTTTAATTCTGTTGAAGAGGGAGAGAATGATTGGCAGTGGTGGGCAGATTAAACATGCAGGGGGTGTGCATCTGCCCTTCGGCTCCAGCCTCTGGCCACCTCCTTAATGGCTGCAGCATGTAAGTTTTCTAAGTGTATTATCTCAGGGTACAGGGCTGCTCAAGTGCTGGGGGACCCCTTGCCTGGATGCTGCAGACATGCGGCATCCAGTGCTGCAATTAGATCACCATGCCTGGTTTGTTGACAGGTCCTCTTTAAACCCAATTGAGCATTTCTGGAGAGACCTGAAAATGGCTCCACCAACAGTCACCATCCAACCTGACGGAACTGGAGAGGATCTGCAAGGAAAATGGCAGAGGATCCCCAAATCCAGGGGTGAAAAACTTGTTTCATCATTCCCAAGAATACTCATGGCTGTACTGGTGCAAAAGGTGCAAATACTCAATAATGAGCATATTGGGGTGCAGAGTGTACATTAAAGGGAACCAACCACCTCAGATCACCCTAATAAACAGTTAATACGTGTCCCTGCACCCTAAGGATACGTTTCCAGCACTGTTTTTGTGTAAAATCTTGCATTAGTATAACCGATATAAAGACTTTATAAAGTTACTAGCCTGAAGACTTCTGGGTGTATCCCTCCTTCTGTTATACTTCAGGGCTGTGCATTGCATGTCTGTGCTCCCCCTCCCTCCGTGCCTGCTGCCCTGCCCTGATGGGCGTGATCGTTATCTCCTTTTGCACAGAGGGAGGGGGAGCACAGCCATGCAATGCACAACCCTGAAGTATAACAGAAGGAGGGATACGTCCAGAAGTCTTCAGGCTAGTAACTTTATAAAGTCTTTATATCGGTTATACTAATGCAAGATTTTACACAAAAACAGTGCTGGAAACGTATCCTTAGGGTGCAGGGACATGTACTAACTGTGTATTAGGGTGATCTGAGGTGGTTGGTTCCCTTTAATAAGAAAAGAAATGAAGTTTTTTGAATTTACCAAATGACTGCAATGAAACAGAGTGAAAAATGTAAAGGGGTCTGAATACTTTCTATACCCACTGTACATATATATTATATATATGTATATGTATTGCAGTCAAAATAAATATATTTTATATATAATTTTTGCACTCAATATATTAACATTTCTTAGGAATATAATTTTTATTTTAGATGTATAAAACAATGGATGTGTATGCTAATATTATATTGTCGTTTCATTTTTTTTCAAATTAGAAATCTCATGGAGGAACCATGAAAATGTTTATGTCCCCTTTAAGCTATTATTTCCTAATATTGGTCTTTTTTTTTCTTAATTATGAGCCACAAATACAAATCATGAGGCACACTGTGATGAATTAACACAAGCACTTGATCAGTTGCCAAAGCCTTCAGACCTGAAGTACAATGACCATCTTTCTTTCACTGCCTCATCAAAGGAGATGACATCAAGGGCACCGAGGGGAGTGACTTGAGTCACTTATTAGTTTTCCTGAGATAAATGAAAACAGCTGAGACCAAGAAGAAACAATTATAAAGATTCAAAGGACATTACACTGGCATCATACTCCAGCTACTAAAAACTGAGGCTCCACTTTAATCCCTCACCTTTGGGCAGCAGTAAGTTCGGGTTAGGTACAGCAAATGGCTCAAGACATTTTGATTGTAATTGTCAAAGAATCCCGGGGGATGGCTGCATCATTAAAAAAAAATAATACAGTACATTTTCATGGTCACCAGTCGTATTTTCTTCCAAGTCAACCTACAGTGTAGTAGATGGTGTATATATAATGTACATTATTGTAAAATGTGATCCCCAAGATCAGTGATGATCAAACATATATGACTACGAGGACATTCAAGTTGTTGCAGGTGGAATAATGTACATTGTGTGTAGGAAGATAGATCGTGATGAGCGAGCATTAGCATGTACAGGTGCTCAGTAACAATCAGCTGGATGGTCAGACGGGTGCGACTCGAATACCGAATATAATGGAAGTCAAGGGGAAACTTGAACATTTTTCCTGAGAATCTTCCCATTGGCTTCCATTATACTTGGTACTTGAGTCGCGCCCGTCTGGGCGTGCAACTGCTCGTTAACAAGCATCGGCGCATGGTAGTGGCCGCTCATCACTAAAGATAGATCATGAAGGGAATCAAGTAGCATTATGACCTACGCTGCTGGACAGCAGATCCAAGGTTTTGTGTTATTAGGGTCCCGATATATTAAATCACCTTGTCGTGGTTATCGGGCTCACATACATTGGCCAAAACATAAGTTAAGTAGCTCTTTTTTTTCAAATGTTCCTATAGCAGTAATGCAATACAAAAATGTCCCTTGTCCTATTGTACCATATTTTAGCATTATAGAGTGACGCCGTATGTGTTTTTGTACTTATACTTTTTTTTTTAGCTAGGCACCTGTTCACACCTGTTAGAGGTGCTGGTCATTTTTTTAATATACTCAGTACTCAAGTGCGCTCGTCCAAGCATCTAATTGCTTGTCACAGAGTACCCGCCCATGGCAGTGCTCGCTCATCACTAAGGATCAATCCAGCCATATGGCCTGCACTGCTGGACGGCGTTCTAAAGTTTTGCATTATTGCAGGACCTAGTATAAAAAAAAAAAAGTCTGAAAGTCCAGTTTCAGGCGTTTTTTTTTCGCGGCCGCACCTGCCGCAAGTGCAAAACCGCACTTGCCGCACCTGCCGCAAGTCCCCCTATACTTACTATGGCGATTACCGCAACCGCGCCACAAGTGCAGCGGTTATGCGGCGGCTATGCGGCAATCGCGGCAGATGCGTTTTTTTCACCGCATCTGCCGCGATTTCAAATTACTGCTGATGTGAAAGGGCCCTTATAATAATAATAATTATAATCGAGATGTCCGTTTTTTAACAAAATCACCAATGCTAATCTATGGGTCCGAAAATCTCTGATGGTAAAAACTGAACCACTGATGAAAATGTGACTTTTTTTTCCATGCATATGAGAAAAATCACAATGAGTCCTAAAAGCATTTATACCGTCAGATAATTGGGAATGAGCGTTCCTAGGAACATCTAAAGGCTGCAATCTATAGGCGTGCCTACAGCTGGACGCCTCCTGTATATTACATTCATTTACTCTGTACTATAGGACATACACACAAGGGCTGTTGTAATGGGAAACGTCTGACATTAAATAAAAGTTTATATATAAACCTCCAACTCATTCATTGCTAAATAAATACTGTACTTGCTATTAACATTTACATTGCAATCCCTTGTCTTAACGCGTTCTTTGCAATGAAATATAATAGTTTTTCATCCTGGGGGGTTTCTTGGAAAACAACAGGTGAGGAATTAACCTGCACATTCCAAGAAGAAAAGTGGATATCTTAGGATAAAAGCACGAAAAATGAGTCAAGATGGATTAATACATACAGTCATGGCCAAAAGTGTTGGCACCCTTGAAATTGTTCCAGAAAATGAAGTATTACTCCCAGAAATTTATTGCAGTTACAAGTTTTGTTATACACAAGGCAAATAGGACATAAATTCACACAAAACCCTCAAAATGGGCCGGACAAAATTGTTGTCACTTTCAACTTAATATTTGGTTGCCCCCTGTGGAATCAACCCCTGCAATCAATCACTTCGTATTACCATCAGATCTCTCCAGCGCTTTGTTTCCTCCATTTCTGGGGCTTCTTGATGTTTGGGTTCATTGTCCTGCTGGAGACTTATGATCTAGGACGCCCCCAGCTTTCTGACACTGGGCGCTACATTGCCACCTACAGAATTCATGATGTCTTACACACAGTGAAGGTCCCCAGTGCCAAAGGCAGAAAATCAACCCAAAACCTCTGACCTCCCCATATGTCACTGTCGGTCATGTGCTCTTTTCTCTGACCTCCTTTGTGTGACTGTAGGTCCTGTGCTCTTTTCTATGACCTCCCCCATATGTGGCTGTAGGTCCTGTGCTCTTTTCTCTGACCTCCTTTATGTGACTGTAGGTCCCGTGTTCTTTTCTCTGACCTCCCCCATATGTGGCTGTAGGTTCTGTGCTCTTTTCTCTGATCTCCATCATATGTGACTCTAGGTCCTGTACACTTTTCTCTGACCTCCCCCATGTGACTGTAGGTCCTGTTCTCTTTTCTCTGACCTCCCCCATATGTGGCTGTAGGTCCTGTGCTCTTTTCTCTGAGCTCCCCCATATGTGACTGTAGGTTCTGTGTTCTTTTTTGACCTCCCCATATGTGACTGTAGATCCTGTGTTCTTTTCTCTGACCTCCCCCATGTGACTGTAGGTCCTGTTCTCTTTTCTCTGACCTCCCCCATATGTGGCTGTAGGTCTTATGTTCTTTTTTCTGAGCTCCCCCATATGTGACTGTAGGCCCTGTGGTCTTTTCTCTGACCTCCTCCATGTGACCGTAGGTCCTGTGCTCTTTCTCTGGCCTCCCCATATGTGGCTGTAGGACCTGTGGTCTTTTCTCTGACCCCCCCCCTTCCATATGTGGCTGTAGGTCCTGTGCTCTTTTTATTGTAGGCCTCATTCTGTTTTTGGTAAACAGTAGAATGATGCGCTTTACCGAAAAGCTCAATTCTTGTCTCATCTGCCCACAAGACGCTTTGTCAGAAGAATTTTGGTGTATGTACATTTTGCCTTTTTTGGTCTCTGTATGAGAAATTGGTTCTCCTGGGTCTCCTCCATAGAGTTTCATTTAATTAATATGTGGATGGATAGTTCACACTGCCACCTGCCCCTTGAGCCTGCAGCACAGCTTGAATTTCTTTGGAACTTGATTGGGGCTTATCCACAATCTGGACTATCCTGTTTTGCAACCTTTCATTAATATGTCTCTGCCGTTCATATCCAGGAAGATTAGCTACAGTGCAATGGGCTGTAAACTTTGATTATGTTGTGCACCATGGACCATCAAGATCACTGGAGATGGACTTGTAACATTGACCTTCTTGATATTTTTCAACAATGTTGGTTCTCCAGTCCTCGGACAGTTCTCTACCTTTCCTTCTATTCTCCATGCTTAGTGTGCACACAGACACACAATGCAAAAACTGAGGCAACTTCATCCCTTTTTATCTGTTTTTTGGTGTGATTTTCATATTACCCACACCCAGTGCTGGGACAAGGCATTTTGGTGCCCTAGGCAGGTAACGGCGCCCCCCCCCCCCCCCAACATATGTCTGGGAATAAAAATGTCAAGATACTTTGAAAGTAAATTTAATTTAACGGGGACCTATAAAAGGTTCGTCCAACCACACTGCAGAGACATACTCATAGGATGTTTACATTGTGAGCCCCAATGGGGACAGTGTTCATGATGTATGTAAAGTGCTGTGGAGTTCATAGTGTAATATAAATGCAAAAAGTATTATTCTTAATATTATGTCACAATACCAGGATCTGAGGATCTTCTATTTCAAGGTCAGGGACTCTCTGATGCCATGTTGCTGCTTGTCTCGCTGTTGTCCTCTTTTGACACTGCAGTGCGGTGGACAAGAGAGCATTAACTGGTTAATAACAAGAAGTATGGAGTGTGTACTGAGCCAGAAACCCTCCCCTTACCATGAAGTATGGAGTGTGTACTGACTGAGCCATAAACCTCCTCATACCAAGTCCAGCAGACATTGTAGGATTACTACCCGTATATACTCATGTATAAGCCGACCCGTGTATAAGCCGACCCCCTACTTTTGCCCCAAAACCTGGGAAAACCTATTGACTCGTGTATAAGCCGAGGGTGGACCCCAGCACAGGTATACAGCCCCCAGAAGTGTGGTATACAGCAGCCTCCCCAGTGGTATATACAGACCCCAGTGGTAATACAGCAGCCCCAGTGGTAATACAGCAGCCCCAGGGGTTATACAGCAGCCCCAGGGGTTATACAGCAGCCCCAGGGGTTATACAGCAGCCCCAGTGGTATATACAGGCCCCAGCAGTATATACAGCAGCCCCAGTGGTATATACAGGCCCCAGCAGTATATACAGCAGCCCCAGTGGTATATACAGTCCCCAGCAGTATATACAGCAGCCCCAGTGGAATATACAGGCCCCACCAGTATATACAGGCCCCAGCAGTATATACAGGCTCCAGCAGTATATACAGCAGCCCCAGTGGTATATACAGGCCCCACCAGTATATACAGCAGCCCCAGTGGTATATACAAGCCCCAGTGGTATATACAGGCCCCAGCAGTATATACAGCAGCCCCAGTGGTATATACAGCAGCCCCAGTGGTATATACAGGCCCCAGCAGTATATACAGCAGCCCCAGTGGTATATACAGGTCCCACCAGTATATACAGCAGCCCCAGTGGTATATACAGCAGCCCCAGTGGTATATACAGGCCCCAGCAATATATACAGCATCCCCAGTGTTATATACAGGCCCCAGCAGTATATACAGCATCCCCAGTGGTATATACAGGCCCCAGCAGTATATACAGCAGCCCCAGTGGTATATACAGGCCCCAGCAGTATATACAGCAGCCCCAGTGGTATATACAGACCTCAGCAGTATATACAGCAGCTCCAGTGGTATATACAGGCCCCAGCAGTATATACAGCAGCCCCAGCAGTATATACAGCAGCCCCAGCGGTATATACAGCAGCCCCAGTGGTATATACAGGCCCCAGCAGTATATACAGCAGCCCCAGTGGTATATACAGGCCCCACCAGTATATACAGCAGCCCCAGTGGTATATACAGGCCCCAGCAGTATATACAGCAGCCCCAGTGGTATATACAGGCCCCAGCAATATATACAGTAGCCCCAGTGGTATATACAGGCCCCAGCAGTATATACAGCAGCCCCAGTGGTATATACAGGCCCCAGCAGTATATACAGCAGCCCCAGTGGTATATACAGCAGCTCCAGTGGTATATACAGGCCCCACCAGTATATACAGCAGCCCCAGTGGTACATACAGGCCCCAGCAGTATATACCGCAGCCCCAGTGGTATATACAGGCCCCAGCAGTATATACAGGCTCCAGCAGTATATACAGCAGCCCCAGTGGTATATACAGGCCCCACCAGTATATACAGCAGCCCCAGTGGTATATACAAGCCCCAGTGGTATATACTGGCCCCAGCAGTATATACAGCAGCCCCAGTGGTATATACAGCAGCCCCAGTGGTATATACAGGCCCCACCAGTATATACAGCAGCCCCAGTGGTATATACAGGCCCCAGCAGTATATACAGCTGCCCCAGTGGTATATACAGGCCCCAGCAATATATACAGCAGCCCCAGTGGTATATACAGGCCCCAGCAGTATATACAGCAGCCCCAGTGGTATATACTGGCCCCATCAGTATATACAGCAGCCCCAGTGGTATATACAGGCCCCAGCAGTATATACAGCAGCCCCAGTTGTATATACAGGCCCCAGTGGTGGTATACACAGGCCCCAGTGGTGGTGTATACAGGGCCCAGTGGTGGTGTATACAGGGCCCAGTGGTGGTGTATACAGGGCCCAGTGGTGGTGGTGGTGGTATATACAGGGCCCAGTGGTGGAGGTGGTGTATACAGGGCCCAGTGGTGGTGTATACAGGGCCCAGTATGCGGACCTTGGGGTGCCTTTGCACACTCACCGGTCACCAAGGCCGCCATCACCGTGCGTCTGCTGTAAGTGCTGTAATGAGGAGGAGAGGAGGGGCGGGCAGAGCTGCGGGACAGGAAGTCGGAGTCCCGCCCTCCTTCCTCTCTGGCCGGCGCGCAGCGGCCGCCGGCGGCCAGCACGGGGCCCCCCAGGGGGCGGGCAACGGGCCCCTCATGAGGGAAAAATGCGCCCTGCACAAGATGGCGCCCTAGGCGATCGCCTAGGGTCGCCTAGCTGTCGTCTCGGCCCTGCCCACACCTGTTACTTGCCACAGGTGACTGTGAACAAGCATCATATACTTGTAACAAAGTTGTTTACCAACAATTGTGTCTGGCCCATTTTTGGAGTTGGTGTGAAATTTTGTCCAATTAGCCTTTTTTTCTCTATTTTTGGGTTGTTTCAATACCCACGAAGGAAATAACAAAACAAACAAAAATGACAAAACATGTGTAATTGCAATAAATTTCTAAGAGAAATACTTGATTTTCTGGAACAATTTCAAGGGTGACAACACTTTTGGCCATTACTTCGTAAGAAGGGTATAATATTAATATTAAAGCTTTAAGGGATCGTCATGGGATCATATAGTTTGCAGAATAGCTTTCTCAGTGTTAATTTTATTAAACGTCATCCATAAGCTTCAGAAAAAATCCACAGTGAAAAATGACTGGTACAGATTTAGCAATTTCACAGCAAAATCTACAAGATTGGTGCAGATTTTAACACTGCAGATTATTCTGGTATGGGGGGGGGTGGCTGAACCCTGACGGTGAACTTGATATTGGATGGGGGGTGGATGTAATCTTATGGTGAACTCTTTATTGGATGGGGGTGTGAATTTACCCTGATGGTAAATTTGATATTGGGTGGGGGGTGAAGTGGATGTACCCTGATGGAGGACTCTAGGAGTGGAAGTAGCCTGATGGTGGACTCGATATTAGATGGGGGGCAGATCTACCCTGATGGTGGACTCGATATTGGATGGGGAGCTGGATGTACCCTGATGGTGGACTCGATATTGGATGGGGGGAGTTGATGTATCCTGATGGTGGACTCAATATTGGATGGGGGGGGGTTGATGTATCCTGATGCTGAACTCTGTATTGGATGGGGGCTGGATGTACCACCCTGATGGTGAACTCTGTATTGGTAGGAGGGTGGATGTACCCTGATGGTGAACTCGGTTTTGGATGGTGGGGTGGATGTACCCTGGTGTTGAACTCTATACTGAATTGGGGGGTGAATGTATCCCAACTGTGAACTTGATATTGGAGGGGAGTGGATGTACCCCAATGGTGAACCCTATATTGGATGGGGGGGATGTATGTATCCTGGTGGGAACTCAGTATAGGGTGGTGGGATGGATGTACCCCGATGGTGAACTCTGTATAGGATGGGGGGGTGGATGTATCCTGATGGTGAACTTGATATAAGGTGGGAGGGGGTGGATGTACCATGATAGTGAACTCGGTATAGGTTGGGGGTTGAATATACCCTGATGGTGAACTCTGTATAGGTTGGGGGTGCTTTCAACAGAGAAAATAATTGGCTAGCAGACCCTCTATCTATAAATGAGGTTATTTGTGAATCATCAAATAAAGAATGAACTCTAGTGGCAAGTGATTGTCTCCAGTGACCTTTAAATGTTGCTTTCTGTGGATGTTTTAGATTTATTATAGTTTCAGATTCTAAATCATTGGGACCCTTTTTGGATTTCCTATGCAGAAAGTGCAAATACTGGAAACATAAGTGCATGTCCAGATGTAACAAGAAGCAGCAATCCTGTACATTAGATGACGTCCAAATGCATTAATCTAAATATTAAAAACTAAAATAAATTTTTAAATTCAATTATTGATCAATCTTTGCAAAGTTATGAACATTTATAATAAACTCCAATAACTTATTATTTTGCCTTTTTTAATTCCCAAACTCTGTGCTGAAAGTGCTATTTCAGCTGCCTTGCTCATGCACTCAGAGCAGCCGTTTTAAGTTTTGAGGTCTTGCGAATATCCATACTCCTGTGTGAGGTTCTCTTCGCCCCTCCCCTATACTCAGACATGATTCATGACTACTCTCTCCAGCTGAACTGTGGGCTTTCAAAACTCCATAGCTTACCATCTACTACATCTTGTGTTGCCCTTTTGCTCATCAGTGTATTTCATAGACCTGCAGTTCAAACAACGTGTTCAGCAAGCATGAGAAAATAATAGAGTTTGATGCAAAGATTTGCAACTTTGCAAAGACTGATCAATAGTAAGATCATAAAAATGTAGTTATTCTTTAATTATTTTATGTAAAAAAAACCTGAGAAGTGTATATGTCATAAATCATTTAATTTGTAGTGGATAGGGGAATAGTTTTTTTTTCGTCCTGATCCATGCCAGCCATCTCTTGATGAATATAAGGTAAAAAAAAAAAATTATCCCCAGAAACATCATTTATGTTCATCATTCACCAGTATTCAGGATCCCTTTTTAGTCTATATGTCATCCATTTTTCTCATATGCAGAAAAAAACTGAAGGTTTCCCAAACTTCTACTTGTAAGGGTATGTGCACACGATCCGGAGGAGCTGCATGTTGGACGCAGCTCCTCCGGACCGAGTGAACCCGCGGGTGGCCGCAGGGAGACCACAGCAGCCCTGTACTAACCGTGTGCGGCGGGTGTGGGGCGGCTTCTCCCTGCAGTCACCCGATGGGAGCCGCTTCCGACTCCGCAGCATGAAATAAACATGCTGTGGGAGGAGCGGAATGCCGGCATCCCGCACTGCAGCTGTCAAAACGCTGCAGTCGGGTTAAGCATAGTGGGCATGGGATTTCTACAAATCCCATCCACTATGCTGATACTGTACTATGTGGCGTTTTGGACGCAGCAGCAAGACGCTGCATCCAAAACTCTGCGTATAATGATCATGAGTATGCAGCCTAACCAGTCATTGAAAACATGGATAATACCATCAGAGTACTTTTTTTTTTATCATTGACCCATTTAATGCAATAGTCTACTTTTGTGCACAAACCTAAACTGAATAGAACTTGCCTCCAGTTACTTATGTAGACCTTCAGCAAAAGACTTAAAGAGGACCTGTCACCCCCCTGCTGCATGGCAATCTAATTGCGGCACTGAATGCAGAATGTATGCTGCATTCAAGCAAGGGGTCCCCCATGTATCTTTGTGCTGTGTACCCCGAGATATAGGCTTAGGAAAACTCACGGTTAGAAGCCATTAGGGCAGTTCCTGGGACTGGAGTTAGCTCTATTCACGGGGGCCATTCTATCCCACTCTGCTTCTCTGTGCTGCTTCTGCTTTGCTGGCTCTGCCCTCCTCCTCTCTGTCAATCAGAGCGGATGCAAATCATTTGTCCTGACGTCAGCTCCAGATTCCTGCCATGCTGTCTGAACAAAGCATAAACAGCACAGTGGGAGACAGCACAGAGAGGCAGAGGGGGAGGGAATGGCCCCCGTGAATAGAGCTAACTCCAGCCACAGGGAATGCCTTCATGGCTTCTAACAGTGAGTTTTCCTAATGCTATATCTCGGGGTACACAGCACACAGACACATGGGGGACCCCTTCCCTGAATGCAGCAGACATGCTGCATTCAGTACTGCATTTAGATTGCCATGCAGCAGGGGGGTGACAGGTCCTCTTTAATTGAGACATAGATAAACAGTTGTGTGAATACAGCCTTACTGTACACATGTCAGCTATGAAGGAACCAGATGATGACAAGCCACCAGAGCGTTGTCATTTACTGCATTTTGGTAAGATTTTACAATGACATAAGCTCTATATTCAGTGGAGCACTAACTTGTCCGGATGCCTCTTACCTTCCATGTTGCCTAATAATTAGCAAAGGACCAGTTCATGCACTAAAATTGATTTTATCAGTTCTGAATGTTACATTCGGATGTGCTGTGTGGTCTCTGCAAGGATTCACATTTGCCTATGGAGCGAGATTTGGAGACGTCAGTAAATCGTTAATAACATGATAAGGCTAAGATATGGTAAACTTAAACTGTCACTGCATAAATTAATAGTATAAGACTATACATTTTGTTGTATATATTAAAGGAACAAATCTGCTTCTTTCTCCACTTATGAGCCACTTTTTCCCATCACCACTGCTGATCTCATCATCTACTCTGTAACACTGCTCAAACCTTTCTCACGCAAAACAAGACAGCCTGCCAGCCCAGTGAGGCATCAGATTTTAGTTCCTATTAGACCCCATGGATTAGGGAGGAAGAGTGAGGAGCACGCAGCACTTGGAGAGAGCAGGAAGACACGGGCAGATTGCGTGCAGCTTTCAGCAATATATTTCACTTCAGTGCTGGAGTGTAGTTAATGGCATCCTGGCCCTTTATGGAGAAATGAATCATTTGGCAAGAGTCAGCTCTTTTGGCTCCCAAAGAGCTCTATTAAATACCACCTCACACAAATACAGTGGTAAAACCACTTCCAGTTCAAAGAGTGTATGTAGTGTTCAGCTTGTTTGCAACAGATGTCAACACTAGAGAGAGCGAACCGCAATTTAAAGTACGGAGTTTGTACCGAAGACAGATTTACAAAAAATGTCAGTGTTCCGGTTCAGAGTTCAGGTGCTTTACGTATGTAAATCACTGGAGCAAGCATCACTGTGCTCGGGTACAATCATTGCTTGGCCCAGTGCGAACTGCTTGCAGTGTTTGATGGGCTGCACTGGGGGTAAAGTCAGTGTTATCAGATGTAGTGTGTACAGAAATGACGAATACTCGCCTGCCCTCCCCCAGAAGTGCTTATGGCTGGCTGTTTGTGGGCGGAGAGCAGAGCTGCCCAATCAGTGACTTGCAATGAGGTTTAAGTCACCTTTGAGTACAGAACAGAACTTTATATAAATTCCCGCTGAACCCCCAGAACCCGAACTTCCATGGATCCGATCATTTCAAATCGCCACTAAATTCACAGCTACAAAGCTCAGTAATTCTTTATAGTGCTGCTTTTGTCTGTGTGCTACAGAGAATGAATAGTGGGAAACCCTCATGTCTGTGTGTAATAGCATACAGATGTCGCAACGGTTATCATAATTCGCAACGCATCACTGATAACTTGTCATGAGTTATCTCACTTAAAGGGAACCGGACCCCTAAAAATCAGCTCCCAGCCTAATTATACCTGTCCCTGCACCACCAGTATAGCATTGTAGGCATCCCTTTGTGTCAAAAATGGGTATTTGTAAAGTTTACACACAGGGCGTTCCCTATCGCTTCTCATTGCCGCCTGCACATCAATTATTCACGCCCAGATGGGCGTGCTAAGGCACTGTGATCTCCCTCGCCCTCCACCATGGGCGGTATAGCCGGTATGATGCTATTTGCGTCATATCCAGCTATAATGATGTCGTACACCCATTGGGTGTAGGGAGGACCTCGTGATGCGCATGCGCAAGGTTACTTTACGTACAAGGTTACTGCCATAAAGTAACAAACAATGTGCAATGCGCATCGCGAGGTCCTCCCTACACCCAATGGGGGTACGACGTCACTATAGCCGGATATGACGCGAATAGCATAATACCGGCTATACCGCCCATGGTGAGGGGCGAGGGAGATCACAGTGCCTTAGCACGCCCATCTGGGCGTGAATAATTGATGTGCAGGGGGTGATGAGAAGCCACAGGGAACGCCCTGTGTGACTTCTCAAGAACTGAGAAGCTGCAGATCTGAAGGTAAAAAAAGTAGTTTTATAAACTTTACAAATGCCCATTTTTGACACAAAGGGATGCCTACAATGCTATACTGGTGGTGCAGGGACAGGTATATATAGGCTGGGGGCTGATTTTTAGGGGTCAGGTTCCCTTTAACAGGTTTATGGTAACATCTTACAAGTTATTGACCGATGTCAAGTTAGGTGTCGCACGTGATATCTCAATGCCATGTTATCTCAGTCAAGGTAACCTTTGCCTGATCTGTTTGACGATGGCAGTTATGGCCTATTCCATTGATTAATGTGATACCCCCTCATGTTTTTGGCTGCAGAGTGCTCTGATGATGGCTGTACATATTCAATTGAAGTCATCTGATCCTAGTGACCAGGACATGTCAGATCCCTTGGTCCCAAGGGAGATGAGCCGCTTCCAAAATGGTCTTATTTCTCTCAAGTGTGAAGTGACCGAGAGTCTGGTCTGGCTGAGTGCTTTCTACTTTGCATAACGAACCCAATGTCTATTGTGAAAAATAGTTCAGATGGATTGTATCTCTTCCCTTTGGGTTCTATGCCAACAAAATAATCATCAAGAAGGCACGCTTCAACCACGTTCACATGCGTAGTAATTGGCATTTGACTATTAATGTAAACTGTCATCTTATTGTCCTGATGAAAACTTTCTCCAACCTATTTTGTCTACTGGCCGGAAAACTGTGCAAAGATTTGTGCCCAAAAGTTCGAGCGTGTGTGCAAAATATTGTCATGATTGCACCATGTAGATGGATCAAAGTATCTAAGATATCTCAAATGCAAAATCCTACATGCGCCACTAAGATAAATTTTCAAATAAAGTCTGTGGAGCCTCGTTTAGGAGTCTCAACACAGGACTAGCCAGATAACCCTTAAGGGAAGGAGCCAGCTATGGGGTGGCTCTTTGAGGAGACCACCATAACCACTATATTAAGTGGCCCTTTGAGTCAATATCCAGCTCTTTACGAGCTTAAAGATATGACAAGGGAATATCAAAGCCAGGTATCCATCCACATACAACTGTTTCAGGATGTTGCCCCTCATCAGGGTGGAGTATGATTCTGGCTAGGTGGGAGCAATGCCTAGTAGACCAACAACACAAAGGAATCACTGATCCCAGGGAGACCAGTCCAAGAAAACACTGCGGGTAGCCGTCTAAAGCGCTCAACATAGATCAATTTTGACAAATTTTCATTGTTCAGTCTACTGTGTAACTATTAGGTTAAGCAATCTGCAATATTGTATTCATAAGGGTAAGTATTCTTTATTTGTTTTATCTTTAGATTGGTATTAAAATGTTGGCTTATTAAAAAAGTTGAGAGAGTCGATTCTCAGGACCATGGACAGACGGTCACATCAGTAGTCCATGGATGCAGAGTGACCCTGTAATCTGCCGGCATGCTTGACTCCACTTTTGATCGACAATTGTGTCACTCCAAAATGATGACATTGTGCCAGGGGCGACAGATAGGAGATTTGCAGGGCTCCAGGAATATCAATGTGGCCATTGGACCTGGGTCTTCAAATGTATTTGCTCATCTCTTATATTAAATTATTACATCACCGGTGACTAAACAGTGAACGCCAGTTCACATCGGAGCCTACGTTGAGACGTATGTTTTGGGAAGATCTTTGACCTTTAGTGGTGAGTGGAGCCCTATGGACACATTTGGTGTATACATAACACTGAATCTAGTCTCCATTTTTTGGACTGTAGTCTCCATTTTAGCCATTTTTGACCTTGAGATGTTGTATGTAAGGAACAGTTCCAGATGTAACAAAGTGAACATCAGTTCAATGCAGCTGAAGCCCAGAAGAATATCTTCTCTCATGTCCTATCTCCCATTCCTCTATAATATACATTATACTATAACTAAAAGAGTTAAAGGGAACTCTGTGGAGAGTTTTTTGTTCTGTCCCTGTCCTGCTACATGATGAAGCAGAGTCCTGGGATCTGTGGATCGCTTATAAATCAATAAAATCATATCTGCTCCTCAGCTCTCACCCCTCCCTTTGGGGACAGACATTCAGTCATGTGCTAAGGTTTCAGGGAACAGAAACTACCAAGTTAAGATGGGGGAGGGGAAACCATGGCAGTGCTGAATTAATCACTACAGTGCTTTGCCTCTGCTCCTAGCCTGACAATGACAGCACACACTATGGACTATCATATCATTGCACAGCAAAAGATCACAGTGTGTATTTATATCTGCTTGGTGACATGATTGCTATTTGAAGGGAGAACCTCACTGTTCATACATTACATAGGATGGTATATCAGAGGCTGGACTGCAGTGTGACCATAGGGCCATGCCCCCTGTTTATACAGACATTTGAGGAGGCAGGAATGTAAGAAGAGCCCCCAGGGTCCACACCCCTGACACACTTACTGATCTCTACTGAAGCATGAAGCTGATTTTTTCTGTCCCTGAAGGAAGGGGTAGGTGCAGAAAAGCAGATATGATTTTATTGATTTATAAGCATTCTATAGATCCTAGAACTGTAGTGCCCAGCTCAGCTTCATTATGTACGAGGGCAGGGACAGTGCAAAAAAATGTATCTTCCCAGAGTTCCTCTTTAAAAGGGAATCAGGTGATTTTCTAGTACAATACTAATGGTATCTTAAGCATCCCTTTCAGGATCAAAACCTTTTATTGTTATACCTTATCCTGTTATCTTGTTGTAAGCTCTGAAAAATTTAGTGTGATGTAGTAACTAGTCAAACATATGCAAATACAAACTACATATACACTGCTCCCCCTGCACTGCTCAGTGCTAGCATCAGTGATAGAAAATCCAAACTGAATTTGGGACTGCTGCCACCTCCCATATCTCCACCTCTCAGCAGTGATAGTAAATACACTGAGGAGATGGTTGGGGGGAGCAGTGCATTTGGGATTTGTATTTACATTTGCCTGAAAAGCCATCATATGACCCTAAATTCTCTGGTGCTAACTGCAAGATAATAGAAGAATCTACAGTACTAAAAGTTACTGATCCCGAAAGAGCTGCTTTAGCCCGATTTAAAGATTCAATTGGTATCGTAAGGAAACAAGTATACAATCTCCTTATACAGCCCTGTGTTGTGTAGACCTATAAGACTGCCTTCTACAGGGCAATACTGTAATTCCATATGCCTCTACTATTATACAAACAAAAAGTGTGAATCCCACAGAAAAAAAGCTGCATTGGCCTCGTTGTTGTGTACGATTTACCCTTACAAGTGTTCACGAGAGGAAACATATTCTACATAGCAAGCTACATTTTCTTACCTTTTTCAGAACTGTTGCAGGATTATAAAATCTATACTATTCAAGTCAATGACTGAGTTCATTTAATGCCCTGTTAGCAGCTGTGATGTATGCAAAATCCATCTCCCTTTATTGCTCAAACTTTGATTTCTTTTCCTTGAAACAAGCAAAACCAGAGCATGGAAAGCCGTATTTACAGCAGAGCTTCATCGGTTGATAGGTACGGTTTAGCACTGAAGACTAATTTTATATGTGTAAGTAGTAAAAAGACCTATAAAGGGAATGAGGGAATGTGTCATCGGGATTTTCTTTTTACTAATAACAAACTAATACTGATAAATATGATTTTGTTTTCATTTTCTGATTAGTTTCATTTTATTTTTTCCACATGAATATGGCACAGCCATCTTGCCTGAACTGCTAATATTTATAGACATGCTTTACAGCTGCCACATGGACTATAAGAAGCCATGGACATGAGATCTTCATTGACTTTTCATCTTCATGGGAAAGTGTTGTGGGCAGTGTCTGTGACCTGTGCGGAGGTCATTGTGCAGGGAGGAGGGGATGAGCAGTGTCATCACCTATGAAGAATGGTGGATCCTTTGTTATCTACTGTATATAGAGGTGTTATCAGTCATTGTACAGGAGGAGGAGGTGAGCTGTGATATCACCTATTGTGAATGGTGGATCCTGTATAATCTACTGTATATAGAGGTATTATCAGTCATTGTACAGGAGGAGGTGAGCTGTGATATCACCTATTGTGAATGGTGGATCCTGTATAATCTACTGTATATAGAGGTATTATCAGTCATTGTACAGGAGGAGGTGAGCTGTGATATCACTTATTGTGAATGGTTTATCCTGTGTTATCTACTGTATATAGAGGTGTTATCAGTCATTGTACAGGAGGAGGTGAGCTGTGATATCACCTATTGTGAATGGTGGATCTTGTGTTATCTACTGTATATAGAGGTGTTATCAGTCATTATACAGGAGGAGGAGGTGAGCTGTGATATCATCTATTGTGAATGGTGGATCCTGTGTTATCTACTGTATATAGAGGTATTATCAGTCATTGTACAGGAGGAGGAGGTGAGCTGTGATATCACTTATTGTGAATGGTGGATCCTGTGTTATCTACTTTGTTATCTACAAATATATTCATTATGTTCCTGTTTGTGATCATAGGGAGACAGACTGCTGAAAAGTAATTTATTCAGAACAGGCTGTATCATTTTACTACATGGCTGAGTAACCAAGATGAAAACTTTAGGACTTTAGTGTGAGTTTATTTTGAAAATTCTGAAGAAAATATGTTTAGCAAAAATTTGATTTAAACAGGCAATTGACTGATGACACATTCCCTCTATGTGACATTGTATTTATGCAGCATACTTGAGTTCTTTGGCGTTCCATACCATGTTTGCAGCACGTGCGAACATAAACCTTAGATATATTTTACATTGACCAAAACTTGAAAAGTCAAACAAAGCCTTCCGGGCCAACACACAAGGGAGGCTTCTCTTTGGATTTTATTTAAAGCATCAGTTTTCATTCAAAAAAAAAAAAAAGAAATGTGTGTGCACACGTCTGTGTGTGACAATGTATCTATGCATACATATACACACACGCATGTATACATACACATACAAATGGTTAACTTTTTTTTTTCCACTTTTTTTTTTTCTTTAAAACAGAACAGACCTCTGTCTATTGACATGAAACAGAGTAAACAGGTAACACTGGGGGGAATCGGGAAAAGTGTGCAGATTACAAACACCAAACAACAGGGCAATATTACACCTTTACCAGCAAACCCTCTTCCCCCAAATCCTGACATAAGCTCGGTCTGGGGCAAGGGCAGCGCCTGTAACACGCTATATACAGCTTTGAAGAGCTGTGTGTCCCATTGGGAGGAAAAAAACAATTTTTTATAAATTTATTTTTTTTTTTTAGCAGTGAACGATCCCTGCTGGTAAGAGCCACGTGATCTTAAAAACATATTAAAAAAAAAGTAACAGTAACAATAAAGGAAAAGGGGTCGAGAGGGAAAAAGTTGTCTTTTGGTTAAAGAGCTAACAGGTTGGTTGGTTTACAATGTGGCATGTGGGGCGTCCTGTGACCCACAACGTACGTCAAAATGAGACACCAAAAAAAATACACAAAAGGATTTTATCCATGTCTGAAAACTGTCTTGAATTAATGGCCTCATCTACAAGAAATACAGAAAGTCTGTTCATTATTCTTTAAAGTATATATATATTTTTTTCAGCTGTGGTTCCCGGATGTGGAAATAATAAAGCATTAATGCCGCCCGACAATTCTTGTCCCATGGGAGGCTTTTTTTTTATTTTCAAACCCAGTCCTGAATTTTTTTTTTTCTGCCCGGATAAGTTAGCAATTACTTAAAAAAAAAAAAAAATCAAGTTACTGAACAAAAGAAAAAAAAAATAAAATAAAATAAATACATATATACACACATATATATCCCTATCCATATATATGTATATATAAAATTCCAAGACCAGAGTCAGAACACGGTGTGAACATTTGACCTGAGAATAACACAATTCCATTGGTTTTTTCTTCTTTACAAAGCCATTCTAGATGAGCAGAAGGGCTGCCGATCTCCACAAAAAGGGACAAAAAATAAAAAATAAGGGGGGATTCGGGCCCAGTTCCCTGTGTAACGGCCCAATGTGACACTAGGTAGAGGCAAGTAAACAGGGCAGTGGGTCAGGTGCAGGAATGAAAAAATCCATACTGGGGAAGGGAAGGGTTCCTCTTTTTTTCTTTTTTTTTTTTCTTTTTGGTTAAAAGCTTTGGAATTTGCAGTATTTTGTTTGTGAAACTGGTTTGTTATTTATCTTTTTTTTATTATTTAAAATTCATATTTATTATTATTATTATATCATCGTCCAACTCCGAAGTCTACAGTCGTAAAGAACCCACTCCCACAGCAGTTCGAGAGCCGTCCTCGTGACAGCTCGGGTTCTCAGGAGCGCTTACAGGACTTCCCACCCTGTCAGACTTTTGGCTGAGGTCCGAATCAGATTCCTCAGAGAAACCGTCTGTTGGAAAGGAGGTCGCAACCCCTGAGGTGCTGCACGGACTTGAGGTAACTGTTGAGGATGAGGAGAATGTGGGGAGAGGAGGAGGTTTTCTGGGCGTACTGTGAGACCAAGTCTTTGCGGAGGTGTGGGGAGAAGCAGACGGGGATGGGGGTGAGAGGCTGGCTTTGGAGTCAGCAGCAGACTGAGAGGTAGATGCGGTGTCAGGAGTGGGGAAGCAGGCAGAGTGAGGTAATAAACTAGGGTGCTCTTTGGCATTTCTTGCTGTTCTTTTGATTGTTCTGTGTTTATGCAAGGGTGACTCCAGATGTTGACGTAGAGCGTCGCCCCCACACAGAGTGGCCTCACAGCCTAAACAGCGGTGGGAGCCGCTACTGTCACCAGTGGGGACGCAGGTCACAAACTCTTGCAGGTTCATCACAGATTGGCCAAAGTAGCAGAGGGACTTCACATGGCTAATAGCCGCCTCCTCGCTGCTGAAGCTCAGCTCACACTTCCGGCAGACCAACTTGTACTGCACCTTTGGGACTATCAGCGGGTCCAAGAGCCAGTCTGCACCTTGGTTTTCCACTTGCTGTTCTGGGGGCTTTTTGGAGTGCGATACCTCAAGGGTTGCAGGATTCTGTTCTTCCATCTTTGGGGAGTCTTTGGCAGGACCTTTGTTAGAGGATGAAACAATAGAAGGTGTTGGGGTTTGGCTTACTTTGGGCTGTTGCTGCTGCAGTCTTTGATGATGGTGATGCTGCTGCTGTTTTTGCTGCTGCAGTTGGAGTTGGCGCTGCTGCTGCTGGAGGGCTTCTTGTAAGCTTTGCTGGTACTGTTGATATTGTTGAAGCAAAGAACTTGGTGAAAGCCCCATCAAAGCTTGGGAGATTGCTGGGTTGTAAGGGAACAGTCCTTCCATCCCATACATCGGCTGTAAGTAACCACCTGGCAGTGTCCCTGGAATCTGTGCGCTGTAGTACGGAGAGAAGCCAGGAACAAAGTAAGGAAGAAACTGACTAGTGAGCAAGGCAGATGGATCAGACGTCAAGGCTGCTTGTAAAGCCTGCAGCTGGGATGGATCCACCACGTACTCCATACCGGGCATCGAGCTGGAAGTGGATGCCGGAGTGTCCACCTTCTCTTTTTTAAGTACATGTGATGGATCCCTTTGCTTTTCACTCTTTCCTTCTCTTTCACCTTCTCGCTGTCTTTTTCTTTTGGTACCTCTTGAGTTTGGGGAGCGGGAGTCTGTGAAGGGATGTTGGGGCTTAATGATTTGGGAGGATGTTTATTTGGTTGCCCAGAAGTGGGGAGTCCAGGTGAAGGAATTGTAGTGTTGGATACACCCATCACATTGGATTTTGGAGAACTTAAAGCTGAAAACAAAATCACAGAAAAAGAAAAAATTACTAGAACGAATTGTTTTCAAGAAGAATGTTAATTTTATTACGTTAGCAGACTTTTTTAGCTGCAAGGATAAATAATCTACGCTTTGTAATCATAATCTGCTTTTATTATTAATAGCATATGGCCAATAACCACACACAGTCCTTTTTTTACATTTCTATTCCCTTTCAGGAAAACAAAGTTTGGACAGCTTTTCTGAGGATGGCGTAATTTGGATTATGTTGGCCTACCCCAAGGATACCCAAGAGTACACCATATGGAGAGCATATGAAAAGATACTAGAAATATGAGCATATGTCTATGAAGCCACTGAATTCAATGCAGCCGATATATGGTGCAGATGTGAGGCACTATGCACCCGTTCGGTTGGATTCCGTCTACATGTTTTCTGAAGGCTTCTTCCTATATAGTCTTGTAGCCATAAATCTCATTACCTAGGCTGTAACCCAGATCGGATTGATCTTCTATTAAAGTAACATTATTACGGAGCCAAGTATGAACGGAACTAAAGATAACTAAAGCATTAAAAGCTTGACGATTGACGTAGCCATCCATTTAGTCACCGATGATACAGAGACTAATGTGAAACATCATCAAAGAACTGTCTAATTAGGTACAATGCCATCAGTAATCAAAATACGGGTGTAAAGGCCTTGGCTCTTGACTGGTCCGGCCAGGAATGTAATAATCTACTCATCAATATTATACCTGATGTGACAAACCTTTCAGAAGCATCACATCAAAAAAAAAATAAAAACACCAGACATAATAGCATTAATTAGTATCCATTTTTATCAAACATGCATCAATGAACCAATGCTTTTCTACCAAGCAAGTAAAACCTAAGTCTGTGCCTTGACTAAATCTTCCTATCAATACAGCTACCTGAGGATGGGTGTCTGATTTAGATAGCACAACATAGTTTTTCTTCCTTTTGTCAACCTGGAAGAAAATTAACTTGCATATGGTTTGTCATGGAGCAAAATAAGTCTCCACAGAGTAGACTAATGTCAGCTGAACCTTCCAATACCAACGGGTTCTGACTATAGTTTAATGTGTTCTCCCAAGCGCTTGGCCGAGCAAGTGATCATATGCATGGGAGTTTTGGCTGAGATCTTCTCAATGAGCCAAAAGCAACATTCAGTCAAAAGCCATCTAATGTGCAATGCCAGCCTAAATCTCTCGTCTGAGCCAACCTATACACTACTTGTTTTAGACAAATGGTAAAAACCCCGAAAAAGCTGCCTACAGATGGTTCTCGTTGGGCTAATATGGGATCATTTTCTTTTCCTTTTGATGCAAGCTAATTTCCAATAATGGTCAAGAGAGATGTGGATCGACATTGACTATTTTGGACTGCTGGTCGCATTGTTCTCCCAAAGTTGACTTTTTGACCGATGCCTTTATCATAGAGAACTCCGGAACACTTGGCCAATTGACAAATTGAAAGAACCCTGAAACAACTGCGTACAGATAGTTCTCGATTGGGATTATTTTTTTTCTTATGATGCAAGCTAATTTCCAACAACTTAAAGAAAATAGAATTGCTTTTATGAAAAAAAAAAAGTAATCTAATTATATAAATAAAAATAAGATATTTTCTAAAACTGTCCATGCCTATGACATAAATAATAACTTTGGAAATCACTGAAAAGCCGCTCATTCTAAAATATTGTACTACATATTTTATGTGCGTAGTTTAGCTAAAATGTGTTTAGAATTCTATTATATCAGTTTTACATTCGTCACAATTATCCTGATATCAGGACACTTTCACAACTAATTGCGCTTGTCTTGTGCCCACCTGTATTAGCAGGAGTAAATCCTGGCAACGATGGGCTGTTGATACCGGGTAACAGTACTGGAGGGATACCTTGTAGAGTTGAGTACGGTGTTGGAAGATTGAGTGCTTGTAAGGAAGGGTTATCGAACACACTCTGCTGTTGTGGAGTCATACCCAGAACCTCATTGGCTTTTTTAATTCGATCTAACTCTTGCTGAGCCATTAGTTGGCGGACGGTGGCAGGATCGAAGTACTCTTTCTCCTTGTCCAACTGGCTTCCAATAGCTTCCTTAACTTTGGAGATATGCTGCAGGGAGAAGATATGATCGCGCACTGATAGGCGTGCGCTGTATTTAATACCACACAAAGTGCACTCTGTTTTGGGTCCCTCATAGTTTGTTTGGTTTATTCCAAAGTGCTTGGCCATACTTAGTTTGGACTTCTTATCCTTCGCCCGGGCATTCTGAAACCACACTTGGACCACTCTCTTTGGCAGTCCGATATCATTGCCCAGGACCTCACACTCCAACATGGTTGGCGTTCTATAATCATTAAAACAGGACTTGAGTAATTTCAGCTGAAGATTTGTCATTTGTGTTCGAAACCTCTTTTGACCAGGCCGATCTCCGCTGTCCCCTGACTTGCCGGCTGAGCCACTTGCCCCTGGGCTAGGAGAACAAGGATCTGCAAGACTTGAAGTTTCACTATAATCAATGATGCCTTCATTCTCATATTCTTTGCTGTAATAGCTAGGAGCAGGGCTGACCAATCCAGAAGACATTTGGTCTTCATACTCGGACATTGCCAGCATGGCAGATTTTGGCAAGCCATCACTGGTTACAGATGCAGATTTGTTGTCGGCCAGTAAGCCTGTGGTACTGTCGTTGTCAGCATTTCCTTCATCTCCTGTTGTGGTGTCAGTTATCGCAGTATTCACTGAGGAGCAATCATCATTGTCTAACTTAGTCTGATCATAGCCTAAATTAACAGATGACATGGAAGGGCTTTCGAAATCTTCTATGCCTTCAACTTTAATGGATGATGGACTAAGCAGTGTCCGAGGAGACAGATCCAAAGATTTGCTTACTGGGGAAAGAGAAATACACTGTCCATCATTGCTGCTATGTGGCAGGTTATGAAATGCATTACTGTCAAAAAGGTCTGCTTTCATCTGGATTCCTCCATCACAATCAAGAAGCATTGCTGATAAACTCATATTATAGCCAGCTCGTTTCGCTTCATGCCAGTGTCGGGATCGTATGTGAGCTTCCAGGGCAGTCTTGGCCTTAAATAAAGCTCTACAAAATGGGCAACGTCTGTGAGCTTGTGCCGGGCCAACAGCTCTAAACTGGCCCTTTCTTTCCCTTGCTCGAGTGTTTTGAAACCACACCTGAACCACCCTTTTCTTCAATCCTACTTCATGGGCAATGTGATCCAGCATTTTACGGGTTGGGTTAGAATCTAGCAAATATTTCTGGTACAAAATCTCTAGTTGTTCTGGTGTAATAGTGGTTCTTAATCGCTTGTCCCTTTGCGGTTCATCTCCACCTGTCCCACTATCATTCTCCCCTGGACTTGCACTGGCTTTTTCTTCCAGCTTTCTTTTAAGAGAGTTCATTGTGGAGGATGGTGTTGAAGGAGAAGTAGCTGAGCCAGTTGGCATTTGAGAAAGCCCACCTGAAAGCAGCTGTCCTGCTAGAAGAGGATTACTGGGGTCAAAAAGCATAAATGACATATCCATTGGTCGATCTAAAAACTGTGGATGAATGAACTGATTTTGAGCACTAAGGAAATGGAGCTGTTGATGTTCTTGCCAATGCTCAAAGGAAGGGAAAGCCAGTTTGCACTGATCACATTGATATGGGATTAACTGATGGGACAAATTGGACAACTGTTGAGGAGTAGACGAATGTAGAGGCTTCATAGGATGATGGGAAATATGTATTGAATTTGGGCTTGATTGAGTCATAGAACAGTGTGAGGTTTGTGGCTGCATGGATGGAGATGAAATCGGGGGAGGTTTCTGTGGTGTCACGCTAGATTTTTGTTCCGATTGATCCTGCTGCGGAGGTTGAGACTGTGTGTTCTGAGGCTGCTGCGGCTCTTGCTTTGGTTGCTGTGGCTGTTCTTGAATTTGGTTTTGCTGTGTCCTTGGAAATTCAAAATGCTTTGGTTTATCTTCATGAGTAGCATCTGACTTTAAAATATACATTGAAGGCTCGTCTGTGTCCATCAAAAGTTGAGAGAAGGGTGTGCAGCTTGTGTTTGTGGAAGTTGAGGCTGCAGTGCTAAAAGATTGATAGGGCATAGGCGTGCTACACGTTGAGCTTGATGGAGTCAGCAGATCCGTGGCATCCATGGAATCCTCATTTTGGCTATCATCCTGCAGATCTTCATCCTCATCTTTATAGCATAGCTTTTTCTGATGTTTAATGAGGTCAAATATCCTCTGAAACACCAAACTACACTTTTTACACTGGTAGTTTAAGTTGCTCGTACGGATATACCGGTCATTCGTCAGCTCCCGTCTCTCTCCTTCTTTGCCATCTCCTTGATTTTCATAGTTTTTTCGTGCTTTTTGACGTGCGTTCTGGAACCAGACTACAATAACACGTGTAGGAAGGTTGAGTAGGTTAGAAAGCTGTTCAAATTCATCATCCTTTGGATAAGCGTTGGCGTCGAAAAAGTCTTGAAGAACACGAAGCTGGTAGTCGGTAAAGCGTGTTCTGGAAGACCTCTTATTTCCCCAGTACTCGTGTTTTTGAGGCTCAGGAGATGGAGGCCTAGAATCCATCTTCAGTTCTTCTAGGCTAGTAATAGGAGGGTTATTAAAATTATAAGGGGAATCTTTGTTTCGTTGTCGCTCCTTAAAAAGGGTGTTTCTAAACCAGTGCTTAATCACCTTTTGGGGCAACCCAGATTTATCAGCCATTTCTTTAATCTGTTCTTCACTGGGGGAATTATTAATATCAAAATACTGTCTTAGAACCCTCAGTTGGTCGTCGGTAATTCTGGTCCTTGGTCTCTTGTTTTGCTGCTGCAGGAGACTGGGATTTAACTGGTGTTGATACAACTGGGCCAAATCTGCAGAAAGGGTGTCTACTGATCCCAACTGTGGTGGCAGCTGAGTGGGCATGGACTGCAGGGGCATTGTTTGCATCATAAGGGGTGAAAAGAGTGGCAGTTCCATTGGCATGGATAGTTGGGCTAATGACATTGATGACTGTGCTGGCGAGATGCTGGGTGGGGTAAGTGGTGGTGCTGAGACCGGGATGGTTGGTGTGATAGCTGGTTGTGGAGTAGCAGGAGGAGGGGGTGGAGGTGGCGGTGGAGGCGGCGGTGGTGGTGGTGGGGGTGCTTCTGGTGTTTGGGGCCTCAACGGATATAACTTTTCGTAGTGGTCTCTGTATTGCTTTGCAAATTGCTCTAGCTGCTTAAAGGGCAAATATCGTTGGTGGACATGCTCCTGGTGGCTTTTTAGTATGAGTATGTTGGAAAATAGCTTTCCACAGGAACTGCATTCCAATTTCTCTAAACAATCGGTTTGTTCACTCTTCACGTTCTTTTTCTGTGCTTTCTGCTTGTTTTCATTATATTGAATTACAAGTTCAAACCCAAAATTTTCAAGCAAGGCTTTAGTGGCATTCCCTCGTGCGTCTGAAGCAATTCGAGGTGGAAGCAAAAGATTTTCAGAACCAGAACTGCTTAAAATTTCTTTCTTCTCTTTACACTTCAAAGTATCAGGTAGGGACTCACTCACTACCACCATTTCATCGGCTCTCTCAGGCAACTCTTTTTCTTTCTTTAGTTCCTTTAAGTTTTCTTTCATACTTTTGTTCTTTTGTTCTGATGGTTGCAAGAGCGTTGAGTGAGTTTCCGACATACACAACTGGTTTTGCTGCTGCTGGAGCAGATGTGAATGGTGAGGATGAGCTTGTTGGGCAAGCTGCAGTGGAGTCTTTAGGTCTTCCAACAAACCGGAGCTACTTCCGGTTAAAGTTAGTGTACTGCTAGTCAGGGGCAAACTGACTTCTGGATTAAACTGAAAATCTGTACTAGGGATGTAGAAAGGAAACAGTAAGTGCTGCTGCTGCTGAAGCTGAAGCAATGTTTCTGTAGTCATGGGAAAATGAGGGAGAAGAGTTGGGTTCAAGAGTTGAGACTGCAAGATGGCAGCTTGCTGTTGTAGCTCTTGCTGCAGATGGGCTTGCACCTGCGCCTGGGCTTGCGCCAATGTTTGGGCTTGTTGTTGTTGCTGCTGTTGATGCTGCCGTGACGCTATCAAATCTGCTAACTTTTTACGATTAACATCTTTATGTTCAGGAGGGCATGACGAAATTAGACTAGTGGTGCAAGGGTTGACTACTGGTTCAGTAGGCGCTTGGCTTGTAAAACTGGAGCTCACGACAGGTGTAACTGTAGTTGTGGAGGTTGAAATGGTGGTGACACTGCTACTGACAGAGTTTGTGGTGGTTGTGGAGGTTACAGATGTACAAGTACTGTTGGCACTGACTCCACTACTACTACCGCTTGCCGCCTCTAGTTTCGCAGCCCGGGCCTTGGTTTGGTGCAAAACAGACCTCATATGAATTTCAAGGGTGGAGCTTTGGCTGTATGCCACATTACAGGTGTTACATTTAAATGGTTTGTTATCAGGGCTACTGGTGGGCTCTGGCTGTCCAGTTGTTGATTCTTGCAAGGCCCTTTTAAGTTTGTGGAGATGAGATACAGAATTATAATGGACAAGCAGAATGTTCTTCTGGGTGAATGACTCTTTGCATACTGTACACTTATAAGGTCGAGATGGATCCAAAAACTTCTCCATTGTAAAATTTGGGCCCTTGCGGAAAGGAAGTGCTCGTTTGGGTTCAGAACCAGAGTCCTCTTGCAGAGATCCGGAGTCACTCCCTGTGGGACTCTGCTTATCTTCTAGGTCGCTCTCATCCTCCTTTTCATCATCTACCAGCATGCTCTGATCATCGACCATTGAAACATCTCCCACATTTGCAATGTCTCCATTTACTAAGAGCCCACTGTACAGCTGCTGGATGTCAGACTCGCTCAGCTCCAGATGGCTGGTTTCCAGATGCTTTTTAAGAGCTTGGAATGTGCGGAAGCTTCTCTGGCAAAGACAGCACATGGTGGCAGCGCGGATCACGTGGTACTGTGAATGCAACTGAAGTTTTTCAATGGTCTTGAAAGCTAAACTGCACTGGTTGCAGCGGTACTTGTAAACGTGGCGGTCAGAAACTGGCAATTGTGGGCGCTTGTTGTGAACTTCATTGAAATGTGTTTGGAGAGCAGCAGAGGTTTTAAACACTTGGTTACATCCTTTCTTCCAACATAAGAATCCTGAATCTTCTCTTGCAGAGTTACCGTCACTTGCAGGTGCTTTCTGTTCTGCGCTCAGCTCAGCCCCTTCAGGAATGGTTGCACTCTTAGACAATGCTTCAACAGGTTCTGTTAAGAAAAGAAGAAAAACAAGACCCTGTAACTATAAATATGCAGGCTTGGCTCAAAAACAATCTAAGGGCCGCTTTACACACACCAACTTCTGTGTCCAACTTCTGAACAGATCTCTGGTTGCAGTGAAATCATGGACACATTGCTCCATTGTGTACACAGCCACAAAATGGAACTGTGTCCATGATTTCACTGCAACCAGTAAGTTGTTCAGAAGTTGGACAGATAAGTTGGTGTGTGTAAAGTGGCCCTAATGGATTGTTTTACTTTTTTAAAGCTAAAAACACACATGCACATTTGTTTGTTTTTTAGCCAAAAACTGGAATTGGATTCAGCATGAAGAAATATTTCTTTAAATTCCCATTCCTTTGGAATCTACTTCTGATTTTGGCTCAAATATGAGATTCCAGGGTTAGGGTGGTGCCACACTTTGCATTTTTTTGTGGAAAAAATAGTTGCAACTAAATGTTAGCTGTAAGGTAGTAAGGATTCACCAAATGCAACACCAACAATTCTTCCTTGCTCCCTTTTTTGCATTTTGGGGGGCCTTCAGTGTTAATGTGCCTTTTTTATCCTCTTTCAGGAATTAAAAAAAAAAATGCATGAAAACAAATTCTAAATTAAAAGCACAATCCCTCCAAATTATTCTTTTTTACAAGACTAAAAAAAATGCTGCAAGAGAGTCTGAGGCTAGGGCAACTATTTCTCTTTGGTTGCTGCTACTAGGGAAAGTACCGTATATACTCGCGTATAAGCCGACTTTTTCAGCCCAAAATTTGGGCTGAAAAGTCCCCCCTCGGCTTATACGCGAGTATATGTATATATACAGCCGCAGCCCCGGAGGTATACAGGCCCCCCCCATCAAGCTCCAGGGCCCCCCCCTTGAGCGGCGTCCTGTAAAGGAATATCATACTTGCCAGTCTCCTGTCGCGCCGTCCGCAGCTGCCGACACGCGATCCCGGGCTTCATTCAGTGAGAGTTGTACTGAGAAGACCTGTGGTGACGTCAGAGGGGGCGTTCCCGGGGCGTTCCCAGCGCTGATTGGCTGTTCGCGGTCATGTGATATGTATCACATGACCGCGAGTGCCCGGGAACGCCCCTCTGACATCACCACAGGTCCTGTCAGAAGAGAACTCACTTGGAACTGGGGATCGCACAGCGGCAGAAGGCGTCGGACAGGTGAAGTATTGATTCTTTTTTATTTTTCAGACCTCAAGGGGGGGGCCCTGGAGCTTGATGGGGGGGGCCTGTATACCTCCGGGGCTGCGGCTGTATACAGCCCTGGGGCTGCGGCTGTATACAGCCCTGGGGCTGCGGCTGTATACAGCCCTGGGGCTGCGGCTGTATACAGCCCTGGGGCTTCTGCTGTATACAGCCCTGGGGCTTCGGCTGTATACAGCCCTGGGGCTGCGGCTGTATACAGCCCTGGGGCTTCTGCTGTATACAGCCCTGGGGCTTCTGCTGTATACAGCCCTGGGGCTTGCTGCTGTATACAGCCCTGGGGCTTCTGCTGTATACAGCCCTGGGGCTGCTGCTGTATACAGCCCTGGGGCTCTGCTGTATACAGCCCTGGGGCTGCTGCTGTATACAGCACTGGGCTGCTGCTGTATACACCTAAGGGCTGCTGTATACACCACTGGGGCTGCTATATACTACCAAGGGCTGCTGTATATACCCTGGGTGTGTATACCATCTAGGGCTGCTGTATATACCTCTGGGCTGCATATACCTCTGGGGCTGCATATACCTCTGGGGCTGCATATACCTCTGGGGCTGCATATACCTCTGGGGCTGCATATACCTCTGGGGCTGCATATACCTCTGGGGCTGCATATGGGGCTGCATATACCTCTGGGGCTGCATATACCCCTGGGGCTGCATATGGGGCTGCATATACATATGGGGCTGCATATACATATGGGGCTACATATGGGGCTGCATATACCTCTGGGGCTGCATATGGGGCTGCATATACCTCTGGGGCTGCATATGGGGCTGCATATGGGGCTGCATATACCTCTGGGGCTGCATATGGGGCTGCATATACCTCTGGGGCTGCATATACCTCTGGGGCTGTATATACCTCTGGGGCTGACTTGCTGTATACTACCACTGGGCTGCTGTCTGTATACTACCACTGGGGAGGCTGCTGTATACCTCACTGCTGGGGGTTGTATACCTGTGCTGGAGTCCACCCTCGGCTTATACGCGAGTCAATAAGTTTTCCCAGTTTTTGGGGGCAAAAGTAGGGGGGTCGGCTTATACACGGGTCGGCTTATACACGAGTATATACGGTAATGAGGCTGAATAAGGTCACATTTGGATCCCTGGAGTACTATGACAGTGAAAAGAAAAATTGCAACAACTAAAAAAAATCCAACTGGGTATTGTCACAGCATCGGTCAGGTTCAAGGTTCAGACTCATTGCAGAACAAACCCATGGATGATCGTGTTTGGCAGTGCTGTCCGGGACCTAAGCTTGACCCGAGCCGTCAATGATTGGCTGTTTGGCCCTCCGCCCATATACAGCCAGTTGTAAGCAATAACTTCTGGGGGCGAGAGGGTAGGTTTTTATTTATTTTAAGGGACAACACACTACAGCAAAAAACTCAGATTTTACCCCAGTGCGAGCCGATCACACACTGCTAGAGGCTCTCATTGAGCCGGGCACATAGCATACCGGAGCACAGCCACGCACGTTCCTACACTTTGGACCCAGATTACAGCCCCAAACAGGTTCACTCATCTCCCGTCCTAAGTAGTGATGAGTGGACCTTTTAAGGTTCGGATTCAGTTGCTGAATGAACCCGTGGATGTTCAGTTTCGGTGGCGCTATTCAGAAGTCAAACTGGATACGAGCTATCACTAATTAATTGTTTGGCTCTCCGCCCACATGCAGCCAGCCGTAAGTAAAACACTTCCAAGGCGGGAGGGTGGGCATTTTACTATAGAAGAAAACTTTAACCCTAGTGCGAGTCGATCACACACTGCAAGCGGCTCAAACTTGTCCAACTACCCAGCTTATCGGAGCACAGCAATCCAGGCTGCAGCACTTTGGACATGGAAATCCTTCGAACTCCAGCCCTGAACAGGTTCGCTCATCTGTGGTCCTAAGGTGACCTCATTCACCTGCATTATGCAGCAAGATTGCTCTTACCTGAGACCTTTTCCGTAATTTCAGACACTGATGCAGGTTTCTCTCTCTCTGGTGAACTGACTGGTAAGAACATACTGCTCGGCATGAGCATCTCCGGAGAAGTTACCTACAGAAGAGAGACAGGATATTACAGTACGAGAGTCCAGGCAACCATAATGCCTCACCCCAAAGAATGTCTCTGAGAGTGTGCCCAGCTGCTCCACAGCCCCTCATCACTCAGGAGGTGGCCTGCTCTAATTATCACTACACACTAAAAGAATAATCTTCTAATTAATATTTTTTTTCCCCTTTCCTCAAAATCCTGACTTTGATCACAAAGAGTGTTTTGTCACAGGCTGTGGGGCAGCCAATTACATAGATGCACGGGAAGCCCCCCTGCTCCCCTCCTCAATCTACCGAGCACATATTAACACCCCTAATTAATTCAGACTGCTAAAGATAAACGAGTGTGCCATGTTCCTGAGTGAAAGGAGCAGCCTGTTTCTTTAAACTGAGAGATACACATGGAGCAAGGAGGGGGAACGCATTGTTAAGACACAAGAGATTTTTGAAGGATCGGTTATCATTAGCAAAAAAGTAACGACACAATGGGGTTAATAATAAAGCAGACTCCAAAACCACATGGACTCGACTCGTCAGGAACGTCTTCAAATGTGGTGACAGAATAGATGGCAAGCAAACAGGAAAACATGTCTCATGTCAGCATTCAATTGAACAAGTGATATTTTCCAGCCTCTGAGACAGAGGAAATTAAGAATACACGTTTTAATTAATCTGATTTTATGGTGATTTATTTGCCATCAGTTATTATTTACACATGGCGCGGATTGTGCCGCGTGCCGGCGCGCTAGAACTTGTGTCGTGAAATGCATGTGTTACTATTCTTAATTAATATTGCATATGCAGTTTTAACCAATGCCGAGGAATCAAACGAAGAAGAAGAAACAAAAGCTTCCTTTTCTGATCTTCTCCTCCGTGTGGACATTACAGGGAGAAGCGAGCGGGATCACAGGCACGGACACATTCTCATTTAAAGGCAAGGGGAGGAATATGTGTCCGCTAAATCCCCACACCCGGCGAGAGCAAAGCTATATGCAGAGTCTCGGAGAATTCCAGCTCCACAAGACAGCTCTATAATTGTTTTCATACACTTTAATTAGAAAACCTTGCCTGGCCTTGAATAATAAGAGAAAGACTTCTGTACTTGAAAGGTTGAAGTCAATCAAGTGTGAATGACGGCAGACGAGGAGGTGAGCGGGAGACGTTGTCTGCTCTCTACTTTAATCATCTTTCCTGATTGGAATTCTGGCAGGTTTTGAGAGGTCTAATGTGCCGGCTACCTTTTCTGTGCCTCATCTCTTAAAATGCCTCCGGCGTCACGCATCAGCTGATATTACACAACTGGCAAACAATGCATCCAGCACCCTAAATAGTCAATGGAAGCAAGGGGCAAAGCCTAAGGCTGATGTATACAGACAGGCTTGGTCAACATTACAATGTATATGGGGGACCCCAATAAATGATGTAAGGAAGGTAAGGATCTGGCGTGTCCGAGTTCGGACTGCTGCTCCTTTTCTTCTCTAAACAAAAAAACACTGCCAGAGAGGTCTGACCTTGGCATTTTCACAGAGAGCAAAGGACCATTCAGCAGATATAGTGCCCATGTGTATGGGAGAGCTGTCTGCTGACAGCCATCTCAAGTGTATGGGAGGAGGGGGGGTCCTTTAGGACATGCTGTGTGCCAAAAGTACCTAATGTACATCTTTAACCAAAACCAGTCAGGACAGTCAAGGATGGGTTAAAGGGAGTCTATCAGCACATACTGACTGCTCAAGCCAAGCCCAGGCAACTCAAGCAAAGCCCAGGCAACTCAAGCCAAGCCCAGGCAACTCAAGCCAAGCCCAGGCAACAACTCAAGCCAAAGCCCAGGCAACTCAAGCAAAGCCCAGGCAACTCAAGCAAAGCCCAGGCAACTCAAGCAAAGCCCAGGCAACTCAAGCAAAGCCCAGGCAACTCAAGCAAAGCCCAGGCAACTCAAGCAAAGCCCAGGCAACTCAAGCAAAGCCCAGGCAACTCAAGCAAAGCCCAGGCAACTCAAGCAAAGCCCAGGCAACTCAAGCAAAGCCCAGGCAACTCAAGCAAAGCCCAGGCAACTCAAGCAAAGCCCAGGCAACTCAAGCAAAGCCCAGGCAACTCAAGCAAAGCCCAGGCAACTCAAGCAAAGCCCAGGCAACTCAAGCAAAGCCCAGGCAACTCAAGCAAAGCCCAGGCAACTCAAGCAAAGCCCAGGCAACTCAAGCAAAGCCCAGGCAACTCAAGCAAAGCCCAGGCAACTCAAGCAAAGCCCAGGCAACTCAAGCAAAGCCCAGGCAACTCAAGCAAAGCCCAGGCAACTCAAGCAAAGCCCAGGCAACTCAAGCAAAGCCCAGGCAACTCAAGCAAAGCCCAGGCAACTCAAGGCAAAGCCCCAGGCAACTCAAGCAAAGCCCAGGCAACTCAAGCAAAGCCCAGGCAACTCAAGCAAAGCCCAGGCAACTCAAGCAAAGCCCAGGCAACTCAAGCAAAGCCCAGGCAACTCAAGCAAAGCCCAGGCAACTCAAGCAAAGCACCAGGCAGCTCAAGCAAAGCACAGGCAGCTCAAGCAAAGCACAGGCAACTCAAGCAAAGCACAGGCAACTCAAGCAAAGCACAGGCAACTCAAGCAAAGCACAGGCAACTCAAGCAAAGCACAGGCAACTCAAGCAAAGCACAGGCAACTCAAGCAAAGCACAGGCAACTCAAGCAAAGCACAGGCAACTCAAGCAAAGCACAGGCAACTCAAGCAAAGCACAGGCAACTCAAGCAAAGCACAGGCAACTCAAGCCAAGCAGATGACATTTAATAATACATCATATTTTATATTTTTGTTTTGAAATCAGAGTCAGAGTTGGTACATTTCTACTGACTCCTTCTCTAACTTAAAATGAGTCTGTCAACACAGGATGACTGTTGAAACCAAGCACATGCACTCGGTGCATGCAGTTTTGCCTTGGCCAGACATTGAAATACACTTTCCTGGTTGTTTGACCATCTATCTTAGCCCTTCTCAGGCTTTATCGAGCAAGAGCTGTTAATCCAAGAGAAGGGGGCATGGTGAAGATTGTGGGAAAAGAAGTAGATGGGAAGATGCTCTAAAATGTTTGGCCACCCCAGGGGTGCACCGTGCCTGTTCTTGGTTTGAGTAGTCTATGCGTAGTTTGAGTTGCCTGTGCTTGGCTTGAGTTGCCTGTGCTTGGCTTGAGTTGCCTGTCTGTTGAGTTGCGTGCTTGGCTTGAGTTGCCTGTGCGTGGCTTCAGCAGTCTGTGCTTGGCTTCAGCAGTCTGTGCTTGGCTTCAGCAGTCTGTGCTTGGCTTGAGCAGTCAACATGTGCTGATAGACTCCCTTCAACCCATCCTTGACTGTCCTGACTGGTTTTGGTTAAAGATGTACATTAGGTACTTTTGGCACACAGCATGTCCTAAAGGGCCCCCCTCCTCCCATACACTTGAGATGGCTGTCAGCAGACAGCTCTCCCATACACATGGGCACTATATCTGCTGAATGGTCCTTTGCTCTCTGTGAAAATGCCAAGGTCAGACTTCTCTGGCAGTGTTTTTTTGTTTAGAGAAGAAAAGGAGCAGGAGTCCGAACTGGGAAGATGCTCTAAAATGTTTGGCCACCCCAGGGGTGCACCGTGCCTGTTTCTTGGTTTGAGTAGTCTATGCGTAGTTTTGGGACATTGTCCCTGAGGAAGGAGCCTGGAGATAGCTCTGAAACGCGTCGGATTAAAGAACTACTTCAACCAAATAATCCATTGTCCTGGTCTTCTTTTGGTAGCAGCACGAATCGTACGACACTTCGTCCTTATATGCTGATTTCTGACTGCGGTGACCCGTGGATGTGTGGATCCAGTAGCAGCTACTGACTGAGCGTTCATACTGGTTGTGGGTTACACAACCAGATCAGGTGAGCAGGCCCTTGGCGCCATACATATACCTCTATATAATAGAGATAAGACCATATTGCGCATTTGTCTCAATTCTATAGAATCTTATAAATGTGGCAAACAACTGGAAAACAGGACAAAGTGTCGGTGATCAGCACTCATGGAAAGAAGACCAGAACCCAAGAAGTCTGGTCAATGGTGCCGTTTTATTCTGACGCGTTTCAGAGCGTTTTGGGAAATAATCCCTGAGGAAGGAGCAGAGGCTGCTCCGAAACGTGTCAGAATAAAACAGCACCATTGCACCAGACTTCTTGGGTCTGGTCTTCTTTCCAGCAGCGCGGATGACCAACACTTCGTCCTGTTTTCCAGTTATTTGCCACATTGCACATAGAGATGTGGATCCAGCAGCAGCTGTATGAGCACACATACTGGTTGTGGGTCTACACAACTAGACCAGGTGAGCAATTTTCATAGGGCATCTGCCCCTCTCTGCTAAGAGATAAGACCCTATGCGAATTGTGTCTCATGTTTCTAGAATCTTATAAATGTTTCCCTGGTTTTTACTGTGTAAGCAACATGGTGTGATCATTCCACATCTCCTGCACCAGGGAAGAAGTAAAAATGTATACAGACATTACAGCATTGGATCACAGCTGATTGTAAGAAAACATTTATTATCTCTAAGAATGAATTATTTGCAATCCCGTGCTGTAATGTCTGTATCCTGTACTGCGTCCTCCCTTGCCCAAGAGATGTGGTATGATCCAACCATGTTCCTGTTCCTTACACAGTGCATAGCAGGGGCACATTTAGAAGACTCTCTTGACAGGAACGTTTTTTTTTTCATCACATCCAATTGTGGAAATTATTATGCCAAGATCTATTGATTAAAAATGAAAACCAATTTTAAACTTAACTTTATTTCTGTGAAAACTCCTTTAGTTGAAAACAAAGGGATCAGGTGTGTGATACAACATGCCCAATCCTTCCATGTTGGGGGAGGTATGACATAGATGGTCAGACGTTTGCAAAGGAATGAACGAGTTTGGCGGATATTGATCCATTGTGTATGCATAGGATCCTGTACTGATTCCAGAATCCTGCTCATCAGTCCTATGGCAGTTCTTCAGGACTGAAATCACACAGTGACCAGTGGAAATAATGTCCTGCATATCGCACAGCACGGCTTCTGCAATACACAGCTGCTTGGCCAGATATGTAAATTGCATCATTAAGGAGAGCACTGCATTGCTCCGTGCGCCCGCTGATCTCTGACTCGCGGGTCAGCGATGCAGCGTGTCAGCTGGCTCTCTACTGGCTGCCCATCACAAGGGATAATTACATGCTAATTGTGTGAGGAGGCCCAGCTGACAAAACAGGGCCACATTTTCCGAGGCTGTTTACACCATGCTGGGGTCTAAGAGGTGTAAGCCGGACTCTTAGGCCTGCCCCTGTAACCCAGCTATTTTTCTTTGCATATTGCATTGAAGGAAAAGATGGAAAGAAAGAAAAAAAGGAGGGGGGCGGCATGTGGAGGGTAGATTGAGAAAAGCGGCTGACAGTGAGGGGAGAGCTAAGGACACAGACAAAGAAAAGACGAAAGAGGTCAGGAGAGAAAGAAAAAAAACCCTCTGACTGTCAGCGAGGTCCAACATGCAAATCCCACTCGCAGACAGACTGCATATTTCCATTACAAAGAGCGCAAAGGTTGGAGAGAAAAACTCGTTAGCAAGGGGAGGATATTAAGGTCACTTTGCATTTACACCATCTAATTGGCAAACATGAGCCGAGCGGGCTTCCACTTAAGGTCCTAGAAATTGTGTGGAAATGACGGCGGAGATGGGGAGAAAAAAACAAAACGCTGGAGAATAAGGTTGCAAGAGGCCGAAAGGCAAGAGCGAAGCAGTATGGTTTAATAGGAGGGCACAGAAAATGGCTGGATGATGTGATCAGTAAGGTGATGACTGTGTGAAGCGCCGAGGAGCAGCGTGTAAGGTAGTATAGCTGCCTGTGGTCAGCGGAGTGAGGTGACTGTTCACTGTGCTGGAAGTGGACTGAGTGCACAAATAAAAAAAAAAAAAAAAACAGTAACACGGGATACGGAGCAGAATCAAAGCCACGGTTGCCATGGTAACAGACTTGACACGGGGCAGGTTGCAAAGAGCCGTCTGAGTTATTATTAGGGACATTACGTGAATGCTAGCAGCACATGCGTACAGCGGTCCCATACCCAGCACCAATGACTCCACAGTCCTCTCCTCACTCATGTCTGCACGGCGAGCAGCCGGCCTCTCAGACTTACCGTGACAATAAGTTTGTCCACGCAGTCGGGTGCCACACTGTGTAAATGGGTGAGGTGCAGCTGCAGGTGGATCTTGTTGTTGAGCATGTCCTGGCAGAGGGGACACCGAAGCATGGGCTGCACGGAGTGCTGTGTCATCGCGTGGACTCGCAGACGGTTCACATCGGAATTGCTGTACTTGCAGTACGGACACTGGTAGAGCTGAGAGAAGCAAATCGGTAACAGAAAGTCACTAAAAAAGATGGGTAACATAAATAGAAATGGTGGTGGGTGCGGCAAAGGCTACCTGCTCAGTTTTCTTCTCTTCAGAACACTTTGGTCGCTTGGCCAAAGGAGGATCGCTGCTGGTGACTGAAGAAAGCTTGGCGGGTACCGAGTCTGGAGGATCCTTCTCGGGGGGAACAGAAGGTGCTGGAATAGGGAAAAAAAATAACACAAAAAAAAGAAAAAAACTAAGAGTTAAATTACAATAATTTTGGTTCTTGCCTTTATTTAAGCAAAGAAAAATCAAGGAAGAAAATAAAAGACTCTACAAAGCCTGGGTGAATACATTTACTTTTACAATTTATCCTTCAATCTTAAGGTCCATTTACAATGCCCGATTATTCTCCTGAGCGAGTGTTATCAGGGGACAAGCGCTACTGGGAACAGTGCAGGCTGCCCGATCACCCTATGAACGAGTAAAACGCTCATCCATCGGGTGAAATGATTGTTTGTGCATTGTTCTCACCTGTGTAAACCAGTCTTACGCTGCTGAGAATAATGGCAGCCAATGCTCAGGAAACAATCTATTACCTGCTCATCGAAGCCAGTTGGCCAGTCTATACAGGCTAATAAGTGACTGGAAAGTATGTGGTTGTTTAACACCATCAGTGTCCATACCCTAAGGCCTACACACTACAGGTACAAGGCTGCTTACTCCTTTATACATATTAATTCTATGGATACATGGATAACGGCTCTTTTACCTGCCCCCCTGTTACTTTCTGTGGTTGCTTCAGGTTCCTGGTCTTTTGGGGCTTCTTCTGGGTCAGCAGCAGGTTCACAAGAGCCCTCTGCATCCTCTATAGGATCATCTGTAAAGAAATGAAAAAGATTATTATTGCTCTTTAACACACGGGTTCCCATTGTTTGTAGGTTCTTCCTACAATCATGCTCATCATCATTAGATGTATATAGGTTTGAAATAGAGAGTTAAGCTCACCCCTAGAACCAGTTCACACATCTACAGCGCACCACTTGCTGCCACAGCTCGCCGTTTCTTAGGCCAGTGAGAGACCTACACTGGGTAAGACACCAATACAGGCATGTACACCCAACTCTCCAAATTGGTCAACTACTATCACTCTGGCCCTCACAAGGCAACGCAGCCAGGCTATACTTTCCTCTTCGAGGTTGGGGTACGTTCAGAGCCAAGCAAGAAAAAAAAACTTACTACCTTGCATGAAAAGGATATACAGAGAAGGCAAAACTCTACACAACAAAAGGGATAGAAGAAAAAGACTTCTCTGATTAGATTGGTGAGATCCTGCGGGGAGAACATCTGATATTTAGACCCGATCTACAATCCTGGTTTCATCTCCGGGGTGTCTCTTTAAAGGATATTAAAACCAGACCCCTCCACCCTCCTGGTCCGAAGGGTGGTTAATTGACAGACAAGTGCAGGAAGGGCATAATTCAAATTGATGTTATATTTCCCCATAAGAACCTCCTGGTGGTAGAATATGACTGCCATGTTTCCAAGAATATTTTTACTATCCTGGATACTCCACACATCACTAACATATCCATAATTTGGGTCGATATTACATTTCTGGGACTTCCAGAGGCAGAAAATCACAGTATTTGACACTAGAAAAGCGGTTAAGATCCCTGATCACAGATATATCTATAGATAGAGCATGGATTTTATACAGCTACAGAAATATTATATTTTCAATACCCCATTCTGATATACGGTACTTAGTGTGGGCTAGAGATGGACAGCAGTCACCATAACGTGCTCGTTATCTTGTGTGTTAACGAGGAAGCACTCCAAGGATGTTGGTCTTTCTGTAGACTCTTGACCAACATACTTGTACTTACAGTTAAGCAGTGATATTTTATATGGATTTTTATCTGCATACTCTGGGTTCTATATTTTTTTTTATAGTTTTCTAAACCTTCGATGTTTAGTTACATGTAAAAACGCAAACGCTTCGAGCTCACAACAACAACGTCCCATCTCTCGCCACTGCATGTTATTAGATGTCGCATTTCCATAATGCAGAACACTCCATTGCAAACTTTGCCAAGAAACCAATTTTTGGGTAGAATTGTTTTTAATAAGTGAAGTTCCTCCCAAAAATAATAAAAAAAAGTGAAGGAGAATTACTTCTAAAGTAGGAAGAGGCAATGGATTGGGATGTTTCTTTTCAGAGACCTGCAAATTAACAGGAAAGTGCCTTCTTGTATTGTAGTGGGATTTTTTTTTTCCTTCCAAAATGCCAGCTGCCATCGTGCAGTTCCTCGTACGAGCTAGAGGTGTCATCCTTAGCATAGGGAGGCAGAGAGCGAGAGCCCAGACACTGTGCCAAGGAACTTGAGGCTGGGGAGAGACTAAATGACTTCCTAGGTCATAATGTCTGATGTAGAGGAAACAGTGTTCGTCCTCGCTGCAGAGTGAATTTCTGCACCGTTAAAACAAGGGACTGTAAAAACCCACAGCACTGAGTACGAGGCGTAAATGGACGAGCATGGTACAAAACATGAATGCAAAAAGATGATCTTATTTTCTTTACATTGTAAACCAAGGGTGATGCAATGTAAAATAGTCATGGGGAATTTAGTGATGTTGCATTTTTACGAATTGTTTACGTGGTCTCTCTGACCCTCGGACCTTCTGTAGAGCATGGCTCATAGTCAGTAGAGGCTAATTTTGTATGGTAGCTCCAAAGCTATGCCATGGCAAAAATGAATCTTTTACGCCCTCAAACATACCCAAATATAATCTCAATGGCAGGTATGCACCAGAGAGGCCTCTCCTGCAGAGGTAGGAGGGCAAAAAGCACAATCCGACATCCTTCAAAAACTATCCACAGATCAATATGTGTTTGCTGGAACATGTCAATAAAGATCTGACAATAGCCGATGAAAAGATCATGCGATGTGCCCGATAGCAAAACACAGGTGTTGTCAATTGGGTTATTATCAAGACTTTAGTTTCAGATGGGTCAGATTACTGTATAGGGGCCCTGTGCAGTTCATCATAATGCCCTCCCCTCCTTTTATGTATCTGTGACCAGGGCTGTGGAGTTAGAATCGTGGAGTCGGAGTTTGTGTCCATTTTGGTGGAGTTGGATTCAGGGAAATTCAGGATACGAAGTCGGAGGTCTGGCTTGCCAAATCCACAGCCATGTCTGTGACAGCTGGTTGCTGATTTTGGAGGACTTAGTAGACCCTCATACCTCAAGGACCCATGTGGTTGTATTGATGGTATGTCCGCCCCTGTTTGTAGGGCTTTTTTACATCATATGTCAGACAACTGTCAGACGTAGGCTGGGGTCAGACTGCTGTATAACACTTGACAAGGATCACACTGTAGTGCACAGAGTGGTCGGAGGTTCCCCTGACCCGAACATGACAGCTGCACAGTAATTCATGAAACCTTCATGCTCGGGTCAGGAGAGCTGTCGGCCACTCCATGCATAACAGTGCGATCGTCGTCTGTGTTATACAGTCGTCTATCGGTAAATGTAGGGATCTAATTTAATGCGAATAGGCCCTTAAACCTGCAAGAGATGGATAGGAGTAAAAAAAAAAACATACAGGATTTAATTTTAGGATTGCAAAATTAGAGAAATAAGGGATCTTCATTGAGCAATTTTACTAACAGGGTCAGCCCTTGCAAAATTTATAGTGCCTAATTGACTTTCACGCTGTTTTCAACTGACTTTGGCCTATTTTTGATTTTGTACTTCTTTTGAAGTCCATTTTATAGGTTTTCACTTGTTATTTTTTCTTCTCTTTTTTGTACACCTATGTGAGCAGGTTTTAGTTTCCAGATATTTTTGCAGCAGATTCATCAATTTAGACTTTTTCAACAAGTTGCAATCCTTTTGGTGTGAATGTGCTCCAGTTCCCTCTCCCAGAGTGGTTTTATGTTCGCCTAAACATTTTGCACCAAATTATGTGCAGTTGTGGCTTTTTTTTTTTGCTCTAAAAATGTGCAAAAAAAAAAAAGACAAAAATAAAGATAATTTCTTTTATTTTGCACAAATTCATAAAATGTGCGCACCATTTTGCAAACAATGTCAACCAATCCACAAGATTAAACAAAATAGTGCAGATGATGAATTTGGCTCATATCTCCTTTTTTAACAAGACGTACAATCTATAGGTGTCCACAGTTCTGGACAGGGGGGAAAGGTCGGATCGACTTTAACCATACAGTGCTGTGGTCGGAAGTCAGTCTATGGAGGAATTACACAAAGTTGTTGAAAAACTACTAATATGTAGAAATTAAAAAAAAAAAAAAAATCCATCCTGACCACGAGTTGTGGGCTGCCCGTAATCATAATTTACAAATGAAAGAATTATTTTCCAGGAGATTTGGCACTGTGGTTGGGAACTTTTATATTTTGCTCCCATAGGTGTCGCAAATATAGGTGGAAGAATCCTCCGCACCTCTCATACCCACACAACCAGGAGATGTCTCGCTTCCTTCAGCTGTCTCAGACGCTCGATCAATCTGCCCCACATTCGGTGCATTCAGTGCTGTGTATAATCAATATGCAAATTGCCTTCTGCATTGATCATGTATTAATTTTCAATTAGGGAGCTCACAAGGGTCTGACCAGGTCAATATGGGAAGGAGCAGACAAGTTGAGAAGTAGCAGATTCCAGGGGACTCTGCTGAGACCTCACTTGAATAGCATCCACCTCACCACAAATCCCAGTCCAGAGCCTCAATACTCTCTAACTCCATAAAAGCTCATATGTTCCATCATCTTCAGCCATCCGCCCGCAGCACTCGGTACCCGCCAGCCGCCCACACCGCTCTGTCTGATGGACAGGACACAAAAGCACATCCACTTAGTGATGGTTGCATGTAAACAGCTGCTGTACTGTATACACCACATGAGAAAGATCAGTCTGCCCATCCTAAGTGGAAGTACAGGCTCGTCATCTAGAGAGTCGTCCACATCTGTCAAGATGTCAAAAGTCTTCAAAACTAATAGAAAGAACAAGCAAAAAGAAACAAAACAAAAAAACAAAAATAACCTAACTATTATTTGTATTGTACACACAACCATAATCTTCAAACAAAAGTGCTTGGGGGTAGGGTTGTATTGCTCAATTTTGGGGCTCATCAGTAGGAACTGTCTACAAAGTAGATGGCTGTAGTCCAATTAGTGGTTTATCCAAGCTGTCTGGTCTCCCAATACTCCCAAGAGACGGGAGCGCTTCTGTGTGCTCTAAGAGAGCCAGAGCGGCAGCTTATCCCACTGACAAATGGAGCAGACATGCCGCATCGTTATCTCCTTTAGGGGAGAGTTGAGGACACCAACACTCGGCCAAAACCTCCGATATAGGCGAGCTCAGACTTGCGTATATGGGTGTGTATCTCTATTTTCAAGCCCCTCCTTACAGCAGCAGATAGCAGTGCACTGGCTCCAAAAACAACCCCACAGACCGATGCAGAGACCTAATCTTGGCCTTGTTAGACCACTGTTGGGTTCCTGCACCAGGTTGTGGATGTCTTTTCCTAACTTTACTAAAATTCCTGTATTATTGGCTTCCTTGCTCCCCTCAAACTATACAAAAAAAAAGTGTGTGCCAACACAGCTGATGCAACTATGAAAGATTTACCATCACGAAGTTGATGGGCCTACGAGCTATGCTCACAATTGAAAGGGGCACATTCTCAAAGGTAATTGGATGACACAATTTTTTCAAAATGGACCTACAAATGATTCATATGAATTGGCCCCTTGACTTAACCTCGACCACCTGATATACTTTGGTTACCTGTTGGGTGATGGTTTGGCTGGCAGCTATCTATCATGACTGCAAGCTTGTCTAATTTGGTCCTTTTGCCAACATTTTTTCGTCACCTTGCTTTCCCAGAAACAGAAAAACATGACAAAAAATACCCACATTATGTCTTGTAATTACTGATAATCTGCTTTAAATATTCATTCGAATCAACAAAAACAAATATACCAAGCTTCACAGTGAATGAAGGAGTTGGAAGATGCCCAGGTTGTGCACAGCACCTCGAAATGTGTGGCTGCCCGCAGTCTGACAAATGACCCATCCAAGGGCACAGTGCCCTTGATATCAATCCCTTAGCTGCACGCCGCCACTTCTCTACTGTACGCTAAACGGTAAGGGCGCGCACCAGCATAAGAACCACTAAGCCTAATTGGTCACCGGATAACAGTAATTAGTGCTCTGCTCATTAATGAGTAAAATCTTTATTGGCTCCATTGATCAGTGGACTTGTTAGCCATCCTCCTAACCAATGGCAGACGTAACGAGCTGGCTTATTGGCATAGCAATTAATTAAATCAATTTCCAGCCAGCAGCTGCCACTTGTTCCAAGCTTGTTAGGAGACTGTGACAGGGCGAAATGTGTGAGGGACAAGCGGGACTCCCAGCGTGACGGTGCCCAATGAACACCGGTGCCAAGGAATGCCAGTATAGCTACACCATGCAGGTAGTGCCCAGCCAAAGAATCCCAATCCACATGCTGATCACATTAATGAGCTCTGCAAGTGAAGCATATGGATTGTCCATGTACCAAGTGGTGACTGACGTGAGAAAAATAATGCAAAAAGCTAAATAAACATAAAAACTAACAATGTAAAAATCAAAAAGGGCCACTTTAATGAAGAAGTCAGTCGTCAACTCTATTTATTTTGCTGGGAAACCAAGAATAAAAAGCCCTTGAATCAGGCAGTAATTACAGTTTCCCTTCTAAGTTCTAACTGCGGATCAATGGCACATTTTAAGATGCATTGATTTACAATTAGCATGGCTTCCCCACTTAAGGCTTTAGGAGAAAATTCACTTTTCTGTTCCATACTGTGTGATCCGGTAAACATGGCATAAGATCTAAAGGGTGACGGTCGTGGATGCCCTCGCACCAGCACTCTCACAATCAGCTAATTGGCAGCATACATTAAATCAGGCCTTTACGAGCGCAGAGAGGTCACGGGATGATGCAAATGAAAACATCGGCAGGTGTCCTGCTTACATATCAAGGTATGTGTCTTTCTGCAGAGTTTTCGGAGCAGAACCCCTGAGCTTTTGAGGAGTTTGAGTTTTTAAGGAATATTTAGATAGTTTCTGTACAGTTTCTGCTCCAAAACCTCCTACAAACCGTGTGCACAAAGCCTTAGACTGGAAATCCACATACAGATTTTCATAGCTTTTAAGGTTGAAAGGTAAACTAAGGCCATCTAGTTCAACCTGTAACCTAACTTTTTGGTGCAGTTTTTGGAGCCAAAGCCATAAAGGATCTGGCACGTTCTTCCCTTATGGTGGGTTTAGACGTTTCAATATCGTTGCGATATCGCAACTCAATGGCGCGGGAGCGCGTATTTAGTGCACGTTTCTCCCGCATCGCATCGGAGGTTTACACGCTGCGATATCGGAATACAATGTCCGTGCGATGTCTACGCCCCCCCAACCCAGGAACGACCATTTAACATGGGAGTGAATGGGCGACGTTGAACATCGCATCGTAGTTGGGCTGTCACACAGCACGATCCGGCTCCAATCTCCCTTCAATATAGGAGCATTGAATAGCACGCTCATTCAATCCCCGATATCGCATTGACATCGTTCCTGCATCGTATTGGACGTTCACACCATACAACGCAGGAACGATATCGGCTCCAACGATCGAACCACGTGACTTTTCATTGAAATTGAACGCCGATATCGCAACGTGTAAACCCGCCATTAGAGTTCACATTCCTTTCTTTGGCATGGAAAGCCACACCAAAATCTGTATGTACATTTCCAACCTAAAGAATTGCCTAGACCCTGGAGGCGCATAATAGCAAGAGGTGCAATTAAAGGGGTTTCTAGACAATCCTTTCACATATAAGATAAGATAAGATAAGATAAACTTTATTGATCCCGGAGGAAATTACAGTATTACAGCAGCAGAACAAAGATCAAGAACATTTCACACTTTACAAAATAAGTCTATATGAACAGCAGATGTGGGTAGACTGGTACATGTACCTCACCTATTCCCCCCATTCACATAGAACTTCACAGTCTTGGGACGCTTTACACTTATACATTTGTTAAACATCCCCACAGCTGTCGGAACAAACGATTTTCTGTATCTTTCCTTTTTACACATTAGTTGGATTAGACCGCTTGCTGAATGTGCTCTTCTGACATTCCCTTTAAAGCTAGTGGGGCATGCTGCCACTTTAGGATTGGTGCGGGGGGGTCTGACCTATGGGACCACAATGATTGTTGTATTGCCAAGGGCTGATATGGCACCGTGAACCCCATTACTATATTTCTTGCAGAGCCCATGCTCCCCTCCATAGTCTTCCATATACAGTAGTATAATGCACCCTCCATAGTCTAATGAATCCCATAGTCCTCCGTATAGTATAATGAATCACAGTCTTCCACATAGTATTATGCATTCCCGAGAGTCCTCACTTATTTAAAACAAAACAAACCCCAATTTTCTACTATTTCTGCAGTGGCATGTGTTTTACAGCTCTATATATCTCGGCACAGTGGTGACGTAATCGCGCCCGTTGCGCTGGGACGTCAGAGCGCAGATACAGGATGATGGACGAAGCACTCTCTTTCATCATTGATTTCAACTGTATCAGTATCCACAATGCTGATACAGTTGAGAGTGTGCTGCAGGACGGAGGGGCCCAGTGTCTGTGTGCGATGGCACCAGGCCCCCCTCCCGAATCACAGGCCATAGAGACCGCGTGGCTTGCTGCCATTTGCGGTACGCCACTGTATCCTAGTGATAACCATTACATTGCTAAATGTCTTTGTAAACATTCCCAACCACAGCTTTCATCGCCTATGTTACAGGGGGAGATGATGCACTTTTGCCAGACAGTTCCATAGTCAATGAATGGAGTCTTTAACTATGGAACTCAGATCCATTTCGTCATGGCATTTCAGAGTTCTAGAAGTCCGTCACCCCCTTCACCCCTCAACTATCACCTATTCTTTGGAAAACTGACCAGGGAGACTGGTGTAGCCCAAAAATAATATTCCCTTTTCAATTATTCTAGATTCTAAAAAATTAGCAAGCAACAAGATTAAACCCAAACGAGCCAAACTCTTGAAGCGTAAATGAATGGAAAAAACAGCATGACTTAAAGTATACATAAAAATAGGAAAAAAAATCCTGTTGGCATATTAATATCGGAATATACGCGTCCTTCAAACAAAAGGATGAGGTGAAAATTCCAGGCGAGTGAATGCACTTTGCTCCGTTTCATAGAAGCAAATGGATTTGGTGCTTTTTATACATTAATCAATCAATATTACTGGCCGTACATGAGCGGCACGGCCAAGATAGGAGTGACCTCCCAGGCAGACAGGACACTTTAATGCTTAGAAGACAGCTCAGAGCTTAGCAACTTTGCGAATATGTTTGTGCCTGATTAGCCCTGGAAGGCAGCGGCTGTGAGCGGTGCACTAAATATGACAAGGTTAGTCGTTTTCAATTTGCGCAGGGAGACGAAATGAGTGACTGAGGGGGTGGGGGAGAGAGCATGTGAGAGGGAAGGAAGGAGGAGGAGGGTGGATGAACTGTCCCACTTGTACATGAGGAGTCTACATTCTTCCAGACTTCAGCTCACAGGACACCGAGACCATCATTAAAAAGTAAAAAAAAAAAAAAAGAATAGAAGGGGCGGCCATTGCTCTGTGCCTTGCTAGTGCTATTAGGTTCCTCTCAATCAGTGGGTCGATCAATAAAGGGTTAACTAGAGGGACTCATCTTTATATCCACTAGATAGCATTGTCCTAAGCAATCCCCTTAAGTGTCAGGAGACACAAAGCGCAAATGTGGCAGCATTCCTGACTTGATCGCCAGTCAAAAAGTCATCGGCTTTATTTACTCGCCGGTTTAGACAACCCAAATTCTAATCGTTAAAGGGAATCTGTCAGCAGGTTTGTGCTACTGCATCTGAGAGCAAAGACATTCTGAAACTAGGTTCAACTTCGTTTACTGGCTGCAGCCGTTCTGGTACAATCAAAAAACTGAGTACTCTAGTGAGAGAAAACTTTTTGGTACGGTTCCTGCCCTTCTACATGATGAAGCAGAGCCATACACTGCAGTTCTAGGATCTATAGATCGTGTATAAATTGATAAAATCATACCTGCTCCTCTGCTCTGACCCCCACCACAGGGAACCCTAGATTTCTGCATGTCAGCTTCATCTAGAAGCAGAGAAGAGGAGGTGTTTTGGTGGGCGTGGATGCTGGGAGCTTCAGGATCAGCCTACATTCACACCCCCTCACATTTCTATATAGGGAGACGGCGTGGCCGCTGACCCCATGCTCACACATATATCAGGGGCTGGATTGTACCATCCTATGTGACAGGGGGGTCCAGGCTTCAAATAGCAATCATGTCACCAAGCAGATACAAATACATGCTGTGATCCTCTGCTGTATGATGATGCATAATGTGTATTGTTATTGTGAAGATAAAAGCAGAGGCTAATCATTACATTGATTAACTCAGCTCTGTATGGTCTCCCCTTCCCCATAGGAACATGGTATCTTCTTATCTCTCCATCTTTTAATGGATCATCATCATGACTCATTGGAATGTAGGCTGATCCTGCAGCTCCCAGCATCCACGCCCCTGACATGCCTCCTCTTCTCACCAGCACCATGAAGCTTTCAGGCTGAAGACTCTAGGTTCCATGGGTTGGGGGCCAGAACAGAGGAGCAGGTATGATTTCATCAATTTAAAAGTAGATCCTAGAACTGCACTGCCCAGCTCTGCTTCATCATGTAGCAGGGCACCAACTATACTAAATAGTTTTCTCTCACTGGAGTTCCCCTTTAAGTATGTAGTTGATCTGAGAGAGCTGCCCCCACCCACACTAGACTCTCAATATAGATTGGCCATCGACTGAGGTGTCAATCACAGCAAGGGGGCGTGTTGGACTGCCCTGCGCGCGAGTTTCTAGTCCTCTAATGCTAATCACAGGGTACTTAACCCTTTAGTTTAAGTAAACAATAGGTCACACACAGATGACGGATTTTTTTTGTTTTTTAAGCTAAGTTCCCACTGTGGATTTTTGCAGTGTTTTTTTCTGCGTTCTGCACTGAAAACGCAGCACCCACAGTTTTGCATTAAAAGTCAAAGTGATTTTACAAAAGCTGTGCCCACATGTGCATGAGTGGGTTCTGCAATTTTATAGCAGAAATTACCTGCATTTTTTTATGCCCCTGCAATTAACTTGTCACTTTTTGGGCTGCGTTTTCCCCATAGGCTCCATTCTAAATGCCCAAAAAAGCATCACAAATGGACAGTCCGTTTGTGGTGCTTCTTAAAGCCATTTCTACAGAAAAACACTGTAATACTCACCCTCTCTGGTGATCCCACTTTGATTCTTGGTGATATCTTAATATCCGGTCACCGTGGGCTCACCGGAAGGTGAGAGTGTGTGTCTGCCTGTCTTTTTGTGTCACCTTATTTCTGCTGCCTTTTTGTGTTGGATTTGTATGTTCACAAAGCCAGTGCAAACGCAATAGGTTTGAGCAGGTTTTGTTTAAAGACAGTTGCGCTTGTACAGCTGACAAACGCAGAACAAATTCAGCCCAAAAAATGCACACATTAGGCACTTAGCCTTAAGGCCATGTGCCCACTGTGCGTTTGAGCTAGGCTTTTTTGCTGCGTTTCTGCACCAAAAACATAGGCAGCACCCACAGCTTTAACATTAGGGTACCTTTACATACCACAACCGTGGCGAGGAATCTGTCCGGCGATATGTCGCCCTAGCACCATCGCAGTCAAACTGCCTCCTAGTTGCGGCGTGTAATTTGAGAATTTGGCGGCGATAAAAAACCTGTCGCCTGGTACTGATTTCACAGCACTGCTCCAAAATCAGAGGCAATCATGAAGGCGAGAGTCCCTGTTTTTGGCGTGTGAACGGGCGATAGTGATGGAATCTGCGTCGCCTCTTGATTTCCTAGAGGCATGCCACAGCGTGCTGGAGACCGCACCCCGTCAGCGATGATTGGTGGTGCTACTGTGTTCCCATTGGCTGTCAGTTCACAGGGCGCCATGTTTGAACAGTTGTCCATTCACCACCACACAATGGCAATGGTATCATGTATTAGCCAACCTACCAGCGCAGGCTGCCCAATCATAACGCTATTGCATTGTCTAATCAGCGTGTTTGGAGCGCGGTATACACCACGCTGCCACGTTTATGTTCTCACAGTGCTGAACATGCACGCCCACATTCCTTTGGGGATTGCGGCGTGTGAAGCAGCGAGGGAACTCCACCGTATTGGTTCCGCTGTGGGGTAGGCGATTTCCGGGGCGACACATCGCCTTAGGTTGAGGGCGAAATTGCAGCGTGTAAAAGCGCCATCGGCGATCTGAGGCTACCATGAAAAACGTGCACGCGCACGTTAGATAGCCTCCGATCGCCGCCATGCATTGTGATTTTCAAAAAGCTGTGTCCACATGCATTTGTGGGTGCTGTGTTTTTGCTGCAGAAATCACCTACTTTTTTAAAAGTCCCTGTCAATTACCATGCCCGTTTTGGGGCTAGACTCCATTATAAACCCCAAAAAAAACATCACAAACGGATGGATATTCCCACAGTACGATTCTGATGCTTTTTGACTGCAATTTCCTCAACAAAAACACTGCAATTCTAACCCTCCCCGGCGAGCCCACAGCCATCTCCGGTGATGTCTTCCTCCATGCACTGACAGAAGCTGTGTGCATCACCCTTCCAGGACCTGAACCATGTGACTGGTCATGTGACTCAGGTTGTCACATGGTGCGCAGGCCCTGGCTGGAAGGATTATAGACAGCTCCTGCCGGTGCACAGAAGGAGACATCACCGGAGATTGCCATGGGCTCCCCAGGGAGGGTGAGAAAGCGTGTGTGTGTGTGTCTCTTTGTAGGTCACCTTATGTGTGCTGTGTTTCTGTGCTGTGTTTGTAACGTGCACAAATGCAATAAGTTTGTGCAGCTGCTGCGTTTGTGCAGCTGACAAATCCATCACAAAAAAACATGTCCATTGGGCACATAGCCTTACTCTTACAGTATGCTGTCTTCAGATTACATAGCAAAATGCTGACAGATTCCCTTTAATACAACTGTTCTGTGCACATAAAAAGTCACGTTATCATTAGCAAGTATCGTGTTTACTTGGGAAGGAAGGGGGGGGGGGAATATACTGCCGAGGAGGGCAATTTTAAGTTTGCTCAAAAAACAGATCACCCAACGGACCAGAGTTTTGCTTATTCGTAGGGTTAATAAAACAAAGGGACATAAGTCAAAAAATCTCACCACAGCAATTGTCTGGTCTGTGACCAATGCACTTCAGCAAGGTGCCTTCATTAAATAGAAAGGCATAACAAGTGCAAGATGCCGGCTTCCAATCACTAAAAACCTCCTTGCTCTTGAATAGAGTGATTACTGGTCATCCTGCACGCAGAATGAGGTTCCTTTAGGACGCCATTTATACAGGTCATGCAATGTGTGCCCAGCCTATTTCGCCCATACTATTTGATTAGGTGGGCTGTAGGGTGGCATGGTGGCTCAGTGGTTAGCACTGCAGCCTTTACAGCACTGAGGTCCTGGGTTCAATTCCCACCAAGGGCAACATCTGCAAGGAGTTTGTATGTTCTCCCCGTGTTTGCGTGGGTTTCCTCCGGGCACTCTGGTTTCCTCCCACATTGTAAAGACATACTGATAGGATATTTAGATTGTGAGCCTCAATGGAGACAGCATTATGGATGTATGTAAAGTGCTATGGAATTAGTAGTGCTATATAAATTAATATTATTATTATTATTAAACACTTTATCAATGCACTACAACTGGAATAGATGTCGTATATGGCTCAGCTGCACCCTGCATTATAGAAAAAGAAGTGCAAAAAAAAGAACACACAATACTAAACATGAAAATGTGAGGTACTGGTTGGTATTTTGGACCAAAACACGTAAGCTCATGATCCACTTCATGGATCCTCACACTCACAAGGCCTGCTGCACTTTGCTGAAGTGCATTGGTCACAGACCAGACAGCTGCTGTGGTGAGATTGTTCGTTGGGGGGATTGCATCCCTGTTCCACGATTATTGGCCAGCCAAACTTGTAACAAATCTTATCCAGGTGCAGATTGACCTGCAGTGCCAATTTTACATCCTCACCTTTCCGAAGATCTTCACTACTAATTATACTTCTTCCAATGTGTGGGATAAATTCTGCACGGAAGATTCTTTGCTAATATTTGTGGCACTCCCTTTTTTTTCCCCAACGTATGCACTCTTTTTCCAGAAAATGGCCTGCCACAACTATGTGCCTGCTCAATAAAGAGGGATAAGCGCCTGAATCACTCATCACTATCTCTGGTGGGGTCCAGATGATTCTGCCACTCTAATGGACTGACATAGTTGACAGCTGCTCTAGGTAAACTCCTCCGAGGCGGGGTCTTATAGCTTTGAGGGAAGAACGAGAGATTGGAGTCCCCTGTTCTGAGGATCAGTGGAGGTCGAGACCAAAGTCCACCTTCTGGGGGATTAGTTCAGGTCTCAATTTCCTACCAATCCAGCAGCTCTCACTAGTGAATGTGAATGGGTAATAAAACCTTAAGAATGGAGTAATGGTGGCTGATTATTCAGAAATCAGCTGGAAACAGGAAACTGAAGAAAATATTAAAGGAGTTTTCCAAGGTTTGAATTGGTTTTTAAATAATAAAAAAAAAAAAATATTTTTCTTCGGTTTCCTTTTTCCAGCTGATTTCTGAATAATCAGCCACCAGTACTCCATTCTTAAGGTTTTATTATTCATCCACTAGTGAGAGCTGCTGGATTAGTAGGAAATTAGGACCTGAGCTAATCCCCCAGAAGTTGGACTTTGGTCCTGACCGCCACTGATCCTCAGAACAGGGGACCCCAATCACCTGCTCTTCTCCCAAAGCTATAAGACCCCGCCTCGGAGGAGTTTACAAAGAGCAGCTGTCAACTATGTCAAAGTCTATTAAAGTGGCAGAATCGTCCGTACCCCACCAGTGGTGAAGTGAGGAATGATTCAGGCGCTTATACCATATTTTTTATAAACCTTGATTTTATTGAAAATAAAAGTTTTCATACAATAGTGCAAATATAACTTGAAATATACATAGTAAGGCTGTAATGGAGATAGTAAATAGCAGAATGTGCATTCCAAGTATGGCTACATCAAGTCAAAAGACAAATAAACCAAAAACTAGGAGGGATGGGGGGGGGGGAAAGGGAAGGAGGGGAGAAAAGAGAATGTCTGAAACAGGTACTTTTCTTGCTTATAGATCACCCAACAGGGGTGCATGATCTTAGTCTCTCCTTGAGAGTTATGCAGGACCCATTGACACCAGGATAGACCTTAACACCTAGATGTACAGTACAGACCAAAAGTTTGGACACACCTTCTCATTCAAAGATTTGTCTGTATTTTCATGACTATGAAAATTGTAGATTCACACTGAAGGCACCAAAACTATGAATTAACACATGTGGAATAATATACGTAACAAAAAAGTGTGAAACAACTGAAAATATGTCTTATATTCCAGGTTCTTCAAAGTAGCCACCTTTTGCTTTGATTACTGCTTTGCACAGTCTTGGCGTTCTCTTGATGAGCTTCAGGAGGTAGTCACCAGAAATGTTTTTCACTTCACAGGTGTGCCCTGTCAGGTTTAATAAGTGAGATTTCTTGCCTTATAAATGGTGTTGGGACCATCAGTTGTGTTATACAAACATTTGGTCTGTACTGTATCTCTACATGGCAGCTCTACCAAAGATACTTCTACACAGGCGCTTCCCCCAGTAGTAGCTGCTCTTGATACCACACTGTAGGTTGGAAACAAGTTCTAATGAAATCCCAGATGTGTTGTGGAAGCAAGGAGATGAAACTTTCCCAAGTTTGCTTATCTCTCTTTAATTGAGCAGGCACATAGTTGTGGCAGGCCATTTTGTGGAAAAAGAGCCCATACATTGGGCAGAAAAAAAGGAAGTGCCACAAATATTAGCAATTAATCTTCTGTGCAGAATTTATATATGTGTTTATATACATATATATATACATACATACACATATGCACACACACGTAAAGCAGGTGATATGAGTATTGAATAAGTCACACTTTTTGTAAGTATATAGATTTCTAAAAGCGCTATTGACAAATTTCTCACCAGATGTTGTTAACAACTCATCCACTCCACCAGGCAAATAAATCAGACCATAGATGTCCATAAACTACGGTATGTGTAATAATGAGAAATGACAGAAAAAAGTACTGAACACATGCAGAAAGAGGTGCAAAAAAAAAAAAAAAAAAAAAGCATGGAAAGTCCTGACACCAGCTGATATATATCAATAATTAGAAAGTTATCCTGACACTTACTGATAAACAATATCAGCTGGTTCTACTGATGGCCGAGAACAAGGTGTCTCATTACCAAGGTGCCACACAAGAAACATTTCATGATGTGTAAAACCAGAGAGCTGTCTCAAGAACAGGATTTTAAAACTACTGAAGGTCCCAGTGAGCATTATGAGGGCCATAATCCAAAAGTAGAAGTAACATTTCATCATAAACTGGCCACCACCAGGTGCTCCCTGCAAGATTTCAGAAAGTAGTGAAACAAATTTTCAGTAGAGTTGTCAAAGAGCCAAGGACCACCTATGGAGAACTAAATAAATATCTGGAATCTGCAGGTACAATTGTGTCTCAAGGGGCCGTCACACGAGTCAATATCGCGTGCAATATCGCTGCTGCACGTGACGTTGCAGCGATATTGACGCGTGTGACAGGGCGCATAAATCGCCAGTCCGAAAACCTGGCGATGGTCGCCTGGTGTACACGCAGCATCGCCAGCTCCCAGCGCCTCTCAGCAACTAGGGACCCTAGTTACCCGCTGTGTACCTTAGATACCAGCCGGTGAGCGGAGAAGGCTGGTTACCAAGGTATACATCAGGTATCTAGGTAGCGCGCGCTGCCTAGTTACCCACAGTTTACCATGGGTACCAGCCTGCAGACATCGTGGAAACGATATTTAAATCATTTCCACGATGTCGCTGGTCCAATGATCGCTGGTGAGTCTGCCTGTGTGACAGCTCACCAGCGATCAGCTGTCAATGTCGCCAGTGAACAGATCGCTGAAGACATTGATGTGTGTGACGCCGGCTTTAGGCTGCTTTCACATTACGATTTTTTGCAATCCATGGCTGTCCATTGTAAAACAGACAGCCACGAATCAGATTTGGCACCCATGTATAACTATGGGCAACGGATCTGGACGGATTTGTCCTTAATGGCATCCGATTTGTGACAGATCCGATTCTGTCAGATTTTTTTGGTGTACCTAAAATCAGAGACTGCTTCGATTTTTGGGCACAGTGGACCAAATCGACACAATTGAATACAACACGATCAGCGGCCATTAACATGGGGGTCTATAGAGCACAGGTCCGACAAAACACAGGATCCTTTCTCTGACCAGATTTTAGTGTGCTGAGCATGCTCAGTACAGTAACACTGCTCTGTTCCTGTTTAATTTCACTTCGCAATGTATATACATACATTGTGGAAGTAAAATTAACTAAAGCAAGGGTTAAAAATAAAAAAATCAATCCTCACCACTTCGGCATGTGTCCTGCGATGCGCGCCATCTATCTCGAGTTTAAGGACCTAAGAAAAAGACCAGAGAGAGATCGTGCTTTAGTAATCCGCGCTGCTGTCCCACCGTACCTGAATAAATGCCAGGTAAGCCAAGAGCATGCAAGCTGCTTCTTTATTCCATCAGTATTTCCATCCAACGCATTTCAGTACAGACCTTGTACTTTCCACAGGATGTCCATGAGGAAGGTACAAAATCTGTACTGAGACGCGTTGGATAGAAATACTGATGGAATAAAGAAGCAGCTTGCATACTCTTGGCTTCCCTGACATTTATTCGGGTACGGTGGAACGGCAGCGCGGATCACTAAAGCACAATCTCTCTCTGGTCCTTTTTCTTGGATAAATCACCGCTGTTACGTGGGAGTGCAGATCCAGCAGTAGCTGTCTGAGCTAATTTACCAGTTGTGGGGAAACAACTGGATCAGATGAGCACATACACCTATGACTGTACTACATTATCCGTAAAACAATAAGACCCATTTGCGCCTTTTTGTCTCCCCTTTTTTCTTTGTAGAGCTTAAGGACCTGGCAGGGAAGGACTATGCGATCAACTGAGCGGTTTAAATCTCCCGCCCACTAAAACCGATTAGCGGGTGAGAGATATAAACTGCTCAGCTGATGCGGTCATGGGACCGATCAGCTGATCGGGTAGCTCCGTCCCACTAGGTCCTTAATCTCGGGATAGATGGCGCGCATCGCGGAACACATGCCGGAGAGGTGAGGATTTTTTTTCAATTTTTTTTTTAACTCTTGCTTCATTTCCGCAATGTATATTATACATTGTGAAAGTTAAAGTGCCCTTCTGTGTCCGGTCTGTGAAAGTCATGGACCCGGACACAGAATTGGCATCCGTGGGCACACATCCAATTCTGCCCTTTCCTGTCCGTGGGGTCCTGCAAGAAACAGGATCCCCAAGGACAGGAAAAAAAAAAAAAAAGAAATCACTTTGTGAAACCAGCCTAAGGGTATGTGCACACTACGTCGGCTTTGTGCCGGTGTGCGGCTGGGCGGACCCGACAGGAAGCTCCGGAGCCGTCCACCGGCTTCCTGTCGGGTATGTGCGGCGGGAGACGGGCGGGTGTGAGGCGGGTACACAGCGGGTTAGCGGCGGCGGTTCTGCAGCGGCTGGAAGCAGCACATGATTCTGCTTGCAGCCGCTGCAGAACCGGCCGGATTATAGAACATGCTCATTCTTTGCTAACCCGCTGGGAACCCACCGGGTTAGCAACGGATGAGCATGTGGAAACCGCCGGTGTGTGCACACCGGGGGTCGGTTTCCATAGGTTTATATGTTAACCTAAAAGCCGCTTTTGGATTAACATAAATTTACATAAACCTCATGGAAACCGACCGGCGGTTTCCGCTGCTAAACCTGCACAAACCCGGCCAGTGTGCACATAGCCTTAGAAAACAATATGTAATACACTCCCCTTCCATACTCCTGTATGCACACACACCATACTAGACTCCATTGCTGAACAAAAAGGATATTCAAGTGCTTTAAAGGTTTCTCAACATTTAGAAAAGCCTGCGAAAACTTGGGAGAATATAGTCTGGTCACATGAGACCATAATTGAACTCTTTGAAGGCCATAATACACACCATGTTTGGAGACCAAAAGGCAAATCACGTCAAACACCACCAACAGTAAAGTGTGGAGGTGGGAACATCATGGTATTTTCAGCATACGGCACTGGCAAACGTTGTATAACTGAAGGAAGTATGAATAGACAAATGTACCGAGACATTCTAGATAAATATCTGCTGCCATCTACCAGAATGATGCAGATAAAGTGAGGGTGGACATTTCACAAGAAAATGATCCCAAACACACAGCCAAGGAAACTCTCAACTGGGTTCAGAGAAAGAAAATAAAGCTGCTAGAATGGCAGAGCCGATCACCGGAGCTGAATCCAATAGAAAATGTCTGTAAGGATCTAAAGTTCAGAGATCATAGAAGGATCCACAGGACCTGCAGGATGTTCACTGCAGAGTGCATGTGCAGAGTGCATGTGCAGAGTGCATGTGCAGAGTGCATGTGCAGAGTGCATGTGCAGAGTGCATGTGCAGAGTGCATGTGTGGAAGAATGGGCCAAAATCCACCTGGGCAATGCAGGGACTAGTGTCTCCATATAGGAAGAGTCTGGAGCTTCATCATGAACAAGGCCAAAGTACCAAGAGATACATTTCAGTAACATGTTCAATACCTTTTCCCTGTGTCGTCTCTCATTATTACACATAACATAATACATAGACATACATGGCTTGATTTCTTTGCCTGAGTGGATTGGATGGGTTGTTACTGACATTATATACAGTACATATATGTAGATATTAGCAGAGGTGCTCAGAAGTGAAAGAGATAAGGTAGTGAGGGTGAAGACCGCTCCGTGCTGACTTACTGACTTCTCACGCCCCTCCTGGCATCATCTCACTGACTGGTACAAGAATGTGATGAGCAAATGAGATAATTATAAATCCTTTTTTGTGAGATATAAATCATATAATGCGCATTTGGCCCCACATAACAAATTGCTAAAAAAAAAACAGGTGAAGGTGATAAGGAAATGTGGTACAGCATCTCACCCCTTATCGCTCATAAGAAAAAAAAAAAAATATATATATATAAATATACAGCATATAAATATAAAAGTCAAATACATAAATGGAAAAAAGGGAACTTAAGCTGGACTTTTTGAAGGCTTTTTTTTTGTGTGTCTCACCCCAATCTTGGACCCCGCTCACAGCCGGCGGCAAATTAAATAGAAGCCAGAATTACCCGGCAAACACTTTAATAAAAAACAAAATTGAGGAGGATAAAGACTTTCATATCCTCTTCCAAGTCACTGTGCTTGGAGCAGGGGAGAGCAAACAAGAAACAGGCTCCATGGCATAGCTGAGATTCCTGAGCCCAGCTCTCCTCCTGTCTGCGTCTCACCGCCTGGGAGCACGAGTTCTGGAGACTCCCGGTAGCAGCAGATTCATAGGGTGGCCCAAAGAAGGAACAAAAGGAGAAGATTCAACTTCTTCCACTGCTGTGGACCACTATACTAAAGTGCTTTGCTTCTTGTAAAGCCAGCCATACACATGCGATATTGATCATCCAAAACGTGGCCAATTGTCCATTGGGGATCAATGATCCATTTGTTGAAATCCTAGACTAAATTGGGAGATCAAACCCTTATTAAAAAAACAAAGTAGCAAATGATCAGCATCAAGGTCTGCACACAAAAGATAAAAGTCGGATGAAATAGACAATTTAAAACAATTGTTCCGGAGACACGAATGACTATTCGGTTTGACTGATTGGGGATTATGGGCCTTTCAGCCAGTGATAATCTTTAGCATCTTTGTCCTGCAAAAATCCAAAATGGCCGATGCGGTCCGAGATTATTTTTTATTCCGCCAATGCTGTTGCTTTAAAGAGGAGGCTTTGGGATACTATGTAAACCAGGGATGTGGAGTCAGAGTCGGGGAAACTGGAGGTTTGGCTTACGGACTGCAGACCAGGGCTGGGGAGTTGGAGTCGTGGAGATTGTGTCCATTTTGGTAAAGACTGAGTAGGTGTCAGTGATGGATTCAAGAAAATGGAGGATTCGGAGGTTTGACTTATCGACTCCACAGGCCTGCTACAGACATGCCCTCGGGATTTGCAGATAGAAATAGCAAAGGGGGTGACATCTTATTAAATCTTGTCCACAAAAAAGAAAATCTGCAGCGGACCTTTGGCGCCAATGTTACACCCACAGCGTGTCAATATATGTGAGGGATTTTTTTATTACAGCTTTCTCTCTCTGCAAATATGAATCAAAATCCACGGCAAACCGCACACAATAGCGTAAAATTTACAAAACTTCAGTAGACGTCAATTATTTTGGCCGATGTATAAAGGCAGATTTCCAAGAGAGGAAAAATGTATGTTAATAAAAGAATTGGCTCCTGGGAAATGGAGTGCTAAATTTGGGGACGGGGATTGTGATTGGTGTACATTTCTGAGGAATATGTTAGGGTGGAAAATAAATTTGTTTCTGTGGTGCAGTGGCTGGAAAATAAGGGAAGAAAGCCACCACATGTAAGAGTTTGTGGTATCGCAACGTTTTCCTTCGCCTCGTGCAAAGGGGGAAGCCTTGTACCCCGGTGCGGCACCCTGCATTGAAAAGCCACGTATCTGTATTATTGTGTTACAGCTTAGCCAGACAATGGGGAACATATTGAGTGTGAAGGAGCTGTATGCACACATGACTGACATGAGATGCTTCACGCAGGGGGCCGCAGAAAGAGAGGGGTAAAGGCCCAAATGATGGGGTTAATGAGATACAGGCTCTCCGCGTGCACACAGACACACACACAAAGCGTCAGCTCCATGGAGTCCGAGCAGGCGAGTGAGGAGGAGCCCGGGCACTGGAGACAACTGGTGGAATCAGAGTCTGACAGTAACACTCAACCTCTTCCTGTCCAAACAAAAGCTCCCTTCAAGGAGCGAGCTTTGTGCTCAGGATCCTTATAGACCCCCACCCTCCGCAGCCCCACACACTCTCAAACACAGACCGGTAACAATGAGGGCAATGTGCAAGAGAAGAGATGCCAAGGACTCGGCAGAGATTAACAGAATCTGCTGAAACAATACGTCCACTAAGAAGACTCTGTCTCACTGGAGGAATGTGAGAGGCCAGGCCGGCATCTTTTTTTTTTTTGGACCATGCACAGAAACATTGGCCCCTCCGAGCTACAGGTCTAGGGACAAAGGGGAAACAATGCAGTAAAGATCCAGAATGGAAAGTAGGAATGTCGAACCTAAAGTGACGGATTTTTACTTTGGCTGTGCACTTCTACAATGCTATTTTTGGGTAGAGATGAGACGAACCGTAGTGTTCTTTAAGGGTACCTTTATACGCGCAACTGCAGCGATAAAGATTGTCGGTGATATGTCGCCCTGGAACTATCACCGCCAAATTCTCTCCTAATTGCAGCGTGTATTCAGGGAATTTGGCGGCGATATGTCGCCTGATTTCAGTGCAGTGCTCTGAAATCAGGTGACCGGAGCGAGGCGACATATCGCTGCCAAATTCCAGAAATACACGCCGCAATTAGGAGGGAATTTGTTGCCAATAGTTCCAGGGCGACATATCGACGACAATCTTTATCGCCGCGGTTGCGGCGTATAAAGGTACCCTTAGGGGATGAAAGAAAAAGGTTTGGTATCATGTTAGCCAGTTGAAAAAAAGATTGATTGCTCTCAGTGGTAGAAACAAAATAATAATCTTGTAGTTGTGAGACCTTTTAATGGCTTTAATAATTGATTTTAAAAAGCAAGCTCTCGAGACTGCTTACTTTTCTTCATCAGGCATAAGACCATACCTGATGGAGAGGTGAGCAGTATCGAGAGATGGCTTTGTAAAATCAATTCATTTATTTTTCTTAGCCATTAAAAGGTATCACAACAAGATTATTATTTTGTTTCCACCGCGGAGATCAATCAGTCTTTTTTAGGGGATGACAGACTTAAGTCCTGACCAGTCCCTGCCCCCAGCAATTAATCTCACGGAATCTAGACAGATATGTGAAGCGTTATAACTTTATAATGCTGCTGTATAACAAGAGCATAAAACCAACATCCAAGACCTACGGGGTCACAATTATCCCGATAATCAGTGTAAACATGCCGCAATTACCCCTCAAAATGCTTCTTTGTTGGATAACTGGCGACAATAAAATCATCTGTGTTGGGTCTGAGTATGAATCATGGAATACCGCTGTCTGAACCTGGCTTAAGGGTGTGTTCACATGTTGCGTTTTTTCATGAGTTTTATGCAAATTAAAAGCGGATTTTTACAGTATCAGCATAAACTAAGGGCCACTTTACACACACAGATATCTGTGTCCAACTTCTGAACAGATCTCTGGTTGCAGTGAAATCATGGACACATTCTTCCATTTTGTGGCTGTGTACAAATGGAACAATGTGGTCCATGATTTCACTGCAACCAGAGATCTGTTCAGAAGTTGGACACAGAAGTTGGGGTGTGTAAAGCGGCCCTAACATTTCAGAAATTTCCTGCAAAGGATTGCTTTTTGGAAATGGAAATCTGCTGTATTTCTGAAACAAGCATGTAACTAACTTCTATCAGCATTTTTGCTGAGTTTTTCTCACCATTAAATTCAATTAGAAAGTGCAAAAAACTCAACCGCTGAGATTTTGCTACTTTTGTGATGAATAAAACTTATGGCCACTTTACACACACCAACTTATCTGTCCAACGTCTGACCAACTTACTGGTTGCAGTGAAATCATGGACACATTGTTCCATTTGTACACAGCCACATAATGGAGCAATGTGTCCATGATTTCACTGCAACCAGTAAGTTGGTCAGAAGTTGGACAGATAAGTTGGTGTGTGTAAAGTGGCCCTTAAAAAGAAAAAAAAAAGCAACAAAAATGCTCCAAAAACGCTGAAAACAAAAAAAATTTAAAAAAATTTTTTAAAAAAAGCAAAAACACAGCAAAACCTGATTTTTGGAAATGGCTTTTTTACTGCCAAGAGCAGATTTTGGCTGCAGAAAAACGCAGTAACAATGTAAAGTGTGAACATAGCCTTATCCACAGCACATCCTCTTGTGTAATAAGGACATGCACTACTGAGAACGATGATATTAAAGATTGGTCTGTGCACACAGAATTCAGGATGGCCATGAAACATCCTCCAGTCAGTGTCTGTATAGCAAATCTGGGGTAAATGAACAATGTGGCTCTGCTTACGTCACGATATTTGCACATATTGTATATATTTATCACAAGTATTACCTGACGGAAGCTCTGACATATGCCGCTGTGTCACAATACAGTAGAGTGGCATATGTCGAGCATTGACCACAAATGTAAAAAAAGAAAATATGATATACGGTTATACTGGAAGCCTCTGTACAGACTAATGCAGAAGACTGCGATATTCTCAGAGCAAAAAAATAAAGTTGGTGTGAATTGAACCCTGAGAGTCGCCTCCTGCTTCCCAGCATCTATAGCTCTTATTTTGATTAAATAGCCTGATGCAATGTCACACAATGACGTCTACAAGGATGGGCAATCAAAAAGAAGAGCAATGGATTCTGGAAGGTAGGATAAGGCTCACAGGGCGCCCACCCACGGTCACACATTACTAAAGTGGCCAATGGACCGGATTCCTGTGATTCCTTAACACCAAGATGTACAGGTCTGAAGAAAGCCAGAGAGTCCCTATATATATATATAATATATATATATATATATATATATATATATATATATATATATATATATATATATATATATATATATATATATATATATATATATATATATATATATATGTGAAACTTTGGAGTTTAACTTTAGGATAAAACAGTCTTGGCAGCAAGAACTGGAATACGCTCCTCTGCAGACACCGGTGAGAATTCTGCACCCAGCATGGCATCCCGAGGGCAGCATGGGTATGATTGTCTCTCCAGACACTTGTACAGTCTCATTATTGCAGCAATTAGCAGAAAGTGCCCCAAGGGGGACATGGAGGAAAAAGGTTAGTGTGGTTGGAAAATCTGCAGATACATAAAAAGCAGATGTGCCTCCATAAACACAGGTGTGCCCGCTCCCCCCAGTGAGGGCCGCACATATAATGGCACACCAGTAATCCGACGAGGGACAGACAAACACAGAGTAAAGAGAAACTGACCGGACTCTGTAGGAGGTGAAGATGTCCTGATGGTGAAGATCTGGCCTAGGTCTTCTTCATCCTCTGGAAGTCCTTTCTGGAGCCGCTGCAGTTTGCGCAGACTTTCGCTGCGCTGGTGTTTCATTGAGCGGACGTGTTGGATTAGATTCAGTTTGGCCTTCGTGGAGTAAGAGCATAAAACGCAGTGGTAGTAGGAGGACTCTCCGTCCACCCCACTCTCATGCTGTTGTAAGTGCTGCGGAAAATAAAGAAAAACAGGCAGTGAGAGTCTGATAGGAGAAAATAAAGTCAGTAACAGAAAACCCTACAAGTCCTTTCTTAATTTGTTTAAACCTCTCAAACATGCATAAAAAGGCCACAGCCTGTTTCACATTCTGTTTTTGGGAAAGCTGGGTACAATCCAACATGGTTAACGTTGCAGGCCACTCAACTTTCCTTGACTGTTCTCAACATCACTTTCATTACAAAATAAGAGGGAAGAAAGTATATCACCAGAACTATCCAGCTTTCCTTTTCAATCTTCTGGGAAAGCTGGATGAAAATATTCCATTTAAAAAAAAAAAAAAGAAAAAACTGAAGAAAAAAAGAACTTGCTGAGTATTGAAAAAAATTGCACTGGTCATAAATCGGGTCATAAATGGTGGACGAACCATCAACAGGATATTACACAGAGACTCTGATGGGGAAAGAGAAGGCATGTTCAATATCAACATGTTTAATCTTTTTATTTTAAGGGGAGATAAGTTGCAATGTCTGATACAGGACAAGCATACATGTGAATTTGGATATTCCTGTATGCTCTTTTCTGTCCTCCCCAGCCCAGGAGATGTGGTATGATCAGATCATGTCCCTGTATGGTCAGACACATCCATTACACAGTACATAGCAGGGACACATATATAAGATTATCTCAGCACAGGAGATGTGGTATGATCAGGCCATGTTCCTGTATGGTCAGACACATCCATTACACAGTACATAGCAGGGACACATATATAAGAGAATCTCCGCACAGGAGATGTGGTATGATCAGACCATATCCCTGTACAGTCAGACACATCCATTACACAGTACATAGTAGGGACACATATATAAGAATCTCTCTGCACAGGAACATTTTATATCACATCCAACTGTGTAAATTATAATTATTCCAAGATCTATTGATTAAAATCAACTTTAAATTTGTTTGTGGGAAAACCCCTTTAAGGATCACAGCATATAGATATGTCTGGAATGTTCCATTAACAAATTGTACAAAAAAAGGTGTACAAAAGGAGGGACAGTAGGAGGCTGCACAATGCAAGCAGTCGAGATCTTTGACACTGTCTATTTAAAGGCTCATCCCTTTAAAAGCAGCTGTTAAACTAAAACTATATGCACCCTGAAAGGAGACGGATCAGTCCCTGCCAGATTTAAAGGCGGCCATCAGCGCATGTGTCAGCGCATTGATTACTAGAAAGCTTATGGGGCCTTTTTTTTTCTCTCTCTCTCCCCCAACAATGGGAAACTTCTAACATCTGGTTCTTCACGCATGGAAAGCGAAATATTGATCAGGTTTAGCTGAAGCACCACTTTAAAAACAGAACAGACAGAAGTACATTCTGATGGAAGGCAGCGAATACCCCCGGGGGACGAGAGACAGAAGCGCACACGGATTCTGTGTATACTGTCAGGACCCAAAATTTACCAGCGGCCGCCATCATAGCGCTCTGTGATGAGCATATTCTACCCCTACAAAAGTATAAGTAACAAAGGCTTATTTATACTCTAGTGCCCCATACACATGTATATGCACACTCGCCACCATCACTACCCCCTATCCCCTCCCAAAAGGCACAGAGGCCTCTTTCTCGGCTTCTTTCAGATCTCAACAACCTCAGGTCATAAATCACAATCTTCAGCTGGAGAATCCATCTCTTTAATGAAAAAGTTATGTGAAAGCAGCTGTCCTCCCAGTCCTGTTCCAAATAGTCCATAAAAGTGTACGGCTGGTTACATCCTCAGCGGTCCACCACCTGCAGACAGGCCTGGAATTTCCTGGCTACGGCCCTGCACATCATTCATTTTCCTCTCAAGCAAAGGCTCATATTTCCACATGACACCTCCCTGTCCATCGAAAAAAAAATAAAAAACAGCTCACGTTAAAATGGCCGTGTAGGCCGACTCCAATACAAAACATCCAGCGGGAAGGGGTCCACTTTTGATTGCAAGCTCACGTGTGCAAAATGTTAGCGGATACCATTCTGCTTTTTTTAGTTTACCATCTTATATACTAGTTTTATATTAGAAAAGGAAAAAGTGATTTTTTTTCCATTTTCGGTCTTATTAATATTCAGGGAAATATGCGGACATGACTCATGACATTCTGGTGGGAAGACGGAAAAAAAAAAGAATGAGTAAAACTTTATCAACCTGCAGGTCGTCAAGTCTCAACATGAATGAACTAAAATAAATATTACAACCGCCGATATAAAAGAGAAAAGCCCTGGCATCATATAAAGGGGTTCCCTCACCCATGGACCTGCCCTATTAGTCTATATGGGGTCATGCAGCTCTGCCACCCAGGATCTCCCGCTATGTGCTGGTGTGAACAGCTGCCAACCAGCTCTGAACATGACCGTCCATGTACTACAAGGGTAGCCATTCCCCTCAGTGGCTGATGTAACACTAGATTTCCCCTCTAGCAGCAATGGCCGCCACAAAAAAAAAAGGGTAATTAACCATTTGCCGGGTGTCTTGACTGTCTGTGAACAGGCATAAAATGATAGCTGGGGTACACCATTACTGAGAGTAAAGGGGCTACAGTGCCGACACTCCACTGAATAGGGCTGTCTGTGCAGCGGCATCATTTATCTGAACGCTAGCGCAGTGGTCGTAACCCCACTAATCATAAAATGATGGCATATTCTAGTGAGTGCAACAGATGAGATAGAAACAACCTCTTAAAAATATTGCCCCTTTACAAAATGTGAGTTCAAGACCCCTATGAAGAAGGCAGTTCAGCACGTTAGACCCAAAGCTGGATCAGGATTAGTATCCACAACTTAATCCCATTTTGCAGTTAAGCAAAAAGATTTTCAAAACCCTGGTTCAGCAGCCACATCAGTAGTCAGGCTCCAGAATAGAGCCCTGGGAAACTCCTTCTATTTGTCAGCCTCACTTGGTCTCTGGACCACAGCCCTGTGAACCTCCTCCTACTTGTCAGACTCCAGACCAGAGCCCTGTGAACCTCCTCCTACTTGTCAGTCTCCAGACCAGAGCCCTGTGAACCTCCTCCTACTTGTCAGTCTCCAGACCACAGCCCTGTGAACCTCCTCCTACTTGTCAGCCTACAGACCAGAGCCCTGTGAACCTCCTCCTACTTGTCAGCCTCCAGACCAGAGCCCTGTGAACCTCCTCCTAATTGTCAGACTGCAGACCAGAGCCCTGTGAACCTCCTCCTACTTGTTAGACTGCAGACCAGAGCCCTGTGAACCTCCTCCTACTTGTCAGCCTCCAGACCAGAGCCCTGTGAACCTCCTCCTACTTGTCAGCCTCCAGACCAGAGCCCTGTGAACCTCCTCCTACTTGTCAGTCTCCAGACCAGAGCCCTGTGAACCTCCTCCTACTTGTCAGTCTCCAGACCAGAGCCCTGTGAACCTCCTCCTACTTGTCAGTCTCCAGACCAGAGCCCTGTGAACCTCCTCCTACTTGTCAGCCTCCAGACCACAGCCCTGTGAACCTCCTCCTACTTGTCAGCCTACAGACCAGAGCCCTGTGAACCTCCTCCTACTTGTCAGTCTCCAGACCAGAGCCCTGTGAACCTCCTCCTACTTGTCAGCCTCCAGACCAGAGCCCTGTGAACCTCCTCCTACTTGTCAGCCTCCAGACCAGAGCCCTGTGAACCTCCTCCTAATTGTCAGACTGCAGACCAGAGCCCTGTGAACCTCCTCCTACTTGTTAGACTGCAGACCAGAGCCCTGTGAACCTCCTCCTACTTGTCAGCCTCCAGACCAGAGCCCTGTGAACCTCCTCCTACTTGTCAGCCTCCAGACCAGAGCCCTGTGAACCTCCTCCTACTTGTCAGCCTCCAGACCAGAGTCCTGTGAACCTCCTCTTACTTGTCAGCCTCCAGACCAGAGCCCTGTGAACCTCATCCTACTTGTCAGTCTCCAGACCAGAGCCCTGTGAACCTCCTCCTACTTGTCAGCCTCCATACCAGAGTCCTGTGAACCTCCTCCTACTTGTCAGCCTCCAGACCAGAGCCCTGTGAACCTCCTCCTACTTGTCAGCCTCCAGACCAGAGCCCTGTGAACCTCCTCCTACTTGTCAGCCTCCAGACCAGAGCCCTGTGAACCTCCTCCTACTTGTCAGCCTCCAGACCAGAGCCCTGTGAACCTCCTCCTACTTGTCAGCCTCCAGACCAGAGCCCTGTGAACCTCCTCCTACTTGTCAGTCTCCAGACAAGAGCCTGTGAACCTCCTCCTACTTGTCAGTCTCCAGACCACAGCCCTGTGAACCTCCTCCTACTTGTCAGCCTACAGACCAGAGCCCTGTGAACCTCCTCCTACTTGTCAGTCTCCAGACCAAAGCCCTGTGAACCTCCGCCTACTTGTCAGCCTCCAGACCAGAGCCCTGTGAACCTCCTCCTACTTGTCAGCCTACAGACCAGAGCCCTGTCAACCTCCTCCTACTTGTCAGCCTCCAGACCAGAGCCCTGTGAACCTCCTCCTACTTGTCAGCCTCCAGACCAGAGCCCTGTGAACTTCTCCTACTTGTCAGCCTACAGACCAGAGCCCTGTGAACCTCCTCCTACCTCCTCCTACTTGTCAGTCTCCAGACCAGAGCCCTGTGAACCTCCTCCTACTTGTCAGCCTCCAGACCAGAGCCCTGTGAACCTCCGCCTACTTGTCAGCCTCCAGACCAGAGCCCTGTGAACCTCCTCCTACTTGTCAGCCTACAGACCAGAGCCCTGTGAACCTCCTCCTACTTGTCAGCCTCCAGACCAGAGCCCTGTGAACCTCTCTCCTACTTGTCAGCCTACAGACCAGAGCCCTGTCAACCTCCTCCTACTTGTCAGCCTCCAGACCAGAGCCCTGTGAACCTCCTCCTACTTGTCAGCCTCCAGACCAGAGCCCTGTGAACCTTCTCCTACTTGTCAGCCTACAGACCAGAGCCCTGTGAACCTCCTCCTACTTGTCAGCCTACAGACCAGAGCCCTGTGAACCTCCTCCTACTTGTCAGCCTACAGACCAGAGCCCTGTGAACCTCCTCCTACTTATCAACCTCTGAATCAGAGCCCTGTCAACCTCCTCCTACTTATCAACCTCTGAATCAGAGCCCTGTGGACCTCCTGCTACTTGACAACCGCCAAACCACAGCCCTTGGATTCCTTCCACTTGTCGGCCTCAGTCGGCCACTGGAACAGAGCCCTATGGACCTCCTCCTTGTCGGCATTCCTGGCGCCATTTCTTATTAGTCGTCCCAGTCTGCTGCCAATTCAAAAAAGTGCCAGCAGATAATAGGAGGTTCGCAGGACTCTGGTTCGTTGGCCATTGACTACTGACATGGCTGCTACACTAGAGTCCAGCAAATGTTTTTGCTCACCTCCATCACTCATCTCATATAAGTCATAAACTGTGTGCATATGCAGTTTTTGGAGCAGAAACTCTACAATTTCACATTTAAAAGTTTATTCTCCCAAAACTCCTCAAAATATTCCATGAGTGCACAGCCTTATATCCATTTCTGAAATGCTGTGTATCATGAGCAACACGGCCATTGTTCCTATTTCCAAATGAGCCATCACCCAGCTTTCCTGGGGCCGGGAATAGCATATTCGATCAGTTCTGCACAAATGTCTCTCGCCAGCATGTCTGCGCAGCCGCTGGGCCTCGGACAAGACGTCCTAGATGGCAGGTAGGGTCGCTGATTAAAACAATACATGGCTGCCGGTAGAGACAAGAACCACATGCTTTTGCATCCCTTTACTCAGAAAAATATGGTTTCTATTTTCTGTAAATCTTTAACCCAAAGCACACAAGCCGCATAAGCCTGCCAGATGTCTAGGTATTCAGACGATGAATTATTAGAATCTTATTGCGTATTTAGTATTTTATGTCCGTGCCAAGGTCTGTTATGTAGCGAGATGCAATTATTTGTGGGTTTATTATGATCTCTGTAAAACCGAGGGCACTAGTGCCCACCGGGCTTTTACTGTTGTGTTGGCACATGTCTTACCAAAGGTTAAGGAGAGGTGGCACAAGTATTACTGCCGGAGGAAAGAGTGAGATGATGTGGCACAGAACATGAATGCCAATGTGACAAAACCTCAGCAAATCAAAAGAAACGGCAGCGTCATTTGTCACAAAACAGGCCTGGCTCATGAATAAAAGCAGCTAACCACTACACCGGCACCCCGAGTGCTGTCCGCATTGGTGGCACCGGGCAGTAAGTACCATTTCTTATTAGTGCCAGGCTATAAACAAAAGGCGAGTAGGCAGCTAATATCCGCAATGGTGCTCGCCCCCAGGAGATCTCTAGAACAGCTGGACTCAAAGGTAATTCTCTACTTGTAAGTATTCGGACTCTGCTGGGTTACCGGTGTTTAAGTAGCGGGGTGTAAGGAATAAATGAAGATACTAAAGGCTTTCAGATCTTGACTAGATGGTACGGCCCAATGACCTGCAGATAAAGGGGGGTTCCGACTTTATAATAAAAGCTTTAAAAATGGAAAGTTCTGCAACTTCCTCATCATGGAGTAAATTTAAGAATAGCGGTTCTTAGAAGTTATGGAAACTAAGAAGCATTTATTATAAAGGTCCCTGAAAGTGACATCTACTTCTACTGTGAGGATATGTGTATTATTGGTGCCAAAATTCATATATGTCTAATGACTGTCCTGCCCCTCCTCGTGGAACAAAACCCCTTCACTTCCAGTTTTTAAGCAAAAACATCCAACATCCAAATTCCCATAGTGCAGCATCCGGTGTGGTTCTCCATGGCTGCCGACCTGGGGAAGATCCTTCCGATTACAGGGCCGCCTTGACATCATGACGTACATCAGATTGGCCTAGTGATCACAGGAAGCGCACAATACACCGGAAGAGATGTTTCTCGCTTGCACAAAGCGCCAAACTGCAAATTACGTCTTCAGTGAGGACTTGAACTCTAGAGCCATCTTTTGGAAGTAGCAGTACTAAAAGTCAATATTGACCCTTTAATGAGCTTCATCATATGGCCAAGGATATAAGCCAAATCATATTCTCAATGTGCAGACAATGTTTCGGGGGTTTACCCCTCATCAGTGCAAAGTACAAGATATGATTTGGCGCTGAACCTTTTACTTACCAGAAAATTTGTAAATTTAGCGCAGGGAAGTTGTGCTCAAAGTCTATCAAAACTAATATATTTTTACCCTATGTTTGCAAATTCTTAAGAAAAACCTATTTCTCACAGTTGAGGGTTTGCTACAATCTGTAAAGATGCGGAAATTATAATATATTGTACCGAGCCGTCCAGATACAGTTAATGCTTTGTGCGTCTGTATCCTGCACAGATAAAACCATTAACTCCAAAAGAAACGTCTCGTAATTGGTCATTTATTTTAGGTTAGGATTGCTCTCCTGCCCCTTGAGCTCGCAGAGGACTCCTAGACTAAACCCTGGACCAAGAGTAAAAGGAAGGTCCAGAACCACGGACTCAACAAAGATGACCTGTCACTGGGATAAATGTTACCGGCTTTGTAGAAACATCTAATGGGTCCCTCAAGCTTTAAAGCGGAGCGAAAGCCAAAAGTGACTTATAAAATGCAGCCAAAAACACAACCAAATAAATAACCTCTCAGCCGAAAGACAGCAAGCCAAGCAGTCATTATTGACAAGAAGGGCTTCTAGGAGATTAAGTAGGTTTCAGATGTAATCCCACCGCAGAGGATCTCTAACAAGTAACCACAGGTCAGCCAGGCCACCACCATGCAATAAATACAGCGCCGAGGAACCGGCTATTCCTCCGAGAGCAACCCCCAGCAGATCCTGCATAAGTGATCCTGAGAAACAGACTACAATACTTGGAAGACGTATCACAGGGGTGGAATACAAATGTTTACATCGAAAATTAAACATAGAAAATTTTAATACCCTATGCCAAAAACGGCTATGATGCCTATATACTAGAGATGGCTTAACACAGCACCCATCTAGTGTCTGTGGTGGCAGCAAAAGTACTGGACATATTGGATTTCAACATGCCCAATCCTATTCTTTTCAGGAAAGACAATCCCCCAACAGAGGGGTCTACCAGCAGCTTATTACACTCATGTTTGCTTGTGGAAGAAGTCAAAGTGAAAAGCCGGCGGCCAACAGCAATTTATCAGTCGCCCCCCCTTTATACATATGCATAACATTGGTGCCATATTTCATAATAAATACATAGGTCCAATGACTGTCCTGCCCCTCCTGGTAAAGACAACCCCCTTGACTGATGATTTTTTTTTTTAAATGATACCATGTAAAGATGACCAAAAATATCCAAATGTAAATGTATAGAGGGGGGTGTACTGATAAATTGCTGATGGCTGACAGCTTTTCTAAGTTGAGTGGTCACCCTTAAGATACCGTCACACGCGGCAACATTGCTTGCAATATCACTGGCAATTTGCTGGTTGCAGTGAAATCATGGACACATTGTTCTATTTTGTTGCCGTGTACAAATGTAACAATGTGTCCATGATTTCACTGCAACCAGCAAATTGCCTGTGAAATTGCAAGCAATATTGCCGCGTGTGACGGTACCTTTGCTCTGGCTCATAGACCTCTATCTTTTGGATTAGAATTATTTCCCAGCCTGTGGGATGGTATAACCATCAAATACCGACTATGGCACTTACAGGGTACCTGCACTGTCATCATGCTGTGACATAATTAGGGCTCAAATCAAAAGGGATTTTCTGGTTTCCTTTGGCGGAAGTTCATTTTGCAAACTTTATCTGTGCTTTGCACACCCTCCCCGGGTCGATCCTTGCTCCCAACGACTGTAATTATCTATAGCGTTGATGTTGTGTCAACAGCGTTACAGCCAATCAGAGGGCTTTGCAGAGTTGCTGAGCTCAGCTATTGACTGCAGTGGTGTGATGTCAGGGATGCAGACAATAAGACATGGGAAGCAGAGAGGTGGGGGACCTCTGGGGAGGGTGACTGAAGCTGAGAAAAAGATTTTTTTATACAAACTTTGCCTGGGGGATTAGGGATTTTCTAAAAGCTGAAAACACCTGTAAAGATCAAGCCATGGTCACCAATTACTTTTGCATGGCTCACACTAGAATAGATCCAGCCAAACACTATATTGGATGCTGGACCATTAACCAATGATTCGTCTTCCAATCAAGTCCTTGGTAAACAGGACCAAAAACCACAACCCACCGAGCCATAGCCGGGATCTACAATAGACTTTAAAAAGTTTTGGAATAAGGTTGCTTTGACATTATACCTGTAAGGTTACACGGAGAGGGTACACTTTATGCCGTCTCCTATGCATAAGTAATGTGGGGTATATTGAACCGACTTCCAGATGATCACGATACGATGCACTTTAAAAATATATATATTCCAAGTCCAGTTTTGCTGAGACATTCAGCCAAGGTATAACTCACGACGCATCTCATCTGTCTCGGAGCTTCATAAAAATGAGCACTTAGCACATATATCTCAACCAGGTCGCCAAGTCGCAGCCCGGGGAACCTGCGGTTCACATTGTGACAATGGTCAATGAGATAATTATTCAAATTTAAGCCAAAAGGACAAATGGTCAATCAGAGACGTTCCAGCCTTAATTTTCTTTTGGCCTCATTAAAAGCCGATATATTTTGACTTTCAGATTAAGAGTCTCCGAGCTTTACCGCGCGGTAAATCAAGCGAGATCATGGAGCCCGAGCAAAGTCTGCGGCACTTTAACTTTAAATAATGCAATAATTATTGGATTTCCTTTTTTTATAACTGAAGTGCTGGAATGTAAACAATGGATATGTAATTGCAGGAAGGGGAATCAATACGGCCAATCGTTTTCAGCCATGTTAATTGTAAATACAATTGCTCCAAGATGTCAGCTTGTTCTTCTCGCTCCCGGAATCGCCCCTAACGGATGACAGAGTCCAACTTTCCCATTACGACTGCTCGTTCCTTTAAGAGGTTCTCAATCAGGTCTGATCAATCTGTCAAGATAATGCATGGATTAAGTAAGACTCCTTCAAACACAGCTTCCCAATCAATAGCCAGAACTGACTTAATGAGGAGGGGCCGAAACCCACAGGGAACTTGCGCCGGTAGCTGCCTGAGCATGTCTTCGGACTCTTTAGTGGAGGCTGATAAACAGACCATCTCTTAATGAGCTTGCAGTTTATGCATGCTTCACTAAGCATTAAGCCTCTCCCCTCCCGGGACGGGAAAAAACAAAATAGATTAACACAAAACAATACGGTCCCAAATTAGCTCCATCTTGGATTGCCTTCTTCTCGCGTTAATTGTGCTTGGAAGTGAGGATAACATTTATCAATGCCGTGCCAGGTTTCATCCCTTGAGTAAGTGTCTCTCTCTTCTCACTGGTGGGTCTTGCACGCTTTGGAAATTAAGTACGCCGCTGCCCTTAGAGAGATTTATCGCCTCTGATAAAAAAAGATGTTGCCTAAAGCAACCGAGACAGAGCGGGGAGATTGCTCGCAGGGGCAAGCCTATCCTTTCCTGAGCAGATGCCAACATTTTGGAGCACCAAGCTAGTCTTGATATTCCCGAGCACCAAGGTAAAGACCGGGGCCTACTCCAGAGTTGGAAGTTGTCTTGCAGTGCACAATAGGCCTGTGCCATTATAGCAAGGGGTGAATAGACCTCCGCTCTGCCCCTGCCATTTAATCCAAGCTCCTCTTGATGTTGTAGGTGCCTACTCTTTCCCAAGCACCAAGGTTAAGGCCGAGGCCTACTTAAGAGTTGGAGGTTGGCTTGCAGAACACAACAATAGGCCTGTGCTGTCCTAGCAAGGGGTGAACAGACCTCCACTCCCCCTTTAATCCAAACAAACATCATCGGACGCGCGCACACAAAAAAAAAAGAAAGAAAAACCCTAAGTGAGAGCAGGCGAGAAATGAAAGTGCAACCTTATACAGACATCTGCTACCTCTGCCACCGATTCCGGGAGATTAATTTCCAAGAAGCTTGGATGCACAGAAAGCCTGTAGTGTGAGGGGAGGAGGGTACGAGAGGATGAGGCTGGGGTCACAGCCTTCTCCTTGTCTCTATTGTGTTAGCTTTGATGCATGCTGTTTTCAGGCCTCATAATGCTGAGCCAGGGCCTTGTCCTTAGGAAACGGCGAAGAGGCCTGCATGTTTCCTAGCAACCTCCTGACAGCCAGCTGGCAATATCCCAGCTGGGGCGACGAAGAAATAGGTGATGCTTGTGGACAGATAAATAAACAGGAGGCCGAGTCACTGGAAGAAAGCACAAAAGGCTCGGGGAGGGAGCTCCGAACCTCCACACCCAGGGAAAAGAAAAAAAAAAGTTAAGAAGAAAAATGACTCGTGCACAGGATACGGTTTGTCCCAACCTCATAACTAAAATGACCCTGTGCTGGCTTATTCCCATGACTGACGTACTGCAAGCCTGGACAGGTCTGGAACTACAAAAGTGGCTGAAAAACATCAGAAAAAGGGAGAGGCTCCATTTACCAACCAAATATTAACTCACAACTACCTCCCATGGGTCATGAAGGTGCAAGTCGACCTTATAAATTAGAAAAAAAATGCTACAGTGCAGCACATGGAGGGGTGGAAACAGAACTTTCAGCAAAATGCACATCTACAGATTTCACCCTCCGCACATCTGCATCCGAATCTACATCAATTTCTGCATATTATGCCATAGATTTGAGGAGGCCAAATCCTTATGGTATGTGGACGTGAACGTGTGGCATTATACTTTTTTCTGCCACAATATTCCAAAATAAAAGTGCATCAATTTTCACAAAAAAGAAAATGTAGCATGATCGCAACCTATGAACATATTCTTGTTGTAGATTTTCACTGGTGCGCCATTACGGCAAGGATTAAACTATGAAACGTTCATGCATCAGCAGAGATTACATTGTTCGTAGAGATGAGAAAAATTGAGTTGCAGAACCCTGGTCCAAACGGCCAGGCCATTATTCCACAATCGGTAGCCCCGAAAACATTCTCCTCCCTTACCGGAATCGCTGGATCGTCTTTTATCATGTGATGTACACACAACATGCCGCCAGGTGATTCGGAGGCTCCTGTAGCCATGAAGTACTAACCTGGCTCCTGGCAAACGACTTACTCATCTCTAGTAGAAGAGAATGTATCACCCGCAGCGCACCGGTCCCCTACAGCGTTTTTGCTTGTTTGTAATTGGCGACTATACATTGTTATTATTATAGCGCCATTTATATATGAACCAGATTCACTACTGAGAAAAAAAAATGCTGGTTGCTTAAAAGGTGTAATAAAAGAGCCACAATAGGCCTAACAATAATGCGTATGGGGTTGGCGCATATGATTGTGTAAATATACGTCCCAGTAAATGTGGATAAAATTATCATTGTATCAATGGTAATAAAACGATGTAGACTAAATAAAAAGTGCATTACTGCAAGTGGCCAAAATGTTTCGAGAACACTAGGCCCTGGTGTAAAGTTTGTGCGCCCCCAAGGCTCGCTGGGTTTTTTCTTCCTGGCACAGAGCATTCTCTAGCCTTTCCGTTAAAGAAAAAAAAAAAAAAAAAAAAGCGCAGTTGTTAATATCCAGCTTGACACGTAAAGCTTGCAAATCTGCAAAAATCTGCTTTTGCTCTTTTTTTTTTTTTTTCTCCCTGCAAATGAGAGCAGGAGGCATGTACGAGTGGGAACTAATAAAATCACACCCAAGTTTCCCCGTCTAATTTATCATAAACAGACACGAGCAAAGCAGCTTTGTGCAGGATTAGAAGCTTCATTCTGCGGCGCTGCCGAGGGATGATTACATAGAGGCCAAAAAAATCTGCATTGTCTCTTTAAGATGGAGGCTGGAGCAAGGGATAAAAAAAAAAAAAGAGGAGGCAGACAGAGAGAGGGAATAAGGAAGAAGGAGAGCCATTGCCTGCGCTCTCCCCCACCAAAAACCCTGAGGCCTCTTGTGTGTATACTAACCACAAGCCTTTGAGTGCCTCATGTATTTACAAACTGAGGCATGTTCGAATCAAAGGGGATACCACATGACATAATTCACATTAAAATGTCAGCAGGCTGACAATTTATAGAGCCAATCTGCGGAAGGTGAGGAGCAGTAAAGCCTGGGTAATTGTTTAATGCCTACTTAAACCAACGGTGGCTTTGCCTTGGGGAAAAGTGTCACGTGCCGCCGTGGAGCTGTCAGCCGGCATGTGCCAAGGGGGACTGGAGTTGTGCCAGTCCAGAGATAACAGCTTTCACTTGTAGCTGAGCCGGGGCCCATTATATGGTGAGAGCCGACACTCCACCTTCCCCACTAGACAAACAGAAGCTCCCCATATGGTTGCAAGCTGCCAGTTGCGAGCGCCTGCATTTTGTTAGTTTTATGCGGCCTATCTGTCAGAGCGGTCCCGAAGGCCTGAGCCTTGTCATTCCCCAGTCTATTGGATATGACAAACACCAAGGAACATTGCCAAGAGAAGTAACACTGAGCAGACGCAGATATACACAGGGAACGTATCGTAACGAGCTTGGGAAAAGTCCCGGCTTGGACTTCTGAAACCAGAACGGGTAGTAGCCGCCAGGTTCGGACTGGCCCACTGGAGAGCAGGGGAATCCTCCGGTGGGCACCTCTGTAGTGTTACGTCGCTTACACCCCAACATAATAAGTGGATGGCAAAATACACTTGTTTCACTATGCAGCGATAAAGGAACAGTCTCATCATTCATTTTACAAACTATTCAGTATATTATTCTATAGAAGCATTGGTAAATTTGTGAATGTAATATTTTGCACGTAGTTAATCAGTGGCCCCCAGAGTCATTGCCGGGCCCCAGACTCACCAGGCTGACACTGGTGGCCGTATCAATCTGTGGAATGTGACACGTTGAGACTCGCGAGGTCTGCGCACGTTCAGCGACACCTCCTCCTCCCCTCTACCTCATTAACTGAAACACATTAAAACAAGTGTGCTTTGGGACCAGAAAATGAGACAGTTAAACCAGGCTCCTCTAATCCTCATCAACTGTGGGAAATGAGGTTGCATCAATTATGCTGAATCAACAAATCAACAGTTATTCTGCCACCGGATCCACAATGGGAAATGGCCGTACAGGAGCATTTCATCGCTACTAATATCATCCCGAAACACCCCGCCATCCCAAAAGCTGGACGCACATTACAGATATTGGATGGTTGTTTTTCTCAATCATTCGCTTATATTGTCTACGGCTAGGCCTCGCGTTAAAGCCATAGTTTTGGACAAAGAGAACGTGATCCCTGGTCTAAGCGATGGGACGCAGATCTGTCATTTGGTGTTCGAATATTTTTGGCAAAAGAATCCAATTTACTTTTTAAAGAAAGATCGGTTAGATTATGTTACACTTGTTCAGGCCATGAAAAAATATCAATGCTTGGAAAGAAATGGTCCTATGCTCTTAAAGGGGAGAAGGAGACCTATCTACTGTTTCTAAAACGTTTACAAAAACAATGCGGTTAAAAATGTGTGAATTAGGCCTAAATTGTTTCTATCATTTTGGTGCTGAAGGGTGCTAGACCTGTACATAGCTGAGTGCTTTGGCAAAAGTGTTATAAATGTGTCACCACTTGTACCCTCGACCCACTCCCCCTCCCAACTCATCCCTAACCTCACCACAGTCCTCATCCCTGCCCTAATCATCTCTTCAACATATCACTTAAATCCGGTGTCTTCCCCTTATTCTTCAAACACGCCCTAATCACACGCATCCTCAAAAAACCCTACCTCAACCCTGCAACAATCTCTCCTCCCCTTCGCCTCAAAATTACTTGAGCAACATGTCTATTCCGAACTGTCCTCCCATCTCTCCTCCGGCTCCCTCTTCGATCGCCTACAATCTGGCTTCCGACCCCACCACTCCACTGAAACAGCCCTAACCAAAGTCACCAATGACCTACTGACCGCCAGGAGTAAGCGACACTACTCCATCCTCCTCCTTCTCGACCTGTCGCCACCTTCAACACAGTCGACCACTCCCTCCTGCTTCAAATTCTAGAATTTCTTGGCATCACTGACCTAGCCCTCTCCTCGATCTCCTCCTACCTAACGGATCGGACTTTCAGTGTCACGCACTCCCACACCTCCTCCTCTCCCTACCCCCTATATGTTGGTGTTCCCCAAGACTTGGTCTTGGGACCACTACTCTTCTCCATTTACACCCTCGGCCAACTCATTGAGTCACATGGTCTCCAATACCACCTCTATGCCGATGATACCCAGCTCTACCGGTTGACACCGACACCTCCTCCCTAATATCCAAAATTCCACACTGCCTGTCCGCCATCTCATCCTTCTTTTCTGCTCACTTCCTCAAGCTCAACATGGACAAGACTGAGTTCATCGTCTTCCCCCCCTAGTTGCTCTCCCCCCTTCCCAACCTATCCGTCACTGTCAATGACTGCACACTCTCACCCGTCCCCTACGCCAAGTGCCTCGGGGTAATCCTCGGCTCTTCCTCTCCATCAAGCCCCACATCCAAGCCCTCGCCACCGCCTGCCGACTCCAGCTCAAAAACATTACCCAAATCCGCTCTCTTTGACCAGGACATTGCTAAAACACTTGTCCACGCCCTCATCTCCCGCCTCGACTACTACAACTTCCTGCTCACCGGCCTCCCTGCTACCTCCCTTGCACGATACTCAATTCCGTTGCCCGACTCATTTATCTGCCTGCGTACAAATCATACATTGAAGTGAATGGGTGCGCACGCCAATCTGCATCACAGCGCAGGCACCTGGGTCCCCATGTTAAACATAGGAACGTGTGGCGCCTGCACTCAGCGTGTGGATCCCCTCCACAGGACGCTGCGGAGGGGTCCGCAAGTCTGAAACCAGCCTTAGTGTTAAAGATAAAAGCAGGGTGGAAGAGGGGGGGCTATATACAGATCTACACCGTATGGACAGGGCTGAAAGTATGTATAATCTCAGAGGGCAGAGAAAACACATTAAAATAATCTATTACCTGATTTTGCTAAATAATCAGACAGCAGCATGATGTAGCAGTAGAAACCCAGATTCCAAGGATGTGGCCCTTACTGGGCCACTTAAGGTAGTTTTTTATAAAATCATTGATTTATTAAGCAGGAGATTATCACTAGAGGACTAGTACTCCTGTTGTCTGATAGTTCTTTCACCCCTCCACCGCTGCATATCAGTAGCATCAGCGGATTTATACCAAGCCCAACATTTCGAGAACTGCTAGATATGTAGCAGATTAAATAGTAGTTAAAATCTGTGTACTGTTTCCATAATAAATGCAAAATGGAAACAGTGCTCAGGGGCGTAACTACAATAGGTGCAGGGGTTGCAAACGCACCTGGGCCCTGGAGCCTAGGGGACCCCAAAAATCCCTTTGGCCTATAGTAAAAGACTAATTCTATTAAAGATTTGCAATAATTGGGGCCTCATTGGAGCTTTCGCATCAGGGCACATGAGCAGGGGCTGGCTGGAGCCTCTTTCCCTGGGTGGCAGTTAGGTATCCCCGGCCCTGGTTGAGAAGCGGGGGGGGGGGGGGGGGGGGGGTGGTGCTATCGGGTCCGGTCCGGCAGCCTTGACAAGCGGGGGGGGGGGGGGGGGGGGGTGCTGTCAGGTCCTCACCTCCTCCAGCCGCAAAGCGAGCCCGCCTGCCGCAAACCGTCGCGCCGGCCGCAAAGCGACGCCCGCGGCCGGCCCGTTTCTGAAGGGGCGGCCCTAATGGTGGACTATACCACCAGCCCAGGGGGCACTTGCCCCCCTGCCACCTGGGCCAGCCCGCCCCTGCACATGAGCTTCAAGTTACACCACTGACTGTGCCAATATGTGAACTAGTGAAAAATGAAGCACCTTTCATACACACAGCCCTCACATTCAGTCTATATTACTGAGAGAGATACACAGACCTCACATCCAGCCTATATTACTAAAGCGGCAGTCACACGCTAAGATATCTCTTGCGATATTGTAAGCGATCACGTGCACACGCGATCGCTTACAATATCGCTCACATCGCTGGTGAGATGTCACACAGGCAGACTCACCAGCGATGTGGGCCAGCGAGATCGCTGGTTACTATGGTACACATCGGGTTACTAGGCGCCGCGCGTCGCTTAGTAACCCGACGTGTACCATAGTTACCATCTCCCAGCATAGGCTCTGCCGCTGGGAGATCGTTCATCGTGGTGTTATACACCACGATGAAGCAGATCGTGAAATCGCTCATCGCAAGATCTGAGCTCCGGAGCTCAGATCACGATTTTGCGATTTCATCAATTATCGCTCATCGTATATTGCCGTCACACGCACAGACATCGTTGACGCGATGTTAAATCTGGCGCGTTCAAGCGATATCTTTCGCGATATCTTAGCGTGTGACGGCAGCTTTAGAGAGACACACAAAGCTCAGATCCAGCCTATATTACTGAGTTCCACCTGAGGAAGACGATAAGCCTTCGTGGAAACATGTTGTGGTGAATAAAGAGGATTCTTGATCCATAACTACTTGCCTTATCTGTGCCCCTGCGCTCGCTATAGAATAACCTTTAATTGAACTATATTACTGAGAGACACACACAAGGTACCGTTACACACAGAGATATATTGCTTGCAACTCACTGGTTGCAGTGAAATCATGAACACATTGTTCTATTTTGTTGCCGTGTACAAAATGGAACAATGTGTCCATGATTCCACTGCAACCAGTGAGTTGCAAGCAATATATCACTGTGTGTAACGGTACCTAGAGAGCTCACATCCAGCCTATATTACTGGAAGAGACACACAGAGCTCACATCCAGCCTATATTACTGGAGAAACACACAGACTTCACATCCAGCCTATATTACTGGGTGAGACACACAGAGCTCACATCCAGCCCATATTACTGGGAGAGACACACAGACCTCACATCCAGCCTATATTACTGGGAGAGACATACAGACTTCACATCCAGACTATATTACTTGAAGAGACACACAGACCTCACATCCAGACTAGATTACTTGAAGAGACACACAGACCTCACATCCAGCCTATATTACTGGAGAGACACACATAGCTCACATCCAGCCTATATTACTGGGAGAGACACACAAACCTCACATCCAGCCTATATTTCTTGAAGATACCCTACCACAAGGGAAATATCAAACTTAAATCAGGCTAAAACCCTCATATAAGAGAGTCTGAAAATTAATGAAATGATGAAGATTACAGACTGAAGACAAGTCCTATGTTAGTAACTATACTAAGGTAAGCAATTACTTTTTATCCCCCATATCAAAGGTGTCCATTGACTTAAGAGTGGCCCGTTGGTTGGAATCCCATCAATTTACCTTAAAGTGAAGCTATCATTAGATTCATGGAGCTGGAATCACAGGCAACATGAATCAGTTAAATAAGTTTGAAAAACCTGCCAAGGACTATATTTGTAGACCAATGTCTAACCAAATACCAAAAGTATCATTGGTCAATGTGGCTGCTCACTAATCATGTTTGGCTGTAAGGTGAAGAGCACTATTGGTAAAATTAGGGAAACCTCTTCTTTAGGGCTGTAGGTCAAGGTACACGCAGATCTAGATATGGCAGCGAGTACTGAACAACCTCCATTCTTTCCATAGTGGTGACAGTCCCTGGAAAGCAAAGGGAATACCCACACAGGCTTCTTTACTAATTACACTACAAAATACATCCTAATCCATGACATAGCAATACAGCATATGCAATAAATCTACCATAAAACAGCAAGAAATTACCTATAGCAAATACAGTTATCCATCTGGATCTATGTCGGAAACACTTAAAAGGACTTCATCGCTGTGCGACAACCTGAACCTCATTGAATCAATGATAAACTGCAGACTGTTAGACGGTAGATCAGGAGGTGGCCATCACCGACATCAACATAAAATGTCCAAAAACAACAAGCAGGCGTTTTGTTCAGAGGAAACAATAAGAGCGGCGCAGAGACTAAGCACAATGCAATCCAAAGCCAGATAATTAGAGTCATTTATACAGAACAGCAGAAGGGCACATAGGGGGTCTCCGTGCTCAAAATGTGCCCACAACAGCTCACAAGTCCCTATATTTTCATTTCTGCACATTATGTAATTGGCCTGTGTTTTAACATGTTCTTTCCCTGCTTATGCTCTACTCACAATAGTCTGAATTTAAGCAATATTGTAAAGAGATTGGCCAGTTTGGTTAAACCATTCCCATATATCCCATTCTGAGCTCAGAGATCTGTTTCTAGCTTAGTGAGTGGAGAACACATACAAGGAGCATCTCTTGTTCCGGAGGTCTTGTCCTGATCATCATTACACCACTGCCTTAAACAAGTGGTATGTAGTGCTTATTCTTTCCTGTGGTGGCGCTGCAGGAAAAAGAAATAATGAGGTCACGATTATTGTGAGTGAGCGTTTCTAAGAAGTCTTGTTTCCCTATAAGGCTACGTATACATGCTTTTACGTGGCGGACTTTTGAGCATTCGCGTAAAAGCAGCGCTAAACAAAGCTATGTCTTTTGCTGAAAGGCGTGCAGATGCCGCGTTTTTGCGCATGCTTTCACTGCAAGAGCGCACGCGCAAAAAGAATTGCCATGCCAACTCTTGGCGCTTTTTTCGGCGTGCTTTCCCCAAAGGCTACATGTTAACATGGCCTCGGGTAAAACGCGCAGAGAAAAGAGCTGCATCGGCATACAGTTGCGCAAAAAAAAAATCGGCACTGCCAAATACGCGGCAAAATACACCACATGTGAATAGAGCCTAACTGTACACTTTCACCTGACGAGCGTGCGAAATTGTTCGTAGGCTGAAATGATCTTTTGTACTGCACAAAAGATCATTGTTCTTGACAGCATATTGTCCTGCGTAAACAAGACCTGTGCTGCCAAGATCAATTTCAGCCTATTACAGATCATTCAGTGCTCATCTGAAGCAGGGTCAGCCTGTGCAAAAAGGTTATTAAATGACTTGACCAATAAGCACGTTGCCAGTTGGCATTCTGCAACGTAAAGGGACCCTTTCCACCAGGTTTAGTCAAAGATCGCAGCTCATCGGAAATGGTCCCAGCCAGGAGGAACTTCAGTTAAACAATTGAGTTGGAGTCGGAGTCTTTGTCCATTTGGCGGACTCGCAGATGGATTCAGGGAAAGTGAGGAGTCAGAGTTGGAGTCAAATGTTTGCAATACTGACTGCACACCAGGGCTGGAGTCGGAGTCTGTGGTCATTTCAGGGGAGTCAGAGTCGGATTCCGGGAAAGTGAGGAGTCGGAGGTTTGGCTTACTGACTGCACAGCCGTGCTTCTAATAAGTAATTGTCCAAAATGGCTAAATCCTTTAATACAATGGAAGTATCTTCTCATAAATTCATTCTACCTGCTTCTACAGGGATAAAAGCCAAATTATGATCACCTTTTTATCCACAGAAGTAATCTTTTACGTATATAAAATTGATGTTTGTGCAGAAACAGATCACCAAAAGATCCAAAAAGATCCGAGAGCAGAAGATAAATCTGATCCCTCTGACGGACCACAATGCCAGCGGAGGATTTATTTCCGCGTCCATTTTAAGATGGTTTGCTCAGAAAAAGGCAAAGGATGCTGTCAGGGACCAAACAAGGGATAGAAGCCAAGTGATTCAATATTCACCTTTAACCAAAAGCAGACTGCTGCCTCTTTTCAAGCTCTAAATTGTCTTTCCAGACGTGGCCCCTCGGACCTGTGCCCCCACTGAGAGACTTGCACTCCTGGATGCACACGGTCTTGTTTTGCACACTATTCTGGCATCTGGAGGGATTTTCGATATCTGACAGTGTAGAAGTTGATTACATGCAGTTAACTCTGCTCTAACCTGATTATAGATGTGCCAGCCTAATGGATTACATTTGCAAGAGGAAACATAACATGCAATCAATCTCAATCCACCTCAGATGTGAACTCTTGGTCTGAGGACCACTCTCGTCCTCAGCCTGGTCTCCCTCGCAGAGTGTGGTCAGGGAGTCGGGGGAGATGGGGAGACGCTGCACTGTGACATTCCCATTAAGCAGAGTGTAGGGGAGATGGGGAGAGGTTAGTCTGCGGAGTGTGCGTGGATGGAAGGTAGGTGGAAGAAGCCAGACGAGATTTATGGGGAACTGTACCTGACCGTTCATACTAAAGCCATTATGGAATGATTAGAGAGGAGGGTGAGGCTTTAAGTCCAGTGAAAATCAATAGAAATGTCTGGAGGAATTCTATGGGGCGAGCAAAAGGCTATTTACGGGATTTTCACTGCCTTTATTCTTACAGCACTGAGCTGTTAGAGAACCGGAGCCCGGCCAAAAAAAAGGGACTGAGACCTAATGGAGCAGATTAAAAAAATTAAATAAAAATACTGAATGCATCATAAAAAAATCTATATACATATAGCCTACGTTTCCAAGGTGCAAAATCAGAGCGAATTACGTTGCATTTGACAGGGTTTTTTTTTTTCTTTAAACATACACTAATTTGCTGTACTATTGATTGATCACAGCTGATCAAGCTCGATTTATACATCTCTGACACTGGACCCGTATTTCCATAATAAACCAAAAACATTTCACACCCATATACTGAATGCTGCCATCAATACCAATCACTGCACATGAAATATCATAGCCTGGTTGCACAATTATTGGACCCAAAGGTCACTTTTGCTATAGAAAAGCCCGGTTAGAGCAAAGGGCCAACAATTGTCTTCCCATTTAATTCCCTTATAAGTGTTACGTCTGTGTTTTACCTTGTACAATTTGAGGCTGGCCTCGTGTCTGGCGTTCACAGTGTGCAGACGGAGCTTGTCCAGGCTGTTGGTGTAATAGTCACAGGCGTTGCACTTGAGATGCACTGGGTTCCCAATGGCAACACATTTTAACCTCCACTCGTTGGCTTTACCACCTTCTTTGATATGAGCCACAAGCTGGTACTTCTGAACATGTTTGTCAGTTTTACAGTGCAGCTGAAAGTTGGCCTTCAGCTGAGTGTTATAGCGACATAAATTACACTGGTAACAATCTCCCACCACCGACTTCCATTCTTCTTCGGGTAGACTGCGCTCCGCTCCCATATGGAGGCCCAGCATGTCCAGGTTATCCGTGGTGAAGCGGTTACAAACGGCACACTGGAAAAGTTTCAGGGAAGGGTCGTTGGTTTGCGTGAAACTCTCGCCCAGGTTCATGAGTTCCTCCGATACCAGCTGTCCACCTCCCAGCCGCATGTCCAATGGGATTTCTCCTCCTACTTTCAAGTGAAGGAAAAAAAAAAAAAGAAAATGGTCACGGCTGAAAGCTGAATGAAAAGCTCACAATAAAATTTACTGCCCCATATATGTATCCCTACATTTCACATGCAGCAACGTAGGGTCCCTCACATACTGCCAACAAAGCACCAACCCACCAAGCTTTGAACTCCACAAGACGTCTGGAGAAGGACAACATTTGGGGCACGGTAGCTCATGTGAGATTGGGACGGGCTAAACGTTTCTCTCAAATCAAATCAATGAACCTTTGGCTTGGACTCAAGTCTGTGACACACGGTGCAAATATGAACCACTATGCTCGGCTATTGAGTTCAGGTTTGTCGACCTGCAGCCAGATCGAATATTGTGGGACAGACATGGACCATATTTCACAGATGCCTGAATTTAGCCTTACATTCCTATTATTTTATTGCCAGTTCACCAATTGTCCTTGCTTGATCCACTTATGGTAGAAGCTAACCACTTTATACTGAAAATGCTCAACACCTGCCTTTTTGGAGATGCTCTGACCCAGTTGTCCAACCATCACAAGTTGGCCTATGTCAAAGATGCTCTTATCCTTATCACATCAATTTCCAAAACGGACAGTTCACTTGCTGTCTTGACACAGACGATTGTCAAGAAGTAATCAATTTTATCCACTTCATCAGTTTAGGGCCTGATTCTGAAGTCCAACAAGTATGGACTGGCTGTGGGTCTCCTGACCTGAACTTGATAGCCTCATAGGTATGTTCGGAGCTATCAAGTTTGGGTCAGCAGACCCTCATTCAACCTGTATCTCATTGCACTTCATAGACAGTCCAGACATTGAATTCGGCCTTAAAGCGACAGCTTAGGTCTGCATTTATGTTTAATATCTAATGATTACAATTTACACTGGCTCTGGTCATTTGCATCTACATTGCCCAAAAACTAGATTCTCCTAATGTTGTTTAATAATTTCAGTACATATGTAACCACAAGAATCTCTCCAGAAGTTCATAGGCGGGTTGTTACCATCTGCAGCTAATAAGCATCTCAGCGAGGCTCAACAAGGGGGGACAATGGTGTATAAAGACCTAGAGCTCAACACTGGACGGTGACTACTGTACATTATCATTCCCAGACTATTAATGTACAATCGCAGTTAAAGCTCGATGGAATCTCAAGAATACGTTTGACGTGTAAAATAAACACAAGGGTGTAGATAAAATCAGATTTTCTTCATAAAGGTGAACGCCATGTTAAATGGAGTCCAGGAGCGATCTCACAGCTGTGTACATATCCATCGAGATTGGTCTGTGTTTATCATATGGCCATACCAGGCACATGCTTAGGGCAGCTGGTTAACTTTAGTCGTCCTATTTGTTGTACTTTGTCTATGCTTGTCCCTTCAGCCGCCTATGGCGACTGATGAAATTTAACTGTATAAAAAGCGCAAACAAAAATAGCTACAATGACACTGTACATATGGAAAACAAAACAAAAAACAGTTTTCTTTATCACCATGATTAATGCACACTCAATCCAGCTATGTGAAAATCAGATGATGACTTCTTACCTACTGTGGGAGCCATCCCCGGCATAGGACTGGTAGGATCTAGCTGGAACCCACCCATTATATACTGGGACTCGTTCGCTGGGCTTTCCATCTTCAGATTCATGTTTTGTGCTAGATAGAAATGATAGAGATCGGCTTCCGCGGGGGAGGGTAGGCTGCTGATGCCCAAGTGCCTGTTGTGTTGAATTTGGGTCATGTTTTGCTGAAGCAGCATCATGTTGTGCATGTGCTTCTCACTGGTCATATGGATGCGCAAGTTCCTAGCGACGTTGGTTTCATAATCGCACACTTCACAACGCCAGGTAGGTTTGGTTTTTGGTTTAGTAGGTGAAGGGGCCCCGCAAGAGTTACTAATGTTGGAAGCAGCAGCAGCCGCCGCCGCTGCAGTGGCAGCAGCAACCGCAACCCCGGCAGTGTGGCTGAAAACTTGGTCGCTCCCTCCATTCTGTAAATTCTGCATGTTGTTTAGATGCTTGTCCGACTGCATATGAATACTGAGATTGCCTTTGGTAGTGGTGGAGTAGTTACAGACCTCACAGCGGAAAGGCTTGTAACCACAGGTATAGCTCTCTCCCCGGGCAAGACGGGGATGAGGTTGCCCAGATTTGCAGTAAGCGCAAGAACCACCCGGCTCGGGGTGCTTTTCTTTCATGTGTGCTTCCAGCGTCTGCTGGTATTTGTAATGCCAGTTACACTTTGGACACTTAAGAGTCTTACACGAGTTCCGAGAGTGCATCATGGTCATGTGTCCACCAAGCGAGCGTGAAGAGCCCAGTACAGTGTCACACTTTGGACACTCCACCCCACTCCCAGATGGGCAATCCCCTAGGCCAAGCTCGCAGGGGTTATCGGCATGCTGGTGGTGGGTGACAAAGCTTCCGTCCTCTCCCTCTGCACTTTCATTTGGTTCAGGTGCTGTGGCATTGTCCCGATTGGCACTTTCATCAACAAAGTCCAATTTCCTCCCTCCCCCCGCCATATTGGCATCAACGCCATCATTGTTAAAGCTTAAATGGTTCCTCCTGTTTGCACCATCAAAAACAACGAAGGAAGAAGAACATGTAGAAGGTGTGTCCCTTGCCATAGGCTGGGACACATTAGGCATTAAATTAGAGTTAGAAATACTTTGGTTTGTGAGAGCCAGGTCCTTTTTGCCGTTGCTCTCGGCAAACACCCCAGACTCATCCTGAGGCCTGTCCACAAAGTCATCCTCAAGCATGCGTGGATACAGTGCTTTGCAATCCTCGCCCTCCTCATCACCTTCCTCCTCCATCTCTTCTTCCTCCAACTCATCCTCCTCGTCATCTGCCTCCATCCTTTCCGATAAGTCCTCTTGTACTCCCATTAAATGCTTCTCAGTCTCCGTCATTTCGGATTCCTTGCTAGAGAAAGGTTTGGTAGTACAAGAGCCTGAGGAGCTTAAAGAGACGGGGTTTATGGTGGTGTTAAAAGAGGAGTTTGTCAACCCTCCTAGATTAAGCAGGGTATTTTGGGACACAACATTAGGCTGTGCCTGGTCTGCCCCACTGGAAGTAGTGTCATTGTCTTTTAGAAGTGCTAGGCTAGCCTGCAAGGCTTCATCGCCCTCCATGCGAATGCCACTAAATTTCCCATAAAAACTATTACCAGGTCCAGTAGTGTTGGCAGAAGAAACTAAGGGATGCTGAAAACTTTTGTTTTTTGGTTCCAGAAAACTAACAAGAGGTTCTTTATCCTTTCCAATCCCTTGAATGATGGCAGAAATGTTCTTGTTACTAAGAATCTTGCGCTCATCCTCACTTAGAGTCATTCTATGGTCATGCACAGCATGGGTCACAAATGACCGCACATAGCCAAAGGAAAGTTTGCACAAAAAACACATTAGGATGGGTTTCCTCTTACCATACAGTACAAAGCCATCATATTTGGACAGATCTACATTGTTGGGTACATCTTTGGATACACATGAGCTTTTGGCAGAACCATCACTGTTTAGATAATCCTTGTTGCTTTTGTGGCGCACGTCAAAAACACGGAAGCTGTGCAGGACGGGGCTTACACCCGCAAGGGTTGAGGTATCCAGGAAAGATTTGTCAGAATTCTCAAACCACTTCCTGAAAGACGAGGCTATGTGAAAAGTGTTAATAATTTGGGGGTAAGAAGGGCCCACCGATGAGGTCTCCTCAGATTTTCCTGTTGCATTGGGCAAGGAATTTTTGTAAAGCGAAAGAAGAGCCTCGCTTGGGGTACTGTCACAGGCTTCACCACTTTGGATCAGCTGGCTGACACTTTCCACTATATAAGCAGAGCCGTCAGGTTGATACACTATTTCACCTGTCAAGTTCTCAACGTCGCTCTCCTCATCCCCGTCATCGCTAATATCGCTTTCACTGTCCTCCTTCAGTGATGGCCGAGTTCCAGAGCAGCGGTGCTCCATATAGTCCTGTAAACTAGGAAAGGAGGACGAACATTCGTTGCAACAGACTGATCTGCTGGGAGACTGCGAGATGGCACCGGATGGGTTAGCGCATTCAGGGACGCATTCATTGAATGAGCCACTCAAACTTTCCAGAGGACCACGGCTTTCCATGTTGGACTGCTCCATGCTGCCAGATTGGTCGAGGTGGAGGGCGCTGTTGAGTTCAGTCCATTTTTGGTTTCGAGAAGCGCTGCATCCATTGTCCTTCCCAGCGATGACAGAAGTGTCACAGCCTTCCATGGCGAGCTCTGCGTGTAGAGTTCATTGCACCCAATACGGCTCGAATCTGCAAGAAAAGAAGAAAAAAAAAAATATTAAATTAGGTAGAATTAATAACATATTTAAAGGAAATATGTCAGTGTTTTTTTTTTTTTATTTATTTTGAAAGCAGTATAATGTAGGTGTAGATAGCCTGCTTCCAGGGATGTGATGCTTATTAGGCTGTGTGCTGTAGTTACATTATAATCAAGAGTTTTATCAGCAAGAGATTATCACTGCAGGACTAGGTCTCACATGCAGGGCAGTCAGTCTAATCTGAGTAACCCCGTCCCCACCACTGATTGGCAGCTTGCTGACAATTGTACAGTGTACACAGATGCTCCCAATCAGTGGTGTGGGTGGGGTTATACAGGGATCAGAATTCTGTCCAGTACTACATATGCAGCAAAGAAAACAGGGATTGTATCCAAACTACACTAAGCAATAAAGCATTGCTGGATTCAGGCTCTGTCCCTACATCATGCTGTTCTCAGATTACATAGCAAAACCCTACTGACAGATTAACAGCAACTAATTCAGAAAGTAAAATTGAACCTCTAAGAAAACTACACAAAAGTGTATGACAAATGGTCTTCTTGGAAAGCTGATATTCTTATGCACAGATTTAGTAAATCTGTTACAAGAAATCTGGTCTGGATAAAGTGTGGTCTTCTCAAATAGTATGTATCCAGTGGCGTAACTTGAAGCTCATGGACCCCAATGCAAAAAATCCAATACGGACGCCAATAATTGCAAGTCTTTGAAAGCATAAGTCTTTACCTATTGGCCAAGGGGACTTTTTGGGCCCCCCATGGTTTCCAGGCCCCGGGTGCAATTGCAAGCCCAGCACCTATTGTTAGCTAAGACTAAGGCGGCTGTCACACGCTTCAATATCGATAGCGATATTGTTAGCGATCACGTGCACGCGCGATCGCTAACAATATCGTTCACATCGCTGGTGAGCTGTCACACAGGCAGACTCACCAGCGATGTGGATCAGCGAGATCGCTGGTAACTATGGTACACATCGGGTTACTAGGCGCCGCGCGGCGCTTAGTAACCCGACGTTTACCATTGAGACCATCTCCCAGCATAGGCTCTGCCGCTGGGAGATCGTTCATCGTGGTGTCACACACCACGATGAGGCAGATTGTTAAATCGTTCATCGCTAGGTATGAGGTCCTGCTCTCATATCTGCGATGTCACGATCAAGCGATATTACATTGTAAAATCGCTTGATCGCACGTAGCGATGCACAAACGATATCGCTTAAGCGATCAAAAAGCAGATCACTTAAGCAATATCGTGCATTAAATTGATGCGTGTGACGGCCGCCTAAGAACACGTACTGTGTCCGAAACGTGTGTCAGTTTTGTTCTCCTTTCCATGTGCTGACTCTTTATAATGGATTTTTTTTCTAATAAATGTCTTTTTACTTATACATTGATTTTTTTTCACTAAGGAGTGCTGGGTCTTCTCCTCCCTACTTTTCCTGCACCTATTGTAGTTACACCCTGTCTGTGTCCCTGAATAAGCCTAGAACAAGAGTAAGCGATACAACATTCGTAATGGAAGCTTGCTACAAAGGATCCAAAAGTCCATTTTAAAACAATTGGCACAAAAAAATAATATTTCATGACCGTGGGTTGAACTTGTTCTCAAGCACCAAATTCAGATGCAATTTCCCTACAATGTCAACCACTTGGTCTTGACTTAGGTGATTGACAGCTCAGTCCAGCAGCACTGGCAAGGGCTAGAAGGGTTAACAGGCTAATTGCAAAATCAATGCCATAAAAGCTTGGTAAGTTCCAGGAAGCTGTGGGAAGGGGAGGCAGCAAGAGGAGAGAAACACTTTGACTGGGCACTGGGGACTTGTTTATCGATGCAAAACCCGTTGTGCTCCCTTGGTCAAGGAGAGAAGAAAGGTCTAAAATTAAGTCCAGGTTCATCAATATGTGAACCCGCGAGAAGACTAAACCTCTTTCCAGAACCAAATGTTTCACTTGAACGCAATGTATTTAGGACGAGAGGAAGATCTTGATGACGGAGGACGAGACGCCCGCCATTCAGAACACAAACCATTATCTCCTTGTGTGTTCCATTTTCCGAAATTTGTGCCGGAACACAAGGACTGGCCGTTCTGCATTACCCATGGCCAGTTCAGCAATGCTTGCAGCTAATAAGCCTTGTAGAGTCATCTGCCAGTTTCTTTTTACTGCTCCCTTTTTCCACATCTCTTAGCTTTCATCTCTTGCTCTGATTGTCAAGTCAATAGGAGAGAGGCAGCTCTCACTTAAGGAAGCAGAAGTCAAACTCCCCTGGTCGATCAGCACTCTGTCTATAAACCATGTTTTCCTGTAAAATCAATGACCTCCAATCAGAGTGCGGACATTGAAGGCAGTGTTGTTCCTCGGCTGTGTGTTTTACTTGAAGCCAGAAAGAAACCCTCTTCTAGTGGCTGAAAATCTGACACAGCAAAAAAAAATACAGACTACCCACTTTTCCAAAGCACAAGTATGAAAAAAAAAAAAAAGGATAGACACAACCTCGTAGTTCCACATTGCAGACAAGTCAAGTCTATTTGTAAAAAAAAAGGGTTCACATGCCACGAATCAACAGCCCAAACGGTGCGATCAACAAGTCGGAAACCTGTGCTGTAATCCAAGTGCTGACTGTCAAATAATCATTACATGGTAATAAAGGCACGAGATGACTTCTGATCCGTCCTCATTTATATAAATATCCCCCGTCTGAACACATGTGTACCACTCGTGGCAGCGTGCCAATGCTGGGCAGGAAACAATTTTACCAAGAAAAAAAAAAAAACACAATAGCGCTAAACAAATGCACAAAGAAGGGGTGGACCCGCGCCACCCTGACATCCTCAGGATTAAATCTGAACAGCGGCACTGTGTAATCTGAAATTGTTAATTAGAACAGTGTTAATTAGGCAGTTTGCTCACAAGAGGCAGGTTGGCAAGACACCAAAAAAGGGCAGTAAAGAATAGAAAAATTTCACAAAAAGAAAAAAAAAAAAAAAGACCATGAAAGCTGTAGTCTACGGGAAAATATGCAAGTGGATCAAGATGCGCAGGCTGGAAATCCAAACGTTTGCATGTACAGATGGTGCCATTCCTTGTCAAAATGTGAAGGAATTGTACAAGGAAAGAGCCAGTTCTGCTGCTTTTTTTTTTTTTTCAGATGGTTGTAACAGAATAATAGAAAAAGAAAGGTGACCAAACATAACCAAAAGAAGTAACCACTGGAACAGGAAGATTACCAAACATACCCAAGGTAAGAAACTACTACTAGAGGAAGACAACCAAACATAACCAAAAGTACCGTAGTAACTACTAGAAAGGAAAAGGCAACCAAATATAACCAAGTTATGTAACCACTGGAAAGGGAAGACAACCAAGCATAAGCAAAGGAAGTAACCTCTGGAAGAGCAAGATGACCAAACATAACCAAAGTAGGTAACCACTGGTAGAGGAAGACAACCAAGAAGAGGAAGGAGACCAAACATAACCAAGGTAAGAAACTACTAGAAGAGGAAGGAGACCAAATATAACCAAAGTGTATAACCTCTGGAAGAGGAAGGAGACCAAATATAACCAAGGTAAGAAACTACTAGAAGAGGAAGGAGACCAAATATAACCAAAGTGTATAACCTCTGGAAGAGGAAGGAGACCAAATATAACCAAGGTATGTAACCTCTGGAAGAGGAAGGAGACCACATATAACCAAGGTATGTAACCTCTGGAAGAGCAAGATGACCAAACATAACCAAAGTAGGTAACGGCTGGTAGAGGGAGACAACCAAGCATAACCAAGGTAAGAAACTACTAGAAGAGGAAGGAGACCAAATATAACCAAGGTATGTAACCTATGGAAGAGGAAGGAGACCAAATATAACCAAGGTATGTAACCTATGGAAGAGGAAGGAGACCAAATATAACCAAGGTGTGTAACCTCTGGAAGAGGAAGGAGACCAAATATAACCACTCCGTAACCTTTGGAAGAGGAAGGAGACCAAATATAACCAAGGTATGAAACCTCTGGAAGAGGAAGGAGACAAAATATAACCACTCTGTAACCTTTGGAAGAGGAAAACAACCAAACATAACTAAGGTACCTATAAGAAGAAGATGACCAAACATAACCAAAGCAAGTAACCACTGGAAGAAGAAGACAACCAACCATAACTAAGGTAACTATAAGAAGAAGATGACCAAACATAACCAAAGCAAGTAACCACTGGAAGAAGAAGACAACCAACCATAACTAAGGTAACTATAAGAAGAAGATGACCAAACATAACCAAAGCAAGTAACCACTGGAAGAAGAAGACAACCAAACATAGCCACTCAGAAGATACAAGATTCTTTTCCTTCCACATTTCATAAACATGCCCATGGTGAGCCATTGAAGCTTGAATACAGTTAACAAAATATTTTCAAATTGGAGCAATTTATAAGAGTAATAGTATGTTTTTCTTGATTTTGTTATGGGATATTTGCAGCTCTTGGATTCTGGTTTTGTAAAAGTTCCAGACTCGCTTCTTCGAGCACTTTTCCAGCGAATACACACACATCACACAGTGGCAGCATCTTGGTAAGAGTTACAAGTATTTCCTACACAGTTTCTTAGCCCTTACTGTGTATTTTTTTCTCCCAGCAGGAAAAGACATGAGGTGAGAGGCTGCCATCAACAGATGTCTCTTTTCCTGTTGCTCTGGCAAAGGGTGCCGGAATTGGCACCATGACAATACAAACAAGAGTTGCCCTGTGCATGCTCATTAATGGGGCACAGCACACACACAGACACCGAGAATGGCAAAGGCCTTCAAATCTTAATAGGCTCATTAGCATAAACAGCTTTTGTAACAGCAGGAAGCTAAAGGAACTACCATACCAAACAAGACTGCTGGCGGCTCGGTTACAGCCTGGGGATCACCAGCAGAAGCCCATGCCAGCCTGTTTTACACAGACACAGCTGAGCTGTGCCCTGTCTGTGTTGGCAAGCTGTTTTACTCAGTTGTCCACCCCAGAGCTTTGCAAAACTACAGAGGAAATGTCTGGTAGATAGAAGGCGGGTAGGCAGCCTCTCTGCCAGGTGCTCTGACGTTCTGATGTGACAGATAAATCCTGCTATTGATTTAGTCCCTGGCCAGATCTCAGCCTTTTCACAATCCTATTGATTCTTCATTTGTAGAGAGTTTATCTAGAACCTAGGAGGTCTCTCATGCAAATACAAGACGACAAACCTTATGGACCTCCGTCGGTGGTCCCTGCACTGGATGATTCGGAAAGAGTTTCAGGATATTAGCCATTGACTTACAGGGACAGGTCGATAAACCGGTTAATGTTTATAATCACAATATTCTAACGAAAAAAAACCCAAACCTTTCACTATGCAACTCAACAAGCGCATGGGCGTTGTGTTCCTTGCGCATATGGGGGCTGTGCGTAGAAGAAAGAGAAATAAGACCTGGGATTTGTAAGTCATATAAATAACTATGAGCTTTTTCAAAGAGTCATAAGCGGAAAGGTTTGGAATATAGTAAATCAGAACCAAACTACGTAACCACAGAAAGAGGAAGAGAACCAGAAATAACTACATAGAAGAAAACACAGGCTCTTGCGATAATAGGGAACTGATCACGGTTCTTTGGCGGTCAAAACTTGGTTATTGGGTTTTTTTGGCATCTGGTCTATAAAACCAATATAGATGCTAACTCCTATCTGAAATTAGCCTAAGGCCGCCCATAAACATTAGACTAATGATGATACCCTGTGTCCCCTAAAATAAGATGGAGGGGGGAGGGATATTGCATGGGAATATTAGGGTCTGCAAAGGGATGATGGGGATATTGGAGGCTGCATTTGAATTGGAATTTGGAGGAGATGATGGAAAAATAAGAGCCAAAAGTTAGATAAGAGTGTCTTATTTTAGGGAAACCAGGGTATCCATGGAAACCAGGGTATCCATGGGTTCAGTTAATACGAAAGGAGGCAGGGACCATTGATTTTTAGGGGGGTGTTTTTAAGGATCCGGTATATCCGATTTCTGACATTGTTTTCACATATAAGCTGCCACCAGAGATGTCTGGTTGCATTTTTTTCATGAACAAGAACAGACAGGTCCGGATTGGCAACTCCGGATGCTATTTCTGTGTCCGGGTCCGGGATCCGGACACAGAAAAAGCAGGGGGGAGCCGAGCCAGACAAGTGGTGTTGGCACTGTTTAATATCACTTTATGCTAAAGTGATATTAAATAAAGGAATGGTTAAAAAAATAAAAATTCTCACCTTTCCACCGTGTCCCGCGATGCATTCACGTCCGATGTACCCCGATAGCTAAAAGGACCTGTGCACCAGCTGACCAGGAAAGGGCGGGGCAACCCAGTCAGCTGATGGGTCACATGAGCGCATCAGCACGGTTTAAATCTTTACACTGCGCTGATGCGGTCATGTGACCCATCAGCTGATCGGGTTGCCCTGCCCCTTCCCGGTCAGCTGATGCACAGATCCTTTAGCCATCGGAGGTGCATGCATCGTGGGACACACGGCGGAAAGGTGAGTCTATTATAGTATATTATAATTAATATATATATATATATATATATATATATATATATATATATATATATATATATATATATATATATATATATATATATATATATATATATATATTTTTTTTTTTTTTTCTCTTTTCTTTTTTAACCATTAACTTATTTAATTTCACTTTAGCAGTGTATGTAAATACACTGCTAAAGTGAAATTGCACACATATACCATGGGTACAGAGCGGTGCTCTTGTTCTGAGCATGCTCTGTACCATGGAACCGGATCCGGGAAACGATTCTGTTTTTTTCCCAAATCTGGCTCCATAGTCCCACGTTAAGTATCCCGGATCGGAACGGATTAGTTTCTGTCCGGTTTTGTCACCGTAGCCCAAAATCGGTGCAGACTTAGTTTTTGGGACTGGTCAAAAACAGGACAGAAACAAATCCGGGACTGAATACACAAAACTGAATGGCCAATCCGGCACCATAAGGTACCTTTACATGCCGCTACAGAAGGTTGGAAACAACCGGGTGTCTCACATGTACGAGCACGTACCAACGGTTGCAAACGGTACCCGATACCGCCTTTACACGCCACTACAAGGTGCTCTACAGAAGGTTTAATCTACCCCTGGAGGCACCGCCAGGTGCCACAAGTTACCTTCTGTGGAGCACCGTCCCTCATTTACACGCCGCTACAGAAGGTAATATGGGAGGACCTGGGGCAGCAGGGACAACACATAGGCATGCCAGAATTGTGGATTACGAGACGCTCGTACGATGATTGGACAATGCAATAGCATCATGATTGGCCAGCCAGCGCAGGAAGGCTGGCTAATACATGATGCTATTGCAATTGTGTAGTGTGACTGGTCAGCTCCTTAAATATGCCGCCCTATGCAGCGACAACCAATCGTAACGCAGGAGCTTCCACCAATGATCGCTGAAGGGGGGCGGTTACCCGGAGGCTGTGTCACGCCCCAGGGAGTTAACTAGGTGGCGAAACAACCTTACCGTACCTTATTTAGACGCTGCTACCATCGGGTTGAAACCAACCTGTTTTAGAGCACTGCTCTGAAACAGGTGCCGACAGTGACGGGTGGCAACAACCTAGTTTACACGCCGCTACCTCGGGTTGTTTTGACGGTGCAAGATACAATTGTCTCTGACACCCGGTTGTTTTCAACCTTCTGTAGCGGCGTGTAAAGGTACCTATAGGGATATATGGGAGGCAAAAACGATCCTGTTCTGTTAGTTTCAAAAACAAACAGAACAGGATGGCAAAAAAAATAAAAATAATGTGAAGCCAGCCTAAAAGAGCTGGCCAAGAAGGCTGCTGCCTGGAACAAGCGGCCACATGGGGTGACAAGTTCTCCTTCAATAGGTCTTCACCAAAAGGCTGCACAGACATCTGTGTGGTATGATTTAGTGAATACGGCTTTGAGCAGGGAACTCTACCAGAAGACCCTTCTACTTCTACCATTCTATGAGTCTATGATTCTATGGCCGAATGATCGGCTGAACCATTGTTTGGCTTACAGCAGTAATGTATATGGTGGGAATTAGATATGAAAAAGGTTAACAATGGAGTAACTCCCTTCCAAACATTTATCCGCTAAGAACAAAAGAATTGGCCATGCAGAAATCCTAGAACCCGATCCTTTTCCCCAATGTCCAACATCAGTATGTAAGTTAGGGATGCCTAAATTGCGTTAGATAGTCAACCAGTCCCACTGCACTAGCCTGATTGGCCTACATTAATATAATAAGTATGGCCAGACTGCTTGGAAATGTACACAATTGTACAGTTCCATACGATCTTCCTTTACCTCCCATTGAAAAAAGGAAGTATTTTTTAACTAAAATGTAGAACACCTTGTGTATCAACATGGTAAAAGAAAAATATCTCCGTCCAGCTATGACCATAGGAAGAGACGCTATGAAGACTGCCAAGGGTTACAAGAATTTTTGAATACAATTTGGCAATGTTTTTATTATTCATACCATGATCTACATAAAAAAAATTGTATTCCTGCTGATTTCACACTGACTTCTGGGGCTATTTCTCTTATCTTTTCATGATGCCATTTCAGCTATACAACGATTACACAGAATCCACCAATCCCACCAGCCCTGTGTCCAATCACTGTCGGCTTCTGTCTCTCTGCCTTTGGACCAAATAAGCAATCAACTGGAAGAGACGCTGCAGCTAACACTCCCTACCTATTGATAGCTCCTGTGTCCGAAGGTGGGAAGACAGAAGCCAATGGTGATTAGGCGTGAGGCTCATGTGATGTCACAATGTCACACGTGCCCCAAACCGTGATTACCGACACCAAGGGAAACGTGCCAGAACGGGAGGGGAGTAAAGGCTTTTTTATTTTACCTGGGGGGAGCATGTGTAATCACAAGGGGTTGTCCTTGTGATAAGGGGTAACCCCTTTATTATCATAGCTGGCTGATCTCCAATTCCTTTTAAATTGACCTTTGCACACGCTCATAAGATGCTTCAATACAAATCATAGGGTCGGAGTCCACTCATTCCTACTAATGTATGTGTGTAACAAAAGGTCATTTTTTGATGATACTTTCTCTTAAGACTTGTAAAAGCTATCCAACTGACTTCAGTAAACCTTCCAGAGCCTAAAATCAATGCAATTATGATAACAGCAAAAAAACATTTAAATGTGTAATCTAAAAATTAACTATAAAAGTCACAAATATCAAGAATTTAATATTTATTTGGCGTTTTGAGACATAACAAAACATCTTGGACAGGCCCTTTGATAACATATATGAGGGAACACATGGCAAGTTTAAACTATTTTTTTTTCCTTTTCTCAACTATTCTCTGTAGTGTGGTATATGGAAGCGTTCATTGTTTTGCTTATAAGGGACGCTTTAAAGGACGAGCTACTTGACAGATTAGTTACGCCACTCAACACCACAGTCCGGCCTTGTGTTCCTTTAAGAACTTGTGAAGCTACTTAATTGCAGAAGATCTAGAATCAGACATCCAGTTAGTACTTGTCTGGGGCCCCAAAAAAATATCCTGCAGCAGGAAATAATAAGCTAATAAGGAAAACATGCTAATGGATCAGTCAGCGTAGAGGGATGATCGCATGAAAATATCCTACAAGTCCAATCAAAAGCTGTGATCTTGACAAAAAAAGGTCAGCTCCATCAAAACCAAAGATCACATTTACTATGGGTGTTACACCACATAGGAAAAGTTAGAATCCAAGAACGGAACTCATAAAAGTTATCCTAACAAGCAACAGAAAGGCTTATCTCTCCCTAATATTGGCTTAGGCCTGAAATCTGCCTCTTCTTGAGTAGATGACAGGTGCACTTTAGCTATAGATAAGAGCACAAGTCGGAGCAAGAATAAGATTCAGCTTCCTTTGTCTACAGTATTTATATTTCATAAGACCTTAAGAATTTAATCCTCCTCCTTTCCCAAAAACAAGACCAGTAATGCTCCGGGCTTCCACAATGATGTTACAAACTGACCCAAAACCGGTATAAACCATCAGAATGACTAAACTAAGCGCTACCAGAAAATATCAAAGCTCAGAATAGGAGGAACGATGGAAGAAACTCAATGGGGCACATGTACTAAGGTGGTTGTGCCTGTTTTCTGGAGAACATTGGACCAAAATACCAATGTTTAAGACTCACTTATTAATGACTTGCACCAAAAACATTGATAATTGTCTTCAAAGGAAGTATGGCTGCACAGAGTCAAGATTTAAACCAAATTCATCACTAGAGTGGTCTAGTTAATGGTGCATTTAGAAGAATAGATGGTCGAAAATGCATTTATGAGAATGCTCGTTCCTGATTATCTGCCAGTGTAAAGCTAATGAACGAAAAAACATTTGATCGGATTATGTTTGCAAGCAGAAAAAGAAATGTTAAAAGGAATTCAAGTTTGGATTTATCGCTTATTCATTAGGTAGGGGAGAACTTCTCGATTATTGCAAGTCTGACTTCTGGGTCTCCCACCGATCCTGAGAACTGAGGTTTTGAGGAGCCTCAAGTGAATAGAGCGGTGGCCGATTATGTGATCTGCTTCCACCCCCTCAGAAGTAGTGACACCCAAAACCCCTATTACTAGTATAATGACTGCCAAAGCTTTTCCACAGACAGCCCACTGAGGAATCGCACATCCAGGGATTCCTACCGTATCCCAATCAAGCCTTCCCACCACACAATCATATCCAGCCTAAGCACCTCCTACGACTGGCAGTATCATCCTAGCTCCAAATTACTATCAACTCCTATGTCAAGTAAATGCATCTAGACCTGCCCTTCTGTATGGGGCTACTCACAAACGTCACCATCTATAAACTTGCTCCTCTTAACCATTTGTTAGATCTGGTGCTCATGCACCAAGCAGGCGGACAACTGCAACCCAAACATTACATGCCCATGAACCACTGTTGGGGGCAAGAACATAGTAGCAATGATTTTGTCAGTATCATTATTTGATGGCATGTGTAGTCAGGCCAGTAAACGTGCCCCGAATAACTTGTTATATAGTCAATTGGTATTTCTTAAGGGGCACTTAGCATGTTTCGATCAGTGCTGTGGAGTTGGTGTCCGTTTTGGTGAAGTCAGAGTTGGGGTTGAATTCGGGGAAATTGAGGAGTCGGAGGTTTGGTTTACAGACTTCAAACCAGGGCTGTGGAGTCAGAGGCCATTTAGGTGAAGTCAGAGTCAAATTCAGGGAAATGGAGGAGCCAGTGGTTTGGCTTATCGACTGCACAACAGAGCTGTGGAGTTGGAGTCAACGCCCATTTTGGTGGAGTTGGATTCAGGGAATTGAGGAGTTGGAGTCAGGGGTTTGGCTTATCAACTCCACAGCCCTGGTTTAGATGCACCATTAGGTGCACCATTTGGTAGCTAAGAGTTAGAGTAAGAAAAAAGGTATCTCACTACAGGTAAGATGCGTCAAAGTGTGCGCCATCGTAACAAAATTGGACTGCCAAGACTGAATTCTTGTTAAATGCTAAAGAGCAATATTGTCATGTCTACAATAAAGATTGGACTTGTCAGGGTTGGAAGGGTTAACTGCACTGATGGCCACTGATAATTTCAAGCTTGTTCCTTTATTTCATTTTATCCACTCGTGCTGCTGATAAGCAGGTTTTACCGGAACTGACACGCTTGCAGGCAGCAGAATTCTGACCAGGCTGCAATGAGCTAACAAATTCATTTTCATTGATCAGAAATCAGCAGGGCAGTAAGTGATGGGAAATTCCATTAGACTCAAGCACCTGGTTTCCCATCCTCTCTCTCCTACAGGGAGGGTGAGGAGATGTGGGTGAGTATGAGTGGATCCTATGTGCTCACTCTACTCTTTTACCAGAAGTACTCCTAAGTTATCGGAGAGCTCTGCAAGCTGGCAGTTCTGTACGGTATTTTTAAGTCCATTAGATCGCACTGATGTTCCTGGAGGTGATGTAGACGGCAGCGTCGAGAGGTCAGCAAGACCTGATACGGCTGCTTGGAGCCGAAATGAATAGATAAATATTGAAGCTAATATATGGGTCGGGCATCATTGCGTGTGCTCGACCAGCTCGGGTCCAAGAATGAATGCTGGAGCTTGTGGTTCTACCAGTAATCAAGATCACATGTGGATTGCTAAAAATGTAGCTTCTCGTATATTAGCACTAGAGGACATATGACATTTAATGCTTTTTGTGGTGCCAAATCCTCCGCCACGCTGGTTCATTGTCGGGTTGTAGGAGACATACAAGGTGTGACGTGAAGATGTGCGCTGAAGGGGTTAGCGAAACATGGCCCACAGTGGAGCTGTTAAAGGTAATCAATACCGCTGAGATAATACACTGGCCTCAGCCACAATATTGATTGCTGGGAAGATGATAAAACTGTTTATTAGGATAATTGCAGAGACCCTTATAAAAAAAAAAAAAAAAGACCCCCTCCTCTGCCTGGTGCATAATGGGCACAGAAAGGCGCTATCCTGGGCTACGCCGTAGGCCAAGAACACACCTGCAGGCTTCGGGGAGGGGTGCTGGTGTTTTGACAGGGTTTTTATTTTCCCTGGTAACACCTGTTTGTATCATTGTCACTGTGATTAGGTTTAATTAGGACTTGGCGCAGGCTCTGCTCGCTCAGCTGGGGCACATCACTGCCTGCCCACAATGAAGGAAACGCCAGCGGCTTCGACTCTACCCCTCTTACCGCTCGCTGTTGACAACTTCAAAGTAAATCATCAAGTTAAATGCAGATTCCTGAGAAAGAGAGAAAGGAGAGGGAGGGAGAAGGACACCCGAGGCAAAATACAACCAGCACCCAGCTGCAGGATCCTGGCTGCACGCTAGCCCGACAGGAAAGGCTCCACCTTGGGAGCAGACAATCCTTCAACCGTGTGGTCAATCCCAAGGTCTTTGAAGTTAGAAGTCAACACTTAATGAAACAGGCAGTTCTTCTTTAATTGCTCATGGGAAGAGAAGATGCAAAAAAAAGGTGACAGGAGCTTTTTTATTATATATATGGAGATGAAGGACGTAATATTTGACATCACCCAGACATGGTTCTGGTCTCCGTGCTATGTCACTAGGGTCAACCAAGTTGTCCATCAGTTGATCGATCGATCAATGTAGTTTTGAGGCAGATAGGTATGGACATAATTACAGCATTACCCCATGACATTTTGTAGAGTAGTGGAATCCACGACAGAATAGGTGGCTGGAAGAGGACTACAAGTGTTCAAACCCATCCATACATTGGGACGTTATCCAACTGTAAAACAGGGCAACATGCTACAATGACTCTGAACTAGATCTCATTTGAAGGATGGTAGTGGTAGTTCTGCAGAAGACAAAACAGGCGGCGACATCATTGTTGTACATAATCATATATAATGTAATGAATCTTTATCAATATGGCACAACCTAGAGACCCCATTTGAAGTAGATAGTTTACCATTGTTCAGCTGACTCATGGGTCCTCCATATACAGGAATGTTCACTCTGCCAAGTGCTCCAGTGTTTTCTAAAATAGAGTGGCTGCCAGTCTCCTCTGGTGGTAGCTTATCTTGCCGAGAATAAATGGATCGCCTGTCCAAAACCGCACGTGGCGTAACCATACCTCCCTCTACCAATATCATCTGTCAGGGGAGAGTGGGAAGGTCCCCCATACAAATTAGACTCTTAGCTACGCTCATCGATGTCAGCAGGTTCAACTAACGCTAGCCTAATCAATATGGTGGCCTTAAGGCTAGATCAACAATATAGCAAGTTGATTGTGCCCTGTAACTAGTTAGAGAGAAAACCATTGGTAATACATGTGAGGGAACAATCGATAGCAATACCAGTCATTTCCAAATAATTTCATTAATCTCAGTAGCACAGTTTATATGGGGAGATGTGCTGCAGCACAAAAAGTTATTTTAATGTCTGCATATAAATTACAGTTCAAGGGCAACGGAGCATTTGCAGGTTTCCATGGTTGGAAACAAACTTATCAGCCCATACAAAAGGGTCGTAAAATACAATAGTTGTAGTAGGCCACAAGCCTATGATGATGTTGACCTCAGAGAGATACAGGAGCTCGTGGTAAATGTCTGAACGTTAATCATGGAGCTAAAATCCATAGTTTACCCGAAGCTCAGTGCCCTTCAGGATGTTTACTAAAGCTTCATGGCTCTCTTATATCAACACTGGTTATAAATAAAGACGAGCGAACCGGACTTTAAAGTTCAGAGTTCATACCGAACACTAAGTTTAAAAATGTTTTCAATGTTCAGGTTGGGAGTTCGGCTGCTTTACGTACTCAAACCACTGGAGCAAGCATCGATGCACTTGGGTACACTTGGTGCTCAGCCCAGTGCGAGCCACTTGTAGTGTTTGAAAATCAGCAGTATGGGATGTGATGTTTACCAAAAAATGAAAATGAGATATTACTGCTCTCCCTCCCCCAGAAGTGCTTTTTTTTAGGGCTGGTGGAGGGTAGAACTGCTTTATCAGCGACTTTCAACAAGGTACATAGTTAAGTTTGCGTCCAGAACAAAACCCCTAGAAATTGAACTTCCACGGGTCCACTTATCTCTAGCTGTAAAAGATGTGGAGGCAATGTGATGTTCTGGGTAATGTTCTGCTGGAAAAGCTTTGGGTCCTGACATCACCTAGATGACAGGTGTGTCACCTACCCAGATGGCAGGTGTGTCACCTACCCAAACACCCTACAGACCACGTGCCTTCTTTCAGCAAGATAGTGCCCCATGTTACACAGCAAAATCTACTCAGGAATGGTTGGAAATCAAGGTGTTCATTTTGTCAAATTCCCCAGATCTCAATCTGATCTATCGAGGTCCTTCCCTGCTACCAGATACAAGACACCTTCAGAGGTCTTGTACCCCACTCCATGAGTCGACCAGTCGGAGCAGATTTGGTGGCACAATATTAAAAATATAAAACCTACACAATATTAGGTTTTAAGGTTATGGCTGATCAGTGTATATCCTCTGCAGACCAGCCAGTAACCGAGAGGGTTAACATTAAGCACTACTTCTTTGTTCTCATCTCCCAGGAGAAAGAACCCAGGATCTGCAGCACACAGGCTGAAAAATGCATGAAGGCCACTTCTCCCTAGGAAAAGACCAGAGCAGTTTCACTAAATCCTCCTTTGTCTGGACAGTAATTAATATTATAATCCGTAGGTAAGATGCCCTAAACCTCAGGGCAGCGGCACAGCTGGGAGACCCTCCCCCTGACCCAGCAATAGGGCCTAGCCAAGTCTCCGTCCCCCACCACCACCACTCCCTTATAAACAAGATCAGGTTACAACACCCCCCAATGTCTGCCTCATCCACATGGCTGGGGTCAGTCATTACACAGAGGCCAAGAGCATCTCACAAAAGGCCAGGAAGGAGTGAAAGCTCTGAACCTGCACAGTTATGATTCTACATATAAAAGGTGAACATAGAAATATTGTGTCCGCTAATACAGAAACAACTTTCCACTTCAATATCTATTATAGATAACAGAAAAGATAAAGATTGAATGAAGACTACAGACAGTAATTGGAGTAGCGATAACAACAAGCTCTCCGCTCAATCTAGTACACGCCAGATCCGCACATACATATGGGAATATTTCCTATAATGTCCGGAATATTGACTGGTCACATGCTACATTGCTACAGATCACATAGGAGTGGATATGATAACTTTGCAGCATGTCTGCAGACAATCCTGCACTATTTGGCACAGACTTTGCAGCTAGAGAATCTACGTTTCAGAAAAAACTTGCAACATGTCAATTCTTGGTGCAGATTTGCTTGCGTTTTTCAGCCCTTCCAGCCATTGACTTCAGTAAGAACAAGGCAAGGCACCAAATCTGCACTAAATCTGTTTTTATTGGGTTTTTCTGACTCACCAAAATTTCTGCACCAAATACTCAGCGTTTGCACATTACACCTACAGAAGATACCTGACCAATTTCTGTCCAATCAGACCAATCTTAATCTAAATTGGTGTGTAAATGGCCAACTGGTCTCATAGAAATCGGTTTCCTCTGCCATAAAAATATGCAAAGACTGTTGAGAGTAAACGGCATCTGTACCTTGCATTATTATTATTTATACAAAAGCTCCATTGTTTCCAGGGTGCTGGACATAGAGAGAGTTTATGTGGTGCCCCTGCGGACCAGTCGCCATTAAAGGTACCTTTACATGCCGCTACAGAAGGTTGGAAACAACTGGGTGTCGGAGACAAATGTATCTTGCACCGTCAAAACAACCCGAGGTAGCGGCGTGCAAACTAGGTTGTTGCCACCCGTCACTTGCGGCACCTATTTCAGAGCAGTGCTCTAAAACAGGTTGGTTTCAACCCGATGGTAGCGGCGTCTAAATAAGGTACGGTAAGGTTGTTTCGCCACCTAGTTAACTTCCTGGGGCGTGACACAGCCTCCGGGTAACCCCCCCCCCCCTTCAGCGATCATTGGTGGAAGCTCCTGCGTTACGATTGGTTGTCGTTGCATAGGGTGGCATATTTAAGGAGCTGACCAGTCACACTACACAATTGCAATAGCATCATGTATTAGCCAGCCTTCCTGCGCTGGCTGGTCAATCATGATACTATTGCATTGTCCAATCATCGTACGAGCGTCTCGTAATCCACAACTCTGGCACGCCTATGTGTTGACCCTGCTGCACCAGGTCCTCCCATATTACCTTCTGTAGCGGCGTGTAAATGAGGGAAGGTGCTCTACAGAAGGTAACTTGTGGCACCCGGCGGTGCCTCTAGGGATAGATTAAACCTTCTGTAGAGCACCTTGTAGCGGCGTGTAAAGGCGGTATCGGGTACCGTTTGCAACCGTTGGTACGTGCTCGTGCACGTGAGACACCCGGTTTGTTTCCAACCTTCTGTAGCAGCGTGTACAGGTACCTTAAGTGGTATAGCAGCTGGGACTGGTAAGTTGGTCACTCCGCACAAAACACCCAACACAACCCCCGATCCCTAGTCCTAGTTACTTCATGTCAGGCAAGGGATAGTGGAGGGGACTAAGTGGAGGGTGGAGAGCTAGAAAAGGAGCCCGGTAAGGGGTGGAGAAACTGGAACTAAACCAGGAAACACCAAGTGAGTGGAGTCTGAAGGCGGAAGGAGGAAAGAACACCTAGTGAGAGACACCTGGCAGCCTGGCTAACAGACACCATATAGGAAGAACCTGGACCCAGCGGCCTGTGCCATCGTAGGCTAGCTCGGGTCCCAGGCTGCGTACCGAGGACAGCAAGAAGGGGTCTCCGGTGTGTCCGAGCCATCGGGGACACCGAGGGACCGGGCCGGAACCAGAGTACCAGCTCTGTTGAAGTGGCAAGGAAGCTACAAGTCCCAACCACGAACTCCGGTGGGGTAGCGGGGTAGCGAACAGCTACCGGGAGCTAACAGCTGCAGGCTGCCCGGGAATACGGATTCTCCTTTCTTTCCATCTGAACCACCTACAAGGAAGTCCTGGGGAACATCCAGTGGTGCATCAAGCCTCCCTGTCGCCTGAAGCCTAATATTGAGGAGGAGGGGGGGGGGGGTGAAGTTTGCTAGCAGCTCCCGGCCACAGTTGAAGGGCGGGGGGTTTAGGTGTGCTAGCAGCTACCAGCCGCAGGTGAGGAGCAGGGGGGGGGGGGGGGGGAGTTCTATCAGCTCCCGCCACAGGCCGCGGTAGCGGGGAGAGAGGCTGTCTCTTACCGCAGCCGGCGGCGCCCATCAAACACGTCGACCCCTTCTGCCCAGCCACTCCCCCTGCCTACTTGCCGCCTGAGCTTAAGGGCTCACGCTGTCTAATGGATGGTGCGGCCCTGGGAACATCCCTGCCTGTGGAGGGCACATCATCCTGGCTGCAACCCCCATCATCCCCAGAGGACCCGACTGCAGCAGTGGCTTTTATTTTATTCCAGCTCTGTAATTGACTCACCGGGGACCATGTCACTGTGACACCCCGCAGCCCCACAGACAACGTCGAGAGGGCCTGGTTCCAAGTACCCCATGGTCCCGGTGGGTGAGGCATTTACATAGGTAGAAGACTTATGGAAATCGCAGAGTTTTATCGCAAGATAAAAATTGGTTCTAGCCTAACAAAACATCTGCACGTTAATGTCCACTTCAGACCAATCTCATTGTAAGAAATCAAATTTTAGAATCAAGTGGCAAAGATTATATCAAAGAGATGAGGTTGCAGTTGCCACTGGAAAACTACATAGGCCTCCCTGGCTCTGTAAGGCCACATTCACACTTTCCCTCTGATTTAGATTGTGAGCCCCAATGGGTACAATACATGTAAAGCACTATGAAATTAATAGCGCTACATAAATGAATAAATATTATTATTGTTCCAAATACTGACCAAATACTCAATATATGAGCATGGTCTTAGGCTTACTCTTAAAACCTACTGTTCATTTTCATGATTTACAGAAATCATAAGCAGCAAGACACCTTTGCACTGCTGCCCTACAGCTTCAAGCACCAACTCTTATGCAAACAGTCGTTACCCTTAAAGGGAATCTGTTAGCAGTTTTTGCTACCTGATCTGAGAGAAGCGTGATGTAGGCAAAGACCCTGAATCCAACGATGTATTACTTGGGTTACTTGGTGCAGCTGTTCTCACCCAGAGTTTTTGGATTTAGCCATGCAGTAGAGCTGAGAAAGCTGTCCCTGTCCTCACCAGGCTCTGTATATACAATGTTTATAGATCGTGAGCTGCCAATTACAAGAGTGGGTGGAGTCAGACAACATGACATGATCCAGCTAGTCACAGCAGTGATAAAGTCCTAGTGATAAAACACTCAGTTTAAGTAAACAATCTTGACATGTGACACCTCGTTGAATTCTGTATTTTAATCCCTACAGCATGCTGTCCTCAGATTACATATCAAGAAAAGCCATAGCAAGAAAATGCACTTTTTCACCATGTTATTCGTGGTAGGTTTCATTGAATACTAGCACAAAATCAAAATATTGTACCTTAAGCGATTACAGCTTCCTACACTGATCAAACAGGTACACCTTGCACAGCTACTTTCTTTTTTTTTTACGCAAGTAACGGAAGTCAGAAGAAAGCAGCTGCAGGTAAAGGAAAGCTTTTAACAAACCGCTGAACATTAGTGGCATGGTGCCCGTTTTTGTGCTAGCCCCGGGCTCTCTGCTGCTTGCCAAGTCTGTGTATAATCCGGGCTACGTCAACGACGGGCAACGAGCCAAATACATGCTGGATGTAGAGTGTACGTCCCTCAATGGGCTGTTTAGTAAACACCATCGAAGGCCAACCAAGGCCAGTAGGGCAGCGAAAAAGCCAAAGGTTTGTGGCGTACCGTGTTGGGGTTTTTGTGTGTGTGTTTCGGAGTGTGTGCGCTCTTTGGTTCACACCCCTCTAACTACCTGCCCAAACCTGTTCTATAAGCCACGCTTTACACTTACTGATTCACATCTGCCTGTGTAGTCACTCCCTCTCCTAAAGGACACGAACTTGGCTGTCGAGTCATCACTGTGTCAGGAAGTGAGGCTTTTCTGGAGAGCTCCCAAGTCATTTCCTAGACAGATACTTCAGCAGCCTGTATGAACAAACATTCTGCACCAACCCACACAACAATATCCATACACACACAGTACAACTGAGCCAGAGGAAGCCGGCAGGATGACTGTACTCTGCAGATTTGCTTGGTAACTGCTCCGAAATCTACTGCAGTCTTTTTTTTTGTATGTGTCATCCCTCTGTGCTTTAGAAGATCAAGAATGGAAAAAAAAATATACATATTATATATATTATACATATATACTGCAGCGAGACAGGTAAGAAAAGGGTTACTGGCTTCCAGCCCCATCTGATAAATAGAGCTGCATTAAGAAGGCTCTCTCACTTTGAGATATGATGTCACTAACCTTTATTGATCCACAATCAGGGAGCTCAGCTTATCTCTCCTTCTGATATACTAGCCTACTGCACTCAAGTCTTGTTTAATACACTGCCCAGCCATACACGTGCTCCTTAGCTGGCCATCCTTGCACCCTGCGGTTATAAAAAACATATTTCACAGCTGGGGGCAGGCTCGGACTGGTCCACAGAGGAGTAGGGGAATCTCCCAGTGGGCCCCATGTGCTGGAGTGACTCAGGCTTAGCCTAAACCAATGGGGAACCTCCGGTGGATTCTGCTGAAGTGACACTCAGGCTCAAACGTACCCAATGGGGAATCTACCGGAGGGCCTTTGAGCTGGAGTGACACCCAGGCTTGATTGGACCACAGGGTAATCTCCTGGTGGGCCCCTGTGCTGGAGTGACACCCAGGCTCAGACTGGCCTACTGGAGAATCTCCTGGTGGGCCTTTGTGGTGGAGTGACACCCAGGCTTGACTGGCCCACAAGGTAATCTCCTGGTGGGCCCCTGTGCTGGAGTGACACCCAGGCTCAGACTGGCCTACTGGGGATTCTCCTGGTGGGCATTTGTGATGGAGTGACACCCAAGCTCGGACCGACCGACAGAGGAATCCCCTTATGTGGCCCTGTGCTGGAGAGACTCTCAAGACTCGGACTGGCCCACAGGGGAATCTCCCAGTAGGCGCCCATGCTGAACTGAGACACTTACCCGCCAATATGAGCAGTATTTGGCCCCATTACATTAGATTCACCATGTCCAGGAAAAAGCAGCATCTAATCATTCACTAAACAAACTTCCCTGTGCCTTATTACATAGAAGTGCAGATAAATGAGTAAATGTGGCTAATGTAATATTTGCATGTAGCTGAATAATGGGCCCTGGTCAGTGTTACTGGTGGGCCCTTGGCAGCTCAGTTCGACAGTGGCTGCAAGACGAGGGTGCCAAGACAGCAGCCACTGCAAGGCATCTCTGCAATAGTCATTACTCTGGAATGTGAAAGATGATACTTTCATTTGAAAACTTTTTAATCTTCACGTTTCAAAAAAGTAACAAAAAAAAAATGTATCCACGGGGGGTTCTGATTGTTCTCAGTGAACATCCTGGGCCTCTTGTGTAGACGTCGGTGGGACGCAGCCAGAAGCAGGTACTCAGGGAGGGATCAGGCAGAATACATGAAAGGCCCTGTAGGACAAGTGTAGGAATTATACCTCCCATTGATTTTCGCTCTGGGGTATTAGAAAGAACACAGCATTTACCAAGAGATTTTTTTTTTTTTTTAAATAGACTGCTGACTTTCAATCCTAAAAAGAGACTTAAAAGAGGCTTATCAGCCAAACGATCACTTGAGAGCCCATCACTTTATCCCATGTCAGATAACTTATCCTATTGTTCCACTTGGAGTGGCCATTAAAAATAAAATAAAAAAATGAGAAAAATAAATATGATGGAGGCTTAAAGCCGCCTAAGTGTGGCAAAGCCTAAAATACGTCCCTCGTCACTCATCTCCGTCCTGTTGTGTTCTGTAGCCCCAGGCTAGAGGTAGCCGCGAGCCTGTAATTGGTGAGGGAAGAGATTAGAAATATCGGCAGCTCCTAAGTAAGACTTTAATTTACTGCTCAATCAATAACTCGAGGGTTCTATTGGCAAACTGTCTACATCTCTATTGACTCGCACAATTCCCCTTATCAATTTATCAGAAATCATCAGATAGGACCTAGATTTAATAAATATATGGAGAGCGAGCGGGCCCTGCCTCGGTGGAAGGAGAAAGGCAGATTATGAAATACACTTTCCACATTTGCACAGAGTTCCATTTTACGCTTGCAACTAAGAGCAGTCGGATGAAGCTTTCGGGACCGTTACGACAATTGAAAATAAAGAAATGTATTAGAAAGAAAAAAAAAATGTATGGTGGGATGGAAACGCAATATCCCACTGGAGCAGACAGCTCTCTACCACCCTGGCATCTGAATCCCTACATCATATCTACAGGTCTGGCCTTAATTGCTGTTTTGCATTTCATTGAGACAAGTATCCAGTACTTACACACTGCCAGACAAAAACAATAATGCTCTAATGAGGAGGTGCGTGCTAATTAGCCCCCACATCGCTTTCACCATATTATTTGATGCTGGTGGACTCTCTACTTACACAGCTTGACGAAAGGCAACAATTGGAATCCATGGACCATTTTTAATTTGGAGGCTACGTAAGAAAGGAGTGATGGGGGAGGGGGATCTCTATATATGCAAATATCCTGGAACCGGGCAGCGTAAATAAATAATGAATATGGGGTATTTTTCCAAGCCTGTAGGATGCTACCTTTCCAAAGAACAAAAGACAGTGTGACAACCATCTTTCTGCCCCCCCATATAAACATACGTGCTCAATTTGACCACACGTGATAGTAATTCTGTAGAGTACGTTCCTGGTGATAGCTTGTCCTTCATAAGGAAAAGAGAGAACTAAATTTGTTGCAGAGAGTCGGGAGGCCACCATACACATTAGATAGCCAAAAGAGTCAACGCTGATCTAATGTCTATGACCAACTACAAAGGGATAACCACATATAGGGCTGGTGTACACGACGGATTATATTGTGAAAACCACGGACAGCACTAGTACTTGTGGTATTCTATGGGGCTGTGCACAGATATGATTTTTTTCGGATCAAAATCTGCAATGCAAGTCTACGGGTCCGTGAAAAACATTGGACCCTACTCAGATAATAGCACAGACTGATAGAATGGAGAAGGTGAAGAAATGTATTTTCTCTCCACCTCTAAGGAAAACAGATGCTATTCTGATCAGAATGAATTAGAATGTTTTTCTCAGATGGAAACAAAAGGGTCATGTGACCTTACCCATATGGATAAATCATTACAACTGAAATTCTAACATATAGGGCAGTGATACCCATCCATTGCCATTGGAAAACCCTTGAAAATGGTTTCCCTACACAAACACTGGTCCTTCCTTCAAGAGATTGTGCACTTTAGCATCGGAGGTGAACAATGACGATGGCCCCACACAGATGCCAAGATGTGTCCATGGAATAGGCAAGGCTCCCTTCACATCACGTTTTTTTGGGGGATTCGTGTCTATCCATTGTAAAACTGATAGCCACTTATCCAATTTGGCCCCCATGTATCTCTATGGGTACGGATGGGCACGGATTGGTCCTGTATGGCCATCCAATTGTGTCCAAATTGTCATGGATCCGATTGTGTCCGATTTTTTTATGTACCCAGAATCAGAGACTACTCCAATTTTGGGCACAGCAGACCAAATCAGAGCAAAGTTATTTGTCACGGTGCAGTCCACGGTAAATAACATAGGGTCTATGGAGTGCGGATCCGGAAAAAACAGGATTGTTTCCCGGATCCAGTTTTAGTGTACTGTGCATGCTCAGTACACTAAAACTGCTCTGTTCCCATGTAATTTCACTTCAGCAGTGTATCTACAGTACATACAATGTGATAAAATTAAAAAATAAAATGCTCACCTCTCCGCCAAGTGTCCAGCAATGCACAGCATTCACCTCTGATGGCGGCAGGACCTTAATCAGCTGACCAAGCGGGGCAACCCGATCAGCTGATGTGTTACATGACAGCTTCAGCTGCGCGGTTTAAATCACCCACCAAAACGGATTAGCGGGCGGTTTAAACCATTCAGCTGATGCTGTCATGTGACACATCAGCTGATCTGTTGCCGGCGGTCAGCTGATTAAGGTCCTGCAGCCATTGAAGGTGGATGCCTCGCATCGCGGGACACTCAGCGCAGAGGAAAGTAACAGCCCCGACACCACTTGCCTGAGCTTTGCGGGCTCGGGCTCCTCCCAGCTCTTTCTGTGTCCGGATCCATCAAAATCCCAGATCCGGACAGAGAACTGGCATCCGGAGTAACAAATCCGGGCCTGTCCGTTCCTGTCCATGTGGTCCTGCAAAAAACAGGATCCCCACCGACAGGAACAAAATGTGATGAGAAGGGGGCCTAAGAAGAAACAGCATTCAAATCCTGTGTGAATAATAGTCCAAAAGTCTATACTGCCATTTAAAAAAGGAACAACATTTTGACTTATCAAAAAGGTCTTTAATAAGTACTTGATAACAAACTTTTTGATAAGTCAAAATGTTGTTCCTTTTTTTATATGGCAGAAAAAAAACTCAGTATACCGTAAATCTTTTTGATATAATAAAAAAAGTAATAACGTTTTGACCTAAGCAGAACAAAGTTGATGAAGACCTTTTTGATAGGTTGAAACGTTACTTTATTATATGGCAGAATAAACTTTTGGACTAATTTTTCACCCAGGATTTGGACCCCGTTTCTTCTAAACTATTGGGTTCTCTTCAAGTAGGTTCTGGAGTTTTTTATGACTTTGCGTCCACAGATAGAGTGCTGCAGACTTTTAAGTGTCCTGGTATCCAGGGACCAGGACATGTGCAAAGTACCCGACAATCGAATGAGCCTCTTAGCAGGTGTGTGGGGTCATAATGTCATTGGAGCTGAGGCAGATGAACGGCGCCGGAATGACCCTGGTTTAGAGATGGGTAAAGGTTTCTATTTTTCTTGTCTAAAATTTATATCTCAGGTTCGTTTCCACTTTGCAGAGAAAGCAGTTTGCCTTCCCTATTGTGAGTGGCGAGTCTTTGTATAAATGCATTCTGGGCGACCCCAGATTGGGACTCAAGGAACCCTTGAACTCCTGGTGACCCGAAATCTTGGTAATATCACAGAGAGAAACTCCAATATTGGACAGACTGTGGTCTGCTTAATATTTTAGGACCCACACACCTGCTCCCAGTACTGACTGCAGTGATCACGTGCCATACACACCCTGGTGTACAGTCACGTGATGGTAGCACTTGCATATCTATCAGCACACGTCACGTTGGCTCTGTGTGTACAGTGCACTTCCCCTTATGATCTCCCATCGCCCAACCTTTCTTCCAAATTAAATTCCTCCACTTGGAGCTATACAGATCACTTCTGCTCAATCTCCAGAGGTGACATGTACTATCTACCTGGAAGCTGATAAAGGCAAATCCCCCTGAAACCCACACTGTCCTCTCTGGGGGGAGCACCATTCCACCGGTGTGAGGTCACTAATCCTCCCCCTGGCAGCTTAGAGACCTCCTTGTTAATGTTGTGTAGAGGAAGCGTGGATAAACATTAACCCCACAGGGAATCTGCAATCCCCTTTCACATTCAAACAGATTAATTGATGGAGTTTGATGGCGCAGGGAGGGAAACCCAGACTGTTTACAATTATTTAACGCACTCGTAAACAAATCAAAGCAAATGCCCTGATTAGCACCAAGTGCCCCAGGGAAGGGCTGTGCACAGGGAAGAGTTAGCCGCAGGCCAACAAACACATCTCCTGGGTGCAGAGAGACAGGCCTTGAGGTGGAGGAGACAAGTGCAGGTCACATGGGAATTGTCTTCAGCTTAAAAAAGAAAAAAGCTAAAAAAAAGTTGCAAAGAAGTAGAAGTTCCTGTTTTGTTTCTACCGGTATTCTGGGATTATTAGGCCGGTGGGACCGCCGTTGTCCCTGCACATTATCGAATGTAGCGGAGAATTCGAGAACAAACAGGAGGCGCGGACGGGGAGAGAAGAAAATCTGCAGACGCTCAGGAAGCAGAGACATGACTTTACTCTGTGGGGTAGCCAGAAGACAAAAAGGTGCCCCCCACCCCCTTGTCACCACAAACTGTGCACCTCTAGTGGAGGCTTTTCTGTCAATATAGAGATGGGATGATCATTGCATCCTGGGGGCAACTACTCCACTACTACTATATGAGATGATACTCCAAAACCTAATGCTTAGGCCTCAGACAACACTAAGAGCCTAGGACTTTGTAATGGAGGGGTTGTGTATTTTTGAGGGCATTTATTTATTTAAACTTACATGCTTGTATTTTGGGTTAAAAATAATTTTTCCAATTGGGTTTCATTAAAAATATTACACAGTTTGGGTTTTACAGGCTTTTTATTTCCCTGCAGCTTCAACTTTATTGTAGTCATTAATCAGCTAAGAAAAGCTCAGAAAAATACAGGTACTCTCCCATCAGGTCATCACAAGGAACTTACTGATGGATCCTCAGTTAACTCATCGACAATGCAAGCAAGGCTTTGGAAAGGCAAACTGTGTTTATTTTTAATGTGAAAATCAAGTGCAAAAATAGTTTTAGCCCTAAATACTTGCATTTAAAAGGGTTGTGTAACAAACAATTGTACATTTGAATGAATAGATCTTAGAATAAAAATAAGTTCCACAATTGGATGTGTTATATAAAATTCCTGTCCCGAGATAGTCTTATAAATGTGCCCTTGTGTAATGGATGTGTCCAACCATGGAGGAACAGGTGGGATAAACCACAGCTCCTGGGCAGAGGGGAAGTAAGGGAGTATATAGACATTACAGCCTGAGATCACAGAATATAAGAGTATACAGACATTAAAGCCGGGGATCACAGAATATGAGAGTATACAGACATTACAGCCTGGGATCACAGAATATAAGAGTATACAGACATTGCAGCCGGGGATCACAGAATATAAGAGTATACAGACATTACAGTCGGGGATCACAGAATATAAGAGTATACAGACATTACAGTCGGGGATCACAGAATATAAGAGTATACAGACATTACAGCTGGGGATCACAGAATATAAGAGTATACAGACATTACAGCCAGGGATCACAGAATATGAGAGTATACAGACATTACAACCAGGGATCACAGAATATAAGAGTATACAGACATTACAGTCGGGGATCACAGAATATAAGAGTATACAGACATTACAGTCGGGGATCACAGAATATAAGAGTATACAGACATTACAGTCGGGGATCACAGAATATAAGAGTATACAGACATTACAGTCGGGGATCACAGAATATAAGAGTATACAGACATTACAGCCGGGGATCACAGAATATAAGAGTATACAGACATTAAAGCCGGGGATCACAGAATATGAGAGTATACAGACATTACAACCAGGGATCACAGAATATAAGAGTATACAGACATTACAGTCGGGGATCACAGAATATAAGAGTATACAGACATTACAGTCGGGGATCACAGAATATAAGAGTATACAGACATTACAGTCGGGGATCACAGAATATAAGAGTATACAGACATTACAGTCGGGGATCACAGAATATAAGAGTATACAGACATTACAGCCGGGGATCACAGAATATAAGAGTATACAGACATTACAGCCAGGGATCACAGAATATAAGAGTATACAGACATTACAGCCAGGGATCGCAGCTGATTCTTTCTGTGATGTAAGACATTTCATTGTTTAAAATATTTTACGTCACAGAATCAGATGTGATCCCTGGCTGTAATGTCTGTATACTCTTATATTCTGTGATTCCCGGCTGTAATGTCTGTATACTCTTAAGGTGCCGTCACACCTGGCGACGTCGCTAACGACATTGCCGAAAAAGTGACGTATCAGCGATGTCGCTAGCGACGTCGCTCTGTCTAAATGAGCGGCGCGACCGCGTTTTATCGCTGGTCGCAGGTTGACAGGTTTACGGGAAGAACCGTAAACCTGTCAACCGGCGACCTGCGATAAGGCTGGATCGCGCCGTGTGACATCGCCAGAGCGATGTCGGCGGCGATCCAGCCTATACCGCAGCGTTGCTGCGGATCGCTCGCTGGGCTGAGCCCAACCCAGCGAGCGATGTCACCGCCCGCATCGCTGCGGTGTCGCCGGCCGCAGCGATGCTGTGTGACAGCTGGCCAGCGATGTCGGAAGCGAGCGGGCACCCGCGCATCGATTCCGACATCGCTGGCCAGATCGTGCTGTGTGACGGCACCATTAGGGCCACTTTACACACACCAACTTATCTGTCCAACTTCTGACCAACTTGCAGGTTGCAGTGAAATCATGGACACATTGCTCCATTTTGTGGCTGTGTACAAATGGAACAATGTGTCCATGATTTCACTGCAACCAGTAAGTTGTTCTGAAGTTGGACAGATAAGTTGGTGTGTGTAAAGTGGCCATTATATTCTGTGATCCCCGGCTGTAATGTCTATATACTCTTACTTCCTCCCCTGCCCAGGAGCTGTGGTATATTGCACCTGTTCCTCCATGGTCAGACACATCCATTACACAGGGGCACATCTATAAGAATCTCTCTGGACAGGAACATTTTTTTTAACACGTCCAATTGTGGAATTTTTTAATTATTATTATTATAAGATCTATTAAAATGTTCAAATGTTTATGGCACAAGCCCTTTGCTGCCTACGTTACTTTTTACAAAATGTACAACCTGCAGGCAGAGAAAGCCAGCTAACTGCACGTGCGATGAGGAATTTACACCACTTAATCTACATTTTCCTGGCTGAATTTATCATTACAGAAAGTAGGGAAGTAAAACAGCTGCCTTGTGATAACTCCTGGATTAAATAAGCATTCTTGCTTTAGTGGGCTTAACTCATAAGCATCTCTGCACTCGCTGGAGAGAATAGTTATTAAACTAAATTTCATGTCTGCCCCCACTATAAAGCAGGAGCAAAAGAAGACCGTTCACTTGGGGTGTCGGGAGAAAGCATGAGGGTGAGACGCCTGTGGGCTGGAAAGGAGCTGCAGTCAGAATGTTCTGACATCCCCACTCCCCCATGGCCTCTGATTGCCCATAATCCTGTTGCTACAAGAAACAGGAGTTAAAAGAAGAAAAGTTTTATGTTCATAAAGGGGAAATTAGAGAAGAATGCAGAAGGACAGGTCTGTGAGGCCTAGGAGGCTGTTCTCTAATCATCTCTATGACTGTGCAGGGAGCGGAGCTCTGATACTACCAGCGATCCCCGAGATTCTACAATGTGGTCACTACAAGACCACAATCGCTCATGTACAAAATCTTCCGTGCTTGTCTTGCTGATTGTGTGTTTACTACAATCACTTCTAGGTTCATAAATCAGGTGGGTAGAAATATTGAGGGACCCTGAACAGAAGGCCCACGGATTGTCTAAAGGGCAAAAGGAATGTAATGGAGAAGGAGACCAATAACGTGGATCACTAATATGTCTGCATATATGACGCCTAATGCTGGCCATACAAATACAAGGGCCGAGGGCTCACTTTCCAGATTCCCCCATTACAGCAAAGAGGAGGGAGCCTCTGGCAGCCACACGTCTCCTGCATAACAAAAGGGTTGGATGATAAACTTAACCTGACCGACACTTATCTGTTAGGGGAGATTACACTTGACGGTTGCCCGATCCCATGAGATTCAGCCAACTTTAGTCCCATATTTACTTGTCCGCTATTGGTCTTGCGCTGATGTTTAGCTGTAGATGAAGCTTAACATCCGCTTTGGGCTACATTCACAAACAACCCGACTCCAGGGAAACTGGGGCTCGACGCACCAGGGGCCGATACAAGCCTACCACCGTCCGCAGGCTGGAGCCACTAATAGAAGGCTTGTACTCTCTCGTCAAAGTTCTTTTCAACTTTCTCTCACGGTAAATATACGCTATCGGTATCACGCCGGTATTTAGTCTTCGATGAAGTTTACAACCTGCTTTGGGCTGCATTCACAAACAACCCGACTCAGGGAGACCGGGTCCGGCCGTGCTGCGGGCCACTACCACCCTACCACTGTCCGCAGGCTGGGGCCACTATTAGAAGGCTTGAGCTGACATTTCCTACAGTCAGGCTCAGACTGACCGACAGGGGAGCAGGGGAATCTCCCATTGGGCCACTGTGCTGGAATGAGTCACTTACTCCCCAATATAAGCAGTATTTAGCCCAATTAGATTCACTATGAACATAAAAAAGCAGCATCTCATCATTCACTCAACAAACTACCCAATTCATTATTACATAATGTGAAAAATGTGTGAATGAGGCTAATGTAATATCTGCATGTAGCTGAAGTGGGCCTCAGTCATCATTTCTGGTGGGCCCTTGAGAGCCCAGTCCAACACTGCCTTCAGTCCTCCATAACTCGTGCACACTCTTAGGTTGAGAGTGCAGGTGTGCTCAGTAGGAAGATAAAAAGCCCCTGACACTACTGGTGATAATTAACAAGTGAACAGGTTAAAATTCATCAGCCAGATCCTTATTTACCACAATATCTGTGGGACAGGCCGGTCATACATATTAGACGGTCAGTCAGTCTTCACCAAAATCAGGGGGCATTGCCAAATAAAGGTTAAAAACAGTTAAAAGGTGTCCCCATTCCTTATTCCCCATATTACAACTCATGTTAAAAACATTATCAAGTCTGCAGGCACGATCGTTCTATAAAAAATGTTTGTGGGAAAACTTTCCTTATATTTTATTAATTGAAATCCCTGGTATTTGTAAGAATGAGCCTAGTGAGTGACTGACAGTCTGCATGTATGACTGCACATTAACTGAACCATCCACTGGACCCCTATGTATACAGTCCCCAGCTGTTTCAATTAACAATATAAGTTAATCTGAATGATATACATATTTCTGAGAATGTTTCAAGAAAACTTGCATTATTATTATTATCATCCAGTGGGTGGTTCTACTCAGTGACTGACAGTCTTTCCTGCACTACTGTGCATGAAGATGGCCGTCAATCTTTACGAGGACCGCCTAGACTCATACAAACACCAGAGATTTCAATGAATAAGGTACAACTTTTAATAAATCTTTTCCATCAAACCTAGATTTCATTTTGTTCAGCTTCTTCTATGCACAGATTGGACTGCATGTACAATGTAAAGGTTCCCGTTAAAGTTTCTCTCATTATGGTAGTTATGAGGATAGGATCGGGACAGATTTTCAGATTAGGATATTGACTAGGTTTGTTGACCATATCCGATGTGTATCAGATCTCTCTTGTGGGACAACTAGCATGACAGAGAGCGAGGAGATGCTTGGGGTGAAGCGCAAAAGAAGGGGAAAAAAAAAAAAAAAAAAAAAAACCACATAAAAAGGGGTGTCCCGATGATAGGGAGAGAGGATAGGGGGGACCTGTAAACACTCAGCTGTGACTGAACCCTGCTCTCCCGTTTGTCACTTGACGGGTCCTTCTTTCCATATACGATCTCGTGCCTAGGCCTTGGTTGACCCTGGCTAGCCCTGGCTAGTAAGTAGGGCAGCAGGACGCTTACTACGACAATAAGACAACACCAGGAGAAAGACAATCAAGCAGGAGAAAACAACAAACAATTCCACAGTTTACACAAGGGCAACTTCTTCTGGGAGGTCAGAATATTAGAACTATAACTGGCACTTGGGAGAGTAAAGAATGAGTTTAAATAATGGAAAGAAGTGGCAACAAAGTTCAGCACCTGAGATAACAGTTGTATGGAATCTCAACAGGATCAAAAAGGAACTCTTAACCCCTTCAACACCAATTGAAAAGTAAATCCACTCCACTCATGTTAATCACTGAATGTAATCCAAAAAGGACCTGTGATCTGCTAGTCGCCAAGACCTTCGAGTCCCAAATATCGCAAAGTTCTCAGCCAGATGTGACACACTCAAGAAATTTCTGGAACACTTGTATTGTATTCATTAAAATCCCTTGTGTTTGTATGAATGAGTCCAGTGGGCGGTACTACTCAGTGATTGACAGTCTTCCCTGTAATACTGTGCATGTAGATAGCAGTCAACAATTAAGAGAACCGTCTAATAGACTCGTACATACAAATACTGGAGATTTCAAGTCAAGGAAAAGTTCTACAGAATCTGTACGAACAATCCTATATATTATTTTGCTCTGCTTCTCTTTCTGTGCACAGATCGGACTGCATATACAACGTAACGATTCCCTTTAAGGTTTCCCTTATTACCATGGTTATGAAGACAGGATCAGGACAGATGGGACAGATTTTGCAGGTAGGATATGGATTGGGATTGCTGACCATATACGATCATGGAATGAGAAAAACTCGGCATTCAATTTGTTTGCAATGGATCATTGAAAACGTTTAATGGCACTCTGTTTACAGGAAATCATTAACGTTTAGGTCCCTCAATCTGGGCCTTCCTCAGAGGAGAAGGTTTCAATCTGGGCAGCGCTATGGTAATGTGACCTCGGTTGTACATTTGTGTGGTCACACATTGGAACCGCTCCCTCTGAGGCAGTCACATTCTGACGAAGGTCAGAATTGAGGGACCGAAACGTTAACAGATTGCCATTAAAAGTTTCCATTGATTCACCGCAAACAAACTGAGTGGCAAATTTTTCGTCTATGACTATGGACTCCATCCCTCCTTGGTCAGGCGTGTGTGAGGTTGCATTATCATAGTGTTGCCACATTGAACCTCTCTCCCTGTGGCAATCAATCACTTTCTGATGAAGATCCTGATTGGGGGGGGGGGATCGAAACGTTAACAGATTACCATTAAAAGTTTAAATGGATTCAGCGCAAACAATTTGAGCGCCGAGCTTTCTACGACTATGGACTATCCCTCCTCGAGCCCCATACCCTTCGTAAGCAGAGTGATGTATATTTCTACATAAAATATACGAGTATGTAAACTGCTCACCATAACGACCCTATTGGAAGGTCTCTGTTGTGTATCAAGTATTCATAGGAATGAATCTCAGTAAACGCCAAACTACACATGCACACCGGTGCTGCAGGAGACAAAGGGTACGCATGACTGTGTGCTAGGCTGGGAGGGGCGCAGTGCCAGTAAAGACAAGAAATATTTAGAGGACACCAAGATCACAGGAGGGTTGGGAGGGGCGATGGGGTAGCTGGGCCTGTGCCATCATCAGATAAGGAAGTGCAGGTCTGGACCGTGCAGCTGGCAGGCAGGATGAACAGCAGCCCCACTCAAACAAGCAGTCATCTCAATAGCAACTTGCTGATATCTGAATCTAGATTAATGACAGATCACAGAGATAGAGAGGGGACTGTGGAGACATTCCAGCGCTGGCACATGGGAGTCTGAACACTGAGCTTCAGATGGAAAATGCCATATTCCTAATGAGCACATGGCTGTCACCAGTCTCTTAAAGTGACAGAACTATGATGTCCAGGACATTGTGTAGTTGGGAGGGCATGCTGGAAATAGTAGTTTCTACAAGAGACTGAAGACCACCTATATACATAAGCGTGACCGTATGTACGGTATGCCACAACTATTCACAAGCTGTGCCAATTAGGACATAAAATACTAAAAAATAACTATTGCAAAGGTAAAACCATAAGTGCCATTTAATAGGTTCCTACCCCCCTATATGATCAGAAAGAACCTAAGTCTTTCACCATACTTATACAGAATGAACCCTGCCATATTAGAAAAAAAACATTCTATCACCTACTATGGCCTCATTCAGACCTTCATGATTCTATCCATGGTTTTCTTGGATAGAACACTCACTTGCAATCATTTATGGGGCTGTTTACAGGTCTGTGTGTCTGCAAAATAAGATCACCGAGAGATGTATGTATAATATCTCAAAATCACGGACAGCTAGCGGATGGCGTCAGAGCACCGTCCGTGAATGACATGGCAAAGTATAGGAAATGATTTGCAATTTTATTTTATTTAATATGAAAAAAAATCTCCGAAAAAAACCCAAACACTGATGAAAATCGGATCAAAACACTAATGTAAAGCGGAGGAGGCCTTAAACTGGACTCCCCTCTACACATTGTCCAGGTACTGATCCTCAAAATATATATATTTTTTTTGCATATAGTTTTTAAAACTTCCAGCTGTAAAAAGGATAGATAAAAAGTCTGCAAATGTAAAAAAAAATAAAAAGATATATATGCTATGTAAATACTAATAATATGTTATAGAAGACACAAGATGTTCTGAATCCATGAAACACCTGCTCAGCATGTAAATCACAGGCAGAAGACGATCCTGAGCTCTGGATTTCAGCTCCGACCGATGACTGCATCTATTTTATGCAAGACACTAGGACAGTGCCACCTAATGCTGGTTCGCGTACAATCGGGGCCCTGTTGGCTACAGCATCCGAGAAGGTCCACCTTGATTCAGCTGAATCAGATCTGTACATACTGTAACACTGTCCTAATAACCTATACATGCGAGACGACAAGAGGCCATCCATTCAAAGACGTTCGGTCTACGGAGGCTGGGAATGAAAAATTCCTTAGATATGATGCACAAAAAAGCCAAGAGATTGGGCAGCAGGCCTTCCAGCCAGCCTACCCCTGGGAATGGCTACACATTTGTCACCTCGTTCTTAAAAGAACAGTGACCATAAGGTCTATCGTAGACCCACACAAGGCACTGAATATATTCTTTGCCAAGCATTCAATAAAGTCTTGGGAAAAAAACGCTTGCCCCCATAGATCCTGTTATATGAAAATGCGGCGGTGCAGGAAAAAGAAAAAAAAAGTAAACTCGTCCTACTGGTATAATTTGATATGGTCTTCTGCAAAGGAAGGAGATGTACCCTTACGAAATGAGCAGGCCCGGATAAGGCTAGGTTTACTTGCGTGCCGGAATCGGAGTCTTGCGGAAATGATGCACATAATCCTACTGCAAAAAAAGTGTAAGTGATACAAAAGAATTTTTTGTTAAGACTAATATATGGCTGATGTAAGCCTAGGGACGGGGATTTAATTGCAGACAGGTAGCAACGTATAGAACAAGTAATGGCACTTTTTTTTTTTTTTTTTTTTTATACATAACAATACCCCGAGTAAATTAATATATGTATCTTGATGAATGTCATTCAGGTTCTGTTGCTGTGGAGACCAACGCTCGGCTTTTCTAACTGGATAGTCAAGCGACCAAGAAGGAGGGATCCAAAAGAGGGGAAGGAGGAAAAAGAGGAGAGATTGGTGGATTGGTTGAGGGTTTAGTGACCAGGATGAAGGGTACACCCAGCGCCAACGCCGTCACAATCAACCCCTAAAGTCACCCCCAGGCTCTATGGTAACGTACAAGCAAAACAAAAAAAAAAAAAATGTACACCTCCAAAAAAGCGCAGTCGTAAAAAAATAAGTACCGTAAATAAAATAAGACATATACATGAGTTATACCTATACCGAAAAAAAAATGTAGATGGGGCATAAAAGATGAAATAAAATGAACAAATTGTGGTGATTTATGTCAGATGGGGGGAGTTTATACCCGATTCCTTCGAGATTGAAGATGGAGCAAATTGAGCAAAAAAGAAAAAGGATGGATGAAAGCAGAGCTGGAGACATAGGCCAGATGAGAACAAAAGAAAAAACAAATATTCCACACATCGCCGTCCCCTCTGTTATTAGATATAGGATATGATGGGGAAAAATTAAAGCTCCCCAGGGAAGTCTTAAAGAAAAAAAGAATAAGACACCTTCTTGGAACCCGGTGGACGGAATCCTGGAAATTAATTTTTTATAACGTAAAACATCAGTTGTCATCGACCACCGGGAGCAAAAAGGATGAAGTATGGTGAAGTAAGGGTTTGGGAGGTCACAGGGACCAGGGGGAGAATTCAATAAATGCAAAAAATAAGGAAAATAAATAAAAATATTAAAAAAAATATTGACACCAAGTTTTCTCTATTCCTCTAGTCCTTCGTATGAAATATACTCAGATGGATTTCTAAGACCAGGCTGCACACATAGATCTCCTGATTCCCTGCAGTCACAATGAAAAGCACCTTAGCTCAATTCTCCATTGAACAAAAGGCCAGCGGCGGAGGGGCACGAAGAGGTTACCCTAGGGTTTCTTCGAGAGCCAAAGTGTCAACACGCAGGAGCACTTTAAGGCAATGCTGGCTACTGGAATCAGAGATCACGAAGAAAGAGAAAAAAGAAAAGAAATGATGGTCGGACGCCCCGGCTCATAATCTGCTTACAGAAGCATTGTCATATCGTGCGTTTAGGCCACACAATTCGAAACACATTTATTGTAGACAGGAGAAAAAAAGAAATAATAAAAAAAAAAAGCAGCTGCTAAAAAAGAAAAAAAATACATGCGTGACAAATTAAAGTGGACATAACAGGTTTTTCAAAAATCGCAGAACAATTTACAGACACAAAATGGTAGAAAGGAGGGGTGGGGGGGGGGGGGGGTCTCCACTTTCGGTTCTCCCAGCATGAGACTATCAGAGTCGGGATTTGCAAATGAATTGAACATTCATTACACAATGTTTTCCTCTCTCTCGCTCCTCTTTTTCTTTAGGAAATGAAATGAGGAACTAAAGAAAAGTGAAAACGGAGGAGGTGGGGGGCACAAGTGGGCTCTGATGGGCACATCATCTTTTAAAATCTGGCAGAAATAATCATAAAAGAACTTCTTCATTGCAAGGAGCAAACATCCACATATACAGTTTGTCTTAAAAAGGAGTTTGAAATAAATTGTGCAAAAAAAAAGAATAATGTTAAAACATCTCCTGCGTCCACTGCGAGCCTCGGTCCTGCTCGGATACTTAATATTTATTGGTGTTTAAAATCGAAAAGCCCTTGCTTTGTGTTTGACTTAATACTGGGCCAGACAGGGCTTCTAATGAGGCAGCATTACAATCAGCCTGTAATACTGAATTTTTAATGCAGCTTTGGATTCTGTTACATAATTCGAAAAGGAAGACGGGCGAGCAGAGCCAACATCGGGCCACTGACATTTAAAATAGATTTAAATTGCCACCGCGGAAACAAAATAAATAAATAGAAGGGTCGTCCAAGTCGTACATGTCTGGGGGGGCGGGGGGGGGGGACGTTAATAAAATATAGCGATTCTACCGGCCAGCCGAAAATAAAAGGAATAAGGATTCGCGGTCGAAATGGAAGAAAGCTAGGACCAGGCCCTTCAAGGACGGTCCAAATTCTCAAATCACAGCCATGCCTTGTGATGATGATGGCATTAAATACCCAAGCGGATGAGCAACAGGGGACGACGGACTGTATCGAGCACATGCATCTGTGCAATACCCCACAACTGAAAATAATGATTTAGCGATGACAAACATGATAACATTGTGTAACTGCAAAACCACAGCAACACAGCCAACTTCCTTCCCAAATACAGAAAGCCAAAAACATCAGGATAGGAGAAGAAAAAAAAAAAAAGAAGAAGAATCAGAATTACATATTTATTATCAGACGTCTATGCAACCAAAGAAAAATAATATATGGGGCAAAAAAATAGGGATGGGCTGACGGTGAATTGTCAGGCAGAAAGAGAGCTTAAAATACTTTCCATTTCTTGTACTAACAAATTATGATTTAAAGGTCTTTTTTTTTTCTTGCTTCCAAGTTGTAGCAACAGGAATAACTGGTCTGGTGCGATGGGCAGTATATTCAAAACTGCTTTGTAATATGATCTGCAGACCTAACCTTATTTGCCTGAATTCAATAGGGTTTTTGCTGGTTTTGTTTTTAGCTAAGCTTTAGAGCAAATACTTCACAGGCAGGTCGCAATCTGTAACACAAGAGACAGGGGACACAGTGAAAAATGAAAAAAAATGGAGGGAGGAAAGGGGCCAGAAAGATTAAAAAAAACTAAACCAAGGCAGTTGGCATTCTTTTCTCTTTTTCGGTTAGCATACGAGCTGACCCCGATTTGTTGGGCAGCTTTTCTCTTATTCTAGGATTCCCTGCACCTTTCTTCACGGTTTTCGAACTTGATGTGACCCTAAAGGAAGCAATCGACCCCTCCGAAAAAAAGGACGAAGACAGTAAAGAAAAATAATATATAGGAGATCTTCACTGCTGGCAGACAGGTTGGCAGGCCTAGCTTACAGGCTAACCACAATAACTGAAAGCCTTACAGCCCTAAATGCAAAATAAACACAAAAAGGAACAAGTATACCAAAATATACAAAACAAAGAAAATCACTAACCCTATTTAAATGTATTAAAAATGAAAAAAAAAAATAATAACCAACACAACTGGACATGATAAAGTATTGCAATGTATAGAATCAAGCAACGTACAAGGTTGTGGTGACAGATAAGATGGTCCTGAGGGTGGTGGGGGGGTGAGAAGGGTCTCACTGACCCATCTGTGGGAGCAGGGATGTTCAGCATCAGTACCTTTCACCTCCGAGATGAGAGAAAAAAGAAAAAATATCCAGCTGGTCAATGTACACATCCTACATCCTTTAAACAGAAGCCTAGTGGCAAAGCATTTCTGAGGATATATTGATGGAAGGGACAGGTCAACCTCTGACACTAGCAGCATGTAAAGGTGACCTCGTCACAAGGGGAAAAAAAAAAGGATGACAATTCGTATGTACACAGCCAAAATGTCCCAATTACAACATCTTCTGCACCAACGACAAGAAAAATATTGATATGCATGTATGTATATTACAATTGAGAGACGGCGTGATGAAGAATCGAGCACGTACTTTCCAGGGTGGGAGCGTACGCTATCATGTAATATCCCCCATATTCCAAACACACAGCAATCCATGTTCACAATCTGACGTCCGTAAAGAGATATAGGCACCATATGAATCCCAGCACCTAGAGAAGGAAGGCGACTGCCCAGTCCACACAGCTGAAAAGTACAGGAAATGGAGGAAAAGGATTTCCTACAAACACTTATTGATTATGGAAATCATCGCTACATTGTGTTTTTTTCTCCCCCCCCTTCCCAATAGTCAGTGATACATTAATACAATGCACCGAGAAATAGGAAATAAAAAAAAGTTACATCCAAGAGAATAAAATAGGAAATTAATTCAATATAGCGCAGGCCATGTCTCCAAGAATGACAAAGACAATGACATCCTATACCATGAGCATCAACAACTCAGGCTCCTATACTGATCCTGGGGTGATTGCATGTAACACAGGACGTGAATCCTCTCCTCTCTCATGATACAAGGTGACATCCAGTCACTGATGTCTCGTATCATCCAGAAAGACAAACAAGGTACATTAGAAAAATAGCTAAAAAGGGGAAACACCAGGATACTGTGGCTACAGGATGAGCCCATACTGAGTGATGCCCAGAAATAGAGAGAAAAAAGGGGCACATTTAAAATAAAAAAAAAAAGTTGTAATTAAATATTGCTACATTGTATCAATTCCACCATATGATCTATGTAATAAACCACAGATTGTAAGAATGAGGGCATATATGATGGGCACAAGGTGATGAGCAGACACTATAGCAATTCAGAGAGCAATTATACTATAAAGCATCTGGGATCTGCGGGGACAAATCTAACATTGGATGAATGTGATGGGCACCCACAATCCAGGTCCAGGTAATAAACTAGCTATAAGTGCAGATGACAAGTGATTGTCCCTATAGGGTGTCAGTATATATACAAATGGTATATAGTATAATAGACTAGCAATGAGTGCAGATGAGATGTGATAGTGTCTATAAGTGATGGGCACAGGTACATATGCAGATGGTTAACAGTCTAATAGGTTAGCTATATGTGATGGGCACAGACATATGCTGATGGTAATCAATATTATAATCTATTATTATAAGTGCTGATGAGATGGGATGGTCCCTATAGGATGTAGGTATATATGCAGATGGTATACAATATCAAAACTAGCTAAAAGTACTAGGCTGGTCCCTATATGTGATGGGCACAGGTATACAAGTGCTGTGCTGGTCCCTATATGTGATGGGCACAGGTATGCAAGTGCTGTGCTGGTCCCTATATGTGATGGGCACAGGTATACAAGTGCTGTGCTGGTCCCTATATGTGATGGGCACAGGTATGCAAGTGCTGTGCTGGTCCCTATATGTGATGGGCACAGGTATACAAGTGATGTGCTGGTCCCTATATGTGATGGGTACAGGTATATCAGTACTATGCTGGTCCCTATATGTGATGGGCACAAGTATACAAGTGCTGTGCTGGTCCCTATATGTGATGGGACAGGCTATATCAGTACTATGCTGGTCCCTAATGTGATGGGCACAGGCATATCAATACTGTGCTGGTCCCTATATGTGATGGGTACAGGTATATCAGTACTATGCTGGTCCCTATATGTGATGGGCACAGGTATATCAAGTGATGTGCTGGTCCCTATATGTGATGGGCACAGGTATATCAGTACTATGCTGGTCCCTATATGTGATGGGCACAGTATACAAGTGCTGTGCTGGTCCCTATATGTGATGGGAACAGGTATATCAGTGCTGTGCTGGTCCTATATGTGATGGGCACAGGCATATCAATACTGTGTGCTGGTCCCTAAGTGTGATGGGCACAGGTATATCAGTGCTGTGCTGGTCCCTATATGTGATGGGCACAGGATATCAATACTATGCTGGTCCCTATGTTGTTGGGCACAGGTATATCAGTGGTGTGCTGGTCCCTAATTTTGATGGGCACAGGTATATCAGTGGTGTGCTGGTCCCTATATGTAATGGGACAGGTATATCAATGTGTGCTGGTCCCATATGTGATGGGCACAGGTATATCATGTGTGCTGGTCCCTATATGTGATGGGACAGGTATATCCAGTGCTGTGCTGGTCCCTATATGTGATGGGCACAGGTATATCAGTACTATGCTGGTCCCTATATGTGATGGGCACAAGTATACAAGTCTTGCTGGTCCCTATATGTGATGGGCACAGGCATATCAGTACTATGCTGGTCCCTATATGTGATGGGCACAGGTATATCAGTACTATGCTGGTCCCTATATGTGATGGGCACAGGCATATCAGTACTATGCTGGTCCCTATATGTGATGGGCATAGGTATACCATACTATGCTGGTCCCTATTGTGATGGGCATAGGTATACAAGTCTGTGCTTGTCCCTATATGTGATGGGCACAGGTATACAGTACTATGCTGGTCCTTATATGTGATGGGCACAGGCATATCAATACTATGCTGGTCCTATATGTGATGGGCACAGGTATACCAGTACTATGCTGGTCCCTATATGTGATGGGCACAGGTATACCAGTACTATGCTGGTCCTATATGTGATGGGCACAGGTATACCAGTACTATGCTGGTCCCCATATGTGCTGTGGGTGTAGATGGAGCTAGCCCAGTGTAGTAAAGTGTGTGTATGATGTGAGCAGTACAGATGTGCAGAGCAGTAATAATAGAAGAGTGCCTGGCTGGCTGCTGGCTGGCTCCAGTGTAGTGTATATGTATGAGTGTGTATAGCAGGGGCTGGAGCACAATGACAGAGGAGCCAGTGTGGAGCTAGCGCACAGTGTGACAGGCTGGAGCCCGCACATGGACCCGGAGTGTGGCCAGGGTGAGTGCCGCCAGGCTGAGTGCCCGTCAGGGTGAGTGCCCGCCAGGCTGCCCTTCCTCCTCCTCCCTTCCTCCCTCCCTCAGGTCAGTGGTGCCCGGGGGTCCCCCGGCAGAAGTTGTGACTTACGGGCTGTGCTCGGGGGTGCGCCCCGGCGGCGCCGCTGGACGCTCCGGCTCGGCTCTTCTTCTTCTTTGGATGAGTCCTCACCGGCTCTTCCCGGGGTCCCATGAAGCCGCTCGGGCTGAGCCCCGGAGCGGTGCAGGGCGCGGGGCTGAGGGCTGGAGCCGGGGGGGAGAAGCTCCGGACACCAGGAGCCGCGCTCACATCTGATGGTCGCCGAGCGAAAAAAAAACTCTTTGGATCTTTATTCTGCTAATTAGTTTCCTGCAAAAAATGGCTGATTAATTCAGTGCGCATGTGCTTCATTACACAGGCACGACGGGAAGGGCTAATTACCAGCGCCTGGATCAATGAGATTCAGAGGGGAGAGGAGAGGAGAGGGGGGAGAGAGGGACAGGGGAGGAGAGGAGAGGGGCTGGGGCTGGGGGAGTGAGGGACAACAGGGGGTGAAGGGGTGAAGGACAAGGGGAGACACTGGGGGCAACTGATGGCATTGGGGGCAAGAAGTGCACAGGAATGAGTTTGGGGGGGGGGTAGAGGAATGACACTTGGGGAGGGGGCAGAGAGTGAAGTGCTGGGACAGTGACAGTGGAGAGGTGCCAGGGGGCACAGGTGGGTGATGGGCACAGGTAACAGGGGGGGCACGGTAAGAACAGCACTAAGGACAGGGGGGTGGATGCTGGGACAGTGATGATGGCCAGGTGCCAGGGGGCATAGGTGAGTGGGGGACGAGTGTGGGCAAGGAACTGGGGCAGAAGTAGTGTGCAGGAATGAGGGGTAGATAATGGCTCTAGGAGGGGCAGCTGTGTGGACAGGAAGTATAGTGTCAGGACAGGGGGCACAGGTGACAGAGAGGGGGCACTGGCTGGAGTGTGCAGGAATGAGTCTGGGGGGGGGGTGAAGGAATGGGGAGGTGACTGGGGTGAGTGAGCTGCTGGGATAGTGACTGTGGTTATAGTGAGCAGGGGTGCAGGATGGAGGGGGCACCGCTAGGAAAGTCATAGGCAGGAACAGTGAAAGTGGCTGCAGGGGGCACAGGTGACAGGACAGGAGCACAGGTGGCAGGACAGGGGGCACAGGTGACAGGACAGGGCAGTGCAGACATGGGCCCGGGGACGACAGGGCACAGGTGACAGGACAGGGGGCACAGGTGGCAGGACAGGGGGCACAGGTGCAGGACAGGGGCACAGGTGGCAGGACAGGGGCACGTGAGGACAGGGGCACAGGTGGCAGACAGAGGCACAGGTGACAGGACAGGGGCACAGGTGGCAGGACAGGGGGCACAGGTGCAGGACAGGAGCACAGGTGGCAGGTACAGGGGCTCAGGTGCAGGACAGGGGGCACAAGTGACAGGACAGAGGGCACAGGTGACAGGACAGGGGCACAGGTGACAGGACAGGAGCTCAGGTGGCAGGAAGGGGACAGTGCAGGACAGGGCTCAGGTGGCAGGACAGGGGGCACAGGTGACAGGACAGGTGGCAGACAGGGGCACAGGTGGCAGGACAGGGGCACAGGTGACAGGACAGGAGCTCAGGTGGCAGGACAGGGGGCACAGGTGACAGGACAGGGGCACAGGTGACAGGACAGGTGCTCAGGTGACAGGACAGAGGGCACAGGTGACAGGACAGGGGACAGCAGCAGCAAGAAGAAGAAGAAAAGTTTGTCTCAGCTCTCCAGCAATATATGCATTGTGTCTGATTATAGTGGCGCTGCAGGGTGATGGGGAGGAGGGAGCTGCACCCCTATAGAAGAGGGGGTACAGGGGAAGGAGGGTGTGGGAGCCCTGGGGTCCTCACAGGTGCAGCCCTGGACCCAGTCTAAGTGGATGTAGGCTGTGACCGGTACATGAGCCCTGATCGATCAGCAGGGTCACAGCCAGAGAAAAGTTGGGATCAAGTTGTGGCATCACTAAATAGATCACAGGGGATCATAGGGCATCTGTGGAGGGGGATAGGGAGGGACAAGGGGGGTGTAGTCAGAAAACTGACCCTGAGGTATTTTGTGTGGTCGGACACAAATAATCAGGAGCTGCCCCCCCTCCTCCCAGGACAGCAGCAGCCACCTGCACTCAGCGCAGCACTGGGGATGGATGGCAGGCAGTGTGCTCGGGCTGTACAGCTCAAAGGTGCACCCTGGTAGGAAGGAGGGGAGGCCCTGCTACTGTCACCCACATGGAGGGCACTCGTCTTCAGGGGGGCTGCACTGCTCAGGTAAGAGAGAGAGATACCCCCTACTGTCCCCTGCCTTGGGGATCCCAGAGCTGGAGCCTCATCTTACTATATAGAAACTACTATTATTGTATGTGCTGGGCTCCCCTTGTACTGCTCATCATCATCATCAGCCCTCCATGTGCCCCAGCTCTAGACTGTGTGTATATAAAGCTATATGTGAATATATGTGTGTATGTATATACATGTATGTAGAGATAAATATATGTTGTATGTATATACATCTATGTAGAATAAATATATGTGTGTATGTATACATCTATGTATAGATAAATATATGTGTGTATGTATATACATCTATGTATAGATAAATATATGTGTGTGTATGTATATACATCTATGTATAGATAAATATATTGTGTATGTAATACATCTATGTAAGATAAATATATGTGTATGTAATGTATGAATTGCTCTAGAGGGGAATATATGTGTATGTGTGTACATATGTATGTATATATGTCTGTGTGTGTATGTATGAATGTGTTAGTATATGTGAATAGATATGTATATGTATGCATGCATATATGTGTGCATATATAAGTGTGAGTATATTTTTTATATATATATATATATATATGAATGTGTGAATATATATGCCTGTGTGCATATACATGTGTGGATATATAAAGGTGTCCATGTGTGCATGTATGGAAATATATAAGTGTGCATATATGTATGTGTATATATATGTGTGTAATTATGTAAACATAGATGTGTGTACATCAGTAAGTATATGTCTGTGCATGTACATAGTCACACATATGTGAGTATTTTATACATATATATATATATATATATTTATAACACACACCAAACACACTAATCCCCAAATACAGGACAACGCACACATTATATACAAGACATCTTGAACATATCACTAACTACACTGCAGGATATTATTATCGTAGATTGTAAACAACAGAAGGATGAGAAGATGTCTGAATAGGGTAAATCTATGTATACATACACTACTCATGTCCACAAGTGATTGTGTTTGCACGTGTTTCACTGGATATTGTTCTTTACTGTCTATTATTGTGTTTAATAGGGACAATATTTAGCACAGATGTTATTACAATGCACTATACACTAATATTTTACTGCAACTATACTGTATATACAGATCTTTTTGTAAATAGACATACATATACTGCATATATAAAGCATATAAGGTTATCTTTTTATCTATCTATCTATCTATCTATCTATCTATCTATCTATCTATCTATATACATATGCACTCGTATATACATTTGTATATGTGTATATATATATATATATATATATAATATATTATATATATAACACACACACATAGTGGGAGAAGCATGTGTCATATATTAACACCCCATGTTATACATATACGTTTATTTGTGTGTATTAATATTCACATATGTCATGTTTTAGTTTTGACCCTGTTGCTGTTCTGGTATATGTATATAATATTATGTGGTTTGAGTGTGTAATGATGTCCTTTTGGTATATATCCTGCAGGTATACACACATACTTTTCTGTACACATAGGTTCTCTCCCTATGTCGTGCAGTCCATCCCTCTGTCTGTCTGGCACTTTTCTTCTGTATCTGTGCCCAGTATCAGACAATGGAGGTATATTCGTTGCCTCTCGCTCCTGGCCGGTGAGATCCGTTGATTTTCGTTGCAGGGAGGCTTTATTCGTTGTGTGTGTGTTGTGTGCAGGGGGGCAGCTGTGTGTTCGTTGTGCCGGCAGTGTGCACAGCTCTGGGGCAGATCCGAGCACAGGACCAGGGGAAACTTTCCCACCTCCTGGCACCTGCCCTGGCACACTACCAGCTGCATGTGCTGCTCTCATCATAGATAGAAACAAACAACAGATCCAATGTATCAATCTGTATAGTTAGATCTAGAGCAATCACAGTGAATTGTCAACTATGTGAGTGTAAATGTGCGCAAAGTCCGCAGTCCAGTGATCAGTAGCGCCCCCTCCCCTGGATTGTTTGCACACACACATGTGAGGGTCATGGTGATGTCCATGAATATCTACAGCCTTTTCTATGGGGCATCAATAATCCCATTCATCTGCATGGGCAATGACTATCCTAGAAATAGCCGGGAAATAGCCGGTGCTTGGATAGTGGCAGAAAAGATCAGAGGGTGCAGGCAAGGGCAGATGGGCACATGATGGCAGGCAGGAGAGGGTCAGCACAGGCAGGATGGGGGGCACATGATGGCAGCAGGAGAGGGGTCAGCACAGGGCAGGATGGGGGGCACATGATGGAAGGCAGGAGAGGGGTCAGCACAGGGCAGGAGAAGCTCTCTCTGGGGAAGCCCCATTACACAACAGCTGAGGCTCCAGGACTACAAGAGGAAACAGCACCCACAAAATACTGTGGATTAAACACAGACTGAGGCCACAACTGCTGCCACTGGGCAGCCCACCTGCACTGCCTCACCCTCTGCAGTGCCTCATGGAAGGAGGCAGTGTACAGCTGTGGCACACTGGAAGTAGGCACCTGCAGGCTGTCCACATCACAGGGATAGCTGAAGTGCTAGTATGTAGAGTATGTACAGCTTAGTAAGGAAAAGAAAGAAAAAACAATATATACATACAGAAACACACACACTGCACAAGGAAGATCTGCATCTGCTGTTATACACAGTGTATGTGTATGTATTTCTCCCCCTCTCTATAGATGTACCAATATGTAATATAGTATAATAAAAAAAGGGTGACAATAGTGCATTACATAAATATATACATTCAAGCACACAAGCACTGTGTCCTTACCAGTATACCTGGATACACAATTACATAACTGTAAAAGGAGAAAGGAATTGTTAAATCACATGAATGTATTCAAATATTATATGTGTATGTTTATATTTACATGCAAAGTACAAAATATATATATGAGACATGTAAAACATATGAGACATAACTAGAAAGACCCTAAATAGATAGAGCAAAAGTGTTCAATGAGCAAACTATCTATATCTATCTATCTATCTATCTTCATCTATCTATCTATCTATTAATATCTATGTAAAATATCTACCATATATCTATATTCTATCTATCTATCTATCTATTATCACTATCTATCTGTCCATCTTATCTATCATCTTCTAGCTAATATTTATCTATTTCTATCTATTTTTATTTTGATGACATTTATAATCTTTTCTCTATATCTGTAATATATTGCATAGAGTCAGTTCTGCATACCCAATGAAACCATAATATTTTTCATTATACAATACATGGTACTTGCCAATGTCCTCAATACTGGGCATTAATTTAGGGCATACACACAAGAAGGGTCAAGGTTATTTGTTTGAGTCTGTGATTAGGTACAACTTAATTTTAGTATAAAAACAAAATCTAAAGACTCTTCTTTTCTCACTTTTGCACCCATTTAGTAGTCTTGATTCCAAATCTTACTAGCACACCATAGTATATTATATTAATTAACAAATATGTATGTATGTAAATGCTGTACAGATTAACAGTCTAATATTATCTATAAATATGCTATTTTTGCAGAACAAAATCAGTAGGGACTTTTAGCTGGTGAGAGCACTAGTGCGGTAATATTGCTATATTCAATGATATAGGGCTGCGCCATTGCGGCCGGGCGGACCAGGTGGTGCCTGTAGTATCATTATCTCCTGTGTATAGAGCACTATCACACTGCCCCCTACACTCTCTGCTTGACCCCTGCTCTATAATACAGGCCCAGACCTATCATGTCACACTTATAGATTAATACAATGGTGTGAGACTTCTCAATCTATCAAACACCCCTACTATATCCTAAAATAATCGCAGTAGTAGGCTTGGGATCATTTTGTAAGAGGACTATGGCCTGCAGCCTAGGTTCCTGCTCCTCTACTTTAATATCACATTATAGTAGATATAAGCAGACAATTTATTTTCTGCTCCTAATAAAATTGGGAACAAATTTGTATTCAAAGAAAAAAAAATATGTATACAAACAACTAGAAATATATACCGTACATATGAAATATGCAGAAAAATAAATATAATATATATATAATAGAAATATGTACATTAATATTAATACTAATCATAATTCAGTGTACAGATTTACAAAGGCTGCTTTTCCTTCTCCACCAGGGTCTTATCTCAGAAAGCTAGCCAAAATCTAGGGCTCGTTAGGTGGTCCATGAATAAGCCTCTGTGTCCATCCTTACGTCTACACAGGGGTCTGCAGCCTGTGCTACGCAAAGGGTGAGGTGGGCTTATCGTTGGAGGGGTCTGGGCCGCTATAGGTGCTGAACGACTGCTGGTCCAGTGTGTTTAGGTCAGGGGAATATAATATATGGTCCATACCTTTTAGCTATTCCATTGAGTGCATGGTCACCGTGATCATTGCTGGTATTGGGGCCTTGTGTAGCATAGGGTTTTATTGATAACGCAGTATAACCAGTGTCTGACAATCCCCTCTGGGGTCCTTTATCCCATATTTCTCTGATGTGTGAATCTGCTTTGGAGATATTAGTGCAAAACCTTAATTCGGCCTCATGTCCAGGTGTATGTCATTCATTACTGTCTATGGGACCAGCTGCGCTCTTACTGGGATTTAATACAGGGAAACAGCAAACTGGCCTATATTCTCACTGCTGGGATTAATGCATGACATTGCTAGGCACTTCTATAAATTATTAATTAAGTGTATGCTATCTTATAAAATATTTTAAAGGGACTCTATCTATCTATCTATCTATCTATCTATCTATCTATCTATCTATCTATCTATCTATCTATCTATCACAAATCCAATAAAACGCCTGTAGTCCAGCACTATTAGGACTTAAACACTTGACCGTATAATCAAATGTTCCTATTATTGGAGTCTCATAAACAACATTTACCTGTAAAGCTAAAGAATCCTTAGGTGAATGAAAATAAAATTCCGAAATATAAGATTCTACAATGGAAATCTCAGTTCTTCAAGCTTACCTGCATAATTACATGTAATGGTGAAAACAAGTGCTATAAAAATGTCTTTAAAAAATTCTTGACCCTTAGGTTAAAGGAATAGTAGTTTTCATATATGTATAAATATTCATATACACAGACATATAAATGTATCTATACGTGCACACGTGTGCATCTATACCTGAATTACATTATTTGTAAATATCCAAATATTTGTAAATTGACCCCTTGGCTCTGATACCTCATTAATCATGATCCAGACCCGCCAAGATTATGTGTAGTCTTATTGTTGCCGCTGTGGCTATGGAAAAAGCCAGACATGAACAGCTGGAGACATCACTGGGGGTACACAGCAAATACCACCAACATGATCACATCTGTAAACAGATCACTGAGCGTATCTATCTATCTATCTATCTATCTATCTATCTATCTATCTATCTATCTATCTATCTATCTATCTATCTATCTATCTATCTATCTATGTCTATCTAACTATCTGTCTGTCGTCTATCCAGCCATCTATCTAACTATCCATCAATCTATTAAACCATCTATCAATCCATCTATCTATAACTCTCTCTCTTTCAATATGTATAAATAATATATAATATCGTATCTTTCAATCTCAAATCTATCAATATCTATCTGCCTAATCTATCTAATGTCTATCTATCTTTCCCTCTATCTATCTATCTATCTATCTATCTATCTATCTATCTATCTATCGGGGCCGTCACACACTACGATTTTGTGAGCGATCTCACCTATAATCTCAGGGTGCGCACTCGTGGAAACATCGTTAGTGAGGTGTCACATGTATAGATATTGTTCACGATGCAGCAACGATGTTGCGTGCAGGTATCGTTTACACAACAGCGACCGATGCTTGTCAATGTTGTGAATAGGCGAAATCGTTAAGGAGATCGTTTTCGTGGTGTTACACTGAACGATGCAAGCAGATTGCATGATCGACATCGTCTGATTTGGGGTCTGGTTCTCATATCTGTGATGAACAATCAGAACACTTATCGCTTGTAAGATCGACGTGTCACACGCAACCACGTCGTTAGAATGACGGAAAACTCAGGACGTTTCAGCGATATCTTTAATGATATTGTAGCATGTGACGGCCCCTTATCTATCCATCTGTCTGCTATGTATGTATCTATCCTTCTTAGGCTGGGGTCACACACACAGATATCTGGGCAGATATTGTTCACAGATCTCTGGTTGCAGTGAAATCATGGAACCATTGTACATGTGTATACAGCCACAAAATGGAACCATGTGTCCATGATTTCACTGCAACAGAGATCTTGAACAATATCTGCCCAGATATCTGTGTGTGTGACCCCAGCCTTATAGATATCTATTTTGTAGCTGATATCAATTTATCTATTTACTATTATTCCAAATCAGTAAGGCCGACAGAATTCCAAAAATGAATTCAAATGAGGAATTTATTTCTCCTGTGACATTTCATCCAATCTATCTCATGTCTTTTTATCTATCTATCTATCTATCTATCTATCTATCTATCTATCTATCTATCTATCTATCTTGTTCTAACATCTATCTATACATAAATGCTCTAATTATTAGAAATCTACCTTTTCGGCCCAATACTATGAGTCTGTATTATGACTGATCCATATCTCCCATCATACATATTACCAGTGAGCTTTGCGGAGGGTTGAACAGTTTACACACACACATAAATATGTGACGGAAGTAAAGGCCTCACAAAGAAAAAAAAAAAGAAACCCTTTGCAGCTGTGTCGAAAAATATGCACTAACCAACCCAGGCCATAAACCTCTTCATTATAAGCACACACCTGTAGGTTATAAAATTCAGCCTGAACATAAATACAGAGCATCATTACAATACATATACATATGAAAAAATGAAAATGCTGTAAAATTTAATTGCAGAAGAAAAAAGTAAAAAAAAAAAAAAAAAACCTCCAGCGTAATGTGTGCACCAGACAACGTGTGCCTGCCGCGCACACTCACACTCAAACAGGAATTTTAATGGCACAATTACACTGGTTATTCCTAAAAGCCTCTCGCCGTGATTTAAATTGCCCCCGTCTTCCGACATGTTCCATTTTTTTTTCTTTTTGCTGGCGAGATTTTTCCAGAGCAGCTTTATGCATTATTCAGATTATAGAAAATAAATAGTGTCGGACGTTGGGCCGTTGCTTATTGGAGATGTAGGACTGATGTCTGTGATACCGCTGGGTAAATCATAGGGGTTTTTTTTGTGTGTGTTCTTGGAAAATTAGCTTTTCTGTTCTGTTGGGTCAGAACAAGTGAACACGGGTGTAAGTATTGTGATTATCTCTGCCGCCTGTCACTCACGGAGGGCCGGCTGCCATTTTTCTAAAGGGAGAAAACATCTGTGAGCCTGAATCCAGGATTGAGGAATTGTGGAAAAGAAGGAGGCGCGATGATGCGTCCCCCCGTGCCTCGGGGACGACTGTCATATTAAAGGACAAGCCCTAACTCTATCTCCTCTATTTTTTCTCCAACTCATCGTAATGCATTGTTCTCTGTTATCAACCACTTCAAGACCACCCTGCCATGCGTTATTCACATGCGCCCGCCCCCACCTTTTTTTCAGCGTCCAAAAAAATTGCATCAAATTTATTTATTTTTTTGCTCTAGAGAACATAAATAGCTTTAAAAAAAAATGTAAAAAAAAACCCAAACAGTATTAAAAAACTGTATTTCCTTTTAAATAAAAAATTAATTAAAAATCCTAAAAAGTATTAAAAAAAAACTTACTGCATTTCCTATTTCATCTAATTGCAAGATGCAAAATAAAAAAAAAAAGAAAAACCTCAAAAAGTATGAGAAAATTATTGATGGGGTAAACTGAGACAGGGACCAAAAGTGATGGAAATCTGATCTAAAATAGTGATGAAAATCAGTCTGTGTCTTTACGTATGAGAAAAATCACCGACGTGTGAATGAGGCCAAACCGGCCGGAAATGTCTGTCTTCCAATGTTATAGATAAACAGCCCCTACAAGAGCAGAGGTCTCCATTATGGAGGGGATAGAGACGCCTTAGGTATAAGGCCCTGTGCATGCTGTGCGATTTTGATGAGTATTTTAAAGGTTTTTTTTTAGTGCAGTTTTGTTACAAATCTGATTGCAAATCCTTCTGCCAGCAAAGTCAATGAGAATCCGAAAGTTTGGTGCGATTTTGTGCAGATTTGGTGCAGAAATAAACAAAGCATGTCAATTTCTGGCAGTGTTACACCCAAGAATGCATGAAAAATGCATGAAAAAAATGCATCAAAAATACATTGCGTTCTTGGTGTCTTTTTCTGCCAGGAGATACAGATTTGGTGCAGAAACACCTGCTACCAAATAATAATGTGCACACCTAGCCTTAAAGGGGTTGTGTCTTGAACAATAGTATATTTTAATGAATAGATCTTAGACTAAAAATAAGTTCCACAACTGGATGTGTTAAAGGGATCCTGTCACCTCCAGAATGCCTCCTAAGCTAACAAAACATGTCCCTGCAGCATCCCATCACTAATCTCACACTCCTTTTGTCTCCTAAAAGCATCCTGTGAAAGTGGATAAAAACGTTTTAATACTTACTCATTAGTGATAATAATTAAGCAGGGGCTATATTCTTTAGTCCTCAGTTTGTGTGTTTTGCAGGCTCCAGGATCCACTCTCTCTCTCTGTCTGTTTGCTTTGCTTGTGCAGGCTTTGCCCTCCCCCTCTCTGTCACTCACAGAATGCAAATCATTAGTCCTGCCTTCAGCTCCACATCACAGCAGAAGCTGCACAGACAGAGAGAGGGTGGATCATTCAGGCTGCAAAACAACACGCCCTAAGGGCTAAAGAATATAGCCCCTGCTAATTATAATCCCTAATGAGTAAGTATTAAAATGTTTTTATCCACTTTCACAGGATGCTTTTAGGAGACAAAAGGAGTGTGAGATTAAGTGATAGGATGCTGCAGGGACATGTTTTGATAGCTTAGGAGGCGTTTTGGATGTGACAGGATCCCTTTAAATAAAATGCTTCTGTCCTCAAATATTGTCATAAATGTGCCCCTGTGTAATGGATGTGTCCAACCATACAGGAACAGGTGGAATATACCACAGCTCTTGGGCGGGGGGGGCGGTGGAGTAAGAGTATACAGACATTACAGCTGGGGATCACAGAATATAAGAGTATACAGACATTACAGCCAGGGATCACAGAATATAAGAGTATACAGACATTACAGCCGGGCTCACAGAACATAAGAGTATACAGACATTACAGCGGGGATCACAGAACATAAGAGTATACAGACATTACAGCGGGATCACAGAATATAAGAGTATACAGACATTACAGCCGGGGAATCGACAGAATATAAGAGTATACAGACATTACAGCCGGGATCACAGAAGCATGTAAAGTGCCATGGAATTAATGCTGCATAAAATAAATAATAATACCGGCTGAATGTCTGTATACTCTAAAATTTGGATCCTGTATACACTTATATCTGTATCCCGGCTGGAATTCTGTTTACATTTATATTAGTGATCCGGCTGGAATGCTGTATATAATTATATGTGGTATCCGGCTGTAATGTCTGTATATTTTTATATTCTGTGATCCCAGCTGTAATGTCTGATACTTCTATTCTGTGATCCCTGGCTGTAATGTCTGTATTATACTTATATTCGTGATCCCAGCTGTAATATCTGTATACTCTTATATTCTGTGATACCGGCTGTAATATCTGTATTCTTTATATTCTGTGATCCCTGCTGTAAAGTCTGTATACTCTTCTATTCTGTGATCCCTGGCTGTAATGTCTGTATACACTGTATATTCTGTGATCCCTGCTGTAATGTCTGTATAGTCTTATATTCTGTGATCCCGGCTGTAATATCTGTATCTCTTATATTCTGTGATCCCTGGCTGTAATGTCTGTATGCTCTTATATTCTGTGATCCCTGGCTGTAATGTCTGTATACTCTTACATTCTGTGATTCCTGGCTGTAAAGTCTGTATACTCTTATATTCTGTGATCCTCGGCTGTAATGTCTGTATACTCTTATATTCTGTGATTCCTGGCTGTAATGTCTGTATATTCTCCAACTTCCTCCCCTGCCCAGGAGCTGTGGTATATCCCACCTGTTCCTGCATGGTCGGACACATCCATTACACAGGGACACATTACAAGAATATCTCAGGATAGGCATATTTTATTTAACACATCCAATTGTGGAACTTATGGTTAGTCTAAAGGTACCGTCACACGCGGCAATATTGCTAGGCAATTTCACTGGCAATTTGCGGGTTGCAGTGAAATCATGGACACATTGTTACATTTGTACACAGCAACAAAATAGAGCAATGCGTCCATAATTTCACTGCAACCAGCAAATTGCCAATGAAATTGCCTAGCAATATTGCCATGTGTGACGGTACCTTAAGATTAAAATGTACAATAGTTTGTGGCACAACGTCTTTAAGGTCTAAGACGGATTCTAGTGAAAATCTTGTGTAGCTGATGAAGAGCAGGACCATTGTAATCTCCTGATATTGTGAAGTCGATAGTGAAGGCACAGGTGGATTGTGTGAACTGTGGTGAAGATAAAACCGGACTGGATGAGAACTTGCACTTCCTCAATGTCTTACATGTGATATGTGTCAGCTGAGTTACGTCTAATGCAAAATATTACCAGACAAATGCCACATGAACGCCTGATGTGAATCTGGAAAAATTCTGCATTTATTCAAATGCGAAAAATAAATTTTTATACCCTGAATCTATACGCATCCTATCATCAGGCAGTCACCCAGCCCCTGGTGTAAATCTGGCTCCAGTCAGGTCTATACATCCTGGCAGAGGTGGATCTGAGGTCGGCGGAGTAGTTGCTATATCTTATGTCAAGATTAACAGCGCCAAAAGGAAATCATTTTCTGGAGAGAAACCAAGAGTCAGGATTTCAGGTTTGGCTTGATATTCCCCGTATGTGCTCTCTTCTTTTTTTCTTCATTTCCACCATACCCGGGGAGTGCCATTCACAAAACCCAAAGGCCTTAGAAAATAAAACATAACGCAAAGTGCAGAAACAGACAAGGAGGATGAAAACACTGGGAGCAAAAAGTATATCTATATAGAAAAAATACCAAAGAGACGAGCAGCCCGAAGGCGAAGCCAAGCCTCCTGCAAAATAACGTTCTGCATTCTCATCTGCAGCCATCACTACTACTCAGATCGCTCCGGACCACTCGCAGGAAAGCGCGGCCTCCCATCAGCACCTCGCCTGAGCGCTGCCGCTTAACCCTCCGTATGCTGCCGCACAGCCAGGAGTTAACTAGCCAAGTGTGAGAAAAGGCAGAGCTGATGAGACCTATATCAAGACAAATGCTGAGGTATCACTGCTATCATCATCAGAACTGAAATAGGAATAATAATATATTAATTAGAACACTATAATAATAATAATAATAAATCTTTAAATAGCGCCAACATATTCCGCGACGCTTTACAATACAGTGGTTCATATACGAAAGATATACAATACAGTAAGTAATTACTTTAGAGAAAGAATACAGTACAATAATTGGATACAATACAATATTGCTGGTAATGCTTATGATGGTACTAACACTCATAATACTACTGCCGCTAATAGTATTAGTATTATTAATAAAATGATGATTCTAAGAATAATACTGGCAGTATGGTAATACTAATAGGATAATAATGATTCTAGTAATAATATTAGCATTGCTAATAATAGTACTGTCATTAATACTAACGTTAATACTGGCACTAATAATATTGTCACTAATATTCATACTGACACTAATACTGCTGTAATAATAATAATATTGTATTTAATACAACTACTTATAGTAACACTGGCAGTAATACCCCTACTACTAATAATAATATTGGCCCTACTACTAATAATGGCACTAATACTACTACTTGTACTAATACTAACACTAATACTACTAATAATATTGGTACTAACACTACTAAAATAATACTGGCAGAAATACTACCACTAATACTTACACTAATACTTCTACTAGTAATAATACTGGCAATAAAACAACATTATTAATAATACTGGCCTTAATACCACTAATAATAATACTGGCACTAAGACTACTGCTATCAATAATACTTGCACTAATACCACTACTAATAATGATTATGCTGGCAGAAATACTATTACTAATAATACTGGCAGTGATACTTATGAAGGTAATAGCAATATTGATAGTAATGCTGCTATAATAAATATGATGGTGAGTAACACTAATTTTAAGACGTTGGTGGTATTAATACTAGTAATATGACAATGAAAATGATAATATTGTTATTATTAGGAATGCCATTTTTACTAAATAAATATTGTCAGTTATACAAATGGTGTTACTACTATGTAATTAATATTTGTACTCCTATTAGTAATAATACTGCCAGAAACACTAATAATTTAGTAATATTGATAATTAGGAATAATAATAATAATGAGGACGATGATAATAATATCATATTTCTATTATAAAATGTAGCACTAAATACATATAAAGGCGATGCTCTGTGATGTTTGGTAGTGCTGGCGAGGGAGCCGGGCTCCTGCGGGGAGTCGCTGTGTGCTGCGGCCTTTGTCTATATATCCTATATGAAGCCTCTGTGTCCCTGGTCCACATGTGCAGACATCAGGATTTCCTCCTTGTTTACCTGGCAGGCAGCACATGACAGCCTGGAGTCCAGGACGACAGCGTCCTTTGTGCCCCCTCCAGGCTCTCACATACTATACCTGTCACCCTGGAGCACCTTGTCTTCCCTGCACTGTGTGATGTATATGATGGTGAAGGTGACAGAACGCACCCAATATCTAATCCATCACCAAAAAATATCAAATGCACTGACGCTTGCAGGGGTTTTCTGGGAACCCTTTAATCCATACACTACTACATTTCAGCTTGCCCAAAGGAGTGTGAATGCTGTACTAATGCATTCCCAATATAGCGGGTCACAGCCTAGAGACTATCCAAGGTTGCACATGAATAGAATCAGATTTCCAGCATAGCTCCCCCATAGTCCACAGCGCAGTGCACATATATATATTTGTATATATGAATATAATATATAAATATATGTGAATGTATATAGTCTATATACACATGTACATTCACCAGACTTTCTTTTGTAAATTTCGTTCTACCATGTGGCCATCTTCCTTGAAGAAGGCCACCTGCTTCCCCTAGATGACACCTTTTCAATGCAATTTTGGAGAGGTTGTACAGTAATGATTTATAACTTACACGATGTCCCCGTCACAGTGGGGCTCGCAAACTAATTTGCTAATACACACTAAGGCTAATTTCATACGAAACCAATTAACCTACCAGTATGGAGTGTGAGAGGATACCTGCAGGAAACCCACACAGACACAGGAGAACATATAAACTCCATACAGATGGCGGGCCCGAAAACACGACCCCGGTGCTGCAAGGCACTGATGGCAACCAAGTGCATAGAGATTAGATTGTAAGCCTGCGGGGACAGCGGCTGATATTATACAATGCTATAGAATATGTCAATGGATAATAAATCAGACAGGAATTGTAATATAACCATCATAAGCAACAAGATGACCACAACAACTACTAAGTAGTGATGAGCGAGCACTACCACGCTTGAGTGCTCAAAACTCAAAACAAGCAATTGGACACTCGGACAGGTGCAACTTTAGTACCGAGTATAATGGAAGTCAATAAGAAGATCATCCGTAAAAATGCTTGAGTTGCCCATTGAGTTCCATTGTACTCAGTACACAAGTGGCACTGCGTAGAAGCCTCTAACTGCTTGTTTTGAGTACCAAGCATTGTAATGCCCCGTGCATGGTAGTGCTCGCTCATCACTAGTCACAATTTGATTATTGCAGCCATCCAGATTTTGAGTCCAAAATTGTGGTTTCCTATGGATTTTATAAAACATAATTATGAAAATAGGACAAATTATTTTTTTTTAAAAATCCTCTTGACAACAGAATATGCAACTCGAGCACCAAGCAAAATTGGAGTCAATGGGAAGATCATCTGAAATAATGCTAGAGTTCCCCATTGACTTCGAGTCTCAGTATCAACTGCTTATAACGAATACCAAGCACCCGAGCATGGTAGTTCTCTGTCAACTCTACTACTAAAAAATACAAAACATTATTCAGCCCACCCCTCTGTGACCTTCCTTCAGTCTCAATGGATCCAATTCCTGGTGCTCGGGTGTACGCCCATGATCTTGGGTGGCAATTGAAATTGAACAAGAGAAGCGACTCTCACTGAGGTGCCTAAAGGGAACTGGCTCTTTTCGTCGGATCGTCCATGGAGGACACATCCAAGCACCCCGATACTCGGTACCGAGTATACCCAAGATCGAGTATCAAGCAGTGGTGAGTAATGATGAGCGAAACTTTTGAAGTTCAGGTTCAAGTGGTGCAGCAAAACTGTTCATGACCATGAACCTGACCTGAACCTCCATGGAAGTCAGTGATTGGCAGTTGAGCTCTCTGTCCAAATACAGCCAGCCATAAGTAAAACACTTCCGGGGATGGGAGGGTGGAGATTTTTTGCGAAACGATCAAAAAGTGTGCTTTTAAGCCCAGTCAAACCGATGAAATACTGTACAGTGCTTGCACTGGGCCAAACACCAACTGTTCCAGACCACAGCGATGCTCGTTGCAGTGGTTTGCAAACGTAAAGCGCCCAAACTCTGAACCCCAACAGGTTTGCTCAACATCAGAAAGTACGGTGACCTGAACATTGAAAGATCTGCTCATCTTTAGTGGTGAGCACGCTCGATCACTACCCCCCATACATGTTAGATGATGGTGAATTTGGATGACATTAGTCTAATGCAAGGTTCTTGAACTCCAGGCCTCAAGGGCACAGGTGATGATTACAAGCCTTGTGCAAATAAGGAAATCCAGAGATCTAGAGTTTGAGATTCCTGCTCCAATGTGCACAGAGAGCCTTAGGGTACCATCACATTTGGCGATGTTCCAGCTATCCCTACAACGATACGAGCTGGTAAGGATTGCTGGAACGTCGCTACGTGGTCGCTGGTGAGATGTCAAACAGTCCAATCTAATCAACGACGCAGCAACAATACGGCGACCTGTATAACGACCTCAGCGGTCGTTGGCACCCTGTCACACAGCAGCTAGTCTGACGACTCAGACCTACGTGACTGAGTTCTGAGTCGCCAACGAGGTCATTGTTAAGGCGTCAAACACACCGATGGATGCTGCCCAGCGGGAACCCGACAATCAAAAAATGGTCCAGGTCATTCCGACATGATCGGCGATGTCACAGCGGGGGCCCGTTCGCTGCTATGTGTCAAACATAGCGAGATTGCTGGCGAGTGATCTCTAGTGATCTCGCTAGGTGCGTTAATGCCCTCAGCTCTGTACAGTAAGGGTATTTTCACACCTGGAGAAATTGCTGTCTTTTTCCTGCCTATGTTACACAGCATAATTGGTGAGTAAAAAATACAGTATTTTACAGTATCAGGGAAACAAATTACATTTCTGAAATCTCATGCCATGCACTAGTGGCTTCTTTTTTACCACAGGACTAGAAACTGCTCAGTGGATGTTGATTAGCGTAACTTGACCGGCGCGGCAGATGTAACATGTTTTCACCGCAGATGTCAGCTGTCTATTCCCTGCGTAAAATCCGGTGACATTTTGCAGATTTTGCCTTGGGTTGTTTGCTGCAGAATATCCATTGCAAAACATGTGTAAAGAGATCTCGCAATGAAATAACGCATTTCATTCCGGATCTATAATATCTCCCACAATAGGACAGTATCATAGAGACTGAATACCAGTCGCCATGATCAGATGCTGCGACAAGAGTATGAATTATGTTTAATTGTCATCTTTATAAAACCCATAGGGATCCATAGAACAGATATTCTGACAGTAACGGCTCCTATCACGATGTATAGGGGCACAATTCGCAACATAATAGATTTGGGGGTCTGACAAAGATCCCAGACTCAAAGGAAAACAAGATGCATGTAATTTGCAGCTTGTGTGTTTGCTCCCAGGCTGCTCTATGGTAAATCATGGTTAAATAGGAGCAGTAATAGGATGTGTTGACAATGACAACTGCTGCAACCAATAATCAGGTTTTAATTGCTGCCATTATTAAAATTGCTGTATTTTATAATAACTGAATGTGAATAATCCTTTTTATGTGTTTTGCATTGTACTATTACTTAATTTGTAATTGACTGCTATTCTGAGCCTGTGTTATGTACACCTAGTATTGTCGCTGATCTCCTCTCCATACATGAGCAGCGGTGCTGCACAATTGTGCCTGCATATAGCATCACCTCACTGAGGTTGTGAAGGCTGCAAAACAGTTTTCCATAGAATTTCCTAATAGAGCTTAGGAACCATACCAAATGGGTGTTATAAAGTGATGTACATAAAAAAATATAGTATAAAGGCTATGGTCAACTTTGACATAGTGTAAATGATCACATTATTTAATAAATTTGCACATGATTTATGTAGTCTTTATTGTTTTATTAATTTTTCATATTTTTCTGGGAGCGTGAAAGGGGCCGTATATAGGCTGAATGTGTGCTCTGCTTGTATCTCCCAGTAGTATAGGCTGGATGTAAGGTCTGTGTGTTTATTCCTGCAATATAGACTGGATGTGAGCTCTGCTTGTATCTCCCGGTAATATAGGCTGGATGTGAGGTCTGTGTGCCTCTCCCAGTAATATAGGTTGGATGTGAGGTCTGTGTATCTCCCCCAGTAATATAGGCTGGATGTGAGCTCTGTGCGTCTCTCCCAGTAATATAGGCTGGATGTGAGGTCTGTGTATCTCTCCCAGTAATATAGAATGGATGTGAGCTCTGTGTGTCTCTCCCAGTAATATAGGCTGGATGTGAGGTCTGTGTGTCTCTCTCCCCTTAATATAGGCTGGATGTGAGGTCTGTGTGCCTCTCCCAGTAATATAGTTTGGATATGAGGTCTGTGTGTCTCCCCCCAGTAATATAGGCTGGATGTGAGGTCTGTGTGTCTCCTCCAGTAATATAGGCTGCATGTGAGATTTGTGTGTCTCACCCAGTAATATAGGCTGGATGTGAGGTCTTTGTGTCTCACCCAGTAATATAGGCTGGATGTGAGGTCTTTGTGTCTCTCCCAGTAATATAAGCTGGATGTGAGGTCTGTGTGTTTCTTCCCGTAATATAGACTGGATGTGAGCTCTGTGTGTCTCTACCAGTAATATAGGCTGGATGTGAGATCTGTGTGTCTCTCTCCTGTTAATATAGGCTGGATGTGAGGTCTGTGTGTCTCACCCAGTAATATAGGCAGGATGTGAGGTCTGTGTGCCCCCCCCCCCCCCCGGGTAATATAGGCTGGATGTGAGGTCTGTGTGTCTCCTCCAGTAATATAGGCTGCATATGAGATCTGTGTGTCTCACCCAGTAATATAGGCTGGATGTGTGGTCTTTGTGTCTCTCCCAGTAATATAGGCTGGATGTGAGGTCTGTGTGTCTCTTCAGTAATATTGGCAGGATGTGAGGTGTGTGCGTCTCTCTTAGTAATATAGGCTGGATGTGAAGTCTGTGAGTCCCTCCCAGTAATGTAGGCTGGATGTGAGGTCTGTGTGTCTCTCCCAGTAATACAGGCTGGATGTGAGCTCTGTGTATCTCCCACTGTAAGGCTCCTTTCACACCAGCGTTTTTCACTGATTGCGGCAGATCGGGCAGATTTACTGCATTTGCCACCTAACGGCCACACATGCAGTAAGCCCCATGCATAGTCTATGGTGCTTGCGGGAAAGTGTGGCAATTGCAGTTTTGCAGCGATCCGGCAAATCCGGCAGTTGCAGCCGTGAAAAAAAACGTGGCTAGCAGCGTTTTTTATTTCGCCGCCACAAGTGCCAGATGTGCCGCATCTGGCAGAACTGAACTTGCCGCAACCGACCGCAAGCCTCGTAGACAATGCATGGGGCTTATCGCAAGTGCGGTCATTCTGTGGCAGATGTGGTAAATCTGCCGGATGTGCCGCAATCAGCAAAAAAACACTTATGTGAAAGGGGTCTTATGTAGACTAAATGTGCGCTCTGCTTGTCTCTCCAATAATATAGACTGGATGTGAGGTTTGTGTTTCTCTCCCAGTAATATAGGCTGGATGTGAGCTCTGTGTGTCTCTTCCAGTAATATAGGTTGGATGTGAAGTCTGTGTGTCTCTCCCAGTATATAATATAGGTTTCTCAACCTTCTTATATGAAACAGTCTGTGAAAAATGGACAGTATATGGATGGCATCTGGGTGCTGTCTAATCTTTTCACAAACCCAGAGACTTTCATTGGCAATATTGATCCAAGAATCAGATCAAGAACAGACATGACTGTGATTTTGTGTGGACCACTTATGGTATTCTACAGTGCTGTGCAAATTAATTGGGACAAAGCAAGTCTTTACTTTATTTCTTGCATTAGTTTTACTATTTCTGATAAGTGTTTATCAGTTCTTGGTGTCGTTTTCCTTTTTCTTCCACATTTCCCTTTTCGTTTTGGAGAAAATGATCCAGTTTCATTGTGTGCAAATTATTCTTGAAACGGTAGATTTTCCAATACCAACTGTGGAGGCGATTTCTCTTACAGTTAGACTTGTATGTTCATTAAGAGTAGTAATTCTAGACCTCTTCTGTGGAGTAACATCCATTTTTACAGGCACGAATCACACAGAGAAAAAGTCCACTAAACCACTCCTCACAGAAACAAGCTCTCAACTGAATGAAGCTGGGGGGGGCAGAGAGCTGTTATTTTCTGACTAAACCAGTCGAAACCACATTTTGTTACTCAAGGTTGTGCACTCACACCTGTTCAAAGCAGTTTAAACTGGTTTGAATCACTGACTGGTAACCCCAACTTACAATTTTACTTACAAAAATGCTTTGTCCCAATTAATTTGCACAGCACTGTACAAAAATACACAAAGAATTTGGAAAATTCTGTGCGCAGGGGTATATAGCTTTTAAATTGCAAACATTTATTCCTTTGGACATTCTATTGCTACATAACAAAAAATTTGGATAGACAATTTGGTATCACATGAGCACCGTTAATTCCCTATATTTGAGCTCTTGTGGATGACTTCGTTCTGCGGTTATGAATCCATGTAGTCCTATTTAGAAAAAGTCCTATTTAGGCAAAGCGACTTGCCCAAAATTGTCATATACCAAGGTGAATTTGCCCCGGTGATGGCTGCACTATCACTTTGGAGATCTGTTCTCACATCCACCATTATCAGGTATGAGTCAGGCAACACAGAAATGTACAACCCAATATTTTTAATTGGGAATATTTCTCTTTTTTTTTCAATTGGACTGTAAACTGTTCACGTTTGTCTGGCTAAAAAACGTCTGGAAGTAAAAATGAAACCATAGAATATTAGTGTGACTCCAGCCTATCTGCAGTCCGAGGCCAGGTGTGGGGGTATAAAATCGTGACAACTGCCCTAAGTGCCACTTTATGCTACTCAGAGTCATTGTCGTTTACTTTTCCCCATATAGCCATAAGCTTAAACAACTGCAATGTGTATGGAAATGAATTCCCTAATTATACCAATTAATAGCTACCCACGAATATTCAGATCTCAGATCCGGCTGGAAATGTAGGAGGATAATTACCACCAATCCCTTCTTACTGATAAATATTCATCCACTTTGTACGTGAGCCTTGGGACCTGCCAGATTCCACCTATATACATGTATGATGTCAAATAGTCCTGACTGGAGTGACTGCTCGGTGCATGGGTCTGGCAGCCATCTCTCCCAATAAACGAGTAACATACCTAATACCTAATGACTTTATTTTTACTCTCCCAGTTGGCCTGTACCTAAAAATACTATTTTGCTTTTTTCCATCTACTTTACATCTTGGCACCGCAGTTAACCCTTAAAGGGGTCGTCTCATCAACACCATGCATTCACCTATACTACTGCTTATCTTTACAATGGAGCAGCAGCACCTTATATTTGTAGACTACTTTATTCTTGGTATTGAAAAACTACTGGAACTCCAACACCATCATATATATTTAAAAGTCAGCAACCAACGATTATGTATCTGGTCCTCCCAGCTCTCCCCTGACAGATGATATTAACTAGTTGCAGGTAGTCCAGCTGTCTTTGGAATATTTTACCTAGACTCCTTTGTTCCCTTATCCTGTAGAATCCTCTGTCCCCTCTTCCTCTAGACTCCTCTGACCTGTCTTCCTCTATACTGACCCCTCTTCCTCTAGACTCCTCTGACCTGTCTTCCTCTATACTCTACTGACCCCTCTTCCTCTAGACTCCACTGTCACTGCTTCTACATTTCTGTCCTCCCTTCCTCTAGATTTCACTGTCACCTCTTCTTTTAGACTTCTGTCCCCTTTCCTCTAGAGTCCTCTGTCCCCTCTTCCTCTAGACTCCACTATTACCTCTTCCTCTAGGCTTATCTGTCCCCCCACCCTTTATCTAGAATCCTGTGTCCTCTCTTTCTCTACACTCCTCTGTCCCCCTTCCTTTAAACTCCTCTGTACCCCCTTCCTCTAAACTTCTCTGTTCCTCGTTCCTCTCAACTCCTCTGTGTCCAATTCCTCTACACTCCTCTGTCACCTCTTCTTCTAGACTTCTCTGTCCCCCTCTTCCTCTAGACTCCACTGTCACCTCTTCCTCTAGACTTCTCTGTTCCCCCTTCCTCTAGACTCCTCTTCCCTCTATTCCTGTAGACTCCTATGTCCCCTCTTCCTATAAACTCCTGTGTCCTACCTTCCTCTAGACATCTCTGTCTCCTCTTCCTCTATTGTCCTCTGTCAAGCCTTCCTCTAGACTCCACTGTCCCCTCTTCCTCTAGACTTCTCTGTTCCCTCTTCATTTTATCTTCCTGTATCCCCCTTCATTTTTGCCATGAATTTCATGGCAGGTTTTACATAAAAATGTGTTAAACCTTCTTTCAATAATCTTCCCAATCATTTGAGATAACATCTATGATGTACTCTACAGTCCCCCTTCCTCTAGACTCCTCTGTCCCCTATTCCTCTAGACACTTTACCCCTCTCTTCCTCTAAACCGCTGTCCTCCCTTCCTCTAGACCTCTGCCCCTTTTCCTCTAGACTCCTCTGTCCCCGCTTCATATCAACTCCTCTTCCCCTCTTCCTTTAGACTCTTATGTACTCTCTTCCTCCAGACTCCACTGCCCCTCTTCCTCTAAACCCCTCTGTCCTTTCTTTCTCTAGACTCCTTTTTCCCTTCTTCTTCTAGACTTCTGTCACCTCTTCCTCTCGAACTCCTCTGTGACCTATTCTCTACACCTCCTTGTCCTCTCTTTCTCTAAACTTCTCTGTCCCTATTCCCTAAACATCTCTGTCCCTCTTCCTTGGACTCCACTGTCCCCCTCTTAGTCTAGACTTCTCCTGTCCCCTCCTTGCTATAGATTCTTCTGTACTCTTTCCTCTAGACTCCACTATCCCCTCTTCCTATAGATTTTCTGAACCCTAGTCCTATAAACTCCTCTGTCCCCTCTTCCTCTAAACTCCTCTGAGCCATCTCCTGCTAGATTCCACAGTCACCTATTTTGCTAGATGTCTGTCCCCCCTTCATCTGGACTCCTCTGTCCCCTCTTCCTCTAAACTTTTCTGAGCCATCTCCTTCTTGACTCCACAGTCATCTCTTTTTCTAGACGTCTGTCCCCCCCTTCATCTAGACTCCTCTGTCCTCTTTTTCTAGACTCCTCTTTACCCTTTTCCTTTAGACTCTGTTCTTCCTCTTGACTTCTCTGACACTTCTTCCGTTAGACTCCTCTGTTCCCCCTTCCTCTTGACTCCTCTGTGCCCTATTCCTCTAGACTCTTCAGTCCCCTCATCCTCGAGACTCCTCTGAATCTTCTTCTTTTAGACTCCCTATGTCAACCCTTTCTCTAGACTTCTCTGTCCCTCCTTCCTCTAGACTCTTCTGTACCCTTTTTTTCTAGACTCCTCTGTCCCCTCTTCCTATAGACTCCTGTCTAATCTCCTCTGTCAGCCCTTCCTCTAGACTCCACTATGACTTCTTTCTCCAGACTTCTGTCCCCTCTTTCTATACACTCCTCTGTTCCTCTTCCTTTAAACTCATCTTTACCCACTTCCTCTAGACTTCTCTGTCTCCTCTTCCTTTAGACTCTTCTTTCTACCTGCTCACAACTCCTCTGTGCCCAATTTCTCTGGACTCCCCTTTCACTTCTTCCTGTAGACTCCACTGTCTCCTCTTCCTACAGATGTCTCTCCCCCTCTTCCTCTAGACTCCTCTGAACCCTCCTCCTTTACACTTTGCTGTCACTTCTTCCTCTAGATTTCATTGCTACCTCTTCCTTTAGACTCCTCTGTCACCCGCTCCTTTCAACTCATCTGTGTTCAATTCCTCTAGACTCCTCTGTCCCCTCTTCCTCTAGACTCCATTGTCACTGCTTCCTCTAGACTACTCTGTCCCCCCTTCCTCTAAACTCTTATGTCCTCTCTTCCTCGAGACTCCACTGTCACCTTTCCTTTTAGAATTATGTCTCCCCTTCCTCTAGACACCACATTCACTTCTTCCTCTAGATTTCTCTGTCACCTCTTCCTCTAGACTACTATGTCCCCTCTTCCTATAAACTCCTCTGTCAACCCTTCCTCATCTGTCCCCTCTTCCTTTAGACACCACATTCACTTCTTCCACTAGACTTTTCTGACACCTCTAACTCTAGACTTATATGTCCCCTCTTCCTCTAAACTCCTCTGTCAACCCTTCCTCATCTGTCCCCTCTTCCACTAGACTTCTTTGCCCAACTCTGTCTAAACTCCTCTATCCTCCTTCATTTTTGGCACGAATTTCATGCCAGATTTAACATACAAATGCTTTAAATCTTCTTGCAACAATCTTCCCAGTCATTTGAATGAGAAAAGGCGTTTATGGTGCACGTGTCATGTTTTCTTTCCTATCTAAAAAAATGTAATGTAAACCCTGAGGAAGGTGCAAGGTTTGCACCGAAACGCGTTGGTATGAGGAGGAATAAAGAAGCAGCAGATAACAAGTGTTGGCTCCCTGTGTATCTTTTATCGGGTAGCAGACCAGAGACACTACTCCTATCTTGGATGATTCTGGATGTTTTCTTTCCTGGTGTTCTCTGTATGGGCAATTTTCTACAGATTTTATGCATTTTTACCAAAGATTAGGCAATGGAAACACACCAAAAAAAACCAATGATGTTATCAAAAACCACCATAAAAACAAGTGGAAAACCGCATCAAAGCTGCAAAAACACAAAGCATGTGTTTCTACGAACTATGCCCCCAAAAAACACTTGCGTTTTAAAAGCAGTTGATACATGTGGATTTTCTATGTAGAAAACAACAAAAAATAACATTACAAATATCATTGAAAACCCTTAGCAACTAGGATGATTAAAGGTTTTGGATTTTTGGCTTTGGCAGTGATAGGATGGGTAGTTATGCTCCACATTCACTGTCACCATCTGGAGAAAGATATTAGTGACAATGGAAAAATCTTCCTCTCTGAGCCGATCCGGTAACAAACCATTTGTTAAACTGATAATATTTTCCCTAACTGTGGAAGGCTGTCTCGTAAATATCCTGTCCCAAAATTCAGGTGAAAAAAAGAATCTTCAAATCACGTTCGAAAACGATTTCCACAGGCTCGGACCAGGCACAGCGACGCGGCCGTCTCAGATTATCATCTTTAATGGTTGGTTAGCAATGATCCGAAATACTAAAAATGATATCCCGGGAGATTCTTCTGATTCAAGAAACTTGCTCCAAAAACAAAGTCTATGAAAACAAAATGTCTTGCCAAAAGTCATTACTACACTGTGTACAGTAGTGAGCACCGAGGATGTGTTATTTCAGCCTGCAAATATGTCAATTAAACATGAGGTGGAGGATTTCTACTGGTTTAATGCTGCGTCTCTGTCTTTTGTCTCTTCTAGATAAATCCTGGGATGATGTCCAGCTTTCTAATGCTCAAAGAACCAGATGACCACGATGTCTGACCCGCGGTGGCCCGGAGAGAGTTACATTAAAAGATTTGAATTCTTAAATACATTTTACTGAAAAATTTCTCCTTAAATGGAATCTGTCAGGAGGTTTTTGCTACCATCTGAGAGCAGCATGTTGTAGGCAGCGAGATCCTGATTCCAGCAATGTGGCACTTGCTGGGCTGTTTGCTGAAGTTTTGATAAAATCCCATTTTTCTGGCAGAAATCTGAATGCTGAACTGAGTATAACCCCACCCACAGCACTGATTGGCAGCTTTGTGTACATGGGCAGAAAGCTGCCAATCAGTGTTTGGGGCGGGGTTGCCAGCAGGTATACTAGTCCTCTAGTGATAAGCTCCTGCTGATAATACAATCATTTTGATAAAAACTACAGTATGCAATCCAGTAAGTGACACATCACTGGACTCAAGGTCTCAGCTTTTATAATGTGCAGCTCTCAGCTTAGTTATCCAAAACTAGTGACATATTCCCTTTAAAGGAGTATTCATGGCTGAGATGGTAATACCTGTCTATATGTGGTGGGCAGGATTCCAAATACTACTGAGCAGGATTCTGTAACTCTCATACAAGAGGACAGGAGTTATAGAAACAGCATAACAGCCCACTCCACTGTATATGCAATATTGTACCCCTCCCAAGTATAGGAAAATACCCCTTTAAAGGGAATCTGTCAGCAGGATTTTGCAACTGAAACTGAGGAAAGCATGCTGTAAGAGTTAAACAAAACAAAAAGCAACTGTATTTCTCTTAAGTGTGTGCCTGCAATTATTTACATAATTCAAAGGCTTTATCACCTGGTGATTACCATTACAGGACTACAAAGTCACAGCATGGCAGTCCAACATGCCCCTTGCTATGACTGATACCTCATTGTCATGTACAATCTCTATTGAGTGCCTGGTGTGGGCAGGAGCAGCTCTCCCAGCTCAGTTACATGCCTAAAACTCCAATTCTTTGATTGTGTTAGGACTGCTGCACCCAGTAATCTATGTGATGCTTCGTTGGATTCAGGGTTTCTTTGCCTACATTATGTTGCTGTTAGATGAGGTAGCAAAAATCTGATGACAGATGTTTTTTAACTTGTCACTGGCTAGCAGTAAGGCACAGGCCAATATCAACATTTTTAAGGGCTGTCCTTGCAGTTTCCTGAAATGCTAAAACCTCACACACACAACAGTGTAACGTACACAAGGTTGTGCATATGACATCCCTGCCGCTCTTTACTACAAAGCTCTGAACACAATTAGATTCCCCAATATAAGCAGTGCCTATAAAGAATAGTTTTGTAATGACGTCCAAAATAATGCAACACATATATCTTCTGTCCATACCTCCATGCTGCATTCCAGGAATAGATATAACATTCTTTATTTGGCACTCACTGTTTGTGTTTCTTACATAGGATGCAGCATGAAATTTAAAGTGTTGCGTCCTGTCCCATATATTTGAGGTTATAATGTAGTTGTATGTATATTTCCTGTGCATGATGGTACAGCTGCTGGTTTCCGATAAATCTCACCCCAAAATACATGGCTTACATCCCATGACTGATGTCAGACTTCATTCAGATCTGACTTAAGGTCATGTTACACGTAGCGATGCTCCAGTGATCCCACCAACGATCCGACTGGCGGGATCACTGGAGCATCGGCGTGTGGTCGCTGGTGAGCTGTCAAACAGGCAGATCTCCTCAGCAACCAGCGACCCGTGTAATGACCTCGACGTCGTGGAAAAGAATATAAACTATTATTTTCCATGATATCGAGGTCCCGCTACTGTATTCTGATAGGCTGTGGTAAGCGGGAGAATGCTAGTAACCAGGGTACACATCGGTTACTAAGCAAAGCACGCTGTACTTAGTAACCCGATGTGTACCCTGGTTACCAGGGAACACATCGGGTTAGAAGGGCGTCACACACGCCCATGCTGGCCAGCGGGAGACCGACAACCAAAAAATGGTCCTGGCCATTCCGCAGCGATCAGCGAGTTTCATCACTGGTCGCTGTGGCATGTCACACACAGCGACTTCGCTAGCAAGGTCGCTGCAACGCCACTAAACCTGTGACGTTGCAGTGACATCGGTAGCGATGTCGCTATGTGTAACCTGGCCTTTAGAGTCATATTCGCAAATTCTGTACAAAAATATTTTTGGAAAAATGATAAGACGAAATGATGAACCCCACTATAATCTATGGGGATTGTCCAGCACATGACTCGTATGTTACAGCTCTGATTTCCATTTTCCTGCTCCTGGCGCAGGTGCTACCAGGCTGATCAGTGCTATGAATATATTTATATTTTGTGACTTTTAATTATTTTTTTCCTCTTTTATTTACATGTTGCTCTGACCTGGAATAAATATGTTACAAGCAATCCTTGTAGTGTGGTCTATTCTTATGTTTGCGGTGTTCCCTGGATGCTGTTTGTTTTCTTTTAATCGTTCCAACCGAATGCACATTGAAATATACAAAAAGGGACAAGGATGTGTATGCAAAGATCGATATGCAAACATGACCTGAAACTGTATCAGCAGCGCAATGTCTTCAGCCAGTGACCAGGACACTAGAGTATGGTGATCTCGCTCACTGAAGAGGAGGCCCAGGGGTGTAATTAGAAACTTCAAAGCCCAATGGCAAAATGTGAGGCCGCAGCCCCCAGGTTTGTTATGGGTAATGTCAAAATGTGACATTAGATTAGGCAGCCGCACTTGGATTAAGTTCATTGTAGAAGACGGTAAGTTAAGTAATTCTTGGGTTGCAGCCTAGCAGAGATGCATATGAGACGGGAGAAGCAAGAAGTTAGCATTAGAACCCCTGGGGAACTAATTAGTGTTTTCAGATTTTTTTTTCGGTTTTACAAACATCAGATTTAGACAGGAGTTAAGATAATGGCCCCTGCCCTGGTACCCGGATCAGCGGAAGAGGTCCCCATACAAAAGCCCAATATGCAACACATCAATTATCGCCTGCCCAGAAATAATGACAATTGTATGCCATGGAGACCCAGGGTACTGCAGTGAGAAGATATGTCTATCTATCTAAAAATGTCTGTCTATATCTCGTCTATTCATGCATCTTTTTTATCAATCTACCTCTCATATCTATCTGTCTATCTACCTCTCATATCTATCTATTAATCTGTCTATCATATCTCATATTTATCTCTCTATTCACCTACAAGTACATCTCAATAAATTAGAATAGCATCAAAAAGATCATTAATATCAATAATTCAATAGATAAAGTGAAACACATATATTACATAGTGTTTTCTTCGTTAATGTTGATGATTATGACTTACAGACAATAAAAACCCAAAAGTCATTATCTCAGAAAATGTGAATAATTAACAGAAAACGCCTGCAAAGGCTTACGAAGCGTTAAACACGGTCCCTTAGTCTGATTCAGTAGGCTACACAATCATGGAGAAGACTGCTGAAGATATCCAGAAGGCAGTAATTGACACACTTCACAAGGAGGGTAAGCCACAAAAGGTCATTGGAAATCAAGGTCCCAGAGTCTGGAGGAAGAGTGGAGAGGCCACAATCCAAGAGTCTGGAGGAGGAGTGGAGAGGCCACAATCCAAGAGTCTGGAGGAGGAGTGCAGAGGCCACAATTCAAGAGTCTGGAGGAAGAGTGGAGAGACCACAATCCAAGAGTCTGGAGGACTGGAGAGGCCACAATCCAAGAGTATGGAGAAGGAGTGGAGAAGCCACAATCCAAGAGTCTGGAGGATGAGTGGAGAGTCCACAATCCAAGAGTCTGGAGGAGTGCAGAGGCCACAATCCAAGAGTCTGGAGGAAGAGTGGAGAGACCACAATCCAAGACTCTGGAGGAAGAGTGGAGAGGCCACAATCCAAGAGTCTAGAGGAGTGCAGAGGCCACAATTCAAGAGTCTGGAGGAAGAGTGGAGAGACCACAATCCAAGAGTCTGGAGGAGGAGTGGAGAGGCCTCAATCCAAGAGTCTGGAGGAGGAGTGGAGAGGCCACAATCCAAGAGTCTAGAGGAGTGCAGAGGCCACAATTCAAGAGTCTGGAGGAAGAGTGGAGAGACCACAATCCAAGAGTCTGGAGGACTGGAGAGGCCACAATCCAAGAGTATGGAGAAGGAGTGGAGAAGCCACAATCCAAGAGTCTGGAGGATGAGTGGAGAGTCCACAATCCAAGAGTCTGGAGGAGTGCAGAGGCCACAATCCAAGAGGCTGGAGGAAGAGTGGAGAGACCACAATCCAAGACTCTGGAGGAAGAGTGGAGAGGCCACAATCCAAGAGTCTAGAGGAGGAGTGGAGAAGCCACAATCCAAGAGTCTGGAAGAGGAGTGCAGAGGCCACAATCCAAGAGTCTGGAGAAGAGTGGAGAGACCACAATCCAAGAGTCTGGAGGAGTGGAGAGGCCACAATCCAAGAGTCTGGAGGAAGAGTGGAGAAGCCACAATCCAAGAGTCTGGAGGAAGAGTGGAGAGACCACAATCCAAGAGTCTGGAGGAGTGGAGAGGCCACAATCCAAGAGTCTGGAGGAAGAGTGGAGAGACCACAATTCAAGAGTCTGGAGGAAGAGTGGTGAGACCACAATCCAAGAGTCTGGAGGAGGACTGGAGAGGCCACAATCCAAGAGTCTGGAAGAGGAGTGCAGAGGCCACAATCCAAGAGTCTGGAGGAGTGGAGAAGCCACAATCCAAGAGTCTGGAGGAAGATGGAGAGGCTACAATCCAAGAGTATGGAGAAGGAGTGGAGAGTCCACAATCCAAGAGTCTGGAGGAGGAGTGGAGAGTCCACAATCCAAGAGTCTGGAGGAGGAGTGCAGAGGCCAAAATCCAAGAGTCTGGAGGAAGAGTGGAGAGACCACAATCCAAGAGTCTGGAGGAAGAGTGGAGAGACCACAATCCAAGAGTCTGGAGGAAGAGTGGAGAGACCACAATCCAAGAGTCTGGAAGAGGAGTGCAGAGGCCACAATCCAAGAGTCTGGAGGAAGAGTGGAGAGACCACAATGCAAGAGTCTGGAGGAGTGGAGAGGCCACAATCCAAGAGTCTGGAGGAGGAGTGGAGAGGCCTCAATCCAAGAGTCTGGAGGAGGAGTGGAGAAGCCACAATCCAAGAGTCTGGAGCAAAGTATCACTGTGCTTGATTGGCCAGCAAACTAGAGAATCTATGTGGTATTGTCAAAAGGAAGATGACAGACACCAGACCCAGCAATGCAGATGAGTTGAAGGCTGTTAGCAAAGCAACCTGGGCTTCCATAACACTTCAGCAGCCATAGGCTGATCGCCTCCATGCCACGTCGCATTGATGCAGTAATTCATGCAAAAGGAGCCCCGACCAAGTATTGAGTGCATTTACTGTACAAACTTTTCATTAGGCCAACATTTATGAATTAAAAGTAATTTTTTTAGTTGATCTTATATAATTTCTAATTTTCTGAGATAATGATTTTTGGATTTTCATTGGCTGTAAGTCATAACCATCAACATTTACAGAAATAAACACTTGAAATAGATTACTCTGTGTGTAATGACTCTATATATTATATGTGTTTCACGTTATGTATTGAATTATTGAAATAAATTATCTTTTTGATGATATTCTAATTTATTGAGATACACCTGTATCTATCCATCCATCTGTCTATCAATTAAATTTAATTCAATTCAAAGAAGCTTTATTGGCAGGACTAAATACACATTTGTTTTGATAAAGCAAATGTACATTCAATAGGGATTAGGGACTGAGGCGATGATTGGTAGGGATTCTAAAGCCTGAGTCACACATAACGATCGCTCCAACGATCCCGACAGCGATAACGACCTGCTGGGATCGCTGGAGCGTCGTTACCTGATCGCTGGGGAGCTGTCAAACAGGCAGATCTCCCCAGCGATCAGGCCAAGGGAGCCACCTCCCATATCGCTCCCTGCTTAGCGCTGGCAGCGCTAAGCAAGGAGAACGCAGGTAACTATGATAAACAGCGCGTATCCAGGCAGTGCGCGCTGCCTGGATACCCGCTGTTTATCATAGTTACCAGCGTTCTCCATGCTTACAGGCAGTGCTAAGCAGGGAGGACGCTGGTAACCATGGTAAATGCCGGGTATCTAGGCAGCGCGCGCTGCCTGGATACCCGGTGTTTACCATAGTAACCAGCCCTGTGAGGTCACAGATCGCTGGTTTCTCGCTGTCACACGCAGCGATGCGTGCTGACCAGCGGGAAACCAACGATCTAAAAATGACCCACAGCACTTTGCAACGATCAGCGACCTCACAGCAGGGGCCTGATCGCTGCAAAGTGTCACACAGAACGACATCGCTGGAGAGATCGTTGTAACGTCACAGTTACAACGATCTCTCTAACGATATCGTTATGTGTGACTGGGGCTTAAGGAATCTTTTTATCTAACCATCTATGTCTATCTATCCATCCATCCAGCTTTCAATTTATCATCTATCTATCAAACAGTCTATCTGTCTATCTAATCAGGCTGGAAGAAAGTCGTTAGGGACTGAAACGTTGCCATGTTTATCCTGAAGGCCCAGTAAAGGAATGTATACCATTAGGAGTGCTACAATTCGTTTTTTAAGGTCTGTCTATCTATCTATCTATCTATCTATCTATCTATCTATCTATCTATCTATCTATCTATCTATCTATATATCTATATATCTATCTAGGTTCTAGATTTTCTTTAAAGGTTACCTTTCACTGGATTTCTGAAAGGGAATCTGTCACCAAAAAAATGCCATCAAATTTGCAGGCATCATGTTATAGGGCAGGAGGAGATGAGTACTATACACTGTGTGCAGAATTATTAGGCAAATTAGTATTTTGATCACATGATCCTTTTTATACAATGTTGCCCTACTCCAAGCTGTATAGGCTTGAGAGCCAACTACCGATTAAGTAATTCAGGTTATGTGCATCTCTGTAATGTGGAGGGGTGTGGTGTAATGACATCAACACCCTATATAAGGTGTGCTTAATTATTACGAACTTCCTTTCCTTTGGAAAAATGGGTCAGAACAGAGATTTTACGGGCTCTGAAAAGTCCAAAATTGTGAGATGTCTTGCAGAGGGATGCAGCAATCTTGAAATTGCCAAACGTTTGAAGCGTGATCACCGAACAATCAAGCGTTTCATGGCAAATAGCCAACAGGCTTGGAAGAAGCGTGTTGGGCAAAAAAGGCGCAAAATAACTGCCCATTAATTGAGGAAAATCAAGTGTGAAGCTTCAAAGATGCCATTTGCCACCAGTTTTGCAATATTTCAGAGCTGCAACATTAGAATGTGCCATACTCTAACTCTATACTCAGGAACATGGCCAAGGTAAGGAAGGCTGAAAAACGACCACCTTTGAACAAAAAAGATAAGATAAAATGTCAAGACTGGGCCAAGAAATATCTTAAGACTGATTTTTCAAAGGTTTTATGGACTGATGAAATGAGAGTGACTCTTGATGTGCCAGATGGATGGGCCAGAGGCTGGATCACTAAAGAGCAGACAGCTCCACTCCAACTCAGACGCTAGCAAGGTGGAGGTGGGGTACTGGTATGGCTGGTATCATCAAAGATGAACTTGTGGGACCTTTTCGGGCTGAGGATGAAGTGAAGCTCAACTTCCAGGCCTACTGCCAGTTTCTGGAAGACAACTTCTTCAAGCAGTGGTACAGGAAGAAGTCGGTATCATTCAAGAAAAACATGATTTTCATGCAGGACAATGCTCCATCACATGCATCCAACTACTCCACAGCGTGGCTGGCCAGTAAAGGTCTAAAAGAAGAAAAAATAATGACATGGCCCCCTTGTTCACCTGATCTGAGCCTCATAGAGAACCTGTGGTCCCTCCTAAAATGTGAGATCTACAGGGAGGGAAAACAGTACACCTCTCAGGACAATGTCTGGGAGGCTGTGGTGGCTGCTGCACACAATGTTGATTGTAAACAGATCAAGCAACTGACAGAATCTCTGGATGAAAGGCTGTTGAGAGTCATCATAAAGAAAGGTGGCTATATTGGTCACTCATTTTTTGGGGTGTTGTTTTTGCATGTCAGAAATGGTTTTTTTTTTGTAAATTTTGCTCAGTTATATTAGTTTACCTGCTGAAAATAAACAAGTGAGATGGGAATATATTTGGTTTTTATTAAGTTGCCTAATAATTCTGCACAGTAATAGTTACCTGTACAAACAGATATCCTCCTAAGATAGCCAAATCTACAAAAACCCACTCCAACTTCCAAAAATATTAAGCTTTGATATTTATGAGTCTTTTGGGTTGATTGAGAACATAGTTGTTGATCAATAATACAAATAATTCTCTACAATACAACTTGCCTAATATTTCTGCACACAGTGTAGATTGATGTAAAGTTTTGTTAGATAAGACTCAGTATAACCTGTTTTTTTAAACATTAAAACCTCTGCTTCTTCTGGGATTTTTGGTCCAGTGGGTGGTCTTATCAGTCATTGACAGTTATCTCTGTATACACTCTTGTACAAAGTAAGGTGATAGGACCACCCACTGGACCAACAATCCCAAAAGGAGAGGTTAAATGATTAATACCGTATATACTCGTGTATAAGCCGAGTTTTTCAGCCCAAAAATTGGGCTGAAAAGTCCCCCCCTCGGCTTATACATGGGTCATACGGTATGCTGTGGGGTGGGGGGGCTGTGACCGGGGGCTGGAGGAGGCAGGAGGGGGCCGTAGTGACCGCAGGCGGTCACGTGGGGCCGCCTCATTAGTGCAATGAATATGCACGGCATCCCCCCATCCATCAGCGGCGGGGGGATGCCGTGCATATTGCACTACACAGCCCCCCCCTCCTTATTATGGGTCCCCCAGAGTAATAAACAGCCCCCCCTCCTTATCATGTCCCCCCCCCCAGGCTGCGGCAGCTCTCAAAATAACAAACACTTTATACATCACCTTCCGGCGCAGCTCCTCCAGTCCTCCGCTCCTCCGCTCGCCGGCTTCTTCTTGTGCCGGTGTCATGTGACCGGGCGCAGGAGATGACGTCATTTCCTGCGCGCGGTCACTGAAGCCGGCACCAGAAGGAAGAAGAACCCGGCGAGCGGAGGAGCGGAGGACCGGAGGAGCTGTGCCGGAAGGTGATGTATAAAGTGTTTGTTATTTTGAGAGCTGCCGCAGCCTGGGGGGGGACATGATAAGGAGGTGGGGGCTGTATACTACCACTGGGGCTGTATATACCTGTGGGGCTGCTGTATACTACCACTGGGGCTGCATATACCTGTGGGGCTGCTGTATACTACACTGGGGCTGTATATACCTCTGGGGCTGCTGGATACTACCACTGGGGCTGTATATACCTGTGGGGCTGCTGTATACTACATTGGGGCTGTATATACCACTGGGGCTGCTGGATACTACCACTGGGGCTGTATATACCTCTAGGGCTGCTGTATACTACCACTGGGGCTGTATATACCTCTGGGGCTGCTGTATACTACACTGGGGCTGTATATACCTCTGGGGCTGCTGTATACTACCACTGGGGCTGTATATACCTGTGGGGCTGCTGTATACTACACTGGGGCTGTATATACCTCTGGGGCTGCTGGATACTACCACTGGGGCTGTATATACTTGTGGGGCTGCTGTATACTACCACTGGGGCTGTATATACCTCTGGGGCTGTTGTATACTACACTGGGGCTGTATATACCTCTGGGGCTGCTGTATACTACCACTGGGGCTGTATATACCTGTGGGGCTGCTGTATACTACCACTGGGGCTGTATATACCTCTGGGGCTGCCGTATACTACACTGGGGCTGTATATACCTCTGGGGCTGCTGGATACTACCACTGGGGCTGTATATACCTGTGGGGCTGCTGTATACTACCACTGGGGCTGTATATACCTCTGGGGCTGCTGTATACTACACTGGGGCTGTATATACCTCTGGGGCTGCTGTATACTACCACTGGGGCTGTATATACCTGTGGGGCTGCTGTATACTACCACTGGGGCTGTATATACCTCTGGGGCTGCCGTATACTACACTGGGGCTGTATATACCTCTGGGCTGCTGGATACTACCACTGGGACTGTATATACCTGTGGGGCTGCTGTATACTACCACTGGGGCTGTATATACCTCTGGGGCTGCTGTATACTACCACTGGGGCTGTATATACCTGTGGGGCTGCTGTATACTACCACTGGGGCTGTATATACTTCTGGGGCTGCTGGATACTACCACTGGCGCTGTATATACCTCTGGGGCTGCTGTATACTACCACTGGGGCTGTATACTACCTCTGGTGCTGCTGTATACTACCACTGGGGCTGCTGTATATACCTTTGGGGCTGCTGTATACTACCTCTGGGGCTGCTGTATACTACCTCTGGGGATGCTGCATACTACCACTGGGGCTGCTGTATATACCTCTGGGGCTGCTGTATACTACCTCTGGGGCTGCTGTATAGTACCACTGGGGCTGTATATACCTCTGGGGCTGCTGTATACTACCTCTGGGGCTGCTGTATACTACCACTGGGGCTGTATACTACCTCTGGGGCTGCTGTATACTACCACTGGGGCTGCTGTATATACCTCTGGGGCTGCTGTATACTAACTACTGGAGCTGCTGCTGTATATACCACTGGGGCTGCTGCTGTATATACCACTGGGGCTGCTGCTGTATACTACCACTGGGGCTGCTGTATACCACACTGCTGGGGGCTGTATACCTGTGCTGGGGTCCACCCTCGGCTTATACACGAGTCAATAGGTTTTCCCAGGTTTTGGGGGCAAAAGTAGGGGGGTCGGCTTATACACGGGTCGGCTTATACACGAGTATATACGGTACATGGATTATATTGAGTCTTTTTTCAGAGAACTGTATATCAATCTGCTCAGCTTTCCCTGCGCTACAACATGAAACCTGGAGATTGGACTTCATTTTCATGGTGACGGGTTCTCTTTATTTTACACAGAGTACCTCCACCATAATTCCATGAGCATTTGCTTTTTCTCCTATGACACCGGCTGATCAAACACGGCTGTGACCTCGGCAGAGATCTGTGGTGTACTCCCAGTTAGATCAAGGGAAAATTTGCATCTGTATCACCAGGGACATAATTTTGAAATGGTGGGGCACAGAACAAAAAAAAAGAAAAACTGATGCAGCGGAGCAGTCCCGATTGGTCCAAGTACTCAGTTTATATATATATTAAAAAAAAAACTACAGTAAAAGGTCTTTAAATATTCTGGTCCACTTTGACATGATAGTACCAACCAGGTACTGCAGATTTATATTATATGTGAGTCTGATGAAAAATCCCAAAAATGATGTAATGGATTGAGAATTCTGCTCTGCCGTTAGACTTGTGCTCCCTAATGGGCTTTCCCGTGCTGCGGACACCACTCTATCGACAAGCTGAACACTAGTCATGTTAAAATTTGTTTTTGTTTTTTTTTGCAAGAAAACCTAAATAAGCAATTACTAAGCAATTGTTAAAGGGAACCAACCACCTCAGATCACCCTAATACACAGTTAGTACATGTCCCTGCACCCTAAGGATACGTTTCCAGCACTGTTTTTGTGTAAAATCTTGCATTAGTATAACTGATATAAAGAGTTTATAAACTTACTAGCCTGGAGACATCTGGGCGTATCCCTCCTTCTGTTATACTTCAGGGCTGTGCATTGCATGGCTGCGCTCCCCCTCCCTCTGTGCAGAGGAGATAACGATCACGCCCATCAGGGCAGGGCAGCAGGCACGGAGGGAGGGGGAGCACAGACATGCAATGCACAGCCCTGAAGTATAACAGAAGGAGGGATACGCCCAGAAGTCTTCAGGCTGGTAACTTTATAAAGTCTTTATATCGGTTATACTAATGCAAGATTTTACACAAAAACAGTGCTGGAAAGGTATCCTTAGGGTGCAGGGACACGTATTAACTGTGTATTAGGGTGATCTGAGGTGGTTGGTTCCCTTTAAATAATGTGCTCCGTTAAATGGTTAACATTTTAATGTTTGTTTGCTCTGTTCCCTTTGTCTAATATTACATATTGTTTAAAGTTCAGAAAGTGTTCAGTGAGTCCTGAGAATGCAGAGAATAAATATATAAATAATATAAAACTATACGGTATATATAGACAGTAATGTAAAAAAACAGGTTTACCCTCTTTTAATGTTATGGTTTTACAAATCAGAACAGAATAATACATCTGGTCCTTCGAGGGTCTTAAAATTAAACTTAGATGAAGAAGAAAACATGACAAAAACTAGGTCAAAGTGCATTAGGGGTGGGAAAAACTGAAGTACACCCCGTGAACGACTGGCTTATAGACCCACCTTTTACAGCAGTAATGGATTTCTGTATAACTTTATTAAACTTTGGCATTGTTCCTAAAAAGACTTTTTTTCCAACTTTTCATTGCTTCGCTAATGTTTGTTGGCATTCATTTCTGCACAGCTCCTCTAAGGTCTTAACTTTTCAGCACAGCACCCCTAAGGTCTCAGAACCTTTCTCCTAAGTTCCCGACGCAATCCTCCTAAATTCCCGACACAGCTCCCCTAAGTTTCCAACACAGCACTCCTAAGTTCCCAGCACAGCTCTCCTAAATTCCCAGCAGAACTCTCCTAAATTCCCAGCAGAACTCTCCTAAATTACCAGCAAAGCTCTCCTAAGTTCCCAGCACAGCTCTCCTAAGTTCCCAGCACAGCTCTCCTAAGTTCCCAGCACAGCTCTCCTAAGTTCCCAGCACATCTTTCCTAAGTTAGCAGCAAAGCTCTCCTATGTTCCCAGCACAGCTCTCCTAATTTCCCAGCACAGCTCTCCCAAATTCTCAGAACCTCTCTGCAAAGTTCCCGGCACGGCTCTCTTAAGTTCCCGACACAGCTCTCCTAAGTTCCCAGCTCAGATTTCCTAAGTTCTCAGCACAGCTCTTCTAAGTTCCCAGCACAGCTTTCCTAAGTTAGCAGCAAAGCTCTCCTAAATTCCCAGCACAGCTCTCCCAAATTCTCAGATCCTTTCTCCAAAGTTCCCGACACAGCTCTCCTAAGTTCCCAGCTCAGCTTTCCTAAGTTCCCAGCAGATCTCTTCTAAGTTCCCAGCACAACTCTCCTAAATTGCCAGCAAAGCTCTACTAAGTTCCCAACACAGCATTTTTATCAGGTTGAGGTCTGGACTGTGATTTGGCCACTGAAATGTGGCGCCCCTGCGGACCAGTCGCCACAAGATGGCTCAGCACACACACACCCAACATATCCACTGATCCTAAATCTAGGTTATTTCATGTCTAGCAACAGGATAGCAGTAGGAGAAAGGTGGAGGGTGAAACGTTAGAAGAAGACCCGGTAAGGGGTGGGAACCAAACACAACCATAAAAAGGACAGCCACACAACTCCAGGGGCTTTTGAGGCAAGTTGAGTGAGGAAGGAGAAGTAGTGAGAGAACAAGAGTAACACCCATCAGCCAGACACCAGACAAAAAGAACCCAGACCCAGTGTCCTGTGCCACCGTATGGCTAGTCTGGGTCCCAGACTGAGAACCGAGGGAAGACAGAGTGGGTCCAAGGTGAACTCAAGTCAGCAGGGACACCGAGGGACCAGGCTGGAACCAGAGTGTCGGCTCTGCTAAAGTGGCAGGAAAGCTGTATGCTCCAACCACGAACCCCGGCAGGGTGCGGGGTCTTTATGCCCCGAGACCCAACCTCCGGCACAGCGAAAAGAAGGCAGTCGAACTAGGGCTATGAGACCGGAAGGGTGCCCACAGAGAGCCGGTGACCGCTGGACTGTAGCTAGTGTGTCAACAGAGAGGAGAGAGGTCCGAGAGGAACATGAAAGGGGGTGTCACAGACAAGCCATCCCAGCTGCTGATACCGCACCGGAGCCGACTGTTGTACTGAACTGTGCTGTAACATCTAACGAGTGAAGAAGTGAACCCGGTAAAAGTTCAGAACTGTGTGAGACTTTGTGTGCTTGAGAGGTGGAAACTGATTCCGTGAGCCAGGCAGCAGGATACTGCCTAAAGGTACAGAGATTTTGCATTCATTTACAGATACTCTGCGGTAGCCCTGGGGGCCAGCCATACCCATGGAGGGCGCAAAAACTCAGCTGCAATCTACATCATCCCCAGAGGTCCCGACTGCAGTGGTGGCTAAATCTGGCCACAAACCATGGGTAGCGTCACGACTTTATTTTTATTTTTCTTTCATCCATTTTTCTGCTCGCCCAACGAGGGATCACAACTGGGTCACGCCACTGTGACATCCCGCAGCCCCAGACGACGACAAAAGGGCCCGGTTTTGAGTACCCCACGGTCCCCGCCAGGCGAGACAGAAGAAACACCTTACATTTTTTTTTATAGCAATTCCTTTGAAGATTTGCTGGTGACTTTGGGATCTTTGTCCTGTTGCATTATTCAGTTAAGATATAACTTTAGGTTTTAGATAGACAGTGTTATATTTGATTTTAAAATCCTTTGGTTCATGGTTGGCTCAATGACTGCAAGGTATCCTGGTACTGTGGCTGCAAAGCAAACTCATATCATTACCTACTACCGTGTTTGACACTTGGTGTGAGGTGTTTATGCTGATTCTTTGTGATTGCAAACGTTGGGCTCGGCATTATCGCAAAATATTTCCACTTTGGGGACTTGTCTGTCAAAAGGACATTTTCCAAAAGTCTTGTTGTTTCTTCAGATACAACTTTACAAACATCATCCATTTTTAAAGAAAGAGCTTTCTCCTGGCAACCCTTCTAAAAAAAAATCTGACTTTTCAGTGTTTTCTAATTGTACTGGCATGAACTTGAGTATTTAACATACTGAGGCCTTTAGAGTCTGAGCAGTAACTCTTGTTATACAGGGTGTGCCATTTATATGGATGCATCTAAATAAAATGGGAATGGTTGGTGATATCATCTTCCTGTTTGTGGCACATTAGTATATGGGAGGGGGAAGACTTTTCCAGATGGTGGTCACCATGGCGGCCATTTTGAAGTTGGCCATTTTGGATCCAAATTTATTTTTCAATGGGAAGAGGGTCATGTGACATATAAAACTTATTGAGAATTTCATAAGAAAAACAATGGTGTGCTTGGGTTTAACATAACTTTATTCTTTCTGTTCACCACCCATCTGAAAAAGGTTTCCCCCTCCCATATACTAATGTGCCACAAACAGGAAATTGATATCACCAACCATTCCCATTGTATTTAGGTGTATCCATATAAATGACCCACCCTGTATTTTTTTTTGCAATTCCACTGAGCATTGCATGATTTGACAGTCGGGTGATGTCCACTCCTTGGAAGATTGTCAGCTGTCTTGAATGTATTCCACTTGTTAATAATCTTTCTCACTGTAGAATAATGGCCTCTAAATTGTATAGAAATGGCCTTATAACCCTTCCTAGAAGCAGCAACAACCACTTTTCTAAATCATTGCTTATGTCTTTCTTGCTTGGCATTGTGTTGACACACTTCTGAATGTTTGAGACCAGCAAATTTAAAACATCTGCTTTTATAGGTGTGGCCATACTTGTTTCTGAATAATTAATCAAGGGCATTTGATCAGCAGCGCCTCACTGCTACTTATCCTTTTCATTATTGGAGAAGCAGTAAGGGTGTGCCTAATTTTTCCCATACTGTTTCAATATTTTAGCCTATGTTTTGCTCAATAAATAATGGCACAGTGTAATTTTGTGATGTGTTTATCTCACATTGGGATTACCTAATTTTAAAAACCATAAAATCACTCTAAAAACTTGTTTTAGTAAAATGTCACATATAGTAGTTTTAGTCTTGTGTAATTTTGCTCAATAAAGCAGCGCATGGCATTTAATGTAGAAGACGGTGCATAAAAGTGTTTTAAAAGGAATATTCAAGGAGATTCCTGCTTCTGAACCATGGGCAGAGTGAAATACAGAAAGCCTCCCTCATTAGAGAATGGTATATTTTTATGTTTTACTTTGCGGAATGAGATGCGCCTCTTAATGAAGTTGGTCCATTATTAGTTTGCCGTGTGGCAGAAACAGAATTGCACTCCTGTCATGGACTGGAGTATATTTCTGATATAATTTACACCACTTTTGTGAAATAAATTATAATGAATTTTTCAGGCACATTCTCCACCTGCTGGCTACTTTTTAAGACACATAAAAATATGTGCTAGGAGCGACCCCTAGGCTGTGTGCTTTTCTGCTGCATTTTTGTGCTGCATTTTCTGCACCAAAAATGCATGACGCACAGTTTTATAATGAAAGTCAATATGATTTTCCAAAAGCTGTGCCCAGTATGTGCGTTTTTCAGTGGTGCCAAAAACACATGCGTTTTTTAAAAGTCCTTGTCAATTATCTTGTGCTTTTTTTTGGCTGCGTTTTCCAGTTGAAGTCCATTCCAATGAGCTGAAAAACACAGCACTGCCAAAAACGCAGCAAAACCGCACCAGAAACACATGCGTTTTTGAAACAGCTCCATTTTTGAGGCTGAAAAAAAGCAGCCCAAACAAATAGTTGACACGCCTACAAGGACCGTGGGGTGCTCGGATCTGAGTCAGGGGTTCTTTGTGGAGGTCACCGTTGTGACCTGATTGCGTGGCCTTGGCGATGTCAATAAATGGGAAGGGGGGGAGTGTATATGGGGAATTAATTTGTGACGCCACCCGTGGGTTTCGGCAATTGGGATGGATAGCAGACGCTGCAGTACAGATCCTCTGGGGCCGTTGGTAACGCAGCTGAGATGGTTCTGCTCTTCACGGGTAGAGCTGTAGGCCGCAGGGCAAGAGGAAGAGTTTATTGTAGGAAAAACATCAGGATAAATAACATGAGGACACAGCAGGATGCAGTCTTTGAAGTTTACTCACAGTTGTTGCTCGGCTCCAGGTGGTTCCAGCCGAAAACGGGGTGCTGTGTTCTCCGGATCAGGGCTCCAGACAACTCTCAGATAATTCAGGGACTATTTACCAGGACCCAAATCTGGTGTTCCTTTCTCAGCCGTGTCCCTGCTCTGGCGTCTCGCCCTCCTTCCCAGCGCCTCACACACAGTGTCTCGAGCCAGTAGCCTCGAGTCCTGTCAGACAACCTCGTCTTTGTTCCCTGATCCCACGTGGCCACCTTTTTAACGAATGAGTATGGACTTGGACCATAGCACTTGAAGTCACCTCGGTCCCCGGTTCGCCAGTTAACTCATACAGTTGCTTCACTAGTCTGGGGCCAGTCCCCCCTTTCTGCAGCCCAGTCCCCCTAGCTGACTCCGGGTTCTCTGTCTGCTCCGATGTGGGCGCCACGGGTGGATCACTCCCTTCCTGTGCCCCAGGGACTCCTTTTGTCTCTCTTGAGCCCTTCACTGGCTCCTCTATCAGTTCTGCCCTCTCTCTCCTTCTCAGGATGAGCTCCTCTGGCTCCAGTCCCCCAGGATGTCCCTCACACACGTCTGTTCATCTTTGTGTCATCTCTCCAACTCCCTTGTTCTTTTTACATCCTACTACGTCAGTCCGTCCTGTACATCCTACTGTCTTCTACCACTTTTTGGTGCTCCTGCCCCACTTTCTCCACCCACATCCCCTATCGGTCTCCCCTCCAGCCTGGGATGGGGTCCTCCCTAAACAGGGTCCGCTCGAACCCCCGACCTGGAGTATGTAGTGTTGTATGCGGGTGTGTGGGCGCTAGGTAGTGTCCCTTCCTTACCTGAGAGTGGGGTACCACACCACTGGCTGAGGTGCAGTACCTCTGTGGTGACTGGAGCCTCAGGGGCGCCACATATGCACAGTGCAAAGTATTCACTGATCTCAGGGAGACCAGTCCAAGAAAACACTGCGGGCAGCTGGCTAAAGCGCTCAAACACAGTGAATTCCTAGGCACATTGCCCCCTGGGAACAGCTGTATGTGGATGGATACCTGGCCTTGGTATTCCCTTGTCATATCTGTAAACTTGTAAAAGAGTTGGATATTGACTTAAAGGGCCACTTCATTTGGTGGTTATGGTGTTCTCCGCAAGGAGCCACCCCTTGGCTGGGTCCTTCCCTGGAGGGATATATGGCTAGTCCTGTGTTTGAGACTCCTAACCGAGGCTCCACAGACTCTATTTGCATATTCATATTTTCCAGGGGGCAATGTGCCTAGGAATTCACTGTGTTTGAGCGCTTTAGCCAGCTGCCCGCAGTGTTTTCTTGGACTGGTCTCCCTGAGATCAGTGAATACTTTGCAATCTTGGTCTACTAGGCCTTGCTCCCACCTAGCCAGAATCCTACTCCACACTGATGAGGGGCAACACCCCGAAACAGCTGTATGTGGATGGATACCTGGCCTTGGTATTCCCTTGTCATATCTGTAAACTTGTAAAAGAGTTGGATATTGACTTAAAGGGCCACTTCATTTGGTGGTTATGGTGTTCTCCGCAAGGAGCCACCCCTTGGCTGGGTCCTTCCCTGGAGGGATATATGGCTAGTCCTGTGTTTGAGACTCCTAACCGAGGCTCCACAGACTCTATTTACATATGCACAGTGGGCACTTAGCCTAAAACTCCTCGCTAATGTTTCTTTAATAAAGCTTTCAAACAACTATCTCCAGCATCTTCTTCAAGTAGCGCTGCACGATTTACACTTTCATATTTCCGGTCATATTGCTTTAAGATAATTGAAAACCCCTTTAAAGGGAATTTGTCATGTTGAAGATGTGTCTGATCTGCAGGCAGGATGTTACGGAGCAAGAGACGTGATCTGACTGATAGACATTATCATGAGAAAAGTTTCAGTAAATCCCTGGTGTTTGTATGCATATGAGTCCAGTGGACAGTGATTGACTGCCCTTTATGTATCACTGTGCATGCCGATACCTGTCAATCATTAATAGAACCGCCTACTGGAGTCCTATAGATACAATCATCAGGCATATCAATTAATAAAATACAGTCCCTACCAAAAGTTATGTGGCTTATCTATGTTATGTAAATAAAAGCTTATAACCTGACGTTAAATTCATCCATTGGTTTTATAAATTACTCTTTTGAAAGCTTAAACCCTCCCAAATGTGGTTTAGGTTAAGAAAATAAATTGGCATCAATGCTGAAATATTGATCATTTAATTTTAACAAGACAAACGTTTTGTCGCCTGGTCATATAATGCACCCACTCCTAACTTATATCCTCACCTGTGCTCAGTAAATGATTGGTTAATTAGTGGGTGTGTATAAAAAGAAACTCAGTACCCCAGACCTTCACTTGAACTGCAACTTTAGCTCTGACAACATGCCAAAAATCCACTCTGCGACCAAAGCCTTGATTATCAAAAGGCTGAAGACCAGATCCACTGCAGAGGTGGAAGGCACCTTTAATGTGTCTCAGCGTCAAGTACAAAGAATTAAAAAAAGATTTGAAGAGACTGGAGATGTGTTTGACAAGTCCAGGTCCAGCAGACCCCGCAAGACAACTGCTCAGGAGGAATGTTTGTTGGTTAGTAAATCAAAGCAAGCCCCTCTTCCACTGCAGCAGAGCTCCAACAGCCCTGGTCACCTCAAGTCCCTGTGTCAACTAGAACAGTTTGTAGGATTGTGTCTCGAAATGGCCTCCATGGTTGAATCAGTGCCCAGAAGTCAGCACTAAACAAAAGGCAAATAAAAAACTGTGTGGCATTTGCAAAGTTCCACAGCCTGCTAAACAGATAGACTCTGGAAAAGTGGCAGAAGGTGGATTTCTCTGATGGATCTTCAGTAGAATTACACCACAGCCGCCGAAAATACTGCAGGAAACCTACTGGAGCCCGTATGGATCCAAAATACACCCAGAAAACAGTTACATTTGGTGGTGGACAGATCGTGGTCTGGGGTTAACATTCAGTATGGGGTTGTGCGAAACATTTGCAAGGTGGAAGGCAATATCAATAGCCTAAAATATCAAGAAGTGTTAGCTACCTCTTACATTCCAAATCATTAAAGGGGTCAAATTCTGCAGCAGGATGGTGCTCCATCTCATCCATCCATTCATCTCTACAACAAAGTTCCTCCAGGCAAAAAAGATCAAGGTGCTCAAGGACTGGCCAGCCCAGTCACCAGACATGAACATCATTGAGCATGTTTGGGGTAGGATAAAAGAGGAAACTTGAAAGATAAAACCAAAGAATCTAGATGAACTGTGGGAGGCATGTAAGACTGCATTCTTTGCTTTCCTGATGACTTCATTAATAAATTGTATGAATCATTGTTGAACTGCATGGATGCAGTCCTTTAAGTTCATGAAAGTCATACAAAATATTAAATATGACTCTAATAGCACCAAAACTTCATTCACCAATATTATGCAACATATATTTGTATTTTAAGTTACTTATTTGTTTGAATATCACATTACTTTATGCTTTGTCTTGCCAAAATCTGACCATTCTGTGTCCATTAAATGATCAATATCTCAGCATTGATGCCAATTTATTTTCTTAACCTAAACCAAATTTGGGAGTGTTTCAGTTTCAAAAGAGTAATTTATAATACCAATGGATGAATTTAACGTCAGGTTATATGCTTTTATTTGCATAACATGGATAAGCGACATAACTTCTGTCAGGGACTGTACATGTTATACTGAATCTTTTCCAATAAATCTTTATATTATTCTGCTCAGCTTCTCCTTCTGTTTATAGTGTTGTCCAAAGAAGAGAAAACTTCCCTTTAAGTATGTTGTACATCTATTATATAATTGCGAATGGGTTTTTTGCCCCTTCTGAGTCCGCTCACGCTCCGAGTCAGCGTGGTCATGTGGATACGCCTGAAGCATTGGCCGCGCAGCGGCCATTGCGAGCAGTTCTAAGGCGACTCGCTATGCCCGCGCAGCGGGCATGGCGAGTCGCCTTAGCAGCGTGAAGCATTGGCCGCGAAGCGGCCATTGCGAGTCAGAGACTCGCTCTTCTAGAATCCCGATGCATGTGCATCGGGCACCCAGCTAGTATAAAAATATGAAAGAATACAGTATATGTGCATGCCTAGTTAGTATTAACAGAACTAAAGTGCTGACTCCTACAAGAATCAATTATTGAGCAAGAAAATAATAATCTATCTACAGTATTGATCTATCTACAGCATATGCCTAGCTATATCTATTTATCAATCCATCTAGCTTCAGTATCTATCTATAGTATCTATTTATCTACAGCCCCTATCTATATCTATCTTTTCGTCTAGCTGAAGTATCTTTTCGTATACAGTATCTATTTGTCTATCTACAATATCTATTTATCTACAGTATCTATCCATCCATCTACAGTATCTGTCTACAGTATCTGCCTATCTATATCAATCCATCTAGTATCTATCTATAGCAGGGGTCTCAAACACGATGCGGCCCCCGGGGCTTCAAAGTGCGGCCCGCAGCACTGTGGACATCGTAAGGATGCCTGGATCCACTGTGCAGGGGGCCACCACGGTGCGCTGTGTAAGGGGTCGCCACGGTGAAGTGTGCTGGGGGGTGCGGCTTTATTATCACTTCCTGCAGCTGCTATGACAAGCTCCGAGACTCCTTCCCTCAGATACATCAATGGAAGCTGACAGGCCAATCAGATCACAGACTCGCAAGTGACGTCGGCCAATCAGAAACCTCAAGTGATGTCATACGCCGACGTCACTTGTGGGTCTGTGATCTCATTGGCCTGCCAGCTTCCATTGATATAGCTGAGGGAAGGAGGCTCGGAGCTTGTCATAGCAGCCGCAGGAAGTGATAATAAAGCCGCAGTCCCCAGCACTATGCACAGTGGCGGCCCCTTACACAGCGCACCGTGGCGGCCCCCTGCACAGTGGATCCAGGCATCCTTACGATGTCCACAGTGCCGCGGGCCGCACTTTGAAGCCCCGGGGGCCGCATGCATGTCTATGAGAAAGTGTGTGTGTGTATGAGTGTGTGTGTGTATATGAGTGTGTATATGAGTGTGTATGTGAGTGTGTATATGAGTGTGTATATGAGTGTGTGTGTATGTATGAGAGTGTGTGTGAGTGCGTATATGAGTGTGTGTGGGAGTGTGTGTGTGAGTGTGTGTATGTGAGACTGTGTGAGTGTGTACGCAAAATGAAGAGAGACCAGGTTGGGACATCACTACAAGAGGGTCAGAATGGGGACATTACTACAAGATGAGGACCAAGATGGTGACATTACTACAAGATTGGGATGAGGACATTACTACAAGAAGGCGATCAGGATGGGGGACATTAATATAGGATGGGGACCAGTATGAGGGCATTATTACAAGAAGGGGACCAGGATGGGGGCATTATTACAAGAAGGGGACCAGGATGTGGACATTACTACAGGGGAAGACCAGGATGGGGACATTACTACAAGAAGGGAACCACTGTGGGGACATTACTAAAAGGAGATCAGGATTTGAACATTGCTACATTGAGCGAAAAATTCTGGAATTACTAAAAATGTCACTTAGTAATGCGGCCCCCTGATATCAATTTTTTCTTTGTGTGGCCCAACAACCCAATCGAGTTTGAGACCTCTGATCTACACTATCTATCTGTCTATCTAAAGTATATATCTGTCTATATACAGTATATATCTATTTATCTACAGCCTCTATATATGCATCTACAGTATTTATAGATGCATCTACATCATCTTTCTATCTACAGTATCTATCATACAGTATCCATGGCTGCCACTAGAAAATTCAGGGCCCCTCACTGGCAAACTTTTGGGCCCCTTCATGAGACTCCACCCCAGCTATGCCTCCCATTATTGGAAAAACTCCACTTCTGAACCATGTCCTCACCAATCACACATTAACAGATCCCATTAAACACCAGATCACATGCAAACTTAGCTAGGTTTGTGTTGGTCTGGACTGGAGTACAGTCTACTCTGTGATAATAAGTTTTGTAAATCATATACATCACATAGGGTATTGCTGTATATATATATATATATATATATATATATATATATATATCACAGGAGACACTGAAGCCATATACAGCACTTCAGAGGTTTAAGGGGCACATAGACTGGGGGTGAGCTGAGCTCTGCAGGAGCCACAGGAATGTATGATCTCTCCCCCCTTTACTTGTGCCCCCAGCTATTGATGGGGTGAGCTGAGCTTTGCAATCATGGTAGTTTAGTGCAGCTGCTCTGCCGTGCGACACAATTCACTAACATTTTGAGAGTTCTTTTGCTGCTGTTTCTTCCAGAGACAGTGGGAAGCATGGTATTACTGATTAGTGTGGTTTGATTATTCTGAGCTTGTGCTTATACATAGGGCCACCTCCAAGTTTTACTGGTCTCTATAATGCTGCATATAGCATAATAAGGCCTCTATAATCCTCCATATAATAATGTAGCCCCTATAATCCTCCATATAGCATAATCTAGCCTCTACAATCCTGCATATAATATGATGTAGAATATATAATCTTGCATATAGCATAATGTAGCCTCTATAATCCTCCATATAGCATACTGTGGCCTCTATAATCATGGATTTAGCATAACATTGTCCCTATAATCCTGCATATAGGATACTGTAGTCTCTATAATCCTCCGTATAACATACTGTGGCCTCTAGCATCCTCGATATAGCATACTGTGGTCTCTATAATCCTCCATATAGCATAATGTGGCCTCTATTATCCTCCATATAGCATACTGTGGCTTCTATAATCCTACATATAGCATACTGTGGCCTCTATAATCCTCCATATAGCATACTGTGGCCTCTATAATCCTGCATATAGCATAATGTAACCTCTATAATCCTCCATATAGCATAACATAGCCTCTATAATCCTCCATATAGCATACTGTGGTCTCTATAATCCTCCATATAGCTAGCATACTGTGGCCTTTAGTATCCTGCATATTGCATACTGAAGCCTCTATAAACATATAACATTCTGTAACATCTATAATCCTCCATATACCATACTGTTGCGTCTATAATCCTCCATATAGCATACTGTGGCCTCTATAATCCTCCATATAGCATAATGGGGTCTCTATAATCCTCAATATAGCATACTGTGGTCTCTATAATCCTTCATAGAGCATACTGTAATCTTTATTATCCTCCATATAGCATAATGTTGCCTTTATTATCCTCTGTATATCATACTGTGGCCTCTAGTATCCTGCATATTCGCACAAACAAAAACAAAAAACTATTTAACTCACCTCCCCAATGCTCCAAGCACGGCGATGTCTTCCTGTCATCTCCCGGGTATCTGATCAGTGAGTGGCACGCAGCGCTGATGTCACTGTCCAGTGCCGCTCACATGATCAGATGCCAGCATAAGACAGGAGTATATCGCGGTGCTGAGAGGGTTGGGGAGGTGAGTTAAATCACCTGCCGGAGACAGTGCATATCCTGCTTCCTGGAGGCACTGAATATCCACACACAGGATCGCAAGGGGCTGCAGAGCTGCCCACTCATAAGGTTAATATAATATTCACTGCACTCTCCTCACGCACCTCTCAATGCCAGCTTCAGTGCTGATGTGATGGGCAGGGAGATTGCAGTAATTATTATATTAGCCTAATGAGCAGGCCCATCTGACCACCCACTGCCTCTGCAGCCTGCTCCAGCCTCTGGTTACCGCCCTCCTGCCCCTGATTGGGAGTTCTCCTGGAGTGGGCCCTGCTGCGAGGTAAGCAGCCCAGCCCTCTGTCATCCTTGAGCCGTGCCCCTGTTTGCCAACAACCATCGGGCCCCTCACAGGAGTCAAGCTAGTCTGGCCCTGATGGCGGTCCTGACAGTATCTATCTATCTATCTATCTATCTATCTATCTATCTATCTATCTATCTATCTATCTATCTACAGTATGTATCTATCTATCGTATTATCAATCTGTCTATAGTATCTACATACCTCCAATATCTATCTGTAGTATCTATGTCTCTATCTTTCTACAGTAATCTATCTAATCTATTTATAGAATCTATGTATATTTACAGTATATAATATTATATTATATATATTTATTCATTTATATAGCGCTATTAATTCCATAGCACTTTACGTACATCAGTAATGCTGTCCCTATTGAGGCTCACAATCTAAATATCCTACCAGTATGTTTTACAGTATCTATCTATATATCTACAGTATATCTATCTATCGCATCTATGTATCTCTCTATCATATCTATCTCTATCTACAGTATCTATTTATAGTATTTATCTATCTATAGTATCAATCTGTCTATCTACAATATCTATCTGTAGTATCTATGTCTCTATCGACAATGATCTATCTATTTTATCTATCTATAGCTTCTATGTATGTATCTATATATCTACAGTATCTATCTAAAGTATCAATCTATCTATCTATCTATCTATCTATCTATCTATCTATCTATCTATCTATCTATTCCTATTGGGCCTGAGGCTCAAGTCTACCACCTGCCCAGACTACATAACCCATCTGGGATCTTTGTGGTGGAGGCAGTTGAGACCTGCTGCTCCCGGGAACGATTCATGGTGTTCTTGGGCACTGAGCCAGGATATGCAACAGAGAGGAAATAATTAATTAAGGACAAGCAAAGGCTGCAACAGATTCTTTCCCTTGTGATAAGATGGAGAGGTAGAAGGTTTAAAGGCGGCTGAGAATTGGATAGAGCACATGCCGGCAAACACTGGGAATCCCACCAAGAGCCATCAAGAGGGTTCATAAACCACTGGGGGGAAAATGTCCCATTAGAGAGTCTATTAAGCTGACATTAGGTGTGAGATCATTACCATGGTCGTCCAGAGAGAGGGGATTCTGCATGTAGGACATTAGCAATGTAATAGCTACATTTACCACTTATTGCAGTGTGATAAAACACCTCTACGTGTTAAAGTGGTTTCAATCTGAGGGTGGCTGAGTATAGGGATCCTGCACAGGGAGGACCAGGGAGAACGCTGTGTGCCCCCGTAAGTGTTAAGAGGCTTCCAGGAACCAGTAATAAGCGCTTTGTCTTCACCCACTATTTATTAGTTGCTTCAGGCTGTGCGGCCCCTACCTGGGTGTAATAAGCGCTGCACAGTAAATCTGGGGATTTGGGCCATAAACAGATTTTAAGCACTCTCTTGAGCCAATGTGCAGATCAAGGGCACAGAGAAGCCGTGATATTGTCAAAATGACCTCAAGAAACATCCTCAAGCACTGCATGCACCCTATGTAACCTAACAGGGTACTGCTGGCACATGGGGTGCAGATGTATCTACTCTGTATATGCTGCATATATGGACACTTGCTGCAAATCATCCCACACATGCTGGCTAGATTTCTTCCATCCACATGCATGCTCAGCTCTGCCAGGCCAAGCGTGCATTTGTTCTTAAAAAGAAAAAGGGAAGAGACCTCTGTTGGACACCTACTACAGTGTTGGCCAAAAGTATTGACACCCCTGCAATTCTGTCAGATAATACTCAGTTTCTCCCTGAAAATGATTGCAATCACAAATTCTTTGGTATTATCTTCATTTAATTTGTCTTCAATGAAAAAACACAAAAGAGTATAAAGCAAAAAGCAAAACATTGATCATTTCACACAAAACTCCAAAAATGGGCCAGGACAAAAGTATTGGCACCCTCAGCCTAATACTTGGTTGCACAACCTTTAGCCAAAATAACTGTGATCAACCGCTTCCGGTGACCATCAATGAGTTTCTTACAATGCTCTGCTGGAATTTTAGACCATTCTTCTTTGGCAAACTGCTACAGGTCCCTGATATTTGAAGGGTGCCTTCTCCAAACTGCCATTTTTAGATCTCTCCACAGGTGTTCTATGGGATTCAGGTCTGGACTCATTGCTGGCCACCCAGTGCTTTCTCTCAAACCATTTTCTAGTGTTTTATGAAGTGTGTTTTGGGTCATGTTCTGCTGGAAGACCCATGACCTCTGAGGGGACCCAGCTTTCTCACACTGGCCCTACATTATGCTGCAAAATTTGTTGGTAGTCTTCAGGCTTCATAATGCCATGCACACGGTCAAGCAGTCCAGTGCCAGAGGCAGCAAAGCAACCCAAAACATCAGGGAACCTCCGCCATGTTTGACTGTAGGGACCGTGTTCTTTTCTTTGAATGTCTCTTTTTTTCTCCTGTAAACTCTATGTTGATGCCTTTGCCCAAATAGAGAGAACATTCTTCCAAAACATTTTAGGCTTTCTCAGGTAAGTTTTGGCAAACTCCAGCCTGGCTTTTTTATGTCTCGGGGTAAGAAGTGGGGTCTTCCTGGGTCTCCTACCATACAGTCCCTTTTCATTCAGACGCCGACGGATAGTATGGGTTGACACTGTTGTACCATCGGATTGCAGGGCAGCTTGAACTTGTTTGGATGTTAGTCGAGGTTCTTTATCCACCATCCGCACAATCTTGGGTTGAAATCTCTTGTCAATTTTTCTTTTCCGTCCACATCTAGGGAGGTTAGCCACAGTGCCATGGGCTTTAAACTTCTTGATGACACTGCGCACGGTAGACACAGGAACATTCAGGTCTTTGGAGATTGACTTGTAGCCTTGAGATTGCTCATGCTTCCTCACAATTTGGTTTCTCAAGTCCTCAGACAGTTATTTGGTCTTCTTTCTTTTCTCCATGCTCAATGTGGTACACACAAGGACACAGGACAGAGGTTGAGTCAACTTTAATCCATGTCAACTGGCTGCAAGTGTGATTTGGTTATTGCCAACACCTGTTAGGTGCCACAGGTAAGTTACAGGTGCTGTTAATTACACAAATTAGAGAAGAATCACATGATTTTTCTAAGGGTGCAATTTCATTGAAGACAAATTAAATGAAGATAATAATACCAAAGAATTTGTGATTGCAATCATTTTCAGGAAGAAACTGAGTGTTATCTGACAGAATGGCAGGGGTGTCAATACTTTTGGCCACAACTGTAGGTGTGACAACCACCCGCTGTGAGGCCGAGCTGATGGCAAGGTAGCACCCGAGAAACCCCAAGACCCTTTACCCCTGTACAGCGATATGGAATTACAGCGGAGCCCAGGAGGTAGCTGCCTAAGATGAGCAGCGGACTGGAGCAGGAAGGTCGCCGGGAAGGGAATAAAAACCAGGATCCAAAAACGTAGTCAGGAGTCCGAGTCAAACTGGGAAGGGCAGCTACGGTACAAAATCATTAGGCTGAAGCAGGGTCAAAAATCCAGGCAAAGGTAAAAGTCAAAACCAAACACACACTAGATCACTGGGGAAACCGAGACTATATCTGGCGGCATGCAAGACAGGCTCCAAGGTATTTGAAGGGCGCTGTTACCTCCCATAGGCTGGAGCTCACAGCCTGATGATCTCATTCGCCCCTAGAACCAGGTCAGACGGTGATGCACGACTGGCACCAACCAGCCCACTTCTGACAGAAGAACGAAGGCTGCGCCTATCAGATGCCTCTGCAGGACCCTCTCTTCTGCAACTACCCACAGGAGAAACACGGCGGTGCCCAGCGACAGAGGCAGACGTCGAAGGAGCAGGTCCATATGAGGACATGGCCCTCTTATCACTGGCACCATCAGCTGGAGGAATCCGGCGCCTCCCAGCGGCCGAGGCAAGAACACCAGCCACTGAGTCCAACGGCGACGTGACACTAGGTAGACTGGGACTCGAAATCCAAAATGTTCCACCTGTCTTTTTTTGCCAACATCTAGCACTGAGAAAAGTTGGGAACGCGTTAGATAGTTGTCCATTGTTTCAGCCAATGTCATCTAATATGCATTCCCACCTTATATGACTTTCCATGTCCCGCTTACATGGGGAAATGAGCGACGATAATGATGTCGCATTTACAGTTACCTGCCAGGATGAATGCATGATCATCAGGTATCGTGTCTATTCATCACCAAAGAACCCATCCACAAAACCTGCCAGTGTTGCAAACTGTGATAACTCACCATCAATGAGGAGACTCTGTCCACTTGTGTGGGAGTGAAGTATTATTGATTTGCTAGACATACTGTTTGTCAGGATTCCTGCTTTTCCAGTCTCCTTGACCTTATCTAAGATGGCTTCTGCTGCCTCATCATGACCATATGTTCCCTGCTTGTCCTGCTTATTTAAGCTCTGGTCCAATATTCAGGCCCTGCTTGAGTATTCTGTGTCTATACTGGCTGCTTCAATGCATTACGAGTGACCTGGTCCTATTCCAGTTACCCTGCGTCTGCTCTTTTACCATCTGCTTCAAGTGATCTTCCAAACTCAATCTCACCTGTACTCTGGTTTCCTTCCAGCAACGAGCTGTGCTCCAAAAAAGACTGCTACATCTTACCAATTACCTTCAGTTTGCGCTGCTGCACGTAAGCTCCTGCTGCTATCTTGTTTGTCTTGTGAGGTTGCAGTGAGGTTCTCAGGACAGTTCTGGACTTGTATTACTAAACTGCACTTGCACTGAGCTGTGTTCAGAACTGTTTTTTACAAGAGACTATTTCCATCACCAGCCATGCTGTGTGTGAACTGTGCCTTACTAAAGACTATTTCCGTTGCCAGCTACACTGTGTGAAAACTGTGCATTACTAAAAGACTATTTCCGTTGCTGGCAACGCTGTGTGTGAACTGTACCTTCATTGTTTGCCCTGGCTCCTCTGTTTGTTGCATCCACACTTGTATTGGTTTGCTGCACTTGTTAAATGCAAACTAAAATTCTAACCTTGTCTCTACACTATTAGATTCCTAGGTATCCACATAAGTGTTAGGCTGCCTTCACACTTGCAGATGCATCTGCAGCGTTTTGCAGATGCATCTGCAAGTATCAGCGTGCAGACCGCGGCCCCTATGTTTATAATGGGGCGCACCGCGGTCTGAAAGCACTCATTCATTCCTATATGTCAACCGTCCGCAGGCGGATGCCTGCTTACAGATCACACACTCCCGCCCGCACCATGGACGCGACATCTCGCGTCCATGGTGCGGGCGGGAGTGTGTGATCTGTAAGCAGGCATCCGCCTGCGGACGGTTGACATATAGGAATGAATGAGTGCTTTCAGACCGCGGTGCGCCCCATTATAAACATAGGGCCGCGGTTTGCACGCTGATACTTGCAGATGCATCTGCAAAACGCTGCAGATGCATCTGCAAGTGTGAAGCCAGCCTTACACTGTTCCTTTGTTCTGTAATCAAAGGGACATAAGCCATTGTTCCATGGGAGACTGTTTGGTCTCCCTTTTTGTATTGTACTTTGTGTAATGCCTGCTGAAAGCGGATTGCACAGCCCCCTGCAGTGCACTAGATTGCACTATTTCGGAAGACAATTGCAATAGCGAACAATGAAGGAACAGCCATGATTATTCTCCCAATCCTTTGGCGCTCAGAACCTTGAAATGGGAGCAAAGGTATATAAACAGGGGCCTGCTCCTGTCCCCGTAGGGATTCTACAGGGTGTCAGCCTAGGGACCATGGTTCCATCTGGAGGATTACAGAACTGCTCTACTGCCCAACACTAAGCCCACAAATTTGTTTGGAGAACCGAGGTTCAGACAATCTGGTCATCTTGCCAAGCTCAGCTTGCTTCCTAAGCTTAACAATATCTCCTCTCAGTGCTGCTGGCTGGAATAGTTGACCTTGGATCCCTGGAAGCCTTAGAGGTTTTTATCCCTGTCGATCCAACGAAAGGGTGAAACTCTGTCACATGCACAATCTTATGTCCTTGCTGGAAATGTACAATTTGCCATTGACTGTTGGTGACCCAATAAAGTCTCACCCTGTGTTGTCTGTGTAGTGTTCTGTCCATTGTCCATGGGAAAGGAGTACAGGTGTCAAGTTGGATGGGCTCCCGGCCCCTGTGGTCATTTTAAAGACAGCAAGGCCAGCAGAAAAGAGCACCCACTGACCCTTATGTCTTGTAGCAGTGTGGGGCGGCCGGGCATGCTGGAGATTGGGGGGGAACAGACCTATAGGAGTTTGGGGCGTGATTGTTGGAGAGTGGGTGTAAACGACAAGTAGTGATGTTTACACCCAAGCTCCAAAACAAACACGCCTCTGGTCGGTGGCAGAGGCTCCAAACACAGCAAGGTGATAATCTAGGAAACCTTGCAAAATGCTGACAGGGTGTAAATTACAAACTGTCAGCATTTTGCAGCCTACATACACATATAAATTGTATAAAAAGCCTGGACAACCCCTTTAATAGTGGATGCAATAGGAATTAAGGTGCATTTAGACAAGTAGCTGATTATGTAAATATCTGTCCATATGATCGGAATAAATTATCCGTACCCAATGGCAAACAATATATCGATTTTACCATAATCATGTATATAATCTTTCATTTTTTATTGTTAATCCCACAGATGAACGTAGTTCACTGTATTTGGATAATTTTAACATATCTTCAAAAGATCGAAAGATCCCAGGTTTTGTATTTCCAATGCAAAGTATAATTTTATTTCGCAATCATATGCAATAATTTAGGGAAATCCTAAGGATTTGGCTATATTGTTTGGTCGCTTAAAGAGAACCTGTCAGCAGGATTTAGCACTATAAAGTAAAGCCATGGCCATAATGGCGCTGTGATACTGATTACACTGATATCTGCGGTGAAGGAATCCAATCTATGGTTATAGAATAAGCTTCCTCTAAAGTTTTCACCTAATGATGTCTTCGATGCATCGAGACAGGACTTGGGGGTCAGGTCTTCTGCTTCTCTGGCCCTCCACTTGCCTCCTTTGTTTCCTTTACAGGTTGACTGATTATTCAGTGACCTTTTCCCTTTTTGAAATTCTGCACCGCTGCTGTCAATGGGGTAGACAGTGTATGCGCAGTGTGATGTTACAGATGGCCTTCACTAAAATGGTGCCAGAGGAAGCGTATGTGCAGATCGAAATTTCACTCAATGACTTCTTCATTGAGCTAAACTCTCGATCTGTGCATGTGCTGCCTCTTGCACCATTTTGTTGAAGACCATGCTCGTACCCAGTGTGATTTTGCAGACGGTCTTCAATAAAATGAATATCAAGGATTCAGCTTATTCAAGACATCCTAGAGCTAAAATCTCAATCTGCGCATGCACTGCCTTTATTTTATTGCAGACCTGCAGACCCCCACAGAATCAAATTATTCAAGCACTGCCCACCGCATCGATGGTGGAGGCAGCTGCGTGGAATTTCCAAAAGGAGGCAGGTCATCGAAAAATCAAGAGCCAGGTGGAGAGCCAGAGAAACAGAAAATCTGACCCTCAAGTTCTGCCCCGATGCACATGTGTCATTAGATGAAAACCTTAGAGGAAGATTATTCAACAACCACAGTTCGGGTTCCTTCACCACAGATATCAGTTTAATCAGCATCACAGCAACATTATGGTCATCGCTTTACTTGAAAGTGCTGAATCCTGCTCACACCTTCTCTATAATCCATGTATTTTATCCCAGGAATGAACAAAGACAGAAGAGGGTGATCAACGAGTGGAACAGGCTGCCTCGAGAGGTGGTGAGTTCTTTTTCAATGGAAGTCTTCAAACAGATTTAGTGAACCCTCCTTTGAGCAGGGAGGTTGGGCCAGATGACCCAGGACATCCCTTCAAACTCTATTATTTCCTTCCTGATTCTATAAGGGCCCATAGGCAAGAACAGTATACAGGTGATTTGCAGTTCTCTTGCTCATCATAATGCACAATTCCACCTGCTTTGGAGGTACTACTGGCCCCCATATTTCTTGGGCCCCTGTGGCTGCACAAGTAGCACCAGTGGTATGTCTGCCTCTGCTCTCCCAATTTATCATGAATGATGGTTGTAGAAGCTGAGTAATTGTTGGCTCGTGTGAATGGGGAGATGCACAGTGGAAGTGTAGGATTCATGTGGCTCCATACTACAGAGCCATAGACACTCTGTGCACCACCATGGAGTGCTCTGTAAGGTGGCATACTGCAAAATAGGACGCTTATGTAGGCGCAATAGTCCCGTACATATTTACATGAGTTCCTTATACTTATAAATAATGTCATACATAGAATTAACTAACCTTTGCAATCCTAGTTACTGTGTGATAAATTCCACTGTATACAGTTGTCTCTTGATCATTACATTGTCTGCCCTGGAGAGACAAAAAGACAATAAATAGGTGGTGATTCCTACAATACTGTAGACTATAAACAAATAATCAGGAACAGATTCTGAACCATTATCTGTAATAATAAAATTGCAATCAAAGAACTGGTAGCATCCAAATACTGCAAGACCAGGGGCGGACTGGCCTGGGGGCAAGTGCCCCCTGGCTGGTGGTATAGCCCTCACCTAGGGCCGCCCACCCACAGAAACGGGCCGGCCCCCCCGGACCTCACCTAAGGGCTGGCGGCTCTGAGACGGGCCGCCGAAAATTTCCGATAGCACCCCCCGGATCCATCACGCAAGGGCTGCCGGAAACATTTTGCCACCCAGGGTTTGCGTCGCCAGTCAGCCCCTGTGCAAGACATAAGCAGAGAGTCCACGTATCACAGCGCTCCCACCCACAGGATACACATAGACATGGAAAGGTTTGATGAGTAAACATTATTATAGAGAGACTGCAATTTAATGCTGAAGATATGCTGGAATTATATATTGCAGCATGTGTAAGGAGGTATAGGGAGCTGTCACCCCTGCTCTAGACAATGCTGTGCTCTTGTACATATATTGATGTGTAATAGACTTGTGTATATGTGTTGACATGTTACAGATTAATGTGTATAATGTTTGTCGTACTGCTTACTGGTACCACAGGTAAACAAAGGTTAAATTAGCTAGTGGACTAGTACACCCCTTGAGGGTGAAATTATAATTTTTCTCTAGAAGTGAAAGTGGTATTATGCTAGAGGTGTGTCCACCCACTAGGGGTGGAGTTTAAGCAACTAAATAGGCTTGCAGTAGAGAATTAGGAGGAAAGTCCCAAGTAAAGGAGGCCTGACAGGTACTAGAACTAACATCCTGCTTTCAATTTATTGGTACCCTTTGGGCTGCCCAGGATTGGTGCACAGGAACTAGAATGTGAGCTGAAAACTAAGTAAACATGCTCCCTTAGTTATGGGTGCGTCTACTGCCTCTGGTACGTACCCAAAAAGTCGGTTATCCCCTCCGGTGCCTATTTGGTGGGTTCCAGACAGAGACTCAGGTGAACAGGTTGCCACTGTGAAGCGGTGATGTCGAAAATTGGGAACCAAGAGTAATGGGGGCTCAGGGGACAGCCTGCTACCAAACATGCAACTGTGAATATTCCGTCTTATGCCACGTTCAAGCAGTGAACCCATGTTTGAAGAGGTTGTTCTAGGAAAGTTGTTCTAAAAACTTTAATTGACTCTGTAAATAATTTGGACCTTTACAAGGGTGCTTAGGAACTCAATTGTTGCACTGGGGAGCTGGCCAAGGCTGTTGATATACAGGAGCAGTCCCAATTGACTATCAAGGCCCTTTACCTCCGGCAGCCCAAAAGTATGTACTGGTGAAAAAACTCTAGTTAGCTTGTGCTTTTATAATGTGCAATGATGACAGCAGTCACCCCCCTCAATCAAGCACACGCTGAATGGAGCTTAACTGCTCTGTGATGTGCAAACAGCCATGAATGGATTGTGGAGACCTGCTTAATCATGTGGGTTTACTAATACTCTGGGATAAAATGTAGATCTGTAATTAGAAATGAAATATGAAAAATACAGAGTTCCCCACAGGAGTAATCCTTACCCAACTTTAAAACACCTAATACGCAAAAAGTCTCCCATACCTACGGTCCCCCCCCAAAAAAAATCAGTGACGTTATAATATATATGGGGCGCCAGGGGCGTAACTACAATAGGTGCAGGGGTTGCGATCGCGCCTGGGACCTGCAGCCTAGGGGGCCCCAAAACTCCCTTTTGCCTATAGAAAAAGACTAATACTATTAAAGATTTGCAATAATTGGGGCCCCGTTGGAGCTTTCGCCCCTGGGCCTGAAGTTACACCACTGTGGGGCGCTACATGTTCACCCACTAGTTTATTTTTTTTTAGACTCCATTTCAAATTTTAGCAGTAGCTTTATGGGCTCCATCTGCTTTTGCAATCCTATTTTCACTGTAGGATAAGACATTTTGCACAGTTTTTGGAGGAGAAACTTACCAAATCCTTCTCAAAACTCTTCAAAGACTTGGTTTCCCCTTAGTTTCCACTCCAAAAGCTCAGCTAAAAGACTCAGTGTGCATATTTCCTACTCCATATTGTATAATACAGCCTCATAACCTCTCCATATAGTACAGTCTCAAGTGCAGGCTTATATCTTCCATATAGGGCAGTATTATGTGCAGCCTTATATCTCCCATATAGTGCAGTATTATGTGCAGCCTTATATCTCCATACAGTACAGTATTATGTGCAGCCTTTTATCTCTAATATAGTGCAGTATTATGTGCAGCCTTATATCTCCCACATAGGGCAGTATTATGTGCAGCCTTATATATGAACCCCCCCCAATCCTCTGGCCATACTGCACCACTTACTTATTAAAAAAAAATCTGTACTTACCTCTCTTGGTTCCCTCGCTGCTCTGGCATCTTCTCTTGCAGAAACTGAGGATTCAAGCTTCAGAGAGAGGCCTGCGTTCCACTGTGCACTCAAGCAGGAAGTGGGAGGAGGCAGCACAGTGGAACGCAGAGCAGGAATGCCGGCAGGTCAGTGGAGGGAGGGGAGGGGCGGGAGCAGCAGCAGGAAGTAGGAGGCTTCCCTCCCCTCCCTGACACACGGGCCCTATCAGATGCGCTGTCACAGGGATGTGTGTCCTCGGGGACGCACATCCATATGAAGCGGGCGCCCAGCGCTGCGATCAGCGGCCGCGTGGGGCGGCTGGCTGAGCGGGCCCCTTATAAGTCCGGGACCCGTCGCCACCGGACCCTTGCGACCGCTATCGTTACTCCACTGACCAAGATATACAGTATGGTCTTGGTGAAAGAACACGTGACTACAGGATCAGATTATACAAGGTTGCTATCATGGAAAGACATTTGCTTTCAAAAAAGCTGCAGAAACATAATAGTATCTTTTTTTCTTAAATCCAGAGCTTTTTTAAAAAGAGGTAGTGGAACAAAAATAAACTGGTTGTGAAGGTGGACATATTAGCTGGTGCTTAGTCACCAATGCAAACGCCTAAGCATTTACCCTGTAGAGTTAAGGCAGAGACACACTTATGTGAACTGCATACAAGTGTCTCGCATGCATCTCACATGAGTCACCCAACCCAGCCCGTGCCTCTCTCAATGGGAGCGTGGAGCTCCAGAGAAACACAATCAGCTCCACGCTCCTGTTCAAAAGCCGGCGGCCAGGTTGAGTGACTCAATTTTTCTTTCATTTGTAAATGATCCGTTTTATGCTTACAGGATCAGTTTAAAATGGAAGATAAATAACAATCAGTTAATGGATCCGCTTTCCATAGACTCCCATGTTAAAAAAACGGATCTTGCAAATCAATATCTATCAATTCTGCAAACACAACGTTTTTGTCTATTGTATTTAACAATTGAAAAAAAAGTTGTGTTTGCAGAACCTTTATTCCCAATGAATTGCTGCTGGATCCATTTGAACGGCTAATTAGTGGACGTGTGAACTCACCCTTAGGGCTGCTGTACACGTCGCGATATCGCAATGCAATATCGACAAAACGTCACGTGGTACGGTCGTTGCAGTTGACATCGTTCGTGCGTTGTGTCGTGTAAATGGGCAATGCGACGGGAAAAAAATCGCAGCTACGATATTGCAAGAAGATTGTGCAAGCCCTTCAACCGTACGATATTGCATATGCGATGTGGCAGGATCATGCTGTGTGACGGCGCAACTACAATTTAGAACGCAACTCCCCCTATTCACTACAATGTTAATGCTCGTTCCCTGGGTTGCTCATACCCAGCGCACAAAAGGGGCGTACAACATCCTAGTTGCGTTGCCTGCCGATATCTCCATGTGTGACATCTACTATGCGATCCTGGACAAGTGCCAAAAACGTGCGCGCTCCCGTGAGATTGTATGCGATATCGGAACGATATTGCGACGTCTAAAGCGGCCCTAAGGGTACTGTGAGGGTACCTTTACACGTCGCAGCATTGCATGCAATTTCACTTGCAACTTACTGGTTGCAGTGAAATCATGGACACATTGTTCCATTTGTACACAGCCACAAAATAGAAGAATGTGTCCATGATTTCACTGCAACCAGTAAGTTGCAAGTGAAATTGCATGCAATGTTGCGACGTGTAAAGGTACCCTTAGAAGTTAGGCTGCCAATATTGTACCCATACTGACCATTAACATAAATCTGTAAAATGATATGCAATCAATATTCCCCTCTTTTAAGTTTTGGATCACACTTTTCACCTACATTCTGGAAATGTAATCCTCTTGCACTATGCAATATCCTTAAAATATATATTCCGGGGACAGATATGAAATAGCAGATGTTTAATATCTTAAAAAAAAGAAAAAAAAATCCTATTTTATATACAAAATTAAGTGACAAGGAAGCACATACAGCAGAAGAGACATTCCAATCCAATCCCTCCATCTGTCATCTCACCCTCAACTGTGGGGAAATTAAATGAATCCACATAATGGAAGATTTTCTTCATCACAGCTTACAAGATCTAGCCTGGAAACAAATTAAAATATTCTAGCGTAATTACATTTTTCCCTTTGGTCTGGGTGCTTGTGAGTGAGAGCTTCTGACACATCAGGTATATGGTAGATAATTCCGGTATTTCCATGAGGAACGGAAGATATCATTAAAAATGGTTCATAGGTTCTTAAGCTGCATCTATAGTTATACAGACAATGCAGGGAGGACTGGGACGTCTAATCTGCAGGCAAATAAGGAATACTGATGAAAAGGTTTTCCGTATATATATGGACGGGTCTACAGACATTAATACAGGAAAAATGTATGAGACAGACGAGTTAGTTTCACTGCAGGAACATTTTTGGGACATGAAAGGGACAAAAAGTCAACTAGGTCAGGTTGATTGTATTTTTTCTCTCTTTTTTAGACATGTGGTTTCCAGATATTAACAGTCAATGTGTCATTTAAATCCTAAAAAAAAAATAACAAGTGGAAAAATATATTTCAAAATTAGAAAATTGTCATGGGTGTCTCCCATCCTTGGGAGACCTTTTGACAGGTCTAGGATCTGCAGTACAATTTCTTGTTGATACTGGGTTTTAAATATTTTGCATTCTTTTGGTGCAGCAAGGGTTAAGGATACTTTCCTTGTTGTTTGTTCATTGGTAATCCAGTCACAGGTGCAGTCGGTTGTGACCACTCCCCTCCATTTAAACAGTCACAACTTCCTTTACGTGATGTCGCTTATAATTTTATGCTGACCACAGTGGAAGAAACAAGTCACTGGAAGAGTCAGGAGTTGTGACGCTGGCAGCCCAGGTGCTACGCTGCTATTGTGGTGCTGTATAGTCAATAACCTTTTTGCCATTTCCCTCTGTCTGGTTTTTCCCCTGTGTCTTATTATAGTGTGTGAAGACTAGTGCTCTAACTGGCCTTTGCACTATATTGGTGGGTGGAGGATAGTTTAGGATGAGTCACGTGACAGCGATGGGGGGATGGACCAGTATAGAGACATTAGGCAGCTCAGGGCAGACACAGGTTAGTCACAAGCGATCACTGATCTCAGGGAGACCACGTCAAGAAAACACTGCGGGCAGCCGGCTAAAGTGCTCAACACAGTGAATTCTAGGCGCATTGCCCCTGGAATACACACTATGCAAATAAAGTCCGTGGAGCCTCGTTCAGGAGTCTCAACAGCGGGAATAGCCAGATATCCCTCCAGAAGTACCTAGCCTTGGGTGGCTCCTTGCGGACCCCAACTCTAGGTCCTTCCCTGGAGCGATATCTGGCTAGTCCCGCGATTGAGACTGCTAAACGAGGCTCCACTGACTTTATTTGCATAGACACAGGTTAGTGTCAGGAGGTGACCTGTCTCCCCTCTCCATTGTGATGGTGACAGGGGGATGGAACCATATCGGGACGTTAGGGACCTCAGGGGTCAGAAATAGTTAGTGTCAGAAAGTGACCCATCTCCCCTGTCCCTACCTTTAGGGCCTTCCTCTCCTTTACTTCCCCATTAACTTTGTTACGCTGGAAGTCATATATCCCGGCATAAGAAATATTTAGTGCATTTATTACTCTTGGAGGAATAAAAAAATATTTCAATTTACAAGTTTTATAACTTGCAATTTTTTATGCAATTCTGTAACATCCTAATTTCAACACAAATACAAATTGTGCCTTGCAAAGAACTTTCCCCATTTTGTCATGTTACACCCACAAATTTAAATGTATTTTATGTGATATACCAACACTAAGTAGCAAGTATTTGTTAAGACGTAAAGGAAATAATATCTGGTTTTCTAACTTTTCAAAAGTCCAAATTTGAATATTGTGACGTGCATTTGTATTCAGCCCCCTGTAGTCTGAAATCCACAAATCAAAAACTGAGTGATCCCCTGCCTCCAGAATTCACCAAATTAGTAAACTGAGTCCAACTGTGTATAATGTCTTCTCAGTATAACTACAGCTGTTCTGTGAAGGCTGCAGAAGTTTCTTTGAGAACATGAGGATCAAACAGCATCATGAAAATGTGACATGTTGACTGCTTTGCAATCCATGTGTGATGCTGTTGTGTTTAAATTTAGTTTTTTTTCTTTAGTCTATTCTGTGTGCTGCAGCAAGTGGAGGAGTGACTCACAGCATTTGGGTGGAGGGGGAGGGGTGTGTCTTAGTATTCAGATTTCCACTCCCCCAGCCTTGAAATAGCTCCACTTTCCTCCACTATGTGTCGCAGATACAGCTAATTTCTACTTGGACCCCTTGCTGTGAAGTTGTGGTCTGCTGTATTTTTGCTGCCGTTGACTTCCATTGAAGCTGCTGGGTTTTCCCAGTCTCTGGGTGGAGTTAGGAGTTCTTAGCCTAGGGCTGATCAGAAGCTAGGGCTAGGGTTGCAGTCCGAACCTCTTCACCTTCTGAGGTACCTTCGGGAACAGGGCTAGTCAGGGACCCCAAGTCCAGGCCAAACTAGCTCCCCTGAACGGCCTTGACCACCTTACCATCTTGCCTCCTGATTTCCTATCCATTATACCACCTCATGGCAGAAAACAAAGGAAAACACCAGACAGTTCAGGGATAAGATTGAGGAGAAGAGGAAAGCAGGGTAAGGTTATAATGTCTTTAATGTCTTTCTTGGATTTATCCCAAGAAGGAGAGCACTAATGAGAGAAGCAGCCAAGAGACCCATGGACACTGGAGAAGCTGCAGAGATCACAGCTCAGGGGGAAAATCTGTCCACAGGATGACTATTAGTCATACAGTGTACACGGAAAAAGAAAAAGAAAAAAGTTTTTCGCTCACCCCTTTGTGCCCTCTTCTCCCCATTCATGTACGCTCCTCCAAGCAAGCAGATCCCATTCCAATCAGGTGGTGCATGGAATCAGATGTGGACAATCCATAGTTTAATCCATGTAAAATGTGTTTTTCCAGCAACTTGTCCAGATTAATTTTTAAAAGCAAAAAACTTTATTTGACTCAATTAAAAATCAATACTAAGAGCACAGTGGCCTCCAGAATCCTTAAATGGAAGAAGTTTGGAACCACAGAAGTCTTCTTAGACCAGGCCATCCAAACTGAACAATTGTGGGAGAAGGCCTTGGTGAGAAAGGTGAAGAAGAACCCCAAGATCACTCTGCTCCACTGATCAGTAGGGGGATGGGAGAAAGTTCCATAAAGTCAACTATCACTACAGGACTGCACCAGTCGGGTCTTTGTGGTAGAGTGGCCTGACAGGGAAGCCTCTCCTCAGTGCAGGACATATGAAAGCTCACATAGAGTTTGCAAAAACACACATGAAGGACTCCCAGACTATGAGAAATAAGATTCTCTGGTCTGATGAGACGATAGATAGACCTTTTTGGTGATAATTCTAAGTGGTATGTGTGGAGAAAACCAGGCACTGCTCATCACCTGCCCATTACAATCCCAACAGGGAAACATGGTGGTGGCAGCATTATGCTATTGGGGTTTTTTAGCTTCAGGGAAAGGATGACTGGTTGCAACTAAAGGAAACATGAATGCGGCGAAGTACATAGATACCTTGAATAAAAACCTCTTCCAGAGTGCTCTGGACCTCAGACTTGGCCGAAGGTTCACCTTCCAATCGAGACAAAGACCCTAAGCACCAGCTAAAATAACAAAGGAGCGGCTTCAGAACAACTCTGTGACCATTCCTTGACTGGCCCAGCCAGAGCCCTGACCTAAACCAAAATTGAGCATCTCTGGAGACACCTGAAAATGGCTCCACCAACAGTCACTATCCAACCTGATGGAACTGGAGAGATCTGCAAAGAAGAATGGTGAGGATCCCCAAATCCAGGGGTGAAAAACTTGTTTCATCATTCCCAAGAAGACTCATGGCTGTACTAGTGCAAAAGGTGCTTCTACTTAATACTGAGCAAAGGGGCTAAATACTTATGACCATGTGATATTTCAGCTTTTCTTTTTTAATAAATTAACATTTCTACGTTTCTGTTTTTCTTTCAGTCAAGATGGGGTGCAGAGTGTACATTAATGAGAAAAAAATGAACTTTTTTGAATTCACCAAATAGCTGCAATGAAACAAAGAGTGAAAAATTTAATGGGGTGTAAATACGTTATGTACCCACTGTATACTCTACAAATCTGCCCTTTATGGAAGACAGGTAAGAAGAAATTTGAAAGCCATAAGAAGTCCCTTTTGCAGTTTGAAAACAGCCATGTAGGGGACAAAGTGAGCAGTTGAAGAAGATTCTCTGATAAGATGAGACTAAAGTAGAACATTTTGGGCTAAATTCAAAATACTATGTGTCGCGGAAAACTAACATTGCACATCACCCTGAAAACACCATCCGCACCGTCACACATGGTGGGGGCAGCATCCTTATGTGGAGAAGCTTTTCTTAAGCTGAGGCAGAGAAGATGATCAGAGTTGATTGTAAGATGGATGGAGCTAAATACAGGGCAATCCTGAAGGAAAACGTGTTATAGGCTGCAAAACAGTTGAGACTGGGACGTATTATCACCTTCCAACAAAACATTAACCCCCCCCTCCAGATCCACAATGGAGGGTTTAGATCAGAGCATATTCCTGTGTGTGTGGACGGCCCAGTCACCATCCAGACGTAAATTCCATTGAGTATCTGTGACAGAAATTAAAAATTACTGTTCACAGATGTCTCCATCCAATGTCACTGCGCGAGAGTTCGTGTGCAATGAAGTCAACATTTGAGATTGTAGCTGAGCAAAGCTGGAGAGATAAACTTCAAAAGCTTGCTGCTGTAATTGCAGCAAAAGGTGGTCCTATTGAATTGGCTACAGGCAGGCACAGGCATTCTTCTGCATGTTCTCATGAAATGACATTTTGATGCGAGTTCTCATGAAATGACATTCTGCTGCAAGTTCACCTGAAATTACATTCTGCTGCAAGTTCACCTGAAATTACATTCTGCTGCAAGGTCTCGAGAAATGATATTTTGCTGCAAGTTCTCCTGAAATGACATTCTGCTGCAAGTCCTCCATAAATGAGTGAAGGCACCTTTACACGTCGCAACATTGCATGCAATTTCACTTGTAACTTACTGGTTGCAGTGAAATCATGGACACATTGTTACATTTGTACACGGCAACAAAATGGAACAATGTGTCCATGATTTCACTGCAACTAGTAAGTTGCAAGTGAAATTGCATGCAATGTTGCGACGTGTATAGCGGCCCTTATGGTGGGTTTACACACACCAATTTATCTGTTCAATATCTGAACCAATCTCTGGTTGCAGTGAAATCATGGATACATTGCTCCATTTTGTGGCTGTGTACAACATGGAGCAATGTATCCATGATTTCACTGCAACCAGAGATTGGTTCAGATATTGAACAGATAAATTGGTGTGTGTAAACCCACCATTACAGTTCTACATAGCACTTAATCAGCACCAATTGTCATTTCCTAATCGTAGTAATGGGAAAATCTGTATTCACTAAAGACAGAATTTAGCTGTGAATTGAGAAATTTGATGATGAATTATCAGTTCCATAGGAGAATAAAGCAGATTTCTGTAATAATATATTACAAAATATCTTATTTCCACATGAAATATTGATTTATGAAGAAAAATGTTAAAACAAAAGTTAAGGTCCAGTTACACACAACAATATCACTAATGATAGCATTGCAACGTCACCAGTTTGGTGACGTTGCAGCGACCTTGTAGCGATGCCGCTGCAAGTGACATGTACCAACCACCAGCGATCAGCGAGCTGATCGCTGATCGTTGGTAAATGGCCAGGACCATTTCTTGATCATTGGTCTCCCACTGTGCGGCTAGCATCGGAGTGTGTGACAGCGGGAGTCCAACAATCAACGACCTCCCAGCACTGCACAGTACACGCTGGGACGCTGGTAACCAGGGTAAACATCGGGTAACTAAGTGCAGCGCTCCGCTTAGTTACCCGATGTTTACCCTGGTTACCAGCATTCTCGTTGGTCGCTGGTCGCTGGTGAGTCTGCCTGTGTGACAGGTCACCAGTGATCAGATAGCGATGTCCCAGCGATCCCGATCATTGGTGGGATCGCTGCGACATCACAGTGTGTAACGGGGCCTTTACTCTCTAAACAACCGCTGATGTAAATATATTGGTTTCAAAGCTCAATTGGTCAGATTCTCTAAGTTATCTGTGATAACATTGTTCTCGTCCTGCTGCCAGGATGATTCACTGCCGAGAATGATCAACTTTTGTGTAAACCAAAAAATTATTTCACCGGACAAACGACCAAAGTGCTCGTTCGTCGGGTGAAATGATCTTTTGGTTTACACAAGTTGATCAGCAGCCTGCTTACACTGCACAATTATAAACAAAAGAGTGGTTACAAAGCCCGGGTTACACGCTTCAATGTCCCAGCGATCCCAGCAACGATCGGGATCGCTGGGACATTGAAGGCTGATCGCTAGTGAGCTGTCACACAGGCAGACTCATCAGCGATCCAGACCAGCAAGCACGCTGGTATCCAAGGTAAACAGCGGGTAACTAAGGGCCGCGCGGAGCTTATTTACCTGCAGTTTACCTGGGATATCAGCTCCCAGTGTTGCTGTGCGGCGCTGGGAGCTCGCTGATGGTTCATAAATCTGAGATCAACGATTAACGAATCATCGTTAATCGTTGATACCCTGTTTCCCCGAAAATATGGCGCCCCCAAAAGTAAGGCATGCCAGGGGGTTTAATGTGCCTGTAGAAATAAGGCACCCCCCGAAAATAAGGCATGTCTCTATTTTACAATATTTTACCACAGCATGCAGCTGTGACTCCTGCAGCCCGCCCCTGCTTCCAGCCCGCCCCCCGCTCGTGTCCCGATGCCCGTCGCTGTGAGCGGTTCTGCAGATGCATGTAGACCAGCACTGCTCTATTTTTCAAGCCCCCGACACTGTCCTGGCCAATCACAAGCCAGGAACTGCCCAGCGGCCAATCACAGGCCATTCGCTGCATGACGTCGGCTTCTGGCCTGTGATTGGCTGCCCAGTTGGCTCCTGGCCTGTGAATGGCTGGGCCAGTGGCACCGTACACTTACAGCACCTGCGGCAAGGAGATGAGAGTGGTGCCGTCTTCCTTGCAGTGGCGATCACCACGACAGCGGCGGGCAGCTGAGAGCGGCGCCGGAATGCAGCAGGGACCAATGAGAAGTGTCCCTGTCTGTGTGTGTGCGCTCCTGTGTGCGTGCCCCTGTGTTTGTGTGTCCCTGTGTGTGTGCCCCTTTATGTGTGCCCCTGTGTGTTTGTGTGGCACTCTGTGTTTGTGTACCCCTGTGTTTGTATGTCCGCGTGTGTGCCCCTGTGTGTGTGTGTGCCCCTGTGTGTGTGCCCCTATGTGTGTGTCCGCGTATGTGTGTCCCTGATACCATATTGGGGGATGATGTGGTTACTTTATTGGGGGCCGCAAGGGGATGATAAAAGTAAGACACCCCCCGAAAATAAGACATGGCGCATCTTTAGGAGCAAAAATTAATATAAGATGCTGTCTTATTTTTGGGGAAACACGGTAGGTGTCACACGCAACAATGTTGTTTAGACATTGCAGCAACATCACCAAACCGGTGACATTGCAACGATATCGTTACCGATATCGTTGTATGTGACGGGCCCTTAAGAATGATGATTGTGTAAATGAAAGATACAAGCTATTTTACATCTATAATGGGCATATATGATAGTTAGTGCATTTTTAGACTGTCCACAGCTTAGAATTCTGTGATATAATGTGTCAGATGCATTCAGTATACACTCATTTCTTTTTTTGCTGATGACATTGATGCTGTGACAATAGTCGATACATGCACAGAGCAGGCCGTGAGCAAACGCAGAGGTTTTTTTGTGTTTGGTGACACTGAATTATGGTGCAGCGCAAAAAAATGGTAATTGCACGATGATCAGCTGGGTTTATTGAATGCCCACATTTTTCCCACGCTTCTATTAGTCAGTACTAAGAGTGTGAGTGGCAGAAAGCCAATGCTGGCCACTTCATTATCTAGTGACCTTCATCCTTTTGGCTAGCTGTAATCCTCAGTGGTGGTGTAACCCAAGTGACCAGGTCTCATTAAAGGTCATGACCTGTGGGGTCTCTGTGCAGGGCTCGTTCTGTCTTTTTCCCAGGAAAGCTCCTTCTGCCTGTCCTTCTCTGTTTAGCCTGGTGGTCATTGTTCAAGATGCTTTAAAGTATTGAGAACCAATGATATGCGATGGCAACCGGCCCTTTATATAAATGAGCTTGACTGCATCTAAGGCTGGCGTCACACCACGGCAGAGTCCGGTCTGGGGCTGTCAGGATGAACCTGACAGCCCCGGACCGGATCAGCACACAGAACCGGAGGGACAAATGTGCCCTCCGGTCCGGTGTGCTGCTGGACGCAGCTGCCACTGCTGATTAATCAGGACCGCCGCTCGCAGGGAGCTAGCCGTGGTCCTTAAACAACAGCGGCGTGCAGGTGTCTGGTTCCCGGATCCTCCCGGACAGGGGCAATCCGGCCCCATAGGCTCCTATGTTAGGGAGCGCTGAATTGCATCGGATCCGGGGGAATCCGGGAGAATCCGGAATACGGCAATTTGGGGAGAATTTTCTCCCCGGACACAAAAACGTTGCAAGCAACTTTTTGTGTACGGTGAGAAAAATCCGATTTCTCCCGTATTCTGCTGGAGAGATGGAAACTGGATGGCAGAGAGCTGCCATCCGGCTCCAATTGGCCCCATAGGATGCTATGGGGGTAAAATTCGGTCCGGGGCTGTCTGGTTTACAGCTCCGGACCGGACTCTGCTGTGGTGTGAAGCCAGTCTAACACTTCTTGTGGGGGGCTCCAGATCGAGATATATAACGATACCTGTATACAGAATTTGTATTGAATATGTTGCAGATCACAAACGCCATGGCCCCGACTCATTACTTGCAATTTTTTTTTAAGTCACTGATGCTAAAGTAAAAAAAACAAACAATTTGTTGCAAAATAAAAAATCCTTTTTTTTTTTTGCCTTAAGTGCCAACATTTATTTAAACTTTCATACACTGGTTTTCGACTAAAGCAACTTTACTCCAAGCAAGATCTGGACCCCATAAAATTACTTGTTAAAAGTTGAATTTTGTGAATCTGTCCGAGACATCTGGAGAAGCAAAGTTGATAAGAAAAAATTTAAATAAATTAAAGGCTCAAGATTTAGAGAATAAAGTCACTGATAAAAGAGTAAATTAATCGAGAAGAGTGGAGGAAAAAACAATGGTAAACCGGGGCCATGGTCTTGAGCCCGAGATCCGCTACAGGTACATTGATCGCCAAGTGCTCTGTATTCACCAGAAGGATCAGTTCCTAAAAGGTTAATCACTTTGTAAAATCTATCAAAGGGTTTAGAGAGGAAATGTTTGTATTGACAGGAAGATCCTGAAGCCTGAGGCAACAAGAGAGCCAGACAAGCAGAGGCTTTTACAGTAGAAGCAGAAATCGGTACAGCCGGGGCTTCTAAGCGGAACACACAAATCACCTGAGTCTTCATTCACACCCAACTTTACAGAATTAGTTGTCATGGAGAAGAAGGTGAATATTTACAGAGTGAGCGGAATAGGTGTGTAACAGGAATACACAATCGCACACAACACCACTTATTCTTTTCTGCACACCTTGTACGTTTCAGCCCAGGTTTCCACTCCGGTGATGGATTGTTCTGTGAAATGAAGTGATAAGGAGCTAATCGGCAAAACAAACATTCATATACATATATGTATACACCAATATATCATTAACAGGGAAGTAAGAGCTGTGAATAGTGCCGTCTCCAGGTGGGGAGCAAAACAAACCAATCAAAACCTCCATTAATATTAGAAACATAGTGAATGTGGCTATGATGCAATATAAACAGGGGCGTAACTACAACAGGTGCAGGGGTTGCGATCGCACCCGGGCCCTGCAGCCTAGGGGGGCCCCATAAGTCCCTTTGGCCTATAGAAAAAGACTAATGCTATTAAAGATTTGCAATAATTGGGGGCCCCGTTGGAGGTTTCGCATGGGGGCCCCTGGGCCTGAAGGTACGCCACTGAATATAAAGTAATAAAAATATCATGTTTGCAAATATTCCAGGTTGTGTTTATTTGTTTTAAAGGGGTTATTCCCCTGTGGTATACCTAAATTCATGTATTTGAGACTAAAACTCATTTATGCAATATTTATTTGTCATAGAAAAATTCTCCAATGGGGTTTTAAAAATCAAAAGTCTGCGACTGCAGGACGGGAGGCTCGCCAATCTCTTAGCTTCTTGGATCCCCGAATCGGCTTTTGATTAGGTGGACTGACATGACGTCATTCTTGGAGCATGATGGACAGACGTCGTCTTGGCAGAACAGCTAATCAAAAGCCCCACTGAGGATCCCAGAAGGTAAGAGATTTACATGTCTTCTGACAACTGACAACTCCAGATAACTCACCTGGCCAATGGACCGAAGTTCTTTGAAACAATCCATCCATCTCTAGTATTGATGCGCCAGGAAAACAGACTATACAAGTTTGGCATCGCCATAATCACACGGACATAAATGAAAAGCTCATCAAAAAAGCTTGATAAACTCTTCAAAATTGCTTTAGGAAATGCAAAAACTTTCCGAATCGCTTGAAAACTCATCGGCTTGATCACCTCCAAAATCTCCCTAATGGCTCGTGCTGCCCTAGTTTGGCTACAAAGACAAGAAGGACATCACAGTGTTAAAAGCACAGCTGAAACTCACAAACAAAACTCTTGTAAAATCTTGCAAATATCTTTTTAGTGATATTGGAAAACAATATTTTCTCATTAGCAATATCTGCACTTAGTTTTGCATCTCCAAGCGTGGAAAAAACCACACCTGAATCCAAATCAATATTTTAGAAAAAGAAATGGGTCGGGTGACAAGCAGATGGCTACGATCTGCCTTAAACAGATTCACTATTGATCGTTTGTTTAAAAAAAAATCAATAGGTTTTTTGTGTTATTATTTGTGTCTTGGGATGTTCTTCTGTAGACCACACTGTCAGCAAAGGAAGCTATACTACGGGAAGGTTCCAGCTACATTCACACGGTGTGCTAGGAGTGAAGAGAATGTTATTGTCACCTCTCTATGTGTTTCTAATCCAGCACACTCCTTTTTTTCCCCACCAAATAAAGTTATTTTCCTGGTGAGAAACAGGAAGGCTTACACAACTGTCAAATATTAAGGTAGCAGACAGCCCTGACTTCAGACTCTTTTTTATAATTTTTTTTTTAAATGACCAGAGCTGCATATTTTCTATATTGTATTGCTTTGGATATGGCAGTTTTGAGGCTTTGCACTCTGCTCTTAGTTTTAGTTGGTGCTGTTCCTTTCTTTTTTATATATTTATATATGTATCGTATATGTGTGTATAAAACTCATTCACAAAAAAGGCCTGTACAAAGCAAAGGCTTGTACGCTTCCTACTGATTGGTGACTGTTGTAACCTTCACAAAATGTAGTTTTAGGGTATGTGCGCACTGGGCGGGTTTTCGGCGGTTTACCTGTGTAAACCGCCGTTTTGCATACATTAGTTTTATTTAAATTTATGTTAATCCAAACCGGCGTTTGGATTAACATTGAAACTAATGTAACCCGCCCAAGGCTGTGCACATACCGGCGGTTACCCAGCGTCATCCGTTGCTAACCCGCAGGTTTCCCAGCGGGTTAGCAAAGAATGACCAAGTTCTAAAAACCGGCCGGTTCTGCAGCGGCTGCAAGCAGAATCATGTGCTGCTTCCAGCCGCTGCAGAATCGCCGCCGAGAACCCGCTGGGCAGCCGCCGAATACCGCCCGGCTCCCGCAGCTCATACCCGCCAAGAAGCCGGTGCACGGCGCCGGAGCTTCCTGGCGGGTCCCGCCAGCAGCCGCCGACCGAACCGCCGGGTAAGTGTGCACTTACCCTTAATCCTATTCTGTCTACAGTCATCATCACTTTTGTGTAACGTAAAGGTTTTAAGTTGATATACCTTGGTTAATTTGGAAAACACTATTCTAGTGGCACGGTGCACCCCTTACACAAAAACCGCCAAATGTTCATCAATGTAGATTACACCCTGCCTGAAACAATTAAGGGATCATACATTGTTCTCTAATTTTGAATTTGATTGCCTGTGTGTATATACTATATAATTGCCTTGTGACCACTTAGATTTGAGGCCAAAATCGCGCGCCAGCGCTCATTGGCCACCGCTAGCCGCGGCGACCAATGAGCACAGCGTATGCTAAACAGCCGTGTGTGGAGGTCCGCGGTGAGCCAGCCGGGAGATGACGCTAGTCATCTCTTGGCTGGCGAGCCGCTGACCTCTGTGCAGCAGTAGCTGAGCCGCGGCTACCTGCCTCCCGGCTGCTCGCTGCGGTAGTACCCGAGTGGCATTCAAATTGCGCGCCAAGCCGCGCTACTTCTCTGATTGGTAGGCACGGCCGCAGCGACCAATCAGCGAAGCGACGTGGCTTGGTGGAATTCATGCCACGTCTCTCAGCAGCGACCAATCAGCGGCGTGGGATTCATATTTCCCGCTAATCGGCGCCGCTTCGTTGATTGGTCGCTGCGGCCGCAGTGACCAATCAGAGAAGTAGCACGGCTTGGCAAGCGGTTTGAATTTTGTGTCTCTCGTTGGTCACTACGGCGACCATTGAGAGACGGCGCGCGATTTGAATGCTGCGTCATAGTGTGACGCAGTTAAATCCTGTTTACAAGGCTGTAGGTTAGTGTGACGCAGTTCAATCCTGTCTACAAGCCTGTCAGTCAGTGTGACGAACTTCTCTCCTGTCTACAAGGTCTGTCAGTCAGTATGACGAACTTCACTCTTGTCTACAAGCCTGTCAGTCAGTGTCATGAACTTCACTCCTGTCTATAAGGCTGTCAGTCAGTGTCACAAACTTTACTCCTGTCTACAAGGCTGTCAGTCAGTGTGACGCAGTTCAATCCAGTAAACAAGGAGGACAGTCAGTGTGACGAAGTTCACTCCTGTCTTCAAGGCTGCCAGTCAGTGTGACGCAGTTCACTCCTGTTTACAAGGTATTCTAGAATACCCGATGCATTAGAATCGGGCCACCATCTAGTATATATATATATATATATATATATACACACACAGGTGATCATCAGGATAATCCCTGAGGAAGGAGCAGAGGCTGCTCCAAAACATGTCGGAATAAAGTTACACCATTGCACCAGACTTCTTGGGTCCTGGTTTTTCCATCCGTTCACCGGCACTTCGTCCTGTTTCCAGTTGTTTGCCACGTTGCACGTGGAGGTGTGGATCCAGCTGCACCTGTACGAGCGCTAATACTGGTTGTGTGTTCACACAACCGGACCAGGTGAGCAAATATCATCGGGCTATTGCCCTACTCTGCCTAGAGATACGTTAGACCCTATGCGCATTTTTGTCTCACAATTTTAGACAGGACATAACTAGTCTGTTGTGGGTATCTTGGTCATAACTTTGTCACCAATTATTTTAAACGTTGTGACACTGTATGACGAGACAGATCCTTACCCTGTTCAGTGCTCAACTGGCGTGCATTATCCTGTCATCTCTTCCATTTGTCTTTTGACGGCGACCAGCCTTCTTGGGAGACTTGAAGAGTTTGTGATGTTGTAAAGATGCAATATTCTAGAAATCACAGACTTGGAACGACCAACTTCTGTTACTATGGCTGATGTGGTGATCACTTGGCCTTAATCTGGAGGGTTTGTTACTTTGGAAAGGCACCATTTTTGCAAAGTGAGTGCAAACTGGAAAGTTAGGCTGCCAGTTAAATAGGGTTTGTCAGATTATTAAGGAAACTAGCACCAGGTGCTAGATTAACACCAATAACTGTCAGGTATCTGAAAGTGTTCTCTAATTATGATCAGTGTCTGCTTCATTTATCTCATTTTACATTTTTAGTTTGTACTTTAGAATATATTCACTTTATAAAATAAGTTTAAAGTACTGTTAATTTACTCATGCTAGGAGATTTTCAGATAGGACAACACAATGACCTTACTATTAAGGAAATTGTATGTTATCTGATTTTGATCATCAGTGTATATATAAAATTGATTACCGTATATATATATATATATATATATACATACATATATATATATATATATTATATGTATTCACTGGAGTTGAGCAAAAAGATCTCTTATACCCCGGTACAGTAGCCACATGAGTAGTGCGGCCGCCTCCTACCTGCCTGCATCCCTGGTGCTTCTTATAAATAGTAGGACCAGAACGACGTTGTGTGTGTGTCACACAACAATGATGATATGATACGGGGGTGTTAATATGAAGAGGCTGTGGGAATACCGGCAGGTAGGAGTAGGTTTGCAGGGCTTTGGTCCGGCAGTCACAGGATGCCTATGAGGCCACTGGACTAGGGGTCCTGCAAATATTTTTTTGTGTTTATACAACTCAAACAATAGTGTCCTTAAAACAAAGCCTTTTGAATTTCTTAAAATCAGACTCCAAAAAGAAGCAGGACACTGACTTATTGTTATTCTCTTTACAGCAATATTGAGCAGCAAACTGTTTAAATATCCTCCATTTCTCCAGGTCTTTATGCACCAATATCAAAGACATAGCTATTCATTTCATTACACAGAAAGGACTTCAAGCAGGAAGCAATTTTCAGAACTTGCTTATATTCCCGGTGAATGTACAAACAGACAAAGCCTGATCTTATGCCCTTCTCATACTATGAAACATAAAAGCACAGTATAAAAAGTCACTGCAGTACACTAAAAGCGTGTTTTCATTGCATAAGTAGATGATGGAAAACTCTACATCTATCTGTAACACATTGCACGTATCAGATACATGTAGAAAACTAGAGACATACGAGTGTCCAAAGAAACCACTTTTCCTCCATACACCATGAAATTGGATTTTTTTCTTTATTTTATGCTGGGGAGTTCTTCTCAGTGCAATAGGATGACTGGTCCCCACTTCCAGAGTAATGATGTGGGAGGTCAAAAATTGCAAAAATCACAGAATATCTGCTGTTGAATGCAGTAACAGCTGGTTATTTGTAGTTCATATACTAAACTAAAATGATGGTATAAAACAGTGCAAATGATTATTGTTGTTATACTTAAAAGGAATCTATGAGCAGGTTTTTGCTATGTAATCTGAATGCAGAATGATATAGGGGCAGATACACTGATTCCAGTAATGTGTCACTTACTGGCTGCTTTGTGTAGTTTTCATACAATCCCTGTATTGCCTGATATAGATGTAGCAGATCTAAGACATCTGGGCTGTGCATAGCCCCGCCCACACCCATGACTGTCTGCTTTCTTTGTACACTATGAGCAAGCTGCCAATCAGTAGAGGGGGAGGGGTTATACACAGAGTAGCCTGACTGTTGTGCAGATGACACCTAGTCTGGCAGGGATAATCTCCTGGTGATAAAACACTGATTGTATTGAAAGTGCAATAGACAGCCAATTAACTTAAGGCCACTTCACACACACAGATATCTGAGTCCAATATCTGAACGGATCTCTGGTTGCAGTGAAATCATGGATACATTGCTCCATTTTGTGGCTGTGTACAACATGGAGCAATGTATCCATGATTTCACTGCAACCAGAGATCTGTTCAGATATTGGACTCAGATATCTGTGTGTGTGAAGTGGCCTTGACACATCACTGGGATCAGGGTGTCAATGACTACATGATGCTGCTCTCAGATTAAACAGAAAAAAATTGCTGACAGATTCCCTTAAAGGGGTTGTCTATTACTTGGACAATGCCTTTTCATGTCCCCTTTTAAAAGATAAAAGCCTATATTCACCTCTGGTGCCAACGATATTGGAACTCACATTCCTGGAGCTCACATGGCATTGCAAGCCCCGCAGCCAATCGGCACCAGTATCCTTCTTCTTTGGATACAGGAGCAATGAACAGGAACTGAGTGGCAACTACTCTTCCTTTTAATTACTTAATTGTCTTAAGGGCGGAGAAGGAAGACGGTGTCGATTGGGTGCAATGTCATGTGGGCTCCGGGAATGTGAGCTCCAACATCGCTGGAACTGAGCTGGCACCAGAGGGGAATATAGGCTTTTTTTTATTGTTATGGGGGCACACATGGGGAATGAGAAGGGGTTTGTCCAAGCAGTTGAAAACTCCTTCTTCATATTTATTTCCGCGTTAAAGTAAATGGAGCTTTTCGAGTGCTCACTACCACACCCTGAAGAGTGAAATCAGGTAAGAGATTTGGTAAGCCAAAGAGTGATCTTTCTTTACTTTTCAGTGTTCTTGCATTCATTTCTTCAATTTTCCAACTTTTATAGAATTTCTGTTTGCTTTCGAAAAATGCACACATGCACTGATAACATTTGCCGTATATGAGCCAAGAGAATTCTATATTAACTAAATTATCGCTGTGGTCTTTTTTATTATTGTTATGATATACTTATATATAGAGCACCATTGATCCCATGGTGCTGTACATGTTCTTCACTGGAGACCTACAATATTACTTTTTGTTTTTGTATGCTTGTGATAGAAGGCTCCCATATATATGCTATTGTATAGGAATATAGTAGGATATGTCAACCACTGACTCACATTGTAATGGCCGCTTTACACGGCACGATATCGTTGTCCAACAACGATAAAAAGTCACGTGGTTCATATGTTGCCGCCGATATCGTTCGTGTGTTGTGTGGTGTAAATGAGCAATGCAATGCAAGAACGATGCCAAAACGATATCGTTGGGAAATTGTGCAGGCTCTCCAACTGCCCGATATTGGCTTGACGATCTGGCAGGATCGTGCTATGTGACGGCACAACAACGATTTGGAGAGCAACTTCCCCTATTCACTCCCATGTTAAATGGTCGTTCCCTGGGTTGCTCGTACACAGCGCAAAGGAGGGGGCATAGACATCGCAGTTGAGTAGCCTGCCAATATCTCCCTGTGTAACATCTCCTATGTGATCTTGAACTAGTGCTAAAAACGTGCGCGCTCCCGTGCCGTTGTATCTAATATCGGAACGATATCGGGACGTGTAAAGCGGCCATAAAAGAAAACATTAAAAAATGCAGTTTACATTTTTTTACTGTGTTGTAGCAGACTATGCTTTCCTATACAATGAAATAATGACCTGCCGATCCATATGGGTCCAAAGTGTCCCACAAGTTCACTGACCTACACTAGGTGCATGCAGACTTATGTATGTTTGCCAGCAACAAGTGCAAATACCAGGTGTAACGTGAATGCAAAATGTGAGCAGACCATTACTTACACTGATACGATGTTACTAACCTCATTAGCTGCGTGAGAAAGTTAAGAAAGATGTTTAACTTCTGGATTGAAATATAAATATTTTTATCACTGATGGCAGGAAGAAATCATAGGAATCGTATAAACAATGTATTAGAAAGTTTCATAGCTTTCCATTATATGCTCCTCAACATTGAAGTTGCAATGCTAAAAAGGAACTGGTTGTGATATTATACAAATCACAGGATGCATAGACATGTTAATGATATTTAAATCATAAGAGAATGGAAACAAAATTTTCCAAACATCTTCCATACCATCAGTATGGACTATGAATGTAATGTGCAGAAGTCTGGGGAGGCATGGTGGCTCAGTGATTAGCACTGCAGTCTTGCAGCACTGGGTCCTGGGTTCAAATCCCATTAAGGACAACATTTGCAAAGAGTTTTTATGTTATCCCGTGTTTACATGGGTTTCCTCAAGGCACTCCTGTTTCCTCCCACACTCCAAAGATATACTGATAGTATATTTAGAATGTGAGCCCCAATGGGGACAGTGTTGCAAATGGATGTAAAGCACTATGGAATTAATAGCATTATATATTATTATTACAGCCTTGGCTGCTATCAATGAGGTTATTAATGAGTATATGATATTTTAGCTTTATTTGCATAAGATTAGAAGATCTCTATAAGCATTTAAAGCACCACTCCAGCATTTATTTTTTTGTTTTTTTTTCAGAGCTGTAATGGCACCATGTCTTATACTCACCTTCCGATGGCTTCGTCATTTTTTGGTGCCGCTCCTGTTTCACAGTACTATCTTGTGCCTGTAACTTCTGACTGTCTGCAACTCAAAAATTATGTCACAACATTCAATGCAAATCTATGAGGCCAGAACAAGGCCAGAATGAGGGTAGAAGGAGGCCAGAATTAGGCCAAAGCAAGAGTTGAACAAGGCCAGAATGAACTCAGAATGAGACCAAAACAAGGCTAGAATTAGGCTATAACATGGCTAGAGCGAGGCCAGAACAAGGGTAGAACGATGGTAGAATATTGGTAGAATCAGGCTAGAACAAGGCCAGAGCGAGGATAGAACAAGGCCGGAGTGAGGGTAGAACGAGGGTAGAACAAGGTCAGAGCAAGGGTAGAATGAGGCCATAATGAGGCCTGAACAAAACCAGAGGGTGGGTAGAACGAGGTTGAAGTGAGGGTAGAACAAGGGTAGAACGAGGCCAGAGCAAGGGTAGAACGAGGCCAGAACTAAACTGGAGGGAGGATAGGACAAGCCCAGAATGAGGGTAGAATGAGGGTAGAGTGATGGTAGAGCAAGGCCAGGACAAGGGTAGAACGAGGGCAGAATGAGGCCAGAACAAGGCCAAAATGAGGGTAGAACAAGGCCAGAATGAGGCAATAACAAGGCCAGGGCGAGGCCAGAACAAAGGTAGATTGAGGGTAGAACAAGGCCATAACGAGCCTAGAACGAGCTCAGAGTGAGGCCAGAATGAGGCCATAACGAGGATGGAGCAAGGGTAGAAAGAGGCCAGAACGCGGGTCGACCAAGGTTATCATAGAGATGCATTGAGTTGTGACCACCAAGAAACACTGGAGCTGCTAGCAGGTCACAAATAGGAGACTGACAGGAGCGATCAAGATGGCGACAGGTGAGCATAAAACAAGGGCAGGGACTTACACGTAAAGCACCATTTCAGTGTACAATAAGAAAAAAACACTGGAGTGCTGGTTTAACATTTTTTTTCTAAGTATTTTCAATACACTAGTTTGGCTACAAAAGCAGAAATTCAACATAAGGAATTTGAGACTACAAAACACGGCTTCTTCCTTTCAGAAACACTGCCCCTTGTTTCCATAGGTCAGGTCTAATGCTGCAGCTCAGACGCTTTTAGGATGGCACTGGTTCTAGAAGAAATCAGCCACATTTTTTTATAAGTATATCTTTTATACCGCAAACATCTTTGGTTGTTGTTGGGGTCAGTGACTGACAGCAGATGTTCTTGGTATATGTCCAGATGGAGCGGGAAGTACAGAGATGATCATGCAGTAATCCATTGGCAAAACAGTTCTGCAAACTTTTTTGTCCATTTTGAAAAAAAATATTTTTGCCGGATCCGTTTTTTTATCATTAGAGTTTAAGGAATACAGATCTCGTTATGTGATTGCTATTTAGCATCTGTGTTTCTGTCATTTGTAAAGGATCTGTTTTTTTCTTATGGCCACTTTACACACACCAACTTATCTGTCCAACTTCTGAACAACTTGCTGGTTGCAGTGAAATCATGGACACATTGTTACATTTGTACACAGCCACAAAATGGAGCAATGTGTCCATGATTTCACTGCAACCAGTAAGTTGTTCAGAAGTTGGACAGATAAGTTGGTGTGTGTAAAGTGGCCCTTAGTGGATCAGTTTCAAATGAAAGATAAATAGTGATCAGATGACAGGTCCATCTTCCTATTACTCCAATGTTAACAAAGTAGATTTTTTTTTGTAGGAATCTAACTTTTTACAACAAACAAAAAAGTTGCGTTTGCAGAACTTTTTTTTCTAACGGATTGCTGCAGAATCCATTCTGAGGCTGAAGTCAAACGAGTGTATAAAAAATCTGGACGATTTTCATCCATGTAACTACAGCTGTAGCAGTCCTCCGATATAAAATGATAGATAAACTGGAAGGAAAGGGTTAAATGACTGCGCTGTCGAGCCAGTGGAAATAAATGAGATCTTTGTCAATGCGTTTCAAAGTCCGACTTCATCAGGACAAAAATCACTTTCCTTTTTGATCTTTGTCCTGATGAAGAAGTTGAACTTCGAAATGCATTGACAAATAAAAACCATATTTGTATCCACTGTCACGACTGCATGGTCATCTAACCCTCTCCTACCAGTTTATCTGCCTCACTGACTGGTCGAAGTGAAATGCAAGATTTTCTCGTGTTGCCCTTATCAGATTCATACGCTGATGTGAGCGAGGCATAATGGATGATTACTGGACAAGTGAACTTAGCCTTACACCATTCTTATTTTTTTTTAATCTTACATTGCCACTGAGCTCCTTTAAGAGGCACTGTCTTCATGATCACATCACTTGCTTGCAGAGAGCAGAGTTTTCTCAGTTTACAGTATATTTGCAGGCTTCAAGAATCAGAGTGGATACCTCAATGTCATATGAATGTACAAGGGTTGAATGAAATGTAATGTTGCCATCTTTGTAACTCCTCAGCAGATGTCAGCACTGGTATGCAGCAGGTACTGGACTGTTCAGTACACTCTCCTCTACAGTTCCAGTTGGTAGGAAGCCTTAGCAATGAACAGTTGTGTTGATACAGTCTAAAGAATGGAACCCTGTGCAGATGGTCGGTCAATGCAATTAATGCAATGTGCTGTCATTGAATTCTTGACAGCAGAAGGTGTCACCCCAAAGGAAATTCATCAGAGAATGCAAGCCGTTTATGGTGATTGTGTTGATGTGAGCACTGTGCGTCATTGGGCCATTATGTTTAAAGATCATGAGGTGGGAATGTCTGACTTGCATGATCTGAGAGTCCTCAGTGGTTGATAGCTTTTAATGGCTAAGTGAAAAGATGGTAAGAAAAAGCAAAGCAAGCTTTCGAGACTCTATGGCCTCTTATTCAGGCTAATAATGACACAAATTCTGAAGACACCCACATATATACATATACAGGGTAGGATGATGCAGTCAATAGGACAGGTGACGTAAAGCAGAAAAGTAGTAGTCAGTCTTGGGAGGGGGAGAGGAGCTGGGGAGGTAAAACCAGAGTTTCGAGATAAGAGGCATAGATTGTTTCATTGTTCTTTGATTAGTGGTTGGTCGAGACCTGAAAATTCCTCAATGAATGTAAGAATCCAGAAAACAAAGCCACTTCCTCAGGGCATCCTTTGTGCCACGAAACACGTGTAGGCAGAATAAACGGAGTGGGTGATTTACTCTGTTTTTATCCTTGTGGTCAGCGCGGCATTTGATTCCAGCTCTTTATCACTGTTTTCTGGATTCTTCAATTCTCAGCTGGGAGCCTGCAGCGACCTCCTGTGTGCTTTTATTGTAGTTGTGACACTCACAACTACATCAGGTGAGTTTAACCATTTGGGGTCTGAGGGACCTGTATAATAGCGGTATTACTCTATGTGCGCTTCCTTTCTCTTTTAATTTATATCTCAATGAATGTAGAAAGACATAAATCCATGTGATACATTCATTCCTGTGTTAAATGTGTCAAAGTTCATCATCAGTTTATATTCCCACACTCTTCTGTCTCTCTGTGATCTGAAGTTACCTTTTAGAACTAGTATTTTCATATCCAATATTGTGTGATCAGGTCTACAGAAATGTCTAGGCACAGGTAAATCTGTCCTTCTTTCCTTTATTGTATGGTGATGAGAGTTCATCCTAGTTCTGGGTTGTGACAATTTGGTAATTAAAGAGCACTTTCTAATGATTATTTTTGAGTTTGATTTATTAAGATATTCCCATCAAAAACCAAGTTACAAAGATGGAGGCATTACTTTTCATTCAAACCTCGTAGCTTTGGTATTCCCCTGATTTCAGGCTTCTCGATCTTTAGGGCTGTCTGCAGGTCAGTGTCAAGGTCACAGATCAGGCGGAAGTCACTTGCTAATGCAGTGTCGGCTAACAAGAAGTGTGTAGTGCAGAGACAGTGACCGTCTCTTGCAATCGCTGACCTCACCCTGGGGAGAAAGGGTATCAGCATTATTGGAAAGCTGCCACTTTTGCAGCTGATGGAAGCTTCTGATAACAGCTAAAGACTCTTTGATTATGGCGACACAGGCAGCACTGAAGGCAGTTCATTGACTGACCCCGTACAGCTAGAATATTGATGCGGTGGATTTCCTCACTTGATTAATTCTTCCTATCCCCACCCATTCTGGTAATAGTGATGATACAGAAGTAGAGCAAACTGTCCCAAGGTTCCCAGGTCTTAGAAAAGTCTCTGTTGTACGATTCACTTCTTCCAACATTTCACATTTCTTTTCCCAGTTAGTAATCAGAAATATATCAATTGATCACTGATTTGTGGCGCTCCGATGGGTTCCTTCTTCCTTTCTCCCAGGTATGATAGAAGACCAAACCCACGGCTGGATGCTCGAATTTAGAGAAGAACGTGATGTCTCCAAGATGAAGCTAATTTGCCAGCTGACAATAAAATGATGTAATAATTATCAGGATTATCGTTTCTACCTTCAGGAGGAAATATGAGCTTATTCGCCTTGTTTCTAACCTGAATCCTTGTGAGCTCATTTAGGCTAATCTGTATCCATTTTGTTTGAACATCTTTAGATTGATTTATGACAATCTCATACCTCTCAGAAAGGAAAGGAGCTAAAAAAGACAAGAAATCAACACAATTTGCATTCAGGCTTCCTGTAAAACTGTTAACTCTCAGAGACAAAAATAATAACAGGTATTGGAAAAAAATATGAAATGTCAACTTAATTATGAGCATTGCTAGATAGGAACTGTTGTGCATTCTATGGCGATAAGTATCTGGACACGGAGTATATTTGTGATCTGGGCACTCCATGGGAGAGGTGGAAAGAAAGCAGTAATGGTACCTTTACAAGCGGCTACATTTCTAGGGTGGCTACAGGTAACTTACTGGCTGCAGTGAAATCATGGCGACAAGGTTCTATCTTGTTGCTGTGTACAAATGGAATAATGTCTCCATGATTTCACTGCAGCCAGTAAGTTACCTGTAGCCACCCTAGAAATGTTGCCGCGTGTAAATGTACCATAAGGGATCCATAAGGAAGTACTTTTTGAAAATCATTTTACACCATTCTTTTAAGTGGAGAACCCCTTTAAGGGCCCCTGTTTTTGTGGTAATGTCATTTCCAGGGAATCCTAATTTCTCACTTATATATAGACTATAATGTTGAACAGATTTGATGCTGCCCTGATGTCTTATTCATTTCAGACTTCTTTAATCTTTAGGGTTGTCTGCAGGTCAGTGTCATCGATAAATCTGAAATCATTTTCTGAAAAGTTGCTAGCTAAAAAGATGTAGCTCATTTCAATAGGTAGACCAGCCCCCTTCTGGCCTCTTATCTATTGAATTGAGGTAGTAAGCCGTCTCCCTTCATACACAGCACAAAACACTGTCTTGTGGAGCTAATAAGTCTCACACCTTTTACAAACAGGAAAATAAATCATGCAGACAGATGAATCGGCTTGTCTAGCCCCTTCATATAAAGACCAGATGACATGTAGACAGAGGAAACATCTTATGTAGCCTATCAGCCAGCCCCCTTCATACAAAGCACAGATGATATGTAGACAGAGGAAACATCTTATATAGCCAATCAGCCAGCCCTCTTCATACAAAGCACAGATGATATGTAGACAGAGGAAACATCTTATATAGCCAATCAGCCAGCCCCCTTCGTATGAAGACCAGATGACATGTAGATAGAGGAAATATCTTATGTAGCCAATCAGCCAGCCCCCTTCGTATAAAGACCAGATGACATGTAGATAGAGGAAATATCTTATGTAGCCAATCAGCCAGCCCCCTTCGTATAAAGACCAGATGATATGTAGATAGAGGAAATATCTTATGTAGCCAATCAGCCAGCCCCCTTCGTATAAAGACCAGATGACATGTAGATAGAGGAAATATCTTATGTAGCCAATCAGCCATCCTCCTTCATATAAAGACTAGATGACATGTAGATAGAGGAAATATCTTATGTAGCCAATCAGCCAGCCCCCTTCGTATAAAGACCAGATGACATGTAGATAGAGGAAATATCTTATGTAGCCAATCAGCCATCCTCCTTCGTATAAAGACTAGATGACATGTAGATAGAGGAAATATCTTATGTAGCCAATCAGCCAGCCCCCTTCATATAAAGACCAGATGACATGTAGATAGAGGAAATATCTTATGCAGCCGATTGGTTTTGGGGGGCGATTTAAACCATTCCTTTCTTTAATTTCACTTTAGCAGTGTACAGTATGTAGATACACTACTAAAGTGAAGGTAAGAGGGCCTAACACCACTTGTCTGGCTCGGCTTCCCCCCAGCTCTTTCTGTGTCCGGATCCCTCAAAATCCCGGATCCGGACACAGAAATTGCATCCGGAGTTCCCAATCCGGGCCTATCCGTTCCTGTCCATGTGGTCCTGCAAAAAACAGGACCCCATGGACATTAACAAAACCGTGGTGTGAAGCCAGCCTAAGCCTGTTTGGAATAAGGACAGGAGTGTATACCTGAAGACAGGGTACCTTGGATAATTGTTTGTTATACTTCATTGTAAAATTGACTATTTAAACACATTTCATGACAATTATAATATGTAAAAATATAATGTAACAATTATAGTGAATTGATCACTGAGACCTGCGTACCAAGGGCAATGGAGGGGAAAAGCAATAAAATAAAAGTGTAATCCGTCAAACTGCTCTTTTGCCAGAGAGTATAAATGCGCCACTCAAAGTTCTTTTCTAAAGCGTCCGCATCATCTCTTCTGACGTCTTTTTTTGACGATTTTTTTTAATGACAACTAGGTGGAGCCTCTCAGAGGTATGTCCCTATAGCATTACCTCCATTAACACCATGACCATTTTTCATTTTTATGGTTTTTATTTTCCCTTCTTCCAAGAGCCATCTCTTTATTTTTCCATCATTATAGACATATAAGAGCTTTTTGTTTTCGTGGGATGAGTTGCACCTTTGAATGACATAATTCATTTTACTACTAACTAAGAGAAACCGAGGTCTCAATCAAGGAATTAATTTTTTTAAAAATCAGATCAAATTATAATCAATAATTGAATCTTTATTGTCAAAAAAGTATAAAAAACAAAAAACAGAGCTACATTACAGGAAAAAACCACATAGCACAACAGATAACCTTCAAAAAAAAACAGGTTCAGTACACAAATTGCACATAAGACCACTGTAGACAGGAAAATACCTAAAAAAAAATACATCCATATGTATCAAATACCTCAAAACAATACAACCATAAGTATCAAGCACCTTAGATTGCTTCTTATAAAATCTATATAAAGTGCCTAGCAGTTCCCTAAGGTTGCGGTTTAAATCTCAAACAAGAGGCAGAGCTTGTGGAGTACATATATCTATAAGAGGTACCCTGATCCAGAAAGCAAAGTAATAAGTGTTAGTTCACCTGTTTAGAAGGAACGCTGTGCCTGGGCTTCCCACCCCTATGCCGTTTCGCTATTGAGCTTCTTCCGGGGGCGAGGTATTTGATACATATAGATGTATTTTTTTTTAGGTATTTTCCTGTCTACAGTGGTCTTATGTGCAATTTGTGTACTGAACCTGTTTGAAGGTTATCTGTTGTGCTATGTGGTTTTTCCTGTAATGTAGCTCTGTTTTTTGATTTTATACTTTTTTGACAATAAAGATTCAATTATTGATTATAATTTGATCTGATTTTTAAAAAAATTCATTCCTTGATTGAGACCTCGGTTTCTCTCAGTTAGTAATAGTTGTTTGGAGTGACATATTGAAATTGAGGACTGGTTGTTATATAATTCATTTTACTATAGAGTATACTGGAAAACAAGGAAAAAAATTCCAAGTGCGGTGAAGTTGCAAAAAAAAAAGTGCCATTCTACAATTCTTCTTTGTGTTTTTTATTCATCATGTTCACTATATGGTAAAACTGATATGTCAGTATGATTCTCCAGGTCGGTGTGAGTTCGTAGACACCAAACATTTATAGTATATTTTTTCAACTTAAGTGCTGTAGTAACCGATTCCCTTTCTTGGTTCTCTGCTTCTTCTACTTGCCTCCGACCCTTTCCCTAGGGTGCAGCACAGCGGTCAGTGGTCCCTGGTCCTGGGCCTGGATCTTTTCCAGCAACCAGCTCCTCACTCCAACTCCCCTCAACACTAACTGGAACTCACTGCTCAGACTAACTGACTCCTCCCCTCAGGCCTGGATGTTTTAAAGGGGAACTGACTTAAGGCAGCCAGTAGAGCTCCCCCCTTCAGGTCTGGGGTGGAAGGTGTTGTGTTCTCGGCAGAGTGAAGGGGCGGGGCTTATCTTCCCGCTCTTTTCTACCCGCGCTGTGGCGCAGTTCAATTTCTGTAATGGCGTCCCGATTTTACAGTTCACAAACAGTTAATAAAGTTCAACTTTTGGCACACAGTACCCGTTTTACCGGGCACGGGATTCTGTTCGTGATGCCAGATTTGAAGCGGTCGACAGGATAGGGGGTACTCGAGTACCGGGGCTGATGGCGGCTTTGATAGGAAATTACGGCTGGTCAATCCTGGTCCCGTGCCGTGGACCCTCAATGGCGGGAACGGTGGGGATAAGGGGATTGTTATGTGACGCCACCTATAGTACCTGGTAACGGGTATACCAGCGCTGCAGCCAGCCGCTGAGGTGATGGTGGGTGTAGCAGAGTGTGGTACAGCTCCCCATAGGTGGAGCTTTGCCTCAGGGCAGTGGGGATAGATGAGAGGAGTAGTAGTTGAGTCTTTGCAAACATGGCAGTGAATTGCAGCGGTTAAGCAGGCACACAAACGCACAGTGATGGTTGTTTCGGTACCTTTTACTGGTTACAATGTAACAGTACAGTCCAGAGTAATAACCAGGTCCCGGTGCAACTTGCAAGTCCTGCCTGAGCCTGAACCCACGCTTCTTCTCCCTCTCTGGGCTTTGCTCTCAACTGACAATGAGGTCCTTCTGCGGGGTCCCTGTTTCTCCTATGGCCACACGTGGATCCCTATATGAATCATGTTTTCTTTACTTGACTCTTTCAGGATGACTCCTCCTGATTTTCCGTCTTTTGCTGTTCCTTCTGACGTTGACTTCCAGTTCCATTACTAGTAAAGAGCTGTAGTGATCCCTTTCTGGTTCCTCATCATTCACTTCCTCACGACCCTTTCCTAAGGTACAAAGCGGTTGGAATCTGTCTGGCCTGGACCTTAACACTCCTACTCTCAGGCCTAGAAAATAATAGAGAACAACTAAGACCAGCCATTTAAGAGAACTAACTTCCACCATAGGTCCCATATGGGGTGGAAAGTGTTGTGTGCTGTGTGAACCAAGGTGTCAATCACTCCTTGTTGCATCGGTGGATCCTGTGGTAATCCCCCGCAGGGGTGCCACATAATCCCTATCCTGGGACACAAGCATGAAACTTTCAATACTACCTAAGATTCACTGTGTACACTCTGCAACACTCTGGCAGCGCAGATCCTGTGAAGACACATGCTTGGCTGCAATACCCTGTTTCTCCAAAAATAAACCCTACCTCGGTAGCTATCTCTGACCTTTCTATGCTGCTGAAAATGTGGAATCAGTGCTTCACTGTTGATTGTCCAAATAATACAGATTTCAGCTTGCCACCAGACCTTGCAGGCCTGGGTGGACTAGAAGCTGAGATCCTGGTTCCTTTAGCTGTGGCTGTACAAGTAGCACATGTGCTCTGCCTCCATGGCATCCTCCATTACTTTCATCTTCTTCTTCATTACACATTCTGACTAAGCACCTCCTCCCTCACAGGGACTGTATCACATTCCAAAACAGGCAAAAGTACACAGCCTCAGTGATGGGTGGGTATAAATGTGTGGATGCTTGTCATACAGCATAGAAATAGAAACTCACAACAAAGCTGGGAATACACATGTAAAAATTATATATGAAGGCATTTTCTGGCAGCCAGATGCCGAGGCGCCACAAATATATCACATATCGTCACGGTGTTATCATTGTCCATTCAGTGATGACAGTGGCAGTGTTGCATCACATCCACACCAGAGTCTGCCCTACTGACATCTGCTTCTGTCACCAAGATCTGCAATATACTTTCTATAGGTGGTTCTGGTGATAGAGGAGAACTTAGAGCCAGAAACTCTGGAAAGTGCAGGCTCCGCCCATCCACTAAGGTTAGAGTGGCTGGAACTTGCAGTACTTCACAGTATGACAGAGTGGAGGTGTGTGTGCTTTCCAGCTGAAGTCATTAACTCTGATCTTCAGCCTATTGGAAAGCACCACACCCAACTAATACCTTCAGGTTCTGGCTGGGAAATTGCCAGAAACAGCTTTTGGTTTCCTCTATTGTCCTGCTTGTATTGGTGTTTTTCCTGCTTTATCTCGGCCTGGTTTTTGGATGCTTCTCCTGTGTCACGATTTTGTACCTTACTGCCATCTTGGTTTTGACCCAGCTCCCTGACTACTCTAATGGATCCTGATTTTGTCCTTTTCCTGACCTCTCGGCTTTGACTTTGCTTGGCGACTTTCCTTTCTCTGGACTGCAGCCCTTGCATAGGCAGAAATCTTTTGGACCCTGTTGTAAATCCAGATCCCTGTATGTGATTAAAGAGTGTCAGGGTTTCTCAAGGTTCTGCCTAACGTAGCGGCTTGTTCCTAGTCTGTACGAGATACCTCTTTTGTGCCTGCAGCCTCGGACATACATCATAGACAGGATGAAAAAGCACACAGCTCATTTTGGGCAATAAGAATGGTAATGCTCAGTTGTCAATTTATTGATTAATGACACAATGTAGAGAGTTAAGGAAACAAGCTCCAAAAATTATGGTACATATTTATAAAGTGTGTCGAATGTGGATTCCGTAACGAGGTATTGACACCTGCAAACCAAATTATCCTATTTATTCTAATTTGTACTTCAGTTAGTAATTGAGCTGAATTGTACTTTCAGTGGTGGAGGTGTTGTGTTAATGGAATTACAAATACCTGGGTTGAAGATTGAATGGGACCTGTTTTTTGTTTATTTCCTTATTAAATTTTTAATGGGCATCTACAATTGTCTTGACTCGTAGAAAAGTGGTTATGAGACTCCCACTTTTTACTCCTTGTTAAGTTACAAGGTTAACCTTACTTTGATATTAAAACTCTGTGCTCTAAGCTGATAATATACAAGTTGTTATTTAATGGGGTGATATTAAGTTTTTAACAAAAGCATTGTTTATTCAATCCCTTTCAGAAGTGCAGGAGATATGACGATTTTCACGGGGAAAAAAAAAAAAACAAAATGACTCTTATCATCGGAAAACTTGTGTGTGACGGCGCAGCTTATGGTTAAGAGGCGCAATGCGGATCACAATAATGTGTGTCATACTGTTATTCAGTAAATCCTTTGGATTAGGTGAGTTTGGGGAAGGTGAAGGAATAAGAATTGCTGTTGTCTTAAATTATACTGTTGGCATTTCTTAATGTCACGGTTATCATTCTTCTGTGCGTGCAATCACCCTTTAGAAAATACACTACCAATGACTTGGCAATTGATTGGTGAGGAACATTTTCCACTTGTATGCATCCCTTGACAATAAGAGAGGCCACGAGGATTGATACTGGCTTGTTGAGATAAGTAGAGTAATTTGTATTGTGCATTTAGTGAAGACTCACAGATAATTAAAGGATCACAACATGAAACGGACTGACAACATCCTGGATCCTATATACAACTATGGATAATGATCTGACTGTCACTGAACATTTCCAACAAGGGTTATATTATTGTGATGGATGTATTATTAGCCATTCAAAACCAATGATGACACTGATAATGACATTATAGAAGGCCGGTGTATAAGGGACCGGTGTCAGAGCACCCCTGACTTGCCCCCCAATTAAATTTGCTGTTGGAATAGCGGGGGTGGAAGTCACAGGTATAAGCCACATGCTGTGCAGCAGGGACAGGACCTCACCAGGGAGTATCTGCCCCAGTAAGGGTGGTAAAGAGCAGGATATACAGGCCCAGCATGACAGGTTCTGGTATATGGGCACCCAGTGTATATAAGGCGGTAGATAGGGGATCCCTGTTAACAAGACAGGGATACAGCCCAGTGTAGTATACCGCACTAGTGGAGTATCGCAGCCCCATGTGATCAGAGATGAGGTTATAGCCCAGTGGTGATACAGGACCCAGCAGGTCATATGCCCCAGTTAGTAACAAATGCCAAAGTTAAAAGATGGTAGGGTAAGAGTCCCTTAGATGTATATAGCAGGGTATATGACAGCAAAGGCAGGACCCCAGTTAGTATATCACCATGAATACAGCCCCTACCCTTGCTCACCCAAAACCGAAAGTGAAATATTATACTTATCAACTAGTGTGGTGCTCAGCGACATCTCGTTTATCCAAGTGCTGGCTTTGGGTCGCGAGTAATGACGTTCCTTTGCTAGCACGACACAAGGACGGGAAGACGGATAAGCGGGGAGGGATGCAGCGGCTGGACGGCGGCGAAGAAATGGATAAGTTAAGATGTTTACTTAGGTATTTGGGCGGGGGGGTAATTGATTGTAATAGGGTGGGGCGGCGGCTGTAAACTACCACTGGGACAAGTATAAACTGGGTGGCGAGGGGGGTTTGATGGGTGTAGAAAACAGCTTAGTAGGAGTATATAGGTAAGTAGAATGCCACAAAAGTAGTATACTAATCCCGACAGTCCTCCCACTGTGGAATTAAATTAATTTGTTCAAATGAAGATTACCTTGTTAGGTGATATCCTGAAAACTTTGCTTTTCATCAATATCTTTTTTTTACAGGGTAAATGTACTCTGTAGTAAAATGACCGTACAAATAGGCGAGGAGGAGGTGTATGTTTATACGTAAAATCATCCTTAAAACCCATCCTGCCTGATAATATAGGTGAATCTAATGGAAATGTAGAGTCTCTGTGGGTGGAGATAAGGGGAGGGGGAAAAAATAATAAATTACTGATAGGGGTTTGTTATAAGTCTCCAACAATAATGGAAGTGGAGGAGAATATCCTCATAAAGCAAATAGATGAAGCAGCGACTCAGGGAGAAGTCATTATTATGGGGGACTTCAACTACCCTGAAATACATTGGGGATCAGAAACCTGCAGTTCCAGCAAAGGTAATAAGTTTTTGAAAACTATAAGAGACAATTACCTTTCACAACTGGTTCAGGACCCAACAAGAAGGGGGGCACTGCTGGACCTAATATTAACCAACAGGCCAGACCGCATATCAAATATACGGGTTGGAGGTCACTTGGGTAATAGTGATCATAACTTAATAAGCTTTCAAGTATCCTTTACTAAGACGTGTACTAGAGGGGTCACAAGGACACTAAACTTCAGGAAGGCAAATTTCCAACGGTTGAGAGATGATCTTAGTGCAATAAACTGGGACGATGTCCTGAGACATAAAAGTACACAACACAAATGGGAGATGTTTATTAGCATCCTGAATAGGACCTGTGCACAATATATACCCTATGGGAATAAGCATGCTAGAAATAGGAGGAAACCACTATGGCTAAATAAAGCGGTAAGAAGTGCAATATGTGACAAAAAGAAAGCATTTAGGGAATTAAAGCAAGTAGGTAGTGATAAAGCATTAAATAAATACAGAAAATTAAATAACATTTGTAAAAAGCAAATCAAGGCAGCAAAGATTGAGACAGAGAGACTCATTGCCAGAGAAAGTAAAAGAATCCCAAAATATTTTTTAACTACATAAATAGTAAGAAACTAAAAAATGATGGTGTTGGCCCCTTTAAAAATAGTCTGGGTGAAATGGTGGATGAGGATGAGGAAAAAGCAAATATGCTAAATGACTTTTTTCAACAGTATTTACACAAGAAAATCCCATGACAGACAATATGATCAGTGATAACAAAATTCTCAATTAAACGTCACCTGCTTAACCCAAGAGGAAGTACGGCATCGTCTAAAAATCACTAAAATTGACAAATCCCCGGGCCCAGATGGGATACACCCCAGAGTGCTGCAGGAATTAAGTACTGTCATAGATAGACCATTATTTTTAATATTTAAAGATTCCATAATAACAGGGTCTGTACCACAGGACTGGCGTATAGCAAATGTGGTGCCAATATTCAAAAAGGGGACAAAAACTGAACTTGGAAATTATAGGCCAGTAAGCTTAACCTCTACTGTGGGTAAAATCCTAGAGGGTTTTCTAAGAGATGCTATACTGGAGTATCTGAAGAAAAATAACCTCATGACCCATTATCAACATGGTTTTACGAGGGACCGTTCCTGTCAAACTAATCTAATAAGCTTCTATGAAGAAGTAAGTTCTGGACTGGACCAAGGAAATGCAGTGGATGTGGTGTATATGGACTTTTCAAAAGCTTTTGATACGGTGCCACACAAAAGGTTGATACATAAAATGAGGGCAATGGGGATAGGGGAAAATATGTGTAAGTGGGTTAAGAACTGGCTTAGTGATAGGAAACAAAGGGTGGTTATTAATGGAACACACTCAGAATGGGTCACAGTTAACAGTGGGGTACCACAGGGTCAGTGTTGGGCCCACTTCTATTTAATATATTTATTAATGACCTTGTAGGGGGCATACAGAGTAGAATCTCAATATTTGCAGATGACACTAAACTCTGCAGGGTAATCAATACAGAGGAGGACAATTTTATATTACAGGAGGATTTATGTAAACTAGAAGCTTGGGCTGCTAAATGGCAAATGCGCTTTAATGGGATAAATGTAAAGTCATGCACTTGGGCAGAGGAAACAAAAGGTATAATTATGTGCTTAATTGTAAAACACTGGGCAAAACTGTCACTGAAAAAGACCTGGGTGTATGGGTAGATGACAAACTCACATTTAGTGGCCAGTGTCAGGCAGCTGCTGCAAAGGCAAATAAAATAATGGGATGTATTAAAAGAGGCATAGATGCTCATGAGGAGAACATCATTTTACCTCTATACAAGTCACTAGTGCGACCACACTTAGAATACTGTGTACAATTCTGGTCTCCGGTGTATAAGAAAGACATAGCTGAACTAGAGCGGGTCCAGAGAAGAGCGACAAAAGTCATTAGAGGACTAAGGGGTCTGCAATACCAAGACAGGTTATTAAACTTGGGGTTATTTAGCTTGGAAAAACGAAGGCTTAGGGGTGATCTTATAATAATGTATAAATATATGAGGGGGCAGTACAGAGACCTTTCTAATGATCTCTTTACTCTTAGGCCTGAGACTGGGACAAGGGGGCATCCTCTACGTCTGGAGGGAAGAAGGTTTAATCATAATCACAGACGCGGATTCTTTACTGTAAGAGCAGTGAGACTATGGAACTCTCTGCCACATGATGTTGTAATGAGTGAGTCACTACTAACATTTAAGAAGGGCCTGGATGCCTTTCTTGAAAACTATAACATTACCAGTTATATATACTAGATTCTTTGATAGGGCGTTGATCCAGGGAATTAGTCTGATTGCCGTATCTGGAGTCAGGAAGGAATTTTTTCCCCCAATGTGGAGCTTAGTGTTGCCACATGGGTTTTTTTTGCCTTCCTCTGGATCAACATGTTAGGCTATGGGTTGAACTAGATGGACTTAAAGTCTTCCTTCAACCTTAAAAAAACTATGTTACTATGTTACTATGTAAATACAAGTATTTACTAAAACAGTGTGTCAGGAATGATGACGGATCTCCGTAACGAGGCTATTACACCTCAGATTCTCAATAACATCAGCCGCCCGCATCTCATCCTATTTCTCATCGTCCTATAACTTTCGTCTTCAGTTTAATTAGTCAATACTTAGGAAGCTGCATAAAGTTATTAAGTACTTTTTGCTATTGTGTGCTGGCACCGAGCTAGTCTGCATAGTTAATGGAAATGTTACTCAAATCAGCGTGGTCTGGAAAGATATTTGAATAGGAGGACCTTCAAGTTTCTGGCAATAAGGTCTTAATTTCCTGTCATACATATTTTAAAGGAGGCATCTACAAATGGTCTGGAGTGACTGAGAGAAAGGGTGGGGGGCGCTTGATGGGAAACAGAGTCCGTCTGCCCAATCCTTATAATTCAGGCTCCTTCCGACTGATGAGAGGTATCAAGCTCCTCACCGTTGATTTGAATATGTAAATATTCTCATGTGCTCTCCAAAAGCTGATAATATATAGTATTTTGTTCCCTACTTTATCCGGGGAGATTATTTTTAACCCAAATTATTTTGCATTGTTAATATTTAAATCCACATTAAATCCAGATTAGTGCTGGGGAGATATGACAAGATATTTACACGAAACAAAAAAAACATCAAATTACTGCAGTCAACTCATCGGGAGAAATCCTTTGTGTGGTGACGGCGTCCGCTCAGATGGGTTAAGAGGACAGCACACTATAGCCGTGTCCACACCTCACACCATCACCCTCCCCTGTGCTATGCAACATCCATCACCGGAATTAATAACACAGATAAATCCAAAATAAATCAGGATTAGTGTGAACTGCATCTTGGGGTTTAGGAAAATGAAAGGATAAAGAATTCTGCTGCTTAACACTATCACTGCTGGCTGGAGGGGCGAAATGTGTTAATACCGTCCAGGTGAAGCGTCTTGGGTCTTCTGTAGCCGATGTCTCTTCATGTACTCTCTGCTGAGCATATATTTCCACATATCACTTTATCCAATATAGACTAGGGCTATATGGTGATTTTGGTTGCAAGGGAACTTTTCTCATTGTACATGCAGTCCAATCTGTGGACAGCAAAGTATAGAGAAGGACACACTGAGCAGATTGATATATGGATTTGTTAGAAAAGTCAGAATAATTTGTATTTCAGTCATTAAAATCCAAGTTATATGCATAGAAGTCCATTCATCAGCTCTATTAATGAATAACGGCTATCACAAGCATACAGGTAAGACTGTCAATTACTGAGAAGGACCATCCATTGGACTCCTATGCATACAACTTGGATTTTAAATGAATAAAATACATGTTATACTGAATCTTTTCCAACAAACCCGTTTATTATTATTTATTATTATTATTTTATCCATTCATAAACACCAATGATGACACTGAATACAATGAATATAATACCGTATATACTCGTGTATAAGCCGACCCGTGTATAAGCCGACCCCCCTACTTTTGCCCCCAAAATCTGGGAAAACCTATTGACTCGTGTATAAGCCGAGGGTGGACCCCAGCACAAGTATACAGCCCCCAGCAGTGTAGTATACAGGCCTCCCCAGTGGTATACAGGCCTCCCCCAGTGGGTAGTATACAGCCCCCAGCAGTGTGGTATACAGCAGCCTCCCCAGTGGTGTATACAGGCCCCAGCAGTGTTACAGCAGTCTTCCCAGTGGTATATACAGCAGCAGCCCCAGTGGTAGTATACAGCAGCCCCAGTGGTAGTATACAGCAGCCCCAGTGGTAGTATACAGCAGCCCCAGAGGTATATACAGCCCCAGTGGTAGTATACAGCAGCACCAGTGGTAGTATACAGCAGCCCAGTGGTAGTATACAGCAGCCCCAGAGGTATATACAGCCCCAGTGGTAGTATACAGCAGCCCCAGAGGTATATACAGCCCCAGTGGTAGTATACAGCAGCCCCAGAGGTATAAACAGCCCCAGTGGTAGTATACAGCAGCCCCAGAGGCATATACAGCCCCAGTGGTAGTATACAGCAGCCCGCCCGCCACTCCCATCAGTATACAGGCCCCCCCATCGGTATCCAGGGCCCCCCCCCTTGCTCCGCAAAACCTGCAAAGTAAAATCATTATACTTATCACTGTCCTGTCGCCGCTGTCCCCGCCACTGCCATCGCGCTCCTCCGTCTTCATCCAGTGTCTTCCGGCTTCCTGTGGTCGGCGCAGGCAATGACGTCATTGCCAGCACCGACCACAGGAAGCCGGAAGAAGACGGATGAAGCCGGGGAGCGCGATGGCAGCGGCGGGGACGGCGGCGACAGGACAATGATAAGTATAATGATTTTACTTTGCAGGTTTTGTGGAGCAAGGGGGGGGGGCCCTGAATACTGATGGGGGTGGCGGGCGGGCGGCTGTATACTACCACTGGGGCTGTATATGACTCGCGTATAAGCCGAGGCGGGGACTTTTCAGCCCAATTTTTGGGCTGAAAAACTCGGCTTATACACGAGTATATACGGTACATGTTTCGTGGAAACGTTTCCCACAAAAATGTATACTAATCTGATCAGCTCCCTCCTTCCTGTGGATCAAATACCATTTTCAACATGACAGATTCCCTTTTAGTGTCAGATGAGTCACATGACCAAAATTCTTATGCTTTTCATCAAATCTTTTTTCTTCCAGGGTAGAATGTACTTTTTCTGTAGTAACATATGGATGGACAATAAAGGAACAAGACAGAAGAATCTACACATTTGAAATGTGGAGCTAGAGAAGGATGTTATCAATATCATGGATGGCAAGAACAACAAACACATCAGTTCTGGAACAAATCAAGCCAGACATGTCACTGGAAACCAATATCACCAAGCTACAACTTGTCTACACATCATATGAAGAGAGCAATCACTGAAGAATGACATCATGGTCAGAAACATAGTAGGAACAAGGTGAAGAGGAAGACCAGGAACTCGATGGCTGGACACAATCCAGATAACAGTGGAGAAGACCCTAGGGACCTATCTAGGCTTGGAGAACACTCTGGTAGACCTGTCTAGGCTAGGAGAAGACTAGGGATGGGCGAATCTACTCGCTAGGACTCGTTACTCGGCGAGTAGTAAGGGACTCGCAGGACTCGGTACTCTGCGAGTTTCCCAGTGATTACTCGCACGAGTCCAATGCAAATCAATATCAATCCTAGTTTTGTCAGAAACGCTGACAAAACTAGGATTGCCATTGTTTGCATTAGACTCGGCTACTGTGCCAGTGATAGCAGGGAAACTCGCAAAGTAACTGCTGTTTCTTTGCGAGCCGAGTCCAGCTGTCTGCTCTGTGCAGCTCCAGGGTCCTAGAGCCCGCCTGCTCACAGAGATGATGTAGCAGTGCTGAGATTGTTCTCAGTCTGCTCATTCCCTGTGCATAGACATCTATATCTATGCACAGGGGATGTAGCAGAGAGGACATCGCGTTTTGGACTACGTCGGACGGAAGAGGATTTTTTTAATTAAAGATGGAGTCCCTAATGGCTTTTTTTTTTATTTCAAATAAAAATTTTTCTCTGTGTTGTGTTTTTTAACCCTTTATTGGAGATTCTTAGTGGCTGGGTCAAACGTGGCCTGACATTAAGAATCTCGGGATTAATACCAGCTTGTATAACAAAGCTGGTATTAACCCCTTTATTACCCAGCGTGCTACCGCCACCAGGGCCGCTGGAAGAGCGGGGTTCAGCGCCAGAGGATGGCGCTTCAATGAACGCGCCATCTTCTGGGGCGGCTGCGGGCTGCAATTTGCAGCGGGGGGTGCCCAGAAAGCTTGGGCATCCCTGCGCTGCGGATTCCAGCCCCCAGCTGCTTAGCTGTACCTGGCTAGACATAGAAATTGCGCGGAGCCCCACGCATTTTTTTTTTTTAGTATTTCATGAATTTCAGAGTCAGAGTCTCAAAGTCAGAGTCAGAGTCAGAATCTCAGAATTTCATGAAATAATTTAAAAAAAATGCGTGGGGCTCCGCGCAATTTCTATGTCTAGCCAGGTACAGCTAAGCAGCTGGGGGCTGGAATCCGCAGCGCAGGGATGCCCAAGCTTTCTGGGCACCCCCCGCTGCAAATTGCAGCCCGCAGCCGCCCCAGAAGATGGCGCGTTCATTGAAGCGCCATCCTCTGGCGCTGAACCCCGCTCTTCCAGCGGCCCTGGTAGCGGTGGCACGCTGGGTAATAAAGAGGTTAGGGCCAGCTTTGTATTATCAGCTGGCCCTAAGCCCGAAATTTATGGCGGTCACGCCAATATTAGACATGACCGCCATGAATTTCTATTAAATTGTTTTAAAAAAAACACAACACAAAGAAAATTTTTTATTAGAAATAAAAAAAAAAGCCATTAGAGACTCCATCTTTAATTAAAAAAATCCTCTTCCGTCCGACGCAGTCCAAAACGCGATGTCCTCACTGCTACATCCCCTGTGCATAGATATAGATGTCTATGCACAGGGAATGAGCAGACTGAGAACAATCTCAGCTCTGCTACATCATCTCTGTGCACAGACATTCATGTCTGTACACAGGGAATGAGCAGACTGAGAACAATCTCAGCTCTGCTACATCAGGCAGCAGGCGGGCTCTAGGACCCTGGAGCTGGCAGCCAGCACACAGAGAAGACAGGACTCTTATCTGTGCGAGTTTCCCAGCGATTACTTACAAAGTAAACGAGTCCAATGCAAATAAATGACAAAACTAGGATTGCTTCAGGCTGAAGCTTCCGAGACACATCTGTGATTTGTAAATCTCACACTACTCGCTATTACTCGCTTCCCCATTCATTAACATTGGACTCGCTAGACTCGCAACGAGTAGCGAGTCCTGTGCTCGGACTCGCTAGAGTCAAGCGATTCCGAGTAATTTAGGATTCGCCCATCACTAGAGAAGACCCATGGAGGACCTATCTAGGCTTGGAGAAGATCCTGGTGGACATATCTAGAGTTGGAGAAGACCCTGGTGGACCTACAAAATTGATCTTTCTCCATAGTTTTCATCTATCAAGTCTCCATGTCTCAGGATCGATCACCAAGCTACGACTTGTCTAATTTCAACACATCATACCAAGAGAGCAATCAATGGAGAACCACATCATGGTTAGAAGAATAGAAAGACCAAGGCAAAGTGGAAGACCAGCAACCTGATGGCTTGATACAATCAAAATAATGACAGAGAAGACTCTGGTGGACCTATGTAGTCTGGATCTTCTTACAGATTGTTTACCTTCAAGTCGCCACGGCTTGAGATACAGCTGAAGACCATTAAAATAAAAAAAGAATGTAGTTATAGAATTAAGGGGTGACAACTTCGACAACTTTGACCTACTCGTATGTATGGGGTCAGTTTATTTTATCCCTTTCAAGATGACCAGGTTAAACTGAGGCATGTATGGCACCCTAGTGGTCCAATTGCCACAGAGGCATTGCCTCCCTCACAGGGGGTGATGTCATGCCTGGAAGCAGGAGGAGGTCCCCATGTTAAGTAACACACAGCATGCAACACTTTTCCTGACTTCAGGCCAGAAGGGGAGCTCTAGAACCTGACTTCAGGAGAGCTGTCGTAGTTCTGGCCAGGAGCAGGGTTAGTTAGAACATCTGAGGAGAGGGATGAGAGAGGAAGTTGTGGAAAAGGCTCTGGGGAGTGGAGCTGCGACTGAGCTCACCCCTGAGCAGAAGCGCTAGAAAAAGGACGCCAGAGTCCTGGGTTGCGCGGGTGCTGTACGCCCCGGCAGCCGAATCTGGAGGGCATGAGACTGCAGGAACCCTGGCCACACCGAACACCCAGAAGCACAGCAGCATCTTGAGAGCTCAAAGCCACCAAGAGCACGGTGGTGCCCGTGATAGACTTGTGCTGCCTGCTACACGGGTAAGAACAACTAACATGCAGGAAGAGGGCCAACGCATAGCTATAAGCCACAGAGACCTGAAAGGAGAGCGCAGCAGGAAGGACTCCAATCCCACCTGGCGAGGTGGATCTCTGACTGCTTCCAGGCTGGCTGGATCCCTTCTACCATCTGTAACCAGTGCCCCGGACTGCAATACCAACTGCCAAGTAAAGGTAAAGGAAACTACAACCCTTGCATCCTCTGGTTATTCCCTGCGCCCTCTGTCCTGCACCCCAACAACCATCACAACATCCCCGGGGCTCCACTCCACCTGTGGGGAGCTATACCATCCCATCTGCACTACCATCTGCCCCAGCGATCACATTCTGCAGCATCGTCCACCCCTGGTTGAGTACCATAGGTGGTGTCACAAACATTCCACTGTAAATATCCCCTTCACTGCACGCCCAGGGCCGCGGAGTCGGGTTACAGTCACTGTGACCTCCCACCGCACCGACCAGCCCGGTTACCGAGTACCCCACGACCCTAACGGGTATCGCAGATGGAGGAGAAGTACACCCCATGGACAACAGTATAAATAGGAGGAAAGTAGCAACCCAAGCTGCATATGCTTGGCCAAAAGAGAAAATAGTATCCCATGCAGCACTTTGTAGACAAAGTCCTTCATGGCACCATGTTTTTGACTGCATATGTTCAAATGGTGCTGGATATTGTATGAGTTCCATGAGCTCTGTAGCATAGCGGGTGGTCCCACAAAGGGATGGATACTCTGGGTGGAAAATGTCAAAGGATAAATAAAGAAAATAGTGCCATCACTGATGCTGAAGATGTGTGACGGTGCACATGTCCTGCACTTCTACTTGGGAGGCCTGAAACTCCAACCAAATGCCACTTTGAAGTGTATTGATATCAACATCATATCAATAAAGTTGGATCCTGTGGTGGAGCTGGGAGCCATATAAACCCTGCCACACCACTCTCCATTGTGAAGGCAGCAGTCTGCTGTAGACCTATGGATCAAACAGCGTAATGATGCCCTGCTGGTCATTACAATGTGCAGGGGAGAAGAGGGTGGTATAAAAGTTCAGGGTGAACCAAGGTGGCATTATTATTTTCAGGGGCACGCATGAAGCATCTTTAAGTTTTAGGGTTCAATAAAGAGGCATTAATACTTTCTAAAGGGGGCACTGTTTTTTAAGGGTCTCAAGAGGCATTATTACTGGTCAGGGTGAGAAGTATCTGCAGTGCCCGAGGTGTTGGCAACCCATTGTATTTCTGTATGAGTTCTGCACATTACTTTGTACAGGTACAGTATGATTTTTTATATATTTTCTTGCAGGCAGTTTAAGAGAGAACATTTTAACATATGGAGTTGCATTGGCATGAATGCAATTTTTCAGTCTTATTGACTCCTATGAAAATATTTGATACACAGAGTACAAAAAAACCTCTGTAAACATAAGGCTTTGGAAATCTCCAACAGGTATCGAAAACACCGTACTGTGACCTCAAAGTACACGGAGGTTGTATTGAGCCATAATGAAGCTGTGTGAATCAGGCCATACTGATGATTTCTTCATCCTTTTGGACAATAACTTCATTTCTGGGAAAACTCCAAAAATCCTCTGTGTATTTAAAATGTACCATTTATCTGGATTGCTGCATATGTTGCGACAGTGCGGTAGACATTTTTCCCAGGTCACATTTTGTAGAACATACAAGAGCTCCAGTGGTGGGGCAACGGCATCTGAATGATTATTAACACGAGACTCCGCAGTAAAACAAGCCGCTCTGTTACTAATGAGGCCACTGCTCAGCAGCCTTTCATTTATTTTTTGAAGTTTGCACATTATATTCTTACATTCTCCATATGGACCCAGAAAAAAGGAAAGGAACCGCCCTCTGTCACCAGTCCACATATTTAATCCATGTGCTTATGTCAAACTTAATTACAGTGTGTTGGGGGAAAAGAAAATAACAAGTAAGTCCTGCAAGGGCAGAAATAAAAGCGCTGCCGTAATAAGTGTAATTCTGTCAAAGCCTTTAGTTGCAAATAGAAGTCCGAAGCATAAGAGATGTAACTGAGGTCTACTGCTTTGTGGAACTATTAGTTGAGAAAGTCGGTATAATTAAAAGTTTACATATCCATAAAAGACCACCATGAGCTCCGACAGATATTTTTTCTGCAAGAGAAATTGACTTGATTTACAAAACGATGAAACCCAATACTAACAGGGTTGAAAATTCCATCTAATTAAACAGTCACAATTTAATGGTAGCTTTTTTTTTGGCAAATTGGACAGAGGGGTAGCGAAGCCCAAGAGGTATGGGAGAGATATGCTAAGCTATGAGAAGTCTACATTTTGCATAGACCAATATGTAACTTGATTAAGAATTCTGGACTATGAAATGCTGTTACAGCCATCACCTTTTCTACAGATCAACCGATCACCACCGGTCTGACTTCTACATTACAGCCTCATATGGATGGACTAGCTGTAATTAAAGCAATAGTTGTGCTTCGTCCAGCAGAACTTACTATTAGAACTTACTATTAGAGATGAGCAAACTTTCCCGAACATGTTCGCCAATTTCAGTTTCGGCACGGCTATTGAAGCATGGTGAGTGGTGATAGAAGCGCTAAAGCTTACTAAGTAAGAGTGTAGGAAGATAATGTCTGTGCCAAAGTAGCGGGACTCCACTGTAAAACAGTTTGAGCTGTGTTTGGCAGCTTTTGGGCCCCTTTGAAGGTATTTTCTAGCCCATTGATTTTGCCTCCCATTGATTTGAATGGGGCTAGGAAGTTCGGAGAACTATTCGCTGATCTATTAGCTGAACATATGATTCAGCGAATCGAAACAAATTCAAACTTCAAAAGGCTCGCTCATCTCTACTCACTATTATGACTATCTTGTGGATAGACTGGTCTATACCCTAAGGCTGGCCATACACATTAGATAGCCATTCCTCAAGACCCTGCCTCATACTCATGCACACTTGGCTTGGCCATGTACAGAGGGAAGCGAGCTGCTACTAGACAACTCTGGTGGCACCTTATCTCCTCTGAGAATAAAAGGGTTCATCATATTAAAATCCAACTCCTTCATTACTCTCTCCGCTACCATCTGGAGGATCAGGAGGATTCTGATGGTTGACATGTTCAAGCCGTCATTAATGTAATGTGTATGTATGTATGAGAAACATCTCAGAAAACCTCTTGATCAAAAAGACTACCCCATTATCCAGAACAGATTTTTTGTAAAAGATATTTAGTTCCAATGGATATTATACATATTGCTCATCCTTTTCATCATAATGTTCATCATACCAAGAGAGCATTGATGGAAGAAGGACATCATGGCCAAAAGAATAGAAGGAACAAGGTGAAAAGGAAGACCAGCAACCCAATGGCTTGATACAATCAAGATAACTGTGGTGAAGACCCTGGTGGACCATTTTAAATCCTTAGTAAGCCTTTGCAGGTGTTTTGAGTTAATCATTCTAATTTTCTGAGATAAAGACTTCTGATTTTCATTGGCTGAAGCCATAATCATCAATGAAATAATCTAATGTAGCTATATGTAAATGAACCGTTTTTCACAGTTTTTTTGTCACACACACATGCTATCTGTACAGTATATTCCGCATTTTTTGCCTATTTAACCCTATTTTTTATTAATGTGAGCTGTGACATTTACTTACTTGTAATTAGAATCACCCCCAAATGTTTGCTGCACTGAATTCTGTCTAAGTTTTTTTAAAGGCTGTACTATACTATTAAATGTTGTAGATTATGTGATGCGATAGCTGCAAAACATTAATGTGAGGTTCCCCTGGTTGTACTCAAAGTCATGTGAGTCTCCTAGGGACGATACAATCTTCTGCATTATGTACAATAGCAGATAGCATTTTTGCCAATATGCGCTAATGAAATTGCAAATAGTTGGACTTTTCTGCGTCCAGCAAATCTCCTTTGATGCGAACATGATTTCATTCAAATCGATTCACTCATCTCTATAGGTCGTCTCAAAAAGGTTTGACTGTGTGACTAACAATTATCATATGCTCCAAGTCTCATAGGTGGGTTGCATTTCTTGGAAGATTTTAGAAGAGGATAATATGACAAAATAATTAGGTGGCTGTACATAAGTTACAGGGGTGCGCTTAGATGGCAATTCTAGGATCAAAAGAGTCAAACTGACTTGGTCGCAATGTAAATATTTGACCCACTTTAAGGGCCTTTCTCCGAAAGCAGGAGGCCGACTCACTCCATCTGGTGCATCATCATCACTCCATACTGTAGTCGTAACGTTTTTACACACACAAATATTTAACTTGCAATCTACTGTATATACCAATATGTATCTGCAAAAATGTTCAGTTATGTTTTACTACCCTGTGTTTCTTCCATTAGGTTAATGAATTCATCTTTGATGTTCACATGCTCCGATCCCTCCCCTATCTTCCGTCTCTCCTCTCTTCCCAGGCTTGCTGGATACAAGTATCTTGTTTGACACAAGCAAGTTTCCAGGGAGAATTTTTCCCATGGCTCCTTCTCTCAGTTCAGTTTAGCTGCTCTGTATTTATAGCAACATGAAGTTCTTAATGGGCCAATTTGTTTTAATTTCCACTGCTTTTGTGTTTAGCTTGCCCTCAGCTGTGGGCAGCCTTTTCATTGCTTTATAGCTGGGGTGTGCTATGGGAGAGCATGAGGAGGGGGTGCACTACTTACAGGGATACAAGATTCACAGGGCACAGAGCAGGCTCTGCAAATTTACTGTTCGTTAAAGCTGGTTTTCTCATTGAGAGAGAAAAGGTATGCAGTGAGTGCCTGAGACAAAGACACAGAGACAGGCAGTATGCCAAGCAGGGCCCGCTGCCAAAGCACATATAACAAGGACCAGCTCATAGCAGGCAAATGAGAAACACATGTTGGGGAACACGGGCTACTAGCTATTCACTATTGCTGACAAATCTCCAAAAAAGCCAAGGCCTGGCACCGATTGCAGCCTTGGACTCAGAAACAGGTGCTAAACAGGGATATAGGGGTGGCCAAAAATGCACAGATCAATCAGGGTGTGTGGAGTTAAAGCACACTTGCCAACTTTTCGAAATCCTTTTGTAGAGGACGTCCTTATTTCATTTACCCTCCTTTTGGATAGACCGTGCCCATCCCCACCTCTAAATATGTCGCTGAATGGCAGGGCACCAAATAAAACAAAGGAAAAGCTGATTACTTGGAGTGTTCAGGAAGTTTTTCAAACTCTTCCAGTCTTCCAGGAGTGTTCTCTTTCTGGATCACTTCTCGATGTCCTGGCAGAGCTCTCAAGTATGGGTTAAAGGGGGTGTCCAATTTTTTTTAAGGTAAGATATAGATAAGATAAGATCTATCTCTTTGGCCCAGATGTCACCTCTCTCCTGTCCAGAATTCCAGAGTGTCTATCAGCCATATCCTCCTTCTTCTCCTCTCGCTTCCTAAAACTCAATGTAGACAAAACCAAACTCATTATCTTTCCTCCATCTCACACACCTTCCTTACCTGATCTATTTACCACAATAAATGACATCACACTTTGCCCTGTACCTGAAGTACGTTGCCTCAGAGTACCCCTTGACTCTGTCCTGTCCTTCAAACCGCACATCCAAGCCCTTGCCACCTACTGCCGTCTTCAACTCCAACCAAAAATATTTCCAGAATCCGTCCCTTCCTCAACCCTCAATCTACTAAACTACTAGTCCATGCCCTCATAATCTCCCGCCTCGACTACTGCAACCTCCTCCTCTGTGGCCTCGCTGCTAACACCCTTGCAAGTCTCCAATCTGTCCTTCAAATACAAGAAAACCTGGCACACTCAGAGGTGAGAAAAGAGCAATTAGTTTCTTTCTAGAATTTTTTATTTTTTTATATATATAGTTCATGAGAAAATCAGACGTTTCGGCCCAACATGAGCCTTCATCAAGTGATTCTGTACAGATATAAATCAAAATGAAACAAAAAATTCAACCATTATTTTGGTATATAATACATTCATTGGTTCAAGGCCGGGTGATATAAGGTCTGTGCGTGTTCGTGGTGATGATGGCGTGAGGGGTAATTCTCTTGTGCAAGTGATAGGGGTAAAGTGACATGAAAAAGTGTAATTCAGATGGTGTGTAAAGGAAAGAAAGAAAAACGGAAGAAGGAGAACAGGTTGAAATAGTATCAAGATAATATCCACAATCTGTCCCCCTCATATATCTGTGAACCAATCTCCCGATATCATCCAACTCGTAATCTTTGATTCTCCCAAGATCTTTTCTTTCCTCCACACTTGCACATTTCTCATCTAACCGCCTGCAAGACTTCGCCCAAGCATCCCCCATTTACTGGAATTCTGCACCCCAAAATGTCAGCCTGTCCCCTACACTTGGATCCTTCAAGCGGAACCTGAAAACCCATCTCTTCAGAACAGCCTACAGCCTGCAATGACCACAGTGCCACCTCATCACCACTGGACCCGGTGCTCTCCCACCATCGGACCTGGCGCTCCACCACCACCAGAGCAGACCCAACCTACTGTCTCTCTCCCCACTGCCCTGTAGAATGTAAGCCCGCAAGGACAGGGCCCTCTCTCCCCTCTATCGGTCTGTTACTGTTAATTTTTTCATTGTATCACAACAGCAGAACATAACCATGAATTAAAACATAACAGTAGACAATCTGCAGTGGAGTGCTATACATTCCAATTTATGACAGCTCAGTACAATATGTCATTAGAACATCAATAATACACCAGTCACTTGGAGAGCTTAACACATAGGTAATTGTTGTACATTCCTATATCAGTCGGCGTGAACAATTTCCTGTATTTTTCTTTCTTAAACTTTAGTAATATTAGACAGTTACTGAAGGTGCTCCGGTGTCATGAACAACTCATATAATGGGTGCACATTATTGTTCATTATCACCATACATTTATTAAAAGGTCTTTTTTACACTACCTCCTCAAAAGTGTCCGCCAACAGTGGACCAGATAGTGGCCACCAACAGTCAAGCTTGCTTTCTTGATAAGTTTATTGAGCTCATTAGCATCAGACACCTGAAGACTACTTTCCCAGGATATAATTTCAAAAAGATAGCACTTGCCACTACAGACTGATAGAACATTGCTAACACTTTGCTGGACACTTTAAATGACCTTAGTTTCCGTAGGAAGTGCAGTTTGCTCATCCTCTTCTTGTAGAGCTTCTCTGTATGGCATCTCCGGTCCAGTTTGCTGTCCAGGTGGACCCCCAAATATTTGTAGCTCTCCACCTGTTCCACCTCCTGACCAGCTATAGTGATCAGTAAACATTCCATCTTTCTCCTGTTATAGTTCACCACCTATTCCATAGTTTTCTTTACATTTAGCTGTAAATAGTTAGCATGGCACCAATCCACAAAATTTGACACCACCTTATTCCTTATCAATCTGGTCCTCCCTAATACATCCAACTACCACAAAGCCATGCGAGAATTTTTGGAGGTGACAAAAATCAGATTTATATTAAAACTCTGCTGTATACAGTGTATATAGAAAGGGCAACAGCACTGTTCCATGGGGGGCACCTACTCTGCTCAATAATGTGCCAGAGACTGCCACCCCCATCTTGACAAACCGCGGCCGGCCTGACAGGTAGTCAGTTTTCATTTTTACAGGTAGTTTAGATTTGTTTTAAAATATAAATATATACAACTTACTACTAGACCTTTTTTTTCTACAAAGGTGAGCGAATCCCCAAATACCAGTATTGACCGTTGATTTGGTTACCTCAACTTCCTTCTTAGGGTGTTTCCTGTGACGAGGTATAAAAAAGTAAAATGACAATCTAGCTCATTTCAATAGGTAGACAGCCCTGTTTTCTGTTATTGCCAACACACAGAGATAGGAGCTGACGTAGCTATTAAAATATGCCAGATAGCCCCATTACACAGAGCACTGGTTACAGGCCATCACAGCTCCTGCGTCAAACTGGATTAGAGACCATATTGATATCTGAAGACTAGGACACCTTTGTTATTATAATTATTTTGTTTGTATGCATTTATATTTTACTTACATTTAAATATATTTTTAACTGCACAACCCCTTTAAGGTCAACTACTATTAAATGACAACTGTACCCAGACCACACAGTTTATAAAATATTCTCCTGATAGCACCCAAAACTGTGGAGGGTTTTATGGGTAAGAGAGGTAAGTTTATATTGTACTCTGTAACCAGTGCAATGACTGGCACAAGGTGGAGGCGTCGATGAAGTAGCTGGACAGAAATAGGACCCAGACTGCATTCAGATATCATGGCATCCTAGGAAATGTTACAAACTTGGTATACATAATGGTTTCATGCACTATTCAAAATTATAATAGTCGGCTGCGAAAAAGAGTGTGCTTAGTGCACCGGGACGCTGGGTCCGGTAGGTCAACTAGAAAGACATGGTGACAAATGTGATGGGAAAACCGAAGGAAAATACACTGCATATATTTAGAAATTAATATCATTTTTAGATTTAAGAACGCTGGGAAACTAAGAAGCTGTAAGCCTTAACCGCTCACCGCCCCCTCCCTGAATACAGGATTGTGGAATGCTGACTCCATAGCAGAAGAGAAATGGGGAGGGCCTGGATTCCTTAGTAAGTCTTGCTGTACTTTCTTAAATATAATTAGATGCGCCTCATTAGCTCACACTGAAGGTCCTTTGTACTTTTTTGGAGCTGGGTTTGCTATACGCTCTGACGGCCGCAGTGTGTAGCACCCCTGGCCTGCGGAAGCTGTGCCCTTTCATCTCCCAGTTTTATCCTCTTTCCACGCTTTAACAAAACACTTTGTCATTTCCTTTGTTTTTCACAGGCTCTTTCCAGCTGTGTCACTTGTCTTTGAGTACACGCAGCAGCTGTTATATGAAGTACACACCTAACTCAACCTTCCTGAGATTTTTGTGGTGCAAATTCAGCACCACTCTCATAACCCGCACCGTTCTTTCACCTTGAAGCTGAAAATGTTCTACTCATTATGGGCAGTCAAAGCAGCGCCCCTTGTGCGAGCGCTAATAAACCGGGGACCTTTCACTTTTACAAAGTTTCTTTTGATAGATAAAGAACCTTCAGAGAACACCTGAGAAATTCTGACAGTCAGGGCAACTGCGAGACAACCTCGGTAAAAAGTGGGGAATCTAAACCAAATGCTCACTTATAGGCAGATAAATGAGATATACTACGGTATTCAATTATCTATCTATTTATGGAGCATATTCTAGTTATGCTACAGGATTAGTTACATGTCAAGTTAAAGTGAACCTGACAGCAGTTTATTTACATATAACCTGCAGCCACCATCAGTAAGGCCTTATATACGGTATTCTGGAATATTGTATATAAGTCCCCAGGCCGATCTGTATAATGCAAAACAACCTGCTTTTATTATACTCACCTGCGAGGATGGTCTGGTCTGATGGGAGATGTTGGTCTCAGTCTGGCACCTCCTATCTTCTTCTGTTTGCTGTCCTACTTGTGGGTGAGGCATGCTACGTCATCCACTCATTGGCCTTCATTGCATTCCTGTGCATGGACACTTCTCTCTGTCCTGATGAGAGCAGATCAAAGTGCTCTAATGTGCTGCCACAAAGAAAGGTCAAAATAATACCCATATACTGCGCATGTGCAGGCATTCTTTGCCCTTTCTATGTGACTGTGCATTACAGCACTTTGTTCAGCAGAGAGAAGTGCGCATGCGCAGGTGGGCAATGCCAGCGACTGTGTGTGGATGATGTAGAATGTGGCACCCACAAGAATCAGAGGAGGACAGCTATCGCAAGAAGAAAAGATATGCCAGACCGAGACCTGGAACATCCATCTGACCGGACCGTCTCAGCAGGTGAGTATAATAAAAGCAGTTTTTTTACATTATGCAGCTTGGCCTGGGGACTTAAATACAGTCTGCCAGAATGCTGAATATCAGGCCTCACTGGTGGGTGGTGGCCACAGATTATATTAAAAAAAACAGCTGTTAAATTTAAAGAGAATCTGACCCCAGGTTTTTGCTACCTCTTTAAGGCCAGAGATGCTAATTCCAGAGATGTATCACTTATTGGGCTGCTTGCTGCAGTTTTAATAAAATCTCTGTTTTCAATGCTGCAGATAAAGCAGTTCTCTGAATGCTGTGCCCTGTATAACCCCACCCACACCACCGATTGGCCGCTTTCTGTGTACACTGTGCATAGGCGGAAAACTGTCTCACACTGGTGGAGGTGGGGTTATACATAATACTAATTAAGAGGACTACATGGGAGCAGCTTTACTAGTCCTCTAGTGATAATTTCCTACTGGTAAAATTGTGATTTTGGATTTTGTCAAAACTACAGTACATCAGTTTCCTCATATGTGACACATCATTGGAATCAGGATCTCTATCTCTGTATTGTGCTGCTTTCTAATTATATGGCAAAAACCAGGCGACAGATTCCCTTTAAAGTTAGCAGTGCATCTATTTTCATCCATGCATATAAACTTGACTATATGACAATATCTTACATTATATAGGCAGATAAATTCTGCCTCTATACACATTGGGACTGATTTACTGTTATGTGTTGCTATTTTGGTGGAAAATACTCCAAATATTGGTGTAAATTGTTTCACCTTGATTTAGATCTATGCAATAGAATTATTTAGTAGATCAATTTACAAGTAGAGAATTGTGACCTGTGAAAGAAGTGTCTGTATTGATTACAGCATGCAGGGCAGCAATGGGCAAATAGTTGTCTCCATAGACATCTGCCCTATTACCTTAAAAAACCCTCATAATTAGAGTAATATATATATATATATGTATATACATGGGAACTGCTGATGTTGCATCACCCTAATATAACATTGAAATATTGCTCCAAGATGGACCTTTACGTTGGCGCCTGTAGTGGAGCTTCACATTTACCATATCATGGAAGCGTGTAAATTAGTATGATCTCATTTTAGCACTGAATTTTTCATGTTGTGTAGAAGCATGATTTAAATCTCATATAGGTCCATGTATGAATTATTTATACAGCCGTTATGAGCCATGATTAACAGGGGAGATAAAGGTCACCTCTGAAATTTGGGCTTCAAGAACTACACTCACTTAGGCCACGTAAGAAGGCCTAGGGAGCAATATTGTTTTATACATTTTCAAAATTGGCGTATCCTGCATTGTGTCCAGTAAATTTGGTTACCTTAAGGCCCTATTCACATTAGGCTAGAGCCTTCTGATGGCTCCCAAATCTTTGGACAGTGATCGAATCACTATTTCAGCTCTGCGGGGTGCTATTTTTGATTTAAAAGGAAACAACTGAGATGCAATTGAAGTGTTGACTTTCAGGTTTAATTAAAGAAGTTAAACAAAACTTGCCTGTGAAACGTTTAGGAATTGCAGCTATATTTCTACAAAGCCTCCTCATTTCAGAGGCTCAAAAGTGATTGAACAAAATAACTTTCCTGTGAATAAAATGTTCACTTTTAATGCTTTGTAGAGAATCCTTTGCAGCAATGACTGATGTTTTTCGGTCGCGGTCGTTACCATTGTTGGTCTCCTCCGGTGTGAGGTTTTGCTGCCTTAGCTAAGGTGACTGCAGTTGTTTCTTGCTTGTGGCTTTTTTTGCCTTAACTTTTGTCTTAATGTTTTATTCTTGTGAAATGTGGCTCGATATAGCTTAGATCTGGTAAGGACTCACACATTGCTGAATATTCCACTTCTTTGCTTTCGCATGATGTATTGGGTCATTGTCTGTCTGTCTGTGGCGGCCGTCACACGCATCAATTTAATGCACGATATCGCTTAAGCGATCTGCTTTTTGATCGCTTAAGCGATATCGTTTGTGCATCGCTGCGTGCAATCAAGCGATTTTACAATGTAAAATTGCTTGATCATTAGATCGCAGATTGGTGAGCCGGAGCTCATATCAAGCGATAAACGCTTGATCAATCTGCATCATCGTGGTGTGTGACACCACGATGATCCATCTCCCAGCGGCAGAGCCTATGCTGGGAGATGGTATCTATGGTAAACGTCGGGTTGCTAAGCGCCGCGCGGCGCCTAGTAACCCGATGTGTACCATAGTTACCAGCGATCTCGCTGATCCACATCTCTGGTGAGTCTGTCTGTGTGACAGCTCACCAGCGATGTGAACGATATTGTTAGCGATCGCGCGTGCATGTGATCGCTAGCAATATCGCTAGCGATATTGATGCGTGTAACGGCTGCCTGTGAAGCATCGTCCAATCAACCTTGTTGCATTTGGTTGAATCTGAACAGAAAGTCTCACCCTGTACACTTTAGAATTCATCCGGCGGCTTCTGTCTTCAGCTCCATCATCAATGACCACTAATGCTCCAGGGTCATTATTAGCCCTGTATGTCCGGGCAGCACACCACCTCTACCATGATTTACAGAGGACATGCTCTGCTCTGGATCAGGAGCCATTCCAAGACTTCTCCATACCTTCTTCTTTCTATCATTCTCATACAGGTTGATCTTAGTCTCATCTGTGCTCTGCTTTTCCAGAACTGAGCAGCTTCTATAGATTTTTTTTGGCTAAGTGTAATCTGGCTGTTCTATTTTTTAGACTGATTATTAGTTTGCACCTTATAGTGAAGTGACCCCTCTGTGTCTGTGGCGGCTCCCTCTGTATTTGCACCTTGTGGGGACCCCTCTATATTTGCACCTTGTGGTGATCCCTCTGTATCTGCACTTTGTGGTGGTTCCTCTGTATTTGCACCTTGTCATGAACCTCTGTATTTCTGTATTTTCTCCTTGTGGTGACTCCTCTGTATTTGCTTTTTGTGGTAACTTGTCTGTATTTGCACCTTGTGGTGACCCCTCTTTATCTGATCTCATTAAGTCTTCTCTTTATGATAGAGTTAGATACTGAAACACGAATTCCATAAGATTGTTCTTCACTTGGTGGGATGTTATGAAGGTTTTTTTCCCCCATATAAAGGATTCTGCCATTGTTGTCTTTCGTGGATGTCCAGGCCTTTTTGAGTTCCCCACCCACCAGTGCACTCTTTCTTTTTTTGGTGGAATGTAACAAACTGTTGATTCGGCCGCTACTGACCTTTCTTATATCTCTCTGATGGATTTCTTCTTGTTCTCAGCCTAATGAAGGTCAGTTTCTCTTCCATTGAGATCCCCTTTGACTGAATGTTGTGGGTTCACAGCAATAGCTTCCAAATGCAAATGCCGCACCTAGAATCAGCTCCGGGCCTCTTACCTGCTAAATTGATGATAAATTAATGAGGGAATGGCCCATGAGCCAATTAAAGGGATTTTGAAATAATTATCCAATTTATGTTGTTTCCTTGGAGCCAGTTGTATATTAAAGAGCTGTTATTCCTAAACCCTTCCTCCATTTAGGATGTGATCCTCCACAAATTAAAGCTGGGAGTCCACGCTGTAAGCCCATATTGATTATAACTGGATCCTGAAAATGTTTTGGTAAAAGTTAAAATACCAAAACCTGTGTCATTGTCCAAATATTTCTAAACCCAACTGTATATTTCTGTTGAATTGCTTGATGTATACAGTGAAGTCATTAATTATTTGATCCCTTGCTGATTTTGTACGTTTGCCAGCTGACAAAGACATGAACAGTCTATAATTTTAAGGGTAGGTTAGTATTAACAGTAATGGTATCTTTACACGCCGCCACCGAGGGTAGCAACAGGTAGGCATCGCACGTGCACGCGCGTGTTTGCAATGGTTGCTAACGGTACCTGATACCGCAATTACACGCCGCCACAAGGTGCTCCACAGAAGGTATTTTAGTTCCCTGGAAGTACCGACGGGTGCCGCAGGTTACCTTCTGTGGAGCACCTTCCCTGATTTACACGCCGACACCACAAGGGAATCTGGGCGTACATATTGTGCGCCGTAACTACCTAGGCATGACAGAGTTGTGAATTACACGCCGCTACCACAAAAAAATATGGGCGGACCTGGGGCAGCAGGGACAACACATAGGCGTGCCAGAGTTGTGTATTACGCGACGCTTGTACGATGATTGGACAATGCAATAGTATCATGATTGGCCAGCCAGCGCAGGAAGGCTGGCTAATACATGACGCTATTGCAAATGTGTAGTGACTGGTCAGCTCGTTAAATATGCCGCCCTGTGCAGGGACAGCCAATGGGTACACAGTAGCCCCCACCAATGATAGCTGATGGGGCGTGGTATACATGACGCTGTGGCATGCCCCAGGGAACTCAAATACCGTGCCTGTTCCCCGATTACACACCGCCACCATAGGGATTATACCTTCTTGTTTTTCAGCACGGCTGAAACACAGGTATCCAAAGGCACAGGAAGGTACTTCCTGAATTACACGCCGCCACTTCGCGGTCTTTTCAAGGTATCAGGTACAATTGTGTCCGATACCTGGTGGTTTCTACCTTTCGGTGGCGGCGTGTAAATGTACCATGAGAGATAGAATATAAAAAATAAAATCCAGAAAATCACATTGTCTAAATTATATAAAGTTATTTGCATTTTGAAGAGACAAATAAGTATGTGATCCCTCTGACAAACAAGACCTAATACTTGGTGGGAAAACCCCTGTTGGCATGCACGGCAGTCGAATGTTTCTTGTAGTTGATGATGAGGTTTGTGCAAATGTCGGAAGGAATTTTGGTCCACTCCTCTTTGCAGATCATCTCTAAATCATTAAGATTTTGAGGCTGTCGCATGGCATCTTGGAGCTTCAGTTTTCAATGGGATTAAGGTCTGGAGACTGGCTAGGCCACACCGACCTTAATGTGCTTGTTTTTGAGCCACACCTTGGTTGTCTTGGCTGTATATTTGGGTCATTATCTTTCTGGAAGACCAAGCCATGACCCGTTTTTAATGTCCTGGAGGAGGGAAGGAGGTTGTCACTCAGGATTTTACGGTACATAGCTCTATCCATTGTCCCATTGATGCGGTAAAGTAGTCCTGTGCCCTTAGCAGAGAAACATGCCCAAAACAATGTTTCCACCGCCATGCTTGACTGTGGGGACGGTGTTCTTTGGGTCTTAGGCAGCGTTTCTCTTTCTCCAAACACGGCGAGTTGAGTTAATGCCAAAAAGCTTTTTTTTGTGTTGCATCTGACCACAGCACCTTCTCCCAATCACTCTCACAATCACCAAGGTGTTCACTGGCAAGCCCCAGACGGTCGGCAAATGTGCCTTCTTGGGCAGTAGGACTTTATTCCATTACGGCGTAATTTGTTAGCAATGGTTTTCTTGGTGACATTGGTCCCAGCTGCCTTGAGATAGTTAACAAGCTCCCCCTGTGTTTTAGGCTAAGCTCTCACCTTCCTCATGATCCTGGATACCCCATGAGGTGGAATTTTACATGGAACCCCAGATCGATGTCGATTGACGCTCATTTTGTATTTCTTCCATTTTCTTATTATTGCACCAACAGTTGTATCCTTCTATCCCAGCGCCTTACTCATGGTTTTGTAGCCCATTCCAGCCTTGTGCAGGTCTAGGATCTTCTCTCTTAATATATAAACCTTGTTGTAGTGGTCTTTTAAGGTACCTTTACACGCCACCACAGTGCCTAGCAACAGGTATCCACCGTACGTGCACAGCACGATTTTTGACAGTGGATACCGATCGCCGATGCGCATGTACACGCCACCATTGCATTGTCAACTGAAGGTATCGTGGTGCCCTGGAAGTTCGACAGATCCTTCGGATAACTGCCTGTTGAATCCCATCGCCCCTTCACACGCCGCAATCAGTAGGGGAATGTGGGCGTACATCTTTCACGCCGCAAGTACACAGGCGTGACAGAGTTGTGTATTCCGTGATGCTGAAACGCTGATTGGACAATGCAATAGCGTCATGATTGGGCAGCCTGCGCAGGAAGGCTGGCTGATACATGACACCATTCCAATTGTGGAGTGTGAATGGATAGCTCTTTAAATATGGTGCCCTGTGAAGGGACAGCCAATGGTAACACAGTAGCCTCCACCAATCATCGCTGATGGGGTGCGGTATCCATGAGGATGTGTCACGCCCCTGGGAATTCACTAGGCGACGGTGATTCAATTCCTGTGACCCCGTTTAGACGCCACTATCATGCAATTGTGCCTTTGTGTTGCCTTGGGTTTTTGAACACGGCTCAGAAATAGGTATCCGAGTCCAACTGCAGGAAACCCGATAACTTTCCCTATTTACAAGCCGCCATTTCGTAGCAATTTCAAGGCAACAGCACAAAAATCCCCATTGCCAGGCAGTTGCTACCACGCAGTGGTGGCGTGTTAAAGTACTACTCTTAGAGTGCTGTGGTGCGGGGATGACACCACCTGATGAAGACAGGCACCTACTGTCGAAACGCGTTGTGGAGCTGTAAAGGGCAATAAAGGTTTGTTATTGCTTGTACAAGTTATGCCTTTTATTCACCCCTCACCCCAGCGCTCCAAAAGACTGTTACAACAAAGTTTATGTGTTTCCTTCCCTCGCTGAAGTACAAGTGGCAGGAGCAGCTCTGGGTTATATATCTCCTAGCAAAAGGACCTGGCATTGCGTGGCAACAAGCATCTACATTGAAGGACCTGCGTTGATGTACTTCTGGTTTGGGCCGGTCATGTGACCGTACCCGAAACAGCACGGGAGCGGTGGCAGGGAAGATAAATGGAGGCTCCAGGTGGCAGACCCGGTCCTACTAACAGAGGCATTCAACTGGGGTTGTTCAGGGATGCACAACCTCATTAGGTGAGTGGCCAACGTCCTCTTTTAATACTTCACTGTCGCTAGTATTTCACATGGCGCCCCTATTTTCTTCTTTATTCACATAGGATCTTTACCCTGACATTCTTAGAAAACTCTTTGGTCTTGCCATGTTGTAGAGCAAGGTGGGAACTCCAGTCCTCAAGGGCACAACAGTGCATGTTTTCAGATTTCTTGGATTGCACAGGCTTGGAATCATCACCAGTGCAGGTGATATGTTATCACTGTGCATCCTAGGAATCCTGAAACATGACCTTGCGGCTTGAGACTGGAGTTCCCCACCCTGTTGTAGAGGTTAGAATTATTGTGTGACATATCTTTTATAGGTGACAATTTAAGACAGCTGTCTTTAATGCAGGTAACGAGTTGATTAGGGGTATGTAGTAGCTAGAACTCCTAATGGTTGGTAGGGGATCAAATACTTATTTCTCTCTGCAAAATGCAAATACATTTATATAATTTAGACAATGTGATTTGCTGGATTTTATTTTTGATATTCTATCTGTCACTGTTAAAATGAACATACCCTTAAAAATATAGACTGTTCATGTCTTTGTCAGTGGGCAAACTTACAAAATCAGCAAGGGATCAAATAATTATTTCCTTCACTTTAGCTCAAACAGATGGATGTCTCTGCTTAGAATAGTATGTTCAAGTTTACTTTTCTATACCGCTAAAGTGAAAAAATACTCCTATATTGTGGGCAGCATACACTGGCACATGGGTGCCTACTGCTCAGTAGTATTCAAATGCAATGAATTCATGGGCCATTGTACAACCTCCTACACACGGTTCTTCAATTCAGACATATACCTAAAACATGCAGGATTTTTATTGCTTTATCGCCGAATAAATCTATGTTTGTGATTCATACTGTGGGCATGTGTCTCTCTTTTTACAGCCCTGAGTATTCCTCAGCAATAGGTTACTTATAAGTTTTAAAAAGTAATAACATGTTGATTTAATTAGCAATTCTTTACAGATCGAATAATATTACTGTTACTCAGCATAATAAAAAATTACATTATTAGTCAGAATAATAAGAAAGTGATGCGATATCCTTTCGTGCCAGAACTCAAGAAAAAGGCCAATTACTCATTAAGGTTCTCGCTGTCTTTCTGTTCTATCACCCTATGATACATAGTTACGTAATTAATTGTGATAAGGAAACAAAAGACATTGAGTCTCATATTGACAAATTTTAAAGGATGGTAAATAATTAAGCCCTAATAAGCAAATTGCCAATTTTATCTTGGGATCCCAAATGAGTTCCTGACTGCAAAGTTAAAGTACATATGGTAAATAACAAAACAATAATAAAGCAAAACAAAACTAAAACAGTATCATAACTAAGGGTGCTTTCACATAACGATTTTCGGATTTCCGATGCTGTCCGATCAAAATCGGACAGCATCGGATCCAAATTTGGCCCCCATGCAGCCCTATGGGCATCGGACCTAATCGGATGTGCACTAAATGCCATCCGATTTGGTCCGATCTGATTCTGTCCGATTTTATTATGAAAATAAAATCTGACAGATTCGGATCGGACCAAATCGGATGGCATTTAGTGCACATCCGATTAGGTCCGATCCCTATAACATGGGGCCCTATGGAGAAGGGTCCGAGGAAACATCTGATGTCTCCTCGGACCCCGTTTTACTGTACTGAGCATGCTCAGTACAGTAAAACTGCTCCTAACTAGGAGCACAAGTGTTAAAAAAAAAAAAAAAAAAGTTATTCTCACCTCTCCACGAGCCCCCGCCGTCTTCCGCCATTTTCTTTGAGGCTCCCGGTGGCTCCCGCAGGCTGCCGGTGTCAGCAAGGGCTTCCTCTGCCTTATAGGACCTGCGGTGATGTCACAGTCATGTGACTGCGGGTTACCATGGTGAACCCGCGGTCACGTGACTGTGACATCACGCAGGTTCTGAAGAGCAGAGGAAGCGCTCTGCTGACAGCGGCAGCCTGCGGAGCCACCGGGACCTCCAAAAGATGGCGGAAGACGGCGGGGGCTCGTGGAGAGGTGAGAATAAGGTTTTTTTTTTTCTTTTTTTCACTCCGATTTTATGCCGGAATCGGGTGCCTATTTGGCACCGATTCCAGGCATCAGAAGGGAGCCGATGCTGTCCGAATTATATCGGACAGCATCGGCTCCCTCAAAATCGTTATGTGAAAGTAGCCTAAGATCAAAGTAAAATGTCCATAACCATTACTGCAATAAGGCCTAGGCCACTTTCAAAGGCCATAGGGTCTCATGTTTACAAACCCCTTTTAATGTGTCTTTTAGGAAATATGGTGCCAAAAATAGGGAATCACCCACTGCAGAGAACCGCTAAGGCTGGCTTCACACTGCAGTTTTATTCACTGATCAGTGTCCATCAGTGTTTGGGAGCCAAAACCAGGAGAGGAACCAGGAGAGGAACTTGCAGAGAAAAACTGTAATTGAAAGATTAACACCTGTTCTGAGTTTTGGAGACACTCCTGGTTTTGGCACACAAACACTGATGGACACTGATCAGGGAAAAAGCTGCACTGTGAAGCCAGCCTAAGGCCGGCTTCACACTGCATGTGTGATCCGAACCGTAGCTGTCCGCTTGAGGCAGACAGCCGCGGACCGGATCAGCACACAGGACTGGAGGGCTATTATGTCCTCCGTTTCTGTGTGCAGGGCGCGCAGCTGAAGCCGCTGACAGGTCAGGACTGCGGCGCCCGCGGTCCTTACCTATCAGCAGTGGGAACTGTGTGCGCTGCACACAGGAACGGAGGACATAATAGCCTCCCAGTTCTGTGTGCTGATCCGGTCCGCGGCTGTCTGCCTCAAGCGGACAGCCACGCTTCGGATCACACACGCAGTGTGAAGCTGGCCTTGCAAGTTTGGAATCCCACTGAGAGTCATACAGTTGAATCCTTTCCATGTAATACTGCTTTTCTCCTGAAGTGGCCACTGCAGGGAAAATAAACAGCTGAAATGAGCAAGAATGAACTCAATCATCTGATTACCATTTATTATTAAGCTTCTATATGCTGATATTTGATGTTATATTTTCGCCAACCACTTAGTGGATCTCATATAAAAGGGAACCTGTCAGGTCTCCTAAGTGCTGGAAACCGCCATTATAGTTATGAATGCTGTTCTATACACTGATAGCAGCAGTATATAAAGTTTTTCAAAGTTACAATCTACTGTTTCTATGTTTTCTAAAAGCTCTTTTATTCTGCAGTCTGTCGTATGTAAATGGACCAGGACTAGTCAGGTGGGGCATTGCTTTCCTCATGAAATTTATGTCATTGGGCTTTTGCCACCTAATCTGAGAGCAGTATAATGTAGGAGAAGACACGCAAATAATGTGTTACTTACTGGGCTGTTTGCTGTAGTTTTGATAATCTCCTGCTGATAAAACAATGATTTTATCACTACATGGATTTATAAATCTGCTGTCATGAAAATCTCCATATTCATAAGCTTAATATAACCATGCCCCCATCACTGATTGGCAGCTTTCTGATAATGCAGCCAGAGACTCAGCCAATAAGCGATGTGGGCGGGGTTATACACGGCTCATTTTTCAGAAAAGTGGTAGATAAGAAGCAGATAAAACAGTGATTTTATCAAAACTATAGCAAGCAGCCTAGTAATTGACACACTGCTAGAATTAGGGTCATCACGCTACTCTCAGATGAGGTAATAAACACTGCTGAAAGATTCTCTTGAAGGTAAATTCTAAGTCAGAGCTGAACTGATGTTAATTGACTTAAACATCTATCTGCCAGGAGGAGTTTTGAGTAGATTACATTACAGCTACATGTCTTCATTTTGCATAATGTTCGTCATACGGCCATTTGCACTGAAGCAGTTAATAATGCATCACAACAATTTTAAAAGTGCTTCTGACAATCTGCAGTTAATGGAGAGAGACTGGGATGGGATAATGTGGCTTGCTGAAGAGAGATCACAGATTCCATGTAATGTGTGCACCACATGCTCAGCCCATGTGTTCCATGTCATGTGTGAATGAATGTAAAGTCCAGACAGAGGCATCCTTCAGCAAGGCTCAGATTATTCAAACCATCTGCTGATTCCTGGCTGTGAAAATATTCCAAGTTACAAGAGCCAGCACAGTGGAAGACTGGCCCCCGTCTGCTTCCCGACTCCCTCCTCTCTGTCTGCATTTTATCAAGCCAAAGGTAAGAGTTGGGAGAAGTTGCGATGCTAAAAGTTGCAGAGGGTGATTTGTAGCATTGATGCAACTCCAAAGAGGCGTGAAAAAAATATCTATTGGAACGTAGAACCATTAGTCAAGATGAGCTGTCCATCCGTGACGTCACTAAGGCCTGTATTACAACACACATGCAAGTCGTACAATTTCCAGAACCAGTGTCAAGTTTTGTCCCAAGAAATACTTGTTTTCAGATGGGCTTCTAAGTTTCACTGCTCAGCAATTGTTCCAAAAAAGTATGATTTCTTGTATGTAAAAATTCCTAGTGACTTCACAGACACGCGGGAGTGAATTAGAACGAGCTTCACCTCCTATCAGTGTAATCAGGGTTGGCTCAGTCCATTAGCTAGCCAAGCACCCTTTTTTTTCAAAACTGGTACAGACATAGAAGGAGGCTGGCTTGGGCTAATAAACTGAGCCCTATAGCGAGATCCCACATGCTGACACACAAGGTGTCAGAATAAATGAGGACGCAAAGCATCCTGGAACTTCAGCATTTTAAACATAGCAAAATAACTTTTCTTGTAGCTAAGCAATCCAATTAATTAAAGGGTTTATCCACTGCTAGGACAACACCTTCTGATTCCACATGTCTCCCCCAGGTAAAATAATAGAGCATGTAGTTACTTTCTGGGCTGGTGAAGTTACAATGCTGTCAGTAATCACGATTCAGGGCTCATGTGACATTGTGACATCACATGATTCTCACATCCAATCACTGTTGGTTTCTGTGTACCCGCCTTCGGACCAAATGAAAACAGGAAGTGAGCCGCAACCATAGTGTTATTTTCTGCTGATTAACTCATTTGGTCCGAAGGCGGGGAGACAGAAGGCGGCTGTGATTGGATGTGGAGGTAAGTACAGGGTCTATAATTTTAACGGAGAAAACAAGTGGAATCAGAAGGAGTTGTCCTAGAATTGGACAACCCCTTAAATCTCTTAATGTCCAGAGTCTTTAGGTCCTAAGGTGTAGTTCCCATGTTTTTTTTTTTACAATACGTATTTTCACTGTGCAAAGAAAAAAAAAAATTAGCGTCCTACAATTCCAGTTAAGTGGAAAGATATTTACACTGTGTGCAGAATTATTAGGCAAATTAGTATTTTGATCACATGATACTTTTTATACATGTTGTCCTACTCCAAGCTGTATAGGCTTGAGAGCCAACTACCAATTAAATAAATCAGGTGTTGTGCATCTGTGTAATCAGGAGGGGTGTGGTGTAATGACATCAACACCCTATATAAGGATATAAGGTATGCTTAAGTATTAGGCAAATGACTTTCCTTTGGCAAACTGGGTCAGAAGAGAGATTTGACGGGCTCTGAAAATTCTAAAATTGTGAGATGTCTTGCAGAGGGATACAGCAGTCTTGAAGTTGCCAAACCTGAAGCGTGATCACCGAACAATCAAGTGTTTCATGGCAAATAGCCAACAGGGTCGCAACAAGCGTGTTGGGCAAAAAAGGCACAGAATAACTGCCCATGAATTGAGGAAAATCAAGCGTGAAGCTGCCAAGATGCCATTTGCCACCAGTTTTGCAATATTTCAGAGCTGCAACGTTACTAGAGTATCAAAAAGCACAAGGTGTGCCATACTCAGGGACATGATCAAGGTAACGAAGGCTGAAAAACGACCACCTTTGAACAAGAAACATAAGATAAAACGTCAAGACTGGGACAAGAAATATCTTGAGACTGATTTTTCAAAATGGACTGATGAAATGAGAGTAACTCTTGAAGGGCTAGATTGATGGGCTAGAGGCTGGATCACTAAAGGGCAGAGAGCTCCACTCCGACTCAGATGCCAGCAAGGTGGAGGTGGGGTACTGGTATGGGCTGGTATCATCAAAGATGAACTTGTGGGACCTTTTCAGGTTGAGGATGGAGTGAAGCTCAACACCCAGACCTACTGCCAGTTTCTGGAAGACAACTTCTTCAAGCAGTGGTACAGGAAGAAGTCGGTATCATTCAAGAAAAACATGATTTTCATGCAGGACAATGCTCCATCATATGTATCCAACTACTCCACAGCGTGGCTGGCCAGTAAAGATCTAAAAGAAGAACAAATAATGACATGGCCCCCTTGTTCACCTGATCTGAACCCCATAGAGAACCTGTGGTCCCTCCTAAAATGTGAGATCTACAGGGAGGGAAAACAGTACACCTCTGGGAACAGTGTCTGGGAGGCTGTGGTGGCTGCTGCAAGCAATGTTGATCGTAAACAGATCAAGCAACTAACAGAATCTATGAATGTAAGGCTGTTGAGTGTCATCATAAAGAAAGGTGGCTATATTGGGCACTAAATTTTTGGGGTTTTGTTTTTGCATGTCAGAAATGTTTATTTCTAAATTTTGTGCAGTTATATTGGTTTATCTGGTGAAAATAAACAAGTGAGATGGGAATATATTTGTTTTTTATTAAGTTGCCTAATAATTCTGCACAGTAATAGTTACAGTTGTGGCCAAAAGTATTGACACCCCTGCAATTCTGTCAGATAATACTCAGTTTCTTCCTGAAAATGATTGCAATCACAAATTCTTTGGTATTATTATCTTCATTTAATTTTTCTTCAATGAAAAAACACAAGAGAATGAAGCAAAAAGCAAAACATTGATTATTTCACACAAAACTCCAAAAATGGACCAGACAAAAGTATTGGCACCCTCAGCCTAATACTTGGTTGCACAACCTTTTGCCAAAATAACTGCAATCAACCGCTTCCGGTAACCATCAATGAGTTTCTTACAATGCTCTGCTGGAATTTTAGACCATTCTTCTTTGGCAAACTGCTCCAGGTCCCTGATATTTGAAGGGTGCCTTTTCCAAACTGCCATTTTTAGATCTCTCCACAGGTGTTCTATGGGATTCAGGTCTGGACTCATTGCTGGCCACCTTAGAAGTCTCCAGTGCTTTCTCTCAAACCAATTTGTAGTGCTTTTTGAAGTGTGTTTTGGGTCATTGTCCTGCTGGAAGACCCATGACCTCTGAGGGAGACCCAGCTTTCTCTCACTGGACCCTACATTATGCTGCAAAATTTGTTGGTAGTCTTCAGACTTTAATGCCATGCACACGGTCAAGCATTCCAGTGCCGACGAGGCAAAGCAACCCAAAACATCAGGGAACCTCCGCTATGTTTGACTGTAGGGACCGTGTTCTTTTCTTTGAATGCCTCTTGCCCAAAAGCTCTACTTTTGTCTCATCTGACCAGCGAACATACTTCCAAAACATTGTAGGCTTTCTCAGGTAAGTTTTGACAAACTCCAGCCTGGTTTTTTTATGTCTCGGGGTAAGAAGTGGGGTCTTCCTGGGTCTCCTACCATACAGTCCCTTTTCATTCAGACGCCGACGGATAGTACGGGTTGACACTGTTGTACCCTCGGACTGCAGGGCAGCTTGAACTTGTTTGGATGTTAGTCGAGGTTCTTTATCCACCTTCCGCACAATCTTGAGTTGAAATCTTTCGTCAAGTTTTCTTTTCCGTCCACATCTAGGGAGGTTTATCATGGGCTTTAAACTTCTTGATGACACTGGGCACGGTACACACAGGAACATTCAGGTCTTTGGAGATGGACTTGTAGCCTTGAGATTGCTCATGCTTCCTCACAATTTGGTTTCTCAAGTTCTCAGACAGTTCTTTGGTCTTCTTTCTTTTCTCCATACTCAATGTGGTACACACAAGGACACAGGACAGAGGTTGAGTCAACTTTAATCCATGTCAACTGGCTGCAAGTGTGATTTAGTTATTGCCAACACCTGTTAGGTGCCACAGGTAAGTTACAGGTGCTGTTAATTACACAACTTAGAGAAGCATCACATGATTTTTCTAACAGTTACAATACTTTTGTCCACCCCCTTTTTTATGTTTGGTGTGGAATTATATCCAATTTGGCTTTAGGACAATTCTTTTGTGTTTTTTCATTGAAGACAAATTAAATGAAGATAATAATACCAAAGAATTTGTGATTGCAATCATTTTCAGGAAGAAACTGAGTATTATCTGACAGAATTGCAAGGGTGTCAATACTTTTGGCCACAACTGTACCTGCACAAACAGATATCCTCCTAAGGGTGCTTTCACACTGGCGTTTTTGAAAAAATGCGGCAGATCCGGTCAAAAAAACGCATCTGCCACATTTTCCGCCTAACGGCTGGACTTGTGCCACTGTTGCGGCAAGCCCCATGCATTGTCTATGGGGCTTGCGGTAACTGTGCAGCAGACACGGCAAGTGCGGTCTCGGCAGTTGCGGCAGATGTGGCCGCGAAAAAAACCGCTGCTGACCGCGTTTTCTTCGTGGCCACATCTGCCGCAACTGCTGAAACTGCACTTGCCGTGTCTACCGCACACTTACCGCAAGCCCCATAGACAATGCATGGGGCTTGCCACAATTGTGCTGCAAGTGCAGCAGTTAGGCGGAAAATGTGGCAGATGCGTTTTTTTTACTGGATCTGCAACATTTTTTCAAAAATGCCAGTGTGAAAGGGGTCTAAGATAGCCAAATCTAAAAAAAAAAAACACTCCAACTTCCAAAAATATTAAGCTTTGATATTTCTGAGTCTTTTGGGTTGATTGAGAACATAGTTGTTGATCAATAATAAAAATAATCCTCTAAAATACAACTTGCCTAATAATTCTGCACACAGTGTATAGAAATCTCTTGCCCACTGCTGCTTTTAAAAGTCGCGTAAACAGACCTGCGGTGTAGCTTTGAAATTCGCAACATGTCAATTTTTCTTGCGGGTGCGCAGAGTTTTATTACATTAGATGCAATAAAGTTTGGGCAAAGTGGAATATCAGGAAGTGTAAAAAACAAAGCAGCTTAATTTAAAACATGACAGATCAACAAGAAAGAAAAACTGCAGCATTCAAAACATCACAAAACACATGTAAAACAAACCCAATGAAAAAAATGTAAGTAATGAATTTACCCAATAGGTGCAGAAATGCTGCAGAAAACCTGCAACATGAAAAAATAATTCATTACTCATGGTAGGATGTAGCCTAAATGAACAGACTTTTTCTTTTTTGGTATTGAGCATATGTTTATTCTCCAGGCCTAACTTTAATTATGAGCTACTAAAAAAATTTTTGCACCATTTTTTTCATGACTTACATGGTTGTTTTTACACATACATTTTTTATTTTTGTTTTAAATTTATTAAGTAAAAAAGTTAAAATTATGTTATTTAAATTTTCAAATTCTCACTAAATTAAGGTATTGGGATGGGTACTAGCTTGTATAATCTTGGTGTGAACAGGTTGGCTTATGTCGTTGGCTTGTATTACAGTGGGTGGATAATGTTTGCATATATTTTTTAACATAATTATGTCCCAAATGAAATCATCAAAGTCCACTGGAGGTGTTGCTGCACCTTCCCCACAGGTGTAGTGCCATGCCTGGAGGAAAGAAGGATGAACCTTACTGAGACATACTACCACACACCCAACACCCATCCAAACTCTAGGCCATGGAGATGCAGGGCAGAAGAGGCTCGCCGAGAGAGCAGACTCCATCTGCTGGCTGGACGAGGGAGTAGGTTTAGGGGACGGGGAAAGGAAGTTATTCAGACAGAAAAGAAGAGAGGAGAGAGAAGCAAGATGGAGCTCTAGGAGGAAACCAGGGAAGAGGTGAGAGCGGGATCGGGCTTGGCCCAGCTGCTAATGCCCAACCCTGGGGACCCCCGAATCTACAGCCGGCCATCCAGGTTGGATAGAGGAATGAGCTGCACAGGGGTGCTGGCCCCAATTTGGTTTGGATCTGCAAGACCAAGTCAAGAAACCAGAGGCCACTGAACTGCACATGCAGTGGCCACCACTGTGGACTCTCCCAAGCACAATGACTACAGAGGGTCAAGAAGACGTGCCAGGCTGTCGCTCAGAAGGGTCCACAGTCGCCTGCTTCGGGATTGGTAGCACGAGGATACAGGGGAGGAAAAGGAGTAAAGTGTCAGGACAGGCATATACCTGGTGTCTCATTGAGGTGAACCTAGACTACCTGTGAGCTGGCCAAGCTTCACAGTACCCCGGCTGGGCAAGCACTGCTTAAAGGACTTCAGTAAAAGAGTTGGTAAGAACTGCAAGTCTTGTTTCTGTCCATTCCTTCCTGTGCCCTCCTGCGCCAACAACTATAACTACCATCATCCACCTTATCACCACCATCACCACCACCTAAACCCCAGGGGCTCGCTCCATTTGTGGGGCGTGCTCCACCAAGCTGCCTATCCACCTATTCCCTAGGGACCTATACAAACAGCGCTGGTCATCTCTGATGTCACAAAAAACATTATTTCCCCAGTAAACAACTCCTTTTTTAGTGCTTGGTCAGGGCCACAACCTCCGGGACTGCGACCGTGACATCCATCAGACTGACCCCGGATGGTTAAGTACCCTCACCCTTGCGGCCGATGCAAAGGCTATTTACTTTTTCATTTAGTTTCAGTTTTTCTTTTTAAGGGTATGTGCACGCAGGGCGTTTTTGCTGCGGTAAAAAACAGAAAAGTTTGTAGAGGTTTCTATGATCTCTAGATTCCTTGGCAGGAGATTTGCTTTTTTTGCACATTTTTTGGGCTTTTCTGTTGTATTTTTGCCATAGACTGCAGCAAAAATGCAGAAAGAATTGACATGCTCATTCTTTTCAAAATGCAGCAAAACCTGGGGTATTTACACTTTCTACAGTGAACAAAAACCAATGTATGTAGACAGCTGTTCCCTAAAACACAAAGGTTTTGCTGGAAAGTCCAAATGCAGGAATAGATTAGCATACATTTGCACAAAATAATGGTAAAAAACGCTGGTAAAAAACACAGCAAAAATACACTGTGTGCACATACCCTAAAGGTAGCATTACACGCGGCAACATTGCCGGCAACATCGTCGGCAACTCAGGGGCGTGGCAAAGCTGAAGCAACATCGCTAGTGCGTTGCTACGTGTGACAGGGCAATTCCACAGCAATAAGTTGCTTTAGCGGAGTTGCCAGGTTGCAGAACATGTTCTGAAACCTGGCGATCTGTTAGTATCGCTCTGTGTGACACCGCAATAGCGATGTTGAAAGCAACTTCCCCTATTCACTACAATGTTAAGGTACTGTCACACGCCGCCATATCGCCGGCCATTTCGTTGGCAATTTCCGAATTGGGCGATGTGGAAACCACATCGTCAGTGCGTCGTGGCATGTGAGTGGGCGATTCTACTGCGAGAAATCGCCAGTGAAGCGTCGCCTGATTGCTCTGCTCTGCAGTGAAATCAGGCGATAACCACCAGGCGCTCTCAGCGCTTCGTGGCGTGTGACAGGGCGATAGCGATGTAGAAAGCAAACTCAGACAATATTTAATCAATTCCGAAACGCGTGCCTGATGATTTCCGGAACGCAGGATCACCGTAGAATGCAGGTGAGATCTCTATGTGTGACGGTCGATGGCGATCTGAAAAAAGTTCCCAAAACATGCGCGCTCATGTCAAATTGACAGCGATATGGAAGCCATATGGTGGCGTGTGACGGTACCCTTAGGATCGCTCACTGGGTTGCTCATACCCAGTGAACGAAAGTTGCTTTCAACATCCTAGTTGCGTTGCCTACGATATATCCCTGTGTGACATCTACAATGCAATCTTGGAAAAGTGCCAAAAAACTTGCTCGCTCTCGTGAAGTTGCCGGCAACATTGCAGAAACATTGCCGCGTGTAACGGTACCTTTAGAGCAATCTGAATGAGCCCCCATCACAGGGGAATACAGTCCTCTCTGGGACAGTAGTCACTGTCAGGGCTGACTTGGATTTACCAAGTTGGAGCAGCTGGTATTTAGATGAACCTAGACGAGGATTTAAAACCCAGGGCTCTATGTTTTGTGTTTATCGGTTTTTGCACTGTAAATAGTTAAAGAACTTTGCAATCAATTTTTGGTATATTGCTCATAAGGCCCCGTTACACGGGGAATCATCTCCGACAACATTGCCGGCAACTGACGGGAGCGTGCACGTTTTTGGCCGCTGGCCAAGATAGCTGCTGAGCTGTCAGACGAGGAGACATCGCCGACAACCAGCGGCAATGTTGAAAGCAACTGTTGCTGCCAGGGTTTAATTCAACCCTGACAGCGATCCTTAACATTGGACTCAATGAGGGAAGTTGCTTGCAACATCGCTGTTGACAGGGCGATTCAGGCAGATCGCATGATCAACATCGCCAGATTTCAGGACATTATCCTGAAACCAGGTGATGTTGCTGAAGCAACTATCTCCGTTGATATCACCCTGTTACACGGGGCAACTCTCCAGCGATGTCGCTTCAAAATGGCAGCGCCCCTGCGTTGCCGGCGATGTTGCCGGAGATGTTTCCCTGTGTAACGGGGCCTTAAAGAGTTTGTATGTTCTCCCTGTGTTTGCGTGGGTTTCCTCCGGGTTCTCTATTTTCCTCCCACATGACAAAGACATACTGTTAAGGTACCGTTACACGACGCAATATCGGTGATCTGAGGCGGGCATGAAAAACGTGAGCGCGCACGTCATATCGCCACACTTCGCCTGGCGAGATTGCGGCATGTGACGGTACCTTTAAGGTACCGTTACATGACGCAATATCGATTGCAATATCGCCTCAAAATCACGTGGTGTGGTCAATTGCAATTGATATCGTGAGTGCGTCGTGTTGTGTAACAGGCGATGCGACTGCAATTTATTGCTGGAGCAACATCACCTGATTTATGTACAGACAATTAAATCAGGCGATATTGCATAAAGGCCACTTCACACACACAGATATCTGAGTTCAATATCTGAACAGATCTCTGGTTGCAGTGAAATCATGGATACATTGCTCCATGTTGTACACAGCCACAAAATGGAACAATGTATCCATGATTTCACTGCACCAGAGATCTGTTCAGATATTGGACTCAGATATCTGTGTGTGTGAAGTAGCCTTAAGCGATGTGGTAGGATCGCTCAGTGTGACACCGCAATTGCGATGTTGCAAGCAATTTCCCTATTCATTACATTGAAAAATATTGCTTGCTGGATTGCTCATACCCAGTGAACAAAAGTTGCTTTCACCATCCTACTTGCGTTGCCTACGATATCTCCCCGTGTGACAACTACAAGGCAATCTTGGAAATGTGCCAAAAACGTGCTCGCTCCCGTGAAATTACAGGCGATATCGAATCGATATTGCATTGTGTAATGGTACCTTTAGGCCAGCTTCATACCATGGTTTAATCTGATCTGGGCTGTCCGGTGTAAATCAGGTAGCCCCGGACTGGATTTTGGCTCCATAGTATCCTTGTGTCCGGGGAGAAAAATCCCCCAAATCGGATCCTCCCAGATCCGGGGCAATCTGGCGCTCCCTAACATGGGAGTCTATGGGGCCCCCGATCCGGGATGATCCGACAACGGACACCAGTGGCTGCACGCTGCTGTAATTTCAGGACCGTGGCTAGCTCCCTGCTAGCGCGATCTTGAATAATCAGCAGCTGCGGCTGCTATTAGCGGCATCCGGCTGCACACCGGACCTCCGGTTCTGTTTACAAATCCGGTCCGGGGCTGTCAGGTTCATCCCTGACAGCCCTAGATCGGGTTTCACCGTGGTGTGAAGCCGGCCTTATGCTGTCTTTTTTGAGTAGTTTATGCTTCCAGATAAGTCTAAAGTTTTTACTTGAAGGTTTTCTGAAACCTAGCTATTCCTGTTGCCCATGATGGGTTCTCTGTGTGCGTTCTTGCTCTTCAACCCTTTCACTCTCTTTCGGGGGAGGGAGCACATCTAGGTGAGTGTCATCGAGGAGTATAGCAAGGTACAGACTCAGGCATACCCACCTTTGTGAGTAATCTTGGCGTCTGTGATTAGCATAGTGGCATCTAGCTGTAGGGAAATTTCAGGTGCACAGTGTCTTGGCTTACATACAGTCACATAGGTATTACCTGCCTGCTCGCCTTGTTGTGGTTGTTGCCTTTAGCAACCTTATCCCTGGTTTCTTAGTAGGTCTAGGAAACTCTCTACAGCCTATCAGGGAGTGAGGCCTCAGCTTGTCCACATCAAGTACTGCGATCAGGGATATTCCTATCTGTTCAGACACCTTTAGGGACTACACAGTTGGAGTCCTAATCCATACAGGAACCAACTGGTTGGAGGTGAGGCTACATAGTGCTTGTGATTATTTTTGTGGGTGACTCAATGCTATCTAACTGTCACTAGTGTGACATTGTATCAACAGCACGCACACCAACAAGTGACAGATCACTGGATTCAGGGTCTCTGCCCCTAAATCATGCTGCTCTCAGATTACATAGCAAAAACTTGCTAACAGAATCCCTGTAACAAAATAAAAAAAAACGAATACAGTTCCTTATTTTAAGAAATGCAATGTATCTTGGAAAATTAGGTGCTATACAGACAATCCCCATGGGATATGATTTTTTTTTTAGAATGTCACCTGAAATACAAAAGAGACTAGTGCATACTGTCATCTGAAAAGCCACAACTAAATAACATCGGTTCGAGTACTTTGTAAGGTCAGTTTTTTCACACACTGCACTTTGACAAAAAAAAGGTTGTGTGAACGTTCACTAAAGGAGACTTGTAGTCCAGAAGTTCATAGGACATGAAGCACGACAAGCCAACGATGGATTTGCTAATTCAACTACAAATGGTCGAAATGATATTTTACCTTGTGTCTGGCTATAAGACCAAAGCAGACAGCGTGCTTGTGCTGCATAAATAATAATAATACTCATGACCTTTGAGCTACTTGATCTCCCCTTTTATTTCCCACTGGTCATCTGCTGTCCTGAGCATGAGAACAGGCTTTTCCTGGCCAATATGACGTGCAGCAAGGGACTCGAAAAGCGCCATCGGTCCCTCAGCGAGGCCGTCTGTGGGAGGGAAGACATTAGCATCTTGCAGGCCAGGAATGCTGACCGCTCAGATGCTTAAAAAAGGTTGTGGAAAACCATTAAAAACAAACCAAACCAAAATAACTTCAGCCTTTTCCCCAGGCCAGTCTGTGAGAACGCATGTGAAACAAGCCAGGGAATGACTGTCTGAGGGAAAATGACACAACTACTACTACATATGCAGAGCCTGACTGAGGTCGCGATCCGAGCACTCTTTAAATATCATTTATAGACACTGCTCCACTTTATGCAGCCCTATATATCTTTCCTGCCATTCAGCTGACGGGTGATGCCCTGACGATGTGGGTGGAGAGGTGCAGTCACATTAATGGTAATCAGGGTCGCCAGAGGCCTAATGAGCCAGTGTCATAGACTTTACCTGTTTTCCCTGAGAGATGTAATAAATTAGCATCTACAATAACAGGAATAATTAAGATAGAAGACACAGGAACATTATGCTTCTCATCACATGGTGCTTCTGATTAATCAATGATTAAGTTATGCATCTAAAATTCCTGCATGAAAAAATATATAGAGTGATGTGTAATAAACTGTATGAACAGCGAGTAACAAAATCCACATTGATGGCTACTCCATGTGCTAAGAGGTTTTCTGCCCAATAAGATTTTGAAAACATCTTTCCCTTGCATTGTGCTGTATCATGTGTATTATCATGTGGATTCACTACAAATGTCTACAACCAAAGCTGCTACTTTTTGAATGTGGCATTAGTAATATATCGCCAACATATTCCGCAGTGCGTCACAATTCATTAAACGGGTTATCTCAGAATCTTTGTATTTTTTCCAAACTTTCTATAGTCTAATAACCCCTCTAAAGTAACCCATTCGTGCCTTCAGATACTAAATGGCTAATGTCTTCTATCTTTCCATGGATCCAGCCTCTCCATATTTGTGTCTCCTTGATAAGTGGGAGTTGGGCAATCCGTCCTTCCATGTTGCCCATGTGACAACTGTAAAATACATTTTCCTCAACCCCCTGCTTCTTCTCTAGGTTCCCTGCTCTCAGCCATGCATAGATATATTTAGCTACTCCTCAAAACTGCTGTATGATTTGCTATTGGTAGCCAGGATAGAGCAGACAACAGAGGACATGGTGTTGTGTGTATTTTCTAATAATATATCCCTATCTCACAACTTTGAAACACAGTAAAGATGGACATGTGGCACCCCAGGGTCTAAGTGCCACAGCATCATTATTGTCCCCGGATGGTAGTGTCACACTTGAGAGCAACAGAGGGTATCCACACCAGACAGAAACCACACACAACAACTTTCTGCCTCCAGGCCTGAAGGGGGAGACCAAGACTCGGGTTCAGGGTGAGCTCCCTTATAAACTCTGGTGTTGGGTGGAGTTAGTGAGTTCAATTCCTAGGAGGACTGGAGCAGTGCTAAGCTCGTCCCAGGACAGCGCAGTCTAGCAGGAGGGACCCAAGTCAGCAGTCTGAGGAGCGGTGTCATGCTCACCCCAGAGGAGAAGCACCACAGAAACGGACACCGGAGTCCGAGGTTGTGCAGGGCCTAATGACCCGGCAGTCAATACCGGAAGGTGGGGAATTCCAAGTTCCCCAGCCACACTGTGCCCGAAGGCGAGGCAGCAGAACAGCCCAGGAACAGCCTTGGGGCTAGAGAAGGACTCGAGTTGCCTGCCATACCAGCACCAAGCAGGAGGGAGAGAAAGGGCCAGCAGGTCAGCTTAAGCAGCAGGGGCCCGCTAACAAGGCGCAGCAAGGAGGCCTCAGAACCTGTTGGGTGAGGAAACCCCGAGTTGCTTCAGGTGCAGGACTCCATATACCATCACCTGTCGGTATTCAGTTACGCCAGTAAAAGGACGAGGAGTCAACAAACCGATAATCTGCCTGTTGCTTTGCGCCCGCCATCCTGCACGCTACACCCATACTACATCCACTGCCCTGGGGACCTGCTCCGCCGGTAGGGAGCCACTCCATCCCAGCTGCCCATCTATCATCCCTAGAGGTTCTGCAGCACTGGTGGCCATTAATAGCCACAATCCAGGGTGGTGTTACAAATAACTCTCCCTTTCATCACCCCCTTCCCTACCAAGCCAAGAACTCAATTAGCAACTGAACCAGGGTCACGTAAGCTGGGTCTCGACCCCTGTGACTCCCAGAAGTGTTAACAGCCTGGTTCGAGAACCCCATGGTCCTGGAGTGCGTCAGTTTTGGGTCACGAACAAGATTCCGTCCCGACGTATATGGGTACTGTGTGCCACAAACTTTATTGAACTGTGTGTTTTTGACTGTCGCCATTAGAGGTTCACTGATTATTGGTTTAAGTCTTTCCGTTTTAGTACTATATTTAATAAAGAATTGGAAAAACTTTTTTCGCAGTTTATGCTTTTATTTAGTTTTAAAATTATCCAGTGTGGATTAGTGTTTAAAGTGTTTGAGAAACTTTACAACAATAACAAATACCCTCCCCCCAGAAAGATAGTAAAGATTAAAGACAAGGTCCACTTATTAGGTTGATAATGAGAGGTGTCAAATAGCAGTTACCTGTCGCTGCTTGTTCAATGTTGTACTGGAGTTGCTGCCTTGGGTGTTCCTGGACACACTCAGTCTCGAAAATACAACCCGCGGTCAGTCTCCCTTGTTATCAGATTTCTTTGGTATATAGACTCATCGTTGGCCTACCTATACCGTGGTCTGGTGGTCTGCTCCCACCCCCCTGTCACAGGTCCTAAATCACTGGTATAGTACGATATACACGATGTATGATCCACCAGTGTGGTGTAATCCCACCCTTACTAAAGTGGTGTGCGTGCAGGAGGCTGAGGAGGTGTGTCATTATGGGCGGTATCATGCAAAGAGTGCGAAGAGAGGCCCAACCTGTGCTCTGATGACATTGGTGTGGACGAGAAACCCTGTCCCACCAGTGGAACTAAAGCTAAACATCCCCACGGAAGTGAAAGACCGGGAGGGCTAAGGTTCACTAAGGGGGCGGAAAATGTCAGAGCTGTGAGGAGAGAACCCGTGCGGGATGCGGTCGCAGCTGATCCCGCGATACCAAATGCAGCCCTAGTAGCAGACGGAGCATGAGCCGTTGTCGTGGTGCCAGCCATGTCTTCGGTAATTCTGTTCCTAATGCTGTACACGCCAGGGCGACGTGGTTGCCTCATTACTCAGGGGAACCAAATACCCTGACGAACTTCAGGGAGAGACTGTCCCCCACGCCAAGTGCCTCGGGGTTATTCTCGACTCTTCCCTCTCCTTCAAACCCCACATTCAGGCCCTCGCCACCTCCTGCCGACTCCAGCTCAAAAACATTACCCGAATCTGCACTTTACTTTACCACAACACTGCTAAAACATTTATTCACGCTCTCATCATCTCCCGCCTCGACTATTGCAACCTCCTGCTCTCCTGCCTCCCTGCTACCTCCCTTGCACCTCTCCAATCTATCCGCTGCCCGTCTAATCCATCTTCCTCCCGCTACTCCCATGTCTCCCCCCTCTGCCAAGCCCTTCATTGGCTCCCTGCTTCCCAGAGATCCCGGTTTAAAACATTAACCATAACATACAAAGCCATCCACAACCTGTCCCCTCCATACATTTCCGACATGGTCTCCCGATACCTACCCTCGCGCAACCTGCGATCCTCCCAAGAACTCCTCCTCTACTCCCCCCTCATCTCCTCTCCGCACAACCGCATTCAGGATTTCTCCCAGGGCATCCCACATACTCTGGAACTTTCTGTCCCAACATATCAGACATTCTCCTTCCCTGGGAACCTTCAAAAGAAGCCTAAAGACCCATTTCTTCCACCAAGCCTACAACTCCTATGAACCCGGTCCACTGCACCGCCTCACAACGGGCACCTTCCCCTCCTACTGTATCCCCACCCGCCCCGTCGTAGACTGTGAGCCCTCGGGACAGGATCTTCTCCCCTCTTGTATCTGTACGACCAAATTGTCCACATTTATTGTACTTGTCCCTGTCTGCCCTCTTAGCATGTAAAGCGCCATTGAATTTAATGGTGCTATATAAATAAAATAATAACAATAATAGTGAGAGAGTATGAATAAGTCTTTAGTAAGCATCCTTTAGACTTTGGGCAGGTAAAAGGGGTTGAACATTACATACCCACAGGAGATCATCCGCCCATAAAAGAGAGATATAGGCCTGCACTGCCAGCTCACTATCAATGTGCCAAAGACATGTTACGGGAAATGAAGGAGGCTGGGGTATAAGAGATAGTTGTAGCCCCTGGGCAGCTCCTCTAGTCCTGGTTAGAAAGAAGGATGGTACAATGAGGATGTGTGTAGGTTGCAGGCAGATTAACCGCATTACACATAAGGACGCATACGAACTGCTAACTACTTTTCCACATTAGATCATGCCAGTGCGTATTGGCAGGTTCCTGTAGCAGAGGCGGACAGAGAGAAGGCAGCGTTTGCCACGCCAATGGGCCTCTGTGAATTTAACTGTATGCCATTCGAAATCTGTAACGCTTCAGGAACATTCCTGATGCTGATGGAGTGCTGCCTGGGACACAAGAACTTCGAAACCATCTTATTGTACCTGGTTGACATCAAAGTCTACACCAAGACGTATGAAGACCACCTGGAGCACTTGGCAGAAATGTTTGAAGCCTTGTCCGGCTATGGCATGAAAGTGAAGCCATCGAAGTGTCACCTGTTGAAAACAAAGGTCATATCGTATGAGACTCAAGGTGTAGCACCAGATCCGGATAAAGTAACAGTCATAGGGACTGGCAAGACCCACCAGTGTCAAAGAAGTGAGGCAGTTCCTGGGGCTGGTAGGATATTACAGAAGGTTCATCAAAGGGTTTATGAAGATGCCAGCACCCTTGCAAGACTCCTGGTAGGACAGTCCAAGAAGGCTAAGAACCAAGTCCTCCATTTGAATGGGGCAGTAGAGAAGAAGAGTCCTTCCAAAGCAGTTGAAGTGGGCCCTGACAGGAGATGAGATCCTAGTCTAGCCTGATTACAGCCAGACATTTGTCTTGTACCCTGATGATAGTAACGTGGGATTGGGAGCAGTGTTGTCCCAGGTGCAAAGAGGCAAAGAGATAGAGTGAAGTTTAGAGCGTTTTTCTCTGGCTGTCATCTGGGCAGTTACAGAACGTTTTAGGCATTACCTGGCTTGAGTCAAATTCACCATCTTCACGGAATAATAAACGCTGACTCACCTGCAGGCAGCAAAGCTTGGCGCACTAGAACAGCGGTGGATGGCCTGACTGTCTAATTACAATTTCACCATCAAATACCGGGCAGGCAACAAGAACGCCAACGCTGATGCATTATCCAGGTGTCCTCACTTGCAGGGCTGGAGGAAGAACCGGAGGAGCTGGGAAGAGATAGAGCTACCGGCTTTTCACCGCCCTCATGTGACACAATGTAAGAACCACATGCATAACAAATGTCAAGAAGCCACAGTTGAACCCGTTACCCCACCATGGATGGGCCAAAACGCAAGACAGCGATCCAGCTGTACGCTTAGTCAAGGAGCTACTGACGCAGGAAGGTTCGTACCCTGGTCTAGATGAACTCTGGGAGGCATGTAAGACGGCATTCTTTGCTATTCCTGATGACTTCATTAATAAATTGTATGAATCATTGTTGAACCACATGGATGCAGTCCTTCAAGCTCATGGAAGACACACAAAATATTAAATATGACTAAGAGCACCACAACTTAATTCACCAATGTTATGCAACATTATATTTTATTTTAAGTTAATTATATTTGTTTGAAAATCACATTACTTTCTGTGGGCGACAAAACGTTTTTCTTTCCAAAATCTGACCATTCTGTGTTCATTAAATGATCAATATTTCAGCATTGATGCCAATTTGTTTTCTTAACCTAAACCACATTTGGGAGGGTTTCAGCTTCAAAAAAGTAATTGATAAAACCAATGGATGAATTTAATGTCAGGTTATAAGCTTTTATTTACATAACATGGATAAGCGACATTAACTTTTTTCAGGGACTGTATGGGGGTAAACTGTGTAGACGTCATACTAATCCCAGAACCAGAACTTGACTGGCAGATTGCAGTGCCAAAAAGGGACAATCAGATGGCTTAGAAGTGTACCACAATGGTGCAGGGCACTTTGGGTGGAAGAAATTGAAGGTTCTGCTGAGAGAAAATCTGGCATGAGAAAATCCATCGAGAATTGGTCAGAAACTGTGGCCCTTGCAACCTCAGGAGGAAAGATAATGGACAGTCAGAGAGCCCCACTCCAGCCCATTGTTACTAAACAGCCCTTGAACTTGTAGCCTTGGATCATGTGAAGCTGACCCCGAGCAGATCAGGCTATGTGTATGCCCTCACCATAGTGGACCACTAACTACAGTTCCTGGTGGTAGTGCCTGTAAAGGACCTGACAGCCAAGACAGGGATAGAGCATTTCAAGCCTACTTCTGTAGACCGCATGGGTATCCAGAAAAGGTGCTTAAAGATCAAGGTCCAGTGTTTGAAGCTGAGGTGTTCCAGGAATTTTTAATTTGTACGGGTGTAAGAAAATCAGAACAATGCGTACCATCCACAGACCAATGGCATGTACGAGAAGATGAACCAGGTCGTCATAGACCTGCTGAAGAGACATTGCCAGTGGAAGAAAGAAATATGTGGCCAGAGAAGTTGCCAGATCTAGTGAACTTATATAACCTTGTTCCCGTGAGTTCCACCAACTGTACTCCAGACTACCTGATGACAGCAAGACCTGTAAGCTGCCTATAGACTTGGATATGGAATTGTGAAGCCAGTGCGATGTGCCAGAAATCAACTGGGATCCAGAACATCAACAGAAGTATCGCCAAGTGCAAGAGTGCGTTGAGAGAAGTCTATCACAAGCAAGAGAAAGGCAAGAAAGAGCATATAACCAGAATGCTCCTGCAACCCCTTTGAAAACAGGTGAGCAAGTTCTTAAGAGAAAGAGACGTATTAACAAACTGGATGATCAGCAGGAAGTAGTGCCATACACCATGTTACCATCAAATTTTGATAATGTCCAAGGTGTGCTTCGTAAGTAAAGACAATGGGAAGATATTGACAGCCATGTCAAGAGACCATCTTAAAATCTGCCCTGAAACCTTGAAGTCCCAAGACAGCATACTAGAAATTCCAGTACCAGTATAACCTAAAGAAGAAGAAGTAATCCGGTTCAAGGAGACTTTCCAAGACCTGGACCCAATACAATGGAGCAGTCATAGTTCCAATGTTAGCTTTTCCTGAAGTGGTGGTACCTGAACCAGCCAGACATGAAGAACTGCCAGCTGAGGCATCAGAGGAAGCACCACAAGTGAAGGTATCAGAAGCAGTACCTGTAGAAGAACGGGAAGAGCAACCCCCTGCTAACAGAGAGTTTGTCAGTCCCATGTAAGACCAAGAAGACACTCTGGTATACCAGTGCTACATAGACCCACACGTAGAATAGTGGATAGTGCATGCAAATACCAGTGCAGACACTAGTAATTAGCACAGACCATCAGAGATACCTGTACTGCGTAAATCAAACCGTAGTAGTAGAGGACAGATCCCAGCACGTTATAGGGATTAGAATGCAGTTCAGATGGGTTTAAACGTAAATATGTTTTCTTGTAAGATGTAAATACTTAACCATGCAACCATCAAGCTTATGCACCTACAGAGACTTTACTGTATGTACTTTTTGAACATTCTTTAACTTTCTTTATTAACTATGGACCATTATGCCACTGGACTGGTTGTGGTAAAGACTAAGTTTATTTTCAGCTAATGGTGGAAAGACTAATCACCAGAGAGACTGCTTTTTGAATTTTATTGGTTTTTGTAATTTTTATTTCTTGAGACTCTGTTCAACATTTATTACTATTTACCTTTGTTATTTTTTATATCTTCCCTTTGGAAAAAGGTTATCGCAGTCCCGGAGTACTGAATTTCACTAAGGGGGAATGTGGCACCCCAAGGTCTAAGTGCCACAGTGTCATTATCGCCCCCGGATGATAGTGTCACGCTTGAGAGAAACAGAGGGTATCCACACCACACAGAAACCACACATAACACCTTTCTGCCTCCAGGCCTGAAGGGGGAGACCAAGACTCGGGTTCAGGGTGAGCTCCCCTATAAATTCCAGTCTGGTGTGGAGTTAGTCAGTTCAGTTCCTAGGAGGACTGAGGGAGACATCCTGTGGACTGGAGCAGTGCTAAGCTCGTCCCAGGACAGCGTACTCTAGCGTGAGGGACCCATGTCAGGGGTCTGAGCAAGGAGAGGAAAGCCTGGGGAGAAGTGTCGTGCTCACCCCAGAGGAGAAGCGCCATAGAAACGGACACCAAAGTCAGAGGCTGTGCAGGGCGTAACGACCTGTCAGCCAATACCGGAAGGTTAGGAATTCCAAGTTTCCCAGCCACACTGTGCCCTGAGGCAAAGCAGTGTAAAGAGCCCAGGAACAGCCGCCTGAGACTTGGGGCTAGAGAAGGACTCGAGTTGCCTGCCATACAGGCACCAAGCAGGAGGGAGAGAGAGGGCCAGCAGCTTAGATTATGCAGAAGCAGGGACCTACTAACAAGGCGCAACAAGGAGGCTTCAGAACCTGTTGGGTGAAGAAAACCCCGAGTTGATCTCAGGTGCAAGGATTCCATATACCATCACCTGTTGGTATTTCAGTTACGCCAGTAAAATGGCTGAGGAACCAAAAAAACGTGAGTCTGTTTGTTGCTTTACACCCGCCTTCTTGCACCCTACACCCGTACTAAATCCACTGCCCTGGGGACCTGCTCCGTCCGTGGGGAGCCGCTCCATCCCATCTGCCCATCCATCATCTCCAGAGGTTCTGCAGCAGCGGTGGCCATTAATAGCCACAAACCACGGGTGGCATCAGAAATAACTTTCCTTTTCAACACCCCCTTCGTTACCAAGCCAAGAACTCCCTTAACAACTGAACCCAGGGTCACGGAAGCCGGGTCTTGACCCCTGTGATTCCCCAGAAGTGTTAACAGCCCAGTTCCGAGTACCCCACGGCACGTCAGACACATTCCGTGTGCTGCAGAAACCTTTGTTTTATGCTAAGCCACTTCCCAAAACTCACCTAGTCCTTTATATTCATCCACACCAGAAATATTGCCATAGGTTTTCCCATATAACCTGTTTATTTTGACTCCACATTCAGGGTTGTTAACACGACTTTTTATTTTTATCTGAAAAATATTAGAATCTGAGAGCCCTCAGTGGTTGATCCCTTTTAATGGCTAACTGAAAAGATGGAAAGCAAATCAAGCTTTCGGGACACTATGGCCCCTTCATCAGGATGACCTGATGAAGGGGCCATGGTGTCCTGAAAGCTTGCTTTGCTTATTATCTTTTCAGTTAGCCATTAAAAGGTATCAACCACTGAGGACTCTCAGATGCTAATATTTTTCTATCTACTGGCTAACATGGTGTAAACATTTTTTACCTTATTTTTATCTGGACAGTTTATCAGAAATCATGGACAGACCATATTTTTTACAGACACAATGGAGAACCATAAAAATTAATTCTGATTATAAGTGACCCAAGTCTACAGCCCATAATTCTGATATGAAGACATCAGGTGTATTCACTGTGAACTGTACAATTATGAGAATTACAGTGGAAATAATCTATATGTTTCTTCAACTACAAAATAGATCACAACTTCATTTTTTGTTACAGACAAAGCAAAAGTGTCACATTTTTATGCACTGTCCTGGAATTTCTCAGACGGTCGGCAACCCAGCCCACAGTATCTTCCACACACTTTTTATGCCCGCACCGATCTCCTTATACAAAAAGATGAACCCACAGTACACCCCCACAAAACATGATTACCCTCACAGTGAAGCCCTCTGTGTGCATTGAATAATGCTCACCAAAGACTTCCTCCCACATAGTATGATGCCATACAGCTCCTCCCACACAGTATGATGCCCCTATACAGTTAGGGCCAGAAATATTTGGACAGTGACACAAGTTTTGTTATTTTAGCTGTTTACAAAAACATGTCTAGAAATACAATTATATATATAATATGGGCTGAAAGTGCACACTCCCAGCTGCAATATGAGAGTTTCCACATCCAAATCGGAGAAAGGGTTTAGGAATCATAGCTCTGTAATGCATAGCCTCCTCTTTTTCAAGGGACCAAAAGTAATTGGACAATGGACTCTAAGGGCTGCAATTAACTCTGAAGGCGTCTCCCTCGTTAACCTGTAATCAATGAAGTAGTTAAAAGGTCAGGGGTGGATTCCAGGTGTGTGGTTTTGCATTTGGAAGCTGTTGCTGTGACCAAACAACATGCGGTCAAAGGAACTCTCAATTGAGGTGAAGCAGAACATCCTGAGGCTGAAAAAAAAGAAAAAAATTCATCAGAATGATAGCAGACATGCTTGGAGTAGCAAAATCAACAGTTGGGTACATTCTGAGAAAAAAGGAATTGACTGGTGAGCTTGGGAACTGTAAAAGGCCTGGGCGTCCACGGATGACAACAGTGGTGGATGATCGCCGCATACTTTATTTGGTGAAGAAGAACCCGTTCACAACATCAACTGAAGTCCAGAACACTCTCAGTGAAGTAGGTGTATCTGTCTCTAAGTCAACAGTAAAGAGAAGACTCCATGACAGTAAATACAAAGGGTTCACATCTAGATGCAAACCATTCATCAATTCCAAAAATAGACAGGCCAGAGTTAAATTTGCTGAAAAACACCTCAAGAAGCCAGCTCAGTTCTGGAAAAGTATTCTATGGACAGATGAGACAAAGATCAACCTGTACCAGAATGATGGGAAGAAAAAAGTTTGGAGAAGAAAGGGAACGGCACATGATCCAAGGCACACCACATCCTCTGTAAAACATGGTGGAGGCAACGTGATGGCATGGGCATGCATGGCTTTCAATGGCACTGGGTCACTTGTGTTTATTGATGACATAACAGCAGACAAGAGTAGCCGGATGAATTCTGAAGTGTACCGGGATATACTTTCAGCCCAGATTCAGCCAAATGCTGCAAAGTTGATTGGACGGCGCTTCATAGTACAGATGGACAATGACCCCAAGCATACAGCCAAAGCTACCCAGGAGTTCATGAGTGCAAAAAAGTGGAACATTCTGCAATGGCCAAGTCAATCACCAGATCTTAACCCAATTGAGCATGCATTTCACTTGCTCAAATCCAGACTTAAGACGGAAAGACCCACAAACAAGCAAGACCTGAAGGCTGAGGCTGTAAAGGCCTGGCAAAACATTAAGAAGGAGGAAACCCAGCGTTTGGTGATGTCCATGGGTTCCAGACTTAAGGCAGTGATTGCCTCCAAAGGATTCGCAACAAAATATTGAAAATAAAAATATTTTGTTTGGGTTATGTTTATTTGTCCAATTACTTTTGACCTCCTACAATGTGGAGTGTTTGTAAAGAAATGTGTACAATTCCTACATTTTCTATCAGATATTTTTGTTCAACACTTCAAATTAAACGTTACAATCTGCACTTGAATTCTGTTGTAGAGGTTTCATTTCAAATCCAATGTGGTGGCATGCAGAGCCCAACTCGCGAAAATTGTGTCACTGTCCAAATATTTCTGGCCCTAACTGTAGCTCCTCCTATACAGAATGATGCCTCTACAGCTCTTCCCACACAGTATAATGCCTCTACAGCTCCTTCCAGACAGTATGATGCTGAAGCGATGCCAAGGTTCGCTGGGGGGGGGGGGGTGATTGCCTTAGGCTAGCTCTGTAATGGGTTCACCCCGGCAGGTTACATTACACTGAGAGTCCCTGATGTGTGTGGGTGATGATGATCTTACATTTACTACCTTCAGGCCAGTCCTGTCGCACTCGTCACCCGGTCCATAGGAATCACAGATAAGAATAGCAGACATGTTCTTAACAAGGCAGTCTTTACTGTATACAACTTGAATAAACATAAGACAGCACGCAGTATACTTCTTATCTGATGTGTGACACAGATGGTTACTGGCAAAGGCAAAACTCTTATGGACATCTTCTTTGCTAGGCAGTTGAATTGGACTCACTTCTCTTAAGTACACAACTTCGGACAGTGATCCCTTGCAGGAGAACACCCAAAACACCCCTTTCCTCCCTTTGTGTGTCTCCTGAGCAGCATCCTGTTTTCTTCTGGGTCCTCCAAGTCTGATCACCTCACTGTACTCCCTTCCCCTTCTCTCTGTCTGTTCCAAAGGCCTTCTCCAGCTTCCCCGCATCTGCAGTTCATTCACCCACAGGTTGCTTAATTGATTGTTGCTTTTCTTTGTTCACTCAGCCTTCCCACACAACACCAGTACTAGGGACTCCTTCTTTAGCCCTGAGCGCTCCCCTGCATAGCTTTCTCTTGACTGGCAGACTCATGACTGAAAGGTAAACTAAACTGCCCTCACACATTTATTCTTTACTCCTCCCCAAGGGCCTAACAAATATTAAACCCTTGGTAACCCTGACTGAACACCAAGCATCCTAATTAACACTTCTATCTTATAGCACAACTAACTCTGCTACATTTATACATGGATTACTATCTTACATTATACTTATCAGCACAGTACAAATACACTTCAAATTAACAACCATCATTGTACAGGGACACTTTACATTAATATTCACACATTACTGTAGGGGGCATAGTGACCCCCTACAGCTCCTGCTACACAATATGATGCCCCCACAACTCATCCCACACAGTATGATGCCCCTATACAGTGAAGGAAATAATTATTTGATCCCTTGCTGATTTTGTAAGTTTGCCCACTGACAAACACATGAATTAGCCTAGGGCTAATCAGTAGCTCAGGAAATAGCATTGAGACTCGGACCTCCTCACCTTCAAACAGTGGCGTAACTTCAGGCCTCGGGGCCCCGATGCGAAAGCTCCAACGGGGCCCCCAATTATTGCAAGTCTTTAGTAGTATTAGTCTTTTTCTATGGGCCAAAGGGACTTTTGGGGCCCCCCTAGACTGCAGGGCCTGGGTGCGATCGCAACCCCTACACCTATTGTAGTTACGCCCTTGCCTTCAAAGGTACCTCCGAGAGCAGGGCAAGCCAGGGACCCCAGTGTAGGGGTCAGTTTAGCTCCCCCTGAATCCCTTCACCCATCAGACCATCCAGTTATTTGATTCCCTCACCTCCTAAGCGTGACACACTGTTAACAAGAAAACCATTGGTGATTCTGAGAGTGATTGGGAGAAGGTGCTGTGGTCAGATGCAACAAAAAATGAGTTCTTTGGCATTAACTCAACTTACCGTGTTTGGAGGAAGAGAATGGCTGCCTAAGACCCGAGGAAGAGCAGCTATTGGTCAAGGGGAGTGTCAGGTTGGACCGAGCCGGCCCCTAGAGTCACAGGGAAGGAGTGCACCTACTGCACCGCTGATTGGTCACATGAATACGACCATTGTAATGGGGTCATGTGTGAACCCGGTGGTCAGTTAACAGGAAGGGAACCCGGCGACGTTCTGATACACAGTACGCCTGAACGCCGGATGCCCGGTCAGCAGAGGAGCAGAGGTTGCCGACCTGGGAGAGATGAGCTGGGGAGCGGTGCCAGGGGACCTAACACACAGTATGATGCTACCTCTGCTTCTCCCATACAGTTTGATGACTGTACAGTTCCTTCCACATGGTACGATGACCTTACAGCTCCTCCCACAGAGTATGATGCTCCTAATGCTCCTCCCGCAGTTTAATGTCTCTAAAGCTCCTCCCACACAGTATGATACCCCTGATGCTCTCCCCAAACAGTACGGTGCTTCTACAGCTCGTCCTACAAAGTATGATGTTCCTACAGCTCTTCACACACAGTATGATGCCTCTAGAGCTACTCCCACACAGTATGATGCCTTCATGGCTCCTCCCAAACAGTATGATACCCCTACAGCTCCAACCACAGTATGGTGCTCCTACAGCTTGTCCCACACAGTATGATACCTCTACAACTCCCCTGCACAGTATGGTTTCCCCCACAGCCCCTCCCACACAGTATGATGTCACTACAGCTCTCACACTGTATGATGCCCCTATGCTCCTCCCATACAAGTATGATTCCCTGACAGTTGCTCCCACATAGTATGATACCCCTACATCTATCCCAAACAGTATGATGTCCCTACAGGTCCTCCCACACAGTATAAGGCTACTCCACAATACAGGATGATGCTCCAACAGCTCCTTCAACATAGTATGATGCCGCTATAGCTCCTCCCATGCAGCATGATGTCCCTACAGCTCCTCCCACAGTATAATGCCACTATAGATCCTCCCAAACAGTATGATGCTTTTGCAGCTACTCCTACACAGTGTGATGCATCTAGTGCTCCTCCTACACAGTGTGATGCCCCTACTGCTCCACCCACTCCCACACAACACCTAACCTAATGGTAAGGAGTGTTCCCAGCGATCGGGTCTACCATTTTCTTTCAACCTGTAGAATTTTTTTGAGCTTTAAAACTATTTTTTTAAGCTTCCTGGAGTTTACAGGTGTTTTTGACACATACGTGCAGGGTGTGCATTTTGGAAACAGTGCCAGATGTGGCAGCAGCTGTGAAGTCCAGGAACCATACAATGTTCTTAAAACATTCATTTGATAGAGCTTAGTTTTTTTTTCTGGGGGGGGGGTGATATTTTTTTACATTTTATTAATGCTTTTATTATTATTATTATTAGTTATTATTTTAGAGCAAACCTTTATTATTGCAGAGCGTCAGCAGTGTGCGAGGCCATCTCTTCTACACTTATGTGATAGCAATTCATATAAAAATAGCATATGACCATAATAATATGCTTTCATACATGGTCTTATAGGTCTGTTCATACTCATGAAACACCATAACTATTGATATTGCTTCTTGAAAATGTGCAATCACTTTATTTCATTTAATTCCATAAGTATAGAATACAGATTTGTGGCTTGTGCACAAGTGTGTTATATGTATCGTTAATATTGAACTTGTCTGTGCATTGCTGCCCACTAGCATTATTCAGCATTCCAGATGAATTGGTGGTGAGCTGAATAAACTTATTTGTTCCCTTTATTTCTTCTCCAGGCTTCAATAATCACTCCACCCAACAGCAAGCTCAGGTGTTACCTGTGGCATGGGGAATGGGATTTGTAATGTAAGTTAGATGTCTTCTGCAGCCCACCCCATGGAGGAGTTAATGAGGAGTTAGGCAGCAAGATTGTGCAAATAATAATATCTCGCAACGAATTGTGATTGGAAGAGGAGGTCCCCTAGGCAAAGCAAAGAGGAGTTACCACGGAGCCCGCCGCCATCTTGGAAGTGTAGTACAATGGAGATATACTGTGCTACACTTTGCTACCATGTGCCTGCAGTACACAGCCAGCCACTGAGTGATATTAATGATGGATCCACCGCAAGACAAGTTGTTCCCGTCTCTTCTAGAGGTGGTGGTCATAACCTAATTCCTCCATCCCCTTCTTCCGCGGTGGCCATGATGGAGTGTGCTGAGAAGCAGGTAGTGGCGGAGAATGCCCCTGGAGGAGTGGCACTTGTGACACCCTGTGACCATCCAGTAGCGGAATACCATGAGAAACGGTGACCTCCATCCCGGGCAGCGCTGAGAAAGCTGCAAGAGTTTTTACTTCAATTAAAGTGGGCTTCCCTAAAAAAGGCATGTTGTTGGGTCGCTAACCTGCTCCTTAGTTGGCATTTTGTCCGAAAAAGGATTTTTTCAGTTATTGTTGAGTTCTTAGAAGAATGAGAACTGTTTATTTGTTAATTAGATTTTTCCCCTTCCCAGGTTTAGCACCGTTGCACTTCCCCCTGCTGGATTAGCAGGACTGCAGCCTTTGGGCTACACCTCCAAGCTCTTAATGGACTTTACACCATTGTAATGGAGTCTACTGAACCCCGTGGGACTTTCCTTATGTATACTGTGTATATTGATACATGTGTGCTTGAGACTTATTATAGTCTGTGCTAAATATATAGTCTGTTTTTTTTTCCTTCACTACATGTGTACTGGACTGTTTCTGCAAAGAGGTGCTTTGATAGTGCCCTACAGAGACTGGCAAACAAGCCACAGGCCTGATGGTCTGAGGTATGGAAATGCAAGACACTACACACACCCCTATAGAACAGGGATAGCCAAGTACAGTCCTCAAAATGCATGTTTTCAGGATTTACTTAGCATTCTACAAGGTGCTGGAATCATCACCTCTGCAGTTGATGAAATTAACACCTGTGCAATGTTAAAGAAATACTGAAAACTTACACTGCTTTCAGACATTGAGGACTGTAGTTGGCCCCAGATGCCTCTGTGAAGATAGCCAGGGGGCAAGAGGAATCCTTGAGCCTTTTCACCACAACTCCTTGGATCCTCTTAGGCCCTGTGCCCACAGGGCGTTGTTTGATGTTTTTTTAACGCAGATTTTGAAATTTTCTGCACCAAAATCTGCATGTCTATTATGAAGCCAGCAAAGTCTATGACAGGTCAGAAGTGCTGTGGCCATGTTGCTTTTTGTTTTTATACTTGTACATGTGGTTCAGATAGACTTTGCTGGTTTCAGGATAGAGATACAGTTTTTGATGCAGATTCTCAAAATATGCTTCAATAGAAGCATCAAACAATGTACAACATTATGGAGCTGGTTAATGGCTTCTTCTGGTGAGTTTGTTTCTGTGAACCTGTTCTTGAATGTAGTGTAGGAACTTGTAAGCGTGGGGCCCCTTGACAGTGGGTTACGTGCTTGCTTATTTTGGCCAAAATATTGACCAAAACATTATTATGACTTTATATAATTTTTTGTCACTTATTTATTGCACATTTGCATGTAGAATGCCAGGCCCATTGGGGTGTCTGTCTGTAGGGTGCACTTATATAGTGCTGGGCAACCTGCTTGATCTAATAGTATGGGTGTAACTATGGATGTAACTAATAGGCTGAAAGCCAGCCACTGTATCTCACACGTATCTGTGTGACTAGCACCCTAGCAAACGTCATTTGTGTGCATATCTAATACTAGTAACCACATCCTCCATTATATGGTAGGCTGAGAGAGGTTGTCTCATTGGTATTTTGAACCTGATTTGCCTGCGTCTTTACCACGGCGGGCCTGTTGCATCCTGATATGCATTTCAATTTGTGTTGGTTAATGTTTTGTTCTGGTAACTTTTTTTTTTATTTTGTATGTCCGTTTCTGTGAACTTGCCACTGAGGTTACCTCAGGTCACATAGTGGGATTTCCTGCTATGAGATACCCGCTGTGAAACCTGAGACAACCTCAGGGAAGTCATGAGAATGTCCGAGGTTCATGAGCGGGCTCGGAAGCAAGGTGACACTGATGCTGACGCTTGCTAAGTAATAATTTAGGAAGATAAAGTCTGTGCCACTGTGAAACTGAGCTGTGTTTGGCACCTTTTGGGCCTCTTTAAAGATGTTTTCTAGGCCCTTGATTTTGCCTTCCATTGATTTGAATGGGGTTCAGAAGTTCAGCAAACAGTTCGCTGATCTATTCGGTGAACAAATGAATGTTCGGTTAACCGAAATCAAACCCAAACTTCAAAAGATTCACTCATTTCTACTCATTTTTATGTCATGAGAATTCTGTGCAGCGAGGTTGGAGCAACCACAAATGTGCCAGCTCACAGTAAGAATAATATACCCAATTTAGTAGAATAGCAGGTGTGTACTGAGCAAGTGCGACCTATTGCGAAAACGCTACAAAACGTATCCTTGTGCTTCAAGGTTGACGAAACCTCTGACATGCTGGGTTTTAGGTGGTGATATTTGGAGCAGTGGGAAATTGATTACATGTGGCAACTTTATTTATTACTAGCGGTAGAGCCTGGCGTTGCCCCGGCATAATGCAAATATATGGTCATAATGCTCATATATGGTAATATCTCCCATACATGTGTGGGGCAGCGCCGGGATTGCAAGTCAGGAAACACGTTGAGCCCGGCAATAGGTCAAACAGCACCCGGTTTTATTGCTGATACACACACAGCAGTGGCACAAGCTACCGGAATCCGGGTCGCAGCCGGGTACACAGGATACAGTTCATACAAAAAGCCCGGTTCCTTCAGGTTATGGGCTTCCGTTATAGGTCACCCCGAGCTCCCAGCCCTCCCGGGCTAGACTGTGTTAGTATAGCACACGGCCTCCTGGAACTCTAGACTTCTCCAGTCTATCTCTGCTGCTTCTGCAGCTTAGGCAAAAAAAAGCTGTGCACAAGGAACCCCGCCCTGCCTCCTAACCAGGCTTTTAACTCCGTGTCTCCTTCTGGGACCTTGCAAGACCCGGAGCGGAGGGAGCGGACCGTCCCTTTCTCTCACACCCTATACCGGGCTCAATATGTGACAGTGCGCATTCTGAGGGAGACATATCGCCCCTCGCAAATGATCCCCCGCATTGTCTCCCACACCCCCCCCTCGGTTCAAACTTGGGGGTTGAACCACAGGGCGCCCGGGACAGGGCATCCGCATTACCCTGCAACTTGCCAGCCCGATGCTCCACCGTGAAATGGAAGTTTTGGAGGGACAGGAACCGTTCCGTTCCTTGGCGTTACGCATCCAGACCAGGGGAGCGTGATCCGTAACCAACCGGAACTGTCGCCCGAGCAAATAATAACGTAGGGACTCCAAGGCCCATTTAACAGCCAAGCACTCCTTCTCCACTATGCTATAATTCTTTTCTGCCGGGGACAATTTCCGGCTTAAGTAGGTGACCGGATGCTCTTCTCCGTCCACTTCTTGCGATAGCACAGCCCCCAGTCCCACCTCCGAGGCGTCTGTCTGCACAACGAAGGGGTGGTTGAAGTTAGGACTGATGAGGACGGGCTGTCCGCACAAGGCCAACTTCATGGACTGAAAGGCTGCCTTTGCTTGGGGATTCCAACGCACCGACGCAGATTTCTTCCCTTTTAACAGGTCGGACAGGGCCGCTGTCCGCCCAGCAAAATTGGGTATAAAGCGTCGATAATACCCAACTATGCCGAGGAACGCCCTCACCTGTTTGGTAGACACCGGTCGGGGCCAATTTTGAATGGCCTCGATTTTGTTTATTTGGGGTTTGATAACCCCTCGCCCAATCACATACCCCAGGTACCGGGCCTCCTCGAGCCCATGGCACATTTTCTGGGATTTGCCGTCAGGCCGGCGGCCCTGAGCGAATCTACCACGGCCTGTACCTGGGATAAGTGGGTATGCCAATCTGGACTAAAGATGATGATATCATCTAGGTAGGCGGACGCGTACTTCCGATGAGGTTCTAACACTATGTCCATGAGCCGCTGGAATGTGGCCGGGGCTCCATGCAACCCAAAAGGCAACACGACATAGTGATAGAGGGCTTCCGGAGTAACAAACGCGGTTTTTTCCTTGGCCGACTCTGTCAGCGGCACTTGCCAGTAGCCTTTTGTCAGATCGAGCGTCGTGAAGTACTGGGCCTGCCCAGTCTTTCAATCAACTCGTCCACCCGGGGCATGGGATATAAATCAAACTTAGATACTTCGTTCAGCCTCCGGAAATCGTTGCAAAACCGCAGCGATCCGTCCGGTTTTGGAATGAGCACAATGGGACTAGCCCATTCGCTCCGGGATTCTTCTATCACCCCAACTTAAGCATGTGTTTAACTTCGGCTGCGATGGCTTGCCGTCTGGCCTCGGGTACCCGGTACGGTTTCACTTGCACTTTTACCCGGGGCTCAGTGACAATGTCATGTTGAATGACCGAAGTACGCCCAGGCAGGTCAGAAAACACATCGGGATTCTGCTGTACCAACTTGTGAGCTTCCCGTCGTTGGGCCTTAGTGAGGGTGTCGCTTATTCGTACCCCTTCGGTATCCCTGGTGGCCGAAGGGGAAGGGTCTCTGGGTGCATCGGATGCCTTCATGATCAGGCATTCCTGGTCTTTCCACGCCTTAAGCAGGTTAACGTGGTATAGCTGCACGGGTTTCCTTTTCCCGGGCTGGTATACCTTGTAATTCACCTCCCCTACTTTTTTGCGGATTTCATATGGCCCTTGCCATTTGGCCAATAACTTGCTTTCCGTAGTGGGCACTAAGACCAATACCCGGTCCCCCACCTCAAAGGTCCTTGGGCATCCATTAGGTGCTCTTTCACGATAGGCCGGACCGCCGTGATCCGGTCCTGCATTTTCGCCACGTGGTCGATTATGCTCCTATAGGGAGTGGGTTCCTGCTCCCATGTTTCTTTGGCGACATCCAAGAGCCCTCTAGGATGTCGGCCGTACAACAGTTCAAAGGGGGAAAACCCCGTAGACGACTGTGGTACCTCCCGGATGGCGAACATTAGATAGGGTAATAACATATCCCAATCCTTTCCATACTTGGCCACCACCTTTTTGAGCATGGACTTCAGGGTTTTGTTAAACCGCTCGACTAACCCGTCGGTCTGGGGATGGTACACCGAGGTGCGCAGCTGTTTTATGTTGAGCAATTTACACAGTTCCCGGGTCACTTTGGACATAAAAGGAGTCCCCTGATCTGTGAGGATTTCCTTAGGTAGTCCTAGGCGACAGAACATGGCAAACAGCTCCCGCGCAATCAGTTTCACCGTGGGGTGGCGTAACGGGATCGTCTCCGGGTACAGGGTGGTATAGTCGACAACCACGAGTATGTGTTGGTGGCCTCATGCTGACTTCACTATGGGCCCCACCAAATCCATCACGATCCGTTCAAAAGGTTCCTCTATGACTGGTAGAGGTACCAATGGACTACGGAAGGTGGCAATGGGTGTGGTCAGCTGACATTCCGGGCAGGAGTCACAGTACCTCTGGACATCCGCATACACGCCTGGCCAGAAGAACCTCCGCAAGATGCGTTCTTGCGTTTTTTTAGCCCCAAGGTGGCCCCCTAGCAGGTGGGAGTGGGCCATCTCTAGGACCGCCCGGCGGTGTGGCTGTGGTACTACCAGTTGGTCCACGACATCATCCCGGATTTTGTCCACCCTATAGAGTAACTCCTGGTTAATCACCATGCGTGGAAATATATTCTCTGCCCCTTTATGCTGAGCTACCCCGTTTACTTCAGTTACCCTTTTTCGGGCCCGGGTCAGTGTGGGATCCTGTAGCTGGGCTGTCCCAAACGCTCCCCGGGATACTTCCAACTCTGGAAGCGGTGGGGTCTCCTCGACCTCTCCTGCCAAGACGTCTAACGGGAACCTATCGGGGTGACACTCTAGCCCTATGTTGGTGACCCCTACGGCAGGTGTCCCGGTCTCAGGGTCGTCGGGTTCAGCACCCTGATTCCCTGGCATCAGGGGAGGGTTACTCCTCCTTCCCCATAAGGACCAAAACAATGGTAAGTCTCTTCCCAGCACCGTACCGTAGGGTAGAGACTTTACCACTCCGACCACGTGGGTCACCTCTCCACATGGAGTGGACAGAGTCACTTCTGTGGTCGGATACTCGCGTAGGTCCCTGTGTATACACCGGACCCCGATCACTCCCCCAGTGAGTTGCAACCCCGGGATTAAGGACGCACAAACCAGCGTCACCAAACTGCCAGAGTCCAAGAGAGCTTCTGCTCTGTGTCCATTAATGAGCACCGGGAACAGATGTGGTTCCGTTAGGGGAACCACTGCATCTGCAGTGAACACGGGGCTGGCATACATCGAGAGCCGGCGTGTGAACCCGCAGTCCATGGGTTCCACTGTTAGTGGGCAGTAGGCAGCCACATGTCCCGGTCCTTTGCACCGCCAGCACCACGTAGCGGTGGCAGCGCCGGGTCGGAAGCTCCTTTTTGGGGGGTCTGGTCTCCTGCCAGCCCATTCTGGGGTATCCTCTTAGCGGGTACGTTTTTAGGAGAGTCCCCTGTAGATGAACGAATACCTCTACCCGGCTCCGGAGGCCGGCGTAACTGCCGCAGTGGGGCAGAGTCCCGTATGAACTCCTGGGTGGCTGTATATCGCTCTATCAAGCTAACCACCTGGTCCAAGGTACCCGGGTCCCCTTGCCCCACCCAACGCTGTATCGCAACCGGCAGAGTCCGAACCAGCGGGTCGACCACCACCCTTTCCCCATATGTCCCGGAGTTAAGCTCTCCGGCTGGAGCCACCGTTTCACCAACTGCAATAAGTCATACGCCTGGGAGCGAGCCGGCTTGTACTCCACATAGGACCAGGAAAACACCCGTTGAGCTCGAACATAAGTATTGACCCCCAGTCTCGCAAGGATCTCACCTTTGAGTTTCCCGTAGTCCTGGGCATCCTCCCAACTGAGGTCGGTGTAGGCCTTCTGGGCGTCGCCGATCAAGAATGGCGCGACGACTTCAGCCCACTGAGCAGGAGGGAGGCCTTCTCGCTCTGCGGTGCGCTCGTAGACGGTGAGGAAGGCTTCTACGTCGTCCTCTGGACTCAGCTTCCGCAGGGCCGACTGGACCTGGTCCCGGGCCTCACGCCGTTCGGGGAAGGCGCTGCTGGCGGGTCTCGTAGGGCCACGATGTGCTGCAGGAGCAGTTCATTTGTTTTCTGCTGTTGCTCCTGCTGCTCTTGCTGCCGCTGCTGGGTAAGTACCAGCTGCCTTAGGATTTCCTCCATATCAGCGGTAGGCCTGAACTGTAGCGTGGCCGGCTTCAGTACGGACATGCAGTTCGTGGTTCAGGCTGCCCGCATTCTCCACCATATGTGGGGCGGCGCCGGGATTGCAAGTCAGGAAACACGTTGAGCCCGGCAATAGGTCAAACAGCTCCCGGTTTTATTGCTGATACACACACAGCAGTGGCACAAGCTGCCGGAATCCGGGTCGCAGCCGGGTACACAGGATACAGTTCATACAAAAAGCCCGGTTCCTTCAGGTTATGGGCTTCCGTTATAGGTCACCCTGAGCTCCCAGCCCTCCCGGGCTAGACCGTGTTAGTATAGCACACGGCCTCCTGGAGTGCTAGACTTCTCCAGTCTATCTCTGCTGCTCCTGCAGCTTAGGCAAAAAAAAGCTGTGTACAAGGAACCCCGCCCTGCCTCCTAACCAGGCTTTTAACTCCGTGTCTCCTTCCGGGACCTTGCAAGACCCGGAGCGGAGGGAGCGGACCGTCCCTTTCTCTCACACCCTATACCGGGCTCAATATGTGACATTGCGCATTCTGGGGGAGACATAGCGCCCCTCGCATATGATCCCCCGCACTGTCTCACACATGGTAATATCGCCCATATATGGTAATGTACGTATGTGTGTATGTATCATAGCCCTGCCCCTTTCCAGTAGCCCTACTCTTCATAGCCACAACCCTCCCCGTAGTCCAGCACTGCCCTTACGTATAGCCCTGCCCCTTCATAGCTCCACCCCTCCATATAGTCCTGAGGGCGTGGCCATTTCAATGGCCTTGAGGAAACAGATTTTGTTCTCATTTCTGTAAGTCTTGCCTCCCTTTCTGCCATTTCTATAAGTCTTAATTAGCTTTTCTCTTAGAGTGTGTCACACGCTTGGTTGTCGCTAACCTTGCTGGATGCTGCTGTGTATGTGTTTGTCTTTAAGAGCTGCATAGTTGATCGTTGTGAATGTCCTGGGCCTCCTGTGTTGTGCTCCAGAATTGCATTCACAATGAGGTTCGGCTGCTGGTTGAGGGGTTAATGTGTGACTCACCTGGGCTCCCCTCCCCCTAGCCTTTAAGTGGCCTATTCTTCCACCAGGTGGTGCTGTTGATAGAGTCTCACTCTATGTCTGGAAGCTGTGCTGTACTGACCTGTGTATTTGTGTTGCTGAAGTCCTTTCCTTTGGAGTTGCTGTATCCCAGTTCTGTGGAGGGAGGTGAGGGGGTAATAGTGCAGGAGTTTTAGGAAGAGGCTGGAGGCCCGAACCTTCTCACCTTCAGAGATACCTTTGGGATCAGGGCCATTCAGGGTTCCTAAACTAGGGTCAGACTAATCTTGCCTGGTCACCCTGCCCACAACTGCCATTCCCTCATCAGCATTCTCACTACACCGTGACATTATCAACAGCCCATACCTTTTTCCTTGACACACTGTGTCTCAGACTGCCTCAGCTGATGCATTTTCTCGCCTGATGCAGACCATCTCTGAAGAGGTAACTGGTCTGCGGACTCAGGTAGTGCAACAGGAGCAGCGGCAAGTCGTGGGTTTCCTGGCGTTGGCTCATGCTCAGGCTGTGCCAGAACCCAAGGTCTCTCTTCCAGATAGGTTTTCTGGGGAAGAGACACATTTTTTGTTTTCTGTGACGCCTGTAAGCTGTATTTCAGGCTCCGGCCCCGTTCATCGGGAAGTGAGGAACAGCGGGTGGGGATTATAGTCTCCTTTCTTAAAGGGGACCCCCAGACCTGGGCCTTTTCCCTCCCAGCCGACTCACCATCGTTGCGGTCGGTGGACGGGTATTTTGCTGCTCTGGCTCAGGTGTACGGTGAACCAGATAGGGTGACCTTTGCTGAGTCTAATCTCCGAAAACTCAAGCAGGGGTCCCGAGCAGTGGAGGAGAACTGCTCGGAGTTTCGGAGATGGGCGACTGACACCCAGTGGAACGACCCAGCCCTTCGGAGTCAGTTCTGCTTGGGTTTGTCAGCTAGACTGCAAGACACCCTGGTTCAGTACGCCGTACCTGAGTCATTGGAGGCTGCGATGTCCCTAGCCATACGTGTTGACAGACGCGTGAGAGAGAGACCAAAACCTACTATGTCTCCTTTACCTATCCCTGCTGAGGAGACTATACCCGATGAACCCATGCAGTTGGTTGCAGTAGGTTCTCGTGTTAAACCTCCTGTGGCTACTGTTCACCAAGTGGGCGGAGCTGTTTTTTCTGTGGAAAATCAGACCATTTTATTAAGGTTTGTCCACTTCGCTCCAAGACCACGCAGTCTCAGAAGCAGCCTACCTCGGGCCGTTCAGAAGGAGACGACCAGAGAGTTTATCTTTCCTTATTCGCTAAGTCTCCGTTCACACTGTCTGCTAAGGTGGTGGTGAATGGCAAAACTGAGACTGCGCCTGTTCTGGTCGATAGTGGAGCCGGGGTCAATTTTATGGATTCTCGCTTTGCTCGGGCTCATGGTCTCTCCAGCAGTGCTTTAGTGAGACCCATTCCCATCACCTCTATCGACTCAGTTCCACTCAGCCAGAAGGTCCTCTCCCAAGTGGTGCATAATGTGAACCTGAGCATAGGAACTCTCCACTAGGAGGTTCTGTCCTGTCACCTCTTGGAGAACCTACCCACTCCCATTGTATTGGGCCTTACCTGACTGGAGAAACACAACCCAGTGATTGACTGGGGGGCCAGAAAAGTTGTAACTTGGGGGGGCTTTCTGTGGGAGTAATTGCCTCGCTACAACTATTTCTAAAGTACTCCTACCGACTCCTACCCCACATCCAGAAGTGAATGGGAGTGTGCCTGGAAGAGGGGGTGGAGTCCAAACTACGCCTTAGATTAATGGTGGGTCTGGGCGTCGTTCCTGAAGGAGGGGCTGGGGGGGACGGTGGTTCCTGCTGTGCACTCCAGGGGAGGGACCCTTTGCTCCGGGGGGACACTGCTGCAGTTTACCGTCCTGGATGTGTACCCTCTAACTGTGACCGCAGATTTGGAAATAAACGTGCAGGTCCAGACCTGAGAGTTAATGAGTCAGGTGGAGGTGTGCTGCTGGGGCTCCTGGTTATGGGGTTGTAGGACCGTTTCGGATATCGGCCGTTTGTAATCCTGTGCTGTACTGCCTTGACCTACCCCCAGTGTTTGGCAACCCGTAATATCTTTCATATCTTGTCACTCAGGGGATGTGGACTTATTTTGGATGTGCCGTAGTAGAGTCCGGAGGCCTCTCTTAAAAGAGGGGTACTGTCACGCGCTTAGTTGTCGCTGACCTTGCTGGATGCTGCTGTGTATGTGTTTGTCTTTAAGAGCTGCATGGTTGATAGTTGTGAAGGTGCTGGGCCTCCTGTGTTGTGCTCCAGAACTGCATTCACTATGAGGTTCGGCTGCTGGTTGAGGGGTTAATGTGTGACTCACCTGGGCTCCCCTCCCCCTAGCCTTTAAGTAGCCTATTCTTCCACCAGGTGGTGCTGTTGATAGAGTCTCACTCTATGCCTGGAAGCCATGCTGTGCTGACCTGTGTGTTTGTGTTGCTGAAGTCCTTTCCTTTAGAGTTGCTGTATCCCAGTTCTGTGGAGGAACGTGAGGGGGGAATAGCGCACGGCTGGTGGAGGAGTTTTAGGAAGAGACTGGAGACCTGAATCTTCTCATCTTCAGAGATCCTTCGGAATCAGGCCATTCAGGGTTCCTAGACTAGGGTCAGATTAGTCCTTCCTGGTCACCTGCCACAACTGCCATTCCTCATCTGCATTTTACTACACCATGACACTCGCTTAGAGCATCCATCAGCTACCTCGGGCCATTCAAATATCAATGGGGCTTTATATTCCTTATGCAAGTTATCTAATGATCATGCGTGCTAAGGTGAAATTTTAAAGCAACATTCTACATCTATTATGCTCATAGTAAGCCGGGGGGGAACGTAGGTCCCCGGGCCGGATCCGGCCCCCCTACTCTTAGTGGCACCCCAGGGCCGGACGACAGTATGCGATTCCACCGTCAGCCGAGTCCCTGGCCGAGGGAAGCTGCCGGCAGCCCAGTGACGGTCATGGGCCCCCCCATGTTTTGGGCTGCCGCCAAACTAACCGTTGCACTAGAGGTCGAACATTAACTTGGGCCCGGTCTCAATTGCCTCGGCCATTTTTGAAGTCTCACTTACCACCGACCGGCTGCACTGTTAGTGGAGCGGACAAGAACATGGGCGGCGCCCGTACTAACCAGCGGGCCCAGATAGTCGCTCGGCAGGTCCTGAGCAGTTGTGGCCTGCGGGCTTCCTCGTGACACCTCCAAGCACCCTGGCTGATGGAAGTTCTTCTGGAGGCTGTGAGGGGTACCGTAAAGGTGTGAGGAGGCTGGAATGGAGTGCTGTGAGCGAGGTGTGGGAGGCTGGTGGAGGAGGCTGTGGGGGCTGTTGAGGAGGCTTGAGGGAGGCGTGGGGGAGCGTGTGAGGGAGGCTGTGAAGGGCTGTAGGAGGCTTTGGGGAGCTATCTTTCGAGGACTCGTCGGGACAGGGGTGGGAGCTTGTGAGGAGGTGTGGGGAGCTGGGGAGGGTGGCTGTAGGAAGGCTGGGGGTAGCACGGGCTTGTGAGGAGGCTGTGGGGACAGGAGGCTGTGGGAGCTGTGTGTGGGACAAGGACGGCTGTGAGGGAGGTGTGGGGGACAGGAATGGCTGTGGGGATGCTGTGGAGAGACAGGGGCTGTGAGGGAGGCGTGGGGGGGCTTGGGCTGTGGGGGGCTGTGAGGAGCTGTAGGCGGCTTCTAGGAGGCTGTGTGGATGAGCTTGATGGAGGCGTGGGCGGGACTGGTGTTGGGGGTTGTGAGGGGAGACACGTGTAGGTTGGGAGACAGGGAGGTTGTGGAGGAGGTGTGGGGGGATAGGCAGTGGTGGGGATTTGGGTGGAGGGAGAGGAAGCTGTTGTGGGATGCTTGGGGGGACAGGGAGGCTTGGGGACAGGGAGCTGGCCCCCCGGTCACACGTGTCCTGTGCCTCACCCCGTTTACCTAGTGTTGCGTGCGCATCTGCCCCAGTACCATGTGGCGTCCTCTGCCACTTTATAGCCTAGTGTCTGGACATTTATACGGCCCTAGAATGAGTTCTAAATTTCCAAATGGCCCTTTGCAGAAAAGTTCCCACCCCGCAAAAAGGGATGGGGCTAACTGGAGGAGCGGGGCTATGTGGAGTGGTGTGGGCCTGAGGCATGGCTATATGAAGTGGATGGTGGCTACCATTAGTGGGCATGGCTATGTGTAGTGGGCGGAGCTTATGCCACATCACACACATACACTCAACTTTGATATTAGATTGGATTTTAAGCCACTGATCTATGATTGATATTGAAGGACTAACCCATTAAGGATTGTGTGAGAGCCTCTCACTCTGGAGGGCTTAAGACAACTAACCTAATGATTTTAAAGAAATTGGGTTAAAGCTTCATTTCACCATTGGTGGGCTGCCATTGGGCTTTCCCACAGATTATACCTGATCACTAGGAGTCTCTGGGAACCCTATTAACAACCTATTGTCAAGGGACCTTTCTAGTTAATGATGACTGTCCAAAGCTAGCTCCTCCTTAAGCATTAGTTTAATAGTAGCTGAGTTAGAGATGAGCGATTCCCAGTAATTTGTGTTTGCCAGATGGAAGAACCGCTTCCTACCTGTCGACATATCCTGTTCATTGTTTATTAATCAGTCTGGCGGCTTGAGGTGCACAAGACAATGTGCCAGTCTGGCTAATCAAAAGAAAATGACAACAGGTAGGAGACGGTTCAGAGGGCTTCCATCCAGCAGTCACAGAATACTGTCCCGTGTCCTACAAATTTATGAGCTCATCTCTAGCGGTTGTATTGAAATTATTAGACGCTAAAATAAAGTGCAGAATGAGAGCAATATAACCTTAACCAAGTTAGATACAATGGATGTTGTCAAGTAGCCAGGCCTGCTCTTATTACTTTACCACAACAATATTTCAATCTGCAAATGGCAAAAAAAATCCTTTTATGCATTGGACCAATAACTGAATAACTATGTACCAATGCTGACAACTGAGAGGATCAGCTCTTGAGAATGCCTGTACCCTTTGCCTACCTACCTGATCAACCTAAATAGGATAAACTATGTTCAACAATAATTCAATCAAATGCTAATTTTCATCTTTCAAGAGTTTATACTTAGCTGTGATTTCTTGTGAACTCCTCATCTGGAGCATTTTATTAATGCTGACATTTTTTGTGCACTTGTTTAGTCAGTTTTTCTTTGTTAAAACTTGTTTTACTATAGTTCTTTATAGGTTTATTGATATTTCCGTATTTACACACATTTCCTAAGAAATTCCCATTATTTCTGGTTGTTTGTTGGGCCAGATGTTATCAATCCTTTTTTTCTTACTTAGTTTAAAGTCAATGTCTGTGTGTTAGTATTTAGCATGTGGAATTATTCACTATGAATCCATACATTCAATTCATTGGAGAGCGGATAATAACTACAGACTTTACGGAAATTAAGGTGCTACTTTTACAAAAAAGTGTTCTCTGCTAAATTAGTACCTATCACCTGGAGAGATGCCCTTGGTAAATTAGGTCACATTGATGATACTGAAAGAGTAGGTACAATGAAACTCTCCAAATGTTCGTCCTAAGTGTCAAGGACCAAGAATAAGGAGCATGGTTCAGACTTAAACTTGCCTGAGACCTAAGTGGCCCTACACATCAGAGTAATGTTGGTTGAACAAGCTGGTAACAACGGGTTCAGCCGACAATCTAATGTCTTGGACAATCGATGTCTGATTTCGGACTGCCCATCCTTTTGTTCTCCCTGCCATGTCTGGCTGCGGCACTCTCATAGAAAATGTATGAGCAACCCGCCAACAAGCTCTCCTGAGTATGTTGGCCAAAATAGCTGTCAGTGGGCAGCCATCTTATGTGTATGGGGGCTTAGAGTCACCACTAGACTATTGAAAATGGAAGTTTCAAATAAATGTGGAAACATGCCATTAAAACTCTCGATGCTGTTGAATTATTATTATGGTCAATGACATTTGCCAACGCATAAGCTCATTCATATATAGTATATTTATATTATTCCCTCATTTGGTTCTATTACGGGTTTATGTTCACAATTAAAGGGGTTGTATTGTTTGCAAAGGTTTGTGTCATTAGAGAAGCATTTCCAGAAAGCAGCCGCCAGGTCGACCAGCTATTCTTCAGGTTTTGATGAATAAATATAGCAGATTTTGCCAGGAAAATCCACCCTAGACAAGGCATATTCATTGCAGGGGAAATGTAGTATTACATAATGACCAAATTTATAGCTTTCCTTTTAATACAAGCAGATCTCAAGTCGACCAGAATGGTAGTAGCTCTAACAGTCAATCACTGGTTTCTGATGTCACGAGCCATTAATGCAAAAGCTAGTGATTGGCTGCATGAATGATGGATAAGACTGGTGGTGAACACAGATAGATGAAGACCCCTGTGAAAGAACAATATATGGGTCCTTTGCAGTCAAATAGTTCATCATAATGCTCATGCTTTGGAGGTGGATTTGGGCCTGCTTACCTCTTGGGCCGCCAGTTGCACCAATAATATCTCCACCCCTTGATGGGACTACATCACTGTAAGATTGGGTGGGACCATTGGAGCTGTGAGAATTTAAGTTATGGGTACTTATTCAGTCTTTGAAAACTTTTTAAGAAACCCATAATAAATTGATCAAAATTCCATATCAGTGATACCTGAGGAAGGCTATTTTTAAATGTTTTAGGCGAAACGCGTTATTTTAAACTGCAATAAAGATCCTTTGAAGTAATATAAAGACTTCCACTCCTTCCTGGAAGTGCTTGTGGTCACAACCAGATGTTTTTTACCTTGAGTATCAGTACTAGAGTTATTTTCAACCTAAAGATCAACCCTCTCCTTTCTTGGGCTCCTCCTTAATGCAATTAACAACAGAATTCCGTACATCTTTAGTGTATAGCAATGAATGATCCAAATTTGCCAGATGATCAGAAGCCACTTAGGTTTAATATAAGTACACCCTACTGACAGAAATAAATCGTATAAGTGGCTCCTGAGCCATATAGACCAATTTATACAAACTGAAATAATTTGATGAAAGCCAAATTAAAACATTACAACTGTCGGTTTTTTACAGTGCTAGCCCCCTGCCCCTTGTCTTATACTCACGCTCCAGTGCTTTAATTCCTTTTTAGCACCACTTCAGTCTGTCTGACTGGAAGTCAGAAGTTACCTCACAAGTGCTCAACGCATCTCTTTGAGAGCCAATGCGAGGCCAGAATGAGGGCAGAGGGAGCCAGAACGAGGGCAGAACAAGGACAGAATGAGGGCAGAACGAGGCCAGAAAGAGAAAAAAACAAGGCCAGACAAAGGGCAGTCCAAGGGTGGAACGAGGGCAGAATAAGGCCAGATCGAGGGCAGAACAAGGCCAGAACAAGGGCAGAATTAGGCCATAACAAGGGCAGAGCGAGGGCAGAATGAAGTCAGAGTGAGGGGATAATAAGGACAGACAGAGGGCTGAATGAACCAGAACAAGGCGAGGCAGAAGAAGGCCAGAATGAGGGCAGAACGAGGCCAGAACAAGGCCAGAACAAGCGCAGAACTAAAGGCCCCATTACACAGTATGATGTCCCAGCGATCCGACCAACGATCCGACGTAACCAGGATCACTGGGACATCGTTATGTGGTGCTGGTGAGCTGTCAAACAGGGAGACTCACCAGCGATCAGCGACCAGCGAAAACGCTGGTAACCAGGGTAAACATCAGGTAACTGAGCAGAGCGCTGCGCTTAGTTACCTGCTGTTTACCCTGGTTACCAGCTCTCAGCTCTTGCTGTGTGGCACTGGGAGGTCATTGATCGTTGGTCTCCCGCTGTCATACACGCTGATGCTGGCTGCCCAGCTGGAGACCAATGATAAATTTATGGTCCAGTCCATTCTTCCACGAGCAACGATCAACGAACTTATCGTTGGTCGTTGATACGTGTCACACGCAATGATATCATTTCAACATCACTGCAACGTTACCAAACCGGTGATGTTGCAACGATATCGTTAAGTGTAACGGGGCCTTAAGTCAAAATGAGGGCAGGATGAGGCCAGAAGAAGGCCAGAGCGAGGGCAAAATGAGGGCAGAACGAGGCCAGAACAAGGCCAGAATGAGGGAAGAACAAACCAGAACGAGGGCAGAACAAGACCAGAATGAGGCTCCCATAGCCATATTGAAAAGTGACCTCCAGCACGCTCCATGAAACACTGGAGCTTCCGGCAGGTTACTAGAAATAGATGAAAGCGGCAACAGGTGAGTATCAGACAGGGGTCAGGGGACTTACAGTTAAAGCACCACTCCAGGTGTGTAATAGTAAAAAACCCTGTAACAGTGCTTTAAACATTTTTAGAAACAAAGCAAAATATATGCGACAAAATAGGACAATCCTCAGTATAGTTTACAGCTGAAGGCAACGGTTTAGTCAATCTATAATTGTCCCTGTAAAATTAACACTTGGTTTGGTGCAATTTTGTCGGAAAGCGTCCTAAGCTGATGTGCTGCTAGCGTCCGGATCATCCACTTACACGCTGGCTTCCTCAAACAAAACATACCCTTGATTTTTTTTTTCTCTGCCTTTTCTTATCAAAATTCTGACAGCCCCCAAAATGACATTTCTATGTTCTGATCTTGGAAGAGATAGAGGGATTTTTTTTTGATTCAGATGATGTATTCTGCAGATCAAGCAGCCAAAGACCAAGGACAGCTCTGAGTCCTAATCCCTTGACCCACACGCCCTCCTCTAACTAGCTATTGACATTGAACGTAAGAAGCACCAGTGCTTAGCTGAGATAATGAGAGCTGCAGGCTAGCAGCCGAGGGATCAGGAACGAGCTAGAGAGAAACATACAGACGTGTTGCTGTTAAGAGCATCAGTCTTGGGTTTGAAAGGTGGCTTTTCACCACCAAACTAAATCTGAAGCCTGGGCACAGGGTCAGGAATGACAAAATCAATACTGCTGAATGATTTGCTTTACCAGTCTGGAGAAACCTGTTACCAACATTATTTAACAGTGTACTACTTTATATGGTAACTTCACCCAAAAGTGAGATTATAACTCAAAATGGCAAAAAAAAATATTCAAAGCTTGTCTGCAATATATAGGTATCCATACCCTGAGCTATCAACTCTCTGTTTTCTATTCATTATGCATTGTTAGCCCAAATCTGTTTATGACTATTATCAGGATATTTGTTTTTTTAGTGTAGTGGTGGAGGATAAGTATATTAACATATCAGGATTTCTGGTTGTTTACAAGGATACAAGGTTATCCTTGAAAAACACTTGCTTTCTTCTGCTCAGGCAATGTTCTCCAATTTTGAGGACTGTTTTATCCGGCAGGACAATGCCCCATTCCACACAGCTAGGTCAATCAATGTGTGGATGAAGGAGCACCACATCAAGACCCTGCCATGGCCAGCCCAATCTCCAGACCTGAACCCCATGAAAAAACTCTGGAATGTAATTGAGTCGGTCACAAGGTAGGGGGTACTCGGATACCGGGATAGGCAGTTGCTTCGATGGGGGAATCACAGCTGGTCGGTTCCCAGTTCCGTGCCCTGGACCCTCACTGGCGGGAATGGTGAGGAATGATGATGATGGAGGGGAAAGGAATGGTATTGTGACGCCACCTGTGGCACCTGGTAATTGGGTTACCAGTGCTGCGGCCGGCCTCTGAGGTGATGGAGGTGCAGCTCAGAGTAGCACAGCTCCCCACAGGTGGAGCTTTACCTTAGGGCAGCAGGGATGGATGAGGGGAGTTGTATTTCTTACCCCTCTGATGATGCTGAGGCCCTCTGGGCGCCGGAGGAAAGGATCACAGACACCGATTCAACTGAAACGTCACTTTACTGGTACCGGGGAGATGATAAACTACACAGTCACAGTCCGACCATATCAGGTGAGCAGTTTTCAATAATTTTTATTACCATTACCTGTCTGAAGGATAAGACCCTATTGCACATTATCTCACATTTCAGATCTTTACCCTCTTTAACCACTTTGCAGAGCTCCTACGCCAGCCCAGGGGTCTGTTACAGTTAAGTACATTCCGTTCCTTACCGGTACGGACGTTAACGGTAACCAGCCAATCCTCTCGCCATCGGAATTCGGTCCCTTTTCCTTAAAGTGTCCTGGACTCAATTTAGGACTGGTGCTGAGGTGTAGTCTGTGGTGCTATGGCTCCCTTCTGTCGGTCCCACAGCTTGCCGGTTTGCAACCTTGGCTAGACCACTGGTTGCTTCGGCTCCGGTATGCCGGTGTCGACCCCGGACTTCCCCAGCTGGCTCCAACCAGGCCTGGTTCGTCCCCTCCGGTTCCCGGGTCACCCCTCTCCAAGAGGCTTCCTCCTGTCAGGATCTCTGTCAGGCACGTCCTCTCTGGCTGCCTTCCCAGCACTGCCTGACTAAAAATTAGCTCTACTGTCAATCAAGTCTCCCGCTCTACTCTAAGCTCCATTCCCTGGACCTGCTGAATATACGGTCCTTATGCTAAGGGGGGCTAGTATAATGGTGCCTAGGACAGACTCTATAAGGAAACCTCAAATCCATAGCTACTGAGACACTACACCTTCTGTTTGGGGTGCAGTACCTCCCTGTGGTGCCTAGCCATAGGGGCGCCACATAATCAAGAGAAAGATGAATAGTCACAAGCCATGAAACAAAGAACTGCTTACTTTTTTGTGCCAGGAGTGGCATAAGGTCACCCAAAAGCAGTGTGAAAAACTGGTGGAAAGCATGCCAAGACGCATGAAAGCTGTGATTAAAAATGATGGTTATTCCACCCAATATTGATTTCTGAACTTTTCCTGAGTTAAAACATTAGCATTGTTGTTTCTAAATGAATATGAACTTGTTTTCTTTGCGTTGAGGTCTGAAAGCACCGTTTCTTTTTTATTATTTTGACGATTTCTCATTTGCTGCAAATAAATACAACATTTTTAGCTTTGAATATCGGAGACATGTTGTCAGTAGTTTTTAGAATAAACACCAATGTACATTTTACTCAAATATACCTATAAAGAGAAAAATCAGAGAAACTGAAAATTTTATAGTGGTCTCTTAATTTTTGCCAGAGTTGTATATGCCATTTTCAGTCCAATAGGCCTCATAATGCACAATTCCTCCTGATTTGGAGGTAGTAATGGGCCCCCTACCTCTTGGATCCCTGTGCAGCTGCACAGATTGTACCAAAGATATGTCCACCTCTAGCCCTATTCCATAATGCCTCAATACTTACATGCATAAATTACATAAAGTGAAATATAGCTAAATAACTACCGTATATACTCGCGTATAAGCCGAGTTTTTCAGCCCAAAAATTGGGCTGAAAAGTACCCCCCTCGGCTTATACGCGAGTCAGTGACGGCTTACGTATACAGGAGCCCCAGCAGCTTCAGTAATCCAGGCCCCCCCCCTCGCGCTCCGGAAACCTGTAAAGTAAAATCTTTATACTTATCACTGTCCCCGCCGCCCGCCGCTGCCGACATCACGATCCCCGGCTTCATCCGTCCGTCTTCTTCCGGCTTCCTGTTCGTCGCAAGCAATGACGTCATTGCCTGCGACGAACAGGAAGCCGGAAGAAGACGGACGGATGAAGCCGGGGATCGTGATGTCGGCAGCGGCGGGGACAGTGATAAGTATAAAGATTTTACTTTACAGGTTTCCGGAGCGCCTGGATTACTGAGGCTGCTGGGGCTGGTGTATACTACCACTGGGGCTGCTGGGGCTCCTGTATACTACCACTGGGGATGCTGGGGCTCCTGTATACTACCACTGGGGATGCTGGGGCTCCTGTATACTACCACTGGGGATGCTGGGGCTCCTGTATACTACCACTGGGGCTGCTGTATACTACCACTGGGGCTGCTGGGGCTCCTGTATACTACCACTGGGGCTGCTGGGGCTCCTGTATACTACCACTGGGGCTGCTGGGGCTCCTGTATACTACCACTGGGGCTGCTGGGGCTCCTGTATACTACCACTGGGGCTGCTGGGGCTCCTGTATACTACCACTGGGGCTGCTGTATACTACCACTGGGGCTGCTGGGGCTCCTGTATACTACTACTGGGGCTGCTGGGGCTCCTGTATACTACCACTGGGGCTGCTGGGGCTCCTTTATACTACCACTGGGGCTGCTGGGGCTGCTGTATACTACCACTGGGGAGGCCTGTATACCACTGGGGGGGGCCTGTATACCACACTGCTGGGGGCTGTATACCTGTGCTGGGGTCCACCCTCGGCTTATACACGAGTCAATAGTTTTTCCCAGATTTTGGGGGCAAAAGTAGGGGGTCGGCTTATACACGGGTCAGCTTATACACGAGTATATACGGTAGTTAGAAAATTCATCTGCTTAAAACATATATTTTTTGCATTTTTCACTGACTATTCAAAGGTCTTCTTCAAGTTCATTAAAAAGGCACCCCTGTTGTTGGTGAGGCATAGCTGGGGAGGCGGTTTTCACAGAGTAATTAAAAGCTTTGCAGTCTTGTCTTGGTATCAGCCATATCTGGTTTAACAAAATGATTCACTTTATTTTACTTATTTTAAATAAAAGATAAACGAAGTAATATTTTTAATTTTGGCATCGAGTTCCATCACACATGATGAGGGACAGCCATCAATTTGATTTATTTGATTGGTATCACTTTAGGCTGTCTAGTCAGGAGCCAGAAAAAAAGGTTGAGAAGCCCTCCTTGTCATTGCTTGGTAGGTCACTCAGCTATCTGTGCACATCTAAGGTCCAGTTTGTAACGCAACACCAGGAGGGCGAGAGTCCAAGAAGTGGGCCTACTGGTCCACAGGGAGAACCCGTAGTCAAGCTTTCCAGAGTCAGTTACCTTGAGAGCACATCAAAGATTAAGGGGATAGACAGAGGCGTAGTCAGGTCACGATCTGGAATCAGAATACCTGGAGGGTAGAGGATAAGAGCAAAGGGGCTAAATAAAAAGATGATCAGAACAAGGTCCTAGGTCAGGCAGCAGTAGATCAATCAAAGAGAGCACAGGAATACAGGTCAACAAGAACCACTGAACAAAATGTTACGACTGGCAGAGTTATGGGAGATACTGCTCAGCTAAGTAGCTAGAGAAAAACTGGGAACATGGAACACCTGAATAACTCAGCACCTCCCAGAATCAGATTGGACGACTCAGCTGTCACTCAACACACCGAAGCTCAGCAGAGGATTCAAGACAGTTTTAAAGTAAAGTTTTACAGATGGGCTGTTATTATTTCTGTGCTATATAATGCTGCTTTAAGTGAACATATCCTATATCTGTACCATTTTGTATTCCTCCATACAATGTTTTCTGCTAAAACGTCAATGTCGAATACCTGGTTGTATTTTTGACCATTTAGAGGGGTTCACATACTGTTGGACATGTAAAATGCATACAGTTGAAATCAGAAGTTTACATATACTATATAAAAATACACATATAAATATTTTCCTCACTATCTGACATGAAATCAGAATAAACCTTTCTTGTTTTAGGTCAATAAGGATTACTAGAATTATTATTATTTGCCAAATGCCAGAATAACGAGAGTGAATGCTTTAAAGCATTTTTATTACTTCTGCACAAGTCTACAAGTTTACATGCATTTCATTAGTTTTTGGTGCCATTGCACTTAAACTGTATGAGTGGGGTCATACGTTTCAGATATCCTTCCACAAGCTTCCACCAATAGTTGGTAAAATTTGGGCCCAATCTTCCTGACAGAAGTGGTGTAACTGAGCCATACAGTGTTGGCCAAAAGTATTGACACCCCTGCAATTCTGTCAGATAATACTCAGTTTCTTCCTGAAAATGATTGCAATCACAAATTCTTTGGCATTATTATCTTCATTTAATTTGTCTTCAATGAAAAAAACACAACAAGAATTGTCCTAAAGCCAAATTGGATATAGTTCCACACCAAACATAAAAAAGGGGGTGGACAACAGTATTGGCACTGTTAGAAAAACCATGTGATGCTTCTCTAATTTGTGTAATTAACAGCACCTGTAACTTACCTGTGGCACCTAACATGTGTTGGCAATAACTAAATCACACTTGCAGCCAGTTGACATGGATTAAAGTTGACTCAACCTCTGTCCTGTGTCCTTGTGGGTACCACATTGAGCATGGAGAAAAGAAAGAAGACCAAAGAACTGTCTGAGGACTTGAGAAACCAAATTGTGAGGAAGCATAAGTAATCTCAAGGCTACAAGTCCATCTCCAAAGACCTGAATGTTCCTGTGTCTACCGTGCGCAGTGTCATCAAGAAGTTTAAAACCAATGGCACTGTGGCTAATCTCCTAGATGTGGACGGAAAAGAAACATTGACAAGAGATTTCAATGCAAGATTGTGCGGATGGTGGATATAGAACAGGGGTGGGAACTCCAGGCCTCGAGGCCGCACACAGTGCAGGTTTTCATGATTTCCTTAGTATTGCACAGGTGATAGTATAATCACCAGTACTGGTGATGATTCCAGAGTCTGTGCAATACTAAGGAAATCATGAAAACCTGCACTGTGTGCGGCCCTCGAGGCCTGGAGTTCCCCACCCTGATATAGAACCTTGACTAACATCCAAACAAGTTCAAGCTGCCCTGCAGTCCGAGGGTACAACAGTGTCAACCCATACTATCCGTCGGCGTCTGAATGAAAAGGGACTGTATGGTAGGAGACCAGGAAGACCCCACTTCTTACCCCGAGACATAAAAAAGCCAGGCTGAAGTTTGCCAAAACTTACCTGAGAAAGCCTAAAACGTTTTGGAAGAATGTTCTCTCTTTTTGGGCAAAGGCATCAACATAGAGTTTACAGGAGAAAAAAAGAGGCATTCAAAGAAAAGAACACGGTCCCTACAGTCAAACATGGCGGAGGTTCCCTGATGTTTTGGGGTTGCTTTGCTGCCTCTGGCACTGGACTGCTTGACCTTGTGCATGGCATTATGAAGTCTGAAGACTACCAACAAATTTTGCAGCATAATGTAGGGCCCAGTGTGAGAAAGCTGGGTCTCCCTCAGAGGTCATGGGTCTTCCAGCAGGACAATGACCCAAAACACACTTCAAAAAGCACTAGAAAATGGTTTGAGAGAAAGGACTGGAGACTTCTAAGATGGCCAGCAGTGAGTCCAGACCTGAATCTCATAGAACACCTGTGGAGAGATCTAAAAATGGCAGTTTGGAGAAGGCACCCTTCAAATATCAGGGACCTGGAGCAGTTTGCCAAAGAAGAATGGTCTAAAATTCCAGCAGAGCATTGTAAGAAACTCATTGCTGGTTACCGGAAGCGGTTGATCGCAGTTATTTTGGCTAAAGGTTGTGCAACCAAGTATTAGGCTGAGGGTGCCAATACATTTGTCTGGCCCATTTTTGTGTGAAATGATCAATGTTTTGCTTTTTGCTTCATTCTCTTTTGTGTTTTTTCATTGAAGACAAATTAAATGAAGATAATAATACCAAAGAATTTGTGATTGCAATCATTTTCAGGAAGAAACTGAGTATTATCTGACAGAATTGCAGGGGTGTCAATACTTTTGGCCAGCACTGTATTTGTAGATTGCCTTGCTGCTTTTTCAGATTTGCCCATACATTTTTAATAGGACTGAGATCAGGGCTTTGTGATGGCCACTCAAAAACTTTGACTTTATTATCTTTAAGCCACTTGTAACCAGTTTAGCAGTATGCTTTGGGTCATTGTCCATTTAGAAGACCCATTTCCACACAAGCTTTAAGGGTGGTTTACACGTAACGAGATCGTTAATGAGATCACTGCTACGTCACTGATTTTATGATCTTGCTGATCTTTACTAAATGGCTTGGAAAGTTTTTGATCTGCGATCTCCCGCTGGCCAGGCTGCATCACTGTGTGTGACAGGCAGACTTACCAACGATCCCCATTCTGTGCCCGAGACCCCGAACGATCCCAATGACCGTCGGGTGTGGACGCATTGCTGGGTGATCGCTGGTGAGATCTGCCTGTTTGATATCTTACTAGCGACCACGTAGAGACGCACCAACGATACCGGTCAGGCAGGATCGCTGGTGCGTTGCTACGTGTAAACCCCCCTTTAACTTCTCTGCTTATATCTTGAGATGTTGCTTCAGTATTGCCACATAATCTTCTTTCATTATCATGATGCCATATATGTTGTGAAGTGCCTCCTGCAGAAAGCAATCCCACAACTTGATGCTGCCACCCCCATGTTTCACAGTTGGGATGGTATTCTTAGCCTTCCAGTCTTCTTCTTTTTTCCTCCAAACATAACGATGGTCCTTATGCCAAACAGTTCAATTTTTGTTTTGTCAGACCACAGGACATGTCTCCAAAAATGTAGTTCTTTGCTCCTGTGTGTATCTGCAAAAATTAATTTGACTTTTTTATGTTTCTTTTGGAGTAATGTCTGTTTCCTGCCAGAGTGGCCTTTCAGCTCATGTTGATACACTACTCGCTTCACTGTGGATGATGACATTATCCTACCAACTTATGCCATCATCTTCACAAGGTCTTTTGATTTTGTTCTTGCGTTGATATGCACACTTCAGACCAAAGCACGTTCATCTCTGGGACACAGACCCCGTCCCTTTCCTGAGCGGTATGATGGCTCGACATTCCAATTTGTTTTGTACTTGAGTATAATTGTTTATACAGATGAACAAGGCACAATTAGGTATCTGTAAATTGCACCCAAAAATGAACCAGACTTGTGCAAGTCCACTTCCTGATATCTTGGCTGATCTCTTTAGACTTTACCATGATGCTACACAAAGAAGCAGTAAGTTTCAGGTGTGAATTAAAATACAGGTGTTCCTCTAATTAACTCAGATGTTGCAAATAAACCTATCAGAAGCTTCCAAGCACGTGACATCATCATATGGGCTGTCCCAAATTGTTTAAAGGCAAAATAATCTTAGTGTAAGTAAGCTTGTGACATTGCAGAAAGTAATAAAAACCCCTTTAAACATTCTCTCTCTCATTATTCTGACATTTGGCAAATATAACTAATTATGATAATTGTAATATACCAAAAACGGGAAAGGTATATTCTGATTTCATGTCATTTAGTGAGAAAAATATGCATATGTGTTTTTTTATATAGTGTTTGTAAACTTCTGGTTTCAACTGTATATATTAAGAAATCAGAAGCTGTGAACTGCAGGATACACAGTATATAATGATGGAGTTGCATGTCTTGTTCTTACCATGGTTCTAGATGAACTATATTCAGCTTACTTTTGCCCTCAAGCTTTCATTTAGGAAATTATCTATATCTGTTTTCTTTTCCAGAAGAGGTTGCAGCTAGTGACCTTCACACAATGTCTGGCATTTAATTAACAATGTCTTGAGTATAACATACTGGTTTTATCCATATCTGACGAGAGAGTAACCTCAGTGGTTGGTGCTTAAGCCTGTTTCCAATTAGCCATCAACGTCCTGATATTTGGCTAATAATGGTTCAACCTGTGATATATCTGAATGGCAAATGAACCATGTATTCAAGACAGGAGAGGAAATAGAGGGATGATTGGTGAAAAAGGTTGTTCCAGAACCTGTGGTCTGCTATTGACATCTGTTCTGTCTTCCCGGTTAGGTCAATTTCTCCCCTCACTGCCCCTTGTTCCTTTCCACCTCTTCATTTCCAATTTCCTGTTCTCTCTTCTTCTGAACGTAGATAATTTCACAGAACATACAGTTGAGTCTTCCTTTTGTCTCTGACAAAACGATCTGTGGTCCTTGGGATTTTCCACCCATTGCTCCCTGGCTACTTCACCGGTATTCTATTTCATTATGTATCGATCTTCTCACCCTTTTGCTATATGTCTGTAATTTACACAGGTCCTTGTTGCCTTTAGCAAATCTACACACTTGAAAACCAACCTCCTCACCGTCGCTCTTTAGTTGATCCTAAATTCAATAAATAATCAAGTAAACCTAAAACACACAAACTGGGAAAAATCTACAGAGCTAAATATAAGTATGAGGTATTGCAAGATGGGGTTGGTTTTATTGTACAGCTCACTGAATTTTTTTTCTAGGTCAAAATGTACATTTTTATTATAGTTATTAGCCTGGCTTCACACTGCAGTTTTTTCACTGATCAGTGTCCATCTAGTTTGTGTGTCAAAACCAGGAGTGTCTCCAAAGCTCAGAACAGGTGTCAATCTTTCATTTATAGTTTTTCTCTGCAAGTTCCTCTCCTGGTTTTGGCACACAAACCTGATCAGGGAAAAAACTGCAGTGTGAAACCATCCTTACAGGGAAAACTAAAAATACATCTCTATACAAAGAGCCCAACTGATTTACTCCTATACAGTGACCATATAATGGTAGATAAAAGTCCTGCAGAAAATACAAGTGATTAGAGAACAGTGATATATTAGATGACTTACAGCTGACATTCTTTCTGATGGAGTTAGTTACTTTTTCCGTCTTTTCCATCTAGCCCAGACCGACATGACAAATTCTCCAGCCACAACTCAACTCATCTGCAGAGATTACCATACAACCACATCTGACTTCTAACATTGCCAACCCGGTCTTGATTTATTCCCACCCTGCACAATTCCTCATCCAGCCATTTGTCGCGCTATTACTGCACCTGCTGGGTGGTACAATAGTATTGCTTATCTTAATGGCCACCACTGAGCCCTTTATAAAGTAGAACACATTTTTATGCCCTCAAAATAGTTTAATTGACCCCTACAAAATATTAATACTTGAGTAAGTGTCCTAGAAAATATTGGCCACATTTGCCCCTAGAAAGTGATAATTCAAAAAGTCAGCACACACTGTTGTCTGAACCTGTGGATATCGGTGGGCTTGGTGGGCATTCGTGTTATGTGTATGGTGACCTTTAGGAAATGATGTTAATGAAAACTTTGCAGTAGAAATTTTAGACTATGTATTTTCTGTCAAGTTTCCACACTTTTATGAGACATGGAGTGGTAGTGGCCATTGAAGGCAGATATCTTTGCCTTGGATTTTTTCCTTCTTGTTGGAAAGTCAGTAATGCTAAACAGCAGATCTGCATCTGATCAAAGACCTGGAAACAGATCAAGGTACAGATCGATTAGCGATTTGTCCTTTTAACTTATGACACTAAAGGGGTGTCACACGCGTCAATGTCGTCAGTAAGATGATCGCTGACGACATTGACGGCTGATCGCTGGTGAGCTGTCACACAGGCAGACTCACCAGCGATTAATGGACCAGAGACATCGTGGAAATGATTTAAATATCGTTTCCACGATGTCATGCTCCTGCTGCCAGCCTGCTGGAAGCGGGAGCAGGCTGGTCTCCAAGGTAAACTGAGGGTATCTAGGCAGCGCGCGCTGCCTAGATACCCGATGTGTACCTTAGTTACCAGCCTCCTCCGCTCACCGGCTGGTATCTAAGGTACACATCGGGTATCTAGGCACCAGCCGGTGAGCGGAGGAGGCTGGTAACTAAGGACAACAACGGGTATCTAGGCAGCGCGCGCTGCCTAGATACCCGCAGTTTACCTTGGATACCAGCTCCCAGCGCTTGTGAGAGGCGCTGGGAGCTGGAATATCGCTACTCCCGGTGTCACACGCAGCGATGCTGCGTGTCCACCGGGCGACCATCGCCAGGTTTTAGAACTGATTCTAAAACCTGGCGATCATCAACCAGCGATTTATCGCTGGTTGATTCAGTATGTCACACGCGTCAATATGGCTGCAACATCACGTGCAGCCGTGATCGTGCAAGCGATATTGACGCGTGTGACATACCCTTAACGTTCAGGGTCCTAAACTGCAAAGGCCAGTCATTTAGACAGTGCCAGCCTGAAATCATCAATTCCTAAAGTGAATTAAGGCAGTTTAGTGACAAAAAATCCAACCTGTCAAATTCTTCTTTTCAACAAGTGATATGGTAGATACAGTCAGAACTGGATGATTGACCAATGATGATAAAATCTGGGGGTTAGACTGCCTTTTTTTTTTTTAGTTCAGAGCTGTTTTGGTCAGCACCATAGGCATTAACTATACCTACATAACTTTGCTGAATTTTACAAGTCTTCATATAACTCTAAGTTAGATTGATTGGAAGACCACATTTTGATGCCATCTCCCTTCCGATGCTCTCCTTGGGCAGTGCATCCTTGCTTGATGGATGACTGATGCCATTATGTCTTTACTAAATAGAAAATTACCGGGGATGTAGATTTTTAAAGCGCCAACATTGCTTAAACTAAGCAAACTATCCTATAACCTGGACTGCTGCAGGATCCTTTTTGAGAATCCCTAATAATCCTGATCCTTATATCTATGCAAATAGAGTCTATGGAGCTTCGTTTAGGAGTCTCAAACACGGAACTAGCCAGATATCCCTCCAGGGAAGGACCTAGCCCTGGGGTGGCTTCTTGCAGAAACCACCATAACCACCATATTAAGTGGCCCTTTTAGTCAATATCCAACTCTTTACGAGTTTTAAGATATGACAAGGGAATTACCAAAGCCAGGTATCCATTCAAAGACAGCTGTTTTGGGGGTTCTGCCCCTCATCAGTGTGGAGTTTGATTCTGGCTAGGTGGGAGCACTGTGTTTGAGCGCTTTTGCCGGCTGCCCCGCAGTGTTTTCCTTGACTGGTCTCCCTGAGATCAGTGAGTTTTTTGTGATCCTTATATCTGGTATAGACCCCAATAATTGTTGGTTTTATAAACCCACTTTCTTCCTAAATAATGAAATTAGAATTTTGGCTTAAATTCTGGCCACTAGGATCAGTGGAGTTCTAACTAAAATTACACATCCAAACCAGTTAGGCTAATTGCTGTGTAAGGCCCCCCTCACACTGCGTTTTTTGCATATCCGTGTGGATTCTTGAATTTCAAGGATCACGCAGACAGTCATGGATCTGTGCCAACGGATGCCAACTGATGCCCACGGATCCGTTTTTTTCACAGGTCCGTCATCAGCACCAGAGGTAGCAAAGATAAGGGTGGGGAGGAGCTGTACCTTGCTTCTGAGCATGCTCAGTACAGCAAAACGGATCATTTTTTTCACGGGTCCATACGGATCCATGGTCCATAGGCATCCATGTTGTTTGACATGGACAGCTATGGATCCGTGTCTGTCCGTTTGTGCCCGTTTTTTTCAGGGCAGCCCAAAATCGCAACAGTCACTAATTTTGGGTGCATGTAAAAAAAAAACTGACACAAACGGATCCGTGAAAAAACTTACACACAGGATGGCAATATAATACCAATCCATGCCCATAGGGATACATGGTAGACCAAAATGGATCCGTGGCTATCTGTTTTAAAAACAGACACAGATCCCAAAAAACAGTGTCAAGGCAGCCTCAGACAATAGGTATCAACCTTCACAGACTCTTCAATAATCTTGCACTTATATATAACTGCAGCACATATGTTTGATCATCACTTCATGCAATTTCCTACTAGGTCTGGTTTAAGGACTACAGTCATAATGTTGTTTATGTGTATATGGGGTCTTTGAAAGGGATATCTATAATGGTAATTCTAGTTGTAATTAGCCAAAGGACTTGTCTCACAAATAATATATCACTTATCCACAGGATAGGTGATAAATGTATGCTCACTGTGAATCCAGCTTCTGAAACCCCCACAGAACCTTAGAACATAGGCGGCAAAGCAGTGGCATTACTTGAAGCTCTTGGGCTCCAATGCGAAAGCGCCAATGAGGCCCCAATTATTGCCAACCTTGAATAACAATAGTCTTTTTCTATAGGCCAAAGGGACTTTTGGTGCCTCCTAGGCTCCAGGTCTTGGTTGTGATTGCAACTCATGCACCTGTTTTAGTTATGCCCCTACTGCAAAGTCACTTGTCTGAATGGAAGAGTAGCAAACATGTGCTACCACCACTCCTATAGACAGTGAATGAAGCAGTGGTCGTACATGACCCCTACCGTACTGTTCAAATAGTGAATTTTAGGACCCCCATTCTTGTAATAGGTTGAGATCACAGCACTTTGTCCACCAGAGATTATACATTGATAGGATAACCACTTTAAGAATGCATTCACATATCTGAGTGACTCTTACTATTTGAGAGAAAGTGTCTTTCAAGTTTCATTAATTTAAAACGGAACCCAAGAGACTTTAATGGTGGAGTCTAAGACAGATAAGAACAGGACATGCTATTAGTCTCACAGACCAAACACATGGATATTGTTTTTAAAAAGGGATTTGTGTATGATCTATGAGCTTCTACATGTCTGTGTGCTGTGTGAAAACAAAAAAATGGATAGCTCATAGAGGTGTCACATCGATGCATGAATACAGCCTCAAGGCTAGTTCAGATGATTGTATAAATCGTTTTCTGGCCTGAATGTGAGCGCCATGTGCTTCATTTAGATCTATTATAACCAGTGAGCCTGTGCACAAATCAAATTTTCCATGTGCACCGATAGTCTTAACTGAAATAAAATCACAGCATGCACTGCTTTGGTCTGCTTTTGGACCAGAATAATGCATTCAATGTAAAATCCACCCTCAGCAATATGGATGAGCACACAGACCAGTGAGTCTGCAATTTGAAATCATGACCAGCCGGATTTACCATCTGAACCTTACCTTAAGGCAGAGGTCTTTAAACTGTATCTCACGAGCTACATGAGGCTCGCTGGCCTGTGATGTGTAGGTCTAGCTAACAAAAAGAGTAGGGCTACACTAGCGTTGTGGCCTCTGTCAAGGGGGGTCCACCAAAGAGCAGGACTCCGGCATCATTAATACAGCGTTACCGTAGTGTAATGCTGCATTAATGCTGCCAATAGAATCCTATGGGTGAAAGACTCCACAGCGCATGCAAATGTTGGCAAAAAAGTCTGTCACCAATAGCACTCTATTGGCAGCCTTAAGGTAGAGTTACACTATGGTAACACTGCGTTAATGCTGCGAGAATCCGGGTCTTTGGCGGACCCCACATGACGGAGGCCACAACGCTAATGTGGCCCTAGCCTAAGAAGAATAGGTCTCCAGACGGTGACTTTTATGAGTAACCCCACACAGAAGAGCAGATTTTAATGGAGTAAAGTAGAAACTCCCCGATCTTGGTGTACTGCCTCAGCGTGATTTCTGTGGAAAAGGTTTGGCGGTCATTATACCAGTAATCGGGGCTCTGGACGTCACTACTGTGAGGAGGGTGGGAACTGAACATGGCTCTCAAGATCAGAAAGGTTCAAGACCTCTTGCCTTAGGGAAATGAAAATATAAAGCTCTTTGGGGTAAGATTGTTGTTCACTAATACGGTGTTCATTTTAGGACATGGTCATTTGTCGAAGTCAAAGTCAAAAAAAGCTGTTCCTGATGCCTGATTTTGACTTTGACTTTGACAAATGACTTTCATAAATGACTTTGATTTTGATAAATGACTTTGACTATGATAAATGACTTTGACTATGACTTTGATAAATGACTATGACTTTGACAAATGACTTTGACTTTGATAAATGACTATGACTTTGATAAATGACTTTGACTTTGATAAATGACTTTGACTATGATAAATGACTTTGACTATGACTTTGATAAATGACTTTGACTATGATAAATGACTATGACTTTGATAAATGACTTTGACTATGATAAATGACTTTGACTATGATAAATGACTTTGACTTTGATAAATGACTTTGATAAATGACTTTGACTATGATAAATGACTATGACTTTGATAAATGACTATGACTATGATAAATGACTATCACTTTGATAAATGACTTTAACAGATTAGCATAATTTATTTTAAAAATTCTACAGTTGGTCCACTATGGATTTGAACCGTGAATGCTGGCTTCCAAAGGCCAAAAGCTTATCCACTAGACCATCCAGAAAGCTACTGTAAAAGTTCCCTTTTGGTATACTAACATAGATAACATGCACACACTCTGTGTGCAGAAATCTGATGACCCTGATGTCTGAGAGCTTCTGACTTGTCATGCTCACACTCATGGTTATGACAAGTCACACATCACATTTATTTCTCATGGAGGTTAGCAGTGTAATGAAAGTACAAATCCCCAAGCAGTGCCAATGTTTCCTAGCTTCTTTTTCTGAAGGTATTATAGTTATTAATATAATTATTATCCTCTTAAACAAAACTAATGTTAAAAAAATTTTTTTTTGAAACACTAATTTTGTATATATATATTATATATACTGTATTTACCAGTTTCTGTAAATTTCTATAATTGTTTAAAAAATTGTTTAACAGCATATAATAGTAATATATTTACCAGTGACTGTACATTTGTATCATTGTTTAGGAAATTGTTTAAGAAAATATAATAATAATAATTAATATTAGTAATAAATACATAATAATCCACTACCTCGATTTCAACAACAAAAATGCAGAACTGCAAACATCTTAATTTATTACTATATCTTATATCTATTAACTAGCATAATTTATTATACAAAAAGTATTCTACAGCAGGTTCAGCATGGATTTGAACCATGAACGCTGGCTTCCAAAGGCAAAATACTACTCCACTAGACCACCAAACTAACTGTTATGAGGTGGAGGTTTTGTTCTGCTAAGAAAATGAACATGCAGGCAGTCTGTTTGCAAAACTGTTCTGACCCTGATGGTTGACAAATCTCATTGTCATTTGTCGTGGTCAGAATCAGAATCAGACTCACGCACACTTCAAAGTGTCATGGAGACTTGCCTGTATGAAGTAGGTTCAAATCCCCAAGCAGTAGCAGGAGTTTATTTATTTACTTTGTTAAGGTATTATTGTTTTTATTATTATAATCATTATTATTATTATTATTATTATTACACTTTCCAACCAAAATAATGTACAATTAAAAAGTTTTGACTTTGTGCTTCATTCTCATTCCTGAGTATGATAAATCACTTTCACAGATGACACTCACACATAAAAATGAAAATATTATTTCCATACACAAAAGCTTTAACCCCTTTTTTCAGTGAGGCCGGACACAATGGACCTTGCTTTATTTAAAACCCACATTTCAACAATTTTTATACATTGTTTTGTTTTCAAATAACAACAATTACTTAATGATAAGCAAATTACATGTCCTGAACTGCGCATTTTAACCCCAAAGTCTCCAACACAAAGCCTATGCGCACCCACCACTAAACTATAGGCATTTAATAGAGGCACAGACATCTTTTCATTGCTGATATGCCTTTCAATGCAGACATGATTATGCTCATTTAAACTGTGTGACCTTATTGTATGATTTTCATAGCTCACAATGATATCTGACTGACACACATAAAGATCAGCAGATTTTTGCACATTTGGTCTCTTTAGCAAACAAAATCACTGATGGTCTCATCTGATTGAGTGGCCTAATGGTTAAGGCTCTAGTCTCTGGAGTGTTAGAGCTCTGTTGCACCCTGGTTCAAACCCCCCCTCCCAGTAGGATTATTATTTTTTTTTTTTCCTTGTAAATTATGGTGTTTAATACACAATTTACAGTAATGTTTAATTTGTGATTTCTTACATTATGGTAATCATCATAACATACTAATAATTGGTTTCAGCCATGTTGTCCATTTATAGGCTAAATGAATGGAAGGCAGTCATTTACTACTTATCTATTTCCAAGTGTCTGTACATTTCAACAATTTATTATCAAAGGTTCTAAACCAATTATTTATTATTTATTTGACACATAATGTTGTTTGCCATCTACCCAAAACTCGCTGCATTTTAATGAGCAGTACCATAATGTAAGAAATCACAAATTAAACATTTCTGTAAATTGTGTATTAAACACCATAACTTACAAGAAAAAAAAAAAAAAAAAAAAAAAATTATCCTACTGGGGGGTTTGGAACCAGGGTGCAAAAGAGCTGCAAGCCTCCATGACACTTTGAAGTGTGCGTGAGTCTGATTCTGATTCTGACCACGACAAATGACAATGAGATTTGTCAACCATCAGGGTCAGAACAGTTTTGCAAACAGACTGCCTGCATGTTCATTTTCTTAGCAGAACAAAACCTCCACCTCATAACAGTTAGTTTGGTGGTCTAGTGGAGAAGTATTTTGCCTTTGGAAGCCAGCGTTCATGGTTCAAATCCATGCTGAACCTGCTGTAGAATACTTTTTGTATAATAAATTATGCTAGTTAATAGATATAAGATATAGTAATAAATTAGGATGTTTGCAGTTCTGCATTTTTGTTGTTGAAATCGAGGTAGTGGATTATTATGTATTTATTACTAATATTAATTATTATTATTATATTTTCTTAAACAATTTCCTAAACAATGATACAAATGTACAGTCACTGGTAAAAACATTACTATTATATGCTGTTAAACAATTTTTTAAACAATTATAGAAATTTACAGAAACTGGTAAATACAGTATATATAATATATATATACAAAATTAGTGTTTCAAAAAAATTTTTTTTTAACATTAGTTTTGTTTAAGAGGATAATAATTATATTAATAACTATAATACCTTCAGAAAAAGAAGCTAGGAAACATTGGCACTGCTTGGGGATTTGTACTTTCATTACACTGCTAACCTCCATGAGAAATAAATGTGATGTGTGACTTGTCATAACCATGAGTGTGAGCATGACAAGTCAGAAGCTCTCAGACATCAGGGTCATCAGATTTCTGCACACAGACTGTGTGCATGTTATCTATGTTAGTATACCAAAAGGGAACTTTTACAGTAGCTTTCTGGATGGTCTAGTGGATAAGCTTTTGGCCTTTGGAAGCCAGCATTCACGGTTCAAATCCATAGTGGACCCACTGTAGAATTTTTAAAATAAATTATGCTAATCTGTTAAAGTCATTTATCAAAGTGATAGTCATTTATCATAGTCATAGTCATTTATTAAAGTCAAAGTCATTTATCAAAGTCATTTATCAAGGTCATTTATCAAAGTCAAAGTCATTTATCAAAGTCAAAGTCATTTATCAAAGTCAAAGTCATTTATCAAAGTCAAAGTCATTTATCAAAGTCATAGTCATTTATCATAGTCAAAGTCATTTATCAAAGTCATAGTCAGTCATTTATCATAGTCAAAGTCATTTATCATAGTCAAAGTCATTTATCAAAGTCAAAGTCATTTATCAAAGTCATAGTCATTTATCAAAGTCATAGTCATTTATCATAGTCGAAGTCATTTATCAAAGTCATAGTCAAAGTCATTTATCAAAGTCAAAGCCATTTATCAAAGTCATAGTCCTTTATCAAAGTCATAGTCATTTATCAAAGTCATAGTCAAAGTCATTTATCATAGTCAAAGTCATTTATCAAAATCAAAGTCATTTATGAAAGTCATTTGTCAAAGTCAAAGTCAAAATCAGGCATCAGGAACAGCTTTTTTTGACTTTGACTTCGACAAATGACCATGTCCTAAAATGAACACCGTACACTAATACCAGCAAAGTTTGGAAAGTCAGTGACACTAAGGATTTTTCCCCTTCGCTACTTCTCAATTTTCTGTGTATTATTTGCTATGCAAACATTTTTGAAAAGGTTAATGCAGTAATAAAAGGAAGGACGACTGTCAAGCTGTGTTGAAATAACAAAAAAAATCAATGTATAAGTGCATCTAGCCAAAACTGTGCCTGAATCTGGAAGGAACACTACAGTCCTTTCTCTGTCGAGGTCTGATTTACCGGCTGATCCTGAGCTTTGGTTTTCTATTAAGACCACTGGAATGGTCAGAATTACAAAGCAAGACTGATTGTGCCCAATAATCCTTTGTGAATGGAAATTGCTGTCTAATATTGGTTAATTTTTCAATACCAGCTCAACTACAATGCTCTGACCTAATAGGGAAAAAAAACCAATGCGGATAGATTCAGTCCATATTCATAATATTATTGTGCGGTGGCTGGATTAAAGGCTCTCTGCCTCTTGGCTTCACAAAAGAACTGTACAAGAAGAGAGCCCTCCAGCATCCTCTTTAATTCCATTCTGGCATGTCTCAGGCTGCCCTTTCACTTATTGCTATTGCTGTCCAATTGTCCGCCTTGTTATGGATTGTGAGTCAAGTAAAGGACACTTCTTCAGAGGAACACACTTGAGACACAGAGCAAACAAGTTCTGCCCGAGTGCAGCTCGAGTCTATGAGAGGTGTGCGCGACTAAATATCCTCTGGCATTCACTACAAATGTTGCTAAATGGCTGGTGGGACAACAAGTCCCAGACTGTAAATTCAGTGACATTCATCCACAAAGCAAGGCTTAGTCACAAATTCTCTGATTCTTCACATGCTAAGACAGTAAAGAGAATCTGTCAGCAGATTTTGCTATCTCATCTGAGAGCAGCATGTTGTAGACAAAGAAACCCTGAATCAAACGATGGTTTATGTAGATTACTGGCTACAGCTGTTCTCACACAATCAAAGCATTCAGTTTTAGGCATGTAGCTGAGCTGAGAGAACTGGTCCAGCCCACACCAGGCTCTCAATTGATGGTCCATTGACAGTGAGGTGTCAATCACAGCTGAAGGCGTGTCAGATGTCATGGGTGTGACATTGTAGTCCAGTAATGGTAATCCCCACGTGAGATAAAGCCTTTAGTTTAAGTAAACAATAGCACAGAGCCTGATAAGAGAGGCACAGATGACTGTTTTTTTTTATTTTAATTGAATTCGGATTACTCATAAAAAAATCTTTAAACCTCTCCAGTGTTTGTCAGGAATAACAAACCTAACCAGAACTCGATTCGCTTTCTGGAAGATTTCCCTGAAAACTATTTAAGCTCCCCGTTGACTTGGATTAGGGTCATTATTCGAGACAAATACCAGGAAGAGTTCAAAATATTCTGTTATGGTACCTTCACACGCCGCAATACCGCCTGGCGATATGAGGCGATCTAACGTCCGCGTGCACATTTTTCATGGTCGCCTCAGATCACCGACGGCGGCATCACACGCCGCAATCTCGCCCTGAAGCTAAGGCAATGTGTCGCTCCAGAAATCGCCTCACCTACAGCGGAACCAATCTTGCCTCATTCCATTGCTGCTTCACACGCCGCAATTCCAAAGGCAATGTGGGTGTACATGTTCAGCAGTGGTTTACACCGCGCCCCATACGCGCTCATTGGACAACACAACAGCGTTACGATTGGTCAGCCTGCTCCGGAAGGCTGGCTAATACATGACGCCATTGAAGATGTGTGTGGTGCTGAACGGACAGCTCTTCAAATATGGTGCCCTGTCAACTGACAGCCAATGAGAACACAGCAGCAAACACTAATCATCGCAGATGGGGCGTGGACTACACAACAGTTGAGGCACGCCTATGGAAAATCCTAGGCAACGCTGTTTTCATCACTATCGCCCTATCACACGCCACAACACGGAAATATCGCCTTCATAGTTGCAGCTGATTTCTGAGCACTGTTCAGGAATCAGGCGACGGCCGAGAGGCGATTTACCGCCGCAAAATTCCCCAATCACATGCCGCAACTGTGAGGCAATTTTGCGGCGATTGCTCTGGGCTGACATATTGACTTTGGGATTGCCAGGCAATATTGCGGCGTGTGAAGGTACCATTAGACTAATCCGAACCCGAACATCTTACTATTCACTCATCACTATTCTTTAACCTTCCCCTACAAAGTAAATTCAAACTCCACTAATAAAACACTTTTTCTCTGTATTGTGTTTATTTTAGTGTTACTAGAAATTTGTAGTGAGGTGAGCAATTCAGATTGTATCATAGAAATGGATATGGAAATGAACTGTGCACAGTCCGCTACTGCCCCTTGTGGACAAGTGCTGAAACAAACGCAGGGAAGTGGGAAATTCCCTTTTCAGCAAATGTGTTTACTCAGGAAGAGAGAGCAGCAGGAAGTCAGTGCAGATCCAGAGCTGAGCCAGGGGAGACCTGCTTGTGGATGTCTGTTGAAAGAGGGCTACTTTGCTACACCTTGCCGGAAAAATCACCCCGCAGAAGCCCCCGTGACTGATCCTGGGCCACTGGACTTTGGTGCTGTGACTCTGGCCGCTCTGCAAAACCTTGCCCGCCGAGCACCCGGAGTGCATGTGCAGGGGCCGTGACCGACATAAGGGAGCCATTTGTACTGCCGTGATCTCCCTTCTGCTGCTCGGGGTGCCCCGAGACTGAGAGAGACTTCTGTGCTGCTGTGGGCCCCCTTCTGCTGCTCGGTGTGCCCTGAGACAGGGAGAGACTAACAAAGAAAGATTCCGTTACCTGCGGAAGGAGACTAAAGAAGAAGACTGAGGAGTTTCCCCCTTCAGCGCTGCATCGGGACCCGTCCTCGTGAGATCCCCAGGCCTGCGACGTGGGAGCGACATCTTCTTCTGTGATAGACTGGTACGTGATTTTAGGGAAAGTTAGGGAAAGATACTTTCATTGTTGTGTTTTTTTCTTTTCTTGCGGCGTACCCGGAAGAAGTGAAGATCCAGAGACTTTAATATATACAAGTGCGCATATAGTTCGGTTGACTGTGATATAAACATGTTTGCCAGTAAAGAAACGTTATTATCGGTTAAACCTGAGTATGGGGATTCTGTTGAGAAAGATCATACACACACACCCGCGGCCTTACCACCGGTCGCTTCATCTGGCGTAGTCGGCAGGATGTGTGATCAACAGAATCTCCTCCCGGTAGTAACTTATAACCAGACTTATACTACGGCCTGCAGGTCCATATCCGGTGCCAGCACTCCGAACAGTGACACGGAAAAATTGAAGCAGATAGTAGCAGAGTTGCAGAAACAGATACTACAGCTACAGCTCATGCTAGACCAACAGGCGGACAGGCAAGCGAGACAGCAACCCAGCCGGCCTATGGGAAGGTGCTGGACATGCGGCGACCCCTGCCATAGGGCAAACCGTTGTCCGCATTCTCCACCCGTGGTCCGATATACCAGAACCAGCAAGTCATGCCCCACAACAGCAGCCACCTTTAAACTAGACGCCCCCGCCAAAGCAGCTCGCTCGGCAGGGGAGATCAGGGAAAAGGGTGTGAAGAGACGGAGCCAGACCGATAAGCAAGTGCTGGCCACTCGGGTCCAGGGGACGGTGAAGTGGTTTAATGTCCGCGATGGGTATGGCTTCATCAACAGGAATGACACAAAGGATGACGTGTTTGTACATCAGACTGCCATAAAGCGTAACAATCCTCGTAAGTGCCTCCGCAGCGTTGGTGATGGGGAGGTGGTACAGTTTGATGTTGTGAAGGGAGAGAGGGGTACAGAGGCCGCCGACGTCATCGGTCCTGGGGGTGTTCCCGTTAAAGGAAGCAGATTTTCCCCCAACCGGCGCCGCTACCGCCGGCGATCCTACTCTCCCCGGGTAGAAAACGGGACTGAGTTTATTGGAGATATTGCGAGCCCTGAACAAGGGAGCAAAGGTGAACGGGGGGATGACGGTTTCCCCCAACAGAGGTCCCTACCCCGCCGGAGATCAATCCCTGTGATATCCACAGCCATCACTGCCTTGGAGCCGATGGTTGTTGACAGGGACTGCCAACCTTTAAGTGGGGGGGTATGTAGTGAGGTGAGCAATTCAGATTGTATCATAGAAATGGATATAGAAATGAACTGTGCACAGTCCGCTACTGCCCCTTGTGGACAAGTGCTGAAACAAACGCAGGGAAGTGGGAAATTCCCTTTTCAGCAAATGTGTTTACTCAGGAAGAGAGAGCAGCAGGAAGTCAGTGCAGATCCAGAGCTGAGCCAGGGGAGACCTGCTTGTGGATGTCTGTTGAGAGAGGGCTACTTTGCTACACCTTGCCGGAAAAATCACCCCGCAGAAGCCCCCGTGACTGATCCTGGGCCACAGGACTTTGGTGCTGTGACTCTGGCCGCTCTGCAAAACCTTGCCCGCCGAGCACCCGGAGTGCATGTGTAGGGGCCGTGACCGACATAAGGGAGCCATTTGTACTGCCGTGATCTCCCTTCTGCTGCTCGGGGTGCCCCGAGACTGAGAGAGACTTCTGTGCTGCTGTGGGCCCCCTTCTGCTGCTCGATGTGCCCTGAGACTGGGAGAGACTAACAAAGAAAGATTCCGTTACCTGCGGAAGGAGACCAAAGAAGAAGACTGAGGAGTTTCCCCCTTCAGCGCTGCATCGGGACCCGTCCTCGTGAGATCCCCAGGCCTGCGACGTGGGAGCGACATCTTCTTCTGTGATAGACTGGTACGTGATTTTAGGGAAAGTTAGGGAAAGATACTTTCATTGTTGTGTTTTTTTCTTTTCTTGCGGCGTACCCGGAAGAAGTGAAGATCCAGAGACTCTAATATATACAAGTGCGCATATAGTTCGGTTGACTGTGATATAAACATGTTTGGCAGTAAAGAAACGCTATTATCGGTTAAATCTGAGTATGGGGATTCTGTTGAGAAAGATCATACACACACACCCGCGGCATTACCACCGGTCGCTTCAAATTCATGGTGGCTGGGTCTAAAACCATGAATTTCAGGCTTAATGCCAGCTGACAATACAAAGCTGGGATTAACCCCCATATTACACAGCATGCCACTGCCACCAGGGCCGATGGAAGAGTCGAAGTACAGCACCAGAAAATGGCGCTTCTATGAATGCGCCTTTTTCTATGGCGACTCCAGGCTGCAATTCGCAGCGGGGAATCCAGAAAGGTTGGGCCACCCTGTGCTGAGGATTCCAGCCTCCAGATGCCTAGTTGTACCTGGTTTGAAACCAAAAATAAGGTGAAGCCTCACGTCATTTTATAAACTTATTACATGAAATGTATTTATTTATTATTAAGTATTTATATAGCGCCATTAGGTTACATGGCGCTTTACAAGTGAGAGGGTAGACAAAGACAAGAAGTAAGATGATGACAAATCAGTCATACGGGTACAATAGGGCAGAGGAACCTGTCCATGAGGGCTCACAGTCTAGAGGGGGTGGGGAGGGAGACAGTATGAAGGGTAGAGGGGGGTGAGGTGGTGCAATGGATGGGTCTTAGTGCAGGTCATTGGCTTGTAAGAAGAGGTGGGTCTTCAGGTTTTTCTTGAAGGTTCCCAGGGTAGGGGAGTGTCTGATGTAGTGGGGGAGGGAGTTCCAGAGTAGGGCAGAAGCACGAGAGAAGTCTTGTATGCGGTTGTGGGAGGTGGAAATGCGGGCGGTTGAGAGAAGGAGTCCTTGAGAGGAGCGCAGTTTGCGCGAGGGGAGGTAACGGGAGACCAGGTCGGAGATGTAGGGAGGGGACTGGTTGTGTATGGCCTTGTATGTCAGGGTTAGGGTTTTGAAGTGGGATTACTGGGGAGTGGGGAGCCAGTGGAGGGCTCGGCGGAGAGGGGAGGCGGGGGAGTAACGGGGAGATAGGTGTCAGGCAGCAGAGTTGAGGATTGTGCGGAGAGATGCAAGGGAGGAGGCAGAGAGGTCGGTGAACAGGAGGTTGCAGTAGTCCAGGCGGGAAATGATGAGGGCGTGGACAAGTGTTTTAGCTGTGCTGTGGTCAAGGAAGGAGCGGATACGGGCAATGTTTTTTAGTTGGAGTCAACAGGCGTTGGCGAGGGCTTGGATGTGGGGCTTGAAGGAGAGGGAGGAGTTGAGGATTACCCTGAGGCACTTGGTGTGGGGGACAGGTGAGAGTGTGCAGTCATTGACAGTGATGGATAGGTCAGGAAGAGGGGGAGGGTTGTTAGGGGGAAAGACGTAGAATTCGGTCTTGTCCATGTTGAGTTTGAGGAAGCGGGTAGAAAAGAAGGATGCGATGGCGGATAGGCAATGAGGAATTTTGGATAAAAGGGAGGAGATATCCGGGCCAGACAGATAGAGATGGGTGTCGTCGGCGTAGAGGTGGTATTGAAGGCCATGTGACTCGATGAGAAATAATTTAAAAAAAGGGTTTCCATATATTTTTGGTTTCCAGCCAGCTAAAAATAGGCACCTGGGGGTGGGGCAGCCTGTAGCTGCCTGCTATACCTGGTTGGTATACAAAATAAGGTGAAGACTCTTGTCATTTTTTTTTTAATTATTTGATGGAATTTTATAAAATGGGTTCAACTGTGTTGCGGAATTGGTGCTTTTTTTGGGCCAGGTGTCACGGTGTAGTGAGAATGCTGATGAGGGAATGGCAGGTATAGGCAGGGTGACCAGGGAAGACTAGTCTGACCCTAGTCTAGGAACCTTGAATGGCCCTGATCCCAGTGGTATCTCTGATGGTGAGAAGGTTCGGGCCTCCAGCCTCTCCCTAACCTCCTCCACCAGCCGTGTGCTATTTTCTCCTCACCTCCCTCCACAGATCTGGGATACAGCAACTCCAAAGGATAGGGCTTCAGCAACACAAACACACAGGTCAGCACAGCACGGCTTCCAGGCATAGAGTGAAACTCTATCAGCAGCACCACCTGGTGGAAGGAGAGACTACTTAAAGGAGGAGGGGAGTTCAGGTCACTCACACATTAACCCCTCAACCAGCAGTTGAACCTAATAGTGAATGCAGTTCTAAAGCACAACACAGGAGGCCAGGACCTTCACAACTATCAACCATGCAGCTCTTAAAGACAAACATACACAACAGCATCCAGCAATGTCAGCGCCAACTAAGCCCGTGACACCAGGAGATGCAATGAGCACATTGAACACAATGCATGCAGTTTTAGGTCAAAATTGCATTAAAAAAAGCATGAAATACATGGCAAAAACATAGCAGTTGTGGTGCTTTTTGGGGCCAGGAGATGCATATAAACACAATGCATGAAGTTTTAGGCAAAAATTGCACCGAAAAAACATGCAATCCATGGAGAAAACCGTGGCAAAAACGTCACCGTTTTGGACCTTTTTTATACCAGGAGTCTCAGGGAAGTCCATGTTTGGGATCTGTGCCCAAAAACTTGGTGTTTGGTACGGACCTAGAACTTTACAGTTCAGGTCCACCCATCGCTAATAGCCATGTCTACCCCAGCGAAGAAACATAATTGTGCAGAGTTCTAGTTCTTTGGTTTATCTCCTTTCAAACTTCTTGTGGATTGTGCAGTTAAAATATTAAAATGAAGTGGATTTGCAGTTTCATATATTCCAGTTTTTCACTGCTGTTTTCATTCCTTGCTTTCTTTTTTCTGGTGACCCTAAAAAGTCACAAAGCTGTGTCTGTGCTATGTTTGGCAGTTTTCCCTCGGCAACTTGTATATGTCTCTGAGCAGACTTGGATCCAGGACTGCAAATCAGTTTCGCTTGGAACTTACAAGAATTGGAACGAAAATGTAAATATTATGCACACACATGTTCCTGCCGCAGCCAAGAATTGAGGAGCACGGCTTGTACTGCTCAGAAAATACAGACTTGTGCGACACATTCTGCACCTGTCTAGTTGTGAAAAAAGAAAGAAGTCTGGAGGAGAATTAACATATGCGCACACATCTGAGTGAACAGAGACAAGTGTGGTTATCTTAGATGCAGTTACAGATGATGTGATGCCACAGTTTCAAAACGTTCATATATTCATAGTTTTGCATATCAAATGGAATACGTCACCAGCTTTCGCTATGGAATCTTATAGCAGCATAATGTAGGGTCAGAGAGCCTGGTTACAGCAATATGTCACTTACTGGGCTGTTTGCTGTAGTTTTGATAAAATCCCTGTTTTAACTGCTGAATATGTAGAGCAGTGCTCAGAAAGATGAGCTGTGTACAGCCCTGGCCACACAATTGATTGGCAGCAATCTCTGTTGGGGGTGTGGTTACAGAGATTAATATTGAAATTGATAATCTCTTGTTGATAAAACACTGCATTAAAAATACAGCAAGCTGCTGAACAAGTGACACATTCCTGGAACGGTTCTACAATATGATGCACTCAAATTAAATATCAATTTTTATCTAGCAATTTGGAGATCTTGATAAAACACCAGCAAATAAAGGGAACATCTAGTTTAGAAAACCCATTTCATAAACCTCATAAGGAATTAGGGGGTCCTTTGTTCAGAAATATGAATTCAACAGTGTCTAGAGGGCCTGTTGTGTAATATGCAGGCGGCTCATTGATTTAAATGTGCACTGTGAAGAATTTAATTGCTCATGCGGTGGCGCTCAATGGAAGATGAACCCTCTTAATTCGTATTTAGCTGGACATCTGAAACTGCATCCTATGTATCTACCATACACAACACCCCACAACACACAAAAAGATAGATTCTTGCATTCCATTTGTTAGTTAGCACATAGACAGGTGAAGCAGCAACATGAAGGACAGTATACAGCTATACTGAGCAGAGTAGATGTGAATCCAGCTCTGAGGTGAAATAAACATTTACTAGAAAGCAAGAGCATAAAAGGAAGTTATACAATACTGAGCAGTATAGGTGTTAATCCAGCTAAAAGGTGAGATAAACACTTACTGGAAAATATCAGTATGGAGGACATTATATAGAGGTACTGACCCATGTAGATGTCAATCCAGCTCTGGCTTGGGGTAAAATACTTGTTAGAAAGCTCAGCACTGACCTTTCTGTTTATACCAACTCCTGATCTCACTCTCCTATCACCACAGAGTATAATGGGTGAACCTGGCTGAGCTGGCAATCCGTATTGCAGAGTTGAGCTTTTTTTTATTTTTTTCAGAGTGGATGTTGAGTTCAGGAGGCAGAAGAGAGGGGAAGAAGTGTCCCATAAGTGGAAGCAAAAGTCTCTTTTAAGATTTATTACAAAGTTTATTATATACGCTATTGATTTATGCAAATTTGGTTGAAAGTGCTGTTCTCTTTTAATGATTTTCTATGTGAAAGAAACTTGCAATCAACTTCACTTTGCAAATCTTAGTAATGCTACAATTTTTAGCCCAAATTGTGGGGTTCTCCATGTTGCTATGGAGTTCTACCTACATTTTTATAGCCATTCTCTTATTTATCAAATTACTAGGATTTTGCAGAGCCTTGTTTCAGTTACTATTATACATGTAGCTAAAGGTTAACCACAACCACCAAAATTGACTCACAGCAGAGTAGTTATGTGTCCCAGAGATAAATGTGCTTTGGTCCGACATGTCCATATGAACCCAAGAACAAAGCAAAATACCTTGTGAAGTTAATGGTGGAAGCTGGCAAGATTGTGTAATTTTCCACAGTGAAACGAGTACTGTATCAACATGGGCTGAAAGGCCACTCTACCAGGAAGAAGCCATTACTCCAAAAGAAACATTAAAAAAAGATGTATTTTTGTAAATGCACTCAGGAACAAAGACCTACATTTTTGGAGACAGACTCCTGTGATCTAAAATTAAACTGCTTGGTCCTAATGACCATCGTTAGGTTTGGAAGAAAAAAAGGAGAAGCTTGAAAGTCTAAGAACACCATCCCAACTGTGAAACACGTGGGTGGCAGCATCATGTTGTGAGATTGTTTTGCTGCAGGAGGGACTGGTGCACTTCATAAAATAGATGGCATCATGAGGAAAGAAGATTATGTTGTAATATTGAAGCAACATCTCCAGACATCAGCCAGGAAGTTAAAACGTGGGCAGAAATGGGTCTACCAAATGGACAATGACCTGAAGCATACTGCCAAAGTGGTTACAAAGTTGCTTAAGGACAACAAAGTCAGTGCTTTGGAGTGGCCATCACAAAGCACTGATCTTAATCCTATTGAAAATTTATGGGCAAAGCAGAAAAGGCTGCGAGCAAGGTGACCTAGAAACATGGCTCAGTTACACCAATTCTGTAAGGAGGAATGGGCCCAAATTCCTACCAACTATTGTGAGAAGCTTGTGAAAGGATATCCAAAATGTTTCACCCAAGTCATACAGTTTAAGGGCAATGGTACCAAATACTAATGAATTGTAAGTAAACTTGTGACTTTGCAGAAAGTAATAAAAATGCTTTAAAACATTCTCTCTCTCACTATTCTGCCATTTGGCAAATATTAATAATTATGGTAATCTTAATTTATCTAAAGTTGGAAAGGTTTATTCTGATTTCATATCAGATATTGAGAAAAACATGCATATATTTCTTTTTATATAGAGTATGTAAACTTCCGGTTTCAACAGCATATAATGAAAATTCTTACTCACTAAGGTCCTGAATGCAATGAATGGTATGGTGTTCTCGTGGGCACAAATACTTAGGGCCATTTCACATCTAAGGCTGGGTTGCATTTTTACCGCTAAAAACGCATTGAAACGCATCCAATATTGCTCAGGTGGATTTTGAGCCATTCTTCCACACAAACACTCTTCACCTCCTGCAGGTCCCATGGATCCTTCTATGAACTCTGAGCTTTAGTTTTTTCCGGATATTTTCTAATGGATTCAGCTCCGGTGATAGGCTTGGCTATTTTAGTGGATTTATTTTCTTTCTCTGAAACCAGTGATAATTTTCTTCGCAGTGTGTTAATTGTCTTGATAAAATGTCCATCCTCATTTCATCTCCATCATCCTGGTAGATGGCAGCAGATATTTATCAAGAATTTCTCAGTACATTTGTCCATCCATCCTTCCTTTAATTATATGAAGTGTGCCAGTGCCATATACTGAAAAACAGCCCCACATCATGATGTTCACTTTTCCACACTTCACTATGGTAAGGTGATTTGGAGGTTATTTGTCTTTTGGCCTCCAAACATGGTGTGTATTATGGCATCCAAAGAGTTTAATTTTCCTCTCATCTGACCAGACTATATTCTCCAGTATTTCACAGGCTTATCTAAATGTTGCTGAGCAAACTTTAAATACGCATGAACAAGCTTTTTATTCAGCAATGGAGTCTTGTGTGGTAAGCATGCATACAGGAGCATGCATACAGGTCATGGAGAGTAGGGATATTACTTACGGTACTTTTTTCTATGACACAATTGTGCTGGCTGATTTCAGGTCTTTCTGTAGTTCTCCACCAGTGGTCTTTAGCTCTTGTACAACTCTTCTGGTAATTCTCTTCACTCCTCTTTCTGAAATCTTTAAGGGAGCACCTGGTTATGACTGGTTTATGGTGAAAAAATGTTACTTCTACTTTCAAATTATGACTCCAACTTAGCTTACTGGAACCTTCAGTATATTAGAAATTCTTCTGTAACCAATGCCAGTAGTATGTTTTGCAATAATAAGGGTATGAAGGTTTTGAGACAGCTCACTGGTTTTATGCATCATGAGATGTTTCTTGTGGGGCACTTTGACAATGAGGCACCTCTTTATCAGCCATCAGTTTAACCAGCTGATATTATTTTTTCTTAAGTGGCAGGATTGATTTCTGATTACTGATAGATTTCAGCTGATGTCATAACTTTCCATGGCTTTCTGCACCTCTATTTCTTCATGTGTTTAATACTTTTTCCCTGCGATATTTTTGATAATTACCTATAATGTAGTTTATGCACATAAAACGCAGAAGGGTAACCCAATCTATATATCTAATATATAAAGCAGAGTGTATGTATATATGCGTGTATGTAGGTCCATTAGAGGTATTCACGTTGTCGCATCTACAATCACAAAATTTTGCAGTCACCTCATTTGATTCACGGAACATGAATATGTTTTGAAATCAAATTTTAACCCACTTTACAGTCATTCTCCAAAAAAAGGGCTTTTACTGTTTGTATGTGTGAGGCAATAGATACTGCATTATACTGAACTATATGTCCATATATGGTAATATTGCCCATATATGGTAATAGTACTCGGTGTACCTTAAGGTACTAGTGTCCCATGTGCCCATATATAGTAATAGGTCCCTCATGGTAATAGTGGGAAATCAGATTTATGAAACTATATTAGCTTATTAGATCACGAAAATGTGCCCCAAGCAGGAAATACAAGTACACCGCAGGTGGCTGCACACAGCCCCAGTATACAGCAGCAGGCTGTGCACAGTCCAAAGTTTACAGCAGCAGGCAGCACACAGCCCCAAATATACAGCATAAGGCCACACACAGCCCGCAATATACAGCAGGAGGCTGCACACGGCCCTCAGTATACAGCAGCTGCACAGTCGAATTTACAATCAGAAAATTTTGCAAAGTCACCTCATTTGACTATGTTTTGAGGGGAAATTTTAACCCTGCGCTTTACAGTCACTCAAAAAGGCATATTTACTGTTTGTATGTGTGAGGTAATAGATACTGTTTTGACAGTAAGCCTGCATATTTATCAGGTGACCTATAACTTACCATATATGGAAGAAAACAAAACAGTGATGTCATAATAGAATGTTAGCCTATAAAATTCTGTGTCATGTCACTGTATATGTACGATATTTGTGTCTCCTGAGAACACAATTACCTAGAGTTCTACTTGTGGATTAGCGGTTTTCTAGATTTCTTCAAGATCTTTGTTGAATTTTCTACATTTCTAGGTAAATATATTGTGTTACTGTATTTTTTACCAAAATTGACAAAACAACTAAAGGGTGTATGTGTTATTTCACGTAATGTAACCACACCCAAGTATAATTACCGGATAGTTAATATGGATCAAATATAACCTACGTTGTTCTAGAGGCTGATGTAAGTCACATGACCTTAGCTATATACTAATTGTGTGGGGTTTTCTATACTCTAAATTACAAACAATCATGCCCCATAAGAAAATGAATTTGACTGGACGATTGTCGTCATATGCTAAGTGAAAATTCGCATTACGCCTCAATGTGTTGAACATATGATGTTCAATGTTTTTATGTGCAAAATAATCATTCTATTTTGTTATACATAAAAAGAGTCAGTTACTATACCCGCGCAAAGCCAGGCTCTACTGCTATTTATATATATATATATACATATATATATATATATATATATATATATATATACATACTAGCTGTGGAGCCCGACATTGCCTGGGCATAGTAACTGTTCTCCGCTATAAGCTGAGTGTATGTCTGTGTGTGTGTATGTATGTCCACTATATGCATCGATCCTGCCCCCCCACACACCTCTCCTCCAACCTGCTCCATCCACCCACTCTCCCCCCAAACCTACCCCTCACCCCCACCCCAAAACCTCTCCTGCCCCCACACTCTCCCCAAACCTGCACCCCCTCTAAAAAATACCCCCCTCAACCCGCACCCCAGCAAACCCGCTCCCCTAAAAACGCCACTGCTGCACCTGCATCCCCCAAACCTGCACTCCCACCCCCGAAATCTGCACCCCCCCCACAAACCCTGAGTCAAATGGAATGTGTGTGTGCAAAATTTTGTGATTGAATTTTATAAGCTAACATTCTACATTCTATAGTGACATCACAATAATGGGGCAGGACAATAAAGGAAACAGCGCTATGAAAAGGGGTGAGGCTATGTGAAGGGGTGACGCTAGGGAGTGGGCATGGCTTTGTGGAGATGTGGCTGTGAAGTGGGTGTGGCTATGTGAAGTGGGTGGAGCTATAGAGGAGGCATGGTTAGGTGGAGATGTGCTGTGAAGTAGGTGTGGCTAGGCAAAGTGGGTGTAGCTATGTGGAGTGGCATGGCTATGCGGAGTGAGTGGGGCTTGATGCATGCACATACACACTCAACTTTATTTATTAGATATGTATAGAGTCACTTTTTTATATGTATGCATGAATATATTTACCGTATATAGATATTTTTATTTTTTTTTATTCATTTATATAGCGCTAATAATTCCACAGTGCTTTACAAGTATGAACATTACTATCCCCATTGGGGCTCACAATCTAAATTCCACTTTAGTATGTCTTTGGAGTGTGGGAGGAAACTGAAGAACCCAGAGGAAACCCATGCAATCACGGAGAGAAGATATAAACTCTCATATAAATATATATACAGTATATTTAAAGGGTGAGTTATAAATTCTAAATCAGTGGGACAGAGTGGCAACAGAGAATGAATGAAATTTCGTTTGGGTATGTTCACTTCAGCTTTATTCTTAACTGGACAACCCCAGCGCACCAGTGTGCATGAAGCATGTAGTAAATCTTTTATGTTCCATACGAACCTACCAAGCACTAATAAAATAAATATATGACAGAGTGACACTATAATATGCAAATAATTTAAAAATAATCCAATCTATTTATTAAATCCTAAATTAGGACGTCTGCGAGCCGCTACATTAAAATGTCCAGGTAAAGTCCACGTTAATTCATCTTGCAGATGCAAATATTGCTTCTTGTAATAAGGAAACATAATCTCCATGCATTTACACAAAGCATATATTATGATTAGGCTGTGATTGACTGCAGTGAACCCTTGCTTCTGATGCTAATTCCGCTGACTGCTCTGAATCATACTCCCAATATCTATCTGCCCAGTCCTGACTGATGACTTAAATGACAGATTAAATATAGTGTCTATGATTGGTGCGCTGAAATGCAGAGGAGGAGGCTCCGTTCCTGCAGTTCCCTCCGACATTCATTTCATTCATCGGAAGCTGCGACAAATATTCAGAACCCACTGAGATATTCACAGCTGAATTTACTGATATTTTACGGTACGAGGGATTATTTCTATTAACATTTTATGCTGTAATTAGAGAATGATTCGTGGATTCTAAATTTTTGATCGCTCTTGGACTTGCTGGGACACCATTAAAGTTGATTAACGTTAATTGCAGTGTAGGAAGATATTAACCAAAGTCACTTTAACATCATATAATTGGAGTTTAAGTCAAGCTGCAGAAAAAAAAAATGAAAAGCACCTTTATTCCTATAGAGGAATTACCTGCTGTGCTTGTCGCCAACTGGGCGCAATTATCACAGCTCTGGGACATACAGTAGGTGGAAGGATTCCTCAGACACATTACAGCAGATTACTGCTCACCCAACTCAGAATACACTGTACCCACTCTGGAAAATACATATTAAATTATTAAGGTACTTAGATTTTTATATTTGTTTGTATAAGTGTGTGAGCCTGTTATTTGCAATGCCCAAAGTAGTAATTCCCACTGATCAGCAGAATAGATGAATGGAAAGATAGTGCACATTTGTGACCACCAATCCATTTAAAATCTATAATAGTGGTCACACATGTAGAGTGCAGGTACCATAGATGTAAATAGAGTCATGGTCACAAATGCACCCTACTACTCAGATTCTCGGGATTGGTGGACTCCCACCATTCAATCTTTTATTTATTTATATTAATGACCTTCAGCTCGAACTCGAGCCATGGTGACTGGATGGATGAACGCTCTTGTAGGAAGATCGATCTTGTGCAGCCAAGATAGATCCACCAAGGTCTTCTCCAAGCCTCAAAAGGTCCACAAAGGTCATCTCCAAGCCTAGATAGGTTGACCAGGGTCTTCTCTAAGTCTAGATAGGTCCACCAGGGTCTTTGGCAAGCCTAGAAAGGTCCACCAGGGTCGTCTCCAAGCCTAAATAGGCCCACTAGGGTCTTCTTCAAGTCTAGATAGTTCCACCAAGGTATTCTTCTAACTTAAATAGGTCCACCAGGGTGTCTCCGCCGTTATCTTGATTATATCAAGTCATTGGGTTGCTGGTCTTCTTCTTCGCCTTTTTCCTTCTATTCTTGCACCCATGATGTCCTTCTCCAGTGATTGCTCTCTTCGTATGCTGTGTAGACAAATCGTACCTTGGTGATCCAATAGATAGATAGATAGATAGATAGTGAGGCAGCAGCTTTGGACAGCCAGAAACGTGAGGCAGTGACCCAGGAGTTAGGTCACACCAACAGTCTTTTTATCTTCCAAAACGATACATCTTAACAGACCTGAGCTTCTAGAGCGCAGCCAGTTCACACATATACCATCCTGTACAAAGTTTGTTTGACACCTGCACCGCTGTAGAGCCCTCTGGTGCACCGTCTATCTTCCAGTGTCCATTTGGCTGCCGGGGTCTCTACTTTTTGGTATGTGTTACCTTACACAGACCTGCACACACAGAACCAGATGCTCTGCAACCTAAATCACAACTGACCCACACTACTCTTTGCTGCAGGATTAAATAGGAACCATGGCCACGAGGCCGGTTGCAAGACCCAGGCTGAAGGGAGAGATCTGTCCCACTACCATCCTACAGACCTCTCATAAAATTAAAGCCCCAATAAGGTTTTCCTAAAAAGGCTTGGTGAAATAGCTATTTTACCAGGTTCACACTCTTCTATTTTGCGATGCACTCAGAGCAGTATCTGTGAACACAACACTCCAGCAGATCTCACTAGGTTTCTGGGCACATTCTGCAGGAAACATTGCAACCTTAACATATGACACCTGTCACTGCCTCACAGATATATAGACTAAGGCTGCCTTCACACTTGCAGATGCCTCCGCAGCGTTCTGCGGAGGCATCTGCATGCAGACCGCAGCCCCTATTTTTATAATGGAGCGCACGGTGTCTGCAGATGCTTGCAGACCGCCGTGCGCTCCCATTGCCCGCCATATGTGATCTGTGCGCAGGCGGATGCCTGCGCACAAATCACACACTCCCGCCAGCACCAGGGACGCAACATGTCGCGTCCCTGGTGCGGACGAGGCTGTGTGATCTGTGCGCAGGCGTTCGCCTGCGCACAGATCACATATGGCGGGTAATGGGAGCGCACGGTGGTCTGCAAGCATCTGCAGACACCGTGCGCTCCATTATAAAAATAGGGGCTGCGGTCTGCATGCAGATGCTTGCAGATGCCTCCGCAGAACGCTGCGGAGGCATCTGCAAGTGTGAAGGCAGCCTAAATTACTACAATGGATATAGATATTACTTGTCGTGATGTAATCATATAAAACAGTATATGACATCACTGGTTTTAAGTGCACACAAGATTTTTAAGCAAGTCTTAAGGGTACTTCACACACTGCAACTTCGCTAGCGATATCGCTGAAACATCACAGGTTTTGTGACATAACAGCGACCTCTCCAGTGATGTTGCAGTGTGTGACATGCATCATCGACCTGGCTCCTGCTGTGAGGTCGCTGATCGCTACAAATTTTTCAGACCAACGATCAGCGACCTCCCAGGCAAAGCCCAGGGCCGCAGATGCTGGGCACTGGTAACCAGGGTAAATATTGGTAACTAAGCAGAGCACGCTGCTTAGCAACCCCATATTAACCTGGTTACCAGCAATGTCGCTGCTGACTGGTCGCTGTGAGTCTGCCTGCCCCTTAGCCACACACTCACCTGTATCGCTGGTCCAGCTAAAGGGGCCCTGACTGGATTGCTCTTTGCCTGTGCATACAGGCAGTAACACTAATAGTACATAGAGATGGTACTACACCAATACCAATTGCTAAGATGCAAAAAGTCCTGAAAATCACTATACAGAAGCGGAAGTGCACTTGCATGCACCCTTCAACAGATGACAAATTGACAAGTGCATGTACAGCTAACAAGTGGTGCAGTACGTGCAGTATCCATGCATGAGCAAATGCGACAGACCTGAAACAGCTCGTTACAGAAGCAGGTAACAGTGCACTGTGCATTCACCATAACAAATAGAAACTGTCAGTATATACTGCCTGAAAGCATACCGTGCACGGCGTACCATGCGCGGGTGTGAAGTTACAGTGGTGAACAAAATTGATCACAGAGTATCGCAAACGTAACCGTGCTGCAACCCCAGGAGACCAACTGCCTGCTAAATTACTTAGCTTCTTGGCTTTAGCTTAGAGATGTTTGTTAATGTAGCTCCGGGGGTGTGGGTGTTCTGGAGGGGAAAATAAAAGTGATGTATTATGTCTGCATGTGTGGGCTATGGCCATTTCAACAGGGTGGATGGGGGAGAACTCTAGTCTGAGGTATAAATGACAAGAAAATATATGCTGTAACGAGTGACAATTATACATGTGCATTATATCTCTATCCATCCCACATTTACAGAGGCGTCACCTAAAGATGTAGAGCACTAATGCAAAATTTGTAATGATCTGCAATTTATGGTACTGGTATTCTATCTATCTATCTATCTATCTATCTATCTATCTATCTATCTATCTAGAAACAAATAGAGCAGCACTGCTCAGTGGGTGCAAATCAGCTCAGCTGTCTTCCCAGCACTTGTATTACTTGAAAAAATGCTGCAGCACTCCGTCATAGGGCAAAGTATCGGGCACATGCACATGCGCCCTTCTTCCAGCTTGTGGTGTCTGCAGCCCGGAAAGAACACAGAGACTGTGTGAGGGGTCACAGAGAGAGAGACCTGGCTGCAGAGTAAAGGGAATCTGGAGAGGGAGAGTGAACTGAGACGTGTAAGAACTGTACTTGAATTGTACTTGAACTGTAACTGCAGTGTAAAGTGACTTGAAGAACTTTGAGAGTAAAACACGGAAAACCCTGAGATTGCCTCCCTTGTGTCTCTGCATGAAAGCAATTCTCTCCATACAGGATTACAGAAAGCCCTCCACCTGCAGAGCCACAGCACAGCCTGTCAGCACCAGCATTGAGGAGAGATCCCTGCAGCGTCTGCACAGTAATTGTACTGAATATTCCACAATAGACTTAACCCTTACTGCCCCGGGGAATACAGTTCTACCCACTGGAACTATCCCATCCAAGCTGCTATTCCATCATCCCCGAAGGTTCTGCAGCAGCGGCGGCCCCATCAATGGCCGCATATAGTGGGTGGCGTCACGACTGACAATCCCCTGTAACTATTCCCCTTTTATTGCCGAGCCCGGGACACGCACCGGACCAGGACCACCCGTGACTTCCCCAGCAGCCGACCCGGTCCGGGACCGAGTACCCCCGTCCCAGTGGGCCTGACAATATAACGTGATGGGGGCCATATATAATGAAGAAGGGGCTATATACTGTGATGAGGTGGCTATATACAAGAATGGGGGGGCATATACCAGGATGGGGGCAATGTACCAGGATGAGGGCGCAATATACCAGGATGGGGACAGATATACCATGATAGGGGGCCATGTACCAAGATGGGAATGAGGGCTATGTACCAGGATGGAGGATGAGGGCTATGTACCAGGCTGGAGATGATATACCAGGATGGGGTGCTGCTGTATTTCTCACGCTAAGCTTATACTCAAGTCAATATGTTTTCACATTTTTTTGTGGTAAAATTAAGAGCCTTAGCTTATATTCGGGTCAGCTTATACTCGGATATATACGGTATATTGCCTTCCGATCACCATCTGAGAGTTTTCTTCCTTCTCTGCATTAATGGTGAGCAAAATCCTTTCTTTTGTTTTGTCCCCCTCAATATACAGTGTGAGACCCCACATAGCTCCCTATATACCATATGAGCACTCATAGCTCCTATATACAGTATGAGCCTACATATAGCCTCTCTATATACAGTATGCGCCCCCACACAGTCCCCCAATATACAGTATGAGACCTCCACATAGCACCCTATATACCATCTGAACCCTCATATCTCCTATATACCGTATGAGCCCTCACATAGCTCCTATATGCGATATGAGCCTCCATATAGCTATCTACATACAGTTTGAGCCCACACATAGCCCCTATATACTGTATGAGCCCTTATACAGTTTGAGCCACCTCATAGCTCCCTATATATAGTATGAGTCCATAAACAGGCTGCTACATACAATATGAGCTATCATATAAGCCATATACACCATATTAGCCTTAATAGCTTCCTATATACACCATGGTCCAAATCATTATGCAAATTGGTTTTAAGTGTCATAGGAATTTTTTTTGTCAATGAAATGGTATTGTGTGTCAGGGTTCTTTGGATCACTGAAATCAATCTCAGATACCTGTGATAATTAGTTTGGCAGGTTAGCCCAAGGAAAAAGGAAAAGGAAAACTGGGTGTTCCACAATATTGAGCAGGCCACAGTTTTCAAGTAACATGGGGAAAAAAAGGATCTCTCTGCTGCCGAAAAGCAACAAATAGTGCAATGCCTTGGACAAGGGATGAATACATTAGATATTGCACGAAAACGTATGCGTGATCATCATACTGTGAAGAGATTTGTGGCTGATTCTAAGCACAGACGTGTTCGTGCAGATAAAGGCAGAATGAGGAAGGTTTCTGCCAGGCAAGCTCATCAAATTAAGAGAGCAGCTGCTAAAAAGGCCTTACAAACCAACAAACAGATATTTGAAGCTGCTGGTGCTTCTGGAGTTCCTTGAACCTCAAGGTGTAGGATCCTTCAAAGGCTTGCTGTGGTGCATAAACCTACTATTCAGCAAACCCCTAAACAGTCACAAGCGGAAACGGTTGCAGTGGGCCCAGACATACATGAAGACTAATTTTCAAACAGTCTTGCTTACTGATGAGTGCCGAGCAACCCTAGATGGTCCAGATGGACGGAGTAGTGGATGGTTGGTGGAGGGCCACCACGTCCCAACAAGGTTGTAACGTCAGCAAGGAGGTGGAGGAGTCATCTTTTGGGACAGAATCATTGGGAAACAGCTGGTAGGCCCCTTTAAGGTTCCTGAAGGTGTGAAAATGACCCCTGCAAAGTATATAGAGTTTATGACTGAGAACTTTCTTCCATGGTACAAAAAGTAAAAACGTGCTTTCAAGGAGCAACATCATCTTCATGCATGACAATGCACCATTTCATGCTGCAAAGAATACCTGTGTCACTGGCTGCTATCGGCATAAAAGGAGATAAACTCATGGTGTGGCCACCATCTTCCCCTGACCTCAACCCTATAGAGAACCTTTGGAATATAATCAAGCAAAAGATCTATGAGGGTGGGAGGCAGTTCACATCAAAACAGCAGCTCTGGGAGGCTATTCTGACATCATGCAAAAAAATACAAGCAGAAACTCTCCAGAAACTCACAAGTTCAATGGATGCAAGAATTGTGAAGGTGATATCAAAGAAGGGTTCCTATGTTAACATGTAACTTGGCCTGTTAGGATGTTTTGGAATTATATAGCTTTTTATTTAAGTGAATATGACCTCCTAATGCTGCAAATTCAATAAATGAGCACTTTCAGTTCATTCAAACATCAAATATTTAGAAACTCTACTGTACCTAATAATTTGGAACAGTACATTTAGAGGGTTTTTTTCAATTTTGAAGATTATACTGTTATCATTGGGAGGTTTCTTCAATAAAATTTGACGTATACTCTGATGGGTGATGACTTTTATTACACTGACTGTCATTTGCATCAACCATTTAAGGAAATAAGAGAAAAAGAACATTTGAATAATAATTTGGAACATGGTGTACAGTATAAACTCCCACATAGCTTCTTATATATAGTATAAACCCCAACATAGCTCCCTATACACAGGATGAGCCCAAACATAGCTCACTATATATAGTATGAGCCCTCACATAGCTCCCTATATATAGGATGAGCCCAAATATAGCTCCCTAAATATAGTATGAGCCCTCCTATTGCTTCCTATATAAAGGATGAGCCCAAACATAGATCCCTAGATATAGTATCAGACCTCACATGGCCCCATATATACAGTATGAGCCTTTACATAGACCCCCTTCATAAACAGTATGAGTCTCTACAGAGCCCCCTATATACAGGCATGAGCCCATCTCCAATATACATGAGCCCTCACACAGCTCCCAATATACAGGATGAGCCCTCCTCCTATATATAGCATGACTCCTCACATAACTCCTATATACAGTTCGAACCCCTTCACACAATCCATACACACATTGAAAAAAAACAACAACAACACATGCTCATCTCCCTCCTGTTCCTGCACTGTTCTGGTCTGGATCCCATGCATCCACTTCTTCTTGTGGAGAGCATGTATATATGCTTGCTCATGCCAACTGATGACATCATTGCACCGACACATTACTGAGAGGTGATGGGAGCTCTCCTAGAGCTGCTTATTCTGTATTGCCAGCAATAGACGTCCTGGAAAACTCCCTGCCAGGAGGTGTGCACTTGGCTGAACAGATGTGAGGCGAGTATGTGTTGTACATAAAACATTATGATGAGAGCAATCTAGCCATGGACTGCCCCACCCTCCTCAGAGTCTAGATCCCCAGGTAGTAGCCCAGATTGCCCTCCTAATAATCTGATATAATGAAGCAGCACTATTAAAGTGTTTAATTGTGGGTGCAAAGCTTACAGAACACATACTCATACAGTTGTGGCCAAAAGTATTGACACACCTGCAATTCTGTCACATAATACTCAGTTTCTTCCTGAAAATGATTGCAATCACAAATTCTTTGGTATTATTATCTTCATTTAATTTTCTTCAATGAAAAAACACAAAAGAGAATGAAGCAAAAAGCAAAACATTGATCATTTCATACAAAACTCCAAAAATGGGCCAGACAAATGTATTGGCACCCTCAGCCTAATACTTGGTTGCACAACCTTTAGCCAAAATAACTGCGATCAACCGCTTCCGGTAACCAGCAATGAGTTTCTTACAATGCTCTGCTGGAATTTTAGACCATTCTTCTTTGGCAAACTGCTCCAGGTCCCTGATATTTGAAGGATGCCTTCTCCAAACTGCCATTTTTAGATCTCTCCACAGGTGTTCTATGGGATTCAGGTCTGGACTCATTGCTGGCCACCTTAGAAGTCTCCAGTGCTTTCTCTCAAACCATTTTCTAGTGCTTTTTGGGTCAATGTCCTGCTGGAAGACCCATGACCTCTGAGGGAGACCCAGCTTTCTTACACTCGGCCTTACATTATGCTGCAAAATTTGTTGGTAGTCGTCAGACTTCATAATGCCATGCACACGGTCAAGCAGTCCAGTGCCAGAGGCAGCAAAGCAACCCCAAAACATCAGGGAACCTCCGCCATGTTTGACTGTAGGGACCGTGTTCTTTTCTTTGAATGCCTCTTTTTTCTCCTGTAAACTCTATGTTGATGCCTTTGCCCAAAAAGCTCTACTTTTGTCTCACCTGACCAGAGAACATTCTTCCAAAACGTTTTAGGCTTTCTCAGGTAAGTTTTGGCAAACTCCAGCCTGGCTTTTTTATGTCTCGGGTAAGAAGTGGGGTCTTCCTGGGCATCCAAATATACAGCCCCTTTTCATTCAGACGCCGACGGATAGTACGGGTTGACACTGTTGTACCCTCGGACTGCAGGGCAGCTTGAACTTGTTTGGATGTTAGTCGAGGTTCTTTATACACCATCCACACAATCTTGCGTTGAAATCTCTTGTCAATTTTTCTTTTGTGTCCACATCTAGGGAGGTTAGCCACAGTGCCATGGGCTTTAAACTTCTTGATGACATTGCACATGGTAGACACAGGAACATTCAGGTCTTTGGAGATGGACTTGTAGCATTAAGATTTCTCATACTTCCTCACAATTTGGTTTCTCAAGTCCTCAGACAGTTCTTTGGTCTTCTTTCTTTTCTCCATGCTCAATGTGGTACACACAAGGACGCAGGACAGAGGTTGAGTCAACTTCAATCCATGTCAACTGGCTGCAAGTGTGATTTAGTTATTGCCAACACCTATTAGGTGCCACAGGTAAGTTATAGGTGCTGTTAATTACACAAATTAGAGAAGCATCACATGATTTTTATAACAGTGTCAATACTTTTGTCTCCCCCTTTTTTATGTTTGGTGTCGAATTATATTCAATTTGGCTTTAGGACAATTCTTTTTGTGTTTTTTCATTGAAGACAAATTAAATGAAGATAATAATACCAAAGAATTTGTGATTGCAATAATTTTCAGGAAGAAACTGAGTATTATCTGACAGAATTGCAAGGGTGTCAATACTTTTGGCCACAACTCTAGGTCCAATCCAATAAAGGCAAGTATATTAAGCAGTACTCAGTTTATACAAAAAGATGGAGGACTGTTTATTACCCCATGGCTTGAAAAAAGGTTGTGTAATAAAACCAAAATGTTGTCACACAAGGGCTAATAGAGTCCTCCACCTTTTGCATAAAGTAAGTGAAGTGCTGCTTAATAAAACCCCACAGAATCAAAGTTTTTCTCTACTATAAAAAATGCATTAGGATTGAGGCGGTCGACTGGGAATGGGGTACTTGGGTACCGGGGCTGATGGCGGCTTTGATGGGGGAGATCACGGTTATTCGATCCCGGACCCGTGCCCTGGACCCTCAATGGCTGGGAACGGTGGGGATAAGGGGATTGTTAACGTGACGCCACCTATGGTACCTGGTAACGGGTATACCAGCGCTACAGCCGGCCACTGAGGTGATGGTGGGTGCAGCAGGGTGTGGTACAGCTCCCCACAGGTGGAGCTTTACCTCAGGGTAGCGGGGATGGATGAGGGGAGTAGTAGTTGCGTCTCTGCAGACAAGGCGGTGAATTGCGGCGGTTGGACAGGCACACACACACAGTGATCGTTGTTTCGTACCTTTTACTGGTGACAGGTACAGTCCAGAGAAATAACCAGGTCCCCGATGCAGCTTAGGACTTCCACCTTAGAAAGTTATGAGGCCTCCTCTGTCTCTGTGCTCTTTGTGTGGGGTAAGTCCTGCCTGAGCCTGAACCCACTCTGGGTTTTGTCCTAAACTGGCAATGAGGTCCTTCTGCGGGGTCCCTGTTTCTCCTATGGCCCCTGGTCCTGTGCTTGGTCAGTTTTAGCGTCTCTTACTTGCTCTCCTCAGGGCTGAACTCCTCCTGAGTCTTCTGGGCTTTTTGCTGTACTCTGAATGCTGGTAGCAATCGGACTCCAGTGTCCGGGTGTACTAAAGGGCTATAGTTTCAGGTTCCCTTTCTTAGTTCCCTGCTTTCTCCACTTGCCTCCGACCCTTTCCCTAGGGTGCACACTTCAGTCAGTGGTCCCTGGTCCTGGGCCTGGATCTCTCCCAGCAACCAGTTCCTCCATCTCCTCTCTCTTCTCTCTCCTCAGAGGAACTAACTTCAGACTCGCTCTGGGACTGACTAACTCCTCCCCTCAGGTCTGGATCTTCTTAAAGGGGAACTGACTTAAGGCAGGTAGTAGAGCTCCCCCTTTCAGGTCTGGGGTGGAAGGTGTGTTGTGCTAACCAATGTGTAAATCCCTACTTGCACCGGTGGATCCTGTGGCAATCTCCCACAGGGGTGCCACAAAAACACTTCAAATCTGCACCAAAAACAAAAAAATTAAAATGGAATTGCATATAAAATGTAGCAACAATGCAATTGTAGAAGATTGTTAGTGCATAGTTTCGTGATGACACCTGCAGAAAACAGGCAGATAAACTGCAGCAGATAGCAAATGCAGAATTTACTCTGTGTGTGAACACGGCTATATAAATGTGTTTGGCAAAATGACACTTAAAAAGAATATGTCAGCAGGTTTTTGCTACCTCATCTCAAAGCAGCTTATGTAGAAAAAGACACCCTGATTCCAATGATGTATCACTAAGTCTAGGGTCACACTTAAAAGGCACAATGCGGTAACCGCATCCATTACCGTATGCGGTTTTACCATGTGCCTTCATACTATCCTTTGATAGTAAAATTGCAACCCTCATTCCGCATCTGGATGCATTAATGCATCCGGTTTTGGAATGTGGATTTTTGCAATTTTAAAAATCACATCCGAATCCGATCCCAAAAATCGTGGAGTGAAGCTGGCCTAATGCGGAGGTCCACAGTCGTCTTTATCGTGAGAGCCACATTAAGCTCTGTGAGAGGGGCACAAACCATATCCAACTTTTGCACCCCTCACAGTATTGACACCAAAGAGCCCCCATTACCGGTATAAGGTGCAAAGCTTTTTCACAGAAATCACATTAAGACAGTATACCAAGGTCCAGGGGTTCCTACCCCTTACACCCATTCAGAATTGCTTTTCTCTGCGAGGGCTACTTACAAATGTCACCATCTGGAGACCTGCTCTTCATAACTTTTTGATAGAACTGGTGTCAATGCCCCACCTGGCAGACAGCCGCAAGGCCCACATCATGGGCCCATGAGCCACATGTGACTTTTGATCCACCGCTTGCGGATGGCGGGGAGCCTCCTGACTGTCCCCATGACAGATGATGTTGCAGGGGAGAAGAACCTGGCCTGCTGAATTTCACCAGCTGTTTTCTGTTCCTGTTTATGGAGGAAACAGGAGAGAGAACTGTTGGCCAAAAGATCTAATGTGTACGGAAGCCTAAGGGTGTGTTCGCATGCTGGATTTGTGGTGCAGATTTTGGACTTCTAAAATCTGCACCTACTGGCAGACAAATGCATCAAAACCATCCCTGTCCACACGGTGCGTTTTGAGTGCGTTTTTGGTGTGGATTTGGTGAGGATTTTAAGGTGCTTTACGTCTGTTTCAATAAAGCTTGGATACTTTGGCCAAAAAAAAGAAAAAAAAGATGTTACATACTGCTCCCTGCAGATTTTAATGCAAATTAGGTACAAAATAAGCAACACATACGCATAGTGCGAACACTGCTGCTTATTTTGAGTTAGCATGAGGGTCTATGAGTGGAAAACATGGTAAAATCCACAGCAAGAATTGACATGCTTTAGATTTTCCCACAATAAAATACGCAGCAGATCCGCTGCGAAAAAAATATGCACCATGCGGACAGGACTTTTGCTGGGAAAACAAACTGCTGCATATTTAGTGCGGATATGCTGCAGATCCGCACCAAATATGCACCAATTACGCTGCAAAATATGCATCATGCGAGCAGACCCTAAATAGGGAGGCCTGCAGCTGAACATAACACTTGCATGCAGCTCGTTCTGCCTCGGTCTCACCTTTCACTTACATTCTCGCTTACTGTGCTAATAATTGTGTTCCAGCAGAAAGGGTGGTTCATGCGGTAATAGCATGGATTTATTTAGATCTGACCTCTGAGGTTAATATTTACCCCAGGCAAATATTTAAATGATATTTATGGGCTCTCCTTAGCTTGTCAAAAACTGGTTCTGCATAGTAAACTGACACTAGTAAGAAGAGGCGTGAACAAGGGTCCACCTCCCGACAATCTCCACAACGCGCTCCACTTTGATCTCTCCTCATCTTCTATCATTTGTCTAAATGAGAATCTGAGTAATTGGATCCACAAGCTGGGAAAATGCAAACATCTAACAAGGAGAGAAACAAAGGACATTTTTTTTAATCACAAAATTAAAACAACACGGGAATTATAGACTTTATGAATGAGCTGTATGACAAGATCAGACTATGATGGGGAAACAAAACAAGGGAACTTCTTATCTGCCTACACACTTGTCTTAAAGACGTTTTCTCATTTAAAGGCAATGTTTGTTCACTTAATTTAAAGAGAATAAATAAAAAAAATCAAATTGGTGTAAAATATTATGAGTAATAATACTCCCCTTATCTGTCCCTCAGGGATCTCATCTAACGTACTTCCTTCACTGTTTGGACAGACATGTGACTGCTGCGGCCAATCACTGGGACCAACTCAGCAAACCTATAACCAGTGATTGGCAGCTGTGGTCACATGTCTGTCCAAATGTAGCAGGAGAATTACTTATTACTATTATTACTTAAACAACCCCTTTAAGGCCGGCTTCACACCACGATTTTTCCCTCTCAGTTTCTGTCGGTGTTTTGCAGGATGCACCGGACAAAACCTGACAGCCCCGGACGCACAGAACTGGAGGGCAAATATGCCCTCCGATCCTGTTTTATCCCGGATTATTTCCTGCATGCGGCTGCCGCTGTCCAGTGCTGAAATTTCAGCATAGCGGCTGGAGGGGAGGTAGCCACAGTGCTGAAATTTTAGCCGTGGAGCTTTCCACATGCTGAACTACAGCGGCGGCTATGTTATGCTGCGCTGTCCAGGTGCCAAAGGAGCACGGCTTGAATTTCAGAGCCACCGCTCTTTCAGCACCCAGTGTCCAGGAACCGAATAGTTTTACTGCCGGATGTGGCGCGATCCAGCAAACACAGATTCCCATATTATGGGCGCCGGATCGCCCCGGATCCTGGAGGATCCAGTTTTGTTCATTTTTTTGCTCCAGACACAAAAAATGCTGCATGCTCCGCTTTTGTGTCCGGGGAAAAAAATGAACAGAACCGGATCCTCCTGGACAGACACAAAACCGGATGGCAGATAAATGCCATCTGGTCCCATAGAGATACATGGGGACCAAAACCGGATCTGGTTCTGTCCGGTTCACACTGGACAGAGCCAGATCCAAAAAATCATGGTGTGAAGCTAGCCTAAAGCGACCGTCACACGCGAAGATATCGCTTGCGATATTGTAAGCGATCACGTGCACGCGCGATCGCTTACAATATCGCTCACATCGCTGGTGAGATGTCACACAGACAGACTCACCAGCGATGTGGGCCAGCGAGATCGCTGGTTACTATGGTACACATCGGGTTACTAGGCGCCGCGCGTCGCATAGTAACCCGACGTGTACCATAGTTACCATCTCCCAGCATAGGCTCTGCCGCTGGGAGATCGTTCATTGTGGTGTTATACACCACGATGAGACAGATCGTGAAATCGCTCATCGGAGCTCAGATCACGATTTTGCGATTTCATCAATTCTCGCTCATCGTATATTGCCGTCACACGCAGAGACATCGTTCACGCGATGTTAAATCTGGCGCGTTCAAGCGATATCTTTCGCGATATCTTAGCGTGTGACGGCGGCTTTAGAGTAAGTACACACAACTGCTTTTTCAGGTGGATTCTGCTCTGGAAACCATCCGAAAAAGCACTAACCAAATGCTCAAAAGAATGAACATATGTATTTCTATGTAAGATCTACTTGCTGTTCATATGTTCAGGATTTTTAACCACTTCAGGTTTGCAAAGATGCAAATCGGTTAAAAGATTACGCTCAGAAGATGCTGTATTCTTTATAATACATGGAAAGGCTCAAATGATGCCAGGAAGTTGCTTGGTGTCGTTTTGAGTATTTAGACAGTATTTTCTTCATTGTTGAAAAGGGTTACGCCCCTTTCACATCAGCGGTATTAGAAAAATGCAGCAGTTGCGGAGAAAAAAAGGCATCTGCCGCATTTACCGCATAACGGCCACACTTGCAGTTCATTTGCGGCAAGCCCCATACAATGTCTATGGGGCTTGCGGTAAGTGTGCGGCAGGTGCGGTATAGTTGCGGTTGCGGCACTTGCGGCAGATGCGGCCACGAACAAAACGCGGCTGACCGCAGTTTTCTTCACAGCCTCATCAGCGGCAAGTGCCGAAACCGCAACTATACCGCACCTGCCGCACACTTACCGCAAGCCCCATAGACATTGTATGGGGCTTGCCGCAAATGAACTGCAAGTGTGGCCGTTATGCAGTAAATGCGGCAGATGCGTTTTTTCACCGCAACTGCCGCATTTTTCTAATACCGCTGATGTGAAAGGGGCCAATGTCATCATGATGACAACAATAATGCTGCTTCTTGTAAAAGAAAAAAGGAAACCCATTTTTTTAATCTTAGTACACAGTTTTAATTTTGATCAACCCTCAATCTTTCTTAGCATACCCAGAAAATTCTTTAAAGGGTTTGTTCACTACTAGGACTGGGGGACTAGCTATTCTCCTCATGGAGAGGAATCTGCCTGCCTGCATAAGAGGACAGATAAGCTGTTAAGGAGACTTATAACTGCAATGCTCCTCTGGGTAATATACAAATTGTCACTTCAGTGAGGAAGTGAAAAACTCTAAAGGTACCTTTACACGCCGCAACTAACACCGGCGACCGTTAGCAACCGAACGTGCGCATGCACGTTTTTGACGGTTGATACCGAACACCGATGCCGCATGTACACACCGCAATTGTGCCCTCAACCTAAGGGAACGTGGTTCCCCGGAAGTGAAACAGATCCTGCTGAAACATCCGGTTGAATCCCTACGCCGCTTCACACGCCGCAATCACTCATGGTACCTTTACACGCCGCGACGGCAGGCTGGATACATCCCGCTACTTCACGTGCACGAGCACGCTCAAACGGTTACAAACGGTCAACGCACCCTCTTTACACACCGCCACAAGGTGCGCTACGCCACGCTACATCTATAGCTAGATACATCGCCGGGTGTCTCAAGTAGCCAGCTGTAGCTCATTTACACACCGCTATAACCAGCTACTATGGGCGGACCTGGTGCAGCAGGGACAGCACATAGGCGTGCCACAATTGTGGATTACGAGCCGTCCGTACGCTGATAGGACGAAGCAATAAAATCCCGATTGGGCAGGCATCGCAGGAGGCTGAGTAATACAGCACGCTCGAGCGATTGTGTAGTGTGACTCGTCAGCTCCTTAAATATGCCTCCCTATGGAGCGACTACCAATCGTCATGCAGCAGCTTCCACCAATGATCGCACATGGGGCGCGGTAACATGGAGCCAGGGTCACGCCTTTGCTACATTGCAGCTACATCGCAGGCTGTCCCGAGTTCCCTTCCGTTGCCTCTTTACACGCCGATACAGCTCGCTACCATCGGCGATGTAGCCATCAGTTTTCGAGCAGACCTAGGAAACAGATGTATCTGTTGCCGGCTGTAGCGTCATGTCTTCAGACGCCGCTACGACGGGCTACATTGGCGCTACAAGCTACATTTGTAGCCTGTAGCGGGATGTATCCAGCCTGCCGTCGCGGCGTGTAAAGGTACCATCAGGGAATGTGCTGCGGCTCGAACACATAGGCGTGCCAAACTCAGCTACACCGCACCCAAACTACAATCATTGGACAACACAATAGCGTCATGATTGGCCAGCCTGCGCAGGAAGGCTGGCTAATACATGACGCCATTGTAATTGTGAAGTGTGAATGGACAGCTCTTCAAATATGGCGCCCTGTGCAGGGACAGCCAATGGTAACACAGTAGCCCCCACCAATCATTGCTGATGGGGCGCGTTATCCAGCACGCTGTGGCACGCCTCTGGGAAATCACTAGGTGACGCAGATTCCATCCCTATCGCCCGTTCACACGCCAAAACCAGGGCAATTCACCTTCAGGGTTGCCTCTGGTTTTTGAACAATGCTCTGAAACCGCAACCTTCTACTATACACTAAAGGGGGGAGAAATAGCGCAAAATAGGGTCTTAACTGTGTGATTAATGGTCATATAGGTGTGTGTTGTGCTCACCTTTTTAGGTTGTGCCCATGAACATGTAACTTTGTATAACTCCTGAGGAAGTGAGAAGTTCTCACGAAACGCGTAGAGTAATAAAGAACAGTTTGGATAATATTTGGATCGCCTATTGTCTGGAGGCAGCGCACGAAAAAATCCCTTTCTTTTACTTTGGAGATCATCATTCTGAAACCGCAACCGGGATCATCTTCAAAAATCACGATCACTTTCCCCAATTACACACCGCAATTTCGTAGCAATTTCAAGGCAACCGTGACGGAAATCCCGATTGCCTCTCAGTTGCTACACCTCAGTTGCGGCATGTAAAGGTACCTTAATGCCACCCAATAAGGGTAGCAATCCTTAAAGTCATAATTGACTCTTTATCAAGCCTTTTAATATGACTTAGTATTTCTGCCAGATCAGAACCCCAAACTGCCCCTCATCAGTGCAGAGTGTGGGAATTCTGATCTGACTGTATGAGAGGCTGAGACGAGGTCTGGAGGACTAGCTAGTCTCCTCATGGAGAGAAATTTGCCTGCCGGTATAAGGAGACAGATATGCTGATAATGAGATTTATAGCTGCAATGCTCCTCTGGGAAATATGTAAATTGTCACTTCAGTGAGGAAGTGAAAAACTCTAATGCACCCAATAAAGGTAGCAATCCTTAAAGTTATAATCAACTCTTTAACATGGCTTTTAATATGACTTAGGATTTGTGCCAGATCAGAACCCCAAACTGGAGACGCTGCGTTTCGGGGTGACTGCCCCTCATCAGTGATAAGGAGATATATAGCCACAATGCTCCTCTGGGAAATATGCAAATTGTCACTTCAGTGAGGAAGTGAAAAACTATAAGTCTACTTATCAGCTTATCCATCTCCTTATGCCAGCAGGCAGATTCCTCTTCATGAGGAGAATAGCTAGTCCCCAGGCCTCGTCTTAGCCTCTCATACAGACAGATCAGAATTCCCACATACTGCACTGATGAGGGGCAGTCACCCTGAAACGCAGCATATGCAGTTTGGGGTTCTGATCTGGTACAAATCCAAAGTCATATTAAAAGGCTTGTTAAAGAGTCGATCATGTCTCTAAGGATTGCTACCCTTATTTGGTGGCATCAAGGTACCTTTACACGCCGTCACAGGAAGGAAGAAACCGCCAGGCATCAGGGACAATTGTGCCTGTTTCCATGAAATCACTACGAAATGGCGGCGTGTAAATCAGGACGTTCCTTCCTGTGTCCTGCATTTCCTTCTGATACCTGTTTCTGAGCCGTGCTCAAAAACAGGAAGGAACAATTCCTATGGTGGCGGCGTGTAATCGGGGCATAGGCAAAGTATTTGCGTGGCCTACGAAATCCCTGGGGCGTGCCACGGCGTCATGGATACCACGCCTCATCACCGATCATTTGTGGAGGCTCCTGCGTTACGATTGGTTGTCCCTTCACAGGGCGCCATATTTAAAGAGCTATCCATTGACAGTCAACAATTGCAATGGCGTCATGTATTAGGCAGCCTTCCTGCGCAGGCTGGCCAATCATGATGCTACTGCGTTGTCCAATCACTGTACGAGAGTCACGTAATACACAACTCTGTCACGCCTATGTACTTGAGGCGCGAAATATGTACGCCCATATTCCTGTGTGGTAGCGGCGTGTAAACCAGGGAAGGTATTCAACAGGCAGTAAGCCGCAGGAGCTGTCGGCGCTTCCGGGGAACGCTAATACCTTCAGTGGAGCACGTTGTGGCGGCGTGTATATGCGGCATCAGGGATCGGTATCTACCGTTAAAAACGCGTGCGTGCACGTGTGTTTCCTGCCTGTTGCTACCTCCTGTGGCGGCGTGTAAAGGTACCCTTAGAGTTTTTCACTTCCTCACTGAAGTGACAATTTTCACTACTAGGACAAGCCCTTCCAATTCCACTTGTTTCAACCAGGTAAAATAAAAGAACTTGTACTCTCCTCCCGTGCCAGCACCATTCCAGCACTGTCAGTAATCGCGGTTCCAAGGCTCATGTGACATTGTGACGTCATGTGAGCCCCGTGTCCAATTACCACTGGTTTCTGTCTCCCCACCTTCAGACCAAATGAGGAATCAACAGGAAGTGAGCAGCATCTGAATGAGGCCTCAATGTTTAGGCCTGGTTTTGAAATCTGACCTTCTATTATCCTTTTTGGGAACAGCTTTTCAAGCCCCCATTCACATTAGATAAACGTCGGCTGCCCAATTCTTCCCCGACAGCGTCTGTCCTTGACATGTAAAAAAGAATCATGCTTTCCTGCCATCCTTTCTGACTTTCTAAGAACTTGCTATAGCTTTCAGTTTTTGTTCTTACTTTGTTCCTGAGTAATCCAGTTTTCGTTTTTTTTTTAATCCACCTTTTTAGTGATAATTTTTATGCTTAACTCACATGATTTTCTAGGGGCCTGTCTTTAGACTGATTTGTGTTTTTACCCTGTGAACTCACCCCCATTTTACAGATCATAAAAATTTGTATAAAAAAAGGCTCATATATCTGGTGGCTTAAAAGCAAAAAAAAAAACAAGAAAAAAATCCTGAATATTATGGGGAGCAGCAGGAAAAAATTAAGACCGAAACTGGCCTCTTTTGACTTTGTGACATATCCTCTTTAAGGGACCTGTATATACAGTTAGGGCCAGAAATATTTGGACAGTGACACAATGTTCGTGAGTTGGGCTCTGCATGCCACCACATTGGATTTGAAATGAAACCTCTACAACAGAATTCAGGTGCAGATTGTAACGTTTAATTTGAAGGGTTGAACAAAAATATCTGATAGAAAATGTAGGAATTGTACACATTTCTTTACAAACACTCCACATTTTAGGAGGTCAAAAGTAATTGGACAAATAAACATAACCCAAACAAAATATTTTTATTTTCAATATTTTGTTGCGAATCCTTTGGAGGCAATCACTGCCTTAAGTCTGGAACCCATGGACATCACCAAACGCTGGGTTTCCTCCTTCTTAATGCTTTGCCAGGCCTTTACAGCCGCAGCCTTCAGGTCTTGCTTGTTTGTGGGTCTTTCCGTCTTAAGTCTGGATTTCAGCAAGTGAAATGCAGCTCAATTGGGTTAAGATCTGGTGATTGACTTGGCCATTGCAGAAGGTTCCACTTTTTTGCACTCATGAACTCCTGGGTAGCTTTTGCTGTATGCTTGGGGTCATTGTCCATCTGTACTATGAAGCGCCGTCCAATCAACTTTGCAGCATTTGGCTGAATCTGGGCTGAAAGTATAGCCCGGTACACTTCAGAATTCATCCGGCTACTCTTGTCTGCTGTTATGTCATCAATAAACACAAGTGACCCAGTGCCATTGAAAGCCATGCATGCCCATGCCATCACGTTGCCTCCACCATGTTTTACAGAGGATGTGGTGTGCCTTGGATCATGTGCCGTTCCCTTTCTTCTCCAAACTTTTTTCTTCCCATCATTCTGGTACAGGTTGATCTTTGTCTCATCTGTCCATAGAATACTTTTCCAGAACTGAGCTGGCTTCTTCAGGTGTTTTTCAGCAAATGTAACTCTGGCCTGTCTATTTTTGGAATTGATGAATGGTTTGCATCTAGATGTGAACCCTTTGTATTTACTGTCATGGAGTCTTCTCTTTACTGTTGACTTAGAGACAGATACACCTACTTCACTGAGAGTGTTCTGGACTTCAGTTGATGTTGTGAACGGGTTCTTCTTCACCAAATAAAGTATGCGGCGATCATCCACCACTGTTGTCATCCGTGGACGCCCAGGCCTTTTACAGTTCCCAAGCTCACCAGTCAATTCCTTTTTTCTCAGAATGTACCCAACTGTTGATTTTGCTACTCCAAGCATGTCTGCTATCTCTCTGATGGATTTTTTCTTTTTTTTCAGCCTCAGGATGTTCTGCTTCACCTCAATTGAGAGTTCCTTTGACCGCATGTTGTCTGGTCACAGCAACAGCTTCCAAATGCAAAACCACACACCTGGAATCCACCCCTGACCTTTTAACTACTTCATTGATTACAGGTTAACGAGGGAGACGCCTTCAGAGTTAATTGCAGCCCTTAGAGTCCATTGTCCAATTACTTTTGGTCCCTTGAAAAAGAGGAGGCTATGCATTACAGAGCTATGATTCCTAAACCCTTTCTCTGATTTGGATGTGGAAACTCTCATATTGCAGCTGGGAGTGTGCACTTTCAGCCCATATTATATATATAATTGTATTTCTGGACATGTTTTTGTAAACAGCTAAAATAACAAAACTTGTGTCACTGTCCAAATATTTCTGGCCCTAACTGTATAATGGTCACCAGTATGCTTACATAAAAGCCTTAGTCAGTCTGTCAGTTTGTCACCAAAATAGCGTCCCTTAGAGGACAGTGGCGGCAGCACAGGTAGACCCAGGTATCTCCTGATTGACCAGATTGTAAAAAAAATATCTTTTCACGCTCATGCACAGTAACTGATGCAGCCACCATCTTTGTACACACAGTCATGCGCGGTAGCGGGCCAGGTGTAGCACAGGCCATATTGTTACCCCCGGTCATTACTTTGGAAGAAACGAGGCTATGGACTTTATTAGAATTGTAGCGGGGATCTGGGAATAAGACCCACATGTGTTGGTCTTCAAGCGGATAAGAAACCCCTTGCATAGGCTACATGACTACGCCCACCTTGAAGCACACCATACATTCAGAAGGAGTGACCACTTTCATTGGTGGGCATGAACGCTTCTTTGGTGGGCCTTTGACCACCTTTCAACCACACCCCTATCACGTGACACATGTCAACCTCTTATTAAAAATACTCTTTGTTCTTAAGAATGAATGGATTTCTAATCCTACAGTGTTCTACTTGTTGCAAAGGTTACTGACCTCCTTGGAGGTCATCAGCTTCGTAGGCAAGGAGCATGTATTTGCAAGCAAAATAGATCCGGCCAACTTTGGTGCCCTTGCCCTCATATGAGGCCACAGGGATATAGCTGTCTCTGCTTGCAGCATTGAAAAGTGGTCAGCTGGAGCCAGCGGCTCAGCTATGCCACTGGTTCGAACTGTCAATTATCAATTTCTCACCGCTACCCCAGGGAGTTGGGAGTCTGGGGAGTGATGCGCTCCTAGAGAAAAGGATTTGAGACACACCATTTAGGTATATAGGACTTTCTAAGTACTTTTAACAAAACTTTCATTATCATAATGCCAAAGTTACTTCCGTTGGAAATGTCTCTACAGTCTGTCATATTTCTTAAAGTGCAGTTACTCTGTAAAATAATTGTACATATTTCATGATTAATTTTGTGCCCATGATGAGCTTTTTATGAGATTTTGATGCTGCATACTTTCACTGCATCAAAAACACAGCGTCTTACAGTTCCAGAAAAGTGGATGGGACTTATAGAAATTTCCTGCCCACTGTGCTTCTTTTTTTACTCAGCATAAACCCGTCTACGGTCTGTTTCAAATCCGCAACATGTCGATTTCTCTTGCTGGAAAGCTGACTTTTTGTGCAAATTTTTCCGAAATACTTGCATTAGATGCAGAAAATTTGCAGGTAGCATAATTGAACATGTGTTTTAGTGTGTTTCCGCAGTGCAGTAATCAGCAAATGACTGTATAAATTAAGTTTTGTCATAGCCAAATATCAGGAAGTATTAAAAACAAAACTGCTTTGTTAAAAACAAGACAAAAAACACAGCTTAAAAAATATGATAAAAATGCATGTAAAACATGGAAGAAAATCTGCAACATCAAAAACATACCATGGAAATGTAGCTTAAAGGGAACCTGTCAGGTGGTTTATGCCCCCCCAGCTATCACTGTCTGTTTCTGCAGCTTTATAATAGCAGTCTAATCATCCCTGTCTGAGCTCATAGTGTAATGTGAAAGGGGAAAGAAAAGCATTTATACACTTACATTTCAGTCCCCACCTTGGAGGAGGGGGACTGTCTGGCAGGATAGTAGTTAACTCACTATGAACTTGGATAGCTAAAGGACCTGTGTGATGTAACAATCATGTGACCATAGTGGGCGGAGCTAAGCCAGCAAACATATTATGTTCTATGAGAACTTATCTCTGCCTATTGTAGTCACATGGTTGTGACATCACATCAGGTCTCCCAACATGTTCTAGCACAAGGCTGAAATGTTAACTATTAACCTGCCAAACAGTCCCCGTCCTCCAAGCTGGGGACTGACTGCCTCATTACATAAGGAAATGTAAGTGTAGAAATGCTTTTTTTCACCTTTCACATTACACTCTGAGCTCAGACAGGGATGGTTAGACTGGTATTATAAAGCTGCAGCTACAGACAGTGATAACTGGGGAGGCATAAACGACCTGACAGGTTCCCTTTAAAGGTTTTGCAACTTGTAACCTAACATTTCAATCCTCACAAATTTTAAGAACTGTCATTGTGAAAGTTCTGAAACAATTATTATTATTTATTTATATAGCTCCATTAAATTCCATGGCGCTTTACATGCTAAAAGGGCAGACAAGGACAAGTACAATAAACGTGGATAATTTGGTCGTACAGATAGAAGAGGGGAGAAGATCCTGTCCGCGAGGGCTCACAATCTAACAAATCTTGTATCAGCTGGATTTGTGCACAGTCATTTTTGGAAGAAAAAGGGTTTCATAGTTAAAACTGCGGAAGTCAAGATGATATTTGCTGAACTCATGTACCAATATATTAAATTGGCAATGAGACACAACACGCGTAGGGGCTTATGAAATGGTCTTCTTCTAAGATCAGTGAAGTCCGGCAACATAATAGTGTGAAAAATCAGATTTTTTTTTTTATCAGCATGGATGCAATAAATTCTCAGGACTGATTCTCAATTACGACGCATTTCTGACTCGGACACAATTGTGTTTATACCAGAGGAAAAAAAATTCAGTCTAAAAAGCATAGCTTCAATAACCAAACAAAATCTCTTTCTCAGAAGTCGTCCTATTAAATCAAAAGTATTCAAAGAAGGAAACAGCAGCACTCATCAAGTTGATGCTGGAGTCACTTTAATTCTCAGTGTGTGTTATAACAAGTTACAGGGAGGGGGAGTAGGAGCAATTGATGACGGCTTGTCGTTTCGCGCCCACCAAGTTCTTCAACAGGTCCAGGGATACCTGGACCTATTGAAGCGCTTGGCAGGCACAAAACTGCAAGACGTCATCCATCGATCCCATTCCCCCTCCCTGTAACTTCTTATAACACACACCGAGAATTCAAGTGACTCCAGCATCTACCCAGTGAGTGCTGCTGTTTCCTTTTGTGAATACTTTTGATGTGCCAAATTCTACTACTAACGTGTGCAACACCAGAGCTGTGGTAGTACCAACCCTGACAGTTGATGGGTAATATATCACTATTATGTGGCAGTGTAAGAAGTTGTGGTGCCCGGCCTTTCTTTATTCACAGTTGTCCTATAAAATCGACTAGAATGGCAGAGAGAAAAAGATGCAATGTTTCTAGTCTTTGATACAGTTGAATTGCACGGATTGGACATCTAGACCATTTCCTTTTACAAGTGATCCTAAAGGGGGTGTCCATCTGGGAAAAAAATCACGATGCATGTGGGTAAAATAGAAATATATACATCATGCTAATATCCTAAAATGAAAACAAATGTCCTAATCTCATCTCCCTGAGCTCTATTTCTGTCAAGGCTCATTTGTAAGCATGTGACCAGTGATGTGTGTAAAGGAGGCTGGCTGATTGGCTCTTTTTAATAGCTAAGTTGCTCCCATCTTTATCACGGCCTATACATTCTCTGAGAAGGGGGCTGGCTTTGGTATTAACATAAGTCATGAAAACAGCTTTACACACAACACTTGACATATGCTGAGGCAGGAAAGTCTCTGTAAACAACACAAGCCACAAGTGGTGCTGTTTGGAGCTAGGATTGATACATTGATATCTGTCATCCAATTTTTATTCCAGAAAAACAAACATCTTAATATGCAAATGAGCTGTTAAGCTCTACGAGCAGGGAATAGATCTCCCCCAAGAATCTTCCTCCAGATACTTTTGTAAATGAAAAAAGGAGTAACTAGTGTAAGACATGTAGATCTGGAAAGCAGACTGTAAGTTATTACATGCCTCACACTGGTAATAGCGCCTTTTATTTAAAATACACTCATGTGACCAGCCCTCCCCCCGAATCCCTGGAGCCGGATTCGGCGTGCAGTGCGCGAGAAGCACCAGAAGCTATAGCCACTGGGTTGTGCCAGGTGCCATAACCCGACATCACCTGGATAAACCTCCACCTGACCATCGGGTTCTTCACTAGGAGCGCCTCCTCCTGTCTCTTTCCTTTTATTTCATTTAAAATAAGCTTTGAGATCTATGTCCGGCCCATAGAGCTTAGTAGCTCATTTACATATTAATAAAAATGTGGATTTCTCTGGAATAAAACATCAGATTGCAGATATCAAGGTATCATTTTATTCAGCTTCCTTAGATCTACATGCCCATATAGATGGCTAAGGAGGCTTGAGTCTACTTACAGATTCCCTTTAAGTATATAATCAAGTTGTTAACTATATAAAGTCATTTTGTACACACATATAAAGAATGTTTTGTAACGGGACATCCCATTTGAATATGGTAAGTATTTGAAACACACGTTATATTAAAGCAGTTTACACCTAGACCTGAAAAATCCCTTTGTTTATAACACAATTAGGTTATATATTAAAGGGGTTTTCCCCCAAACAAAGGTATTTTACATTTCATTTTAATAAACAGATCTTGGAATAATAATATGTTCCACCAGGAATGTTATATAAAATGTTCCTGTGATGAGATAATCATATATATGTGTTCCTGCTATGTACTGTGTAATGGATGTGCCTGACCGTGCATGTAGGATAATTTGATCCTGGACAGGGAAGGACACAAAAGAGTGTACAGACATTACAGCATGTGATTGCAAATAAATCTTTCTTTGAGATAAAAAATCTTTTTAAAAAAAACAGCTAAATGTTTTACCTCAAAAAATGATCATCAGTGATCCCGTGCTGTAATGTCTGTATATTCTTTTGCGCCCTCCCCTGCCCAGGATCAAACCATGCTCCATGTACGGTCACAAATGTCCATTTTACAGTGCATAGCATGGACACATATATACAATTTTTTCAGCAAAGGAACATTTTTTTTAAACACATCCATTTGTGGAACTTATTATTATGCCAAGATCTAGTGATTAGAATTAACATGAAAATGACCTTTATTCGTGGGAAAACTCCTTTAAGTGAACATTGCAAATGCATATATGTCCTACCCATAGGCAACTGTCTGCTCAAACACTTGTCCGTCATTGATTCTCATTACATATTTTGTAGCAATTGTGCATTTTTATATATATCTATGAAAAAAGTGTGTGCATGTATATATATCTGACTTAACAAAACTGTATGAGGCTACTTTACACATTGGGAACATTTCTAGGCATATAATCCAAAGTTGTAGACTGAACGTGGTGTAAATGGGGCTAAAGCTTCAACGTAATAACAAATATTTTATTGTTGTGTCATCTATATGATTAAGTAAGGTTTTTACTTTTTGATTAAACACCTAAAATTGCACAGGGTTAATAAAACTTTGAATATAAAACAGAAGACCAGCAACAAGGGGAAACATCCCTTTTGACCAAGATGAATACCATGGACAGCTCCTTAGTTCCAAGATCTTGTATTGGCCTGTTCTGCACTATTCCAATAACGAGGGATGAAGACCACCACTAGGGTCAGAAATGGCATGTGCAAACTGTTTAATATTAGTGCAGTTGTGGAAAACATTTTGTTTAGCGTTGGACTCTACAGTTTAACCAAATTACGAACATAGAAACCGTGTGAAAACAAGTCCGTCAGTACATTGTGAAGCAGTAGAAGTACTAAACAGCATGACATCTATAAGTGGCATATTGATATCCCCGATGAATTGGCACAGTAATCATGAACTAACAAGGAGAACTTGCATGAGGTTGCCATGTTGGTGGGCATTCAAGGTCAACAGAGTTCTGCAGAGCTGGTTCTTCTGGATTATCTTGGCATGCAGCAGATGTTCACTGACCTTTCCACAACCAGAGACTAGACATAGTAAAGATTTATTAGGACAATCTCAAAGGCAGACAGGTGGTTTTGAGATCTGGTTGGACGTGTCTATGTCTTCTTGGTTTGTACTGTCAGCCAATTGCGCTTGAGGCATGGAAGAATGACACACTCTTAGGACAATGTGCCTTGACACAGTGCATCCGGTGCTGAAAGAAAAAGCAATTGAGGACAATGGTGGGTCGAGTAGCTCAGGTGAAAAAGCAGCAAGGGCTAAAAAGAATGGCCATATCCAGCCGACTGTCTCCTTATAAAAATCTTCCTCTGCTCCGTGTGTGGTTCTCCCTCCTCTCTCTTGCGGTACTTCCCTTTGCCTTGATGTAGTTTTCTTTCTCACTATATACACATTGATCGATGTCTGGAGCTTCCAATCTCCTGCGCTTTTTCGACAAATCCTTTTCCCCTGTTCGGAGTGGTTTCGCTTGGCGAGCACGATGCACATACTTTTCTCATTTTCTCTCATTTTTTTTTTTATTTCCCCCTCTTCGGAATTGTGCTGATGAGGCGTCAGAAGTAAATAAGCATATGCATTTATGCAAATTGCAGAGTAGCGTGAGATAATGAAAACAAAGCTGTGCTGGCGTTCTGCCAAGCAGTGGCACTCGGGGAGCCTTAGGCAAATCTGTGCCTCCTGATTTTCTCTGTAGAAGCAGCTGAGAAGAAAGCCAGGACGGGTGCCCGTGACATTCCGGTGCCCATCGCTTGGCAGACGCAGAGAGGTACGATACAAACGTCGCTACCTTGGGGAGAATGGCATTCCCAGGAGTCTATGGTCCTGACACATACGCCTCCCCTTCATTGCACGGCTCCTTCATGATTCCCTCCTTGGAATTTACAAACATTTCCCTCAGATCAATAGCTGTATTGATTATTCATTGTGAGCGAGTTCTATGTCTCTGGCCATAGAGCTCTGGCACAGTGTGAGCTGCTGCAGAGCAGGAAGTGGGGGGGGACCGAGCTGCTGTTCAGGGTGAAGCCAAGACGGCAAAAAGGAGAGAGCAAAAGCACAAGTCAGAAAGAAGGAATAGCAAAATGGAAAGAGAGACAAATGTCACATACAGCAAACTTGTTCCAGGGCACGTGGAGAGTTTTGTTACCCTTCCACCAGTCGCAGCCACCTTTATGTGCTTGGCTAACTGTTCCACACAGGAGACTGTGATCCAGCATGATGCTAAAAGGGATTTCTTGGCTTCTTGCGAAGGAAAACAGGAAACATGGAAGGACGTGATGAGAGGAGCGATGCGCTGTTGTAGTTCGGAGCCTTGGCAAGCGCCTCGCCAACAGAAGTTGGCACCAGCAAAGCCTGGAAGCTAGGAGCAACGGCTGCGTTTCCAGGGAGAAGGAGCGATTGCCTTTCGGGTTCTACTCCGTGCGTGAAGGAGGCTGTAATTTTCTAACGGATAAAAATCAGCGCGCAGCAGATCGTCTGCTTTGAACGCATGGAATTAGCTAATTGTCGGGTTAATTAATGGGATCACCCAAACAGGCTGCGCCACATGTGATGGGATTCGCATTGGACATGTGCCAAAGTCAATAAAATAAGGAGCGAAATCTAAGGAAGACAGCGCTGAGCGATGGGAGAAGGGCAGAGTGGAGTATGGTAACAGACAGGAGAAGGAGTCAGCCAAGGGAGACATTTACCAGGACTACAGAATCTGATGGGATTCATTGGTGATTGGCTGCATATTGTGTTATTCACAACCAAAGGTATCTGTGATGGGCAGGACGAGCCAACTGCAAGATAACTGTACAAGCCAGCACAGAAAAGCCTTGTCCATCACGCACCAGATGGCTTCTCATACCCCCATGTGCTATAATACCCCTGATACATGTGAAGTGTGTCCTGAGTATCTGCATTTCTACATTGTGTGCTGTTTCTAAGGACTGGCAGGCTCCACGTTTGCAACTGAGCGCCCTGCGTATTTTACTGTGAAGGCTGCTTTTTTTTCACACAAAGGTCACTATGTAGCGATGAAGATCAATTGTTCTGATGAATACAGCTCGTTTAACATGTAATGTGGGTTTACATATACAAAATAGCAACGTGTGTATACTTTTATATGTCATCTAGGACTGTTTAGAGACATCCTGGGACACAGGAGCTGACGTGGGATGTCAATTTAGGGCTGTGGGTTGTGCTATAAGGTGGGATAAATGCACAGTCGTGTTTATATCTTTTTCTTTTCTGTATGTCTGGATTGCTGTGTGTGTTATGTATATGTCTCTTGCAATGAATGCGTACATATGAGATCAATTAAATGTATCTACTAATTATGCAAATACTCTATATACCGTACTTTAAAGTAGGTTCAAAGGGGCAAATGTCTGTTTCCAAGTCACTATGAGACATAGGACATATTGGCATGTAGACAAAAAGTATTTACACCTGCACTGTATATCACAAGTAGCATGGCTGCCTGCACTACTATACAGTACAAGCCAGGGAATAGTTATAAGATCACCTCTAATGCTGCATATCCCAGCCATGAAAAATATGACTACAGCAACATGTACACCTCTAACATTAGACTTCATATACTTCATCACACAATAAATAAATTTGTACACCTGACTCATCGACAAAAACCTATATATTGAATATCATGAAAGTTTTTGTCAATATCAAGCATGTTCCTTTAAATATATATATGACTGACAAATGCATGTTCAGCAGGACATATGTCAAAAGTGGAATATAAAGTTTATAGGAAAGGACTGAACTTAGATGGTGATTGGAAAATAAAATGTCTACTGTATATAAAGTACTGTACATATTTCCATCAGATACTGAACTTTACAGATAACTCTTCTTGGTACATGTGCATATTACGTCCATTGTCAGGTTCGTTTCCATTTTTATTCCATAAATCAATAGTACATGTGAAAATAAGCAACTTTCTAATATTTCATATTGGGGAAATTAGCTTCTTTGACTTTTGATTCATGGCTAAAATCTGTATTCAGTGAAGAAAGATTTTATATTATTAAGACAGGAGAGGAAATCACTCAAAATACACTTAAAATTACAATTTGTATTATTCTGCGTTTAAAATTCGACCTATATCATTGAGTTAATATTGAAAAATAAGAGATGCTTATGGTTGGTGCTTATAAAATTCCATGGGGGGCGTAGCTAGATGCCGAGATAGACATTCTGCTGCAAGGTTCTCCTGAAATGACATTCTGCTTCAAGTTCTCCTGACAGTTACCGTTCTCCATAGAACATTATAAGCACCAACTGTCACCCCCTATCTCAATAATGAGAAAGTCTGTGTTCACTGAAGACAAATTTTACTTGTGAAATGAGAATGTCCAGAATGATTTATCAACAAGGATAGAGTAGCAACTTACTGTAATAAGATATGGTATAATTACAAAGTTTCTCATTTTCATGTGTATTATTGATTATCAGAAAAAAAGTAATCTTTAAATTAAAGAGTACCTACATTTTATTAAAAATAAATGTCCCCAGATGTCCCGAACGGCAGGTAATTATGAAGAAACAAACCGTACTTCACTCACTCTCTGTTTTTAGCGCTAAGTCTCCACCGATACAGTTGCATTGGCTGCGGTGCTGATGTCACATTGACAGCATGTCAGCCAATCAGTGAGCCAAGTGGCTCTGGCCCCTTAAAAGTTGAGCACACATATCGGCGGCTGCACAGTCAATGTGTCGTCTGTGCCACAACCAATGCCAAAAACCCATACAGTGGCAAAGAGTTGCGAGTAGAATTGGGAAAGAGATCTTCTGCACGGTTTGTTTCTTTAAGAGGGCATTAATTTACTGAAAGAGAATAACCCTTTTGATTGTCCTGCAGATTGGTGGTGGACTGGGTCCTGAGACCACCACCAATCCGGCAAAACACTGTTCAGAAGTTCTCATCTCCTGCATGACTCGTGCACAAACTCAATAAAAAGTCAATGAGCCGATACACCACTCTATGCATGCGTTCATGATTCTGACTCCTTAAGTTAGCGACTCTGAATAGTGTTTTGAGCATCTAGAGGAAAACTTATGATGCAATTTCCCATGATCCAGCAGGGTCTAAGGCCGGCTTCACACCACATTTTTTCAGGTCCGGGCTGTCCAGTGTGAACCTGACAGCCCAGGACCTGATTTTGGACATAATGTAGCCCTATGGTGCCGGATAGGGTCAGATGGCAGTGATTTCTATCCGGTTTTGTCCCTGTCTGGCAGCATCAGGCTGCTTTCGATTTTTGCCCCAGACACAAAATCAGAGCTTGCAGCATTTTTGTGTCTGGGGCAAAAAGTTAAACAAAACCGGATCCGGAGCCCAATAACATGGGAGACTATGGGCGCCAGATTGCGCCGGACCCGACAGAAAATCTGTCTGATTCACGTACGCTGAACCAATGCTGAACTTCAGCACCTGGAGAGCTCCCCACTGAGATTTCAGAACCGCGCCTAGCTCCCTGCTAGCCATGATTTTGAAATTTTAGGACCTGGACAGCGGCAGCTGCCACGCCATCCTGAATCCAGCAGAAAACAGAATTGGAGGGCAAGATGGAGAATCTACAGTATGCAATACATTAGCATCAGCGGCATAACTACAATAAACACAGGGTTGCAATCGCACCCAGGCCCTGGAGACTAAAGGGACCCAAAAGATTCTTTGGCCTATATGAAAAGACTTGCAATAATTGGGGGCCCCCATTGGCTCTTTTGCATCGGGGCCAATAAGCTACAAGTTACACCACTGAATTGCAGATTCACAATATAGCAAGAAAAGGCTCACAGCGGTGCACCGGCTCATCAAGGAGCAGGAGCTGAGAGCTTCTGCACAGTGTTTTTGGTAGACCCAAGACCCATGCCATCATCAATCTGAAGTACATTTACAAGGGTTGTTCCCTTTCAATAAATTAATTGTGTGAGATAATTACACAGGTTTTTTTTTTTTTAATTCTCTTTATTAAAAATATCGCCTGGAGATCATAAAGGCGATATTCGGCCCCAGAGCAATCACCGTGAAATTGCCTCACGGTTGCAGCGTGTGATTGGGCAATTTCGCAGCGATAAACGCCCTCGGCCGTCGCCTGATTCCTGAACTGTTGCTCAGATAATACAGCCCAATCCTTAAGGCGATATTTCCGTGTTGTGGCGTGTGACAAGGCGATAGTGATGGAAAAAGCGCTTTCTATGATTTCCCGTAGGTGTGCCTCAAGCGTTCTGTTGTCCCCGTCTGCAATGATTGGTGTTGGCTACTGTGTTCCCATTGGCTGTCAATTGACAGCACGCCATATTTGAAGAACTGTCCGTTCAGCACCACACACATTTTCAGCTACACAACCGTCCGCAAACTTAGTGCAATTACGCACGCCATTGAATAGCAAGCAAATATGCGTGTATTAAGTTGCACTGTGTGGAGTATAGTGCCACACATGACAGCTCAGATGTTGGCCTACACATCATAGATGGGTGCCATGGGCCACACACTACAATCGCCCTATGTGTGTGAATTTGGTGACACTGCTGGGTACATTATACTGCTCCCACTCCGCGTAATCCAATGTACTGCACTGTGGAGCCACAATTGACGAACACGAGCGTGTATTTAGTACAAACTCCAATAGACAATGGCGTCATGTATTAGCCAGCCTTACAGAGCAGGCTGACCAATCGTAACGCTGTTGCGTTGTCCGATGAGCGTGTATGGGGCGCGGTGTAACCACTGTGGCACGCCTAACTCCTTGCCATGCTGAACATGTACGCCCACATTGCCTTTGAGATTGCGGCGTGTGAAGCGGCGATGGAATGAGGCAAGATTGGTTCCGCTGTAGGTGAGGCGATTTCCAGAACGACACATCGCCTTAGGTTCAGGGCGACATTGCGGTGTGTGATGCCGCCATCGGCGAGCTGAGGCAACCACGAAAAACATGACGCGCACGTTAGATCGCCACATATCGCCAGGCAATATTGCGGCGTGTGATGGTACCTTCAGAGAATCAGTATATCAAATAAAAGAGTCAGAACACTTCAAAGGCTAGAGTCACACTTGGAAGTGCAATAGCGGTTACCGCATCCACATCCGGATGCGGTATTCGCAATTGCATTCACACACAATTTGGACACATTTTGTGTCCCTAAGCCAGAATCCAACAACCGGATTGCTCTGAATGTGCAATCCAGTTGCCGGATACTTTTTCATCCCTGCTGCCGCAGGGATGAACAAAGGGTTAATGTTGTGAAAAGATGTGGGCAACATGTCTGTAGGGAGTGCCCACCCTCCCTACAGATATGTTGTCCACACAGGATGGCATGTCAGGGGTTCATTCTATAATTAACCCCTTGCCGCTATTGTCGGCTTTTTAATAACTTTTACGTGACATCAGCTGGCTCCTGCATCAGGACCAGTACATTACGCAATTTGCTTAAGCACATTACAGAACAGCATCCTCAATGAGGAGCTGTCTGTGGTGCTTACGCAAATTGCGTAGTGTACTAGTCCTGATGCAAGAGCCGGCGGCTGTCGACATAAAAGTTATTAAAAAGCCGACAATAGCGGCAAAGGGGTTAATTATGGAATTAACCCCTGACATGCCGTCCTGTGTGGACAGCATGCTCTAGGGGGGTGGGCACCCCGTAGAGACATGTTGCCCACATGGATTATTAATATTTAACCCTTTGTTCATCCCTGCGGTAGCAGGTGAACAAAGCCGCCGGCTGCTGCAGCCATTCACATATGCCTTGCCAGCCGCATGGTCCATAGGGGCCATTATAGGAATTCTGCTGCAGCAGAGATACCGCTATGAAAAACGTTGCCTGCATGATTTTTCACGCAGGCAACGGAGCTGGTAACCGGATTGCATGTAGTGCAATCCGGTTACTATAATGGGCTCCTATGGGCTGCGGTTTCTGATCCGGTTTTGAGCACTTTTACTGCTCAAAACTGGATCAGGATCCGCAGTACCCTGCCGCAAATGGGACCCTAGCCTAATGCAGAAACAATATTTCAATCCGCTCAGGATAAATGCACAACCTATCAGAATAATTACACAGGTTTTTAAACTGAACCAGTGCAGTGTCCTTATCCTTATCCGTACCATAGTACAAAGACCTTTCTAATGATATTTTTACACCTAGGCCTGAGACTGGGACAAGGGGGCATCCTCTAAGTCTTGAGGGAAGAAGGTTTAACCCCTTGACCACCTAGTGATTTTTCGTTTTTCATTTATTGCTCCCTGCTTCCAAGAATGATAACTTTTTTATTTTTCCGTCAATATAGACATATGAGGGCTTATTTTTGTGCTTTCAGATGCAATTATTTATTTTACTGTATAGGTACAGGAAAATGGGAAAGAAATTCCAAGTGCGGTGAAATTGCAAAAAAGTGCAATTGCACGTTTGTTTTGTGGGCTTTTAATTCACCATGTTCACTATATGTTAAAACTGACATGACGATGTGATCCCTCAGGTCGATACGAGTTGGTCGATACAACCAAACATGTATACTTTTATGGCCACTTTACACGTCCTGATATCGGCGTCCAACTCCGACCAAAGTCACGTGGTTCGTGCGTTGGCCCCGATATCGTTCGTGCGTTGTATGGTATAAATGTCCAATACGATGCACGAACGATGCGAAACCGATATTGGGGATCAAATGAGCGAGTCTCTCCAACGGCCCGATATTGGATGGGCGTTGTGGCAGGATCGTGCTGTGTAAAAGCCCAACTACGATGTGGAGTACAACTTCCCCTATCCTGTCCCATGTTAAATGGTTGTTCCTGGGTTGGCCATACAAGGGGGCGTACACATCGTAGTGGCGTTGCCTGCCGATATCGTGCTGTGTAACATCTCCTATGCGATCTTGGAATTCTGCCCAGAAAAAGCGCGCTCCCGCGCCGTTGGATCCAATATCGGACCGACGTTGGGAGTGTAAAGTGGCCATGACTCTTATCTAAGTAGTGAAAAAAAATTCAGAAGCTTGAAAAAAAAAAGAATTGCACTTTTTGCGCTATGTTTTGCACCCAGTAGTATCCTCATTTTTTTGGTATCTGGGGCTGTGTGATGACTTACTTTTTGTGTCTTGAGCTGATGTTTGTACTGATACCATTTTTTGATAGATACGCTGTTTTGATCGCCCGTTATTGCAATGTTGTGGCGACCAATAAAATGTAATTTTGGTGTTTGGACCTTTTTTTCCATTACGCAGTTTACAGATGTGATTAACTGATTTTATATTATGATGACATTTCTGTTGCGCCAATACAATATGTGTTTTTTTTTTTTTTAATATTTTTTTGAAGGGTGATTTGAACTTTTGTATTTTTTAGTTTTAAAACGTTTATTATAATTCTTTATTTTACACTGCCCATAGGGCACACAGTGCTGCAGTTGCTGTTCGCTTGTGCCATGTCCCGATGAGCTGCAGTATATCGGGACATGCAGATACTTTCACTTTCAGTGGTTGGCAGTGCTTGCCAACCACTGACAGGAAATGAATCCTGATAGCATGGGGTCCAGGTGTGACCCTGGAAGCTATCAGTTACTGAACAGAGATCCCGCGATCTTATGGCGGGAATCACGATATCAGCAAGAAACGGCGCCCGATCCCTGCGCGGCGCTTTTAACAGCGGAACCAAAGGGTTAATAGCATCGATCAGTGCTGTAAGACTGACATCTCAGCTGATGAGATCAGCTGAGATGTTGGGTGAATGATGTGAGCTCTGCACCAGAGCTCCCATCAAAGGCGGGCACCTGACCCATGATTACATCGACCGTCATGGGTCGGAAAGGGGTTAATCATAATTACAGACTTGAATTCTTTACTGTAAAAGTGGTGAGACTAAGGGTATGTGCCAACAGGACATTTTTCCTGCGTTTTTGCTGCGTTTTCCGCCTGCAGTTTACCCTTGGTTTTATGTTAATTTATGTTAATTTGTTTCTGCGGTTGGGCTTCCCTGCAAAACCAATGTGTTTCACAGAAACGCTGTGTCCACACATTGGTTTTGCAAGTGTCAAGAAGCGTCAAATCCCTCCGGTTTTGCTGCGGATGGAAAAGAATGATCATGTTCTATTTTTCCTGCGTTTTTCCTGCAATCAATGGCAAAAATGCTGGAAAAAACGCAGCATCAAAAACGTGCAAAAAAGTGATAAAAACGCAGGACCTGAACACCGCAAATCTCCTGGCAAGGACTCTAGTGATCCCTAAAACCAGTACCGGTTTTGCTGCGTTTAGGACTGCTGGAAAAACGTCCTGTGGGCACATACGTACCCTAAGGGACTCTGGTGCATGATGTTGTACTGATGATTCACTGATAAAATTTAAAAAGGGCCTGGATACCTTTCTTGAAAAATATAACATTACAGGTTATGTATATTAGATTCTGTGATTGGGCGTTGATCCAGGGAACTACTCTGATTGACATATGTGGAGTGAAAAAATATTTTTTCCCCCCAATGTGGAGCTTAGTGTTGGCCCCATGAGGTTTTTCCTTCCTCTGGATCAACATGTTAGACTATGGGTTAAATTAGATGGACTTAAAGTCTTCCTTCAGCCATTAAACACTATGAAACTATGAAACAATATACTGCATCTTTGTGGTGGTATCATCTAAAAATAAAGTCAGATGCCAAAGTGGTGATTCATCTGGCAGCCACTAACTGTATGTCTATCGGTGCGGCCCATTTATTACTCGAACAGGACTCAATGAATGCAGTGAAGGGCAAATGTGTGCAACGCCACTCCATTTACCTATATGGTACTGCTGTAGGACAGTACAAAGCTGAATGGATAAAGTGTAGGTGCATTTACTTAGCCTCCATTTCATTCAGATCGGGCTCTGGAGATTCAAATTCTCAGGATCGCTGATGAAACCAGCATTTGTACACCTAATAAGTTTTCAAAAACATTTTAACAAAATATGTGCCTAAAATATAATTTTAATTTTTTAAATATAATTTTAAGTGAGAATAATGAAAAATTCTAATTGAGATTTTGACATTTACTTTTAATGTCAAAATAATAATAATATTAATAATAACAATAATGAAAATATTAGCCAAAGTGGTAGCAACCTCCCCATCCATCTCCAAAGTAATATTCACCTGGTTCAAGTTGACTTGTAAATCCAAAGGGGGTCTTCTTCCAGCCAGCTAACACGCTCGAGTCCTAGTAAAGGTTGTCATGACCCATTCAGGAGCCTATGCAGAACATGATAACAACTCATCGAAACCTTTCACCTAAAACATAAAAATTGCCATATTCTAGTATATCAGTAGATAACATTTGGTAATTACCATACATTTGTTTTACTTACTGAGGTACAAATGTGACTCTAAAATTCAGAAATAACATTTTTTACAGTTATCCATATATCACATTGTATAGTTTTTACAGTTATGCAGTAAAAATATTGTATTGTTTACAGCTCACTACTTTATAATAGTTTTTTGTATAAGTGTGAAGCATTGCATATGTGTTGTTTTCTATAGATATTGGGATTATCACTACTAACAATAATTAGTAGAGTACTATGATGACACCCACTGTGGCCAGGGTCACATTTGCGATGTGCCCCTAGCCTGCCGGATTCCGGTATTATCTTAGAACTTTTTCCAGCGCCGCATAGCGTTTCCGCTATGCGGTGCTGGAAACCGCTGCCCTTAGTTACCCGCTGTTTACCTGCACGACCTGTCACACAGGCAGCGGCTCGGAGGGCGTTTTACAGCGCCGCACAGGAAACCGTTGCAGACACGATTTCCTGTGCGGCGCTGTAAAACGCCCTCCGAGCCGCTGCCTGTGTGACAGGTCGTGCAGGTAAACAGCGGGTAACTAAGGGCAGCGGTTTCCAGCACCGCATAGCGGAAACGCTATGCGGCGCTGGAAAAAGTTCTAAGATAATACCGGAATCCGGCAGGCTAGGGGCACATCGCAAATGTGACCCTAGCCTGTATGTAGAGTACTGTGCTCAAACTCACTGTATATAGAGAACTATGAACACACTCACTGCATATAGCGTAGTGTAATCACACTCACTGTATGTAAACTAGTGTGATCACTCTGACTGTATGTAGGTAGAGTACTACAGTCACACTCACTTGATGTAGAGTACTATGATCACACTCACTGTATATAGAGTAGTGTGATCACACTCACTGTATATAGAGTGCTATGATCACACTCACTGTATATAGAGTACTATGATCACACTCACTGTATATAGAGTACTATGATCACACTCACTGTATATAGAGTACTATGATCACACTCACTGTATATAGAGTAGTGTGATCACACTCACTGTATATAGAGTACTATGATCACACTCACTGTATGTAGAGTGCTATGATCACACTCACTGTATATAGAGTAGTGTGATCACACTCACTGTATATAGAGTACTATGATCACACTCACTGTATATAGAGTACTATGATCACACTCACTGTATGTAGAGTGCTATGATCACACTCACTGTATATAGAGTACTATGGTCACACTCACTGTATGTAGAGTACTATGATCACACTCACTGTATGTAGAATACTATGATCACACTCACTGTATATAGAGTATTATGATCACACTCACTGTATGTAGAGTGCTATGATCACACTCACTGTATATAGAGTGCTATGATCACATTCACTGTGTGTAGAGTACTAGCCACACTCACTGTACATAGAGTGCTATGATCACATTCACTGTAATAGAGTGCTATGATCACATTCACTGGTGTAGAGTACTACAATCCACCACTACTGTATGAGAATGTATGATCACACTCACTGTATGTAGAGTGCTATGATCACACCACTGATGTAGAGTGCTATGATCACACTCACTGTATATAGAGTACTATGATCATGCTCACTGTATATTGAGTGCTATGATCACACTCATTGTATGTAGAGTACTATGATCACACTCACTGTACTATAGAGTGCTATGATCACACTCACTGTATATAGAGTACTACGGCCACACTCACTGTATGTAGAGTTGCTATGATCACACTCACTGTATATAGAATGGTATGATCACACTCACTGTAGTTAGAGACTATGATCACACTCACTGTATATAGAGTTCTATGATCACACTCACTGTATGTAGAGTGCTATGATCACACTCACTGTATGTAGAGTACTATGATCACGCTCACTGTATATAGAGGACTATGATCACACTCACTGTATGTAGAGTTCTATGATCACACTCACTGTATTAGAGTGCTATGATCACACTCACTGTATTAGAGTACTATGATCACGCTCACTGTATATAGAGGACTATGATCACACTCACTGTATATAGAGTACTATGGCAACACTCACTGTATATAGAGTACTATGGTCACACTCACTGCATGTAGAGTACTATGGTCACACTCACTGTATTAGAGTGCTATGATCACACTTACTGTATATAGAGTACTATGATCACACTCACTGTATGTAGAGTACTATGATCGCGTTCACTGTATACAGAGTGCTATGATCACACTCACTGTATGAGAGTACTACAATCACACTTACTGTATGTAGAGTACTATGATCACACTCACTGTATATAGAGTGCTATGATCACAGTCACTGTATATAGAGTGCTATGATCACACTCACTGTATGTAGAGGACTATGATCACACTTACTGTATACAGTGTGCTATGATCAACTCACTGTATATAGAGTTCAATGATCACACTCACTGTATGTAGAGTACTATGATCACACTCACTGTATTGTAGAGTACTATGCCACACTCACTGTACATAGAGTACTATGGCGACACTCACTGTATATAGAGTGCTATGATCACACTCACTGTAAGTAGAGGACTATGATCACACTCAATGTATATAGAGTGCTTTGATCACACTCGCTGTATGTAGAGTACTATAATCACATTCACTGTATGTAGAGTACTATGGTCATACTCACTGTATGTAGAGTACTACGGTCACACTCACTGTATGTAGAGTACTATGGTCACACTCACTGTATGTAGAGCGCTATGATCACACTCGCTGTAAGTAGAGGACTATGATCACACTCAATGTATATAGAGTGCTTTGATCACACTCGCTGTATGTAGAGTACTATATCACATTCACTGTATGTAGAGTACTATGGTCACACTCACTGTATGTAGAGTACTATAATCACATTCACTGTATGCAGAGTACTATGGTCACACTCACTGTATGTAGAGTACTATAATCACATTCACTGTATGTAGAGTACTATGGTCGCGCTCACTGTATATAGAGTACTATGATCGTATTCACTGTATACAGAGTGCTATGATCACACTCGCTGTATGTAGTACAGTACTGTATACACTTTACTCTAACTGCTGTAATTACATCTTGTGTACCCTGAATTTCCAATTTTTTCACTGCTCATTTTCCGCAAATAACTTGTTTTTTTCTTCATGGATTATTTAGAGTTTCTGATCAAAGTGCAGAAATGTCATTGCAGAACAACAGCAACCAATCAGATGCTGGCAATATAACCTCTGCCCTTTTCTTTTCATGTTGACTGCTATTATCTTCAAGGGAGAGAAACCCCACTGGCCGCCTGCTCTGTACTTGCATTTTATGATCTGGGATGCACTTCATAATAACTGGGGCTGCATAAAACACAGCCATTAATGTCACCAAGTCCCCTCAGAATTCAGTAAACCAGTTTCCTTCAAGAGAGGACAAGGTAATACACAGAGCGTGCACACAAGCCTCTTCTTACATCCACATCACACACAAAGCAAGTCTAGAGCACAGGTCCCTCTCCATGATTAATACACCATCATGTTATCAGCTTGGAAAGGCCTTTCCCCCCCTCTCCAATACTTTCAACTCCATAACAAGAGTGTTTGTGCTAAAGTACAGGAGTCTAAAGACAGATCATAGCCAAACACCAAAACACACTGGTGTGACTATGCACGGGACAAACGAAGGATCACTCAAAAAATAAAATGAAATTGAAGATGGTTGTTCTTTCTTTTAGATGTCACAACATATCCACACTCATTAGCTGGTCATGCCAAAAAAGAGACATTCGTCTCATGCAAGGGCGGCTGCGGACATATCATTGGTGCAATCTGTGTGGCCACACAGGCGCCCAAGATATAAAAGGCCTATTTTCACCTCCAAAACAGGTTGTATTGTGCATTATTATTGTTATTTATTATAGTGCCATTTATTCTATGGTGTCTTACATGTGATAAGGGGGTATACACAATGCAGACAAGTGCAATATTCATGAATAATACAAGGCACAGACAGGTACAGAAGGAGAGAGGACCCTGCCCATGAGGGCTCACAGTCTACAACAATGGATGAGGACACAGTAGGTGGGAGAGAGGACTCTGTCCATGAGGGCTGACAGTCTACAAGAGATGGCTGAGGATACAGTTGGGAGGAAAGAGGACCCTGCCCGTGAGGGCTTACAGTCTACAAGAGATGGGTGAGGATATAGTAAATGAGGAGAGGACCTTGCCCGTAGGGGATCACATTCATTAAGAGATGGGTGAGGATACAGTAGGTGAGAGAGGAACCCTTTCTGCAAGGGCTCACAGTCAACAAGGGATGGGTGAGATTACAGTAGATGAAGAGAGGGCCCTGCCCGCAGGGCTCACAGTCTATAAAGGATGGGTGAGGATACATAAGTGAGGAGAGAACCCTGCCCACGATGGCTCACAGTCTAAAAGAGATGGCTGAGGATACAGTTGGTGAGGAGAGAGAACCCTGCCCGCGAGGGTTCACAGTCTACAAGGGATGGGTGAGGATACAGTAGGTGAGGAGAGAACCCTGCCTGTGAGGGCTCACAGTCTACAAGGGATGGGTGAGGATATAGTAGGTGAGGAGAGAGAACCCTGCCCACAAGGGCTCACAGTCTACAAGGGATGGGTGAGGATATAGTATATGAGGAGAGAGTATCCTGGCCGTGAGGGCTCACAGTCTACATGGGATGGCTGAGGATACAGTAGGTGAGATAGAACCCTGCTTATGAGGGCTCACAGTCTACAAGGGATGGGTGAGGATATAGTATGTGAGGAGAGAGGACTCTGGCCATGAGGGCTGACAGTCTACAAGGGATGGGTGAGGATATAGTAAATGAGGAGAGGACCTTGTCTGCAGGGGTTCACAGTCTACAAGGGATGGGTGAGGATACAGTAGGTTAGAGAGGACCCTGCCTGCGGGGGCTCACAGTCAACAAGGGATGGGTGAGAATACAGTTGGTCAAGAGAGGACCCTGCCCGCAGGGGCTCACAGTCTACAAGTGATGGGTGAGGATACAGTAGGTGAGGAGAGAACCCTGCCCACGATGGCTCACAGTCTAAAAGAGATGGCTGAGGATACAGTTGGTGAGAAGAGAGGACCCTGCCTGCAAGGGCTCACAGTCAACAAGGGATGGGTGAGAATACAGTAGGTGAGGAGAGGACCCTACCTGCAGGGGCTCACAGTCTACAAGGGATGGGTGAAGATACAGTAGGTGAGGAGAGAACTCTGCCTACGAGGGCTCACAGTCTACAAGGGATGGGTGAGAATATAGTTGGTGAGGAAAGAGGACCCTACCCGGGAGGGCTCACAGTCTACAGGAGATGGCTTGTGATATAGTAGGTGAGGAAAGAGAACCCTGCCCACAAGGGCTCACAGTCTACAAGGGCTGGGTGAGGATATAGTATATGAGGAGAGAGTATCCTGGCCGTGAGCGCTCACGGTCTACAAGGGATGGGTGAGGATACAGTAGGTGAGAGAGGACCCTGCTTATGAGGGATCACAGTCTACAAGGGATGGGTGAGGATACAGTAGGTAAGGAGAGAGGACCCTGCCCAAGAGGGCTCACAGTCTACAAGGGATGGGTGAGGAACCAGTAGGTGAGGCTAAAGATAGCCATGTGGTGGTATAGTGGACTCAGGATTACTGCAGGTTGTAGGCTTGTCGGAAAAAGTGGGTATTAAGGTTCTTTCTCAAGGTTTCCATGGTAGGCGAGAGTCTGATGTGTTGGGGCAGAGAGTTACAGAGTATGGGGATACACGAGAGAAATATTGAATACAGTTGTGGGAAGAGGAGATAAGAGGGGAATAGAGAAGGAGATCTTGTGAGGATCACAGGTTGCGTGTAGGCAAGTACAGGGAGACCATGTCACATATGTATGGAGGAGACAGGCTGCAGATGTCTTTGTATGTCATAGCTAGGGTTTTGAACTGAAGTCTTTGGGCAATGGGAAGCCAGTGAAGGGATTGATAGAGGAGAGGCCAGAGAATTGCGGGGGAAGAGGGGGAATAGTCAGCAGCAGAGTTTAGGATATATTGTAGGTCTGCGAGAATGTTTGAAGGGAGGCCAGAGAGCAGAAGGTTGCAGTAGTCCAGGCGGATAATAATGAGGGCATGCACTAGTATTTTTGCAAATTTGCATTATGAGAAGTTATTGGACTGCAAAGGGACCCTACATTTTTGTTTACAGGGGGTCTTTTCTCCCTGTGTCTGTCAGTGGTCTCATGTGTGTCATCTCCCTTACCTGGACTCACTATCGAGGAGAAGGAAGACTCTTTGATTGACAGCGAGCCAGAGAAAAAAAAGGTCTAGAGCTGATATGATTGATGGGAAGTAGATCTCATTCCAAACACTACACATCAAGGTAAGGCGGCCGTCACACGCATCAATATCGCTAGCGATATTGCTAGCGATCACGTGCACGCGCGATCGCTAACAATATCGCTCACATCGCTGGTGAGCTGTCACACAGACAGACTCACCAGCGATGTGGACCGGTGAGAACGCTGGTAACCATGGTACACATCGGGTTACTAGGCGCCGCGCGACGCTTAGTAACCCGACGTTTACCATAGATACCATCTCCCAGCATAGGCTCTGCCGCTGGGAGATGGATCATCGTGGTGTCACACACCACGATGAGGCAGATTGATCAAGCGTTTATCGCTTGATATGAGCTCCAGTTCACCAATCTGCGATGTAACGATCAAGCGATTTTACGTTGTAAAATCGCTTGATTGCACGCAGCGATGCACAAACGATATCGCTTAAGCGATCAAAAAGCAGATCACTTAAACAATATCGTGCATTAAATTGAAGCGTGTGACGGCCGCCTATGGAACATATTCCACACAAGAAAATTTGCAGCAGACTGCACCAGATCTGATTTTGTTGAGGATTTTGCTGCAGAGACCAAGCATTTACTGCAGATTTTACTTCTTACATTGCAACCGCTGTAATATTTCTCTGCAGCATGCAGACGAAATTTAAGAAAATCTCATCCACAAGGCTGGTAATTTTTTAATGCAATCCAGATGGATAATCTGTGTTCGAGTGGTGAGCTCAGGTTAAACATATTCTGTTCTCCTACAGTGTCATCAGTTTAAGAAGACCAATGGACACTTTGTAGGCCAACGCAATGAAAAGGCAAAATCTGATGGCACAGAAGTTAAATAAAAAAAATTGCCAATGAAACAGGTTGAAGAAATTCCTGCATAAGCTTGAGTGAAAGTTCAATATAATGCATTTATTTAATCAAAAATAGAACATAATTAAAAACATAGTAGACATGGTTCAGGTCTACGCGTTTCAGGCTTTGACAACCCTTACTCATGACATGTCATGAGTAAGGGCTGTCAAAGCCTGAAACACGTAGACTTGTACCATGTCTACTATGTTTTTAATTACCGTATATTCAAGTTGGATACATAAACGCATTACATTTAACTTTCTCTCAAGCGGATGTTGGAAATTCTTTAACCTGTTTCATTGTGCCATGTCAGCGCCGACCTGATGCTTCCGTGCACTGCACCCAAAAGATATCCATTCCCGGCCACGGTGACCTGTTGCAATCTTTCTTCAATTCTTATAAAAATGGCAAACAAGTCAATATCAATAATAAACAAAAACGCAAATAATACATAACGCTTTCATTGATAAATGTTTGGCAAAAAAAATTGTTTTCTTGGCAAATGTTTTGAATAGCGCAAGTGATGTGATTGCATGGATCAAATGTGTCAAAGTCAATGGTATAAGAACACAATTTTGTACATCTGGAATCCTATATTTGGTAGAACGGTCCCAAGGAACGTAATCTTCAAACGTAGGTTTAATTTAACCAGACATTTCCACCCTGTTATTTTCTGAAAAGGACGTACAAATAGCATGTGTAGTATGAGCACAGCCGTAAGCTACCGATTAACCCACAGACTTTTTTTAATAGAGTGTATGCAACAAAATTTGTCACGTAAAGGCGCCTATTACTGAAATTTTAGATAGGATTGTATTACGACATGTATTCCGTGGCCTATGATCGACTTTTCACTGACCCACCTGTAACAAACATTTTCTTCGGTCGTTTAGTTAAAATTGAAATGTAAAAGTACAACGCTGCTCCCTAGAAGCGAGAATCGTCTTTGCTGATAAACGGAAGATTTCCAACCCCCCCAGGGCTACAAGGAAAAAAATTCTTAGGACTGGAATAGGTCACCAATTTGTCCCCTTCCTGGAGATGAAAGAGAAGAGGGGCAGAGAAGTGATTAGCTCTCCGAAATGTAAATTTGCAGCAGGATGATCAAACACCGCAGAATAAAATGAAGTTATTTTCTCGGAGAAAACCTATTTTGAGCGATGACTAGAGCATCTCGGTGGCCTGATGGTAAGGGAAGCCAGACACCGCAGGCCTCCTCAGTACAGGATTATATTCCCTGGATACCAACAACACATAATCCCTTCTTTTAGCAACACTGCAAAATATGAGCATTTTCATAGTCTATCATCCATCTCATCACAGACAGATGGAGAAGCATCTGCTATTTCCTGCTTAGTGACACAGAGATTGTTAGTGTGCTTTTAATCTTCACTCTGCAGGTATTCATAGTCTCTGATACCATAGTCCCAAACATCACCCACTGTGATAACCTCAAAGGATATACATAATATTCCATGTACCTGGAAAACACAGATCTAGGGCGGAGACACCACCTGAATTAAATCATATGTGGCTGTTGTTATTTTCTCATATGCAAAACTCCAAAAGAAATTGTAGTTTTTCCACTGCTGGTGTTTCCAATATGCACGGATTTAGCAGGACCTCTCATAGCAATTTCAAGGGATTGTCTCATAATCAATCTTAAAATAGTTCATTGGGCCCTAAGAAAGTTTGTATCTGTCATATTTACACAAGTATGGAAGGTAGGTAACAGTCCGTTTTGGTAGCTTCCTGGCTCTGACGCTGCTCAGGGCATTGTGTCAACCACATGTGCCACAGCAACTGTGGAGCCAAAATGCTTTACAAAAATGCATAGTCTAGGGGCTGCAAAACATTTAATTGCTCAGAAATGGAAACAACAACATGCACCCACAGCGAAAGAATGGCTAGCCAAAGTCTTAGAATTAAATAGACTGGAAGAACTCTCTAGCTGGGAAATGTGCTCCCACGACTCCTTTCTCAAGACATGGCAGCCATGGAGGGATAGAATGGAGAAAGATGAAATGAGTAACTAGATGGGGAGCCGCGACGATCCCCTCCCCCCCCACACTTACTCTAACATCTACACGCTTACTGAGGATTTGTGAGAGGATCCTCGGAGGCGAGGATAACAAGCCGCTGGTCGCTAGCCATGGGAGTTCTACAATTCTACAAACCTACAACTTTAAAACTTGACTATCATACAACTCTACGATTTGGAAACCGTCTAATTTTCTAGTAAGAAATACAAATATTGTACTGTCTAAACATTTATGTATAAAAACAGAGAAACCACTTGTTTAAGTTTTAGAACAAGTTTATTTTGTCAAAGTACTATATTAGGAAGACATAGGTACCAACAGATATATGTAACACGTTCGGTAATATATTATAATGTACCATGTTTTGTTGTCTTCAAAAAATTAAATAAAGAATTGAAAAAAAAAAAAAAAAAATGCATAGTCTAGATTTATTAGGAAAACATAGGTGAGACACAAAATAATGCACATACACGAGCGCAAGATAAAAATTGTAACACCGATATACTGCACAATTTTTTGTAAAGCGTTTTAGCGTCACATTTTCTGGTCTCCTTTCTCTCGATGTTTTCTGTGTTGAGCCACCTTAACTAAACATGGTAGAAATAACTTCTGGCTTCTTTCTTAATATATTGTCTAGTGGATTGTTTGACTATATGTGTCACAGCAAGGTGCTTGAGGTGCCATGTACTGATATGTTGGAACAACTATATATTAACAGCTTTCAGCTGAATCTCAAGCCTTGGCGACTTGATGGATGAACACTATGTAGGAAGATCAATCTTGTAAAAGTCTAGATAGGTGACCAGGGTCTTCTCCAAGCCTATGTAGGTCCACCAGTCTTCTCCAAGCCTAGAATAGTCCACCAGGATCTTCTCCAAGCCTAGACGGACCCACCAAGGTCTTCTCCAAACCTAGGTGGGTCAACCAGAGTCTTCTTCAAGCCTAGAAAGGTCCACCAAAGCCTTCTCCAAGCCTAGATAGGTCCACCAAGGTCTTCTCTACCGTTATCTTGATTATACCAAGCCATTGGGTTGCTGCTCTTCATCTTCACCTTGTTCCTTATATTCTTCCGACTATGATGTCCTTCTCCAGTGATCGCTTTCTTCGTATGTTGTGTAGACAAGTAGTAGCTTGGTGATTCTTGCTTCATGTGGCATGTCTGGTTTGATTTGTTCCAAAATTGATTTGTTTGTTCTTCTTGCCATCCATAGTATTGATGACATCCTTCTCCAACACCACATTTTGAAGGAGTTGATTCTTCTTCTGTTGTGTCTCTTTATCTTCCAGGTGTCACATCCATATGTTACTACAGAAAAGACCAGACTATGTATAGGACATGTCTTCGTCACCAGTGATATGTTCCTTGATATGAAGATCTTGTTAAGTGACTTAATTGTTGATTTCCCCATAACTATTCTCCTACTGACTTCCAGTGTCAACACTGCATCTTGAGTTATCATTGATTGTAGGTTGACGTCCATTGTAGGTTAAAGTCCTTTACAATTTACAATTTGTCGCCGTCCATCTCTCACGTGTCCTGTTTGTGTCTGGCAGTAGTCAATATCTTTGTCTTCTTTGCAGTGAGTAGCAGTTGCATGCTCGAGCTTTCCATCTTGACATTCAGTAATAAGTCCTTCATTCCATCTTAGCTTGTTGCTATTAATGTTGTAATGTCTGCGTATTTAAGATTGCTGAGGATTTGGCCACCAATTTTGATTCCTTCTTTTTTTTCGACAAGTCAAGCCTTACTGAAAATAGATTCTGCATATAAATTGAAGAGAACTTGTAACAGGATACAACTAAATGATGGTTAATAGATAAAATTGAAAATGTTGAAATTTACCTCTTATTAATGATATCCCCCGCAGGTCCACTGATGTTCGGGTTCATCGGCACTGGTCGCATTATTTTTAAAGTCCGGGTTTGGGACTGGACTTGACCAAAACTTGAGTCCAGACCTTGAATCCAGACTTTAAAGTTATGAAATGGTAGCTGGGGGCTGTAAAAAGAAGCAAAACCGTGATTAAACATCAGCTCATACTTACCGCATCTGCGAGCTTGCACTTCGGGGTCAATCATTACCTTACAGATTATTCACTGCACGGTAGATGCTAAAATGTATGGGCTATTTCCAGGTTACTCCACTGGCTTCATCAGCCAATCACAGACGCCCACTCTCTGTGACAGCGTCTGTGATTGGCTCTTGCGCCCATCACCCATTATGCCTGTGTCAGTGATTGGTTGCCATAGGCAACAAACCTGACGTCATAGTAGTGTAAAAATAAATAAATAATTTTAAAAAATGACATAGCAGACAGCTATGGTCTGACACCCTGAGCTGCCTGGCTTTACCTTGGCTGGCAATCAAAATAGAGGGAAACCCATTATTTTTTTCAATTATTTAAATAAACAATTTAAAAAATGTGTGGGCTTTGCCCTGTTTTTGATTGTCAGCCAAACTAAAACCCAGGCAGCTAGGGCTGGTATTCTCAGTGTGATGAGTTCCATAGTTATTGGGCCCCCAAGCTAAAGAATAGCAGCCCGCAGCTGCCCCAGAAATTTGTGCATTCAGTAGAAGCGCCAAATCCTGGCGCTCCACCTGGCTCTTCCTGATGCCCTGGTGTGGTGGCATCATCATGATAGAAAGGGTTAATGACAGCTGAGTATTGACAACTTGTCATTAAGCCCAGATTGATAATGTTAACGTCTCTATGAGACCCACCGTTAGCAATCCTGTGAGGAAATAGTTAAACAACACAGACACAGAGAAAAATCCTTTATTTTAAATAAATCAGACAGACAACCCTCATTTCCCAATTTATTACCCCACACATACTCCTCCGACAATAATCCACAACAATGGTCCCATGAAGCATGGGATCCTGACTCTGCTTCATCCAGAATCTGCAGAGGGAGAACAAGCATCCTCTCCCTGCAACATCTGCGATCACATTGAGTACCATGAGAAGCAGTGACGTCACTCAGTGAGTCCCCACGGCAGTAAACTCAGGCGAGTGCCGGCTCCATAACATCTTGCCTGCAAATCAGAGACCATCTTCAACATGACAGGTTCTCTTTGACTGTACTGAACTAGTTCTATAACATATGAAAAGATGTAAAAATATGTTTATTACTCCCAAGCAAAAATAATATATTAACCAATGTGCATATAAACATCAGAAATAAAAATGTTCTTGTTTTCGAGGAGTTGTTGGCATTCCATTGAGTGACTAGTATTGTGTCATGGTGTGATGTTTGCAGGTGGTGACCAGCAGATTGCCTCCATCTGTGATGATATTTTGGATGCAGACACAAAGGTCTGGAGGCCTCTTTCCATCAATACAGCTTGTTTCTTAATTACATTTGGAAAAAGAGAAAATATATTCTTCTAGGATGTGGCGTGTACTTCACAATCTAAACACATACTAATCAGCATTTTCCCCAACGTTGTTGGCAGGTTCTCAAGTAGACCACTCATTCTGTGGAGAAAGAAAGGTGCTCTTTTATTAGACGTAGAAGGCCAAGACAAAGATGCCAAGCGAGTCTGAGCCCTTCAAGAGATCTTCGTACCCTGAATCTATTCTTTCCTTTACTCCTAATCCCTTCACTTGGCTTTGACCGGTAACCTCACGGAAACATCTCTTAAGAACTGCCCATTGAGCTCTGCACTCCAATTGCCTTAGAGCCCAGTGGATATTCCTTCAGATGTCTAACAAGCAACTAACGCAACGAAGGTTTAGAGAGACACAGAAATCAATACTGCGGCTTCTACTGGTCATGCTGAGGGATTAGCCATCCTCAGGAAAGACACAGGCAGCTGAACAAGGGAATCATGACTTAGAATACCCTCAGAGGTTTAAGGAAGTCACAGACAAGTGTTCGGCTTTTACAACCGCTACTCTGTCCCGCTACAGAAAAAAAAAACTGTTTCTGTTATAGAAATATAAGTAGAAAAATATTATTATGGGTTGACATACATTCAAGTATGTGATTTCTTTGAAAGATCCATAATATGAAAATAATTTTTATTAAATACATTTTAAAAAGTCCTGTATATTATACTGACATAACAAACAAATGTATTTATTAAAGGTTAACTAAACTTTAGAAATGTTATAGGGACATGCCACAAGTTTTGATCAGGAGTCCATGTATTGCTCTACTCATGCTTCAAGAATCATCTGAGTGACACTGCTCTTGGCGATCTGTGAAAGTCTAAGGATCCAGACCCCTATTAAAATTCCTGACATGTGGTATATGGTCACAGGAATAAGAAGGATTAAGGTGCTGCTGCCAAAAGGTTCTGTAAAGGTAAAAAGTTTTATCCTTAAAAACATGCTACGCGCTTTGGAGTTGGGTTACCTCCTTCCTCAGCCAGACACACTTTGGATTTGATCTAACTCTTTCCTCAGGCATGTTGGACCAACTCTGAAACGTGTAGCATGTTTTCATAATTAAAACATTTTTTATCTTCACAAATCCTTTGGTCAGCATCACCTTAATCCTGTTTATTCCTGTGCACTACAATCTCTTCTAAGAATTAGGTCCATCCATTCGGCAGGTACAGCTGCAGCCCTAAATTACCTCCTGGTCCACAACATTGTGCTTGTTATTCTTGTACAACCGTCTCAACCAGTTATGTTTAATATCTTTACTGTCACATCAATCTATCCTACTCCTTTCTCTGGCCAATAGTTATGTAGTAGAAAAGTATTCCTTCTTGCCGTAAGTACTTCACTTTTCCACCTTGTATTCATGTTTTATGTTTACTCACTTTGGTATTTCTTTTATCTCTTCACACTTTCCTTACTCAGGGTTATAATCTTTTGCATCTCTTTCCGGTCCCTAAGGAGGTAGAAGGAATGCTCGTTGGCCTAATAGGAAGCTAAGTCCAAGTTGTCATCTCCTAGTTCTGTGGTCAGTGTTATTCTAGCCTGCACAGGTATCACCAGGTATCACCAGGGTATCACCAGGAACATTAGTCTGTACAGGAATCAGTTGGGTCAGGTGCTGTGGTTTAGACATATGCCTATTTTCCCTTGTGGGTTACCATGTGTGAATAACACAAGGTTTATGAAGAGACAGACAAACATGGGAGCAATGCAATGGGTAAGTCTACTACAGTAGGAAAATGTTAGAGGAGCACCAAAGCTCCTTCATTCTAGCAATCCACACTGATAGACATATATCCTAGCAATATGCTGTCACTTAACTGAGAATCCCCTTCCCAAACTATTAGGCTATATTCACACACTGTGTTTTGAAATAGTGAGGAAGAATGAGTTATTGGAAAAGGACTTCTTCAGGAAATACTGTATTTTTGGAGATTTCTCTTTTTCTAATGTGGTCTGGGAGAGTTTTTGAACAGTTTCTTTTCCTGCAGTGTTTTTTCACAGTGCTTAGTTTGGAGCAAATCAGGATTCGCAACAATGCAGTGATGTGCACTTGTGTTTTTTTTCACCAGGTGTTAATAAAAAACTCTTCTGGTACCTTTACACGCCGCTACAGAATGTTGGAAACAACCGGGTGTCGGAGACAAATGTATCTTGCACCGTCAAAACAACCTGAGGTAGCGGCGTGTAAACTAGGTTGTTGCCACCGGTCACTGTCAACACCTGTTTCAGAGCAGTGCTCTAAAACAGGTTGGTTTCAACCCGATGGTAGCAGCGTCTAAATGAGGTACAGAAAGGTTTTTTCATCACCCAGTTAACTCCCTGGGGCGTGACACAGCATCCGGGAAACCGCCCCCCTTCAGCAATCATTGGTGGAAGCTCCTGCGTTACGATTGGTTGTCGCTGCATAGGGCGGCATATTTAAGGAGCTGACCAGTCACACTACACAATTGCAATAGCATCATGTATTAGCCAGCCCTCCTGCGCTGGCTGGCCAATCATGATGCTATTGCTTTGTCCAATCACCGTACCAGCGTCTCGTAATCCACAACTCTGGCACGCCTATGTGTTGTCCCTGCTGCACCAGGTCCTCCCATATTACCTTCTGTAGCGGCGTGTAAATGAGGGACGGTGCTCTACAGAAGGTAACTTGTGGCACCCGGCGTTGCCTCCAGAGATAGATTAAACCTTCTGCAGAGCACTTTGTAGCGGCATGTAAAGGCGGTATCGGGTACCGTTTGCAACCGTTGGAACGTGCTCGTGCACGTGAGACACCCGGTTGTTTCCAACCTTCTGTAGCGGCGTGTAAACGTACCATTCAGGGTAACAAAAAAAGTGCTCAAAAACGTCTTATATGAAATACAAGTATTTTTAAAGTGGGTTCTGAGAAAGTTCTGAAGAGGATTCGCTAAAAAAATTAAAACTCTTAAAAAGAAAACCCAGTGTGAACATAGCTTTATAGTAAATACAGACCCTATAGAGCAGTAGTTCCCAAACTCCAGTCCTCACAGCCCCCAACAGATCATGTTTTCAGGATTTCCTTAGTATTGCACAGGTAATTCCTTGATCATGATACCATCACCTGTGCAATACTAAGGAAATCCTGAAAACATGATCTGTTGGGGGCTGTGAGGACTGGAGTTTGGGAACTACTGCATAGAGCATCATTATACATAGTATCACATTGACAGGTATTGTGGTAGGGTACAAGAATGGCACAAAGCCAATGCAATACTCAAGCCAAAAAAGAAATAAAACAAATGTGTCGTTCAAGTGATTTTACAGAATAAGCTGTTGAGTTTACAAGAGAAATATTACTATTTCTGTTCATTATAAGACAAGTATCTTGTATTTATTATAAGCAGGTTTTCCCTGAGTAGTCTATATCTGTAGTTACTGAGTTAGTGGGTATAGACTAAAGGCCCCGCTATACACTTCAATGTTGAAACGATCTCACTAACGATCTAGTGGGTGCGCGGTCATTAGGACATCGTTTTGACATCGTTGGTGAGCTGTCACACGTGTAGATATTGTGGACGACGCACCAACAATGTAGTGAGCAGGTATTGTTCGCACAACCCACCGAACGATACTTGTTCACTGATGTGAATGGGCAAAGTCGTTGACGACATCATTATCGCAGTGTCACACACAAAGATGCAGCAGGTTGGCTGATAGAGGATCGTCTGATTTGAGAACATTTTCTCAAATCTGCGAATAATGACCCAACGATTTATCGTAACCATATCTCAGAGTCACACGCAACGAGGTAGTAACTATGTTGCTTGAACGACTCCAAACCCGTGACATTTCAGCGATATCGTTCACAATCCGTACTGTGTAACGGTACCTTAAGGGTATGTGCGCACTGGTCGGGTTAGGGCCGGATTAGGTGTGTAAACCGCCGGTCGGTTTACATAAATTTCATGCAAATTTATGTTAATCCAAACCGGCGTTTGGATTAACATAGAAACCTATGTAAACCGACACCCGCTGTGCACACAGCGGCGGTTTACACATGCTCATCCATTGCTAACCCGCTGGGTTCCCAGCGGGTTAGCAAAGAATGAGCTTGCTCTATATTCCGGACGGTTCTGCAGCGGCTGCAAGCAGAATCATGTGCTGCTTCCAGCTGCCGCAACACCGCCGCCGCTAACCCGCCCGTCACCCGCCCGTCTCCCGCCGCACATACCCGACAGGAAGCCGGTGGACGGCTCCGGAGCTTCCTGTCGGGTCCCGCCCAGCCGCCGCCGCCACTAACCCGCCCCCGTGTGCACATACCCTTAGAGCTACAATGTCTCTCATACCCAGCACTCATGGATACTGTGTATTCCTGCTCTACTGTGTCAATACCAGCAGTTCTGAGCTGTACTAAAAATTAGCAATATGTCTGTGTGTTTTTCTCTGCCTGTTCTCTCATGCCTTCTCCATCTCACCAATATAGCCACCTTTCTTTATGATGACACTCAACAGCCTTCCATCCATAGATTCTGTCACTGTTCCCAGAGGTGTACTATTTTCCCTCCCTGCAGATCTCACATTTTAGGAGGGACCACAGGTTCTCTATGGGGTTTAGATCAGGTGAACAAGGGGGCCATGTCATTATTTTTTTTTCTTTTAGACCTTTACTGGCCAGCTACACTATGGAGTACTTGGATGCATGTGATGGAGCATTGTCCTACATGAAAATCATGTTTTTCTTGAACCATACCGACTTCTTCCTGTACCACTGCTTGAAGAAGTTGTCTTCCAGAAACTGGCAGTAGGTCCAGGAGTTGAGCTTCACTCTATCCTCAACCTGAAAAGGTCCCACAAGTTCATCTTTGATGATAGCAGCCCATACCAGTACCCCACCTCCACCTTGCTGGCATCTGAGTCGGAGTGGAGCTCTCTGCCTTTACTGATCCAGCCTCTGGCCCATCCATCTAGCCCATCAAGAGTCACTCTCATTTCATCAGTCCATAAAACCTTTGAAAAATCAGTCTTAAGATATTTCTTGTCGCAGTCTTGACGTTTTATCTTATGTTTCTTGTACAAAGGTGGTCGTTTTTCAGCCTTCCTTACCTTGGCCATGTTCCAGAGTATAGCACCCCTTGTGCTTTTTGATACTCCAGTAACATTGCAGCTCTGAAATATGGCAAAACTGGTGGCAAATGGCATCTTGGCAGCTTCACACTTGATTTTCCTCAATTCATGGGCAGTTATTTTGTGCCTTTTTTGCCCAACACGCTTCTTGCGACCCTGTTGCCTATTTGTCATGAAATGCTTGACTATTCGGTGATCACGCTTCAAAAGTTTGGCAATTTCAAGACTGCTGCATCCCTCTGCAAGACATCTCAAAATTCTGGAATTTTCAGAGCCCGTCAAATCTCTCTTCTGACCCATTTTGCCTAAGGAAAGGCATTTGCCTAATAATTAAGCACACCTTATATAGGGTGTTGATGTCATTACACCACACCCCTCCTCATTACAGAGATGCACATCACCTGATTTACTTAACTGGTAGTTGGCTCTCAAGCCTATACAGCTTGGAGTAGGACAACATGTATAAAAAGTATCATGTCATCAAAATACTCATTTGTCTAATAATTCTGCACACAGTGTATGTGTGAGTGTGAGTGAGTGTATATATGTGTGTATGCATGTGTGTGAATATGACTGTGTGAATGTGTGTAACTGTGTGAGTGTATACATGTATGTATGTGAGTGTGTATGTATGAGTGTGTCTATGTGTGTGTGAATATGAGTATGTCTGAGTGTGTGTGTGTATATGTGTAAGTGTGTATATGTGTGAGAGTGTGTATATGTGTGTGAGTATGCATGTGTGTGAATATGTCTGAGTGTGTGTAAATATGCGAGTGCATAAGTGAGGGTGTGTATGTGTAAGTGTGTGTGAATGTGTGTATATGTGTGAGTGTGTATGTGTCTGAGTGTGTGTATATGTATGTGAGTGTGTGTGAGAATATGCCTGAGTGTGTATATGTGTGTATATGTAAGTGTGTAAGTGTGTGAGTATGTGAATGTCTGAGTATGCGTGAGTGTGTGTATATGTGTGTGTATGTGTGTATATGTATGTGTGTGAGTGTATATGTATATGTGTGAGTGTGTGTATATGCTTGAGTGTATGTGTGAGTGTGTACCGTATGTGTGAGTATGTGAGTGTGTATATGTGCGAGTGTGTGTATATGTGTATATGTTTGAGTGTGTATATGTGTGTGTGTATGTGTGAGAGACAGAACAAAAAGAACAGAGACCAGGTTGTGGAGACATCACCGCAAAAGCGGATCAGGATGTGGGGACATCACTGCAAAATGGCATCAATATGGGGGACATTACTACAAGATGACAAGCGAGGGAACATTACTAAAAAATGGGGACATTACTACAAGAAGAGGACCAGGATGAGGACAATACTTCAAGAAGAGGACCAGGATGAGGACAATACTTCAAGAAGAGGTCCAGGATGGGGGCATTACTACAAGAAGAGGACCAGGATGGGGGTAATACTTCAAGAAGAGGACCGGGATGGGGACATTACTACAAGAAGAGGACCTGGATGGGGCATTACTACAAGAAGGAGATCAGGATGGGGGACATCACTACAAGAAGAGGACCAGGATGGAGGCATTAGTACAAGGAGTCCAGGATGGGGACATTACTACAAGAAGAGGACCAGGATGGGGACAATACTTCAAGAAGAGGACAAGGATGGGGGCATTAATACAATAGGAAGACCAGGATGGGGACATTACTACAAGAAGAGGACCAGAATGGGGACAATACTTCAAGAAGAGCACCAGGATGGGGACATTACTACAAGATGAGGACCAGGATGGGACATTACTACAAGAAGGGACCGGGATGGGGACATTACTACAAGATGAGGACCAGGATGGGACATTACTACAAGAAAAGAACCAGGATGGGGACATTACTTCAAGAAGGGACTAGGATGGGGACATTACTTCAAGAAGGGACCAGGATGGGACATTACTACAAGAAAAGAACCAGGATGGGGACATTACTTCAAGAAGGGACTAGGATGGGGACATTACTTCAAGAAGGGACTGGGATGGGGACATTACTACAAGATGAGGACCAGGATGGGACATTACTACAAGAAAAGAACCAGGATGGGGACATTACTTCAAGAAGGGACTAGGATGGGGACATTACTTCAAGAAGGGACCAGGATGGGGACATTACTACAAGAGGGGGACCAGGATGGGGACATTAGTACAAGACGAGGTCCAGGATGGGGACATTAGTACAAGATGAAGTCCAGGATGGGGATATTACTACAAGATGAGATCCAGGAAAGGTGACATTAATATATGATGGGGACATTAGTACAAGAAGGGGACCAGGATGTGGACATTCCTACACTAAGGGGACCAGGATTTGTACTTTACTACATTGAGCAAAAAATTCTGGTATTGCTAAAATGTCACTTAGTCCTACAAGGGATGCGGCTCCCCGATATCAATTTTTTTCTATGTGCGGCCCACCAACCCAGCTGAGTTTGAGACCCCTGATCTATATGGTCAAATCAAATTTTTGCTTGTAGGATTTCTTCCATTTTTGGATGGTGTTGCTGCTGCTTTGACTGAACTGAGGTCTTCTCCGAGCTGAGCTTTAACTAGACATGGAACAGTGGTGAACTAATTTACTTTTCTTTCTTATATTCCATTTTTATATGGTGTGTCTCATTTTTCATACTTACTTAGCTATAATGCTATTCCATGTTCTATATTCATGTTTCCATGCCTTAGCATTGCAGAGTGCAAATGTTTTTTGTGTTACATTATATTATGCTCAATTAGCACCTCTTATTAATTTAAGACTGGCATTCCACCAGCGTATGGCATCCAAAGTGTGAGCATTGAATGCAACCTGCTAATGACCCCTCGACTCCTGCTCTGCTGCGAGCTAAGCCGAGTGTCAGTATGCTGTGACCCGATACTACGATTGGATCACTGCTGCGGAGGAGAGGTTAATCTCTCCATCTCCTACATTGCCAGCCTCGGCGCTGCGGCGCATATTGCAAGGCAGTCGGGTGACATCCGACTGCATTGCAATGTTTCACACACACCCAAACACTTGTATTAGTGCGTGTGATCCGAGACTCACTGACAAACGCAGCATACTGCTATTTTTTCCTCAGTGTGATTTTGGCTGAGGAAAAAATAGCAGATTGACACTGCCTTATTGATTTACAACGATCCGAGTGTAATCCGATGTTTTATCGGATTGCACTTATCTGTTGAAAACACAAGTGGAACCGAGACCTAAGGCTAAGGCCAGCTTCATACCATGATTTTCTAGATCCGGTGTGAACCGGACAGCCCCGGATCTGATTTTGCCCCTATTGTATCCCTATGGGGCTGGATGGGGCTGGATAGCAGTGATTTGCCATCCGGTTTTGTGCTGTCCAGGAGGATCCAGCAGATTTAGTTTTTTTGCCCTGGACACGAAATCGGAGCTTGCAGCATTTTTTGTGTCAGGGGCAAAAATCAGACAAAATCGGATCCTCCCGGATTCGATGCGATCCAGTGCCCCCTGACATGGGATTCTATGAGCACCGGATCACACTGGATCTGACAGAAAATCGTTCCAGTTCCCGGATGCTGAACGAGCGGCGGCTTTGACATTCAAGCCGCGCTCATTCAGCACCTGGACAGCGCAGCTAAAAGAGTCGCCGACTGAAATTTCAGCACCTGGAGAGCTCCCCTCCAGACGCTATGCTGAAATTTCAGCCCTTGGACAGCGGCAGCCGCATGCAGGGAGAATTCCAGCAGAAAACAAGATCGGAGAGCATATTTGCCCTCCAGTTCTGTTTTGTCCGGGGCTGTCAGGTTCTGTCCGGTGCTTCCTGCAAAACACAGGACAGAACCTGACAACAAATAAACGTGGTGTGAAGCCGGCCTAACAGTTGGCAGCAGACCTCTGCTCCACCTATGATTGTTAGAGGCAGGTCCAGCCTGTAATACACAGCCATTACCTGCCGAGTATGTGGCAGGCTCACCCACTTGGACGTCCGACTACCACCTTAAATGTAGGGGTTAAAGAGGTTTTCTTGACTCAACAAGCACTCTACAGGACTTATGAATGACTTAGGAGTCACAAAATCAGGCATACTCACCTGCTGTTGCTCCTGTGCAAAAAACTGTCACGTTAACCCCAGCAGACATCATTGGAACGGCAAATGCCAGCACCAGAGATGAGTACAGGTTATTTTTATTTTAACATAGGACAATGTAGTAACTGAGAATGGGTTGTCTAAATAGTGGACAACCCTGTTAACTTGATTAGCTCATATTCTAGGAATATATACAGTATGATATATATTTTTGTAAAAATTATATTATTAATTCATCCCAGTCCAGCAGCTTTTATAGGATGATATTACATGTTTCTATACTTAATGTTACATGATTCTTATAAATTATCTTGTGTTGTATTCTGATGTTATGGGTCACATTGGTGGTATATACATTTTTATTTAATATCGCCTTTCTCTATAAACTCTTTACATGAAGCTGCTTATCGGAGTAATTTAATGGCGAGTGTTCCTATGTCACTTCATGGTTCCCTACAATCAGCCAGCAGTGAATATGTGAGATAGAAGCCAGGCTTATAAGCTTCTTCCCCGGCTGTGCTGAGCAGCCTGACCCCTCTGCCAGAAGCACTCATAAATCTGCCTCACCTGATAGGCAATGGGATTTTTAGGATCTCTCAGGGTGCTCCCAGCCAGCACTTCCCTGAACTCTGTGCCACAATAAATAACACTACCTGCAATATGTCTCCGGGAGTGTGTCAGCAGCGGCTGTTCTGCCATGAATTCTTATTCTTCTTTGCCCTGGAAGATAGATTCCAGATACAGCACACTGCTGATCTCAGTGTCAGCTCTCTTTACCCCTTTGCCCCAATGGAATGACAGGGGCCACAAATAAAAGGATATAAAAAAGAAGCGACACATAAAAATAGCTTCAGAGAAAATGAATGGAATAATACATACGAGATGGAACAGAAAAATTATAGATAGGAAAAATAAAAAGAAATGAGATATATAAATAAAAAAGACAGATAAATAGATCGATAGAAACACAGATATGATAGATTCATAGAAAAGTAGAAAGGCAGATACAGTTAAAACCAGAAGTTTACATACAATATATAAAAAGACACACATGCAGGAGGGGTGGTGCAGGTTTAGGGGGGCAGTGTGGTGTAGTTTACAGGGGTGTTGTTTTTGAGAGGTGGGATTGAAGGGGGCTTTTTTTGGGCGGGGGCACGGGTTAGTCATTTTTGCACAGGGGACTTTTTTTGGGGGGGCAGGCTTGGAGGGGTGCGGGTCAAGGAGGCTGAGGAGGCAACATTTTTTCCGCGGTGCGGGGGTTTGGGTAGGGTGTGTTTTGGCAGGTTTGGGGAGAGGGGAACTTTTTGGGTAGGGCAGGGGATGAGGGGTAGATTTGGGTGTAGTAGGGGTGAGTAGGGCGGGTTGGGGGGTTGGTGTGGAGAGGATAGGTTTGATGCATATAGTAGACATGCATACACACACAGACATACACTCAGCTTATAATAAAAAAAGTTTGTTACTGTACCCGGGCAACGCCGGGCTCTACAGCTAGTTATTAATATTTGCCAAATGTCAGAATAATGAGAGAGAAAGTTTTAAGGCATTTTATTACTTTCTGCAAAGTAACAAGTTTACATACATTAAGATTACCATGCTTTTAAACAATTTGGGACAGCCCATATGATGATGTCATGGGTTTGGAAGCTTCTGATAGATTTATTGGCAACATCTGGGTTCATTAGAGACACACCTGGAGATTTATTTTAATGCACACCTGAAACGCACTACTTCTTTTTGTAGCATCATGGGAAAGTGTAAAGAAATCAGCCAAAATATCAGAAAGAGAATTGTGGACTTGTCTGATTAATCCTTGGATGCAATTTCCAGTTACCTGAAGGTGTCTCGTTCATCTGTATAAACAATTCTGTGCAAATACAAACAAGATGAGAATTTCCAGCCATCATATCGCTCAGGAAGAAGACAAGTTCTGTGTCCCAGAGATGAAAGTGCTTTGGTCCGACGTGTGCATATCAACCCAAGAACAAAAGCAAAAGACCTTGTGAAGATAGTGGTGGATGCTGCTAAAATTGTATCAATATCCACAGCGAAAAGAGTACTGTATCAACATGGGCTGAAAGGCCACTCTGCCAGGAGGAAGCCATTACTCCAAAAGAAATGTAAAAAAGCAAGATTAAGTTTGGCAAATGCTCACAGGAACAAAGATCCACATTTTTGTAGACATGTTCTGTGGTGTGACGAAACTAAAACTGAACTACAGTTAGGGCCAGAAATATTTGGACAGTGACACAATTTTCGCGAGTTGGGCTCTGCATGCCACCACATTGGATTTGAAATGAAACCTCTACAACAGAATTCAAGTGCAGATTGTAACGTTTAATTTGAAGGGTTGAACAAAAATATCTGATAGAAAATGTAGGAATTGTACACATTTCTTTACAAACACTCCACATTTTAGGAGGTCAAAAGTAATTGGACAAATAAACATAACCCAAACAAAATATTTTTATTTTCAATATTTTGTTGCGAATCCTTTGGAGGCAATCACTGCCTTAAGTCTGGAACCCATGGACATCACCAAACGCTGGGTTTCCTCCTTCTTAATGCTTTGCCAGGCCTTTACAGCCGCAGCCTTCAGGTCTTGCTTGTTTGTGGGTCTTTTCGTCTTAAGTCTGGATTTGAGCAAGTGAAATGCATGCTCAATTGGGTTAAGATCTGGTGATTGACTTGGCCATTGCAGAATGTTCCACTTTTTTGCACTCATGAACTCCTGGGTAGCTTTGGCTGTATGCTTGGGGTCATTGTCCATCTGTACTATGAAGCGCCGTCCAATCAACTTTGCAGCATTTGGCTGAATCTGGGCTGAAAGTATATCCCGGTACACTTCAGAATTCATCCGGCTACTCTTGTCTGCTGTTATGTCCTCAATAAACACAAGTGACCCAGTGCCATTGAAAGCCATGCATGCCCATGCCATCACGTTGCCTCCACCATGTTTTACAGAGGATGTGGTATGCCTTGGATCATGTGCCGTTCCCTTTCTTCTCCAAACTTTTTTCTTCCCATCATTCTGGTACAGGTTGATCTTTGTCTCATCTGTCCATAGAATACTTTTCCAGAACTGAGCTGGCTTCTTGAGGTGTTTTTCAGCAAATTTAACTCTGGCCTGTCTATTTTTGGAATTGATGAATGGTTTGCATCTAGATGTGAACGCTTTGTATTTACTGTCATGGAGTCTTCTCTTTACTGTTGACTTAAGGGGGTGTCACACGCGTCAATGTCGTCAGTGAGATGATTGCTGACGACATTGACGGCTGATCGCTGGTGAGCTGTCACAAAGCAGACTCACCAGCGATCAATGGACCAGAGACATCGTGGAAACGATTTAAATATCGTTTCCACAATGTCTTGCTCCCGCTTCCAGCAGGCTGGTATCCAAGGTAAACTGCGGGTATCTAGGCAGCGCGCACTGCCTAGATACCCGACGTGTACCTTAGTTACCAGCCTCCTCCGCTCACCGGCTGGTATCTAAGGTACACAGCGGGTAACTAGGGACTCTACCCGCTGTGTACCTTGGATACCAGCCGGTAAGCGGAGGAGGCTGGTAACTAAGGTACACGTCGGGTATCTAGGCAGCGCGCGCTGCCTAGATACCCGCAGTTTACCTTGGATACCAGCTCCCAGCGCTTGTGAGAGGCGCTGGGAGCTGGAATATCGCTACTCCCGGTGTCACACGCAGCGATGCTGCATGTCCACCGGGCAACCATCGCCAGGTTTTAGTACAGATTCTAAAACCTGGCGATCATCAACCAGCGATTTATCGCTGGTTGATTCAGTATGTCACACGCATCAATATCGCTGCAACGTCACGTGCAGCTGAGATCGTGCAGGCGATATTGACGCGTGTGACATACCCTTTAGAGACAGATACACCTACTTCACTGAGAGTGTTCTGGACTTCAGTTGATGTTGTAAACGGGTTCTTCTTCACCAAATAAAGTATGCGGCGATCATCCACCACTGTTGTCATCCATGGACGCCCAGGCCTTTTAGAGTTCCCAAACTCACCAGTCAATTCCTTTTTTCTCAGAATGTACCCAACTGTTGATTTTGCTACTCCAAGCATGTCTGCTATCTCTCTGATGGATTTTTTCTTTTTCTTCAGCCTCAGGATGTTCTGCTTCACCTCAATTGAGAGTTCCTTTGACCGCATGTTGTCTGGTCACAGCAACAGCTTCCAAATGCAAAACCACACACCTGGAATCCACCCCTGACCTTTTAACTACTTCATTGATTACAGGTTAACGAGGGAGACGCCTTCAGAGTTAATTGCAGCCCTTAGAGTCCATTGTCCAATTACTTTTGGTCCCTTGAAAAAGAGGAGGCTATGCATTACAGAGCTATAATTCCTAAACCCTTTCTCCGATTTGGATGTGGAAACTCTCATATTGCAGCTGGGAGTGTGCACTTTCAGCCCATATTATATATATAATTGTATTTCTGAACATGTTTTTGTAAACAGCTAAAATAACAAAACTTGTGTCACTGTCCAAATATTTCTGGCCCTAACTGTATTTGGCCATAATGACCATCATTACCTTTGAAGGAATAAGGGTGAAGCTTGAAAGTCTAAGAACACCATCCCAACTGTGAAACACGGGGGTGGCAGCAGCATGTTGTAAGATTGTTTTGGTGCAGGAGAGACTGGTGCACTTCACAAAATAGATGCCATTGGGAGGAAAGAAGATTATATTGCAATACTGAAGCGACATCTTAAGGTATCAGCCAGGAAGTTAAAGCTTGGGGGAAATAGGTCTTCCAAATGTACAATGACCCAAAGCATACCGCCAAATTGGTTTCAAGTGGCTTAAGGATAACAAAGGCAATGTTTTGGAGTGGCCATCACAAACCCCTGATCTCAATCCTATTGAAAATGTATGGCCAAAGCTGAAAAGGCAGTTGCGAGAAAGGCGGCCTACAAACACGGCTCAGTTACACCAGTTCTGTCAGGAGGAATAGGCCCAAATTCTTACCAACTATTGTGAGAAGCTTGTGGAAGGATATCCAAACGTGTGACTCAAGTCATACAATTTAAGGGCAATGGTACCAAATACTAATGACATGTATATACACTTGTGACTTTGCACAGAGTAATAAAAATGCCTTAAAACAGGAAGGGGGAACCTCCGGCCCCAGGGCCGCCTCAATGACCTTTTCTGCGGCCCCCAGGTAGATTCCTGGGGACCGTAGAGCTCGGGCTGGCAGACACATTTTGCCGACTGCTTACTTTTTAAATCCAGCTCCCAGTGATCTCTATGCCCTATTCTCAGCTTCCCCAGTGATGTATATGCCCCCAGCCTTTCCTGTGATGTCTATGACTCTAGCAAACCTGAAAAAGCAGTTGAGAAGCAATATGATCAATATCACCTAACATCACAGCCACACCTAAGAGAAGCAGCCCCACCACCACAGTAGGATGAGTTAATTGTTTAACCAAATATAGCGGGTAATTTTCAAGTTGGTAATATTGTGTGGCCCCCGATGGATGGTAGAAGTTTCCAAATTGCCCCCGGCAGAAAAAGTTTCCCCACCCCTGCCTTAAAACATTCTCTTTCTTTCATTATTCAGGCATTTGGCACACATTAATAATTATGGTAATCCTAATTAACCTAAAGTAGGAAATTTTATTCTGATTTCATGCCATATAGTGAGAAAAACATGCATATGTGTTTTTTTATATATAGGGTGGGCCATTTATATGGATACACCTAAATAAAATGGGAACGGTTGGTGATATCAACTTCCTGTTTGTGGCACATTAGTATATGGGAGGGGAAATACTAATGTGCCACAAACAGGAAGTTCATCACAAAGCACTCACTGATCTCAGGGAGACCAGTCAAGGAAAACACTGCGAGCAGCTGGCTAAAGCGCTCAAACACAGTGAAATCCATGATGCATTGCCCCCTGTGAATTTGAATATGCAAATGGAGTCCGTGGAGCCTCGATTAAGAGTTTTATACATGGGACTAGTCAGATATCGCCCCAGGGAAGGACCTAGCCCTGGGGTGGAATCCTTGCAGAGACCACCATAACAAACATGAAGTTGATATCACCAACCGTTTCCCATTTTATTTAGTTGCATCCATATAAATGGCCCACCCTATAAATGGCCCACCCTGTAGTATGAAACTAGTGGTTTCAAGTGTACATAGATACGATAGATAGATAGATAGATAGATAGATAGATAGATATAAATAGATAGAATGCTGAAAAGGTTAACGGAAAAATTATAGAGAGGAAATATGAAAAAATATGAGATACAGTTAGGGCCAGAAATATTTGGACAGTGACACAAGTTTTGTTATTTTAGCTGTTTACAAAAACATGTTCAGAAATACAATTATATATATAATATGGGCTGAAAGTGCACACTCCCAGCTGCAATATGAGAGTTTCCACATCCAAATCGGAGAAAGGGTTTAGGAATCATAGCTCTGTAATGCATAGCCTCCTCTTTTTCAAGGGACCAAAAGTAATTGGACAATGGACTCTAAGGGCTGCAATTAACTCTGAAGGCGTCTCCCTCGTTAACCTGTAATCAATGAAGTAGTTAAAAGGTCAGGGGTGGATTCCAGGTGTGTGGTTTTGCATTTGGAAGCTGTTGCTGCGACCAGACAACATGCGGTCAAAGGAACTCTCAATTGAGGTGAAGCAGAACATCCTGAGGCTGAAAAAAAAGAAATAATCCATCAGAGAGATAGCAGACATGCTTGGAGTAGCAAAATCAACAGTTGGGTACATTCTGAGAAAAAAGGAATTGACTGGTGAGCTTGGGAACTCTACAAGGCCTAGGCGTCCACGGATGACAACAGTGGTGGATGATCGCCGCATACTTTATTTGGTGAAGAAGAACCCGTTCACAACATCAATTGAAGTCCAGAACACTCTCAGTGAAGTAGGTGTATCTGTCTCTAAGTCAACAGTAAAGAGAAGACTCCATGACAGTAAATACAAAGGGTTCACATCTAGATGCAAACCATTCATCAATTCCAAAAATAGACAGGCCAGAGTTAAATTTGCTGAAAAACACCTCAAGAAGCCAGCTCAGTTCTGGAAAAGTATTCTATGGACAGATGAAACAAAGATCAACCTGTACCAGAATGATGGGAAGAAAAATGTTTGGAGAAGAAAGGGAACGGCACATGATCCAAGGCACACCACATCCTCTGTAAAACATGGTGGAGGCAACGTGATGGCATGGGCATGCATGGCTTTCAATGGCACTGGGTCACTTGTGTTTATTGATGAGATAACAGCAGACAAGAGTAGCCGGATGAATTCTGAAGTGTACCGGGATATACTTTCAGCCCAGATTCAGCCAAATGCTGCAAAGTTGATTGGACGGCGCTTCATAGTACAGATGGACAATGACCCAAGCATACAGCCAAAGCTACCCAGGAGTTCATGAGTGCAAAAAAGTGGAACATTCTGCAATGGCCAAGTCAATCACCAGATCTTAACCCAATTGAGCATGCATTTCACTTGCTCAAATCCAGGCTTAAGACGGAAAGACCCACAAACAAGCAAGACCTGAAGGCTGCGGCTGTAAAGGCCTGGCAAAGCATTAAGAAGGAGGAAACCCAGCGTTTGGTGATGTCCATGGGTTCCAGACTTAAGGCAGTGATTGCCTCCAAAGGATTCGCAACAAAATATTGAAAATAAAAATATTTTGTTTGGGTTATGTTTATTTGTCCAATTACTTTTGACCTCCTAAAATGTGGAGTGTTTGTAAAGAAATGTGTACAATTCCTACATTTTCTATCAGATATTTTTGTTCAACCCTTCAAATTAAACGTTACAATCTGCACTTGAATTCTGTTGTAGAGGTTTCATTTCAAATCCAATGTGGTGGCATGCAGAGCCCAACTCGCGAAAATTGTGTCACTGTCCAAATATTTCTGGCCCTAACTGTATATGAATAAATGGACCGAAAAAGATAGATTGATAGATTAGATTCAATAGATACAGTAGATAGATAGATAGATAGATAGATAGATAGATAGATAGATAAATAGATAGATACAATAGATATATAGATAGAAGAGTAAGAATGCTTTATACAATTCAAGTATTAATTGTTTATTTCTAAACAATTACCAAAATGCAAAGTGTACGAGCAAATGAAAAAGTTAAATCAAATCAACATTTGGTGTGACGGTCCCTTGCATGCAAAACATCATCAGATCTACTAGTTACACATGCACAAAGGGATTTTACAGGATTATAGTCAGGTGTATGAGTAACTAAATATATCAAACAGGTGATAATGATCATTTTCATATTTAGGATGACACTTGGTCATAAATCAGAAAGAGCTGTGCGGGAGGCTTAAACCTGGGTGAGGAACATCCAAAATGTACCACACATGTGAGATTGTGTAAGACAGGTTCATGTCAAAGGCCATACACCATGGCGAGACTGAGCACTGCAACACGATACAAAGTAGTTATACTGCATCAGCAATGTAGATACTTAGGCAAAGATTTCACAGCAAATTGGGGTTTCAGGATATGCTGTTCAAGCTGTTTTGAAGGACGACTAAGAAAGTGGCAATACTGGGGACCGTAAATGAATTGGTTGGCCAGGCAAACTTAGCGCAGCAGATTAAAGACACATAATGCTCACTAAACACTCTGTCCAGTGGTGGTATCAGCTCAGAATGGGCAACAACCAGTCAGACCCAACTACAGCTATCTGCTGTCTGGAGAAGTCTGGACATAAGTTACTTTCATGGAAGAATTGCAGCTTAAAGAAAGATACATTTTGTCATGAAAGCAAGGCAAAGACACACTATGCACGAAAACATAGGAGATTGGGTGCAGAAAATGGCAACAGGTGTTCTGGGCTGATGAATCAAGATATGAAATATTTGGCTGTAACAAAATGAAGTTTGTTTGGAGAATGGCTGTAGTGCGGCACAATGATAAGTGTCTGCAAGAACAGCGAAATACGGTGAAGGGTCGTGACAAAAATTTCAGAAAATAGAAATTGGAATTTGTTCAGAATTAATAGTGTTCTCAATGCTAAGTAACACAGGCAGATCCATCCTATAATACTACAGCATCTGATTGGTTCCAACTTTCTCTGTGGCAAGACAATGATCCTGAACATAAAGCCAGTGTCATGACCTTGGAATTTTTCATTTTCGTTTTCTGCTCCCCTGCTTCCAAGAGCCATAACTTTTTTACTGTTCCATTAATATGGACATATGATACTTGTTTTTGGCGGGATGAGTTGTACTTTCAGATGCATTTATTGTACCATATAGTATACAGGAAAAATGCACAAAAATTCCAAGTGCAGTGAAATTGCAAAAAAAAGTGCAATTACACGTTCGTTTTTTTAGCCGCCATGTTCACTATATGGTAAAACCGACTGACTGGGTGATGCCTCGGGTCGGTATGAATTTGTAGATACCAAACATGTATAACTTTACTGGTATCTAAGTGGTGAAAAAAAATTCAGAACTTTGAAAAAAAAATCTCACTTTTGCGCCATGTTCCGCGACCCGCAGCGTTCTCATTTTTCGGGCTCTGGGGCTGTGTGACGGCTGATTTTGCATCTTGAGTTGACGTTTCCAATGATATCATTTTTGGGTGGATGTGCTGTTTTAATCGCCCGTTATTGCATTTTACAGCAATGTTGCAGCAACCAAAAAACCTTAATTTTGGCGTTTGGTCCGTTACGCAGTATACAGCGCTCATTAATTGATTATATATATTTATAGATCAGGCATTTCTGTACATGGCGATACCAAACGTGTGTTTTTTAAAAATTTTTAATACTTTTATTGTGAATGGGGGAAAAGGGGGGTGATTTGAACTTTTATGTTTTTTTTTTTTTTACATGTTTATAAAAATTGTATTTTTTAATTGATTCCTATTGTTACACAGCCTTATAGAGAGGCACCCTGCTCCACAGTCCGATCACTTCTTACAGATACCGATGAGCTACAGCACATCGGTATCTGTCAGAATTGCGGACGGTGAGTGGTTGGCAGCGCTTGTCAAACACTCACCGGAAGTGTTCCGTGACAGCTTCCGCGGTCAAGCCAGGACCCCAGGCTGTCATGTTATCATATTGTCGCGGGATCTCCAGTGCAGGCTGGGAACAGCACGTTCCCCGCCACGGCACCTTTGGATCCTGCTGTCAGTGATTGACAGTGGGATCCAAAGGGTTAACAGCACCGATCGGATCCAAGATCCGATAGGTGCTTTTAGCTTGACATCTCAGCTGCTGAGATCGTGGCCCATTAGCTTTAAAGGGGCCGTCACATGCATCAATATCGCTATCAACATCGCTGCTGCACGTGACGTTGCAGCGATATTGACGCGTGTGACATGGTATATCAACCAGCGATAAATCGCTGGTTAATGGTCGCCAGGACCGAAAACCTAACGATAGTCGCCCGGTGTACACGCAGCATCGGTGCGTGTGAAAATGGAAGACGTGATAAGCCAGCTCCCAGCGCCTCTCAGCAAGCAATCTGGGAGCTGGTATCCAGGGTAAACTGCGAGTATCTAGGCAGCGCAGAGGGACCCTGGCTACCTGCTGTGTACCTTGGATACCAGCCGGTGAGCGGAGAAGGCTGGTAACCAAGGTATACATTAGGTATCTAGGCAGCGTGCGCTGCCTAGATACCCACAGTTTACCCTGGATACCAGCCTGCTCCCGCTAACTGCAGCCTGTCAGCGGGAGCAAGACATCGTGGAAACGATGTTTAAATCATTTCCACAATGTCGCTGGTCCACTGATCGCTGGTGAGTCTGCCTGTGTGACAGCTCACCAGCGATCAGCCGTGAATGTCACCAGCGATCAGATCGCTGATGACACTGACGTGTGTGACGCCGGCTTAAGTTAGGCCACTGACAGATAGATAATAGAAAGCAGATAATAGGCATGAAATGTATAGACACAGTTGAATATTCATTATATAAAAAGACACATAGGCATGGTTGCTCACTAAGATATAAGAATGGATTCAATGCCACAATGAGGTTACTTCCTTTATTTCTTTAGAAATGAAACATACAGATGCCCCTGAAGGGCTGCTATACGCGTTTCGGAGGTATACTCCTTATTTGTTAACTCATGAGCATTTTAGCGGCCCTCCAGGGGCATCTGTATGTTTCATATCTAAAGAAATAAAGGAAGTAACCGCATTGTGGCATTGAATCCATTCTTATATGTCATTGATGAACGTCTGCTGTTTTTTCATTGCCTGGGAATCCTTGTGGATATAGGGTGGTGGAGCCCTACACTTATCTTTTCTATGTTTGCTCACTATCTGACATGAAATCAGAATAAACCTTTCCTGTTTTAGGTCAATTAGAATTATCACAATTATTAATATTTACCCAATCAGAATAATGTTTTAAGGCATTTTTATTACTTTCTGCAAAGTCACAAGTTTACATACATTTCATTAGTATTTGGTACCATTGCCCTTAAACTGTATGACTTGGGTAAATGTTTCGGATATCCTTCCACAAGCTTCTCACAATAGTTGGTAGGAATGAGGGCCCATTCCTCCTGACAGAATTGGTGTAACTGAGCCATGCTTGCTGGTTACCTTGCTCGCACCAGCCTTTTCAGCTTTGCCCATAAATGTTCAATACGATTGAGATCAGGGCTTCGTGATGGCCACTCCAAAACATTGACTTTGTTATCCTTAAAGGGAACCAGTCACCAGGGTTTAACCACATGTAAATCAGTGCAGCAGGTGATTGACCTGTGCTGCATGACATCACTATTTGTTTTTTGTTTTTTTTTATTCCTCTCCTGTGGCCTTGTCTTTCTTCTGTAAACCAGACCCCCGGAATGCGTGTGGATGAGAGGGAAGGGGAAAGGGTTTGGCTTACAGCAGAAAAACAAGCCCGTCAGGGAGGATTAAAAAAACAAAAACAAATAGTGCTGTCCTGCTGCACATGTCAATCACCTGCTGAACTGATTTACAGGTGTTAAATACTGGTGCTTGGTTCCCTTTAAGCCACTTTGTAACCAGTTTGGCAGTATGCTTCGGGTCATTATCCATTTGGAAGATCCATTTCTACCCAAGCTTTAACTCCCTGGCTGATGTATTGAGATGTTGCTTCAGTATTGCCACATAATCTTTTTTCCTCATTTTTACCATCTATTTTGTGAAGTGCACCAGTCCCTCCTGCAGCAGAACAACCCAATAACACAAAGCTGCCACCCCCGTGTTTTACAGTTGGGATGGTATTCTTAGGCTTCCAAGCTTCTCCCTTTCTCCTGCAAACTTAAAACGATGGTCATTATGGCCGAACCATTCAATTTTAGTTTCACCAGACCACAGCACGTCTCCAAAAATGTAGATCTTTTTTCCTGTGTGCATTTGCAAAAATTAATCTGACTTTTTTATGTTTCTTTTGGAGTAATGGCTTCTTTCTGGCAGAGTGGCCTTTCAGCCCATGTTGATACAATACTCTTTTTCGCTGTGGATACTGATACAATTTTAGCAGCTTCCATCATCATCTTCATAAGGTCTTTTGCTTTTGTTCTTGGGTTGATATGCACACGTTGGACCAAAGCACTTTCATCTCTGAGACACAGAACTTGTCTTCTTCCTGAGCGATATGATGGCTGGAAATTCCCATCTTGTTTGTATTTGCACTTAATTGTTTAATACAGATGAACGAGACACCTTCAGGTACCTGCAAATTGCACCCAAGGATGAACCAGGCTTGTGCAAGTCCACAATTGTCTTTCTGATATCTTGGCTAACTTGTTTACACTTTCCCATTATGCTACACAAAGAAGAAGTGTGTTTTAGGTGTGCATTAAAATACATCTCCAGGTGTGTCTATAATTAACTCTGATGTTGCCAATAAATCTATCAGAAGCTTCCAAACACATGACATCATCATGTGGGCTGTCCCAAATTGTTTAAATTCATAGTAATCTTAGTGGATATAAACTTGTGACTTTGTAGAAAGTAATAAAAATGCCTTTAAACCAGGGCTGTGGAGTCAGAGTCAGAGTTGTGAAGTTGGAGTTGGTGTCCATTTTGGTGGAGCTGGAGTCAGATTCTGGGAAATTGAAGGTTCGGATGTTTGGCTTACTGACTTCACAGCCATAGTTGTGGAGTCGGAGTCGTGGAGACGGAATCAGTGGCCATTTTGATGGAGTTGAAGTCAGAGTCGGATTTGGGGAAATTGAGGAGTCAGAGTCGAATGTTTGGCTTACTGATTCCACAGCCCTGATTAAAACCTTCTCTCTTTCATTATTCTGGCATTTGGCAAATATTAACAATTGTGGTAATCCTAATTGACCAAAAACAGGAAAGGTTTATTCTGAGTTCATGTCAGATATTGAGAAAAACATGCATATATCTCTTTTAATTTAGTGCATGTAAACTTCTGGATTAGAGATAGATAGATAGATAGATAGATAGATAGATAGATAGATAGATAGATAGATAGACAGAAAAAAAGGTAAACAGCACTCAAGGTCTAGTCTGAACTGGTGCAAGCTGCAATACTGAACAATACATAGAAAGAAGTTCACAGCAGCACACAGTCACTGCCAATCATGTGTGTATACATACATATAGATAGAAGTAAAAACACCTATGCATTTGAGTAAAAATATAAAAACATGCATTTTTACAAAAAACTAAATTTTTGGATTTTTTTGGGATATTTTATCTTTGTAAACTAAGGTTCTTGGTACACATATTGACCAATACCTGTTTGCCCATCAACCAGCTTCAAGGTGACCTTAGATCTGATGGTTCCCTATCCTACCATATCACACATTCCGTGGGTTCGGCTAAGCCTCCATTTTTATAATTTTTAAGAGGGAGGACTCACTTTAATCAAAGACCACCTGGGGTCGATGGGGGTGCAGAGTAAAGCGGTGGAGCTAGTAACTCCAATAATTATATAGAAATAAAAAAAAACTCCAGCGCTTTACTCTGCACCCCCATCGACCCCAGGTGGTCTTTGATTAAAGTGAGATCGTTAGCAAGATCGCTGTTAAGTCACAAAACCTGGGACTTAACAACGATCTCGCTAACAATCTCGTTATGTGTGATGGGGGCTTTAGCTGAGCCCAAGGAATGTGTGACATGGTAGGATAGGGACCCATCAGATCTAAGGTCACCTTGAAGCTGGTTGATGGGCAAACAGGTATTGGCCAATATGTGTACCAAGAACCTTAGTTTACAAAGATAAAATACCCCCCAAAAATCCAAACATTTAGTTTTTTGAAAAAATGCATGTTTTTATATTTTTTCTCAAATGCATAGGTGTCTTTACTTCCACCCCAGCACCCCAGACCTTCACTTGAACTGCAACTTGAGCTCTGACAACATGCCAAAAATCCACCCTGCGACCAAAGCCTTGATTATCAAGAGGCTGAAGACCAGATCCACTGCAGAGGTGGCTGGCACCTTTAATGCGTCTTAGCGTCAAGTACAAAGAATTAAAAAAAAATTTGAAGAGACTGGAGATGTGTTTGACAAGCCCAGGTCCAGCAGACCCCACAAGACAACTGCTCAGGAGGAACGTTTGTTGGTTAGAAAATCCAAAGCAAGCCCCTCTTCCATTTCAGCAGAGCTCCAACAGGCCTGGTCACCTAAACAGTTTGTAGGATTCTGTTTCGAAATGGCCTCCATGGTCGAATCAGTGCCCAGAAGCCAGCACTAAACAAAAGGCAAATAAAAAAATTGTGTGGCATTTGCAAAGTCCCACATACTGCTAAGCATCTGCTAAGCAGATGGACACTGGAAAGGTGGCAGAAGGTGAATTTCTCCGATGATTCTTCAGAAGAATTACACCACAACCGCCACAAATTCTGCAGGAGACTTACTGGAGCCCCTATGGATCCAAAATACACCCATAAAACAGTTAAATTTGGTGGTGGAAAGATCATGGTCTGGGGTTACATTCAGTATGGGAGTGTGCAAAACATTTGCAAGGTGGAAAGCAATATCAATAGCCTAAAATATCAAGACATATTGTCTACCTCTTACATTCCAAATCATAAAAAGGGTCAAATTCTGCAGCAGGATGGTGCTCCATCTCATACATCCATCTCTACAACAAAGTTCCTCCAGGCAAAAAAGATCAAGGTGCTCAAGGACTGGCCAGCCCAGTCACCAGACATGAACATTATTGAGCATGTTTGGAGTAGGATGAAAGAGGAAGCTTGGAAGACAAAACCAAAGAATCTAGATGAACTCTGGGAGGTATGTAAGACTGCATTCTTTGCTATTCCTGATGACTTCATTAATAAATTGTATGAATCATTGTTGGACCGCATGGATGCAGTCCTTCAAGCTTATGGAAGTCACACAAAATATTAAATATGACTCTAATAGCACCACAACTTCATTCACCAATGTTATGCAACATATATTTGTATTTTAAGTTAATTATTTGTTTGAATATCACATTACTTTCTGTGGGTGACAAAACTTTTGTCTTGCCAAAATCTGACCATTTTGTGTTCATTAAATGATCAATATTTCAGTATTGATGCCAATTTATTTTCTTAACCTAAACCAAATTTGGGAGGGTTTCAGCTTTCAAAAGAGTAATTTAAAAAACCAATGGATGAATGTAACGTCAGGTTTTAATAATAATAATAATAATAATAATAATAATAATAAAACTTTATTTGTATAGCGCCAACATATTCCACAGCGCTTTACAGTACAATGATACATATAAGAAAAATATACGGTACAGAATGGTAATGCAGAACAGTAGTTACATACAATAAACATAGAATCAACTTAGGAAATACAATAAAAAGTCAAAAAATAAAGGTGACCCTGCTCGAAGGAGCTTACAATCTAAGACGGGATGGGAACACAAAGTACAGGGGCTTATAACAATAAATATCTTATGTCTACATGACTACTGTTAGGGAGAAGGATAGGCCGCCCTGAAGAGGTGTGTTTTTAGGCAGCGTCTGAAGCTATGCAAGTTGTGGATGGTCCTAATTTCTTGGGTAGAGCATTCCAGAGGTTTGGTGCAGCTCGAGAGAAGTCTTGGAGTTGGGAGTGGGAGGTTCGGATTAATGCCGATGTTAGTCTGAGGTCGCGTTCAGAGCGAAGGGGACGGGTGGGGTGGTAGACAGAGATGAGGGTGGAGAGGTAAGGAGGTGCCGCATCATGAATAGCTTTTTGGGTGACATCGAGCAATTTGAATTTGGATTCTATAGTGTACGGGTAGCCAATGTAGTGACTGGCACAGAGCAGAAACATCTGAGTAACGGTTTGCTAGATAGGTGATCCTGGCTGCTGCATTGAGGATAGACTGGAGAGGGGAAAGCTTACTGTGGGGGAGGCCAGCTAATAAAGAATTACAGTAGTCAAGGCGGAAATGAATCAGAGCCACGGTGAGGGTTTTAGTTGTTTCCGTGGTGAGGAAAGGGCGAATTCTGGAGATATTTTTCAGGTGCAAGCGACAGGAGAGGGTGAGAGAATGTATATATGGGGTGAAGGAGAGATCAGTGTCCATCAAAACACAGAGACAGCGAGCCTGCTGACTGGACGTTATCGTGGTGCCGCACACCGAGAGAGAGATGTCAGGTTTAGGGAGGTTGGCAGAGGGTGGGAGCAGAAGAAGTTCAGTTTTGGAAAGGTTGAGTTTCAGATAGAGAGCGGACATGATATTGGAGACTGCGGTTAGACAGTCATTGGTGTTCTGTATTAGAGCAGGAGTAAGGTCAGGGGCTGAAGTGTATAGTTGTGTGTCATCAGCATAGAGATGGTACTGGAAGCCAAATCTGCTGATGGTTTGTCCGATCGGGGCTGTGTAGAGAGAGAAGAGAAGAGGTCCAAGGACTGAACCCTGAGGGACCCCAATAGTGAGGGCAAGAGGGGAGGAAGTGGAGCCAGAGAATGATACACAGAAAGAGCGGTCAGAAAGATAGGAAGAGAACCAGGAGAGAGCTGTGTCCTTGATGCCAATGGAGTGCAGCATAGAGAGTAGGAGATGGTGGTAAACAGTGTCAAAAGCTGCAGAGAGGTCAAGAAGGATAAGCAGAGAGTGGTCACCATTATGTTTTGCTGTCAGAAGTTCATTGGTCACTTTGATAAGGGCAGTTTCTGTAGAGTGTAAGGGGCGGAAGCCAGACTGCAATGGATCTAAAAGAGAGTGAGTTGCGAGGTAATGGGTGAGGCGGGTGTAGACCAGGCGCTCCAGGAGTTTTGAGATGAAGGGGAGATTGGAGACAGCTCTGTAGTTATTTGTGCAGGATGGGTCAGGGATCTTTTCTTTAGTAGTGGAGTAATAATAGAGTGTTTGAAGGAGGAGGGGAAGATGCCAGTAGAGAGGGAGAGATTGAAGATTGTGGTTAAGTGAGTGGTAACCACTGGAGAGAGGGTCTGTAGTAGGTGTGAGGGAATGGGGTCAGAGGTGCATGTAGTGGGACGTGAGGACGAGAGGAGCCTGGAGACTTCTTCTTCTGTGGCTGGGTCAAAAATGGAGAGTGAGCCAGAGGGGATGTAGGGACAGATGGGAGTAGAAACACTTGAAGGTTGGGAGCTGATTTCCTGATGGATGTTTTCTATTTTCTCTGTGAAGTAAGAGGCCAGATCATCAGCACAGAGGTCAGTGATGGGGGCCTGCACTTTAGGACTGAGGAGAGAGTGAAAGGTGTCAAAGAGTTTCTTTGAGTTGTTGGCTAGTGAGGAGATCAGGGTGGTGAAGTAGGTCTGTTTGGCGAGGTGAAGGGAAGAGTTGTAGGTTTTTAACATGAATTTCTAATGGATAACGTTTTCTGGTGTGCGAGTTTTCCTCCATAGGCGTTCGGCACTCCTAGAGCATCGCTGGAGGAATCGAGTTTGTGATGTGAGCCAGGGCTGTTTTACTCTGTGTTTGGAGGTTCTGAGGGTGAGGTGCGCTACTTAGTCCAGGGTACTTTTGAGAGTCTCATTGTAGTAATTCACAGCCAGATTGGGGCAGGATAAGGAGGAGATTGGTGACAGTGATGAGAGAAGAGAGTCTGTGAATGTATGAGGGTTGATGGCCTGTAGATTTTTGAATGTGTGATAGGTCGGACTATGCTGTGATGGGCGAGGGTTTGTGAGTGTGAAGGAGAGAATGTTGTGATCAGAGAGAGAAGGAGATGAGTTGTCTAAGGAGAAGGTAGAGCAAAATCGGGTAAAGACCAGGTCAAGGGTGTTACCATCCTTGTGTGACTCAGAGGTTGAGAGCTGCGAGAGGCCAAGAGAAGTGGCCAAGAAGAAGGTTATAAGCTTTTATTTACATAGCATGGATATACGACATAACTTCGGTCAGGGACTGTAGATAGTTAGGCAGATAGATAAAAAAAATTGCAGCGCACTTCATGCTTTGATTCAGTGCAAAAATGACTTTTACTTGCTCATAGATGTGAAGTCACAATTATGGGCCATTAAAAGTTTATTTTTGCCTTTTTGGTTTTGCAATGAGCACGGCCTCTTTCTTCTTTGAATTTGGATTTTTAGAAGGTTGTTGGTTTCTGATCTAAAGGCCTGCACCCAATACTGAGAAGGATGAGAGAGACAAACAAAGAGAAGAGAATAGAGACAGAGCAAGAAGAGAGTAGGGTGAGAGAAGGGAGGTCAGAGGGAGAGATTGAGAGAAAGATCAGAGAAATATAAGAGAGGAGAGAGAAAGGGAGAGAGAGCAAGAAAAAGATAAGAGAGATAGAAGAGAGGAGAGAAAAAGAGAGGAGAGATAGAGATTCTAATAAAAGCCCAAATAAAGGGGATTTCAGAATGCTGAAATGCCTGATATGTCATGGACTTCTATACCCCAGTCTGGACTTGTCCCTATCACCTGCCCTTGTTTTTACCATTTGCTTTGGCAATGCTTAGACCTGCCAATAATGAACACTTGTATTTGAATTTGAGAAAAGAGAGAAGAGAGTAGAGAGAAAGAGAAGAGAGACGCAACACACTCAAATTGACTATTTTTGCCTAAATTGTTCCCCCCTACAACCCATCCCCATAACCCTGATCCTCATTCTCCTGTCACACTTATTTTTCTTGCTTGCAACACTAATTGTATTTTGGTCCTGAAAGTAAAGCCTATTTGAATGTGAATTTGAGAGAGAGATTGAGATAAGGAGTGGAGAGATAAGAGGGAAAGAGAAGAAAATAGAGAGAGGGAGAGAAAAGAGAATAGAAAGAACAGAGAGAATAGAGAGAAAGAGAGTAGAGAGTGAGAAAGGTAAGTGTCTGCCACAAATTAAGACAAGTCTGATATGTTATGACCTTCTATACCCCACCATGGACTTGTTTCTATTCCCGTCCCCCTGTTTTTACCATTTGATTTGGCAATGATAATATGTACTTAGGCCTGCCAATAAAACTCAATTGAATTTGAATTTGATTTTGAGAAGAGAGACAAAGAGAGAAGAGAGGAAAGAGAGAAAAGAGAGTAGAGAGAGAAGACAGTAGAGAGAAGAAAGTAAAGAGAGATTAAGAGAGAGAAGAGAGTAGACAGAGAGAGAGAATAGAAAGAGGAAGTGCAGCGGCCATAGCAGTGCAATATGTCAGTGCCTGCCACAGGCTAAGATGAGCCTGATATGTCACGGACATCCATACTCCTCCCTGGACTTGTTCCCATCCCCGTCCCTCTGTTTTCCACCATTTGCTTCATTTGCTTTGGCAATGCTAACATGTACTTAGTCCTGCCAATAAAGCACATTTGAACTGAACTGAGAAAGGGAGAAATGTAAGAGAGTAGAGAAAAGAGAGGAGAGAGTGAAGAAAGTAGAGAGAGGGAGAGATAGAGAGAAGAGAGGAGGAGTAAGAGAGAGGGAATAGAGACAGACATTCTAGCAATCAAATGACTTTGGAGGCTAACCACTGCAGGTATTACATAAAGGACAAATAGGGACATACCAAACTTAATAAGTGGCACGAGTGATATACACATCTGGACACAAATAAAATAGTAAACTGTAAAGTAAATTTAAAGTGCACCTGCTACAAAACTGTAAACGTTCCTTCCACCCACAAACAATAACAAAAAAAACCTATTATTTAATTCCTGAATCTGTAAGACTTGATTGTCCATATATACTGTATTTGTCCTCGTTCTCCCCTCTTCATTTGTAAAGCGCTGTGGAATCTCATGGCGCTATATAAATAAATAATAATAATAATTAATAAAAACAACCAAAGCCCTGCGGTGTGTGCCACTTCTTGCCATCACCAAGATGCAATTTGCAGTCTCCAGGGCAAATTAAAATGATGGCAGGAGACCCGGGGGTGGGTGATCATTAACAAGCCACACACATGCAAGGTCCTACTGTACCTACAGTACTCTGTCTTATAGAGGTGGCTTGTGCCATAAAGCAGAGTGAAACTGGAGGTGATTTACAAGGTCGCTGACAGATGCGAATATTGATCGGGTATTAAAGTGTCTTGTGATTAATACAGCCTTCTAAGTAATTAGTGCGGAGGATCTCTTATAACTCACCGGGTTTAAATAATGTATCTGTGAACACAGAAGCACCTTGTCAATCACGCTGGCCGCAGCCAAACATCATATCACCTGATAACTCATTTGGAAACTGGGCTCCATGCCGGCTGAATACCTTTTCACAAACAGCAGCTCTCTCTTCTAATTGCCTTGGGTGACCTAAATTTAGAGCCCGGCAATCAGCAGGGGTGGAATGCCAGAGGGAGAATTAGAGCTGGAGACTTTGATAGAGGCCATGAGAAAAGGGATGAGATTCCTGGTGGAGGAAGATTCAGGGAGACAATGGTACAAACACAGCAAAAAACATCTTCCTGAATCTGAGGTTAACCAGCGCTGATCTAAGGGCGATGAATGAATTTTACTCTGCCGGTGAAGTTACCGCTATTCAACAATTCTAAATATGTTTATTCAAAATATACTTTAAAAAGACCTTGGAATATGAATAAGGTGCCAGGCTGTAATACTATTTATTAATCACACCTGTCCTTCATCTTTCCATTAATCAAAAGCAACATATTTACTGCAAAAAAAGAAGATTCACAGAAAAAAAGGCGAAATTCCATTTCACCAATAGGATGTAGCATAATGGGGTTGTTTTGACTTGTTAAATGGTTAAACCTGAAATTGACCTCTTATTATAAATCTTTTCTATTTTCAAGAACTAAGGGATTTTTAATTCTATAGTTTATTACATATTGTCTAAGTTATTGGCCACCGATGCGGTCAGCTGGTTGAGGGTTGTTTGCTGTAGAGACTGGGAAGTGCTGCTTTGAAGCTGTCTGGTTCACTGTATCCAGCAAGCCCCAGTGCCCCTATGTACCCCTATGCTGCAGAGGCTTGTAGCGACACAACTTGATAAGCAGTGCCACAAACTTCTTGGTCTGACCTATCAATTTTTAGGAGCGCTCTGGAAACAGGAAGCCGGGATTTAGGGTTGCGGTGCTCTTTTGAAGTTATAATATTAGGATAACCCTTTATTAGGGAATCTTCCCTTTATCAGGGAATCTGTCAACACGTTTTTACTGTGTACACTGAGGACAGCATACTCTAGGGATTTGTGGCACCCCTGCGGGGGATTGCCACAGGATCCAGTGGTGCATGGAGGGAATTACACCTTGGTTCACACAGCACACAACACCTTCCACCCCAGACCTGAAGGGGGAGCTCTACTGGCTGCCTTAAGTCAGTTCCCCTTTAAGAACATCCAGGCCTGAGAGGAGGAGTCAGTCCCGAGAGTCAGTCTAGAGAGAGGGTTGGAGAGAGGAGGAGTGAGGAGTGAGGAGCTGGTCGCTGGGAAGGATCCAGGCCCAGGACCAGGGACCACTGACCGCTGTGCGCACCCTAGGGAAAGGGTTCGGAGGCAAGTGGAGAAAGAAGGGAACTAACAAAAAGGAATCGGTTACTACAGCCCTTTAGTACACCTGGACACCGGAGTCCGACGCTGCCAACATTTAGTGTTACAGCAAAAGCCCGGAAGACTCAGGAGGAGTTCAGCCCTGAGGAGAGCAAGTAAGAGACGCTAAAACTGACCAAGCACAGGACCGGGGCCACAGGAAGAAAGGGACCCCGCAGAAGGACCTCATTGTCAGTTTAGAGCAAAGCCCAGAGAGGGAGAAGAAGTAGTGGGTTCAGGCTCAGGCAGGACTTATCCCACACCACAGAGCACAAAGATAAAGGAGGCCTCATAACTTTCTAAGGTGGAAGTCCCAAGTTGCACCGGGGACCTGGTTAATACTCTGGACTGTACCTGATACCCTGTCATCAGTAAAAGGTACCGAAACAACAATCCCTGTGTTCTAGTTGCCTGTCAATCACCGCAATCCTCATCATCCCCGCTGCCTGAGGTAAGCTCCACTGTGGAGCTACCACTCTGCTGCACCAACATCACCTTTAGCGGTCCTTGCCAGCGTCTGGTTACCTGTTATCCAGGAACACTTAGGTTTTTTGGGTACGTTACACATTCCTATTCCACTTCCGCATTGAGGGGTCAGGCACGGCCGGGATCAACAGCCGTGATTCTCAATCAAGCCGCATCAGCCTGGTCAGATACCCTACCTCAGACCGCCTCAATTCAAAATACAAATACTGTGCCTTTTTATCAAGCTTGTTAATTGTTACGTAATCTAAAGGTTTATACCTGGGATTACATTGACAGGATACTTTGTCATTGCAGGGCAGTCCAAAATGCCCTGCTTGATTGACTATAGAGCCTTGGTGGAAGGCAGCTCTCCACTCTTGTACATGCCTGAAAACTAAAATCTTGATGTGTGAGTGGACTCCAAGTAATCTATTGAAACAAAATGATTCATGTTTTTGCTATTAGTTCTGTGAAATGAGCAGCAAAAACCTGGTGACAGATTCTCTTTTAGAAGATTCACATTGTCCTTGAACACTGCACTAGGGGTGTTCATCGCCCCGGTCAAACGAGCAGTATAGCATGCAATGTATATACTAATGATATGTGGCAGAAATCAGCTCAGAAAGTTACTGGGGTGGTCAATTACTGTGATCTGACTTTTTCACAAGCTGGATTGGATCACAGGTGGAAAGAGGAGAATATTAATCTTTACTCTCCTTATTGCTGTTTCGTGTAAATCGCGCTGCATCCATATTTCCTCACACTCAATAAGACTGTATGGGTGTCGTTATCCCAAGACACTATACAATCAAACATACTGCAATGTTTTCTTCAGTTCTATCAGACCTCAGAAAAACTTGAGAATTCTGAACTGTGACATGAAGTTTCTTGCTCCTGTACCCTAGCCCTTCAGATTTTCTGCCCTCTAGGAGCAATATCGGAAAGTATATGTAAGTGTGAGGGCTTTTAAGGATCAACACGATTTATAGGATGCTATTTTGAGGCACTTAGCAGAATCTTTTTCCACTGGAAGAGAGATATTTGCATCATTTTCCAGTATTGATTGAAATAATCCTAAGAGTTGGGCTCCAATGAAAAGCTAGTGCTTTTACCAATTATACCCCACCTAATATGTATAAAAAAAGTGTCCTGTTCTCCCTAAGACCCCCCAAAAAAAATTAAAATGGCACCTTAACATGGGGCAACATGTCAAGGTTTTATGAATGCTTGACTTCATTAATCATAATTGCAATCTCACGCTACCTTCCTTTATTTTTCTCTTCTTCTGCTGTAGTTTTGATAAGACCACAGTTATAGATTATCATATTGGACTAGTAACTTACTGTCATGTAATCCATATTCATGAGCTCTGTATAAACACACCCCATCAATGATTAGCAGCAATCTGCCTAGGCACAGTGTAATGCTGTGGATAAAGGTGAAGCGCAATAGGGTCTTATCCAAGAGATTGCAAAGTAATAAAGTAATAACACAGAGCGACTCACTAACCTTGTGTGGTTGTGTGACACACAACCAGTTGAAAAGCATGAGCCACCTGCTGCAGAATCCACGTGCCAAAGGCAATATATGTAAGAACTGGATACAAAGAGTGGAAAATAATCTGTGCTGCTGTGTTACAGATGAAAGGATTTAGCAAAAGTAACTTTCAATGCAGGTGATTTTATTCAACGTGTTTCGAAGTGTTATCCTTCCCTCTTTAGGGTGAGTTTCCTGAGGAAAAAGTGAGGATAACATTTTGGAATACGTTGAATAAAATCACCTGCATTGAAAGTAGTTTTGCTAAATCCTTTCATCTGTAACATGGCAGCACAGATTATGTGTCACTCATTGTATCCTGTTCCTATACACAGTGTACACAGAAGGCTGCCAATCAGTGGTGTGAGCGGGGTTATATAGAACTCAGCATTCAGAGAACTGCAAGATCTGCACTACATAAAACAGTGATATTATCAAAACTGCAGCAAGCAGCCCAGTAAGTGAAAAATCAATGGGGTCAGGGTCTCTGCTATGCTGCTCTCAGATGGGGTAGTAAAAACCTGGAGACAGACTCCCTTTAACATAGGTCCATGTAATGCATAAAACATCTACCTGAGAACATATTCAAAAGAAAGCTGCGAACTGGAAGGTGAAGATGGAACTAATAGCCTATATCTCCAGTGCATCCCCAAACTTTGGAACTCTGCCTCAACACATCAGACTCTCACCTACTATGGAAACCTTCAAAAATAACCTCTTCCACAAGCCTACAACCTGCAGTGACCCAGTCCACTGTACACCGCACAACCAGTCTTCCCTCTCCTACTGTATCCTCACCCTTCCTTGTAGACTGTGAGCCCTCGTGGGCAGGGTCCCTCTTCCTCACTATTGTATTCTCACCCATCCCTTGTGGACTGTGAGCCCTCATGGACAGAGTCCTTCTCCTCACCTACTGTATTCTCACCCTTCCTTGTAGACTGTGAGCCCTCAAGGCAGGTCCTCTCTCCTCATCTACTGTATCCTCACCCTTCCCTTGCAGACTGTGAGCTGAGGGCAGGGTCCTCTTTCCTCTATCTCACTCGTACTCCTTCACCTCTCTCCTATTAGACCACCTGTGCGTGAGCCCTTGTGGGCAGGGTCCTCTCTCCTCATCTACTGTATCCTCACCCTTCCCTTGTAGACTGTGAGCCCTTGTGGGCAGAGTCCTCTCTTCTCACCTATTCTAACCTCACCCACCCATTGCAGACTGAGAGCCCTTGTGGACAGGGTCCTCTCTCCTCACCTGCTGTAACCTCACCCATTCCTTGTGGGCTGTGAGCCCTAAGGGGCAGGGTCCTCTCTCCTCCTGTACTTTGTCTGTGCCTTGTATTGTTATATTGTTGATAATTATTGTACTTGTCTATGTATGCCCATTTTTCACATGTAAAATTCCATGGCATAAATGGCATCATAATAATAAATAATAATAATGTAACTCAATAAGTTGCCAGAGCCAAACCTGCAGTGTAGGGGAATGGGATAATTAATCCAAAGTGTTTGATCTTATTAGTTGTTTGTGGAAAGTTTTTTGGGTGAATTTTAGGGAAATATTGTTACCAATTATGTTTTATGCACAGTTAACCAAATGCTGGTCTCTTTCTTGACTAGACCTTTGTAGGGTTCCTTAGACTCTGGGGCTCAGTTATCATTAATCACAACAGAGAGCTATATTCTTATTTAGCCTAAAATTCACAGATGAAGGAACAGAAGATAAAAATACTTTATTCACAAAAACTACTTACGCTCCTATATCTCATGATTTTTGCTAGAAAGTAAATGCTCTTCACGCTGAATTATCATTATCTATTATAATTATATAATGCCGATTAATCTGAGAATAAAATTAAAACCTTGATGTTAGCCAATGACTTCTGTACTGATTATTGATCATCACATTAGGGTCCTATTGTGTGCAAGGTCTTTACATCTGTGGTCAGTTACAGACAGTTTAAAGACATGATGGTCATCCATGCTATATGGTCTTATTGATTTAAAGATGGCACAATTAACTCTGACTCTATAAAAGAAAAGTGTTAGACCTTGGCTGTATATTCGCTTCACTCTTTATTAAAACAGTCGTTTAAAAAATCTACAGGGTGATTAGTGGCATCTGAGAGGCAAGACGCATCACAGGCTCTGGTGTATGCCTGACCGTCTACCTGGTAATGTATCTAGTCACCCAACTCGGCCTCGTGCCTCCTCCATTTGCTGTAAGTTTATTTATTGGGTCTATTTCAGCCGGAGATTTTACTTAAATATTCATCATTTAGCTCTCTGGGTAAATCGTATTTAATCAGCACAAGAGAGAAAATAGCATAATTATAGATGCCGGATGCCATTACAGTGAGAGAAATGAAACCTGGTCTGAGACGTCCAGCCGAGCTTTTGATGAGCAGTAGATTGCATTACCAGCGGGGTTATTGTGAGGTTATTGGCCAACGGGCTGACTGCACCTTGTAGTGTCTGTGACCCCAATGAGCCGTAAGAGGATAGAAAGGGCTAAGCAACAAAACCTCCTCCCTTAGCTGCTCATGATGAATCTTTCATTGTACTGTGGACATGATTAATGTCAATGTAATCAAGCCACATTAAAGCGCCGAGATGCAATGATCTATGTAAATAAACATGCTCCGATACGCCCAGATCCACTCACTATTTTTGGACATCCAGTCCATTTGTTGCATAGAAAAATGGCAACCAAAATAACAGCAGTGGTGGCAGAGGCTAGCAGTCCATCGAGAAACAACACCGGATCCAGGTGAAGACAATTTGTAGGTTCAAAGAAACCGGAAATCTAAGGCAGTTAAAGATCTGTGGACGGGATGCAATGGCTTGTGCCAAGGGCGGCCAAGTGACTGGGGGAGAGTTGCTTTCTACAACCTTTCCTATACTTCTCCAGTCTGTGATAAAGTGAATAATTGAAAGGTGCAAATGGGAAGACAGCAGAAGAGGAAGGACTTGAGCAGCACGGAGTTTATTGGGGGCAAAAAATGTCAACCTGAAAGTGCACACAGTGCAACTACCATAATGAAACCGGCTAATATGCTATAAATATTAATATTTTCAATGTGGCCCCCTGTGACTTTTCCTCCAGGTCCCAGTGGCTGTAACAGACCATTAGTACTAACCACTGGTGTCTGCAAAATGATCTCTCAAGATATGCGAGAGCTACGAAAGGAAAAACAGAATTTCAGAGAAACAGCTATATTGTCTTAGCTTACATAACAAAACAATAATCTACATTTAAGGTACATTAGTATTTTACCATATTAGTGTTTATTACTATACATACTCAAGATGTTTGATTGATTGATTAATGATTGTGATTAATGGGGCTGGACTCCATGTATGAAATCATATGAGATGTCTATGCAGCCCATTTTGAAGATTTATTGAAAATTATACCCTACTCATTGGATGAGGGATTAGTTCCTGATCGCTGGAGGATTCACTGCAGAGATGCCCAGAATTGGGCTTTTGAAGAGCAATGTGTTAATGGAGCAGAGATCGATCTTAATGGGATCACTGAAGAGAGCTGAATACTGAACTTAGATGAGTTTCAGCACTCCCGTAAGAATGAATGCACTGGCAGTTCTCGTGATCGACTTGCACTCCATTCACACAAGACTCTACGGAGCCCAAATTCTCGGGATTGTTGGGGGACCTACTGATTGGACCTCCAGCGATCAGGAAGTTATACCCTTGTCAAATGAATAGGGGATAAGTTCCACATTAAGAATACCCCTTTAAATTTGGTAATTTACAGATGCGCGATGGAGTATAAGAAAAAATGTACTGGCAGAGAGTGTAATTGACCTTCGCTCCATTCAAGGCTCTTTGGAGTCCCAATTTTTGGGATCAGTTGGGTCCTACTGATCGGATCTCCAGCAATCAGGAAGTTATCCCTTATCAAATGAATAGGGGATAACATCCACATTAAGAATACCCTTAAATTTGGTAATTTACAGATGCTTGAAAGAGCATAAGAATAAATGGACTGGCAGAGAGCGTGATTGACCTCCGTTTCATTCACACTGGGCTCTTCAGAGCCCCAATTCTTGGGATCAGTTGCGTCCTACTGATCGGACCTCCTGCTATCAGGTAGTTAATGAATGGAGGATAAATTCCACATTAAAAATACCCTTTCAAATTTGGTAATTTACAGGTACATGATGGAGCAAAGATGATGCTGGGAGTAAGTAAATGAGCAGTAAAGAAGGTGGAAAAGGAAACAATAGGAGACCAAGATTGGGTGAGCTATATAAATGGGGTGTTCTTACAGGTATAAGAAGCAGGTGAGGTAGAATTATTAGGAAGTTTTGTTTTATTACCTAACCTACAAACTCTGGGCTTTGGGTATAGAGGTTAATTTTCTTTCAGTGTTTGTATAAGGTATTGTTCACACAAGTTTACATTCTGTCAAGTGAGAAAAGCGGCCAAATTATGCAAATTACACTTGGCTCAAACTCTGCTTTGAGTGTGAAGGGAGTGTCATTTTACTGGCATCTGATAATCTTGCATGTGAGAATCTGAATCGGATCACAGGTGTGGAGAAGATGGAAAGCAAAATTTCTCCATCTTCTCCATTGTCAGTCTCTAAGTATATTGGACTGAACTCAGATGAAGTCCGATGTTTTGCACGCACACATGGACTTCAATTGGTGCGAGCCACCTAATATATGCTGCCAATTGCAACCAAAACGGCATGAGAAAAAAAAACTGGTAGGCACTGCCCCATAGTATAACATAGGGTTGGGTGCTATACAATAAAACACCGGATAGCATTTGACCATGGTATGGGCCAGTGTGAGGAAGCCTTCAAACTGAGTAAGGTCTGAACTGGTGAGAATTGTAGCACCTAGGTTGAAGGTGAGTTCTCGGGCACATGACAGATGTGTGTCAGGGTAACTCTCAGCCATGAGGAAAACTGTGGCTGGTCCCCATTTACAGCCTATGATGGCTAAAGAGTCATCTGAGTGGAGTTCAGGTATTTTGGACGAAGTACCTTAATGTCCGCGCTGCTGCCAGAGAGGAAAATACACCAACGACACTGGACGTCTGAGTACTGGTAGTAGAGGTTTATTTCCTTTTGTTAACGCGTTTCGGAGCCACGTACCGAGCTCCTTCCTCAGGGAACATCAAGAGTACCCTGGACAGATTTGTATTTATCACAGAAAAGGAGGCAAAAAGATAATTTCAGTGACGTCAGTAAATAGGGAGGATCACAAAATGACGTCACAATGTTTATCAACATAGTTTCGTAGTAAACTGAATACTGTGGTGCAATGTTAGGAATTAACATGAGAAATAACACATTAATCATATAGATAAACCTCTACTACCAGTACTCAGACGTCCAGTGTCGTTGGTGTATTTTCCTCTCTGGCAGCAGCGCGGACATTAAGGTACTTCGTCCAAAATACCTGATCACAGCACCACACATCGTGGAAGTACAGTCCCTGCAGCAGCTGCATTGTTCGAGCGATTACGCTGGTTGTGTGCTACACAACTGGACCAGGTGAGCAAATCTGATTTTTTTACATTTACCTGCCTATAAAGGATAAGACCCTATGTGCGCATTCTCAACCCTCTAGATAATCTGAGTGGAGTTAGCTGCAGCTTCACTGAGTGCAGATGATAGGACCTAGGATGATCATCTTAATCGTGCCAAGGGTCACATTCTGAAAAGCATTCTCCTAGATAAAACAATATTGCAATTAATAAATAAAAATATTATATGATCCTATCAGACGACTTTTACTGAATGTTTATTCACCCAACATAATGGCTGATATTTGAGTTCTCATCAAGATGAATAAAGTGTATGCTTTCAATGAAATTGGCCATTGCAGGAGACCAAGCTGCTTTCTAGTTGTACTCCTGGCTCTGACACTTGGCTACAGCACTGACAATGTTCCCATCAGTCTTCTTTTGACCACTCTTCTGATGACAACCCTTGGCTACATCCCATGTTATTGCTGATTTAGAGCCAGTGTGTGACTCTTCTGTGGACTATGATCAGAAAATCTTCCTTTAGTTTGAATTTTTTTGTAAAATTAAGGGTCAAAGCCAAGATATCCCTTATGATGCTAGAAATACGTTGGTGCCAGGCAAGTCTTGGCCATCAATGAAGACGCGGTCACACATATCCGGTCATTCTCCAGTGTTCAAGTCACTGTGAATCATGAAAACCTCAAAGTGCTTACAATTAAACTGAATACTCAATAAAAACCTACAAAATAAGTTTGATTTTAAAATGTAAAGATCTTTAAGGTAGCAACACTTGAATTTGTGCAACACCGGCCTTCATAATAAAGCACTAAATGGCCATAACAATGCATATAAGCTACAAAGGCAACTTCATCAACAGTTACATCCACTGGAAAAGGAAATAAAGGTTGCACAACTTTGCGTTACATGTAAATACCTTGTCACAAGATAAAACGTCTCTGTCTAGCCGCCCTACATGTGGTCAGTAATGGATCACATTAGCCATAATTTCTTATGCATGTTGCTGCCACTGACAAATTGTTACATGTTGAACTAGATTTAATACATTTTTAGTTTCCACCTTCTGGAGCCGCAAAAAAAATGAAAAGAAATAATAATACAAAAAATCTGGCGACGGGCTTGGTCTCGTCTCCCCATCTCGCCACTGACAATTAAGAAACCTCAAAGTAATTTTTGAAAATGTCACCATCTCATTTAGCAAAAGGCTAAATAATATATGAGGCATAATCAGCGTCCTGTGTTGCTGGTACCGCTATGCAGTGTCATTAGTAAACCCACACTATAATATCCGAGTGTCACGGTTTAATTATAACATGTAATTAGTTTCCTCACTGGATAGCGCAGAGTCACCTCCCCTGAGCTAAACAAAAGGTAAAGGAGTCATCGACCCCCTAACATCAATCAACTTGCTGATGGCCAAGCAGAGTTAACAGCAGATTTTGGCCAACACACATAAAGATCTAGGGTAACGACTCGTCACACTAGCAACTATATAACCTTCCAACATGACGCATCATTTCTATATGCAGTGAGAGCCGCCACCATCTCTGCTGCTCAACTGTATTTATTAGTCACACTAGACTATTTGGCATTTCCCGTAACACAAAGAGGGGTACTGACTGTTTCCTGGGCATTTATACAGAGGGAAATCTGGGGACTGTTGCCTTATAATGGTTATTATAAAAAAAAGTGACTCAAGAGCCAGTGGATTCATTTTAATTTTTCCTATTACCCCTAAAACCTTAGATATAACATCTCCTCGCAGCCCCCAGAAATTCTAGTTGTATGATTACCAAACTTATTTTTGCCACTATGCGCTTACGAGGATACCTAGCACACATTTATTTTATTTTATTTTACCAGCTGTCAGCTCAATCTCGAGCTATGGTGACTTGATAGATGAACTCTCTGTAGGAAGACCAATCTTGTGCAGCCTAGAAAGCTCCACCAGGGTCTTCTCCAAGCCTAGGTAGGTCGCTTGTGTCTTCTCCAAGCCTAGAGAGGTCCATCAAGGTCTTCTCCACAATTAGCTTGTTTGTATTAAGCCATTGGGTTGCTGCTGGTCTTCCTCTTCGCCTTGTACCTTCTATTCTTCTGACCATGATGTCCTTCTCCCAGTGATTTCTCTCTTTCTATGATGTACAGACAAGACGTAGCTTGGTGATCTTTGCTTTCAGTGACATGTTTGGATTGATATGTTCCAGTATTGGTTTGTTTGTTCTTCTTGTCATCCATGGAATTTTTTTTTTTAAACCATACATTTTTTATTCAAATAAATCAACGTCTATATCTTGTTTACACAATTTTATCATTATAACAGTCATGTCCAAATAATCACCACCAGTGTAAACCAATTCCAACTGGATATTATAGGAGAGGGAAATGAAAGAAAGGACCACACAGAAGGAAAGGGGCAGCCAGGACTGGACACAAAAGGTAAATTAATGGATAGTGAGGGGGAGGATAAGCTTTAGGAGTTATGTTTTAAATATTTTTATATACCAATCTGATTATGAGAAAACCAGAATCAACCAGGAAAAATATTAAAACCATCCTAAGTGTGAGCTATCGCCAATCCAGAAGTCTCCCAAATCTCCCACTGGCATCTGATGTTATTTTTGCTTTATCGAGTGAACCAAACAATGTTCATGTAGATAATGAGAATTTATCCTACCAATGAGTTCCTCCTGTGTGGGGGTAGAAGCTTCCCTCCAGTGCATTGCCAAGCTCTGACGGACCGCTATCAAAACATGGGTTATTACTGGAACTAAGTTTGGGGGAAGAAGATCTAACCCAATATTTAGGACTGCCAGGGGCCCCTCTAGGGTTAAAGGGAAACCTATCAAGGTCCTAATTAAGTCTGCCACTAGATTCCAGAATTCTCCTATCTTGGGGCACCACCTCCACACATGACCTAGGTCCCCTTTTTTACCACATCCCTTCCAGCATAATGGGGAATATGATTTGATAAATTTGGAAATTTTGTAAGGGCTAAGATACCAGTTCATATGTATTTTCTTTAGTTGTTCTAGATAATGCAGGAGGAGTGCCTTTGAATAAATGTGGCCGCAATCCACCAGTGTTCGGGGGTGGATAAGAAAGAGAGTGCCTCCTCCCAGACATTCATATAAGGGAGTTTGACCAACTCTGCTGGCGAATTAAGAGTTCTATAGAACAGAGACAATCCGTGTTCATTGGGGTATTCTACTTTAAAGTATTTCTGCATCATGTCTGATGGGTCAGGGCTCCACCAAGCTGGAAATGTGCATGACTGGATAAAATGACGAACTTGGAGATACTGATAAAAGCACGTTTTGGAAATCTTGTAAAGTTGGGACAAATCTGCAAAGGAAGGGAATACAGGGACATCTTAGAGTTTGTCAAGTGTGCTTACACCTGATTTCACCCACAGGTCTGGAGACCAGTGATGTGTGCCTCAATCGCTTTTACAGAAATGTATTTAAATAGGGATTTTGTTAGTGTTCTATCAAGGTTATTCCAATAAGAAATCAACGAGGACATTGTATGTAAAGGTACCTTTACACGCCGCCACTGTGGCTAGCAACAGGTATCCACCACACGTGCACGTGCACGTTTTTAACGGTGGATACCGATCGCTGATGCCGCATATACACGCTGCCATTATGTTCTCCACTGAAGGTATCTTTGTTCCCCGGAAGTGCCGACAGGTGCCGCGGCTAACTTCCTGTTGAATACCTTCCCTGCTTTACACGCCGCTACCACAAAGGAATATGGGCGTACATATTTCGCGCCGTAAGTACATAGGTGTGACAGAGTTGTGTATTCCGTGATGCACAAGCATTGATTGGACAACGCAATAGCGTCATGATTGGCCAGCCTGCGCAGGAAGGCTGGCTAATACATGATGCCATTGCAATTGTGGAATGTGAATGGATAGCTCTTTAAATATGGCGCCCTGTAAAGGGACAGTCAATGGTTACACAGTAGCCCCCACCAATGATCGCTGATGAGGCGTGCTATCCATGACGCTGTGGCACGCCCCTGGGAGTTCACTAGGCGACGCAACATCCATGCCTGTGCCCCGTTTAGAAGCCACTACCATGGCAATTGTGCCTTTCTGTTGCCTTCGGTTTTTGAGCACGGCTCAGCAACAGGTATCTGAGTCAACTGCAGGACACCGGGAGGAACTGCCCTATTTACACGCCGCCATTTCGTAGCAATTTCATGGCAACAGGCACAATTATCCCTAGTGCCCGGCAGTTGCTACCTTCCTGTGGTGGTGTGTAAAGGGGCCCTAAGGGAAAATTCGATTTCAGGGGCTTCAATAGCTCGATCACTAGCAAAAGTCTAATCCCCAGCCCACCAATCCTTTGCGGCCTTAAGTATGGCCGCCTTGTGGTACAAAGATAAATTTGGTACACCCATTCCACCACAAGAAATATTTGAAGTGTAGAGCCTTGACCGCCACTCTTGGTATTTTGTTTTTCCAAATAAAGTTACCAAGAAGGGATTGTAGGAGCCCTATCCATCTAGATAGGAATTTGAGAGGGAGACATCTGAACAAGTAGGTAATTTTAGGCAGCAACATCACTTTTACAATTTGTATTCTGGCAACCCAGGACAGAGGGAGAAGGGTCTGCCTTTCCATGTCCCCAGGAACTTCAAAAATCAGTGATTCACAGTTCAACTTAATTAGATTTATACATTTTGTAATCTTAATTCCCAAATATGTAAATCCCGCTTCCTCCCACTTAAAGGGAAAATGTTCTAGTATTCTATCCCTTACCAAAGGTGTAATATTTATGGGGAATATGATACACTTTATGGCATTTAATTTGTAATATGAGATTCTGGATAATTCAGCCAGGGTGTCCATGACACCCACCAGGGACCCCTCCAAGCCACTTCACATCATCTGCATACAATCCCACCACATGGTCCGTATCTTCCACATGGACTCCATGTATGCTTGAATTAGTTCTAAGAGCCTCTGAAAATGGCTCCATTAACAAAGCAAAGATAACCGGCGAGGGAGGGTAACCCTACCGGGTGCCATTAGTTATCATAAACCGGTCTGAGGTAAAGCCAGACACATTCACTACCGTGTTTGGATTAAAATATAGGGCCAATACATCTCCCACAAAACCAAACTTATCCAGGACCTCACCCATATAACCCCAGTGCACTCTGTTAAATGCCTTCTCGGCATCAAGAGACAGCAGCACACTGGGGAGTTTATTAGTCTCCATTATCTCCAACAAATCTATTACTCTTCTAGTGCCGTCCTTGGCTTGTCTGCCAGTGACAAACCCAACCTCAGGTGCTATCAGAAAGGGAAGGACAAACATTATTCTGGCCGCAAGGATTTTACAGAATATTTTTAGGTCACAGTTTATTAAGGAGAATGGCCTAAAATTACCAGGAGTGTTCAGGGGTTTCTCGGGTTTAGGAATGGTTGTGATTACTGTCTTAAGGTTTTCATGGCTTATTGAAGAACTATATTTCCAAAAACTGAAATTTTTAGGAGGTAAGGAGCTAAAGTCTTGACGAAACAATGATAGTGGGTGTTAGAAAAACGGTCTGGGAGGATTTTTTAGTAGAACGGATTGTTTGTTCTATTTCAATAATAGGTATGGGAGTATTTAGATCACTTAGCTGAGCTGCTGATACTTTGAGGAGTGAGATTTTTTCTAGGAAGTTACCAATTCCTTGGGGATTAGGCTGGACTGTATGGGGGTCCTCTTTTAGGTTGTACAGTGAATAATAAAATCACCTAAATTCTTTAGCTATGTTGATAGGATTTAGTACTTTAGTCCCATCAGGTTTATTCAAGTATGCAATCCTATTTCTTATCTCCCTTTTTTGATTCTCCTAGCTAAAATCTTCCCTGTTCTATGTCCCTTTGCATAGTATTTTGTTTTGGACTTTTTGAGTGGTTTTTCGTACTGGAATAAAAGTAGAGCACGCAGCCTCATTCTATGTTCCGTTATTTTTTTGGAACAAATGTGGGGTGGAGTTTTTCTTGTTGATTTGTTCCAGATTGTTAATTTGAGTTAATAGGTCTGACACTTCCGCCTCTCTTCTTTTGTTTTCTACTGCTTCCATCTTAATAAAAATACCTCTCACGTATGCCTTTTGGGCTGACCGAACCACTTCATCTGAGGTGGAGTTATTATCGTTTATGTCAAAGAAGTCTTTTAACTTGGTCTCTATTAATTCAATGTTAAGTAAAAAATCATAAACGCCACCTATTAGCTTTGACTGAAGCTATCAGATATGGTGAGTGAGACAGGAGCATGGTCAGACCACGGGATCACACCTATCGTTGGCTCAAGCGCACAACCTAGAGTTCTATAATCCACAAAAATATAGTCTATCCTGCTATAGGGATTAAATCTAGGGGAGAAATGGGAGTAATCTCTCTCAGAGCTGTGGACATATCTCCAGGTGTCATGCAAGTTATATTCTGAAACCAGTCATTTAATCTCTCCCCTAGCGGTACATCTGTTTGAGCAATCTAACACGACACACATGGGGTGGTTGAAATCTCCACAGACAATTTTAAACCCTTTGGAGAACACCTGAACTCTCTTTAAGTGTTTGTCTGATACATGAAAACTGGTGCATATTTGGGTCATACAGGGATACAATCGTGTACCTAGTGTTGTTTACAGAACAATCAACAAAAATAAAACATCCCTCCGGATCGCTAGTAGTGTCATACAATTTAAAGAGTAGGGAGTCTCTAATAAAAATAGCCACTCCAGATCTTTTAGTCTTCTTGTTTGCAAAAAACTGATAAGGATAGCGAGGGTTCTTTAGCCGAGCATTGTCTTGTGCCAACAATTGCGTTTCTTGAGCACAAATTACATCAGCGGTTTCTTTACAAATATTCTTCCAGAAGATGGATCTTTTACCTGGCGAGTTCAAACCATTGGCATTTATAGATATAACCTTAATATGCATTGTTAATACTATATACTGCTTTATGTGAAACCATTGCTCCTAAATGAGTTAAAAACATGGGGAGGACAGACAGGGGAGGACGGACAGGAAAACAAATTTGCTTGTATAAACAAATGCAGGGTTATCAAGCCTACATTTTTGCTTCATCCTAAGAGGAAGTATCCTTACAGTTCCAAAATCAAGCAAACAGTAAAGAAAAAGGAAAAAAGTGAAAAAACACTTTGAAAGAGAGTGAAAAAAAGACACTCTGTGGACAACTTTGCATGGTGTCAATGTGGAGCCCACTGGGACGGGGTATTCGGTACCGGACCGGGGTACTGCTGGGGGATGTCACGGCGGTCCTGGTCCGGACCATGTCCCGGGTTCACACAAGTAAATGGGGTGTATTTACAGGGGATTAGGTTTGTCGTGACGCCACCCACGGGTTGTGGTCAGGGTGACCACCGCTGCTGCAGAACCTCCAGGGATGATGTTTTGGCAGCTTTAGATGGAATGGCTCTCCGCAGGTAGAGCCTGGTTCCCTGGGGCAGTGGTAGTTAAAGTCTGTGATGGTGGTTGCAGATGTTGCAGGAGAGTAGGTGTAGCAGTAGAGATGATGAGAGTAGAGGCAATTGCAGTTTATGAGGGAGAGTGGCGCTTCAGCACAAGGATCACACACACTCACGTTTGTTGTCGTTTTCCAAGTCTTTACTTGCAGATGGTATAACAGAATATTGTCCACGGAGTCTGTACCGGGGCCGGGTTGCTCCCACCCTGACCGGGTCCTTGGCTTCCTACTTCTGCGCTTTGTATGTGGCCCTGCTGCCGCTTTTAGCTGAACTGCTGGCCCTGTCTCCCCTCACGGGTACCAATCTGCTAGGAAACTTGAATCCTCTGTGTCACTGACCCCTCCGTGTTGCTTTGCTATGGTACAGTGAAGGTGGTGGACCTTCACTATTCCGGTATTCACTGTCCTGTCTGTCTCAGGCACAGCCTCGGATCCGGTATCCGTCCTAAGCGCCTCTCGGGGGTTAAGTTTTTGGGTAACTCCTTATCCCGGGTATGTTCCTCTGTTCCTCTGACTCCTTTCCTCAGACCTCTCAGGACCTCCACTTCCACTTGACTCTCCTCCAACTCCAGACTCAAACTAAACTGACTAACTGTCACTCCTGCTCTGAGGTAAACATTAGCTCCTCCCACTCTTGCAGGTGCCACCTAAGCTCCTCCCACTTTCTAGTGTAGTGTTGTGTGGGGAGTAAACCTGTGTTGCTGTTTCTGTGGCACATTAACCCTTGGGGTGCCACATCAACACCACCATAGAGGTACCAGATACAGAGTAAAAAGCAGGAAGCAGAGAACGGTTCTCCAGTAATCAATCCTGCCGCCAACCAGTCTAGGTCCAGTCTTTTCTTTTTCTGTGCCTGAGGAGCTCTTTTGTCATTTGGATATATAGGCTGAATTTTCCATTTTAGCAATAAATCTCTTGCCTTTACCAGGGATGTGCAGACAAATATGGAATTGTCCCTCAAGACTTTTAGTTTCATGGGGAACCCCCAGTGGTGCTTTATTCCTTGTTCCCTGAGGACTGTAGTATATGGCATATATTCCCTCCTCTGAGCTAGAGTACCTGCTGACAAGTCAGGGAATACCTTCAGGTGGGCCAAGTTATCTGGAAGTTTCGGCCATTTCCTGACACCAACCATAAAAGTCTCCTTTATTGTGTAGAAATGAATGCAGGCAATAACATCTCATGGTAAATCTGGGTTGAGATCTTTTGGTTTTGGTATCCTGTGTATTCTATCCACAATTAAGTCCTTGCTGTCTGCAGAAGGAATTACTGTGTGTATGAAGCTTTGCAGGAGACTTGGCAAATCTTTGTCAGGAATAGATTCATTAATCCCTCTATTGCGAATATTATTCCTTCTGCATCTGTCCTCAAAATCCAGTGTTTTGTTGTGGATTTGGGACACCTCCTTTTCTAAAGTCTCATTAGCATCTATTAGCTCATTATTAGATTTACAACGTTCTGCCAGCTTCTGCTCCAGTGGGTCTATTCTAGTTCCCAGATCCTTGAGTTCTCCCCTGATTTCTGCCTTAAACTCAGCTATCATTCTTTTAAGATTAGCTTGGAGTTCTTGCCTCAGGGACTTTAGCAAAGCCTCCATTGTTTTCTGTGTAAGTGGAATATCTGTCTGAGCTTCCCCTCCCCCTTCTGAGGCTGCTGTGTGTGAGCTACATTGAGAAAAGCAGGGAGAGGGGGCTGGGGAGTGAGAAGCTGCAGCCATTTTTGAGTCTGCATTCAGTACCTGGTCTCTGGAGAAATATGCAGTCACCTTCTATGGAGATCTCCTTGCTGACTTGCCATGCACCATTGGAACCACTGGGACCTTAGGTCACCAGGTAACTCATTTAGGGCTTCCCAGAGTGGTTTTTCACCTTGTTGTGCCGAGTTGAAGCCGATCTCTGCTGGAGATCCAGTAGTAAGCAGCCTGTGCCATTCAAAGCTCGCCATCCGTAGAATTGATAACATACTTCTCCATGCACCACATTTTGATGGTGTTGATTATTTTGACTTGTTCTTTTTTTTAATGTCTAGGTATCGCATCCATATGTTACTACAGATTACCTTCTTTTTGAATGGGCATCTTAATCAGAGGGGTAGTTTGAAGATCCTTTACCGCAGAGCAAAATCTGCAGTTAGATGCCCACATATTAGCTTTTAACATAGTAGCTAGTGCTGAGTTTGTGGTAAAAGTGACATGCAAGATTTTTAGTCGCATAGCCAAACTCTCATTTTTAACCCCTTCCATGTTTTATCTCCATACAGTTAGGGCCAGAAATATTTGGACAGTGACACAAGTTTTGTTATTTTAGCTGTTTACAAAAACATGTTCAGAAATACAATTATATATATAATATGGGCTGAAAGTGCACACTCCCAGCTGCAATATGAGAGTTTCCACATCCAAATCGGAGAAAGGGTTTAGGAATCATAGCTCTGTAATGCATAGCCTCCTCTTTTTCAAGGGACCAAAAGTAATTGGACAATGGACTCTGAAGGCATCTCCCTCGTTAACCTGTAATCAATGAAGTAGTTAAAAGGTCAGGGGTGGATTCCAGGTGTGTGGTTTTGCATTTGGAAGCTGTTGCTGTGACCAGACAACATGCGGTCAAAGGAACTCTCAATTGAGGTGAAGCAGAACATCCTGAGGCTGAAAAAAAAGAAAAAATCCATCAGAGAGATAGCAGACATGCTTGGAGTAGCAAAATCAACAGTTGGGTACATTCTGAGAAAAAAGGAATTGACTGGTGAGCTTGGGAACTCTAAAAGGCCTGGGCGTCCACGGATGACAACAGTGGTGGATGATCGCCGCATACTTTATTTGGTGAAGAAGAACCCGTTCACAACATCAACTGAAGTCCAGAACACTCTCAGTGAAGTAGGTGTATCTGTCTCTAAGTCAACAGTAAAGAGAAGACTCCATGACAGTAAATACAAAGGGTTCACATCTAGATGCAAACCATTCATCAATTCCAAAAATAGACAGACCAGAGTTAAATTTGCTGAAAAACACCTCAAGAAGCCAGCTCAGTTCTGGAAATGTATTCTATGGACAGATGAGACAAAGATCAACCTGTACCAGAATGATGGGAAGAAAAAAGTTTGGAGAAGAAAGGGAACGGCACATGATCCAAGGCACACCACATCTTCTGTAAAACATGGTGGAGGCAACGTGATGGCATGGGCATGCATGGCTTTCAATGGCACTGGGTCACTTGTGTTTATTGATGACATAACAGCAGACAAGAGTAGCCGGATGAATTGTGAAGTGTACCGGGATATACTTTCAGCCCAGATTCAGCCAAATGCTGCAAAGTTGATTGGACGGCGCTTCATAGTACAGATGGACAATGACCCCAAGCATACAGCCAAAGCTACCCAGGAGTTCATGAGTGCAAAAAAGTGGAACATTCTGCAATGGCCAAGTCAATCACCAGATCTTAACCCAATTGAGCATGCATTTCACTTGCTCAAATCCAGACTTAAGACGGAAAGACCCACAAACAAGCAAGACCTGAAGGCTGCGGCTGTAAAGGCCTGGCAAAGCATTAAGAAGGAGGAAACCCAGCGTTTGGTGATGTCCATGGGTTCCAGACTTAAGGCAGTGATTGCCTCCAAAGGATTCGCAACAAAATATTGAAAATAAAAATATTTTGTTTGGGTTATGTGTATTTGTCCAATTACTTTTGACCTCCTAAAATGTGGAGTGTTTGTAAAGAAATGTGTACAATTCCTACATTTTCTATCAGATATTTTTGTTCAACCCTTCAAATTAAACATTACAATCTGCACTTGAATTCTGTTGTAGAGGTTTCATTTCAAATCCAATGTGGTGGCATGCAGAGCCCAACTCGCGAAAATTGTGTCACTGTCCAAATATTTCTGGCCCTAACTGTAACTCTGAAATCACCTTAATGTGTGCATGGACCCCAGGTTCTCTATCTGCTGTTGGGGCAGCCTAGTGTCATGCACAAGAACCTTTCCAAGAATTCATTCTTTTTGGGGCACAAGAGATTTGACAACTTTTCAGGGAGTCTAGAAGGTTTCCCATTTTCCTGGGTTGGCAAAGATGGTTATTAATAACACTAATGCTTCGGTGGCCAAGATACCTTCTCACCTTCATTTTGTGCACTCCTCCATCTCTACCAACCTACCCCAATGAAGACAGACTCAATAAATGGATAATATTGGCCACAGCAACCTTAGAAAACACTTAGAAAACTGTCTTAAAGCGAACCTGTCACCCCCTCCAGACATCTAAAAATACCATAGCCACCTTCTGCAGCACTAAGGCTGCATTCTGACAAGGTGTCTATAGCATTTATGCTCCCTTGATTCACTGAAATAAAGACTTATATAAAATCTGTTTCAAACCAGACCCAAGACCGGGAGGCGGGTTTTCAAGCGTCTGTCTCCCTCCTCTGTGGTGTCAGTCATCCCTCTCTGCTCTCTGTGCACCTCCTCCATGGACACCTCCCTGCATTACAAAGCTTTGTCAGCTCTGCTACAACATAGAGCTGCTGTTATAGGAGACCCCACAGTAGTAAATCTAGCAGGAGGACCCTGAGCAGAGAAAGCACTGCCTGCTATATTGCAGCCCTTGAGCTGAGCTGTCAGCAGTGCAGCAGAGTTGAGTTTGTGCTTTAGATCAGGGGCTGAGGACGGAGCAATGCTGCCGGGTACAAGAAACTGAAAGTGAAACCTGCTCAGCTCAAGGGCTGCTACGTAGCCGGCAGTATCCTCCTGCTAGATTTACTACTGTGGGGTCTCTTATAACAGCAGCTCTATGTTGTAGCAGAGCTGACAAAGCTCTGTAATGCAGGGAGGTGGCCCTGGAGGCGGCACACAGAGAGCAGAGAGGGATGACTGACACCACAGAGGAGGGAGACAGACACTTGAAAACCTGCCTCCCGGTCTTGGATCAGGTTTGAAACAGATTTTATATAAGTCTTTATTTCAGTGACTCAAGGCAGCATAAATGCTATAGACACCTTGTCAGAATGCAGCCTTAGTGCTGCAGAAGGTGGCTATGGTATTTTTAGATGCCTGGAGGGGGTGACAGGTTCGCTTTAAAAAGCATGGTAAGATCCTTGAAGCTATAAAAATCTGGTGCTTTCAAACAACCATAGTAAACATGATTACTCCCAGCTGCAACCCACTGGCTTTTGAGCATCATCCAAATGCCATTAGCTACCATGACCAGTGGAATTAGAGAAATCAGTGATTAGAGAAATCAGGGCAGTAATACAAAGATACCCAGCCCCTCTTATGCTAATGTGCTGCACATCTCCTCCAGTTGCTGCACAGATTCTAAGGACTTCTATATAATTTATCTTTACATTCATACATGTAGTTATTGAAAAAAAGGTATGATTGCACTCAGTATCCCGGTGCCTGTAAGGGACTGTTTAAACTTTATAGCCCTAAAACCTGCTGGCTGGTCCTCTTTATGGTGAAAAAAGTGTGTGTGTGTGTTGGTGTGGGTGAGTGTGTGTGTCTCTGTAAATGAGTGTGTGTGAGTGAGAGGGTGTGTGTGTAAAAAGACCAGGATGGGGGACATCACTAGAAAAGGGGAACAGGATGGGGAATATCAATACAAAATGGGACCAGGATGGGGGCCATCACTTCAAAAGGGGATCAGTATGGGGACACAACAACAAAATGGGATCAGGATGGGGGACATCACTAGAAAAGGGGATCAGTATGAGGGACTTCATTTCAAAAGGGGACCAGCATGGGGGACATTACTACACTATGGGGGCCAGGATATGGACATTATTACAAAATAGGATCAGTATGGGGGAAATTACTTGCTGCATCTGCCGCGTATTGGCTCACTTGCAGCAAGCCCCATTCATTCCCTATGGGACTTGTAGTCAGGTGCGGTGAGTGCGGTTTCACCGGATTCGGCATATGCGACAACAAAAAAAAACGCTGCTGGCAGCGTTTTTTTTCTTCGCCGTAAGTTCTGGATCTGGCGGATCCGGCAAAAACAAACTCGCCGCACCTGACCGCAAGTCCCATAGAGAATAAATGGGGCTTGCCGGAAGTGAGCTATTACGTGGCCGATGCGACAAAGCTGCCAGATCTGCCACAATCCGCAGAAAACGCTGATGTGAAAGCGGCCTTAGTCCTGCAAGGGATGTGGCCCTCAGATATGATTTTTTTTCTATGTGCGGCCACCAACGCAGCCAAGTTTGAAAACCCTGATATAGAGCTTTGTGTCCAATCACAGATTTAGGGAATAGGAAGAGGAATATTGAGGGACATGGTTTGGAAAAAGGAGTGTCATTACAGGTAAAAAGCTCCTAAATTGCCAGCAGTAAAAGTTGGCAAGTATGATTTATGGGAAAATTAATTTAGTAGGTTACCAAGAAATTGACCGTTACCATAGAAATGCTTACGTTTTCAAAGGTACTGTAAAAAGAAAATGATTGTAAATTTTTATTTAAGGCCTACTTCAAGGACATTTTATTTTTAATTTCAGATTTTTTTTTCCAAAAAACAAATTGAAAGGAAAAAGAACATCAAAGATTTTAATGGGATTTTTCAACTCCTTTTCTTCAGGAACACACTGATCCTAGCCACAGGCTTCCTCATTTGCAATGGAAGGTGCATAATCCGAACTGAGCGCTCTCCTACACAACTGGCAAAGGCAGCCATGTGAATAGCACAGGTGGAGTGACCCAGGTTGGGTCCAGCTTTCCGGCTTGTAAGCAGACTGCATGAGCATGCTCTAAAAACAGTGCCTGCAAGCATTGTGCTCCTTACCTAGCCACTACCTAACCAGTCACTCTAAGGGTATCTTTACACGCTGCAACCACAGGAGTCAATTTAGGTGGCGATATTTCTCGCTGGACTGATTGCCGCTAAATTGCCTCCTTATTGCGGCCGTGATAGAGCCACTCACAGCTGCCATTTCCAGGTAGACACAGGAAGCTTTGCCGGGTCAATGTCTGGTTTATTGCTGTCATAAACCATATGAAAACAACCAAACTGAGGATCAGCTTCTTAGGCTCAGAGCTGCACACTGCTGCACTCCAAAATCACACCAGAGAAAAAAAACCAGAGGTGAACATTTAACTTCTCTGACCATACCTCAGTGAGGTGAATCAGCCCCAGCTCACATAACTGAGTTCATCAATCTGGCTGACACATATCTCCCATCCATTACGGTACCAGTAATCATATTACACATTCCTCCCCTATGCCCAAAGCCGGGGGTTTGGGCACCATCTGACACCAAACAGGGGAACCTAGACAGGGCATCTGCATTCCCATGTAATGCCCCGGGCCAGTGCTCAACATGGAAAGTGAAATCCTGAAGTGCCAAAAACCACCAGGTCACTCTGGCATTCTTTCCCCGTCTGTCCCTCAACCACGTCAGGGGCGCATGATCTGACACCAGCCTATTGTAAAGACATACTGATAGGATGTTTAGATTGTGAGCTCCAAGAGAGATAGCATTACTCATGTATGTAAAGTGCTATATAAATGAATAAATATTAATATTATTATTATTATACACTGTCGCCCTAGGAGGTAATACCGTAAAGTGTCCACCGCCCATTTGATGGCCAAACACTCTTTTTCTACAATAGCATAGTATTTTTCGCAGGACAAGAACTTTCTACAGGAAACGATATTGGTACAGGATTCAAGACAATGATGGGAGTGCTGGTGTGTCACGGTCCGTGATGCTGTGGTATGAAAAAACTCACCAAAGAACCAAGATAGTTATCATCCTTTATTTCCTCCTCTCTCCTACGCGTTTCAGCGCCACACCCGGCGCCTTCCTCAGGGTGTGGCGCTGAAACGCGTAGGAGAGAGGAGGAAATAAAGGATGATAACTATCTTGGTTCTTTGGTGAGTTTTTTCATACCACAGCAGCGCGGACCGTGACACACCAGCACTCCCATCATTGTCTTGGATTCAAAACCACTATCCAGTGGTCGGTGGAGGTCCTGCAGCAGCTGGAACACAGATTCCAAAACGCCTTCAAACCAGTTGTGGGGATCACAACTGGACCAGGTGAGCAGCCTCATAGCACTACCTGCATACACAAGTGTCACTAGTGATAGGGCACTATTGCGCCTCTTGTCCCCCTCCCTATTTTTCTTTTCACAGGTACAGGATTGGATGTTCCTCGCCATGTACTACCTGGGACAGGACAGCTCCCTGCCCGACTTCTGAGGCGTCGGTCTGGAGTACAAACTCCCTGCCGAAATCTGGTGCCATGAGGACCGGTCGTTTACTCAGAGCTGACTTTAGGTCCTGGAAAGCCGCCTCAGCTTCCAAAGTCCACTTGGCCATGGAGAACTTCGTGCCCTTAAGAAGGTCGGTCAAGGGAGTGGCTTTCACAGCAAAGTTCGGGATGAATCACCGGTAATATCCGACAAGTCCCAGGAAGGCTCTGACTTGCTTCTTAGAGAGAGGTTGTGGCCAACTCTGGATTGCCTCCACTTTATTTAGTTGTGGCTTGATCTGGCCTCTTCCGACAACATAACCCAAATAGCTGGCCTCCTCCTTCCCGATGGCGCACTTCTTTGGGTTAATTGTGAACCCGCGGTTCTCAGTGCCTCCAGCACCCTTTGGACCTTCTGCAGGTGATTTTCCCAGTCCGAGGTAAAGATCACTATGTCGTCCAAATAAGCTGCAGCGTACCTCTTATGGAGGGCTCGGATTCGGTCCATGGCCCTCTGGAAGGTGGCCGGGGCTCCCTGCAGGCCGAATGGCATCCGTGTATACTGAAAACAATCATCAGGTGTAGAAAAAGCCGTCTTCTCCTTGGCACTCTGTGACATAGGTATCTGCCAGTATCCTTTTGTTAGGTCAAGGGTGGTGATGTACCTTGCTGGTCCTAACCTCTCGATGAAATCATCAACTCGAGGCATCGGATAGGCGTCAAACTCGGAGACTTCGTTTAACTTGCAATAGTCATTACAAAACCGCCACGATCCGTCCAGTTTTGGCACCAGTACGATGGGACTGGACCAGCCACTTTTCGATTCTTCGATAACACCAAGTTTCAACATTCTCGTCACCTCCTTCAAGATCACTTCTCGACGAGCTTCAGGGATCCGGTACGGCTTCAGGTTAACCCTCACGTGTGGTTCAGTCAAGATATCGTGTTCCACAACCTGAGTACATCCTGGCAGGTCTGTGAAGAGATCCCTGTTCCGATGAAGCGACTCTTGAAACTGTTGCTTTTGAGTCCTCGACAGTGTGTCCGCCAATGTGATCTCTGTGATGTCGGTCTCCATCTTGCCTACCAATCAGGGGGTTTCTATAGGGTCTCTATCCCGCCATGGCTTCAGCAGGTTGACATGGTATACCTGGTAAGGCTCCCTTCTTCCAGGTTGGTGAATCTTGTAGTTCACCTCGCCCACTTTTTCCACCACTTTATAAGGCCCTTGCCACTTGGCGAGGAATTTACTTTCGACTGTAGGGATCAATACCAGTACACAATCACCAGGACTGAACTGTCTCACCCTTGCGGAGCGGTTATACACCCTCGCATGCGCCTCTTGCGCTCAGAGCAAATTTTCTCTTACGATGGGCATCACCTCGCCTGCATATAAGTGACATGCTCCACCACACTATGGTGGGGGGGGGGGTCACTTCCGCTTCCCATGTCTCTTTTGCTATGTCCAAGAGACCTCGAGGATGACGACCATACAAGAGTTCAAATGGAGAGAATCCCATTGAGGCCTGGGGAACCTCTCTGATAGAGAACATCAGATATGGTAGGAGACTGTCCCAGTCTCGACCGTCTTTCTCGACCACCTTCTTGAGCATGGACTTCAACGTTTTGTTGAATCTCTCCACGAGGCCGTCTGTCTGCGGATGGTACACTGAGGTTTTCAATTGGGTTATCTGTAATGCTTTACACAGTTCCCTCATAACCTTGGACATAAAGGGGGTTCCTTTATCTGTGAGGATCTCTTATGGAAGTCCCGTTCTTGAGAAGATGTGCACCAATTCTCGGGTTATAGTTTTAGCAGAGGAATTTCTCAAAGGTATCACCTCCGGGTACCGAGTCGCATAGTCCAGGACTACTAAGATGTACTGGTGGCCTCTTGCAGACTTGACCAGGGGGCCCACCAGATCCATGGCAATTCGATTAAAGGGCACTTCTATAATTGGTAAAGGCACTAGCGGACTTCGGAAGTGAGCAACGGGGGCTGTCAACTGGCAGGTGGGACACGACCTACAATAGTCTACATTCTCCCGATGACACCCAGGCCAATAGAACCTCCAAATGATCCGCTCCTGTGTTTTATCTACCCTTAGGTGACCACCCAGGACATGAGAATGGGCCATGTCTAGTACTTTGCATCTATAGGGCCCTGGAACCAACAGCTGTTCTATTACTTCACCTCTCACCTGGGTAACCCGATATAGCAACTATCCATTTACTGCGAAGTGAGGGAACCTGGTGTCAACCCCCGGCTCCTGGGCAACCTCGTTTATAACAGTCACATTCTCAAAGGCCCCTTTCAGTGTCAAGTCTCTCATTTGAGCAGTCCCAAAATTCCCGCTGGATGTCATCAACTCCGGGAAGTCGGCGTCATGGGACTCCGGCTCTTCCTCGTCACCGAGTAATACTCCCAGGGGAAACTCATCTACCTCCTGCAGCGGCACTGTCTCTGGGTGGGTTGACTGTTCTTCACCAGGACCCTTGGATACTGCCCCCTTTTTCCACAAGTCCCAAAACAAAGTAAAGTCCTGCCCGATTATCACCGGGTGCAATACGTTTTCCACCACCCCGACTTCATGTGACTTAGTCCCGCAGTTTGTTTTTATGGTCACAATAGCAACGGGGTAGTTCTTGGCATCTCCATGGATACAGCGGACACCCACCTTTTTACCCGGTATCAGTCGATGGGGAAGTGAGACCCTCACCAGGGTCACCAAACATCCGGAGTCCAATAGTCTTGTTACTCGGGCCCCATTCACTTCCACAAGACATGCCTGCGGGCCCTCTCTGGGTTCGCTGTCAATGCTGCAGATCGGGTAAGCATAATATGAGGAGCGCCGACCCAGGCTACAGTCTATTCGTTCAGTAGTCAAGGGACAACGGGCGGCGGCATGACCAGGGCCTTGACACCTCCAACAGATTAACGGACCAGCTGGAGGTTTTGTTACACCTCCACTTGCCCCTTGGGACCTTGGGCTCCCTCCGCCCATGGCTCTATTACCCTTCCTTTAGGTGTCAGACGCTGTTTGTACCCCCCAATATGTAGCTGGCAAGTCCCGTGGCTTCCCCAGGGTACTCTCCACCACCTGGTACCTCTCCACCAGTCCCACCAGGTCATCGGCATTCTGGGGGTCACCCTGAGCAACCCAGGTTTGCACTGGCTTTGGGAGGGCGTGCACAAATCTGTCCATTACCACCCGCTCCACCATTTGCGCTGGTGTGAAGGTTTCCAGCTGCAGCCATTTTTGCCAGTTCGCAATATCGCTGCCACAATTGTCTCCTGTGGTTGCGGCATGTAAAGGTACCCTAAGGGCCCCTTTATACACGGCTACATTTGCAGCTTGTCACCAGGTAACTTACTGGTTGCAGTGAAATCATGGATACATGGTTCTATCTTGTTGCCGTGTACAAATGGAATAATCTCTCCATGATTTCACTGCAACCAGTAAGTTACCTGTAGCCACCCTAGAAATGTAGCCGCGTGTAAAGGTACCCTTAGGGTACCGTTACACGATACAACATCTCAGCTATGTCGGAAGGGATGCTACAGGTGCGCGCTCGCTTCCGACATCGCTGCCTAGGTGTCACACAGGCAGATGTTGCCTGGGACGCCGCTGCGATGTTGAAGCAGCGATCACTTGCTGGGCTGGGAACAACCCAGCGAGCAATATGCTTCAATGCAGCGAATAGGCAGAATTGCTGGCAACATCGCTGTTGCAGTGTTACACGGCAATTAGCCGCCAAATAGCTGGTTGCAAGTTGCCAGGTTTTAAGGTACCATTACACGTTGCAATGTTGCATGCAACTTCACTGAAATTTTGCTGTGTCAGCGAAGTTGCAGCAACATCGCAGGTGCATTGTGCTGTGTGACAGCACGATGCAACTGCGATAAATTGCTGGTTGCAAGTTGCCAGGTTTTTGAACATGTTCAAAAACCTGGCGATCTTGCCCCAGCGATTTGGCTGTATCGTGCCATCTGACACCGCAATAGCAATGTTGCCAGCGATACAGCCTATTCTCAGCATTTCTCCGGATCGCTCACAGGGTTGTTTCCAGCCCAGCGAGCGACCCTTGAGGCAACATCGCAGTGGCGTCGTAGGCAAAGTCTTGCCGTCTGATAACAAGGCTACAATGTCGGAAGCGAGCGCGCACCCACGTCATCGCTTCCTACATCGGCCGCGATGTAGTACCGTGTAACGGTACCTTTAGGACAATGTCCTCAAACCTGCCAACTTGCAACCAGCGATAAATCGCGCTGTTACACAGCATGATGTTCCAGCAATGTTGCTGCAACTTTGCTGAATCAGTGAGGGCCACTTTACACGTCACAATATCGCAACGCAACATCGATAAAAAGTCACGTGGTGTGGCCGTTGCAGTTGATATCGTTCGTGCGTTGTGTCGTGTAAATAGGCAATGCGACGTGAAAACAATCTAACTACGATATTGCATGAAGATAGTGCAAGCCCTTCAACCGTACGATATTGTATAGCCGATGTGGCAGGATCGTGCTGTGTGACAGCGCAAGTACGATTTGGAGTGCAACTTTCCCTATTCACTCCAATGTTAAATGGTCATTTTCTGGGTTGCTCATACTCAGCGTGGGAAAGGGGCGTACACCATCGTAGTTGCGTTGCCTGCCGATATCTCCCTGTGTGATATCTACTATGCGATCTTGGACAAGTGCCAAAAACGTGCGCGCTCCCGTGAGATCGTACGCAAGTGGCCATAAAATTACAGCGATGGTGCATGCAACATCGTGCTGTGCAATGGTACCCTCAAGGTACTGTCACACGTAGCAATGTTGCCTGCAACATTGCTGAAATTTTGCTATGGCTGCGAAGTTGCAGCATCATTGTTGGAGCATCGTGCTGTGTGACAGCACGATGCAACTGCGATAAATCGCTGGTTGCAAGTTACCAAGTTTACTGACAGTGTTCAGAAACCTGGCAATGTTGCACCAGCGATTTGGCTGCATATTGCTGTGTAACACCGCAACAGTGATGTTGCCAGCGATGCCGCCTATTCGCAGCATTGCAGCGTATTGCTTACTGGGTTGTTCCCAGCCCAGCGAGCGATCGCTGATGCAACATTGCAGCAGCGTCGCAGGCAACATCTGCCTGTGTGACAGCTAAGGCAGCGATGTCGGAAGCGAGCGCACCCACGGCATTGCTTCCGACATCGCTGCAATGTGGAACCATGTAACAGTACTCTAAGACTGCAGGATGGTCGGTAACCTAGGGAATAGGGATGGGCGACTCTACTCGCTAGGACTCGTTACTCTGCGAGTAGTAAGGGACTCGCAGGACTCGGTACTGTGCGAGTTTCCCTGCGATTACTTGCACAGTAACGAGTCCAATGCAAATCAATGGCAATCCTAGTTTTGTCAGAGACTCTGACAAAACTAGGATTGCCATTGACTTGCATTGGACTCGTTACTGTGCAAGTAATCGCAGGGAAACTCGCACAGTAACGAGTCCGGCTGTCTGCTCTGTGCCGGGCTCGGGTCCTGCGGGCAAGCCGCAGCTCCAGGGTCCTAGAGCCCGCCTGCTCTCCCTGTGTACAGACATGAATGTCTGTGCACAGAGATGATGTAGCAGAGCTGAGATTGTTCTCAGTCTGCTCACTCCCTGTGCATAGACATCTATATCTATTTTTTCTCTGTTTGTGTTTTTTTTAAAACAATTTAATAGAAATTCATGGCGGTCATGTCTAATATTGGCGTGACCGCCATAAATTTCGGGCTTAGGGCCATCTGATAATACAAAGCTGGCCTTAACCTCATTATTACCCAGTGAGCCACCCACCACCAGGGCCACTGGAAGAGCGGGGTTCAGCGCCAGAGGATGGCGCTTCAATGAATGCGCCATCTTCTGGGGTGGCTGCGGGCTGCAATTTGCAGCGGGGGGTGCCCAGAAAGCTTGGGCCTCCCTGCGCTGTGGATTCCAGCCCCCAGCTCCTTAGCTGTACCTGGCTAGACATAGAAATTGCGCGGAGCCCCATGCATTTTTTTTTTATTATTTCATGAAATTCATGAAATAATAAAAAAAAGGGCTCCCCTATATTCTTGTGTCCGGCCAGGTACAAATAGGCACCTAAGGGTTGGGGGCAGCCCGTCGCTGCCTGCTGGATCCGGCTGGTTCCAGAAATACGGCAAAGCCCACGTAATTTTTTTTCTGAAAATTTCGTGCTGGCACATAGTGCGTCAATTAGCTCTAAATTTTAAGAGGCTAGCTATAAGCTCCTTTCCAGGTGGTATAATGTTCCAGCAAAAATCCAGTTAATCTACCCAGATGCAGATCAGAGATGCTAGAGATGTGAGGGGCCAAGAGGCACCATTTTGCATATTTTTTGGGAGTGCGAAGTGATCGACCCCTTTTAGTCAAAGATCTCTGAGATCATACAAAATGTTATTGGATATTAACTCTCCTGTATCACTGCAAAACCCCTCTCTCCTCTTACAAAAAATCGTGGTTGAAATTTTTCATTATGGCCTGCAGTTCAGGACTCTGGAAAAGACCTACTTCTCCCACGATCCCCCAATGGCTGAGGAAGGTTAGTGAAGTCATGTATATGGAGGACTCAACATCCTCCATCTACAATTCCTGCACAAAGTTTTGGATCGCTTGGAAGAGTTAGATGAAATTTCAGCCGACTACTGAATTCTAGAACATCACTTGAGGGACATTATGGCAACTCATACTCTCCTTGACCTGCTGTTGCTTATGAACCTGCTCTATCAGCTTGCCAACCCACCACGTGGCTCTACCCTTTCCCTTCATACCACTCTGGCCATCTTTGTGCACAGTGCTGAACCGCTACTCTTTCCCACCTTCTTTACTGTCTTTTCCACCTGTCTGGGTCTCTCCCTATCCTTTCTAGTTTCTACCTGGCTTTCTTTACTTGGTACTTTCTCTTTGTTTACTCATATTTGTAATTATAATCTTGATATAAAGAAAATGGATGTATCTTCAGTCAAGGGTAACACCCAATGCTGTTCGGAAATATCCAAGTTGTGCCCTACTACGGATCAGTGAGGACTTGAAGCAGTGTTTGTATAACGACTGGAAGGGGTTACCCTGTACAGGACTTTATTTGTTGATGATATTATGATTTTGATAAATAAAGAATAAAAAAAGAAAAAAAAAAGAAAAAAAGTAGAAAATGGGGAATCTTAAAATTAAACTAGCTGTGCCAAATTTAACACAGGTGCTACATATGTCACATCTTTACATGGTTTTATCTAACTTTATACTAATTTTTGGTTGACTCTTGATTGTGGCAAATTTTACGAAATTCCCCTTTTCAGCAAAACCATGCCACTTCTCACTAAGCCATGCCCCCTTTATTCTAAGCTGTGCCTCTTTTCTGCTAAGCCATGCCATTTTTCCATAAGCAATGCCCCATCTCTTCTAAGCTATACCTCTTTTCTGCTAAGCCATACCCCTTTTCCACTACGCCATACCCTCTTTCTGCTATGCCATGCCCCTTTACTACTAAGCCATACCCCCTTTGTGCTAAACTATACCCCTTTTCCCTTAAATCATGGTCCTTTGCTCTGCAACATTATTCTAAAGACTGGTATGTAAATTGCTGTAAGTGGTTAAGAACTTCACAATTTGTGTACATAAAGACACTTAGACTGCCTTCACACTTGCAGATGCCTCCGCGCAGGCGGATGTCGCGTCCCTGGTGCGGACGAGACTGTGTGATCTGTGCGCAGGCATACGCCTGCGCACAGATCACATATGGGAGTGAATGGGTGCGCACGGTTCTGCGCTGTCAAGAGCAGCACCGTGCGCTCCCATTATAAAGATAGGAGCTGGTGGTGCTGCGGTCACATTGCGGACCCCTCCGCAGAACGCTGCGGAGGGGAACGCTAATGTGAAGCCCGCCTTAGATAAGCTGTATCTGTGAAAATACAGTAAAGATCTTTGCACACAATGACTTTTCCTAGGCAGATTCCGCCCAGAATCCGCCGTAAAAAGTACTTTAAAAAGTCACAATGAATGAATATATGCACAGTAATGTTTAATATGACTTGTGCATATGTTCTGTCTTTTCTAACTGCTGCAGGATTCAAAAGCCGTGAAGAGTCTAAAAGAAATGACCGCTCCATTTTTCTTGAAGCCGCCTATAGAACTTTTAAAAATGCGCCAGTGGCAAAGATGCCAAAAAAGACTCTTCTGGGAAAACACTGCTGGCATTTTCCTGACGGGGCTTCTTCTTAAAAAATAATACCTGTACGCCAGTGTATGTGCACATACGCTAAGCGTGCAGTACAAATTCCAGATATGGACTGGTCTAGGTAAGGAACCTAGGTACCTTCACCACAACTGCACATTCTGTAAAACAAACCTGTTCAGTGTGAATTGAAATCTATGCAGTAAGCAGAAATTCCATCCTAAAGTGACCTTCACTGCTGCTGACAAAAAGCAGGGATAAGCATGGAGGAAGATCTTAGTAAGAGTCAGATAGGTAGGCAGACACTGTACGGAGGGAGAGAGAGGCAGCCGCACTCCCCCTGGAAGCACTTCTGCAAATTTAACAAAAGAAAAAAAAAATCAGGAGCGATAATAAAAAAAAAAAATTGTCTAGATCCCAGACTGGTGTGCTGCAATCTGGCTGTTTCCATGGAGACATGTCGGCCTGTTCACATGGCAACATACCTGCGGTCCACTATTAAAGTGATGAGATGAGCAAGATAGTGAATGCATATGGATGCTCATAACCCCTTGGCTGCTGGATGATCCGCCGCCGCTACTTGCTATGACCATAAGGAAAAAAAAAATCAGTTTTAATGGTCAGACCCGACCGCACAGCTTCCTAATCCCAAAAAGAGGAAAAGGAGGTTGTTTTGCAAATAAATATTAATATCATTTCCCTGCCGCTCTCAGGTTATAACCTCAGTGTTCCAGCCAAGACTTGGGACAGGCGGCTGCTGCAAGGCAACTGAAGTGACAAAAATATTATTTGCAACTCAGTATGAAGAGGAGCATGAACTTGTTAGATTGGTAGATGAGAAATCTGCTCACTCGCTGCTTAATGAGGCCCCTGTGAATGAATCTGGGGAGGTGTCAGGTCTGCAGCATGAGGAGATGAACACTGCAGATTATTCTATGTGCACACATCTACAGGTTTACACTATTCAACCTTACCGGGAGTTTTCTATATAGCCTTTTATGTGTCACAATTATTAAAGTGCACAATTTGTCATTTTATTTTTTATCATGTTAGTAAAACTGGTGCCTGCATGTGTACGAAATTATCATCGTTCACTATCCCTAAACAAGCAGTTCCTAAAAGGGCAATTTGCAAGCTTCAATAAATTGGGCTGCAAGATGAATGTATGATAATTCAAATTTTGTAGTTGTTTTTCTTTTTTATTAATGCAAAATCGACGATAAAAATAGACCGCAACAGTGGCCGTACTCCTAGTGCTATATATACTGTATATGGCCACTTATCTATTAGGCGCTACAATATGGTACAACACACTTTATTGATCCCAAGGGAAGTTATGGAATCACAGCAACACAACATAAACAAGAACATGAATTACATAAATTAATAAAACAATACCGTAGAATATTATACATTACATTATATTTCATACACAGTTGGTAAACCAATAAAACAATATTCACTTTGATAATTTTACACTTAGGTAGTTGTACATTCCCATAGAAGTCAGAATGAACAACTTCCTGTATTTTTCTTTCTTACACCTTAGTAGGATTAGGGCGGCTTCACACTGCGGTCAGGTCCGGTCTGGGGCTGTCAAGGTTGAACCTGACAGCCCCGGACTGGATCAGCACACAGAACTGGAGGGCTAATATGCCCCCCAGTCCAGTGTGTAGCCTGCCGCAGCTGCCGCTGCTTATGATTCAGGACCGCGGCTCTCAGGTAGCTAGCCGCGGTCCTGAATTATAACAGCGGCGTACAGCCACAGGTGTCCGGTTCCCGGATCCTCCCGGATTGGGGCAATCCGGCCCCATAGGCTCCCCTTTTAAGGGAGCGCCAGATTGCCCTGGAAGGATCCGGGGGAATCTGGGAGGATCCGGGGGAATCTGGTGGAATCTGGGAGACACCAGTTATGGGGAGATTGTAACGTTTTTGTATCCGGGAGAAAAATCCCACTTCTCCCGGATTCTTCCGGCGAGATGGAGGCCGGATGGCAGATAGCTGCCATCTGACTCCATCAGGCCCCATAGTATACTATGGGGCCAAAATCACCATTGACTGCCCCGGACGGAATCTGACCGCAGTGTGAGGGCACCCTTAGACAGTTACTGAAGGTGCTCCTCTATCTCGTGAACAGCTAATATAATGGGAGTGCATTAATGTTCATAATCACCATATATATGTTAAGAGTTCTATTCACCACCTCCTTAAAAGTGTCAAGATGGTGGCCAGCAGCCGAGCTTGCCTTCATGATAAGATTATTGAGCTAATTAGCATGACTGCACTGCTTCCACAACATGTGATTGCAAAAAAGATGGCACTTGCCACTATGGACTGGTACAACATTTCTAACATTTTGCCGTACACATTAAATTACCATAGTTTTGGTAGGAAGTACAGTGTGCTCATCCACTACTTGTAACCGCCCCAAGTCCTGTTTGCTGTCGAGGCGTACCCCAACTATTTGTAACTCCATCATGTTACATGCATTTTTACCTTTTACCTAGAGCAGTGTTTCCCAACTCCAGTCCTCAAGGCACACCAACAGGTCATGTTTTCAGGATTTCCTTAGGATTGCATAGGTGATAATTTAATCACTTGCACAGGGGATAATTCCATCATCTGTCTAATGATAAGGAAATCCTGAAAACATGACCTGTTGGTGTGCCTTGAGGACTGGAGTTGGGAAACACTGACCTAGAGCATTATATATATATATATATATATATATATATATATATATATATATATATCACACACACATACATATATATGTATATATTATTATATATATGTTTATTTTGTATTCCAAGCTTGGAAGCCCCCTGAAAAATGGACTGGTCACTTTGTTTGAGCTGCTTTTGCGCATGAAGTGGTTAACGGAAGTTAAAATTGATGGCTAATATTCACAGCAAGTCATTTTATTGAGAACATTTTCAGGAAGGTTCCAGATGGAATTTGCCTGAAAATATGGCGTGTGAAATAGCCGAATGGGGTTTCCTGGTTTCAGAAAACCTCTTCCTCCAACTGCAGTTTGATTAAAAAAAAAAAGAGTAAAGTATGCTTTACTCATTGTCCCCAGTCCAGTGCTGAGTCTCAGCAGCTGCTCCCAGTGTTTATTATTATATGACGCCATGTCCGCCAATGGCTGAGCTCGGTGGATCTGAATGGCTCATGCTAGCAACCTGGGCTGAGACACTGAGCTCGGTGATTGATTGCAGCGTTGGCGATGAGACATCAACGCTGCAGACACTAACAGGGAGATTCATTAACATTGACTTTTTCATATGCCAAACTTAAACTGAAGTGAATAAATTGCTCTAAAGTAATCAAAATGTGACACCCTTTAATAAATTTCAAGCATCCTCAGCTGTCCTATAGACAGAAAATGAAATCTATGCCTGCTACAAACTGGTGTAGATTTCCACTATAAATTGCACCACTTTCTGTCTTTCATGATACATTTGTCAGTTTCCTGCTGATCATGTCTATCTCGTGTACCTAGCTCACCACATTTCACACCACTTTTCAAAACTGTAAAAAAGTCACAAATATTTTGTATCAAAGTTTGAAAATGTTCTACATTACAATACTGGTGTAGTGTCCTCTTAAGGTTTATTAGGCTCCACCAGCAATGTCCTTGCTGATCATTGTAAATGGTGACGGTAAATATAAAAAACTGATATATATTATCAGAGAAATCTGTTTCCTTCCCACTTCTCCTTCTGCCTCCTAAACTCACCATCTTGATCAAGACAAGCTGGACTGCAAGCACACTAAGACATCATGTTACAAAACTCCTATTATACTTTATGGAGAGAAGAGAAAGAGGCAAATACAGAAAAACTGTGCTGTGCTTTCTATCAAGTCTTTTATCTCATCCCAGAGTTGGATTCACATAAACAATGCTCAATACTAATGTACTGCCTCTGTGCAGGATCAGCTTTTATGGTGGGTTTACACGCTTCAATATCGTTGCGATATCGCAACTCAATGGCGCGGGAGCGCGCAATTAGTGCACGTTTCTCCCGCATCGCATTGGATGTTTACACGCTGCGATATCGGAATACAACGTCCGTGCGATGTCTACGCCCCCCAACCCAGGATCGCACACTTAACATGGGAGTGAATGGGTGACGTTTCAAATCGCATCGTAGTTGTGCGTTTACACAGCACGATCCGACTGCAATCTCCCTTCAATATCGGAGCATTGAATAGCACGCTCATTCAATCCCCGATATCGCATTGACATCGTTCCTGCATCGTATTGGACGTTCACACCATACAACGCAGGAACAATCTCGGGTCCAACGATTGAACCACGTGACTTTTCATTGAAATTGGACTACGATATCGCAACGTGTAAACCCGCCATTATAAAGAGGTAAGTTCCTGACTGGACCAGGGAAATGCAGTGGACATTGCAAATATGGACTTTTCAAAAGCTTGTGATACGGTGCCAAACAAAAGATTGATACATCAAATTAGAATAATGGGTGTAAGGGAAAATATGTGAAACTCTGGTTAAAAATTGGCTCAGTGATAGGAAACAAAAGGTGGTTCTTAATGGAACAAACTTGGACTGGGTCACAGTTAATAGTGGGGTATCACAGGGGTCAGTATTGGGCCTGCTTCTTTTTAACATATTTATTAATGACCTTGCAGGAGGCATACAGAGTAGAATTTCAATACTCACAGATTAAACTAAACTATGCTGGATAATCAATACAGAGGAGGAGAATTTTATATTATAGGATGATTTATGTAAGCTGGAGGTTCGAGCTGAGAAATGGCAATTGAATTTTAATGTGGATGAATGTAAGGTCATGCACTTGGGAAGAGTAAATAAAATTTATAATTACCGTATATACTTAATTGTAGAAAACTGGGTAAAACTGTCATTTGAAAAGACTTGGGTGTATGGGTGGATGGCAAACTCACATTTAGTAGCCAGTGTCAGGCAGCTGCTGCAAAGGCAAATAAAATAATGGGATGCATTAAAAGTGGCATAGATGCTCATGAAAAGAACACAGTTTTACCTCCGTACAAGTCACTAGTGCGACTACACTTAGAATATTGTGTACAATTCTGGTCTCCGGTTTATAAGAAAGACAGAGCTGAACTAGAGCGGATGCAGAGAAGAGAGACCAAGGTTATTAGAGGACTTGGTGGTCTGCAATATCAAGACAGGTTATTAAATTTGGGTTATTCAGTTTGGAAAAAAGAAGGCTTAGGTGCTATTTTATTACAATGTGTACATACATGAGGGGACAATAGAGAGACCTTTCTAATGATCTTGTTACACCTCGGCCGGCAATAGCGACAAAGGGGGCATCCTCTATGTCTTGAGGAAAGAAGGTTTAATTGTAATCATAAACTCGGATACTTTACTGTTAGAGCACTGGAACTATGGAATTCACTGCCGCATGATGTTGTAATGAGTGATTCACTACCATGGACGTAACGACCATGGCCACGACTGGGCCCAAAGGTACAGAGGTTTGCTGACCTCAGCGGCTACTTCAGGTGGATCTGTGTCCTTGTCAAGGATGCAGATCCAGTTGAAATGCATTGCAGTGCAGAGACCTGTCGAGTCTCTGCACACAATGCACACTGCCGACACAGCTGACATCACAGGTGCCGTGACAGGGAGCTGCGCATGACAGTGACGTCTGGTGCCCACTTTAATGTCAGCTACCAGGATGGCCACTGTGTGCTGCTACAGAGGGCACCGGATGATGTGGGACCGGAGGAAAGATGAGAAGAATGTTTTTGTATTTAATTTATGTGTTAGGGACAGAATGGGGTCACATTACACACACATATTTCTAAGAATATCTCAGAACAGGACATTTTAAAAAAAAAACATCTAATTGTAGAAATTATTAATATCCCAAGATCTATTGATTAAAATGGACCTTAAAATGAATGTTGTTAGTGGGAAAATCCCTGTAAAAGAGTTGCTTCACTTCTGATGTTACTTCTATTTTAACATTAAAGAGGATTTCCAATACTAATGTTACCAATGGCTGACACAGATAGAAAAGGGCCCCTGTGCTAGGACAAGATATGGGTCCCTTTCAGTCCAATAAATTATCAAAATGTGCAATCCCACCTGCTTTGGAGGTAGAAATGTCCCCCTTGCCCCTTTGAACTCTGTGCGACCACACAGGTTGCACCAATGATATGTCCGCTCCTGAATGTGACCCTGTCATTTATCCTAACTTCCCAACCAAAAGTTTGCCAATATATGTCTGCTAATAAATCTTCTCTCTGAGGCTTGTAAATATCTTTATTGTTATTCTAGCTTTGATCCTTCCAGGCTGGAGACCTAAATCAGACCAACTGAGCAGGGTAGATCACAAAAAAAACAGTATAACAAACATGTAGAAATACTCTGCTGTAATAGGTAATAATAAAGAGCTAGTGCTGCTGATGTAAAATAGTGTTAATATGTTTTTTACACAAAATGTACGAAGCCGTTCTACCAATGTCAAGGTAACCCATATCAAAACGGTCCCTATCTAACTTATTTAAAACTTGATCCTATGTACAATACCTATGAATGCAGGATACAGAAGGGCCAAAGTCCAAAATGGAAATGCTGCAGAAGACAGCATTTTATCTGCCTGGCTCAGTAAGGAAGGGGTAGGGGCACTCACTATCTTCCATAACACGAAACTAATTAGACACTTACAGGTGAGCCAATGCACGAGAGGAGAGTGAAATGTGACTTAGGCTTGCATGCCTAGACTGCTGTCACTCACAGAGAGGCAGCCCCACCCCCACCAGTGATGTGCCCTGCTCTGTATGTGCTAATCCGGTCTGCAGCTTCGAAAGATCAAGGCTAGAACATCAATGAAGGTATTTACAAGCCTCAGAGAGATAAACTTAGAGGAGCATGGTAAGTGTCACGCGCTTAAATGGCGCTGATATTGTTGGATGCTGCTGAGTATGTGGTTTGTCTTTAAGAGATGCATGGTTGATGGTTGTGAAGGTCCTTGCCTCCTGTGGTGTGCTCCAGAACTGCAGTCACTATTATGTTCAATTGCTGGTTCAGGAGTTAATGTGTGACTCATCTGGAATCCCCTCTCCCTGGCTTTAAATAGACTTCCCTCTCCTCTGTGAGGTGTTGCTGATAGCTATGTGCTCTAGGTGCAGTTGGTGCTGTTCTGATGCTTAGCTGATGGGCTAAAGTATTTTCATGGGAGAAGCTGTAATTCCTGATCCGTGGGTGGATGTAGGAGCCCTCAGCCAGGGTGGCAGCTCGGAACTCCTCACCATTAGAGGTACCTCCGAGATCAGGGCGAGCCAGGGACCCCAGCATCAGGGTCAGATTAGGCTCTCCTGACCCCCTTTTGCCCAATTCACCTACTTGTTACCTGATTCCCTTACCTCCCATGCGTGACAGTAAGTAGGAAGAGTCAGGACAAAATAACTCCTTAACACAATGTACCTTTTTAAAATGGAAGCCAGTGAGTCTAGACAACAATGAGCACTGATGTCTGGATATAGGCCAGCTTACTTTCTACTATATCTACTAAGAAGTGGAGCATGATCTGCAAGTTGCATTTATTTCACATCTACAACCAGGTACACATATTCACTTACTGTACAATAAGTGACATCTGTAGGGCTTGAGGCATTTTTACTGGAAACCGATGACATCATGAAGGAGTGAAGTAACTGATGTCATGGAATCCTTATATACAGAATCACTAACACCTCAGCATGTTACTTCAAGCCCGAGAACAACTTTGTCCATGCTGTGCTTGAAAGACATACCAAGATCACTGTTACCACGGGACTGCCTGGATGTAAAGGTAGTTAAAATCCTGACTGTAACAGAAGCATAAATGCCAATTACGTGTTCATTCCCTTGGTTACATTAAGTCCCAGTCCAATGATAATGTTATACAATTTCTTTAAAAAAGTAGTGTAAGTTCAACAAAACTAATCTTTACATGAGGACTGAGGATAAGAGGACTGATTTTATAAAAAGTGCTAAGGTTTTTTTCCAACCCAATGAACGGTTTGAGTCACAGCAAAGGTCATGTCCGCAGCACATTATAGGAGCCCAAATTTCCTTTTTTTTCTTTAGGCAGATCTGCCTACTACTGCCATTTGTGTAACTGATTTACAAAGAGGAGACATGTAGCTTCATCATTGGGAGCTTTAGCAAGAAAGGTGCCAATGAAATGGACAGCCAAGAATCCCCAGACAAATCAGCATTTAATCAAAAAATTACCTATTACTTTAACCAGGTTTTTAAATTACCGTAAATATGTTTTTGAAACATTTTTGCAATTCTCTCACTGGCCACTAGTACTTGTTGTTTCAGAAAATTAACATGTACATTAACAACAATAAACAGACTCTGATTCGATCTTTAGTGCTGAAGCATCTAATCAGCGTGTACAACAGTTATTTTGAAGCGAAGGAGAGTTGTTACATTGCCTTCTGAGATTGGTGAATCCTGTGTTATATGCTCTGCATATAGGTGTTACCTGTCATTGTAATCCTGCCTCTAGTGATAAGGAAACTGATGAAACTCTTTCTAAAGGTCCAGTCACACAAACGAAGCTCTAGCAATCCCGACAGCGATAACAACATGCTGGGATCGCTGGAGTGTCGTCACCTGGTCGCTGGGGAGCTGTCAAACAGGCAGATCTCCCCAGCGATCAGGAACCTGGGAGCCACCTCCCACATTGCTGGAAGCAATGTTACCAGCGTCCTCCCTGCTTAGCTCAGCCTGTAGCAGGGAGGAAGCTGGTAACTATGATAAACACCGGGTATCCAGGCAGCGCGCACTGCCTAGATACCCGCTGTTTATCATAGTTGCCAGCTTCTTCTCTGCTTACAGGCTGCGCTAAGCAGGGAGGAAGCTGGTAACTATGATAAACACTGGGTATCCAGGCAGCGCGCGCTGCCTAGATACTCGCTGTTTATCATAGTTACCTGTGTCCTCCCTGCTTAGCGCTGGTAACCATGATAAACACCGGGTAAAGTAGGCAGTGTGCGCTGCCTAGATACCTGGTGTTTACCATGGTTACCAGCCTGTGAGGTCACTGATCGCTGGTCTCTTCGCTGTCACACACAGCGATGCGTGCTGACCAGGGGAGACCAACGACCAAAAAATGGTCCTGAGCCCTTTGCAGCGATCAGCGACCTCACAGCAGGGGCCTGATCGCTGCTAGATGTCACACATAGCGACATCGCTAGAGAGATCGTCATAACGTCACAGTTAAAATGATCTCGCTAATGATCTCGTTATGTGTGACTGGGGTTTAAAGGAGCAGGAAGCATGAGCCTAAAATAAGTCCCAGTGACCAGTGTGAAAACTACAAGACTTCATTTTCTCTTTTAACAAAATTAAATGAAAAAAAATTCTAACATTTTTAAAACATATGTCAAACAAAAGCCTGGTTTAAAAAGGTCATTTTCTGACGACATTTCCTTTAAAGGGACTCTATCACCAGATTGTTTCTTCATAATCTGGGACCCTGATTCCAGCAATGTGTCATTTATTGGTTTGCTTGGTGTAGCTTTGATAATACACTCTTTTATGAGCAGGAGATTATCACTAGAGGGCTAGTAAACCTGATGCCATTAGTGTTCTGTATTTAAAATCTCTGTATAACACCACAACCATTGCCAGTTTTCTTCTATGCACAGGTTAAACAAATGCTGGCGGTAAGTGGCTACCGTGGGGAACACTGTTATACAGGGCTCAGCATTAAAAGAGCTGATAGGTCTGCAGCTGATAAAACAGTTATTTTTATCAAAATGAAGTAGCCCAGTAGGTGACACATTGCTGAAATCAGAGTCTCTGCCCCTACATCATGCTGCCCTCCAGTGGGGTGGCAAAAACCTGGTGACAGATTCACTTTAAAGGGAAGCAGTCATGTGCCCAAATGCTGTTAACTTACATATATCAAGCTAATCTGCATGTTTTATAGGATTCTAAAGCTGCCCAGCAACAGCTCTGAAAACATGGCTTCTGGGAGGAAATTAACTTTCTTCCTCTTGGCAGCCTCGGCTTTCAGTCATAGAGGCGTGCCAGAGTGCTTCAGTCCCTGCTTAGTACATAGTGAGCATTGGCTGTTAGCACACCTTGGAACATTGACTGATAAGACTCCCGCAACGTATCAGGGCAGAGATGATGGTCAGTGTGCCAAGGCATGATTACAGCTGCTGCCCACTGTATACTGATTGGTGACTGAAGCGCTGGAATGCCTCAATGACTGTAAGTCCAAGGCTGTTGGGAGGAATAAAGTTTCTTTCCTCCCAGTGGCCAGGCTGGCGTCACAGCGGTCGGGCATCTTTACAAGAATATTAAGCTGCAGATTAACTCTATATCTGCATGTTAATAGCATTTTGGGACACGATGACTTCCCTTCAAAGTGTGCTGTCTTGTGACTTCATGAACAGAAGTTTGGGGGTTCGTGGGAGCCCTGTTCATTAGAAGATTTACTTCAATTCAAAATAAGGTCTATCAACAAGGCAGATTTTCTTCTTATTTCTATTTGGTCTTGTTTTGAAAGGCTTTATAAAAATACATAAATGTATTATTAAGATTTGAACATATATACCGTCTCATAATACAGTCAAAAAACGTTTGAATGCTTTTAGTTTTGCTGTGATCTAAAACATTTTTCCTTGGAAACACGGTATCAATCAAAGCAAAATATTCATATCCATATCAGTATGTTGTGTTGAGGCAAACTCCGATAATGAAAAAATATCAGTAGCATTGTTAGATTGGAGAAAATCTCTCCATCTCTGCTTTTCTCTAATTTAAGGCATCCATTCATCACACTACATGACCTTTCCTCTTTTATATCTAAGGCGCCGCTGCTGTGTGTCCACGATTGTCCAGCCTTTGGTTTCCTCTTCCTGCTGTCCCTGACACATTACATGTCTACCCTACTCTCTTTTTCAGTTGCCCGTTTTTTTTTCCTTCTCTCATGTAGACTATATTTTCCAGTTTGACTCAATGATGGAGTTGTTTCTTTGCTTCTTGTGCGCTTAGCCATTTAATTAAAGCGATCCATATTGAATTCATGTCCAGATGCCTTGACCAGCGGAGTCAGACCCTCATTGGCATGCCAGCTGCTCGGTGCTTAGCACGGCTCCTGCATACTAATCAAGCAGCGAGCAGTCATTCATCAGCCCATGATACAGCCCTAGCATCTACAAGCACTTATGACATGTAATTGGTGGTGCATAAGGAAGCCAGGCCACATTAAAAACCCTACAGATAGTCAGAGATAAAAATTAATGACTTTTGCTTTGTGTAATCCAGCATGCGTTGGTGGGAAAAGGGAGGGGGGCTGGGATTAATAAGAGCACAAAGGAACAAAGCCCGACTTGCTGTTGTTTACGAACTAAACAATACAAATTTTCGGCACGGGTGAGTTAGGACCCCTTGCAGATTTAGCATATTTATGTTGCAGGGAAAAAAAAATCGTCTTGATGGGGTCCAGCAGGGCAGCCTGGATTTCTATTATTTTCATTAAGTACAACTGAGATTATTATCATTGTTGCTGTGAGCGTCTAAACAGGCTTGCTATGAAATTCCTCTTCCTAAATGTGCAGAATAATGTGAATTTCACATACAGCTGCAAAGATTCATTTATTAATAATGCTATTTATACCTGTTCTAGTTTCCCCAGAATTCATTAGGGAAATGTGCAGGATGAACCTGTACACGGTGGGGACTCTATGGAGCAAACACTTTGTGTATAAATTTAGCCTGTAGATGAGAGGAGCAGTTACGAGGCCTCCTGATACCTTAGGGCCCTTGAACAATGAATGTATATTTTCATGACATGTGAGATTTTTCGATGTCGTACATTTGCATAAAAAAAAGGATTTATGAACATTTTGATAGATCCTTATACAATCGAAATAGTTTAAGATCCAGCTCACAGTCAGGCCTAATTCAGGTTTACAATAAACTGATTTCGTGAGACTGGGGATGCCATTCAACTCCATTTCTAATAGATATTACCTTTTATTTACTTGGCAAATAAATTGTATTTAGAAGCAAGGCAATATATAAGGCCGGCTTCACACCACGATTTTTACCTGTCAGGTTCTGTCCTGTGTTTTGTAGATGCAGCGGACAGAACCTGGTCAGGTTTTACTCCCATTGTGTCCCTATGGTGCCGATGGCAGTTATTTGTCATCTGGTTTGTGTCTGTCCGGCTGGATCCGAGTGTTTTAGTTTTTTGCCCCGGACACAAAATCGGAGGTTGCAGCATTTTTTGTGTCTGGGGCAAAAAACAAACAGAACCAGATCCTCCCGGATCCGCGACAATCCAGCGCCCATAACCTGGGTGTCTATGGGCACCGAATTGCACTAGATCTGGCAAAAAAAGATCCGGTTCCCGGATGCTGGGTGCTGACAGAGCGGCGGCTCTGAAATTCAAGCCGCACTCATTCAGCACCTGGACAGCGCAGCATAACACAGCCGCCACTGAAGTTCAGCATGTAGAGAGCTCCACGGCTGAACTTTCAGCACTGCGTCTGAAATTTCAGCACTGTGGGCAGCTGCCCTGCAGCCGCGGGGATTAAATTTCAGCACTGGACAGCTCCAGCAATGAAGCCGACAAAAAGCAGGATCGGAGGGCAGATTTGCCCTCCGGTTCAGCTCCTCTGTGGTTGTCAGGTTCTGTCCAGTGCATCCTGCAAAATACTGGACAAAACCTGACAGTCAAAAACCATTGTGTGAAGCTGGCCTAAGATATCACGGCTATCCCCTACACTCGGAACTTTCAAGTGGAACCTGAAAGCCCATCTCTTCAGAACAGCCTACAGCCTGCAATGACCACGGTGTCACCTCACCACCACTGGACCCGGTGCTCCACCACCACTGGACCTGACACTCCACCTCCAGTGGACCCGGCACACCACCACCACTGGACCTTGCGCTCCACTACCACTCGAGCAGACCTAACCTACTGTTTCCCTCCTTATTGCCATGTAGAATGTACGCCCGCAAGGGCAATGTCCTCTCTCCCTTCTGTACCAGTCTGTCACTATTAGTTTGTTCATAGTATTTTTCACTTGTTTGTATGTATCCCATTCTCATGTCTTTTTGTATAGCTGCGCAATGTTCCCCATATGCAAGCTATAACATCTAGCGGATTATACATTGAATAGTGTACTGTCTCCAGTCAAAAGGGTAAGTTTCTCTCTCTTCCATCTCTCCTGTAGAGTGTAAGCTCTTATGGGCAGTGTTGTCCTCTCTCTCGCTCCTGTACAGTGCAGTGCAAGCTATTATGGTCAGTTGTTATGAACCGATGACTCAGGAGTAACATTCAGATTCCGTAGAAGTCGTTGGTAACTGTACTGACAGCAATCCCTGACTACACACCGCAACTAGAAGTAGCCGTGGGATGTAACTTACCAGACCTAGACACCTCTGCACAGCCGGAGAACTAACTGCTTCTAAAGATGGATGTAGGAAAAGCTATCTTGCCTCAGAGCAGAACCCCAAAAGAATAGCAAGCCCCCCACAGATATTACCTGGGAAACAAGAGACCAAAAAACAAACACAGGCAGATTATAAGGTTTAGTAAAAGAGGCCACACTAGCTATATAGGAAAGACAGGATAGAATACTATTGCGGTCAGTATAAAACACTATCAAAAACCACCAACAGCAGATATTACAAAAATTACCCTGAGTCACTAAGACTTGGTGAACTCTACATCAGCAGACTTCTATGAATCAAATGCCAGCAGAGCTGGAAATAACAGATAATAGTGAATGGTAAAATTCCTAGGAAGAAAACTTCCTATCTGAGAGCAGATAAACAAATATACAAACTAGATAGCAAACCCACAGCTCAGAATAAGACAAAGCATAACCAGAACCTTAAGCACACAAAAGTGTGCCACAAAATATTAAAAAAAAACATTCACTTATCTTGCAAAGATCTTCACAGAGCAAAAGAAACCAGAAAGATGTGAACTCCTCCAGGAACAAAAGACAACTGGCAAGGAATGATCCACTTCCAACCATTATATGCTCCAAGTACCAGATTGCAAATTCCCATCACCTGTGAAGCCCACACAGTCAGCTGCATCACCAGAAACAACCATCAGGATGAGCCAGATGAAAAGCACGAACCAAGTCAGGGGCATGAACATCCGAGGCAGAAATCCAAGAATTATCCTCCTGGCCATAACCCCGCCATTTAACAAGGTACTTGAGCCTCCGTCTTAAAAGACGAGAATCCAAAATCTTCTCAACCTCATACTCCAACTCACCATCATTCAGGACCAGGGCCGGAAGGGCCACAGCAGGAACCATGGGCTCAACAAATCTCCTCAACAAGGACTTATGAAAAACATCACGAATCGCGAAAGAGGTCGGAAGTGCCAACTGGAAGGAGACAGGATTAACAACTTCAGAAATCCTGTACGGATCAATGAATCGAGGCTTAAATTTAGGGAAAGAAATCCTCAAAGGAACATGGCGGGAGGACAACCAAACCAAATCACCAACACGAAGCCAAGAACCAACACATCGATGATGGTTAGCAAAACGTTCAGCAGCTTCCTGAGAAAGATGTAAGTTGTCAACCACACAGTCCCAAATCTGCTGCAACCGCTCAACCACAGAAGCCACACCCGGACAGGCAGATGGCACAGCCTGCCCCGAAGAAAAACGAGGATGAAAACCAAAATTACAAAAGAAGGGCGAAACCAACGTAGCCAAACTCGCCCAATTATTAAGCACAAACTCAGCCAAAGGCAAAAAGGCAACCCAATCATCCTGATCAGTAGACACAAAGCATCTCAAATAAGTTTCCAAAGTCTGATTAGTTCTCTCCGTCTGACCATTAGACTGCGGATGAAATGCAGAAGAAAAAGACAAAGCCACACCCAGCGTAGAACAGGAAGACTTCCAAAACCAAGAAACAAACTGGGCACCCCTGTCAGACGCAATATTTTCCAAAATGCCATGCAAACGAACTACATGCTGAAAAAACAACGGAACCAAGTCCGAAGAAGAAGGCAATTTAGCCAAAAGGAACTAAATGAACCATCTTAGAAAACTGGTCACAAATAACCCAGATAACTGTCATCCCCTGGGAAACAGGAAGGTCTGAAACAAAATCCATAGAAATATGCGTCCACGGCCGCTCAGGTACAGGTAAGGCCAAAAGCAACCCACTAGGACGGGAACAACAAGGCTTGGCCCGTGCACAAGTCCCACAGGCCTGCACAAAAGAACGCACATCCTGGGACAGAGAGGGCCACCAAAAAGATCGACTGACCAAATCTCGTGTACCAAAGATGCCCGGATGACCAGCCAACACAGAATAATGAACCTCCGAAATCACTCTAGTAGAACACGGGGCAGGAAACACAATTTCCCCACAGGGCAGCGCTCAGGCTTTTCTGCCTGAAATTCCTGAAGAGCAAGCCGTAAATCAGGGGAAACAGCAGAAAGAACAATCCCCTCCTTCAGAATGCCGACTTGCTCCAAAGGTTCAAGAGAATCAGGCAAAAAACTGCGAGAGAGAGCATCGGCCTTAACATTCTTAGAACCAGGAAGATAGGAAACTACAAAATCAAAACGAGCAAAAAACATGGACCACCGAGCCTGCCTAGGAGTCAGCCTCCTGGCAGACTCGAGATAAACCAGATTCTTGTGATCAGTCAAGACAACCACACGATGTTGAGCCCCCTCCAGCCAATGACGCCACTCCTCAAATGCCAACTTCATAGCCAGCAACTCCCGATTGCCGACATAATTGCGCTTCGCTGGCGAAAATTTATGGGAAAAGAAGGCACAAGGGTGCATTGCGGAACCAACAGGATCCCTCTGAGACAAGATGGCCCCTGCACCAATCTCAGAATCATCAAGTTCCACCTGAAACGGAAGGGAAACATCCTGTTGGCACAACACAGGAGCAGAAGTAAATCGTCTTTTAAGCTCCTGGAAGGCAAAAACAGCGGCAGGAGACCAATGCTCCACATCAGCACCCTTCTTAGTCAAATTGGTCAACGGCTTCACCACGCTGGAAAAATTGGCAAGGAACTGACAATAAAAATTAGCAAAGCCCAAAAATTTCTGAAAACCCTTCACGGACGTGGGCTGAACCCAATCATGAATAGCCTGAACCTTAACAAGATCCATTTCGATAGAAGAAGAGACAAAATGAAGCCCAAAAAAGAAACCTTCTGGACACCAAAGCAACACTTAGACCCCTTAATATACAAAGCATTGTCACGCAGAATCCGAAAGACAGACCTGACCTGGTTCACATGAGAATCCCAATCGTCAGAAAAAATCAGGATATCATCCAAATATACAATCAAGAACTTGTCAATCAACTCCCGAAATACGTCATGCATAAAGGACTGAAAAACGGAAGGGGCATTAGCTAACCCAAAAGGCATCACGAGGTATTCAAAATGGCCTTCAGGCGTATTAAACGCTGTTTTCCATTCGTGTCCTTGCTTGATACAAACCAGATTGTAGGCCCCCCTAAGGTCAATTTTACTAAACCAACATGCCCCCTTAACCCTAGAAAACAAGTCAGAAATCAAAGACAGAGGGTACTGAAACTTGACCATGATCTTATTCAAGAGGCGATAATCAATACAGGGACTCAGGGAGCCATCTTTCTTGGAAAAAAAAGAACCCCGCCCCCAACGGCGAAGATGAAGGGCGAATATGGCCCTTCTCTAAAGACTCCTTAATATAACTCTGCATGGCAGCATGTTCAGGCACAGACAAGTGAAAAAATCGACCCTTAGGAAACTTACAGCCTGGCACCAAATCAATAGCACAATCACACGCCCGATGTGGCGGAAGAAAACTGGACTTGGGTTCAGCAAAAACATCCTGAAAATCAGACAGAAACTCCGGAATCTCCTGGGGTGGAGACGATATAGACATCAAGGAAATGTCATCATGTACCACCTTACAACCCCAGCTAGTTACGGACATAGACTTCCAATCTAAAACGGGATTATGGGCCTGCAACCACGGAAAATCCAGCACCACCGCATCATGCAGGTTATGCAAAACCAGAAATCGACAATCTTCCTGCGTCCAAAACTGAGGTTTGTTCTGCGCAAGAGGTGTAGTGTCGATGCCCTTTAAAGGAATAGGGTCCCGCAACGGCTGCATAGGGAAGCCACAACGACTAGCAAACTCAAAATCAATCAAATTTAAGGCGGCACCCGAATCCACAAATGCCATAACAGAAAAAGATGACAAGGAACAAATCAGAGACACAGATAATAAGAACTTAGGTTGTATAGTACTGACGGCAAAGGAACCAGCAATCCTCTGTGCCCGCTTGGGACAAATAGAGATGACATGAGAAGCATCATCACAGTAAGAACACAACTTATTACGGCGTCTAAGTCCTTGTCGGTCAGTGCGAGATAGAATCCTATCACACTGCATCAGCTCAGGAATCTGCTCTGAGGATGACAATCCCGAGCGAACCGCTCGGCGTTCCCGCAGAGGCCGATCAATCTGAATGGCCAGAGACATAGAATCGTTCAAACCCACAGGCGTAGGAAACCCCACCATAACATCCTTAACAGCGTCAGAAGAACACTTTCTGAAAAGTGCCGCCAAAGCATCATCATTCCATTTAGTCAGCACGAATCATTTCCTGAATTTCTGACAATACAATTCCGCTGCCTCCTGGGCCAACAGGGTCTTCTCAGCTTGATACACAGAGTCGGGTTCATCATAAATTAAACCCAAGGCCTGAAAAATTGAGTCCACATTAAGTAGAACCGGATCCCCACAGGTGAGAGAAAACGCCCAATCCTGCGGATCTCCCCGCAGCAGGGAGATAACTATTTTAACCTGCTGAACTGAATCACCAGAGGACCGAGGTCTTAGAGCAAAAAACAGTTTACAATTATTTTGAAACTCAAAAATTTGTACCTATCACCATAAAACAAATCTGGAGTAGGAATTCTTGGTTCCAAAACTGGAGTCTGAACTATATACGCAGAAATTCCCTGTACCCTTGCAGCAAACTGGTCTAAACGAGAAGCTAGTTCCTGGACACTCATACTGGCACCAGACTCCACAGTCACCCAAAGAAAAAGAGGGAAGAAAGAAAAAAGAAACAACAGCCTCAACACTTCTCTTCATTTCTTCTGAGATGCATGTATCTCGATTTTAACTCTTTTGGCCAATTGTACTGTTATGAACCGATGACTCAGGAGTAACATTCAGATTCAATAGAAGTCGTTGGTAACTGTACTGACTGCAATCCCTGACTATACACCGCAACCTGAAGTAGCTGTAGGATGTAACTAACCAGACCTAGACACCGCTGCACAGCCGGAGAACTAACTGCTCCTAAAGATGGATGTAGGAAAAACTATCTTGCCTCAGAGCAGAACCCCAAAAGAATAGCAAGCCCCCCACAGATATTACCTGGGAAACAAGAGACCGAAAAACAAACACAGGCAGAGTATAAGGTTTAGCAAAAGAGGCCACACTAGCTATATAGGAAAGACAGGATAGAATACTATTGCGGTCAATATAAAACACTATCAAAAACCACCAACAGCAAATATTACAAAAATTACCCTAGAGTCACTAAGACTCGGCGAACTCTATATCAGCAGACTTCTATAAATCAAATGCCAACAGAACTGGAAATAACAGATAATAGTGAATGGTAAAATTCCTAGGAAGAAAACTTCAGGTGAGAGCAGATAAACAAATATACAAACTAGATAGCAAACCCACAGCTCAGAATAAGAAAAAAGCATAAGCAAAACCTTAAGCACACCAAAGTGTGCCACAAAATATCAAAAAAACATTCACTTATTTGCAAAGATCTCCACAGAGCAAAAGAAACCAGAGAGATGTGAACTCCTCCAGAAACAAAAGACAACTGGCAAGGAATGATCCACTTCCAACCATTATATGCTCCAAGAACCAGATTGCAAATCCCCATCACCTGTGAAGCCCACACAGTCAGCTGCATCACCAGCAACAACCACCAGAGGGAGCTCCAATGAATTCACAACAATCAGTGGGGTCTTCTCTCTCTCCTGTAGAGTTTAAGCTCTTATGGTCAGTGGGGTCTTCTTTCTCTCTCCTGTAGAGTGTAAGCTCTTAAGTTCAGTAAAGTTCAATCTGTCTCCTCTATAGTGTAAGCTGTTATGGTCAGTGGGGGTCTTCTTTTCTCTGCCCTGTAGAGTGTAAGCTTTTATGGTCAGTAGGGTCCTCTCTCTCTCCTATAGAGCATAAGCTCTTATCATCAGTGGGATCCTTGCTTTCTCTGCTATAGAGTGTAAGCTCTTATTGTGAGCCGAGTCCTCTCTCTATCTTTCTCCTGTAGAGTGTAAGTTCTTCTAGTCAGTACATCTTCTCTTTTTCCTGTAGAGTGTTAGCTCATATGGTCAGCGAAGTCCTCTCCTGTAGTGTGTAAATTTTTCTAGTCTGTGGGATTTCTCTCTTTTCTGTAGAGTGTAAGCTCTTAGGATCAACAGGGTCCCGTTTCTCTCTCTGCTGTAGAATTAAGCTCTTATGGTCAGCGGGATCTTTTGTTTCCTGTAGAAAGTAAGCTCTTATGGTCAGCGGAGTACTCTCTCTCTCCTGTAGAGTTTAAGTTCTTCTGGTCAGTGGATCATATCTCTTTTCTATAGAGTGTAAGCTCTTAAGGTCAACAGAGTCCTATCTTTCTGCTGTAGAATGTAAGCTATTATGGTCAGTGGGGTCCTCTCTCTTGACCTTACAGTTTAAGCTCCTATAGCCAGTGAGGTCCTCTCTCTATCCTGGTAAGTGTAAGCTCCTATGGTCAGTAGGGGCCTCTCTCTATCTCTTTCTCCTGTACAGTGTAAGTTGTTATGGTCAGCTGGGTCCTCTCCCTCTCCTGTACAGTGTAAGCTCTTATGGTCAGCAGGGTCCTCTCTTTTCTGTAGAATGTAAGCTCTTATGGTCATCAAAATCCTCTCTCTCTTCTGTTGAGTGTAAACTTTTATGGTCAAAGAAGTCCTCTCTCTTTCCTGTAGAATGTAAGCTCTTATGGTCACCAAAATCCTCTCTCTCGCCTGTTGAGTGTAAACTTTTATGGTCAAAGAGGTCCTCTCTCTTTCCTGTAGAGTGTAAGCTCTTATGGTCAGCAGGATACTTTCTTTCTCCTGTACAGTGTAAGCTCTTATGGACAGCATGGTCATCTTTCTCTTCTCTGAAGTGTAAGCTCTTATGGTCAGTGGGGTCCACTCTCTCCTATAGTCTGTAAGCTTTTATGGTCAGTTGGGTCCTCTATCCTGTAGAGTGTAAATTCTTATGGTCAACAGGGTCCCCTCTCTCTCCTGTAGAGTGTAAGTTCTTATGATCAGCAGGGTCTTTTCTTTAATGAAGAGTGTAAGCTTTTATAATCAGCAGGGTCCTCTCTCTCTTATGGTCAGCGGAGTCTTCTCTCTCTCTCCTGTAAGTATAAGCTCTTACGGCTATGGGGGTCCTCTCTCTTCTGTACACTTAAAATCCTATGGTCAACGAGATCCTATCTCTCTCTCCAGTATAGTGTAAGCTGTCATGGTCAGGGGGATCCTCTCTTTCTCCTCTAGCGTGTAAGCTCTTATGATTAGTGGGGTCTTCTCTCTCCTGTAGAAAGTAAACTCTTATATCCAGCAAGACCCCTCTCTCTCCTGTAAAGTGTAATATCATATGGTCAGTGGGGTCTTCTCTCTCTCTCCTGTAGAATGTAAGATCTTATGGTCAGTGGGGTCCTCTATCTCTCTCTTGTACAGTGTAAAATCATAATAGAAAGATATCTTGGAGCCGCATCTCAAATTTTCTGTTGCTTTCTTGGTGAATACAGGTTAAAAACATCATCACAGTTCAAAATTGCAGAGGGTGGACGGTGTATATGGACCTGCGCTGCATAGACCAGAAAGATCAGGTGGTGTTCATCATTATAGTGTTTATTTCCGACGCGTTTCGGAGTTAGTCCCAACTCCTTCCTTAGGAAATGGTAGTGATCTTTCTGGTCTACGCAGCGCAGGTCCATATACACCGTCCACCCTCTGCAATTTTGAACTACGTTGACCGTTGTGGTGTGGATCCTTGCAGCAGCTATTACCTTTTGTCCTGACGCTGGTTGGGTGCTACACAACCCCTTCAGGTGAGTGACTAATTAAAGGGATCCTGTCACCCCCAAAACACCTCTAAAGCTATTAAAAGCTGTCCCTAGAGCATAGTAACACTTACCCTACACTCCTTTTAGCTCCTAAAAGCATCCACTGAGAATGAAGATAAACGTTATTACAGTACCTCATTAGTGATTATATTTAGTGACTATTGTATGCATAGTCACCCAGCCACGCTCTCCCTCTTCATGATAACACGCCTCAATAGGCGTGATCTTTATCTCTGATTCAAATGCGCCGCCTCCCCGCTCTGTTATGCGTCGGGCGTGCTGCAGTGGGGCTGTGTGACGCGAATCGCGTCATTTCCGGCGCCGGGTGACGTATTACACCCGCATCGCTCTGTTTGCTTCAAGCCCCGCACTGCGCATGCGTGTAAGCTCTTATGGTCAGTGGGGTCTTCTCTCTCTCTTCTGTAGAGTGTAAGAGAACTATCATCCCGAATAAAGCATGCAGAGATAGAAAAGATCCCAAAGTGAGAGAACAACACAAATGCAAAGTGGAAAAAGTAAAGTGATAACTGCAACAAAGAAAAACCTCCTATTACTATAACTATTAGTAGGAAAAAGGTCTAGGATAAATAGATGTGAAAGCAGAGAAAATAAACCTAGCTTGTGTCTATCTGACTGGCATACATCTTTGGCAGTATGGCTGGAACTCCAAACAAGATCCACAATTGAATATAGCCAGCAGAGAAAACCAGCAAGTTGAAGGTAACTAGCTGTATCCGTAATGTGATAGGGCAGACTAAATGATAAATGAAAGCACCTGCTGCCCAAAAAGAATGAAACAAAGAAAATTATCAGCACTCAGAGACTGAATGTGATGTAGCTAGGCAGACAAAAATGTTGATCACACAGCACAGGGTCGCCAGATCGAATTCCATGGCTTGAGTGGTAGATCCTTGAATCCTTGCATAGTCTTCAAACCTGGATAGTCAAGAAATGTTGGGGCCCCTTCCCAGTTTTTAAAGGGCATATAGCTGCATTTAGACCATGGTGTATAAGTAATTTTCTACAATAATTGCCTTTTTAAGCCTTTTGAATTTTCAGACAAATTTCTAGAAGAATTCCCATTCACTAATACACTTTTTTAATCTAAACTTTTTTTATGCTGTAGATAATTTTATTGTTTCTGCATGATTATGGAGGCAGCCATATTGACTAAATTGCAATTGATAGCATTTATAGATAGGCCTTTCAGCAGCCACATTTATCAAAGAAACGTATAAGTTGCAGATGTTCTTAAAAAGAATATTTAAGGCATACTCTGTGACCTGTGCAGAGGTCACTGTGCAGGGAGGGGGGAGGAAGATAACCTTGAACATAATAAATTGAGAATGGTGGATCCTATGCTATCAAAATATAGATGTTACCCTTCATTGTAATCCTGTCTGTGATGATAATGAGAGGACTGAAAGTGATCTCTACAGAACAGAAAGTGTTTGCCCATTATGAAATTCAGTGACCAGAACGGAAAGTCCAGATTTAAGGTTTTTATTTTTTTTTTTTAAATAATAACAGCACAAAAAAATGTAAAACATATTTAATATATAAACATGTTTTAGAGAATAAGTAATTTTCTGATGATACATTCCCCTTTAACTTTAGGTGGAAGTACCATTAAAGTGGGTAGCATGATGGCTCAGTGGTTTGCACTGCAGCCTTGCATCGCTGGGGTCCTGGGTTCAAATCCCACTAAGGACAACATCTGCAAGGAGTTTGTGTGTTCTTCCAGAGTTTGCATGGGTTTCCTCCCACATTTCAAAGACATATGATAGGATATTTAGATTGTGATAATGGTGGTAATACAATGATGACAATGGGAAGCATCTGAACCAATGCTTGATGATGCTTCAGGATCAGCACATATTTTGTTTAGTAGCCTGAAATAATATTAGATAATTTCTTCTTCATCTGTCATTTTTGTTATTTTTAATATCCAACTCACTGGGGAAACCAAACCTACTATAGAGGCCTTACTGTAATCCAAACGGGGAGAATATTTTTGTACTTTGCCATTAATAAAGATGACTGCCTTCAAAGAAGAAATATGCAAAATATCACAATAGAAAAAAGACAAAAAATTGTTTAAAGTTTCTGTCTTTCGGCCAGCGGACTCCATTGAACTAATATCCATCAACAACACCTTGAGGAACATGAAAGGTCAGAGTATCCCGGAGCTGCAATGGTAATTGTCACCTCTGCAAAAATAAATCTCTTGTTATTTTTTGAGAACACTTGTTATTATTGGCACCTAGCGACATTAGCACTGAGTGATACACCTCGGCACTGGGACTTCAGGCCAAAGATATATGTTTTCTGTAGTACAAGTCCCACATTTTCTGTGCTAGGAGCTAGACTTTTCTCTATAAAGGCACAAACCCCCTATTCTTTACAACTTACAATACATGTGTGTATACATATCATGAAGTCATGAACTTGCAAAAGAACCAGAAGCAACAGGCTTGACTTGACTATAAGAAGTAAATTTCATGAAGATACCATGAAAATCCATAGAAAATGTCATCACGATATTGAATATAAATGTCCTAGAAACTACTAAGTCTATTGTCCCACATTCATCTACTGAACATGAACTACTACACCACTTATCTGACTGCTAAACTAACCCCTTACATCATCTACCATGTATTTTTTAGAAGACACTCAGATGATGTGATCATTTTTATTATTTACCAACCTTCATCTCGTTCTTGAGCCATGACGACTTGATGGATGAATGCTCTGTAGGAAGATCGATTTTGGTAGCCTAGATAGCTCCATCAGGTCTTCTCAAGCTTAGATAGATCACCAGGGTCTTTTTCACCGTTTTCGTTATAGTATTAAGCCATAGGTTGCTGGTCTTCCTCTTCAACTTGTTCCTTCTATTCTTCCTACCATGATGTCCTTCTGCAGTCATTGCTCTCTTCGTATGATGTGTCCTAAGTACTCAAGTTGTAGTTTGGTGACCCTTGCTTCTGATCATTTATATAACTTTAATATTTACTATTCTTCATTCATCAAGAACCTAGATTGTGTTACTCCATTAGGTATGTCCCTCTTGCTGTGCTGTAATAGTCATAGTCTTGGGAGCATATGATGTATTACCTTTGAGTTGGGGATACTTGTCTTAGGGAGCATCATACACTACGATTTTGTGAGCGAAACTCAATAACATCTCAGGAGTGTCGCGCTCGTGGACAACATCGTTAAGGAGGTGTCACATGTATAGATAACGTTCAGGATGCAGCAACGATGTTACGTGCAGGTATCGTTCACACAACCAGCGACCGATGCTTGTCAATGTTGTGAATAGGCGAAATTGTTAAGGAGATCATTATCGCGGTGTCACACAGAATGATGCAAGCAGATTGCATGATCGACATCGTCAGATTTGGGGTCCGGTTCCCATATCTGTGATGAACGATCAGACACTTATCGCTTGTAAGATCGACGTGTCACACCCATTGACGTCATTAGAGTGACTGAAAATCTGTGACGTTTCAGCAATATTTTTACAGATATCGTAGCGTGTAATGGCCCCCTTAGGGACATTGAGAAATATTGAACAAGGACACCTAATCTACTGCCTGAGTGCCAAACCAATTCCGGTAGATTATTTACAGAAGAAAGAGCCTCCAGACCTTTGTGTGAGTATCATCTTCTGTATAGCCATTGCCTCTAGCCTGATATGTCCCTTATTGACTGCCTCAGCTTGAATTTTCCTGAATTTCCTGGGAGTCGTACCACTCGGGACAGCAGCAACTGACCAGAGGGTTAGGGACGCAGATACTGGAGGCTGGCTGTATGAAGTAGAAGCAACAGACAGAAGTCAGTAGCTGGAGACTAACACTAGACTGTTATACTAGTGGGAACTTGGACACACTAATAACCTTATTGCACAGGCACCTCCCCACTGGGGAAGGTGCCTTAAATACATCACAGGGATGGTGTGTAGACGTCACTGCTGCTTGAAAAATCAAATCAAAAGTCTTTAGGTAAAAGACCCCCTTCTTTATTTCCACCTACGGTTTCAGTGCCACTCCGGGCACCGTCATCAGTGCCCGGAGTGGCACTGAAACACGTAGGTGGAAATAAAGAAGGGGGGTCTTTTACCTAAAGACTTTTGACTGATTTTTCAAGCAGCGCGGACTGTCTACACACCATCCCTGGATCTGGTTATCTTTACACGTGCTACGTGGCAGTGGAGGTCCTGCAGCAGCTTATAACTACATGCCATGAAAAACTAGTTGTGGGTGGCACACAACTAGATCAGGTGAGTGCACCTCTTTTTGATCTGAGTGTGGAATCAGTGTCATATTGATAGGGCACTTTTGCGCCTCGCTTGTCTCCTTTATCTTTTTAAATACACAGTGACTCACAGCCATAGGGTTCGGACACTTTACAGTTGGCGTGCTGTCCATTTAAGAGGCAGGAAAGAGGCTGTCTTAAGAATCCTGCCAGTAAACGTGTGCCATTTGCACATGCCCAGGAGCCTGACATCTGGGACTGAGAAAGCTCCCCAGGCAGATCAAGAGAGAGGAGCGAGGAGGACACTGATTGCTGGCCGTGGTAGTGAGCACATTGGCATCCCTGCCGAGAGGAGGCAGTGGAGTAGTGCAGGGACGCCAGCGTTACAGTCCCATCAATATCACCAGGTTCAGATAATTTTCATGTAATGTATATGAGGGTTTTTAGGATCTGTACTTCACTACAGTCCAGACTGGTTGCAGCATCACAGTTCCTCTTTCAATATACACCTGCCTTACAATATCCTTTGGTTCCTAATCTTTTTAAAAATTGTCCCAAAAGTCTGGGATTCAGGATCTTAAAATCCATAAATACTGTATGTCCTTTGGTTATGCATTCAGAATATTTTATGATAATGTTACAAAGATTTATTGCATTGCTTGTTCTGTGTGCTGTTGTTAAATTAAAAATTTAAAAATCCAGAAATACAGTCAAAATAGTGATTTAAAGATTTAAAAATATGGGATAATAATGTCTGCCGGTAGGCATTAGATCAAATCTTATTAGATGGCTTATATAATAGCTCTTCATTGGTTGGAGAGAAAGTTCAGGTCATAACATAGCTTCTACAAGAGATGCTCTTTAAAAGAAACAACTGCAAAATGACATGTAAACCGTACCTAAAACACAATAGCTTCAGACATACAATAAGCTGGTGAGAAAAAGGAACAACCGCAGACATTATGGGTAAGTACGCACAAGGTGGGGAAATGACCAACTTAACGGTAATCAGCAAGTAACAGACTGACACAGACAGAAAGGGACGGAGGAGATATATTTAAAGAGAACAAGCTGAATCAAGTAATGTAATTTAAAAGAGATAAAAGTCTTCTGGTAACACTGTCCTTTAAGAGGACACATGCCTTCGTTCAAGTGTCAACCCCAATCCTGGAGAGGTCACCCCACTCAGGCTGTAGTCTAATATACTCTCAAATTGTCTCAGTAGATTCCCACACAGATACACCGGGCTGGCAGAATTGTCTTCCATGCTGCGGTATTACTCCCTAATACGATTACCTGGCAATGAGTCAGCTCAATGAGGTATACAAGCAGCTGGTAAGCCAGACAGAAAGGCTCGATAGAACTTAAAGGTAGTTTCCAGGAATCTGAAGATTAATTTATTTTTAAATATAAATGTGTTACTTTAGGATTAGAGATGAGTGATACTAAAATGCTCGGGTGCTCAAAGCTCTGGCCGAGCATCCCAAGATACTCGTGTACTGGCCAGAGCACCGGAGCCCAATGTAAGTCAATTAGTGACAGGCTCCGCCCACAGACTTCCAGTTAATTATAAAACGAGTGCTTCTGGGAAAGGGGGGAGGGTGGGCTTTTTCAAATCGCCGCAGCATACAACACCTTGCTGTGCCCCCCAGAGGGATTCTAACAATCAATCTGCTCTCTATGAGGTGCCAGCTCACTGTGTGCACTGAAGGGAGCATGTGTATTTGTGTCAGATCGATAATTATTACCGAGGAGTCCGAGCACCTCGGCGGTACTCGGTGCTCGCCGAGTACCCCGAGTACCGAGATATTCGTGCAGTACAGAGTAGTGACAAGCATACTCGCTCATCCCTATTTAGGATCTGTTTACATTTGCATTGTGGTTTCCATATTGGCTAGGGTTACTCAGCGACCAAAGTTCACAGTTCCGAGATTCCTCATTATGCTTCAATTGAAAAAGAACGTGGTCGCAAATTGTTACCACCACTAAATAAAAGTTGCCAGTAGGCACGCAGATCTGGATTTCTTGTCAAACCTGCAGGCCACCACCCAACCACATTAGTTTAATGATGCCATGTAGTACTTGAAAACTATGATCCTTGGTCATACGATGAGTGTCGTGATCAAAGTCTTTGCATAGCCCAAATCTTGTAAATTATATTATTGTTGGCACTGGACCTTGCACATATAAGAGGAGAGCAATCAGTCCTCCTCTTAACTAGCTGCTAGGAAGCCTCTGGTGCTATCCGTGCTGCATGCACCTTATTGTTAAAACATTCATTATTCATTATTCATGATACATTTCATAGGTTTGGGATTTTTTATATCAAGTACTATCTCTATGTAGTTCACTACTTGTTAATAAAGTTTGTAATAATGATTTTAAACAAAGAGCCACAAAAAATATGTATTAAGCAGGAATCACTACACAAATAGAATGTGAAAGTTTACATATCCTAGAACTTCTATGTCAAACCTCATAATTGATCATAAGTTTGCCACCCTTTTAGAACCACCAACCCATAGAATATAGGACTATCCTCACTTTTGTATATGAAGGTATACAGTGCATGACCTGATAACTCTCTCACCACTGCATAATGAAGAGACACACAGTAAGAAAATAGGTCCTTATAAAGCTCACTTTATTAAACCAGGGAAGATAGTGGTCAACACTAGAATGACTGTAAGAGAGAATATACAGTAAAACCCATATGATTGACCTCAAATAGACTGACCAATGAGGAGGTGTGCTATATAAAAAGAAGGACTTGGGGTGTCGCAGGCAACCCAGATGAAGAAGGCCGTCTTGCCTTCGAAACATGTTGGCACTGCTACACGCACATAGACTGAGATCCCGGCGGATGCACGTTACCCAGATGCATAGCTCCACCCACTCCATCACCTGACCGCAACAGAGACGCTACGTCATACTAAGCTGACAGATGACTGTGGGCACATCACTGTGCAATCGCAGGCCAGGGTGCATGGTGAAAAGCACGCTCCCTAACAGGAGACGCTGACCTGACCTGAACACCGCTGAAGACAGCTGACAGGAGGACACGGAGGAGCAGTCGGGAATAGAGCACCGCAAGGTAGATTAACAACAATTTTCCTCCACACACGACGTAGTATGACTATATTATGATTACAGGCTATAGTAACGCCAACTGGCGACCCTGAGACTAATTGACCACCTCACAGGAGAACCCTAAGTAGAATTGGGATGCTCACATAAGTAAAAGGGCAGGTAAAAGGGAGCAGATAGTTAATACCTACACTAGTGATAATATAATAAAATAACTACCAAACTGTTCGCTATTTGTAGACGCCACCACAGGAAGACAATCCTTATAGACGTGAGGCTGTCTTACCCTATCCTTAAATATATACTCCAAGTGGTGAACAAAAGGTAATTAAAAAACACCAAAAAATCGTTTAGAACCTGTAGAGCACTATAATTACTCTAACAAGAAACATTTTATCTTGTAGAAAAATCCCAAATCCCAAGCAAGTCAAGAGGATAACCATATGGCTAAAACTATCTAATATAGGGTAAGATTTGATTGGTGGTCCATCCATCTGAAGATTGCACCTGAAAGTACCCTGAATTATTATATGTATCCACAGGCATAAGACCATCAAGGAACGCGGCAACAACCCAGAAATACTATCAGGAGAGGAACGAGTTCCTTAAGATACACACACTCTACTGAATTATGTCAAGAACCATTATACACTGTGATTTTATAGAATAATCCTTTTAATATAAATAAACTCTCCTGATGCAGGGTTAAATAGACCTGCAATATCTCGTCATTCATTTAGACTAAGCGCTGAGCCCACCCCCTAAACGAGATACTACAAATCTTGTAATGAAAAGTACAATGAAATGTCAGATTCACTGTATGACTGGCGATGGTAGTGCCGAATGGTCTCAAAAGATTTCTTATAGGGTTGGTCTGGATCCCCAAATTGTCAGTCATTTTGCTAAAAAAAATATCATCGCTTGATCCTTAATTAGTCCACATATGAACACAGCCTTACCAATAATTGTGTGACCATCACATTTCAACAGGGAGAGGGAATAAGACTGGTCTGACACTTAAGGCCCTGTCACATGGGGCGACATCGCCACCTATTACATAGGCGATGTAGGGGCGTGGCCCATTCGACAGCAACATCGCCCCTACGTCGCCTCATGTAAAGGGGCGATGTCGGAGCCGCCGGGAGGTCGCCTGGTTTCAGAGCAGTGCTCTGAAACCAGGCGGCGAATCTGGGGCGATGTGCACACATCGCCCCTTGTAACCGGCCGCCGGCGACCTGTCAGGCGATGGGAGCCATAGGCTCCCATTGTCCTGCATCGCCGCTGGGGTTTTCAGACACCCCGGCGGCGATGCCGCCTGTCAGCTCGCCGGCGCGTGGCTGGAGATGTCGCCCCGTGTAAATGGGGAACGGCGACGCTGGCGAGGCACCAAAAACGTGCGCACACCGCCATCGCCGACGACATCCCCAGCCCCGTCGCCAGGTGGGACGGGGCCCTTAGGGTGGTGATTTAGCTCTCTGCTTGGGAACCTTCAGTTGCCTTCATCACAACTGCCAACTTGATTTTTTTTTTTTTCTGGAAAAATTATCAAAGAATCACAGACAAACAATATTTTTTACGACACATTGTATAACCATAATAAATCATTATGATTATATGTGAACACGTCTACAGCCCCATACAGTGAAGGAAATAAATATTTGATCCCTTGCTGATTTTGTAAGTTTGCTCACTGACAAAGACATTAACAGTCTATAATTATAATGGTAGGTTAATCTTAACAGTGAGATATAGAATATCAAAAATAAAATCCAAAAAAAATTTACATATTCTAAATTATATAAATGTATTTGCATTCTGATGAGAGAAATAAGTATTTGATCCCCTACCAACCATTAGGAGTTCTGGCTCCTATAGACCAGTTAGAACTCCTAATCAACTCAATACCTGCATTAAAGACAGTCTGAAAGGGATCCTGTCACCTCCAAAAAGCCACCTAAGCTACAAAATCATGTGCCTGTAGCATCCTATCACCATTCTCACACTCCTTTTGTCTCCTAAAAGCATCCTGTGAAAGTGCATGAAAACTATTTTATACTCACTCATTAGGCATTATAATTAGTAGGGGCTATATACTTTAGCCCTTAGGGCGTGTTGTTTTGCAGCTGCAGATCCACCCTCTCTCTGTGCAGCTTCTGCTGTGATGTGGAGCTGAAGGCAGGACTAATGATTTGCATTCTGTGAGTGACAGAGAGGGGGAGGGCAAAGCCTGCACAAGCAAACAGCACAGAGAGAGAGAGGGTGGATCCTGGAGCCTGAAAAAACAAACATACCCTAAGGGCTAAAGAATATAGCCCCTACTAATTATAATGCCTAAGAGTAAGTATAACATCATTTTTATCTACTTTCACAGGATGCTTTTAGGAGACAAAAGGAGTGTGAGATTAGTGATAGGATGCTGCAGGGATGTGGTTTTTGTAGCTTAGGTGGCTTTTTGGAGGTGACAGGATCCCTTTAAATTGTCACCTGCATGAAAGACTCCTGTCCGCACACTCAATTAATTAGTCAGACTCTAACCTTTACAATATGGGCAAGACCAAACAGCTTTCTAAGGATGTCAGGGAAAAGATCCTAGACCTGCACAAGGCTGGAATGGGCTACAAAACCATAAGTAAGACGCTGGGAGAGGAGACAATTGTTGGTGCAATAGTAAGAAAATGGAAGAAATACAAAATGAGTGCCAATCGACATCGATCTGGGGCTCCATGCAAAATCTCACCTCGTGGGGAGTCCAGGATCATGAGGAAGGTGAGAGATCAGCCTAAAACTACACAGGGGGAACATGTTAATGATCCCATGGCAGCTGGGACCATTGTCACCAAGAAAACCCTTGGTAACACATTACGCCGTAATGGATTAAAATTCTGCAGTGCCCGCAAAGTCCCAATGCTCAAGAAGTCACATGTGGCGCCCGTCTGAGGTCTGCCAATGAACACCTTGGTGATTGTGAGAGTGATTGGGCGAAGGTGCTGTGGTCAGATGAGACAAGAATTGAGCTCTTTGGCATTAACTCAACTTACCATGTTTGGAGGAAGAGAAATGCTATGACTCAAAGAACACCATCCCTGCAGTCAAGCAATGTGATAGAAACATTATGTTTTGTGGACGTTTCTCTGCTGAGGGCACAGGACTACTTCACCACATCAATGGGACAATGAGTGGAGCCATGTATCGTAAAATCCTAAGTGACAGCTTCCTTCCCTCCGCCAGGACAATAAAAGTGGGCCGTGTGTCACGCTGGGAGTGGGGAAGACACCCAGCGTAGGATAACGACGGGGGGGGGGGGAATAAGGGGTCCCTACTGCTAAGGGCACAAGAAGGAGACGGTGACCCCTAGACTTACTAGGGCTGACCCTGTCTGCCCTAACGTCCCTGTACAGTCTCCTCAACTGTCGCCGACCACGAACCTCGTCCCTCTCTGATCCTAGCACTATCTTATCTAAGGATCAGATGGAGAGGTGCACTAGACCCCTCCACTAACAACTAAAGACAAACACCAGGGAAGACAGACATTTGGGGAAAAGAAACACTTATCTTTCAGCAGACCACAGCGAGCTCACAACCTCAGCTTCTGCTGGAGCAAGGATAAAGAGTCCACAAGGAAATATCACCTGCACTGAGGAAGGGTAATGAACCTCCTTATAAAGGTAGAAGGAATCTGCTGGGTCCTAGAGACCTACAATACAGGTGGATACAACCAGACCGAGCACAAGACCTCCACAGCCGTCTCCCCAAAATAGAGAGATCTCATCACACCTTCTCTTCATCTAAACAGAAAGTAAATGCCCCTGAAAGAGATGGACCATCCTCCACCATTATGGCTGGTGGGCCAAACGCTGAGATCGTCTGCGCGTGGCCTCCACCCTGTCACCCGCGCCACCCGTGACACCGTGGCTGGGTCATCCAGCACGACAATAACCCAAAACATACAGCCAAGGCAACAAAGGAGTGGCTCAAAAAGATGCATATTAAAGTCATAGAGTGGCCTAGCCAGTCTCCAGACTTTAATCCCAAAGAAAATTTATGGAGGGAGCTGAAGCTCCGAGTTGCCAAGTGACAGCCTCAAAATCTTAAAGGGAACCTGTCATCCACTATTCTAATCATCCCTGTCTGAGCTCATATTGTAATGTAAAAGGTGAAAAAAAGCATTTATACACTGACATTTCAGTCTACACCTTGGAGGAGGGAGATTGTCTGGCAGGATAATAGTTTAACTCACTATTACCTTGCATGGCTAAAGGACCTGTGTGACGTAATGATCATGTGACCATAGTGGGTGGAGCTAAACGAACAAACTCTTATTATGCTAGAGGGACTTAGCTCCGCCTATTGTAGTCACATGGTTATGACATCACATCAGGTCTAACATGAGGCTGAAATGTTAACTATTAACCTGCCAAACAGTCTTCGTCCTCTAAGCTGGAGACTGCCTCATTACATAAGAAAATGTAAGTGTATAAATGCTTTTTTTCACCTTTCACATTACAATATTAGCTCAGACAAGGATGATTAGATTGGTATTATAAAACTGTAGCTACAGACCTTTAACCTTTAATGATTTAGAGATGATCTGCAAATAGGAGTGGACCAAAATTCCTCCTAACATGTGTGCACCTCATCATCAACTACAAAAAAAATCTGGCTGCTGTGCTTGCCAACAAGGGTTTTGCTACCAAGTATTAAGTCTTGCTTGCCAGAGGGATCAAATACTTATTCCTCGCTGCAAAATGCTAATAACTTTGTATAATTTAGACAAAGTGAATTTCTGGATTTTATGTTTGATATTCTATTTCTCACTGTTAAAATTAACCTACCCTTGAAATGATAAACTGTTTATGCCTTAAGGTACTGTCACACGCGGCAATATTGCTTGCAATTTCACTGGCAATTTGCTGGTTGCAGTGAAATCATGGACACATTGTTCTATTTTGTTGCTGTGTACAAATGGAACAATGTGTCCATGATTTCACAGCAACCAGCAAATTGCCAGTGAAATTGCTAGCAATATTGTCGCGTGTGATGGTACCTTTAGTTAGTGGGCAAACTTACAAAATCAGCAAGGAATCAAATATTTTTTCCTTCCCTGTAGTTCTGATATGAAAATATTAGCAGCATTCACTGTGAGGTTTAAAATTATGATAATTATAGTAAAAATATTTTGTGCAAGTTTCTTTAATTTCAAAACAATCACGGAAGCCTTACTTTTTTTTACAGACAGGGCAAAAAAGTCCCCTATTTTTACAGACTGTCTTGAATTTCTGGACTATTGTCAAACAAGGCCCCCACCCGGTTCAATAAGTGTTCCCATACTGCACCACAAAACAAAGATAAAGGACACTTATGACCGGGAACACTCAAAGCAGGAAGACATGATACTGAGAGGAGTTGGTCCTGGGATGTTTCTTGGATGATGCGCCATTAGTCACTTGATCTTGCAGCCAGCCATAGGCCTCAGCAGTTATGAGACAGAAGAACAGTGACATCATAGCATCAAGTGGCAGCACAGACCACCAGAGTGGTCTATCATGGATTCACAGGGAGTAGACAGCGAGTGAGTCCCATTTTATTATTTTATCCCATTCATGGTGCCTGTTGTGCATTGTAGTGTTAGAATTTGTCAACCCTATAGACACAATCTGATCCAAATTGCTTTGCCGACTGAAATTATGCATGAAGGTGATGTAGTGGTAAGGATTATTCCTCTTCCTGGTATGTTGTAATAGCAGCCACATAGGTTGTCAACCAGTTGCCGAATAAAATATTGAAAGTCTTCACGTAAGAGGACAATACAGGTATAAATTGGTGATATATATGATATGCATTCTTATTTCTAAACCTTAGAGGGAAACTGTAATGTATACTGACAGATAAGACCCAGCATCTTAGACAGATTGAGAGATTTGGTTATGGAAGCCTCTAGAGACAGGTGGGATGTATGTTTCTATAGTACTCGTTATTAAAGATGACAGAACAAACTATGAATTTAACCGTCTTGTATTCAGGATGGCAAAAGTGTTGTTACAATTGACTAAACGCTGCCTTTGATGTGCGTATTTGGAGGTACGATCATTATGTAATAATTATGTACAATTAACTTCCGTTTCAGATCTACCTAGCGAAACCCTGAGCAATTGTATATGTGTTCCATTAAATTGGCGGCTGGAAGTTAATTTGCAAGTGAGAATGATGTCATATACCGAAAGAGGTATCAGTCCTTATTAATAATAATAATAATAATAATAATAATAATAACACAGTACAAAAAAATAATATATAGATTGATCCAATGCCATCAGCTTAAGTGGCTGAACTTTTTTGGGGGTTGTTCTAGACCTTGAAGGATTCAACATGGATATAGAAGTAATTGTTCAACCCATAAAAATTACATTATTACATCTTAACATTCATGGACTAAAATTTATGGCATATCCAACTTTTCGGAATATCATATGCCTAAATAAAAATATGAGGCCTCTCTTTCCTGCCGTAGCATTGTGGTGTAGTGGGATTGTGGTGGTGACTAGGCATGTTCGCCGCTTTCTATATTGTCTTTGCTTGCAATTTCTTTAGAACCCCCCCATGGAAGGGAAGTCTCCTTTTTGGTAATTCTCTGCCTGAATGAGGCAGGTGATGGTTAACCCACCAGGAGGGCAAAGAGACCCTAGTCCTTGAGAGATGTGCCCTGCAGTTGTTAAGTTAGCCATACATATCAGAGGCCTGTTGGCCAAACTAAACTTTGGCTGATTGTTCAACAGACAGCCATCTGGGCTGGCTGTCCTGTACAGGAAGTCTCCTCTCCGGCATTCTCTGCCTCCATGTGGCTGGTGATGACTATCTCATCAGGAACGTGATGCAGATTTTTGGACAAAGTGCCTCAGTGTCCACGCTGCTGCTCTGAGACCAATGAAACACAGACAAGGGAATGTTTTCACAGATTTTTATCTAATCAGGAAGGCAGAGGGACCCCAGAGCTGGAGACAGGCATAGGTATTAAGATGGCCATACACATTATATGGCTGTCGTGATACATGAAGCTTCAACAGACTGTCTGTCCAACAGCCATTTTGTGCCAACTATCTCATACACTGGAGCACTTGTTCAGCTGACTGATTCTGTGTTCTCTCTGAGAAAGCTGTTGCCAGATATGTCTTATCTCCCAGAGAACAAAGTGATCACTTGTTTGAAATCGAACATGCTCGATCAACATCTCCTCTGACAATCAGATGTCTTTGGCCTCCATACAGAATAGACTGTCGGCTGAACCTATCGATATTGAAGAGTTTGGCAAACATTATTCTAATTTGTTTGGGGGCCTTTAGAAGGAGGAAACTGTGATGATACCATAAATTTCTAACGTGGTAATACACCATTAACATATTTATAGATTTCCAAAGGAATTCACAAAATGGCATCAATGTAGCTGAGAGATACTGTGGTAAAACCCGTTGCAAATGTTTCAAAATGTGTCTCTTAATGCCTATAGATTCTCTATACCCCCTGGCAAGTTAATGGGTTAATCAAATGGCTCCAGGAAAGAGAGACCCATTTAACATACCACTAACATGAGGTCAGCTACGGTCCTAGAAAGGATTAGCCGGTTAGGTTAACAGGGAAACACGACTCACAAGCGGCACACAACTGTGTCACTGATCCAGAAGAGGCTCTAGTGTCACTTTAATAGACACAAACAAGACAAAGTGTAACGCGACCTGCCCCGCATACTCAAAGTCCCTTTTAAAGGCCACTTTATATCTGATCGGGGAAATCAACCTTTATATCTGATTTCTGCCAACCCGGAGAGACGAGGCCAGGAGCTAGTCGTATTTCTCAACATGTATACGGCACACTCTAATTCGTCATGTAGAATATCTCTTGGCATCAGCGCTTGGATTCCCTCCTCACGCTTGGTAAATCGGTCTTCATTTAAAACCCTCTCTCTTAGCCCTAAATGGAAATCAATTCTGCAAGTTTAGCAAATAGTTAATTACTCCACAAAGAGGATTGATCGGCCTTTGATCACCAGAAAGCTCTGTAGTGCTATTAGTCTCTTTCATCTGTGATTAAACCACAGAGAGAAGAAACAAAAACTAAATTAGGCTTCTCCTGTTATCCTACAAATATTTAATGACGGGATAATCTTCTAGAGGTGTGTTCAGGGATGTACGTTCCGACAGGAACCAGCTGCTTCTCATCCTGGAACCAGCAATGTTGAAGAGGAATAGATTTTTAACACTTTCTAAGGCTTCGTGCAGATGATGTGAAAAATCTGCATCATTCAGAAATTGTATTTCTAAAAAGAATCAGCACATAAGACAATCATTGAAATCCATGACCAGATAATGACTGTAAAACACTAAAATGTAACTTCTTAGTTATTGCAAAATTAAAATAGATATACATGATTTCCCATTTATAAATTGTCTGAACTTCCATTTATTACCACTAAGTAGAAAATAACATTTTGCACAATACTGAAATTAAAGCTCAAAGGCCCTTGTGAGATAAATGTGTAACCAAAGAAAGGAGTGAAATTGTGACAGTAGCCAGAAATCAGGCATGGACTTACTGGGTGGCAACTGTCACGCTGAGCTAAGGGAGACACCCAGCGTAGGACAACAAGGGGGGAAAAGGAGTCCCTGACACTAAGAGCAAAGGGAGATGGTGACCCCTAGAAAGACTAGCACTGACACCTGGTTTCCCTAACAACCCTATACAGTCTCTGTAACTGTCGCCAATCAGGATAGCTCGTCCCTCTCTGTCCCTCAACTAAGACTACTTAGGGATCAGACAGGGTGGACACTAGTCAACTCAACTAACAGCTAAAGTATGACACCAGGAAAAACAAACAAAGGGGAGAGGGAAAATTGCTTAGCTGAAAGGAGAGACAGTCAGCCAACTTACACAGAAAGTCCATGATGCATTGATGAGCCAGGAAGCTACACTAACTTCAAGCATGCTATCACTAGCAATGCATCATGGGAGCCAAGGGGTATAAATAGACAGCTGAAAGGCAGGTAGTTAGGAGACCAGCTGGGTCCTAGTGACCTCCAGCTATCACCAAGCAGAAAAATACCTCTTAAAGGGCCACAATTCAGGATTTTGGCTGTTTGACCAGACACTGCGACCTTCCGAGAGTTGCCTCAACAGCCTCGTCCGTGTCTCCTGATACACCCATGGAAGCAACTGACTTAGTGCTATCATGTTACATGTCTGGATCATCATATAGAGGTGTTATCAGTCATTGTATAGGAGGAGGAGGTGAGCTGTAACATCACCTATTGTGACTGGTGGATCCTTTGTTATCTGCTGTATATTGAGGTGTTATCAGTCATTGTACAGGAGGAGGATGTGAGCTGTGTCATCACCTATTGTGAATGGTGGATCCTGTGTTATCTACTGTATACAGAGGTGTTATCAGTCATTGTACTGGAGGAGGGGAGCCGTCACATCACATATTATGTATGTTGGATCCTGTCTGTGATAATAACAGGACCACTAGTGAAAAGTGAACTTTATCAGATGTGATGTGTCATCCTATTGGTGAGGCTTAATGGCAAGGATGAAAACAAAAACACTTTAGGATTATTTTAATGAAGATAGTCATGTGAAAACTAAATATAAACAAAATTGATTACCAATATTTTATAAAAGCATAACAATGATTTAATCATAATGACATTTTCTAATGACACTTTCTGTTTAGGCTAGTCACACAAACTGTGGGTAAAGTTTCTTGGATTACTCTTTATTTTTAGAATATTTTGTGTAAAACTGGAGATGTAAGGCTGCTTTCACATCAGCGTTTTGCGCTGATCGCGGCAGTTGCGGTGAAAAAACTGCAACTGCCGCGATTACCGCATAACGGCCGCGATCGCGGCACACTTGCGGCAAGCCCCATACAATGTCTATGGGGCTTGCAGCAGGTGCGGCAAGTGCGGTATCGGCACTTGCGGCTGCGAAAAAAACGCGTTTTTTTCGCGGCCGCACCTGCCGCAAGTGCCAAAACCCTACTTGCCGCACCTGCTGCACACTTACCGTAAGCCCCATAGACATTGTATGGGGCTTGCCGCAAGTGTGCTGCGATCGTGGCCGTTATGCGGTAATCGCGGAAGATACGTTTTTTCACCGCAACTGCCGCCATCAGCAAAAAACGCTGATGTGAATGGACCCCAAGATAGGTAAACCATACATGTGATAATATTGTACCAAATAAATGTGAGCTGGAGGGATCTGCTGACAGGTTAATGTGTTTGGGGTAGCCTACCTACATGTGTCCATGACAGTGCCCTGATTTAATCCAACTTGGAAAGTGATGACCATACTAATTGGATTTCAATATGCCCAAATGTTGTTCTTGTTGAGATATTCCTTTGAACGAGAGCATATATCAACTTAATTTATTAAGATATTCATTGTAGACAGTTGTAAAAGGTATGAAGTGAAGACTTGAGGACATTTAAGGTAAGTGTAACTTCTAATTTTCAGTTTGGGTTTTGTTTTATTAACCTGTTATGCATATTTGTATATTTACTGTACTTTATATTAATGAACTGTAAGTAAGTAAATATTCTAAAATTATTTTCCACCTGCTTTGTAGGAGACCACTGTGAATTTCATTGATGGACAATTGGGAGTAAACTGAATGCGTGTCCTGAGGAAAATGTAAATCAGTCCCTGTTGGGAGATATAAAGTTTGGGTTTTGGATAAATACCAGTATGGCAAGGCATAAGTGGCTTTGTGCCTTGCATAGATCGAGTCAATAATATCCCCGGTGACAGGTCACACAGCAGTCGCTGACTGGTGTTCTTAAGTGCAGTTGACCAAAGCAGACCATGCAAAAAAAGGCTTTCATGATGAAGCCAAATCTGCATATGTGATGAGCAGATGTCAGATAATCTTATAAACTGTAGCTCTTTCCTGCCAGCCCCATTGAGTGTTAAATCTAAAGTGACGGGGCCCAAACAAAGTAAAGAAACTTGTCAAACCGGAACCCCGAGAAAGGAGGCACCTCAGCATGCCTCTTCTATCCTGCACAAAAACATCAAAGACTAAAAGGAATACTTCAGCATAAAAAACGTCAAACGCCTGTCTTGGAAATGTTTAATCCTCATGTTAAAGATGTCCCCAAAGGGGCTAAGATTCTGATTGCACATAATCTCTTTTGTGTCAATCACAGAACTATTGGCAAACCCGCTCTCGGTTAGCACTTGAGGTTTTCTTTAACTGCAGCATCTGAGATCATTCGGTATATGTTAGAACAATCCATCCCGCCCCTCCGATAAAGTCAATAGACCGGTGAAGACTGCCGAAAACAGAGGTCTATTGACAAGTGAATTATCAATAGGCATCAAGACTGCCATTTAGTACATAAACTGTTTAACATATGTGGGGAAGGAAAAAAGGAAAATCATAGAAATGTCATTGAGAGGATGACATATCTGAGGATGCTTGGAAATTGTGTTGATTCCAACAGCAATCATAAAGTTCTGACATTTCTGGACATTTTCACTTTATCGAGCAAAAATCTGTACTCTTCCTTGTTTTCACAGATATCACTGGATACAATGAAGACAGCCATTTTGGGATCTAAACAATTATTGATCTGGACATTTAACAGAAACATCAATTTGAATCAAGCCAGTTGTTCCACTGATGTTCTCACTGGAGCAAGGATTGACCCTTGGAGACCAAAAAAAGTTCTGATTTTTGATTTGGTGTTTGTTATTTACAGTAGTGTGAAAAAGTGTTTGCCCCCTTATTGGTTTCTTATTATTTTGCATGTTTGTCACACTCAAATGTTTCAGATCATCAAACAAATTTAGATATTAGACAAACATAACATAATTAAACACAAAATGCAGGTTTTAAATGAAGGTCTTTATTAGCAAGGGAAAAAGAAGTCCAAACCTACAGGTACTTATGTGGGAAAATGTTTGCCTCCTTCTTGATTTCTAATTCTGTTGCGTGTTTGTCACACTTAAATGTTTCAGATCACCAAACAAATATGAATATTAGACAAAGGTAACACAAATAAACACACAAATGCTGGTTATGAATGAAGGTCTTTATTATTCAGGAAAAAAGAAATCCAAACCTAAAGGGCCCTGTGTGAAAACATGAACCCCCCTCCCCTGAAACATAAATTAAAGGAAGCCAACCACCAGGATTTAACCACCTGTAAATCAGTGCAGCAGGTGATTGATGTGTGCAGCATAACATCACTATGTTTTTTATTTGTATTTTTTAGTCCTCCACTGTGAGCTTGTCTTTCTGCTGTAAGATAAGAAGGTAAGGATTTGTTTGGAACAGAGGGAAATTGTCCTATTTGTTTTCCTTAGGAAATGTATTTTTAGCTTTGAGCAGCAATCTGATCCCCCTTGTGCAAAAAATGTATATCCTATACATGATATAAGGGTGTAATACTCTCAAAATTCTTCTTATGGTTTAAAGGGAACCTGTCACCTAGTTTATGCCTCCCTAGTTATCATTGTCTGTACCTGCAGCTTCATAATACTATTCTAATCAGCCCTGTCTGAGCTCAGAGTGTAATGTGAAATGTGAAAGAAAAGCATTTATACACTTACATTTCCTTATGTAATGAGGCAGTCAGTCCCCAGCTTGGAGGACGGGGACTGTTTGGCAGGTTAATAGTTAACATTTCAGCCTTGTGCTAGAACATGTTGGGAGACCTGATGTGATGTCACAACAATGTGACTACAATAGGTGGAGCTAAATTCTCATAGAACATAATACGTTTGCTTGCTTAGCTCCACCCACTATGGTCACATGATCGTTACATCACACAGGTCCTTTAGCTATCCAGGTTAAAAGTGAGTTAACTATTATCCTGCCAGACAGTCCCCCTCCTCCAAGGTAGGGACTGAAATGTTAGTGTATAAATGCTTTTCTTTCACCTTTCACATTACACTCTGAGCTCAGACAGGGATGATTAGACTGGTATTATAAAGCTGCCGCTACAGACAGTGATAGCTGGAGGGGCATAAACCACCTGACAGGTTCCCTTTAAAGGTCCCTAGTTGCCATGGAATAATATATAGATTTATCAGAAGTACCTAATAGGTGAGTCATTGACTTCTTAACCATATCCAAAACACAAAATTGTGTGCCTATAAGTCCTCCTAAAATATGCATTCTTGTATATATCCATCCTATGGTTTGGACTTAGAGAGAACTTGTAATATCCAGAAAAGCAGATGTATAATATACACCAAAGATGGGTGATTAGGGGAACAAGGAACTGGTAGGGTTGAGATTTAATCTATGTATGCAGAATAATACTTCACTGTATTAGGTAGGGGGCTGTGCAAATTTTCATCCTAAAATGCTCCAAGGGCATATACAATATGTCAAATACATTCATAGGACTCTATTTACAAAACAAAGGTCAAAAAGAGTGTCTTCTTGGCCAATGTTGAGTAGAAATGAGAGCATGAATTTGAGTGGTACTGAATCTTATGCAAATCTGTGTTTGACAAAATGCAGAATTTTCGCAATTTGCTTCTTTGTGAATTTACGGCTGGCCGTCATAATTTCTGAACCATAAAAATCTATCAAAATGTAAACAAATAAATGAAATCTTCATATTTACAACTCCACGCCCCTTAACAGAATTTGTGGGGGCCTCGCCGCATCTTCTGATTGTCTTCTTTCTGAAATCCTCAGACCTCTTATATTGTGTCACGAATTTGGGCTTTGATTAAGATCCAGGAGAGTTCTGGACAAGTGCGTGAAAGGTCATAATGCAACATGAACGTTGACCTTACGCGCATGTGCAGAATCCACCCAGGCTGAACTACTTACTAAGGAGGGCACCACACAATAAATAGGGATTTACCTAAACATACCAAAAATTTTATAATGATATGAAAAGAGAAAAAAGTACATACAAACAGATCACTTCCAAATAATAAACATTTTAAAACATTTAAAATAAATTAATGAAATGGGTGGACAAAAAGCAGACAATGAGGCTTTAGTCTCCGCCATACAGCTCTATGTCTGCAGGGTGAAACTCCACATGGTTTGCCACCAAAGTTGAGGTTTTATCCAAGGTCAAAAATGCCACATAACATAAGTCAAATGGTCACAGCACCCTGTGGGTAAAAGCTGAACTGACTATTCCTCCAGTCAGCCACCTGGACGCAAATCCAACCCAGAGAGTCCAATCCGGGTAATGCACACTTACTCACACAAGAAAGGACAGCGCCACAGACACGAATGGTGCAGATAAACTTCTCGTCTTTATTCCAGGGTCATAACAGGCGACGTTTCGATCACAGCATGATCTTTATCAAGGCCCTGGGACGTCAGCATGAGCACAATGATCTGAAGACCGGATAGGCGATGGTGAGGATTGGAGGGGTCTATGAGGTGAGTATAAAGATTTTCTCTATTTTTTTTACATCAGGTCTTTGGGGTCTGGACAGGGTATAACAAGGGACATTAAAATCATTGAAAATAATTTCTCAATGAATTGAAATTTCTGGGCAAAAAATGACCAAAAGGCATTCATCTTTGACAAATGTTAATCTCCATTGTCAGTATATATTGTTACTGTACAGGAAGGTGCAACAGGCTGAGCTTTCCTATAGTGTACAATACTTTTTTTTGCCACTATACTATGTCCTGTTGTCTCTTTATATTAGCGGTGATGTATTCCAATCCAAAGAAAATTATAAAGAAGGAAAGAAAGCGCAAAAGGGTCTTATCCTTTGAACACTATTGTGAGGCAAACAATTATAGCTGCTCACCTGGGACAGTTGTGTGACCCACAACTAGTATAAACGTATAATTAGCAAACTTCATCAGAAATGCAAAAACAATACCCCAAATTAATGGGGGGCAAAACACTATGCAGAGAATCGTACCATAAGGCAATGTATCACATTCAAAAGATAACCACGACACCTCAGTATATTGCAAATAGTTACTTTATTCATAGGTAAAAACCAGGGAACACAAAGGATTGGGGCAGAGGAACCTGGGTCAACAAACCACAGGTGGTAGGTGACCACTCATCCAGAAATAGACATCACAATAAAAATATTCCCAGCACTAGTGTGTAAGCAGCTAGTGCATATTTACATCACAAACATAATGTTATCCATAGAAAAATCCAGGAGCTGTAAGGTGTCCTGCTTTCAAATGTTAGATATAATTAGTCTACTGCAGGACTATTTTTTACAAGTATAGTCAATTCACAATGCACATAGTAGTACATTATATGTCCCAAAGGACAAAGGAATCACAGATAAATGCAATTGTGTATATACCTAACAAGAAACCTGGATAATGGAATAGAATACTAGCGCAAAGATCCAATCATATGGACCACGCTAGGATGTCACTTACCAAGTGGTACGGAGTATCTGGGTGAGGGCCACCGACCCCTGGATTTTTCTATGGATAACATTATGTTTGTGATGTAAATATGCACTAGCTGCTTACACACTAGTGCTGGGAATATTTTTATTGTGATGTCTATTTCTGGATGAGTGGTCACCTACCACCTGTGGTTTGTTGACCCAGGTTCCTCTGCCCCAATCCTTTGTGTTCCCTGGTTTTTACCTATGAATAAAGTAACTATTTGCAATATACTGAGGTGTCGTGGTTATCTTTTGAATGTAGTATAAACGTATAGTATGGCTGCTGCAGAATCCACACTCCACATGCAGGCAGTGGTAACCAAAAGACAAATCCAAAAAGGACAGTGTTTCCTAGATCCGCACTGCTCATACGATGAAAGAACCACAGTTGTCAGATAGTGATTGCTTTATTCCGACACGTTTCGGAGCTGTATCCCCGCTCCTTCCTCAGGGAGCCAACATAATGTTGGCACCTTGAGGAAGGAGCGGCCATACAGCTCCGAAATGTTTTGGAATATAGACTTCTTTTGTCAGACCCATAGACTTGCATTGGTGAGTCTCATCCGAGACTCGCATACTGTTGCAGCATGTTGCGACTGACTCGTGATCCGTGAATAGGACAAGAAAAAAAACGCCCGACACTCGGATATGTGTACTCAGACATTGACTAACATTGGTCTGACTGCAATGCGATTTTTACTCGCATTGCAGCCGTCTGAGTTTCACGCCAGTGTGTCCGAGCCCTTAGTCATAGAATATGGAGCAATATGCTATTGGTACGGACCACAATGCTTATTTTTTGTCTTATACAGTGGAACCTTGAATTAAAAATAACTGAGAGCGTTTTGCAAGACAAGCGAATATTTTAAAAAAATTGTAACTTGGTAAACGAGCAAGATTCTGCCATACAAGCATCATGTAAGCCCTCTGAAGAGTTGTGGGATGTCAGACATCAACCGATATGATATTGATGACTTATCCTGTGCATAAATCACCATATTAAATAAACCTATAACAAAAGTCACCTTTTTGTAAATACAGAAAATATCAGGTCATAATTCTGCAATTTATTCAAGAAGACAATAGATAGGTTATCTTACCGGTTCTCAATACAGTTGTAATTATCTGAATTTGTCCTGTCCCAGTTCCTCTGAAGATATCTATACTTCAAGTTCTATGTAAGTAAAATCCATTAAAGAAATCTGAAGGGAAAAAAAGCAATAAAGAAGTAAGACAACACAGGGGAATTAAAGTCCAAAAGAAGGACAGTTGGGAGTAAAACGCTAGCCTTCTCCCCACCTCCTGTCATCTAGACCTTCCATTTAGAATTGATTGCAATTATGCACCCTATAATTTCCATAACATTTAGAATCTCGACTTTTAGATAGATCCACACATATACTGTTCTTAAACCCATAGCAAGAAATAGACCAAGGCCCAAGAGACAAGAAATTTATAGGACTGCAGTCAGTGGATTTGACAAGTCTCATGCTGTTGTTCCACTCTGCTCTTACAGAGAGAGCTCGGTTCCCCCAAAAGGCAGGTTTTAAGGGCATATGATAATGCAATTAAGTAATTGTTATGCATTCACATAAAACTGTGCATAGCCCATGGTGCAAATCTACTTGTCATTATAATATTTGAAGACCAGCTGCTAATGACTGTGTTGCACATCAATCTAAATTAGGAATTAATTCCAGAAATAGGCGTAGCTCGGAGTGAAGCTTATTTTTTTTTAAGGCACAGCCCAAAATTTAAAGACTAAAACCGAAAAAAAAAAACAGCTGTCTGAAATATCAATGATGTAAGCGTCCAATATGCATAAAATTCATTAAAATCCTTACACTAAACAAGAACTTGCAGGGATCAATTAGTAAGAAAATGTAATTGTACTTTATTGTCTGACGTAATAAAACAATACATGCAAAGGCGACAAGAGAGGAGCAACCCTGAAAAGGTAAGGGGTGTAAACAGATAAATGTGATGGAAGAAAAGTCAAGTGTCAAGAAAGTATCACTTCGCTCTCTTGAAAATCAATAAAGACAAGTTATTGATGCACAAGATTCCAGTTGTAAATATAAAAGTCTCTGTAACATCAAAAGTCATTAATATGAATGTGATATACAATAGCTCACTGAATTCAACTCTAAATAGTACAAAATACAAGTGCATGATGACAATAGTCTAATATTTCATCCGAAATGTGAAGAATGAGGAAAGTAGATACAGGTAGTTCAAGAACGGAAGACCCACTAAGAAAAATGAATGTCTGTTTCCCCAAGACATTTTGTCTTGAGACATACATGAACTTACTAAAAACAAGTCTAAGCAGTGCAAAGTGCAAGTGTATGGCAATAATGCAACACACACAGGGCTAATGTATATTCAAATAGAATTAAAGGGAACCAACCACCCCAAATGACCCCCCCGGACTGTTAATATGTGTCCCTACACCAGCACACACATTTGGGGCAATCGTTTTTGCTAAAAAAACTGTTTAGTAGAAGCTAAGATATAGCTTTATGAAGTTTAATAAATTGAGCCTAATGGGTGTTACCTAGCTTTGTCCTCCGTGCCTGTCAGCCTCCTCTCTCCTCCTCCCTTCAGTGAAGCCCTTCTGTGCAAAGCCGAAAATGCCCCGCCTGTCTACTGCTGCCTGATAAATTATGCACGCCCATCTCTGCACCTAAGAGCCTGGCCGCGTCATGAAAGGGGCGGGGCTAAATCGCGGCATGCCGGAGCCCCGCCCCCTTTCATGACGCGATTTAGCCCCGCCCCTTTCATGACGCGGCCAGGCTCTTAGGTGCAGAGAGGGGCGTGTATAATTTATCAGGCAGCAGTAGACAGGCGGGGCATTTTCGGCTTTGCGCAGAAGGGCTTCACTGAAGGGAGGAGGGGAGAGGAGGCTGACAGGCACGGAGGACAAAGCTAGGTAACACCCATTCGGCTCAATTTATTAAACTTTATAAACATATATCTTAGCTTCTACTAAACAGTTTTTTTAGCAAAAACGATTGCCCCAAATGTGTGTGCTGGGTGTAGGGACAGACACATATTAACAGTCCGGGGGGGTCATTTGGGGTGGTTGGTTCCCTTTAAGAAGCAGAGAAAGCAAGAATTGGAAATATGAGAGTTTCACATAACAGCTTAATTTGGGACTGTTATGCCGTGGTGTATGGACGCCCAGTGAACCGGACAACACAAGGAAGACAATGGGGATGGTACAGAAGGAAGGCCCTGGCAATAGGGAGAGGGGTCAGCTCCTGACACTAACCTGAGATTGACCATGCATCCCTATAAGGGTCCTTACCCCCCATCATCATCACATGCCTAGTGTCTCACTCAACCTGATCTTACCCTGAGTAGTGTGCAGCCTGGCGAGTACACTAGTCTCACTACTACTATAATACACCACAGGGAAAGGGAGACAGACAGGGGGAAAGTAGATGCAAAAAGGATAAACTCCAGCACTCCACAATTGCAGTTGAACACTAGAGCAGCAATAGTAATGACTCCAGACAGCCTCCTTCCACAGTGGTCAGCACAGAAAGAGATACTATCACCGGTGTAAGATGACCAGAAATGTGACTCTTTATAGGGGAGGGGAGTGGTCACTAACATTTTGCTACTGGGATTATGCTACAAAGAACAGTAAGACAAGAGTTCCTAAACCCACCAGCACCAAAGAAAAGCATATAAATTTAAGTACAAGTTATGGCAGTTTTTTCTGCAATTGTCTCCTTTTGTTCTCCTTTTGATGAATTTGCGTGTTATTTTAGCTAATAAAAATGTACTATCATTACTGAGTCTATTTCACTTCTTGTTTTTTTTTTTTTGGGTTATACATTCATTTAGGACCTGACATGCTTCATTAGTGGCCTATTTTGGTATTTCTGATCCATAAAGCGTTGCAACCTTCTGGTCTGAGACTCGTCAAAGGTCTCTCTAGGGTGGGAGACAGGGCCCTAGACAACGGGGCTTGGCGAAACCTGTACTTACTTTCTCCTCGTTTCTTATTTTTGCTTGAATATTGTTCTATAGCCATGCACTTGCACTTTGTACTATTCAGATTTGTTTTTCTGAGTTCATGCAAATCACACTTGTATTCATGACTTTTGGTGTTACATCTTTTACATTTGCAGTTTGATTCTTGTGCATTATTAAACTATCATTATTAATTTTCAAGTGAGTTAACTGATACTTTCTTTACACTTGGGTTTTCTTTTGTTATATTTTTCTCTGTACCTACTATAGAGATCTTGGCTTTTCAGGGTTGCCCACCTATTGTTCTCTCTGTCTGTGTTGCATGTCTGGTTTTTAATGCAGTTTTATTATATAAAGCAATAATGTACATTTGTATTTGCTTTTTAATTGTGTCCTGTATATTTTGTTTAGTGTAAGGTTGTGTTTGTCATTTTCAAGAGGTAAATTGTAACACAACGTTCAAGAACACACCTGAACTGATGCCTGTTACATTACTTTGTGATGCAAATACTAGGTTTATTTTCACCATTGAATGGCAGAGCTGAGTTTCGTGCAAGGAGCCTATATGGTAGCCACTCCATTCACTGCCATATAGTTACCTCATTAGAGAACTGTATTCTCTCCTAGAAGCAATGCTTGCTCCTAAATGGAATCAAAGGCCTTGGGACTCGGGAGCTCTACAATATTCTATTGTATTCGCTAAGGTTTACACAATATTTGCATTGTGCATTGTTTCTTTAAAAGGACCTTCTATAAAAATGATTCAACCTTGTACAGTAGCTTTATTATAAATTGTTGGCTTTTAATCTTAAATTATTTAATTTAACCCACTGTTAAGGCTCAATATTACAATGGAAGTGGGTTGTATAAGGAGAAAATCTGGGGTTGCAACAATGCGCTTGAATCTTCTTGAACTCCTTAAGAAACAAGATCATACGATATGCAGGCAGTCAAAAGGCACTTGGACAGACCATGTGATCCTGCCATGCTCCCTGTAAGTATCATCTGTTGGAGGCATATAAAGTATCTGCCTCTGTTGTTTGTGGACAGTTAGCATAGGAATGATAGTTTATGTTATGGGTAAGCCTTTACAGCTTGATTTTAAAGCTGATGTTGGCTGTTTTGTAGTCTATGCTCTCAGTGTAATGTGTGTGTTGGAAGCTCATCTGTGCCCCAACATTTGCCATTAACCAGTATTTATGCTAGTAGTACGCTAAAAAAAAATCTTGAAAACTTGCACTTTTTTCACACCTTGAAGACTGTCATTGACCACCCCTGCCCTAAAAGTCTCTGTGGAGGTAGCCAGGAGGAAGGAGGAATCCTTGAGCTCTTTCACCACAACTGTGGCTCTCCCTGGACCCTCTTAGGCCCTGTGCCCACGGTACATTGTTTGATTTTTTTTTTATGCAGATGTCTATCCTTAGGCCAGCAAACTCTATGACAGGTAAGAAGTGCTGTGCCTAAGTTGCTTTTTTTTTCTTGCACATGTTTTTCAGATATCTTTTTCTGCCCAAAATTCTGCACCAAATCTGCAAGGAATCAAAAAGATATTGGAGAGTACTTCTGAACTCTCAAAGACTTTGCTGGCTTCAGGATAGACATGCAGATTTTGATGCATATTCCTAAAATCTGCTTCAAAAGGAGCATCAAACAACATACTGTGGGTGCGGGTCTTACAACAATAAGATGGGGTCATGTTCACAGACAGCATCCCCCAAATGCTGTGAGAGCAGGCACACAGGCATGTGGGAGAGTGTAACATGTGGTGCCATCACAAACATCATTGTAGTTCAGAATCGAGGGGTCACACAGGAGATATCCCGCAAATTTGAACTGCACTGCACTCCCTGCCATCACGGCTCCTCACAAGAGCTGTCTCACAATACCAGCAATATATATTCTCTATATCTCTCATGATATTGTGGCTCTTATGAGACAGCTAGTGTGACGAGCGCTGACACCAATGAGGTTATCTCAGGTCACACAGCTGGATTCTCTGCTATGTTATACCCTCTGTATAACCCGAAACAACCTCATGGAAGTCATAAGGATGTTTAAGGTTCATGTGCGGGCCCAGAAGCATGGTGACAGCGGCGCTGAAGCTTGCTAAGCAATAGTGTAGGAAGATAATGTTTGTGCCAAAACAAAAAAGTTCAGGGAACTGTTTGCCAATTTGCTGAACATATGTCTGTTCGGCCAATCAAACCCAAACTTTTAAAGGTTTGATCATCTCTAATCTAGACTCATCTCGGTTAACACATAAGGCCCACTTTACACACACCAACTTATCTGTCCAACTTCTAACCAAGTTACTGGTTGCAGTGAAATCATGGACACATTGCTCCATTTTGTGGCTGTGTACAAATGGAACTATGTGTCCATGATTTCACTGCAACCAGTAAATTGTTCAGAAGTTGGACAGATAAGTTGGTGTGTGTAAAGTGGCCAATAAACCTTTTACTATTGTGTACTGAAATGCTAGGTTCTTCTGACATGGTAATGCTTGGAAAGATAAACCCATGACATGCTGGTGGTTTCATGGACAAAACCTAATGATAGGTTCACTTTAAATATGCTGGATTACAATATGCCTAATCCTTGGTTGCCTCGCAAATCTGAGTATTACCAAAAGTAGCAAATACATTTCTCTACTCTCATATGCCAACAGAAATGCATACTCTTCTGATATAAGAGAGGGCAGCAATCAAAGGTGTATGGACCCTTCAGAATAATGATCATATGAAATCCCTCTATCATACACATAGTGCCAGAAACCAGATACTACCGTAACTATCCTGCCAAGTTAAAAAACACATAAAAAAAACATACAAGTGGATGTCTGCTAACCTGCATTAAAATGCCTACCAAAATGTTTAGTCTACACATATTCATCACCATCCTGTAATCTTTTACCAATAGCTGTTTGATCATTAAAAAAAAACTGTCTAACAAGACCGGCCTCTGATCAATACACATTCAGGCTGAATCTGTAATAGTGTCTTATCAAATTAGCAGCTACTGAAACAGCTCTATACAAAAATCAATCTCCTTCTGACCTTAAAACACGGACCAATTTCCACATAGACATTAATATACTTGCTGCATGCACACATGTTTTTACACACTCGTGAGAACGTGCACACGCCAAAATAAACCGCAAACATATGCTGCCACAAAATTATCAACACAAGCAAACAGCATAATATAGCAATGCAATGGAACAGCAGATGTGCAAATGACACCCGGTTCTTGAACAAGCTGTCACAATGTCTAATACCGCTGACAAACTGTAGACATGACAAGTCGTAGATCTTTCTAGTGCTGCAGGCATGTGGATAGTTAGGGAATCCTATGAGTTTGGTTGTAAAGGCCCACTTACACACACAGATAATTGTGCAGAGATTGTTCGCAGATCTCTGGTTGCAGTGAAATCATGGACACATTGTTACATTTTGTGGCTGTGTACAAATGGAACAATGTGTCCATGATTTCACTGCAACCAGAGATCTGCGAACAAACTCTGCATATATATATATATATATATATATATATATATATATATACTAGCTGTACTACCCGGCTACGCCCGGGTTAATAAATGACTGCTGTTAGCTATCACAAAATAGAATTTGAACATGTCATATTAATGACCTGTAGGAAAATAGAAGCTGAGCTGTGATTGGTTGCTATAGGCAGCGTAATAAATCTCCAGCCAACAGTAAACCCTCCCCCCGGCCGGGCAGTATATGTTACCTCACACATACACATAATAGACAGCTCATGTGACTGACATCTGCCTTAATTCCCTATATGGCACATGTGTTGCACATTGGCTGTTTTTAATCAGATGTTTATTTTTGGAAATTAAAGATACCAGACGTATGAGGCGAGTTGTGTGAGGCGATTTGTGCACATCTGTGTCTGTCTGTGTGGTGTGTGTGTGTGTCCCTGGGGTGTGTGTGTCTCTGGGGTGTGTGTGTGTCCCAGTGGTGTACGTGTGTCCCTGTTGGGGGGCCCCTGTGGTGTATGTCCTTTTGGGGGGAGGGGTGTCCCTGTGGTGTCTGTCCTTGTGGGGGAGAGGTGTCTCTGTGGTGTCTGTCCATCCCTATGGGGTCTGTGTGTTCCTGTGGGGTACGTATGTGTGTATGTCCCTGTGGTGTGTGTGTCCCTGTAGGGTGAGTGCATGTGTCCCTATAGGGTGTGTATGTGTGTGTGTCCCTGTGGGGGGTGTCTGTATGGTGTGTGTCTCTGTGTTGTGTGTGTCTCTTTGTGGTGTGTTTGTGTTCGGGTGCGTGGTGGTGAGTATCCAATGTTGGGGCTCCACCTTAGCTGTTACTCTTTGTGTGCATGTGGTGTGTATACATGTCCCCGTGCGTGGTGAATATCCCATGTTGGGGCCCCACCTTAGTGACTATATGCTGGTATATGCTGTTAAGGTACCGTCATACTTAACGATATCGTTGCCGATATCATTGAAAAGTCACGTGCTTTGTGACGCTTGAACGATGTCGAAACGACATCGTTGTGTATGACACTACAAACGATGAACGATCAGTCGGCTGATCATTCATCGTTTGATTAGAGGTCCTGTCCTCAAATCAATCGCTGGTCGCCCGGTGGACACGCAGCATTGCTGCGTGTGAAACCGGGAGACGACCGATAAGCCAGCTCCCAGCGCCTCTCACAAGCGCTGGGAGCTGGTATCCAAGGTAAACTGCGGGTAACTAGGCAGCGCGCGCTGCCTAGATACCCAATGTATACCTTAGTTACCAGCCGGTGAGCGGAGGAGGCTGGTATCTAAGGTATACATCGGGTATCTAGGCAGCGCGCGCTGCCTAGATACCCGCAGTTTACCTTGGAGACCAGCCTGCTCCCGCTTACCTCAGGCTGGCAGCAGGACCAAGACATCGTGGAAACGATATTTAAATTGTTTCCACGATGTCTCTGGTCCATTGATCGCTGGTGAGTCTGTCTGTGTACCTCTGTGTACACGCGTGCATGTGATCGCTAACAATATCGTTCATCGCATCGCTGCGTGTGACGGCACCTATAGTCTTTGGTGCTGTCATTAAGCCCCTCTCTTTCACAACTGTCAACTGCTAACTGTCACTTTCTCTCCATTATGTAGATAGGGCCAAAATTGTTTGGTGAATTGGAACGCGCGGGGTTAAAATTTCACCTCACAACATAGCCTATGACACTCTCAAGATCCAGACGTGTGACTGTGCAAAATTTTGTGGCTGTAGTTGCGACGGTGTAGATGCCAATCCCGGACCTACACACACACATACACACATTCAGCTTTATATATTAGATATACATATATATGCACATCTCAATAAATTAGAATATCATCAAAAAGATAACTTATTTCAGCAATTCAATACATAAAGTTGATTGCTCTCAGTGTGAGAAATAAGATAAAAATCTTGTGGTTGTGATAACTTTTAATGGTTAACAAAATGGTACCATGCCTGATGAAGAGACCTGAGTCGTCTCGAAAGCTCGCCTTATAACATCACGTATTTCATTTTTGTTAGCCATTAAAAGGTATCTTAACCACAAGATTTTTATCTTGTGTCTTACACTGAGAGCAATCAACATTTTCCCAACTGGCTAACACGGTACCAAAACTTTTTCTTCAATACATAAAGTGAAACGCATGTATTATATAGTGTCATTACACACAGAGTGATCTTTTTCAACAGTTTTTTTCTGCTAATGTTGATGATTATTAGAATAATTAACACAAAACATCTGCAAAGGCTTAATAAGCGTTTAAAATGGTACCTTAGGCTGGCTTCACACTGCAGTTTTTCCACTGATCAGTGTCCATCCGGTTTGTGTGCCAAAACCAGGAGTATCTCCAAAACTCATGGTGGGGTTACACGTCCCGATATCGCGGCGATATCGGAGGCAACGACGCGGGAGCGCGCATTTAGTGCACGTTTCTCCCTGCATCGCATTGCCAGTTTACACGCCGCGATATCGGGATGCAACGTCCCTCCGATGTCTACGCCCACCAACCCAGGAACGACCAGTTAACATGGGAGTGAATGGGTGACGTGAGCGTAGACATCGGAGTTGGGCTGTCACACGCAGCGATGCTGGTACAACGGCCTTGCGATATCGGCGAGTTGAATAGCTTTGCTATTCAACTCCGATATCGTTTTGGCATCGTTCCAGCATCGCGTTGTACTGTCAAACAGTACAACGCGCACCCGATATCGGCTCCAACTCGCGACCCACGTGACTTTTTGTCGGAGTTGGGTCGGAGTTGGACGCCGATATCGGGACGTGTAAACCCACCATCAGAACAGGTGTCAATCTTTCAATAATACTCTTTCTCTTTGAGTTCCTCTCCTGGTTCGTCTCTGGGTTTTGTCACACAAACTGAATGGACACTGATCAGTGAAAAAACTGCAGTGTGAAGCCAGCCTAAGGGCCATGTCACACGCATCAATTTCCTGCACGATATCGCTTAAGCGACCTGCTTTTTTGATCGCTTAAGCGATATCGTTTGTGCGTGTAATCAAGCGATTTTACAATGTAAAATTGCTTGATTATTTGATCGCAGATTTGTGAGCCGGAGCTCAAATCAAGCGACAATCGCTTGATCAATCTGCATCATCATGGTGTGTGACACCACGATGAACGATCTCCCAGCGGCAGAGCCTATGCTGGGAGATGGTAACTATGGTAAACTTTGGGTTACTAAGCGCCGCGCGGCGCCTAGTAACCCGATGTGTACCATGGTTACCAGCGATCTCGCTGCTCCACATCGCTGGTGAGTCTGCCTGTGTGAAAGCTCACCAGCGATGTGAACGATATTTTTACCAATCGCGCGTGCATGTGATCGCTAACAATATCGTTCTGCAAATTGACCCATGTGACGGCACCCTTACAGTAGTCTGGTTCAGTAGCCTACACAATCATCGGGAAGACTGCTGACTTGACAGATGTCCAGAGGGCAGTCAAAAGGAGGGTAAGGCTGGTTTCACAACACGGTTTTTCCCTGATCAGGTTCGATCAGGTTTTGTGTGTCAAAACCAGGAGAGGAACCAGGAGAGGAACTTGCAGAGAAAAACTATAATTGAAAGATTGACACCTGTTGTAAGTTTTTGAGACACTCCTGGTTTTGACACACAAACCTGATCGAACCTGATCAGGGAAAAAACTGTGGTGTGAAACCAGCCTTAGGCTGCTTTCACATTGCGATTTTCTTGGATCCGATTTGGCCCCAATGTATCTCTATGGGCAACGGATCGGATTGGATTTGGCCTAATTGCCATCCAATTTGTGTCGGATCCGATTGTGTCCGATTTTTTGCTGTACCCAAAATCAGACACTGCTCCAGTTTTGGGCACAGCGGACCAAAGTGGACCTAATCGGATCCGATCCGCGGCCATTAACATGGGGGCCTATGGAGCACAGGTCCGAGAAAACATCTGATCGTTTCTCGGGCCCGATTTTAGTGTACTGATCATGCTCAGTACACTAAAACTGCTCTTTCCCATTTAATTTCACTTCTGCAATGTATATACATACATTGCGGAAGTGAAATTAAGTAAAAGCAAGTGATAAAAATAAAAAATATGTATGCTCACCTCTCCAGCGTGTCCCCCAATGTCGGCATCTGTCTTCCGGCTTGAGGACCTAGCTGGGTGGGGCTAGGTCGTCCCGGGAGGATCCGAGTTGGGCAGACTTTTCCCCTCCAAGACTGTTGGAACACAAAAATTGATGGTATGGTGTGGTATATGGGGTACAAAGATAGTGGGGCCGTTCTTCATCAATGGAAACCCAATGACACTGGATATCTGAATCATGTAGCAATTTCAGATATCCAGTGGCAATGAGGTTTCCATTAATGAAGAATGGCCCTATCATCTTTGTACCCCATATACCACATCATATCATCAATTTTTGTGTTCCAACAGTCTTGGAGGGGAAAAGTCTGCCCAAATCGGATCCTCCCGGGACGATCCGGGAGGATCTGGGAAATGGACACCAGCGGCTGAAGTTTAGCAGTGAGCACTGCTAAACTTCAGCACCACCTGCTGTCCCCTACACAGATTTCAGGACCACGGCTAGCTCCCCGCTAGCAGCAATCTTGAAATTGCAGCAGCTGTGGCTGCCAGACTGGAGGGCATATTTGCCCTCCGATTCTGTTTGCAAATCGGGTCCGGGGTTGTCCGAATCACATCGGACACCCCCGAACCTGATCACACCGCAGTGTAAAGCCAGCCTTACTCAGCGGCAACAAAAGGAGCAGCAGCAACAGCAAAAAACTAATGAGCTGATTCTGCAGCAGATTGCGGCTCTGCGAGACACGCCACCAGCGCCTACCCCGAAACGTCAAGAAGCCTGGGATAGGGTCCGCTCAGCATTGAGGAAGCTGAGTCGGGAGGATGATGTGGAAGCTTTCCTGACCATCTATGAGCGCACAGCTGTGCGGGAAAACGTACCCGTCAACAGGTGGGCTGAAGTGGTGGCTTCGTTCCTGATGTGCGACGCGCCGAAGGCATACTTTGACCTCAGTCGGGAGGATGTCCAGGACTATTAGAAGCTAAAAGGTGAGATCCTTGCCCGACTGGGGGTTAATATCAATGTGAGAGCCCAACGAGAATTTGCATGGACCTTTGTGGAGACCCGACTTGCAGGTCTTAGGCATATGACTTGCTGCAGCTAGGAAAAAAGGTGGCTCCAGCCTGAGATCTTGTCTCCGGCCCAGATGGTGGAGAGGGTGGTGGTCGACCTGCTGGTGAGAACTCTGCCAGCCGCTATACAGCATTGGGTGGGGCAAGGGGACCTGGGTAACTTGGACCAGGTGGTTAGCCTGATTGAGCTGTATACAGCCACCCCAGGATTTTGTACGGTACTCTGCCCCAATGCGTTTGGCACAACGGCCCCAGAAGCCTGGAAAGGGTTCACGTCCCTCTGCTCGGGACAATAAAAAACCAAGCTCATCTTGAGGGGGTAGGCAGGAGACTAGCTTCCCCTAAATTGGTCTCAAGGACTGGCACTGTCACTGCTATGAGGTGCTGGTGATGCCAAGAGCCAGGACATGTGGTTGACAGTTGTCCCCTGACGGCTGAAGCCATGGACTGTGGGTTTACACACCGGATGTCTATGTATGCTAGCACCGTTTACACAGCAGACACTGTCGGTCCAACAACTGAACCCCATCTGTACAAGGAGCGCGTCAATGGTCATAGAGCGCAGGCGCTCTTGGACTCCGGGAGCTTAGTGACCCTTGTCCATGGGTCATTGATCCATGGGTTGGAACCGACTTGGGGGAAGGTCGGGGTCATATGTATTAATGGATAACTACGCGAGTATCCGACAGTTGAGTTGACTATTTTTACTCCGTGCGGAGAGGTAAAACGTGGTCAGAGTGGTAAAGACTCTACCTTACGGGACTGTGCTGGGAAGAAACTTGCCATTGTTTTGGTCCTTATGGGAGAGAAAGATTAACCCTCCTCAAATAAAAATGTGTCTGGGTGCAGAACCCCCAGAGCCCGAGTCAGGGATACCTGCCGTAGGGGTCGCCAACCTAGGGACAGAGTGTAATCCCGATAGGTTTTCCCTAGAGGTATTGGCAGGAGAGGTCGAGGAGACCCCCAGTGATTCCAGAGCTGGAAGTGTCCTGGGGAGCATTTGGGACAGCTCAGCTACATGATCCCACGCTAACCTGGGCACGGGAAAGGGTGATGGAGGTAAATAGGATGGCTCAGCAATTGGGGCAGAGACTGTCTTGCCACACATGGTGGTCAACCATGATTTACTCTATAGGGTTGACAAGATTCGGGACGAGGTCGTAGAACAACTAGTATTGCCACAGTGACACCATTGGGCATTGCTCGAGATAGCCCACACCCACCTGCTGGGGGGGCATCTTAGGGTTAAAAAAATACAAGAGCACATCTTGCAATGGTTCTTTTGGGCTGGGATTTAGCAGAGGTCCAGAGGTACTGTGAATCCTGCCCGGAATGTCAGCTGACCACACCCATCGCAAGCTTCCGTAGCCCATTGGTACCTCTGCCGGTTATAGAGGAGCCTTTTAAATGGATTGTGATGGAATTGGTGGGGCCCATTGTAACATCTACGCGTGACCACCAACACATACTTGTGGTCATCGATTATGTCACCAGATAGCCAGAGGCTATTCCGCTATGCCATACCTCGGCTAAGCCTATTGCATGGGAGCTGTTTGCCATGTTCTGCCACCTTGGGCTGCCTAAGGAGATCCTTACAGATTAGGGAACTCCTTTTATGTCCAAAGTGACAAAAGAACTGTGTAAGCTGCTGAAAATAAAACAGTTGCGCACATCGGTGTACCACCCACAGACCGACGGGTTAGTCGAGCGGTTTAATAAAACCCTTAAATCTATGCTTAAAAAGGTGGTTTCCAAGGATGGAAGGGATTGGGACATGTTACTGCCCTATTTGATGTTTGCCATCCGTGAGGTACCACAGATGTCTACGGGGTTTTCACCCTTTGAGCTATTGTACGGCAGGCATCCTAGGGGGTTGCTGGAAATAGCCAAAGACATGTGGGAACAGGAGCCGACTCATCATAAAAGTGTAATTGAGCACGTGGCTAAAATGAAGGATCGGATCACAGTGGTCATGCCTATAGTAAAAGTGCTCCTAATGGATGCCCAGGGAGCACAAAGCTGCACGTATAATAAAAGGGCCATTGTCAGGTCCTTTAAAGCAGGGGATCAAGTATTAGTCTTAGTGCCCACTACAAAGAGTAAACTCTTGGTAAAAGGGCAGGGGCAATATGAAAATCGGGAAAAGGTCGGGGAGGTAAATTACAAAGTATACCAGCCAGGGAAAAGAAAACTCAAACAGCTGTATCATGTCAATTTGCTTAAAGCCTGGAAGGACAGGGAATGTATGTTTACAGAGGCAACCCCGGACATCTCGTCTAGGGACCCTCCAACATCGGCCCAGAGGGGGTCTGAAGAAGAGGTAAAAATAAGTGACGCTCTCACTAAACCTCAGCGGTGGGAGGCTCATAAATTAGTGCAGCAGAATACAGATGTATTATCTGAACTGCTTGGCCGTACTTCTGTCATACAACATGACATTGTCACCGAGCCTCGGGTGAGGGTGCGAATGAAACCGTACCGTGTACCAGAGGCCCAAAGGCAAGCCATTTAGGCAGAAGTGAAACAAATGCTCAAACTAGGAGTAATCTAGAAATTAAGGAGTGATTTGGCTAGCCTCATTGTGCTGATTCCAAAGCCAGACGGTTCGCTATGATTCTGTAACGACTTCTGGAAATTAAATGAGGTGTCGAAATTTGACCTTTATACAATGCCCCAGGTGGACGAGCTAATTGAGAGATTGGGGCAGGCCCAGTACTTCACAACACTCGATCTAACCAAGGGTTACTGGCAGGTACCTCTGACAGAATCGGCCAAGGAGAAGACTGTTTTTATAACACTGTAGGGCCTCTATCACTATGTTGTCTTGTATTTTGGGTTACATGGGGCCCCGGCTACATTCCAGAGGCTGATGGACATAGTTTTGGAGCCCCATCAAAAGTATGCGTCCGCTTATTTGGATGATATTATCATCTTTATTACTGATTGGCAGACCAACTTGTCCCAGGCACAGGTAGTAGTGGATTCGCTCAGAGCAGCGAGACCGACAGCTAATCCAAAAAAATGAGCGATAGGTCTAGAGGAAGCCCAGTACTTGGGGTACGTGATTGGCCGTGGAGTTATCAAACCTCAAATAAATAAGATCGAGGCCATTCAAAATTGGCCCAGTCCTGTGTTTACTAAGCAGGTGAGAGCGTTCCTCAGCATCGGCGGGTACATCCGACGATTTATACCTAACTTTGCCGGGAGAACGGCGCCCCTGACCGATATGTTGAAGTGTAAGAAATCATTTATGGTACGCTGGAATCCTTAAGCTGAGGAATCGTTTCAGTCCATGAAGTTGGCGTTGTTCTGACAGCCTGTCCTCATCAGCCCCAACTTCAAAAAGACCTTCATTGTGCAAACAGATGCCTCAGAGGTAGGTCTGGGTGCCGTACTATCGGAAAAGGTGAACAGAGATGAACATCGGGTCACCTACTTGAGCAGGAAACTTACTTCGGCAGAGAAAAATTATAGCGTAGTGGAGAAGGAGTGCTTGGCTATTAAATGGGTCTTGGAGTCCCTACGCTACTATTTGCTCGGGCGACAGTTTTGTTTGGTAACAGACCATTCCCACCTCATCTGGATGATGAATGCAAAGGAAAGGAATGCTTGGGTCACTCGATGGTTCCTGTCCCTACAAACTTTTAGTTTTTCAGTGGAACATCGGGCTGGGAAATCGCAGGGAAATGCGGATGCCCTGTCACAGGCACCCTGTATGGTGTCAGGTGTTCAACCCCACAAGTTTGGACAGAGGAGGGGGGGGTGTGAGGCAGTGAGGGGAATCATATGCGAGGGACGATATGTATCCCCCAGAATGCGCACCAAGGCATATTGAACCCACTGGAGTGCATTGCAATCACAGGCAAGCCTGTGAGTGCATGACAGAGGTATAGTCCACTCCCCGCAGCCCGGGTCTTGCATGTGGGTCATGGCCACAGATTCCATTTAAAAACCCTCAGCAAAGGTTTGGGTATGTCAGTGGTTTGTTTGCAAGCTGCAGAGCTGGAAGTCCTATGCAGAGCAGGTCTGTGTGAAGTCACAACACAGGCCCGTGAGGACAAAGTATCTGGTGCACCACAGAGTGAAACGGCACGGCCATCTCCCAAAGCAACAGGCTTTATATGGACTGTGTGGATCACCGGGCTGTGACCCAGAGGACATCTTTGGCATTTAAGTTGTGAGTTGTGCAAATAAAAGCATTTAAGTGAAACTTCCCTTGGGTCACTGCCTCAATTCAATAAAAAATTCAATGTAACTACAAGTCAATCACACATCTACATTAGCTTCATATATTTGCCTTGTCTAGTATTTTCATTGCAGTTTTACTGATCTTTGTTTCCCATTTTCTAGTGTCCCAGAGTGAAGCTGTATGCTTTCTTATATATGTATTTTTTCAGCTAGCACCTGTTTACACTTCCTGGTGTCTCCAGTCAGTTTTTTCATATACTGTTAGTATACTTTTCATGACTAAGCACCTTTGCCCCACCCCTGCCCAAAGCTATGGTGTGTCCACCATCATATTTTAGTGAGGTTTCTAACTGCCACACATGCAGTGTGTGGGCAGTTAGAATGACCATGACCATTGTGTGGGCATGCAGGTACATGCTCACACAAGTTTCTCCATTTTTCAAATATTCCTAAGCAGTTTTGCCAGGAGATGTGGAGGGGGCCACAAGAGAGCAACAACCCAACAGCAGGTCCGCTGCCTCCTCCTTTGTGTAAGGAGGAACAGGAGGAGCAGTGCCAGAGCCCTGCAAAATTACCTTCAGCATGCCACTTATATATATGTGTTTGTTCAAACTGTCAGAAACAGACTCCATGAGGGTGGTATGAGGACCAAAGATCCACAAGTGGGTGCTGTGCTAGCAAACCAATACTGTGTAGGGCGATTGGCATGTGCCAGAGATCACCAAGATTGGCAGATTTGACATTGGTGTCCTGTGCTCTTCACAGATGGGAGCAGGTTCACACTGAGCCCATGTGACAGACACGACAGAGTCTGGAGATACCATGGAGAACATTCTGCTGCTGGCGACATCCTCCAACATAACCAGTTTGGCAATGGTTCAGTAATAGTGTGGGGAAGCATTTCTTTGGAGGGCTGCACAGCCCTCCATGTGCTTGCCAGAGGTACTCTGAATGCCATTAGGTACTGTGATGAGCTCCTCAGACCCATTGTGAGACCATATACAGGTGCAGTGGGCCCTGGCTCCTTCTGATACATGAGAATGCTAGACCTTATGGGGCTGAAGTGTGTCAGCAGTTCCTACAAGATGAAGGCATTGATGCCATGGACTGGCCTGCCTGGTCCCCAGACCTGAATCCAATCGAGCACACCTGGGACAACATGTCTCATTCCACCCACCAACGCCACTTAGCACAACAGACTGTCTAGGAGTTGACTGATGCTTTAACCCAGGTCAGGGAGGAGATCCCTCAGGAGAACATCCTTCATCTCATCAGGAGCATGCCCAGGCGTTGTAGGGAGGTCATACAGGCATGTGGAGGCCACACACATGCCTGAGCCTCATTACTTTGTCTTGAGGCATTTCCACTGAAGGGAGATCAGCCTTTAATTTTTTTACTTTGATTTTGAGTATCAATCCAAATCCAGAAATCCATGGAATGTTATTTTGATTTACATTGATAAGTTTTATGCTTTATTAATCAGAAGGTATTCCGGTATATAATAAATAAAGATTGGCAACTGGAATATTTCATTCATTGAGATCTCGGATGTAGTGATGGGCGAACCCGAACTGTAATGTTTGGGGTCCGTACCGAGCACCTACTGTTTGGGCACAGATCCCGAACACGGATTTCCCCGGGAAGTCCATGTTACAGTTCGGTTTGGGGGCTTAGAGGGTTGTAAAAAAAAAAGAAAATAGTAATAAAACAGCATTATACTTACTGGGTCCTGCCATCCCGCTGTCATGCATCCCGCTGCTTCTTCTTCCAGGGCCGCTTATCAACTTCCGGGATATTCACTACACTGGCTCCAACAGCCAATCACAGATGCTATCACAGAGAATGGGCATCTGCAGTTGCATTAACCTGAAAACTGCCCAAACATTTTAGATGCTAGAATGTATGGGCTGGTTTCAGGTTACTCCAGCGGCCTATCACAGACAGCATTTGTTTTTGTGTTTTTTGGCCCCTCACCCATTGACTGATATCATAATACTATAAAAATAAATAAATAATTTTAATGAACTTACATAGTGCTCTACGGTATTTTTGATTCTCAGAGCAGATAAAGCAGATAAAGCTGCCACCTCCAGCTGCCTGGCTTTACCTGGCTGGAAATCAAAATAGAGGGAAGCTCATTATTTTTTTTTAATTACTTAAATAAATAATTTAGAAAAAAGCATGAACTTCACCGCATTTCTATTGCCAGCCAAGGTAAAACCCAGGCAGCTGGAGGCTGGGATTTTCAGCATGGTAAGGCTCAAGCGTTCAGGGCCGCCACGCTGAAAATCACAGCCCACAGTTGCCCCTTAAAATGGTGCATACTTTTGTTGCACCATTTTTAGGCGATTTAGCCAGCTCTTCCAGTGGCACTGGCATGTCGGGTATTGAAGGGGTTAATGCCAGCTTTGTATTGTCAGCTGGCACTAAGATCGAAATTCATGGTGTCAAGTAAATATTAGACCCAGCCACCAATAATTTCTAGTAAACATAAAAAAATAACAGAGAAAAAACTTTTTAATAGAAATAAAACACAAGACAACCCTGTTTCCCATCTTTAATAAACAAAACACCCTCCCTCCAAAATAATTCACAGCAAATATCTTGAGCTCTGCTTCATCTCTGTGAGGAGACATGTCTGCTCACAAAGACGAGTAATATAACTGGAAAAAGAATGGTGCACAGTCTGTATACCTGTGAGACAATTTTCAGAGTTAAAATTAGAATTGCACACCTTTTACAGTTGTGAAAGTCATAATCGCTATAAATGTAAAACAAAAGGAACAGATGGGCACAATGAGAGGGACCCGTAGGGTGGGATTTTTGCTGCACACTAGGTGACAGGGATTAGCCTCTCACCGCTATAAAGGCATATAGCAGGTCTCTCAGTCTGCTGCGATCTACCACTATGAGCATAAAACCATAAAAGACCAAAAAACCCCTTCTTCAGGATAAATCACACAGATGTACATCTGTGTGATTTTTACCTGAAGAAGGGTTTTTTTTGGTTACCCTGAAACGCGTAGAAAATAAAATCACATGATTATTAATTTTTTGGTCAAGAAGAATTTTCTTTCTATGCCAACAGGACTGCGGTAACACTCCCAATTTCTTTGGCATATTATAGTTTTATGCTCACAAAGACGAGCAGGTACAGACTCAACAGCCGGCCGTGTGAAAGGTTATCTGAGTTCACACCTGAGCCGCGTAAACTCAAATGACCCCAGCATTATGGCATACGGAGCACAGCCGTAAGTGAGCATTTCTCTAGCATCTAGAATGTATGGGCAGATTCCAGGATACTCCAACAGCCAATTACAGATGCCCATTGTCTGTGACAGTATCTGTGATTGGCTGTTGGAGCCAGTGCAGTGAATATCCCAGAAGTTAATGAGAGGTCCTGGAAGTGGAAGCGGTGGGATGGCAGTATGCGGTAAGAATAATGATGCTGTTTAATAACTATCTGCTTTATTTTACAGCCCTCCACCCCCGATCCCATAACTTTAAAGTCTTAGTTCGGGGTTCGGACACAAGTTCGAGTCACATTCGGCAAAAATCTGGGTGAGTCGGCAGAACCCGAACATTAGTGGGTTCGCCCATCACTACTTGGATGTGGTATTTTAGTGTTCCCTTTATTTATTTGAGCAGTGTATATATGTAAAAACTGTTTTGCGTGTAGCAATTACTGTTAACTCTTTTTGATAAAATTAAAAGAGGTTCCATTATATTCAATTGACATGCCATAAACGTAAGACAAAGAAAATGGATATGCAAGTGGACAGAGACCCGCGCTGCTGTAAGGTGAATAAACCAAGAAGATGTATGAGACAAGTGGTGGCTTGCGCTCCTATTTTTATCCACAGTTCCTTGCTTAAATACAAGACTGGCAGGAATCCCACCTCTCTCATATCGGGAGAACAGGGGTCAAGTGTCCTCCATCCATTGTTTATTTAAGATCTTTTCACGACTCCCATAGAAGAGGCTATGAAAAACTACTGATTTCAGATTACTTATTTCTTCAATCCATGTATTCAATAAAGGAGTATTTCCATCTTATTACATAAGCATATTCCTGGGAGTAGGGGTATGTTCGCATAAGGCAAATTTTTCTGCATCAAAATCCAGAGAGATGGGAGGAAAAACATATCGCACATTACACGCGTTTTTAATGTGTTTTCTGTAGGTTTATGCCTGCATTTTTTCATTCATTGAAATGGGTGAAAAACGAGGAAACAATTGATTTTGCTGTGGATTATTATTATTAATAATAATAGTAATAATAATAATCATTTTTATTTCTATAGCACCAACATATTCCACAGCACATTACAATAAAAAAAATTGCAAGAAAAAAATAACAATGCAGTGTGCGAATGAGATTTTTGAATACTCATTTACTTTAGTGGTACTGTAAAAATGGTAGTCAGTATATGCTAAGGGTCCCAAAGGAGAGACCAACACTGATCATTAAAGGGGTTGTGCCACAAACAATTGTACATTTGAATTAATAGATCTTAGAGTAAGAATAAGTTCCACAATTGGATGTACTAAAAGAAAAATGTTTCTGTCCCAAGATATTCTTAGAAATGTGCCCCTGTGTAATAGATGTGTCCCACCATGGAGGAACAGATCGGATATACCACAGTTCCTGGGCAGAGGGGGGAGGGGGGCTGAAGTAATAGAGTATGCAGACATTACATCCGGGGATCACAGAATATAAGAGTATACAGACAATACAGCGGGGGATCACAGAATATAAGAGTATACAGACACTACAGCCGGGGATCACAGAATATAAGAGCATACAGACATTACAGCCAGGTATAACAGAATATAAGAGTATACAGACAATACAGCTGGGGATCACAGAATATAAGAGTATACAGACATTACAGCCGGGGATCACAGAATATAAGAGTATACAGACATTATAGCCGGGGATCACAGAATATAAGAGTATACAGACAATACAGCGGGGATCACAGAATATAAGAGTATACAGACATTACAGCCGGGGATCACAGAATATAAGAGTATACAGACATTACAGTCAGGGATCACAGAATATAAGAGTACACAGACATTAAAGCGGGGAATCACAGAATATAGAGTATACAGACATTACAGCCGGGGATCACAGCTGATACTCTCTATAAGGAAAAAACATTTCATTGCCTGGTTAAAAACTTGTTTTACATCACAGAAAGAATCAGCTGTGATCCCCGGCTGTAATGTCTGTATACTCTCATATTCTGTGATCCACTCTTATATTTTGTGATCCATGGCTGTAATGTCTGTATACTCTTATATTCTGTGATCCCTGGCTGTAATGTCTGTATACTCACTATATTCTGTGATCCCCAGCTGTAATGTCTGTATACTCTTATATTCTGTGATCCCCAGCTGAAATGTCTGTATACTCTTATATTTTGTGATCCATGGCTGTAATGTCTGTATACTCACCAACTTTTGTGCCCAGGAGCTGTGGTATATCTCACCTGTTCCTTCATGGTGGGACACATCATTATACAGCATCACATTTCTAAGAATATCTCAGGACAGTAACATTTTTTTTAACAGATCCAATTGTGGAATCTATTTTTACTCTAATATCTATTAATTAAAATGTACAACTGTTCATGGCACAACCCTATTAAGTGATGGCATGAGTAGGATGGGACCCCGTTTAACTGGTTGAAAAGGGGGTCCCAGAAGGAAGACCCCCAACGATCACACTGATAATTGCTGTTTATGGGACATTTCTTTTATCATATAGCTAATGTGTAAGTAATGTTATTGCATATCAAAGATCAGTATTGTGCACACTCTTAGGAATTGGTAATGAATTTTCCCCCATATTGTCACACGGGAATGTTAAGTTGTGGAAGCCACAGCCAAGGCCAGGTTAATACTGTAAAACCTGATTGTCCTGTAAGTGAACAAATGGCCTCTAATTTCTCAGAATGAAAAGAACAAAGATATCTATCTGATCATCTCCCGATCTACGATTAGGTAACAGGAATTTGCTCTGACAGAGAGATGTCCTGAAGCATTGGAGATATTTTTATTGCTGTTAAATATCTTCTCCTCCGATTGAATTTGTGACATCTAGAGTAAGTTCTTGACTCCCCCGAGACAGAACTGATCAACCTACGAGAGACAAGATCTGCATACTGATACCGGCGAAGAAGAAATCGGGGAAGGACATATTGAAGACGCAGGATGGCAAAGGCAAACAAGGGGGACGAGAGCGGACAGTAAACACGAAGCACAGTAAAAGAAAATATATGAAAAGAAATGCTATATGACGTGCTCTCAGAACTGGGCGATTGTGGAATAAATATGGACAAAGCAAAAGAACTCTTTTGCAAATATTCATGACATTTTCTAACGTGTGATCTCGGGAATGCATATTTAACACAAAGGCGATATAGGTTCCTCCACTTATCCTTTGTTGATTCACATTAAACAAATGATTGAAAGAAGAATTACACTCACGTCTTGGATGTATAAATGGATAATGGAGAACAATTATCCTAGTCATACATTAATGCTATGAAGTTGAATTAAATTACTGGATGTAGAAGATGATCTTGGAAATACTACGACTTCATGGTGAAACAACAAACAATATTGGATTTAGAAGAATAATTAAAAAGTGCAAGACTTTCTCGAAGAAACAGGAACAATCGACCTGTAGATATGACACTATGGACTAGAAAGACAAAGGCTGAAGACATCCATAGATATTAGATAATGGTTGACTTTAATGACCAATATTGACTGGTTCTGATAATCTGTTATGTATGATTTTACTCCGACATGGATAAAGGGAGAAATATAAGCCTAACACACTATATCCTATGCCAAAATCTACTGGTTCCTTTACAGACTAGTATATCTCTAGCTGCACAACTAAAATATGACAACCTGGACCTATCTACCTAAAAGGCCATCAAGCTGTTTTTTGTTCCTCCTGAGGAACCAGAGGGAGGTCCCTATGCACAACTAATAAGAAAAGTGTAGGAGTAGACAGAAACCCAAGGTGAGCAAACTGAAAGTATGTGCACAAAGAGAAAAAGGAGAATAATAAATGCAAAGCAAGGGAAAATTCCTAGCAACCTAATAGAGAACAGAAGAAAGGTGTAGGTAAAGCAAATGATAAAACAAAGAGCAATAGCAATACTGGTCTCATGCTAACAGACAAAATCCCTTAGCAGCAGGGATGGAACTCCTTAGTAGATATAAACCTAGAAATATTTGCAAGCAGAGAAGGCTGGTTCAAGGTGGTTAAATAGTGCCATGGATGTGATAGGACAGAGACAAAATAGCAAAGTGAAAACACTTAACAACAGCAAAGCAAGGGAAGAAAAGCATGGAGAAAAGAACCATCAGCATTTGGACATAGACCAACCAAGCTATGGCTCAGCAGGGAAGGAAACCAACCATGTAGCAAGAGGCCACAAAATCGAGTTCCGAGACTGAGGCATGACACAACCATTGTCTGAAATTTCAGTTTGAGTGGCTGTTTTTAAAGGGATCCTGACCCCGAAAAATCAGCCCCCAGCCTCTTTATACCTGTCCCTGCACCATGCTAATACTTTTTTAGCCATCCCTCTGTGTCTGTATAGCCATATTTCAAACCTGATAAAAGTTGTTTTTATTCCTTCTGATCTGCGGCTTCTCAGCATTTGAGAAGCCGCAAAAGGCGTTCCTTCCTGCTTCTCCCCACCGCCTGCTTGTTATTTATTCATGCCCCGATGGGCATGCTAAACAGCAGAGAGCCTGTGCGCGTCATCAAAGGGGCGGTGAAGCCGCTATGACGATCGCGTCATAGCGGCTTTACTGCCCCTTTGATGACGTGCACAGGCACTCTGCTGTTTAGCATGCCCATCGGGGCATGAATAAATAACAAGCAGGTGGTGGGGAGAAGCAGGAAGGAACGCCTTTTGCGGCTTCTCAAATGCTGAGAAGCCGCAGATCAGAAGGAATAAAAACAACTTTTATCAGGTTTGAAATATGGCTATACAGACACAGAGGGATGGCTAAAAAAGTATTAGCATGGTTCAGGGACAGGTATAAAGAGGCTGGGGGCTCATTTTTCGGGGTCAGCATCCCTTTAAGCACCAATCCAAAAACACATCTGCCATGATGGATGTTGGATAATGTTTTTACCTGTATGACTGCAATAGATGGACAATATAAAGTAGTAGCTGACAGGGAAGAGATGAATATTGGTAGTATTAGATATTTTTGCTCTATCCTAGCAACATTCATTGTTGGAAACTTTCTATGCAATACATGTACATTCTGATTTATTCTTGGGTATATGTAACACTGTTACATATATACAAGTTCCTTGATACTCATAGTCAAGGTTAATGCTCTTTATTGTTACGTGCAGTTGTTCGACAAGTTGGGATGACCTGATAAATTCAAAAAAATTGACCTAATAGCTTTCAATGATACAATAGGGTTTACCTACGTTACAGACAAGTTATAAAGTGAATGTGAGACATGAGAAAATACTGTGTGCAAGAAAGAGCAACAGTATCCACTTGTAGAATAAAATGCTAATTTAACCAATGCAATGTGTACGCGTCTGATACGAGTCATTATAAATATATAGGTGAATGTGGTACCATTTTATTCCACATCTGGATGATGTAAACCTTTGGTCCTGTTCCCAATACATTTTTTATGTACAATGGAAAGGCTCCCCGACATAGACAATAGACCAATGGGCTCTGCTGACAGGTGCAGGCAAGAAAGGTGCACTTTTGTCTTCTAGATGATATACATGTTGGTGTACTGGAAAAAGTAAGAAAAAGCGTAGCAGACCACGTCACTGCATTCCGCTGAGTCCAGTATCTAAAAGTATACATTAAACCTGTACATTTTTTAACATGGGTGATGATACATGTATGTTATCCATCAAAGGAATCTGTTAAACACATGACATTGAGTGATGGATGTCCATGACAGATGTCTCAAAGCAACCATACACATTAGACTAATATCTGTCTAATTATTCATATCAACATGCTCCCGCAAAAGTCTGATGTGTAGGGACGTCTGACTCTTCCCTGACAAATGACGTCAGGGAAAATAAGGATCCAGCATGCCTGACTTCAAAATGATGATCCTTTTGTTCTCTAAGAGATAAGAAGAATTTAACAGGGGGTCTCACATCCTTCTATGTATGAGGCAGTTGGGTGAGATAGATGTTGGCCAAACGATCAGCCAATAGCTATACAGAGTGTATGGGGACTTTACATTGGTGATGAAAAACTATTGCCAATAATTCAATTATTTGCATCAAATTAATAGATACATCAAATACAGCTCATCACTTAACCTGCTAAATGAACATTTGGGTGATGGATACCACTGTTAAAGAACCATTCCAGCAGGGGGGGGTTAATCAGTGCTAGAGTGGTGCTTTAAATCTAAGTTCGCTGCCCCTTGTCTTATACACATCATCCAGCATCTTCATATGTTTCCAGCGGCGCTCCTGTAATTTGAGACCTGCTGGTAACTCAAGTGTTTCATGGAGTGCGCTGGAGGTAACAACTCAATGCAAGTTTATAAGAGCTTCATTTTGGCCTCATCCTGGCTCTCATAGAGATGAATTGAATACCTGTGACATAGCTTCTAGCCAATCAGAAGTTATGGGTAAAAGATGGTGCCATAGGACTGGAGTGACAAAAGGATAAAGCCGCCAGATTATGAGGATAAGACATGGCTCAGGAGACTTAGATTTAAAGCACTACTCCAGCGCTAAACCCTCCCCCACACCCCCACACCCCAGCTTTAAGAGTCCTTTACAGTGTATATTATTGTATTCACTGTGTGCTTTTCCTGGCACATACATGTTAAGTGAGCATTGCCTGGCACTTTGCTGTCTCTATTCTAAAAAATAATTTTGTTGGGAATTGGTATATCCATCATATTTTCAGAAAATCTTCTATTCATATCCATTTCAAGTCCAAATAACTTGGTTGGACATGAAGGCTTAGAAGAACTAGATTATCTGTGAGGCAAGACATATGTGGATATTCCAAAAACTAAAAATGATATGGATGTTTAAATGGACCATTTCTTTACCAATGTTCTACTTTTTTTGTTTGTTTGCCCTAGTTTTTTCAATGTAAAAGGTTTTTCCAGTCTTGGAAAACCTCTGTTCTTCACCTTGTTTTAGATAAACTATGCTTTACTTGCCCTCGCCAGGTGTAGTGCTAAGTCTCTGCCGCTGCTCCCAATGTGTGTTTTTGACATCACATAGAAGTCAGCGGCTTTGTCTAAGTAGATGCACAAGTACAGTCATGGCCAAAAGTTTTGAGAATTATACAAATATTAATTTTAACAAAGTCTACTGCCTCAGTTTTTTCTAATGGCAATTTGCATATACTCCAGAATGTCATAAAGAGTGATCAGCTTAACAGCAATTACTTGCTAAATCAATATTTGCCTAGAAAATTAACTTTAACCCCCAAAACACATTTCAACATCATTGCAGTCCTGCCTTAAAAGGAGCAGCTAACATCGTTTTAGTGATTGTTCCATTAACACAGGTGTGGGTGTTGATGAGGACAGGGCTGGCGAACAATCAGTCATGATTAAGTAAGAATGACACCACTGAACACTTTAAAAGGAGGCTGGTGCTTGGTATCATTGTTTCTCTTCAGTTAACCATGGTTATCTCTAAAGAAACACGTGCAGCCATCATTGCACTGCACAAAAATGGCCTAACAGGGAAGAGTATCGCAGCTAGAAAGATTGCACCTCAGTCAACAATCTATCGCATCATCAAGAACTTCAAGGAGAGAGCTTCCATTGTTGTCAAAAAGGCTCCAGTGCGCCCAAGAAAGACCAGCAAGCGCCAGGACAGTATCTTAAAACTGTTTCAGCTGCGGGATTGGACTACCAGCAATGCCGAGCTTGCTCAGGAATGGCAGCAGGCTGGTGTGAGTGCTTCTGCACGCACTGTGAGGCGGAGACTCTTTGAGCAAGGCCTGGTTTCAAGGAGGGCAGCAAAGAAGCCACTTCTCTGCAGAAAAAACATCTGGGACCGACTGATATTCTGCAAAAGGTACAGGGAGTGGACTGCTGAGGACTGGGGTAAAGAAGAGGTGAGCGCTACCACCACTTGTCTCATGCCAACTGTAAAGCATCCTAAAACCATTCATGTGTGGGGTTGCTTCTGAGCCAAGGGAATCGGCTCACTCACAGTCTTGCCTAAGAACACAGCCATGAATGGTACCAGAATGTCCTCCAAGAGCAACTTCTCCCAACCGTCCAAGAGCAGTTTGGCACCTAACAATGCCTTTTCCAGCATGATGGAGCGCCTTGCCATAAAGCAAAGGTGATAACTAAATGGTTCAGGGAACAAAACATAGACATTTTGGGTCCATGGCCTGGAAACTCCCCAGATCTTAATCCCATTGAGAACTTGTGGTCAATCATCAAGAGACAAGAGGTGTGACAAACAAAAACCAACAAATTCTGGCAAAATGCAAGTATTGATTATGCAAGAATGGACTGCTATCATTCAGGATTTGGTCCAGAAGTTGATTGAGAGCATGCCAGGGAGAATTGCAGAGGTCCTGAAGAAGAAGGGTCAACACTGCAAATATTGACTTGCTGCATTAACTCATTCTAACTGTCAATATAACCTTTTGGTACTCATAATATGATTGCAATTATATTTCTGTATGTGATATAAACATCAGACAAACACAAATAAAAACCAGAAGGCAGCAGATCATGTGAAAATATAATTTTGGTGTCATTCTCAAAACTTTTGGCCATGACTGTAGAGAGGCTGAGCTTACTAATTAGCTGCTGGGCTGTTGAAGTGATGTCAGATCTGCAGACAATACCAGTCACTGAGAACAGGGTAAGAAGCTCAGCGTTGGACCTGGGAGCAATGGTGTCTGCAATGAAGAGGCTTTTTCTGAAACTGGAAAGCCCTTTTGAGCCATTATGTAAGCAAGTCTTTTATGGCCCCCATCCTGAGGGCTGTAAATTGTTTTGTATTACTCCAGGTCTGTCTAGCTTACCTCCAATACATAACTGATCAGATGCAAAACATTTTTACTTCTTGCATATGGACAGGGAAAATGCCCGCTGCACGGCGCAACGCAGAAGGACAGCAGGAAGGAATAGGGAAAGGCCCTAACCATAGGGAACAAGGAATGGGGAGAACTCCTGACACTGGCCTGTGCCTGTCCCTTCCTGCCCTTCCTTCCCTAATAGCCCTAAATGGGTCCTTCTCCCCACCACCATCATGCGTCTCAACCATGAATCTCCCCTAGTATACCACTGGTTAGTGCACTGGCCAGCGACGACTCCAGCCTTGTCACTGCTGATATTACAAAACAGGGCAGGTAACAACAGACAGGGGAAAAGACATTAAGGATACAAAGATACTTGAACTCTACTGCCAAGCTCCAAGGCAGAGAAAGGGTGGCACCAGGAAGTACTGCAGCAGTAGCTAAACATGACTTCCAAATGGCACGACGGTCAGGCAAAGAATGAACTCTTTCAATGATATTAGGTGATGGGTCTTGAGACTATATGAAGGGTGGTGGAAGAGGTCATCTAATTGCATCACTCGATCAAGACAGCAGCAGCTCATCAGCAAAGGAAAAACTGATGTTAACCTTTGTTGGTACAAAAGAAATAAACACATTTAAAATACCATAGACTCCTGAGCAGTCAACTTGAGGCAGTAGTCTGCTCATGACAGTAGTCACTATGGGTTCATTAATATGGACTGACCAATGGCACTAAACGATTGACGATCGGCAATTTTGTTACCTATCGGCAATCGTTTAGTAGTCTGTTTACATAGGCAGACCAAAGTAAATGATGTGCACTAAGCGATTTGTAACAAATCTGTAATGTATCACATGCGCATAGGTGGCCGTTATTCCCGGTAATGTGACTCCTGTTTACACAAGATGATGTGCCACCGCCAAGAATGATAATCTTTTGCGCTGCACAAAATATAATTTCACCTGCTGAATGATCGTTTCGCCCTTTCATTGTGTGATCGGTAGCCTGTATACATGCAAAGATTATCGTGAAACGAGCCTTCTTACAAACAGTAGTGCATGATTATAATCTTTTAGTGTAAATGCACTTTAAGATTAAAAAGGTGATGCTTGGAAAAATACAGGATAATTCTTTACATCCTTGTGTGCTTTATGCTCACATGTTCTGCATACTGTATGTAAAGTGGATTACTAAATACATTTTTATAATTTAACTAGCAATAAACAACAATTACCCAATCAGACCAACTTTGCTGGAGCCATTGAGAGTAAGGATATTAGTGATTAGCTTTCTTGCTCAATTCCCTCCACTACAGAGGGGAAAAAAAGGAAGACTCGATGAGCTCTCATTTCGTGGTAACGAGCTCCAATTTACCATGATCATTATGTCTGACATTAAAGGTTTGTGAACACTGTCACATGCCCAGCAGCTATTTTTTTTACCTTCTAAAGCCTGAAATAATAAGCTGCAGTCCAGAGATTCAATCCTATCTTTAAATCAGTGAATCAAATGTAAAACATACTACTGCATGATACACAACACAACCGGGGGGCTCTCTACTTTCCAGGAGATAATTGTAGCATGATCCCATCCAAACCCATATTTTACTCATTATATTCTTCCAATGGTGACAGAAATGTGGACTTCCAGCACGTTTGCAAATTTGCTTAACTAATTTCTAGCTGTAAACCCATAACGCAATGTTTAGACTGTAATTAATTGCCATTTTAGAACTGTGACTGATATTGCCCGGTGGTGAGACCAGCATTTTATATTCCCAGTGTGAATAGAAACCACAGCTCTCTGTGGGCCCCTATGATTTCCAGCTTTGTAGTGGCACTAATCTGTTTTCCAGATACAATGCAGAACCAAATTGTACACAAGAAGCTTTTGCATCAAGGCAAGGATCTGTCTCATTGTAAGTAACGAGTGGCCCGGATTCTGGCTTTTTGCTTAGACTCTGTAATGCATTTTCATAAAGGTGCAAATGGGTTGATGAGTTTATTCCGGGTTACTGGAAGGCTGTAATGCGCTGGAGCATTCATTGGGTCTTCTGCCACGCTTGAATGGTCAGCGATTGCTCTGTGTCTAACAGCAATCGAATGCTCTCTGCCGTGTCCTAATAAAGGGTCTTGAACTTTTTTTTTTATGCCAGAATTATGGAAAGAAAGAATTTTTGCTACATGTAACAGCATCTCTTGCAGAAACAATTATACAAATGGCGAAGGAAAATGCACACAGTTATTACTCATTATAGGATTGTATTCATTCACATGAATGCTTGACACGGTGGAACTCAGAAGTCGCCTACCACAATTATGTACGCAAAAGCTGACTTCAGTGCAAGCCAATTAACCTGCCGGCATGTTTTTTGGGACGTAGAAAAGAACCTGAGGTTAGCATACCTCCTGAGCGTGCTGAATATATATGATGTACACCTCTTATTGCTCTTTTTAAAGTGCATCTGTCATGGAGAGACCTTTGTTAGGGCATCCGTACGATTCCCCGAGGCTTTGTTCACTGTAACATCCGAGCTTCCATTTATAACCAGGGGCTGAGAGCTATGCCCCGATCCAATACACCCAAGCATCTACCTCAAATATAGTAATGAAAAGGTATCCAGCTCTAAGGAAGTTCTGGGTCTTGGGTTACAATCTATTATGGCTATAAAACCTTGTTGGAACCAATTTGTCATCATTCGGAAATTTCATCAGCATGTAGTGAGTGTCAAAATCTGCGTCAAATCAATGTCCCATTGTTTTTGTAGGGAATCAGCTATACAGTTACACAATGAGGATTTTTTTCACAGGTTCAAATAAAGTATGGATTCTGTGTGTATTTGGATTAGTAACAGTGCAAACGTCAAATCGAGTGGTCAGCTTCAGCTTTTCCTTCAAATTACCATTGAATTTTCCAGTCTGCAATCTCGGCACGTCCCAGGCTTTTACCATGCAGAATCAAAATCTCCAAAAATGACTATGATACAAGATAAAAGAAAATATTATCCATCAATTTCATAAATTTGCTATTCTCATAAGGTCAAAATAAGTGATAAGCGAGCACTACCATGCTCGGGTGCTCGGTACTAGTAACGAACAGTTGAACGCTAAGATGGGAGCAACTATAACAGAAGCCAATGGGGAACTCATGCATCATGCCAGAAGAGTTCATCATTAGTCAAAATATTTCCTTAATGGGGTTTTCTCATGCACAAAAGTTAATTTTAAAGTTCATTTTAATCAATAGATATTGGAATAATAAGTTCCACAATTGAACATTGTAATATAGTGATCACTAAACGTTTTGGTGTTCACTCACTTGACAGCGTAATTGAAGCCCACAGCAATCGTTTATATGTAACTCAAGCCCAGTTGGTTTATTTAGCCCTATAAACCACTTGATATAAACAAGTACTGTACACAATCCATCACTTTACATGTGGGGTTCGTCTGCACAGCTCATTCACTGACCTCTGACAGTACACAAGCCCCTTCTCATGAGGTTACCTTGTCCAGCAATCATAGCCAGCTTCTTTCATACTGTCTCCTGACAGTCCATTGCTCCAGGAGCTGCTCCAAGCTGCACACCTGGGCCTCATCCCATGTGCTCTACAAGCCTACTCTCTCATGGCCACTTTACACACACCAACTTGTCTGTCCAACTTCTGACCAACATGCTGGTTGCAGTGAAATCATGGACACATTGTTCCATTGTACACAGCCACAAAATGGAGCAAGGTGTCCATGATTTCACTGCAACCAGCAAGTTGGTCAGAAGTTGGACAGATAAGTTGGTGTGTGTAAAGTGGCCCTGAGTCTTCAGGACCTCAGCTGACCTCACATCCTGTGACCAGTCAGAAGTCACATGATATCAGCCCTGACCACACCCCTAAAGGAGGTGTGTTAACTCATACACACATATACTTGCATTAACTCTTTCTACAGCTGCAAGACACAGTGAAACATTTTCATTGCATCAGACCTCTGCCTGCGCAATGTATACCAGCCATTCAGACCATGGCTGGCTGCCATACCACAACGTGTTTAAAAATAATGTTCCTGTGCCGAGATAATCTTATATATGTGTCCCTGCTATGTGCAGTTTCATTATTGTTCTGACCGTGCACGGATCATGGTCTGATCATACCTCTTTTCCTGGGCAGGGGAGGATGAAATAGAGTATACAGACATTACAGTTCGGGATCACAAATAATTCCTTCTTTGAAGTAAAACGTTTTTTACAAACAGGCAGGGAAATGTTTTACCTAACATTAAGAATCACCTGTGATCCGTGCTGTAATGTCTGTATATTCTTGTCTGTCCTCTCCTACCCAAGAGATATATAATCAGACCGTGTTCCATGCATGGTCAGAAGCAAGAATAAAACTGTACACAACAGGCACACATATATAAGAATATCTCGGGACAGGAACATTATTTTAAACATCCAATTATGGAAATTAATATTATTCCAAGATTTATTGATTAAAATGAACTTTAAAATTAACGTCGTGTGAAAACCCCTTTAACGGGTTTAACAAGGATTTGTATGAAATCCAAGCTACAAAAAATATCTTTACTTTTTACTAGGTATCCAAAATGTTCCTAGGTTCTTTAAAAACTTAAAGAGTATAGCCGGGATTTTACAAAAAAAAATGTGCCTAAGCACTAACAGGCAGGTTGTTGCTACCTTCCTGTCTGTTGAGCTGGGCGCCATTCTTAGCTGACACGGAGCAGTCTAAGACCACTTCTGCCAGCAATTCTACTGCTTCAAGTGATGTCACATCAACAGAGTGGCGGCTTCTCTGCTTTGTTGATGAGCGCCACAATTGACGTCATGCTTATTGACAGCCAGTTGTTTAGCATAGAGCTGGATAGCAAATAGCATGAAGTTGGCTGTCCCGCACCTTCTACAGAGAAGAGCAAAAAAACCCTCTGCTCTGTTAATGAAGCCATTGTATCGCCGGTTTGTGACGCTCTGTGCCAGTGGTGAATAGCACCTAAAACAACAGGCAGGTAGGTAGAAACTACCTGCCTGTTAGTGCTTGAGCACATTTTATTTTTAGTTTTAAATCCCAAATATTCCCCTTAACTGTTATCATTTACAAAAAATAATTTAGAGTTCTTGTTGGCCATAGTTTATTGCATGCAAGGTGCTCCCCCAGCTGTTTCCCACAGTTAGATTGTGGGGAGCCAGCTGTCAATCAGCATGATGTCGGCTGTCTCACCCCATGTACAGAGCAGAGTGTAAAAGAATCCTCTGCTTTATGAATGAAACCAATGTGTCACATGTAGGAACGCTTTCTTTCTGCTCTGTGCCAGCGGTGAATACCGACCAGCATCACAGGCAGGGAGGTAGGCAGCAACTACCTGCATATTGGTGCTTGGGCACATATTTTTTTTCAATCCCGGATATAGCCTTTAACCGATATAATTTACAAAGAAAAAAAGCAATTTATAGAAAATTAGTTGGGTTACCAATTTAGACTACCGGTACTTGTTTGCTGCAGTTTATTGCATTCAAGGTGCAGGATCCTAATTTCTTTGGCCTTATTTGCCTTGTATGTTGTTTGCCTTTTTTTTATAAACCCAAGTACCCCTCCTTGATTTCAGTATCTCTTTGTCTCATTTTTCTTTCTATATCCGCCTTCCATTTCTCTATACAGTGATTCTTACTCTTATGAAGGCACCTTACGCCACCTTCCAGAGCTTACAGTATGACATCCCTCTTTTAATTAAAAGCAGAGGGGCCTGCATAGGAACCCTTATAAACCCGGAGTCGTCTTTGTAGACAAAAAGAGAAATAGCTGGATGGTGAAGCATTTTTTAATCTGTGTCTGAATTGAGGGGAGGACGAAGAATGTGCACGGTGATGGAAAGGCTGAAGGAGCGTCTCCAGGAAGAGCTCCCAATTTGTTTCTTTCTCTCTAATTGGTTGTTTGTGTAGAGGAAGACTGAAGAGTAAGGCTAACAGAGCAGGCTAAGATTTCCTTGTCTGATGACTTTGAGAGAAATTGTTAGTAACCAGAGTTGGTCCCGCAGGGGTTCATTAAGTCACTGGACTTCTGCATTGTCCTATTTTCACCTATCTTAGATACAGCCAGCATCTATGTCACTTAGGGCTCATAAATGTCCGCTGCGGCGTATCTTCCAGGAAATATCTGCATTTATATTGCATCCCATTCTCTATGCTCATTAGTCCTATAATTAAACCCAATTTATCTGACATAATACTCTTAATTGTGACGGTACAATCAAAGGCAATGGCTTCCATACATTAATATTGAATGCTCTCTACTGGTGGCTCCAAGGTTGAAGCAAACGAAATACTGTTTTATTGGGAAAAAAAAACAAGCAAAATGGACTGAATGTGTAACATATAAAGAGTAACAGTATTTTTTTTAGGCTGAATCAATGTTCGCCCTGTACAAACCCTCAGAAATGGTGACGTCACTGAAACATAAGGTGCCAAAAATATGTTATTGTCCAACAAATAGACCGAATTCTGAAATAAATCCACTTTGTGATGTTCTCTATGGGATTATGTCAGAATGTCAGTGTTCTCCATAATACATTTATTCGTTGTCCAAAACTCACTGATTTTATTGGAATACATACCATTAACTAATTGCATTTATGTGCTATGGTGCCTGCTATAGGGGTGACCAAACCACCTACATTTCACAAGGGCAGTGCACACATGCAACAAATGTCATATGAATGAAAATTAGTATCTGGGTCATTTTCCTCTTAAAATTATACTTAATTATCTGCTTTATAACTTAAGTGGCCATGAATAAGACTTCAGACTCTGATCTTTTACACATCGGTCATGCCATTGGTCTCAATCCCGTGGCCTCTTCCTGTGTGGTCGCTTTATTTTCCTGCCGAGCTGTAGCCTGGATGGACCCTGTCCAAATGCTGATTTTCTCCTGTGCATGGCTGCTAGTAAGATGTTCTCAATTTTCGATTTTGATTCTGTCATATCACATCCCAGATGGGGGTACTTATACTCTCCTTTTGCCAGTATTCTCTGCTGGCTATATTTCTATGTGGATTTCTGCTAAAAATTTGCAGCCCTGCAGCTAAGGGATTGGCAGAGACCAGTGTTGTGTATGCTCTGTGCATTTTTAATTTGTCTTTCTTACACCTATCTTCTGTTTCTGTTAGGTTTAAAGGACCTTACACTTGCTTCCATGCATTATTTCTCTTTTGTCCATTTGTGCATGTGCTTTATGTTTGCTCACTTCTTGGTTTTGTCTACCCTCACACCTTCCTTATTCTAGTTAGTTGTGCATAGCGATCTCCCCACATGTTTCTCAGGAGGAATGAGAAACAGCTCGATGGCCATTTATGGAGTCTGGTCTGGGCTGTGGTTTTTAGATGTGGGATTAGGGAATTCTAGTCTATACAGGAACCAATAGGGTGTGGATAAGGCTACAGGGTGATAAGCTTTATTACCCCCATTATCTCTAATGGACAGGGGCATAACTACAATAGGTGCAGGGGGTGCGATCGCACCCGAACCCTGCAGCCTAGGGGGCCCCAAAAGTCCCCTTGGCCTATAGAAAAAGACTAATACTATTAAAGATTTCCAATAATTGGGGGCCCCGTTGGAAGTTATGCCACTGGTGATAGAACATATATGTGCATAGCAAATACTTTGTGGTCTTCAAAGGTTCTGCCCCAGAGGACAAAACTGGTGAACAGGAATTATGGGGAGGGAAGTCACGCATTTCTCTTTAGAGTAACGTAGTGTTTCATGGCCAGCATTTAGCTAAATGGGTGCCCATGTAATATAAAAATGACTTAGCTTTATAGGTCTGGCTCATAAAGGGGCATACAAACAGGGTCTGTCTTGATAAGATAACCCCTTTCAGATGGTTCATGGGTTTGGCTAACAGTCTATGGCTGTGTTCATATGTTGCTTTTTTGCTGCAACTAAAACCTTATCCCTTGGCAGTAAAAAACTGCTTAAAAAAGTTTTCCATTTCAGTCAGGAAAAAAGCAACGGTGTGCCTGAGATTTCTGAAAACTCATGGCTTTCACTGGTGCTGTAAAAAGCAGCTTTCATTTTGCATAAAAAAACTACAAAATTGCAATGTGTGAACATAGCCTAATGTGTATGTACCTCACACTCTTCCCCAACAGGTGATGCCAGGAGCTAATTATCTGACATGTCCGATTTCAATGTTGAGGTGATTGCTCTTGAGTCAGCTGAGATATCTGATGGTTTGGCCAACAGCTATGTATAGTGTAAAGGGGGATTCTACATCTGTGGTAAAAAAAAATTAAACTAGACATTTAAATAAGAATCAATTTGTACAAACACCAAATATGTAGAAAAAATAGCAAATAAAGTACCAAAAAACAGAAATGGCCTTTTAACGTAAGGACCTATCAATGTTATCAGGGCTCATAATTACTACCGTATATACCTGCTTGTCTTGTAAGAATGGACACACAGGCAATAAAGCAATGAGATAATCACTAGTGTTATAAATTCAGCATGGAGTAAAGCGGTTTATGAGAGACTATAAGCAGTGTTATCCTACAAAGGCCAACATAAATATGCTACAATAGAGCTTTGTTTGCCTCTTGTGTAAAAAGTGCCTTTTATAGAAGTGCCAAGTGGTAGAGTGGTAATCTGAATGGAGGTAGAAGACCCTTGTGTCAGTAACGAGGAATGTCGGCACTATTAAGTGAAATGTATGATGATCCGGTGGAGCTCCTTATGATGAAGGGTTAAACATATTATTGTTCACTGGGTCATGTTTACATTGAAAAGAGCAAACAACTGAAAATGCCGTTTGTTGTAATACATCGTGCCTAATTACTGCGTTTGTCCTAACAATCCTTATAACCTTGTTAATTAGCCATATTTCTGAAAGAGTTAATCGTTGGCAGCAATGGCAATGAGCGGATAAGCTTGCAATAAAATGCTCCGTACACTGATGGCGCGCCCGCCGTGTTCACCGTCACCGCTGTGCACGTTTGCTATTATCAGGTTTGCTTATTGGAGCATTTTGACAGGGAGGAAACAGAGGGGATCTAACAGTTCTTATTGATTTACATTGGCTGCCCTACTTATACAATCAATGCCTTCCTTTTATTCATTTTTTCTGACTGGTTTAAAAAAAATCCATTACCAATTACTTATATGGTAAAAGAGCATCAGGATTATCATCTCTTGGCCAAAGAGAAGACCAGTTGCTAAGAGCGTCTCTTGCTCTGGAGGACCTATCCTGTCCTGCATTAAACAGTAAATTCATTGATCCAAATGGGCGCTGTGTAATGCCTAATTCTTCCTGTGGTGGTACTGAAGGGAAATTAACCACTTACTGTCAGGTTTTTCCAGAGATTTGTCAGGTCTGGCGGTTCTATAACTGAGCAGACCCCTTGTACTTCTAGGCGCACTCCAGCTCCCTGTCGGTTACCCATTGCACCTCACTGGCCATGAGGGGTGTGGTGTTGTGAAGGTGCTCGAACTGGCCTTGTATTGTGCTCTGGGAAATGTACTTCTGGTGTTGCTCAGAGATGGGGCGCTGTTGCTCCCAGCAATTATGATGTACAGGGGCCCCTTGATGCCGGGTGCCCTGGTTTCAGCTGTTGCCAGTGGATATGGGATTCTGGGTCCGCTGGATCAGCCAGATGGTGTGAGGTTCCTTCTATTCCATCTGAGTTGCCCTCTCTTTTGCCTCTATGGGCTGAAGGTGGAGATTGGGCGTTGCCTCAGCGATGTCAGGTGATCTCTGAGAGGCAGATTTAAACCCGCCATATTCTCTGTGTTGTTCTTTATTACATTAGTTTTGTTTGGGCAGTGAAGGTTAGTAGTTGATTTGCTTCTCTAGGTTTGCTCTTTTTCTCTTGACTGTTAGGTCGGGGCTCTGTCCCTAGCTTTTTTTATTTGGTTTTGTACTACATTCCTTTATTTGGTTTTCTGGTGTGCTTGATCTGACTGTGACCTGTGTGCTCGGTCACCAGCCACCACACTATTTGCCACCTGGGAAGGGCTCTGCTGGAGTCCCCCCTTCCAAGACGTGAAGGCGGCTGAAAAGTATCCCGGCCCTTAAGAGTGCACAGTAACATGATGGCTAGAACAAAGTGTGACTGGCATGCTGCGCTTGCTGGCTGTTCAGTCATTTCACCATTACCCTAACATTACAAGATTACAGCCAGCTGATTAGAGGGGGGGAATCTTGGCATGAGGGAAATGTTGTGATTAGTGATGAGTGAGTGTAAACGTTACTATTTAATACTCACACGGATAGTACGGAATTCGAGATACTTGTTACTCGGAGAGTATCCCTGGTGCTCGTGAGTGATGTGTCGGTCGTTATCAATCTGACACAGATTGGCAGCTCCCTTCAGTACACAAAGTGAGCTGGCACCTCAGGGAGAGTAGATTGAATGGTAGGGTCACTCTGGGGGGCACAACAAGGTGTTTTAGGCATTGAAATCTTAAAAACGTCCGCCCTCACGCCCTTTCCCAGACAGACTCATTTTATAGCTGGAAGTGAGTGGGTGGAACCTATCACTAATTGACTAACATTCGACTCGCTATTTGGACAAATATGCGAGTATTAAAAACTACTCATTACGAGTATAGAAAGTCCGAATATTTCGACACTCGCTCATCACTAGTTGTGATTAGTTTAGTAGTAAAGGAGGGATTGTCCAGAGTTGAAAGACCTAGAAAAACACTGATAAATGGGTGTCTAACTAATACATCAAAGAGTTTACGCCACACTTTTCGAGCAGCAAATCATTTGAAACAATTAAAATCTTTTGAGCAGCATAAGGTTAAACCTTTTCCAAACTAGGTGGAGCATGAGGAGGAGTCCAGAGAATGGCTATATCAGCGCATCAGGTTCCCAATTAGAGTAGTATTTTTGACAAGGCACAGGGAGGCGAACGCCCAAGTGGAGTTGCACCAAATTCATTAAATAGTGTACATATCTTAAGGAATGACTGGCACAACGCCAGTATCTTTGAATTGGCTCCTATGTTTTTTTTCACCACCAGCATTAAAGAGAAGGTAGAAGTAGAGATGTGCAACGTTCATTGACTACTGGTGATGGCAAAAAGAGTAAATGGACCATTCTCATAAAAAAACTGAAGCAGTCAGTGGAGATTTTGGTAGCCAGATGTGAACAGTGATTACTTTTTTGCCCAAATGCATTGTGATTGTAACCATGGGCGTACCCAGCGTTGGGCAGGGGGGGGCCGATGCCCCCCCCTAGAAGCCTGACGGGTTCCAGGGCTCCATTCTCCCTCCTCGCAGGGGCGCACCTGTCATGCGGTGGCAACCAGCTGACGGCATTGGCAGAGGTTACCTGCTGCTAGTGAGGGTTCCCCACAGACGCCGCTCCTGCTCCTGTAGTGTAATACCGGCCGCCGCTGTATGCTGCGCTTCCGATCAGGACGTCGGGGGAGCGATGATGTCATCACTGAGCGCTGGCGCTGCCCGGGTCCTGCAGAGCCGCAGACACGCTGGGGAGACTGGAGTTGTGAGCAGAGAACATCGAGGACTGAGGAAAGGGTTGAGTATTTTCTTTTTTTAATCAATGTGACAACTGATGGGAGATAATATGTATGGGTATGTAATGGGTATGCATTATATGTGATGAAGGTACTATGGGGGTGCATTATATGTGATGAAAGTACTAGGGGGGTGCATTATATGTGATGAAGGTACTATGGGGGTACATTATATGTGATGAAGGTACTATGGAGGTGCATTATATGTGATGAAGGTACTATGGGGGTGCATTATATGTGATGAAGGTACTATGGGGGTGCATTATATGTGATGAAGGTACTATGGGGGTGCATTATATGTGATGAAGGTACTATGGGGGTGCATTACATGTGATGAAAGTACTATGGGGGTGCATTATATGTGATGAAGGTACTATGGGGGTGCATTATATGTGATGAAGGTACTATGGGGGTGCATTATATGTGATGAAGGTACTATGGAGGTGCATTATATGTGATGAAGGTACTATGGGGGTGCATTATATGTGATGAAGGTACTATGGGGGTTGATTACATGTGATGAAGGTACTATGGGGTTGATTACATGTGATGAAGGTACTATGGGGGTCCATTACATGTGATGAAGGTACTATGGGGGTTGATTACATGTGATGAAGGTACTATGGGGTTGATTACATGTGATGAAGGTACTATGGGGGTTGATTACATGTGATGAAGGTACTATGGGGTTGATTACATGTGATGAAGGTACTATGGGGGTCCATTACATGTGATGAAGGTACTATGGGGATGCATTATATGTGATGGAGTCCTATGGGAATATATTATATGTGATGGAATCCTATGGGGGTGCATTATATGTGATGATGGAGTACTATGGGGCTGCATTATATGTGATGATGGAGTACTATGGGGATGTATTATATGTGATGGAATCCTATGAGGGTGCATTATATGTGATAGAGTTCCATGGGGGTTCATTATATGTGATGAAGTACTGTGGGGGTGCATTATATGTGATAGAGTACTATGGGGGTGCATTATATGTGATGGAGTCTTATGATGGTGCATTATATGTGATGGAGTCCTTTGAGGGTGCAAGATATGTGATGGAGTCCTATGACAGTGCATTATATGTGATGGAGTGCTATAAGGGTGCATTATATGTGATGGAGTCCTATGACAGTGCAAGATATGTGATGGAGTCCTATGACAGTGCATTATATGTGATGGAGTGCTATAAGGGTGCATTATATGTGATGGAGTCCTATGACAGTGCAAGATATGTGATGGAGTCCTATCACAGTGCATTATATGTGATGGAGTGCTATAAGGGTGCATTATATGTGATGGAGTCCTATGACAGTGCATTATATGTGATGGAGTCCTATGACAGTGCATTATATGTGATGGAGTGCTATAAGGGTGCATTATATGTGATGGAGTCCTATGGATAATGGGGATGCATTACGGTATATTTGATGGAGTCCCATGGGAGTGCATTATACTGTATGGAGTACTATGGGGGTGCGGTTGAACACGTGATCAGCCCCCACAATGCACCGGGCCGGATATGACGTTCTGGCGGGCGCATCATGGCTTGCCCCCCCCTAGTTTTGATCCTGGGTACGCCCATGATTGTAACAGACTCTAACTATGGTTGCCTGCCAGTTCTAAATAGGGCTTCCACAGACAGGCTTTATGCTAGCTTTTATGACTATAGGGTCCCAGGGTAACCCTTGCCTTCACCCATTAGCCCCTGTATAGCAATGTGGGCTTAGAAAAGGCCCCATGGTTGAGTCTTTGAAGTAATCGCTGGCTGATGGAACAAGCTGGTAGAAGTGGTCAAGTTACAGATTCAAAACCATGAGAGACGAGACAAGAACAGAATAATCAGGATAAAAGTCCTTGGAGTAGATGCTGGCTGATGAAGCGGGCTGGTTGAAATGGTCTCTACTTATGGGAAAAAGACATAAATGAACCATTCTCATGAAAAAAAAACCAGGAGCAGTCAGTGGAGAATTCAGAGCCAAAGGTTAACAGTGATTACATTACTTTCTATAGTACCATCTTTCATTGTAATTGTAACAGACTCTGTTACCTGCCAGTTTTAAATACGGCTTCCACAGACAGGCTTTATGCTAACTTTTGTGACTATGGGATCCCAGGGTAACCCTGGCCTTCACCCATTAGCTCCTGTATAGCTATGTGGATTTACATAGGGCACCTAGTGTTGAGTCCTTGGAGTAATCGCTGGCCGATGGAGCAAGCTGGCAGAAGTGGAAAAGTTACAGATTCAAAACCATGAGAGAGGAGAGAAAAACAGAATAATCAGGATAAAAGACAGTCAAAATAAGGGCTAAGGTTAAAATTAACAGCTGAAAAGCCAGACTAAACCAGACCTGATAAAAGTATAACTGGCAACTCTCTTTGATAGGACACAGTCAGACTGTCGTACAACTCGGACGATGATCACATCGCAGTGCAGGACTGGTTGGTGGCTCTACTGACCTGAGCTGACAGCTTCATGTATTTCTATGCAGCTGTCATGCTGGGGTCAGAGGAGTCGCCAGCCAAACTGAGAACTGCAATGCAATCCTCGTCCAAGTTATACGGCCATGTAACTGCACCCGTAAGCTGGGAAATTTAGTAAGGTGTGATGCTGTTGTGTTTGTCACAGAAAATAGAAAATCACTCCTGCTGGACACCACACACACCCATACTGCTATACTGGTCAGCACAGCACTACAGGTCCCAGCTATATTAGCTCCTGCGGCTAGACAGAGCTTGTGCCGCTCAGATCATCTGATCCTGACGTCTCCTCCATTACAAATGCTGCTCAAAGAATGAAAGTGATGGCGCCTGAAGCAAATGTCACAGCAGCAGGTCCAGGTGGAGATGTAACAGTGGAGCTGGTAGGGTCAATGGCTTTTCTGACCTAACAATCTGTAAAAGTAAAAAAAAAAAAAAACTAAACAAAAAAAGCAAGCATAAAGAACCTTACGGGGGCATCGGAGGATGTGCCAGACTATACTATGGTGCACTATCATCACGTAAACCTTTCGGCAGTGTGTTTTTATTTTGCCATGCGTCCTGTACATGTTGCAAAAAACAAGGAGGAAAAAACAAGCAGTCTTTGATCTTTTCTTTTTACACAAGGACATATTGCAAAGAGACATGGAGGCAGGCAACAGCATAGGGTTATGTAGGCTATGCTAGACCTTCATTTCAAAGACACAGCCTGGGGAATAGGAGCACTGCCCTTCCTTTGCCCTGTTCATTTCTTTTTACAGCAAAATGCTTGCTTTTATCAGAAGTGTCTCCCTCCAACCCTTTAGAAACTCATGCTCAGGGAGAATACATAGCTAGCTGAAAGGCTGCCTTTCCACCTGAATGAAACTGGACATCACTCTGCAGGAAAAGGGGCTGAGGGCTTGAAAATGCAGCTCTGAAAGTAAATGCAGTGACTTTCTTCTGCTTGGGTGGAAAGATTTGGCCAGGGCAAGATACGTGGATGCTCTTTCTAAGCTCCCGTAGGCAATGTGGTATTATATTGTCTGTTGGAAATCTTCAGATGGTCTTCAACCGAGGTACTTTCTACAGCTGCTTCTAAATATAAATGTAAGGAAAAAAAGGGAAATGGGGAAGGATGGAAAATCATCCTGTATCTTTAGTACAGTAGATAAACCATCCAGATACCAATTGCCCAGCCGTATACTCTTGCATTGTACTTATAGAAACATGATTCATACTCTTTTGGTCTGTACCATATTAACTAGTGATGCTTTATTAGTCTTAGCACATGATCCTAAAACCTGAATATGCAAGATAAAGACAATCTGGTGCAAAAAAATGGCAGATGAGAAAACCTGTATAGTAAAAAAACAACAGAAGACAACTCTTTACGGGACAATTTGCATTATTAGTTGTATCTGATTCTAATAAAATATCTGTCATTTTAATGACACAAATAGCTAAAAAATAAGAGATTCGGTGATGGAGGCTCCAAACAGATATGAAGATGTGAGCAGAACATAAAGTCGTTCTGAACGGTAGGCTCAAATATCGGTTTTTGTGCACACTACGTCATTTTCAGGTGGATTCTGCCACAGAATATGTATTTCTATATATAAACGACATGTTCGGGCTGAAAAAACGCCTTTTAACCAATTCAGGCTTCTAAATACGGCAATGCTCTGTACTTTATAATACAAGTCATTGGGAAAGCTCAAAACAAGCCCACAAGACGACCGGATGTTAATTGGAGAGATTTACCATTGTTTTTCTTCATTATTCAATGGAGTAAAAAATAAATAAACAACTGCAAAATGGTAGTAAAAAGAGGACACAAAAACAATTGGAAAACCCTCTAAAAAAAAAATCGCTGGTGACCGAAAATTAATGGAAAAAAGTGACTCAAAAAACACTTTGTAGAAAAAAAACTTCCAAATGTCCTGAAACGTCTCCTGCTTGAAAAATGTGTCAAATTCGTCTGAATTTAAAGGGGGTGTCAAGGACTATTTTATTTATTTACTATGGCTCTAAGAACTAACAGGTAGACAGTTGCTGACTACCTGCTTGTCCTATCTGGCGCCATAACACAGCGGTCATAGACTGGTCCTGCCGGCAAATCAGATACTCCATTGACAAGGCTGAGTTGCAAAAACTCAAGAATTCCCTGAAGCTTCTCCTGCTTGAAAAAGCTCAAAACATTTGCCTGAGTTGAAGGGGTTGTCAAATACTATTTTATTTTTTTTACATAGGCTCTATGAACTAATAAGCAGGCAGTTACTGACTACCTGTTTGTCCTATCTGACAACGGCTTGGAGCAGTCACAGATGGCTCCTGCCAGCAATTCAGCTGTTCCACGTCAACTGAGCAGCTCCACCTCTTTCTGGCTGCTCTGTTGACATGGCGTGACTGCCGACGGCATGCCGATTGACAGCCAGCTCCCCAAAGTTGGCAGCAGAAAGCCAGCTGTCAATCAGCATGACTTCAGCAATCACGCCCCGTTAATAGAGCAGAGCAGAAGAGAGGCTGCTAATGTGTTGACATGATGTCAGTGGAAGCCAGAGATTTGCCGGCAGTATTTGACCACTCTGTGCTAGCAGAGATCTGCGCTGGTCACAACAGATAGGTAGTTGGCAACTATGTGCCTGTTATTTCTTAGGCCCAAAATAAAAATAAAAAGTCCTGGAAAACCCCCTTAAAAGAAGTTGTGCACATGACCATTGTGAGTATTTTCTGAAATGGTAGAAAACGTGCCAAAGCAGTGAATCTATGGTTCGATCAGGACCTCCCCTTACGCTTAGTAAATTTTTTTTTTACTAGATGCCTTTGCTAGAAAAGCATACTGGACAAGACTTTGCCAGGAGGTTAAAAAAGGAAAGGAATATCAACAAATACCACCCCCAAGAAGTTTTAATTGACACTCTTTTGGTCTTATTTGGGTGAATGTGGACCTATGGCTCCATTCAGCTTCCCTAACACACGAGCCACATGTGTTAACATATTGAGATTTATAATAAATTACGATTTACCAGAATAATCATTCCAATAATGAGCGAATATCTCTCAATCATGATATAATATGGAGGCTGTATAGTAATATTACCATCACATTGGTATTGTAGTAAGAGACTCTTGACTCTTGTTGCTAGGCTTAGGAAAAAAATCAGCACAATTGTGTTGAGTGTTGCATTTTATCGACGTATTCTTGTAATTATTGAACAAGCTCATTTGTCTAGATCAGACCCCTATAGACAAACAGTTTCGTTACCACAGGGCTGGTTCATAGTCATGAGCTGGGGTCACGGAGCAGCTGGCTAGTGTTCAGGACACATCAACCCAAGATCTAGTTCAGAGGATAAATTCAGTATGGCTATTAAGCTGTGCCTGCAATCTGGCCACTTCAATTAATCAAATTTCTTTTCCGTCTCTCTGCATATGCATGTGTTGGCAGAGGAGGAGGTGGAGGGGTGGAGTGGGGAACCCTTTGACCTCACGATGGAAGTGAACTTGCCTTAACAATGGACTGCCTTAGCGAGAGATAGATGCGGAGAAAGGAGAGGAAGGATAAAGAATAGGCAGGGATCAAAGAGAAACAGAAAAAAAGACAGACACTGGTAGAGAAATCAGAGTCAAGGGGATTTGCTGAAAACCAAGAAAGATGGGGAAATCGGAGTTAAGACGGCAAAAGCTGAAATTCTGCACAAGCATAGCACAGTGCATATTATAAATTAATTGCATGTCTGAATGTATATGAATATTTACACAGGCTTGTCATGCACATAAATCATTGAGCACAAAGTACCTGGTACCCTAAACTGTTCTTTTATTTTATGCGTCAAAACCACAATAATTGTTCATGTTTTTCTTTTTTCCAATTTTGCACAATTTTTGATCTATACGTATTTTACGTGCAGTTAGTTTTGCAGTTAATTTCCAAAAATTACATAAATTAGCAATGCTGTATAGGAAAATCAGCCCCATACATCCATCATTCGGGGGGAGCATATATAGCAGCTGTGGGCATAAGGGTGTATTCAGCCAGTGTGGTCTGGTCAAATTGTAGTGAAGTGTTTAGATCAGTGGGTTTTGCTCCGATTTTGCCAAATACAGGGCATTTTAAAATACTTTTTGAGAAATTATGTAAAAAAAAAGCCACAATGTGACTACATTGTTTGACGTTGCAATCCTCTGTGAAGAGCTCGTGTGGTCATATTATGTTTTAAGGGGGTTTTTTTTGTTAGTTTTTTTGTGGACAGAACATGGTATTCTGGAAAAAGGATTCTGGTGCTCGACTAAGGTCCCAGCTCCTTCCAATACTGTCATGCACATATAGGATAGAAAACCACAGTCTCTCATGTGCAGCCCCGCTACTCAAAAGGTTCCTGTACAGGCTAGTACTCCAACTGCGCAGTCGCTAAAGGCACTGTCCTAGATTGGAATATCCCTAACCTTAGGACTAGAAGATGACTGCTCGGGCCTAGCTTTCTGATCGGCTGATGAGAGTTTCACGTACCACCTAGGGAACCAGGGGAAGGATTGCTAAGCACTACAATCGCAATAGGGCAAGCATACAGAGAAAGACAATACAACTGTGACAGTTAGGTAGCAGGGACAGTGTATGCCTGAGCTGTCCCTCCAGCTAGGGATCCCTGGGTCTTGTACCTTACTTGTCTCCTGGATAAGACTCACTGAAATGTCACCCCCACCAATGGAGGGAAGGAGCTGGAGATCAAAGAAACACACAGAGAACCCTTGCAAGTTAAAAAGTATAGCAGGGTTCCAGAGGACATTCAAAAAATTTAGCTTCGCTGCTGCAAAAGCAATAACAATATAGTTTAACAACAGCAAACTCTTGCACAGGTAAGTATACTAGTAACATAACCAGCATTAAGTGAGATCAGAGGTGGGTAGATATAGCTGAAGGGAAGGGTAATAACAGGCTACAAATGAAGGCTAAGAAAATACTCATCCAGCAGTTAATGGTTTTTAACCCCTTCAGCATAGAACAGAAAGCACCTCAGTAAAACCATGGTCAAGTGAATTCTACAGGAGACGATTAATTAAATGCTGAGATTTCCTCACATCAGGTCCCCCGAAGGTGACAACAGGACATGGCACCCTCATGACAAATACAAAATAAGGGACTCAATTATCACTTGTGAATCAGATGAGTTTTTGGTTCCACAACCAAAGATATAATAAGTGACATTTCAGTGATGTCACGTGACCCACATCAAACATTGGCTTGCAGATGGTATGTTGGTTTTAGTGCGTGGTGGATGGTCGAGTATACCGCTAAGTGGTAATAGCACAACATTGAACTACTATCAAACCATCTGCAAAACGATGTTTGTGATGATTAAATCTTTGCAATCTTTGGGTTGTGCAACCATAAACTCATCTAGTTAGAAAAATATCACAATTATTTTACGTCATCTAGTTAGTAATTTGCTTAGGTTTGCTTTTTTTTATTGCCACTAATTTGGATCCTTTGTACCAATTGTACGTGAAACTCATGTAAAGTTTAAGGCACAGGGAAAACCAAGCAAAATTTGGTCATGAAAAAACTGAATAATGTCTACAGAAAACTAAAGGTGTGGTTGAGCGTGTGACTATTGGATTTTTAGTAAAATCTTACTTGTGATCATCCTAGGTGTGATGGTTCTGAAGCAATTACCCAATTTTTTGCACTTCATGAGCAGCCAACAACCTAAAAAAGAATATTCCATGTGAAGGAAACCTCTACATAAGACCCTATTAAGTTTTTGTAATTTTTTTATGCACAGCATTGTATTTGTTACATGATATACATTTATGAAATCCTTAGATGCCAGGTGAAGATGTCAGCACTCATAAGCATACAGAGAGGTCACTTGTCCTTCCTGTGTCTATCCATATCTGATTTACACCTGACTTTTTTCATACATCAATCATTTTACAGTTATGCGGTGGCGTGTAGATTGCAGAGAAATCTTTAATATGATTGTCAGCTTTGCAATGCATAGGCTCTGAGCTAAACATGCTAAAAAAAAGAGCTGCAGATTTTCAGCAAAAATAGCTGGACCAAAATTTGCAAATTATATGGGAGATTTGCTGAGTAATTTAACCTATTCATTGTGAACATTTGCAGATTAGATTATTAAAAAAACACTGCTTTAGCTGATACTGTACTTCAAACTAGACTTTACCATATGGAAATCCAGATGTGCATTAACCCTTATTTGCCAGCCATTGGTTGTCAGCACTCACAGGCAGACAGAGAAGTCATTTGCCTTTCCTGCGTCTATCCATATCTGGTTTACACCTGACTTTTTTCATGCGTGTCAATCATTTTACAGTTATGCGGTGGTCCATAGATTGCAAAGAAATCTTCAGTATGATTGTCAGTGTTGCAACACATGAGCTCTGAGACAAACATGATAAAAAAAATTATCATCCAAATATAAAGGCCAAGTGATGATATGCCCATATAAGACACAAGTGAAGTGGGAAGTATCTGTATAGGCCCTGTTACACGGCACAACGTTGGAACGATGTTGGCAACGATCTCGTGGGTGCATGGTCGTTTCTGACAGTGTTTTGACATCGTTGGTGAGATGTCACACGTCTAGATATCGTGGACGTCTCACCAACGATGTTGTGAGCAGGTATCGTTCGCATAACCCAGCACTGATACCTGCTCGTTGCTGTGAATGGACGAAGTCGTAAATTACATTCTTTATCGCGATGTCACACACAACGATATACCAGGTTGGCTGATTGTTGATCGTGAGATTTGAGAACATCTTCTCAAAAATGTGATCAGTGATCTAACGTCTTATCGTAGTTGAATCTCTGTGTTACATGCAACGACGTCCTAACGATGTCGCTTGAACGACTCCAAACCTGTGACGTTTAAGCGATATTGTTAACGATGTCATGCCATGTAACAGGGCCTTATGACTTGCATGCGGATTTGTCATGGATTTTGTAATGGATCTGACATTGATGTGGATCTGCAAAGTGGCAAAGTGTACAATCCATTAGTAAAAGTCTGCAACATCAATTAATATGTAACTGATGTAAAATCTGCACTGCAGGTAAATTTCCACAAAGATTTTTTTCTGCAGTCTGTTTAAAAGATTAAGACTCAAAATCTGCATCATATTCCCAGATTTGAACATACTCCGAAAGCTGGAACACCAATAGCATTTAAAGCGTTTGTCATCATGGGCGTACCCAGCGTGGGGCAGGGGGGAGCAGCTGCCCTCCCCCTCAAGAGGATGGGGTGAGCAGCACAGAGCGCACGTAACGATCGCGGTCGCAGCAGTCGCGGCTGAGACCAGGCCCCCTACAGGCCCTAGGGGTCCTGCGATCGCAGCTCCTGCTTCACATGGATGTTCGTCCCCGAGGACACACATGAATGTGACAGCGTGGCTCCGACACTTCGTGTGTCAGGGAGAGGAGGGGAGGGGAGTGTAGCCTCCTGCTTCCTGCTGCTGCTCCCGCCCCTCCTCTCCTCTGATCTGCCGGCTTCTTGCCCTGCGCTCCACTGGGGAGCGCATACAGCAGGCGACACCTCCTCCTCCTCCATGGGCATGGGAGAAAGCAGGTGAGGGGGGGCATGGGAGAAAGCAGGTGAGAGGGGGGCCTGGGACACAGCAGGTGAGAGGGCGGCCTGGGACACAGCAGGTGAGAGGGGGGGCCTGGGACACAGCAGGTGAGAGGGGGGACCTGGAACACAGCAGGTGAAAGGGGGGGCCTGGGACACAGCAGGTGAGAGGGGGGCCTGGGACACAACAGGTGAGAGGGGGGTCTGGAACACAGCAGGTGAGAGGGGGGCCTAGGAGACAGCAGGTGAAAGGGTGGACTCCCATATCATATACAGCCCCCCATAGGGCTCCCATATCTTATACCGCCTATGATATAGGAGCCCTATGAGGGGCTGTTGTATAAGATATGAGGACTGTATGGGGTATTGGGGGGCTGTATATGAGATGGGACTCCAATATCATATACAGTCCCCCCATAAGGCTCCCATATCATATACAGCCCACCCCATAGGGTTCCCGTATCATATACATCCCCCCATAGGGCTCTCATGATGGAAGCCCTATGGAGAAGCTGTATATGATAGAGGAGCCCTATGAGGGGGCTGAATATGATTTTGGTGCCCTATGGCGGGGTTATATATGATATGGGAGCCCTATAAGGGGGCTGTATATGATATGGGAGCTCTATGGGGGCTGTATATGAGATGTGAGCCCTATGGGACATTGGGGGGGGGGCTGTATATAAAATGGAACTTCCCCATAGGGCTCCCAGTGGCGTAACGAGTCTGATGGGCCCCGGTGCGCAATTTAGGCCCCCCACCTTCCGCGTGCACGTTGGTCAGATGTATGGGCCCCGTGTAACATTCTAAATCCTATAAAGACTCACAAATTGACCCCTCTTCCCTTTCATTATTTATTAATGTCCCTTATCCTGCTGTATATGGTCCTCCCCCTGGAATATGGCCTTTATCGTGGTATATATATGTCCCCCATCATGGTTTATATGGTCCTCCTCCTCTGCCACCATAGTCCTCCAATTATTATAATGCATCCCCACATTCCTCCATACATTACAATGTATTCCCATAGTCCTCTATGTATAATAATGCATCCAATAGTGCCCCATTCATAAGGTGCCCCCATAGTCATCCAATTATCATAATGCAACCCCACTATCCTCTATATAGTATAATGTAGCCTAATATGCCTCCATACATTATAATGCACCGTTCTAAAATTTTGCAACCTGAACGACCATGGCTTGCCTTCCCCTAGTTTTAATCCTGGGTATGCCCATGTTTGTCATGGCTTTTGTTGGCGACTGTGCAGATTTTTTTTGCTTTTCTTTAAGGGCTCATTCATACGTCCGTGAAAATCAGTTTGCACGAGGACCACAATGCATGACTGACTGCAGGTCTCCATACTCAAACTGAGCAACCTCATAAGAATATATGTGGTTGCCAAGTTCAGGTCAGGAGCCCTGAAGTCATTCTGTGTTTTGAGGTTTGTGCGTAGCCCAATTTTCATCAATGTGTGCATGAGCCCTTACACTGCATTCTCTAGAGCTTTTTTATCTACAATCTTTATTTATAAAGGGTTCTCAAAATCTTACCGGAGGAATTTGCATGTTCTCCCTGTGCTGGTGAGGGTTTCCTCTGGTTTCTCTGACTTCCTCCCAACCTCCAAAGACATACTGATTAGAGATGAGTCAACCTTTTGAAGTTCAGTTTTGGGAACTGCAGCCCATCTTTTTGGTGTGCTATTTGTGACCCCGAACTTGAGCTGAACCTCAATGGAAGTCACTGATTGGCAGTTCAGCTCTCCAACCACATACAGCCAGCCATAAGTAAAACACTTCCCTGGGTTGGGAGGGCGTTTTTTTTTTTCCAAATTAATTGTGGACACACACTACACCCAAAAACTGTGCTCTTAAGTCCAGTGTGACCAATCAAACGCTGCACACGGTTCACATGGGGCCAAGCACTAACTGCACCCATCCACAGTGATGCTCGCTCCAGTCTTTGTGAACATAAAGCACCTGAACTCCAAACCTGGACAGGTTTGCTCAACACCTGGAAGTTCAGCAATCCGAACCAAACCTTGAAAGGTTCACTCATCTCTATTACTGATAGAGACCTACATTGTGAGCCCCAGTGGGGACAGTGATGATAATATCTGTAAAGCGCTGCGGAATATGATACTGTGTATAAGCAATGCATAATAGGAATTTAAAAAATGGCAGAAAAAAGGCATGTTACACATGGGACTCATCTTTCTTGTAAAATGAAAGATATGTGTTTAAAACTCTAAAAAACATATGTGTAAGGTACCCCTTTATTCAAACAGAATTTTGCAAAAAGACAATCTAAAGAAAAGGTCTTGTAAGTGCAACCATCTATGTACAGACTTATTTGCAGCGAGGCTGAACAAATAAATAACTGTATAAAAGAAGAATTCGTCTCTAGCCACTCTGCAACCCTCAGACACCAACTCAGGTATGAGAACGCTGACCCGAGTATTCCTTGTTGTGATCTATTCTGGATGAAGAGCCACACACTTGTCCTCAGATGCGAAAGGCACAATACAAGAGGAAAGAGATACGATTCGGGCAGAGTGATGCTCCCGTGTCTAAATGTGCACACCAGAACCTCCTGACACTGAACCGTTCAGAAAGCATCCTTTGATTGTTTGGCGAATAAAAAAAAAAGAGAGAACTGAACACATAGAGGCCGCACAAGAGTCCACCGCAAGTTGATTTGCTCTGAATGAAGCAGATTGGTGCTGTGATTCTATAACACAGTCACAGCAAGGCAACTCATTGTCTCCTAAGTGGTATGGATGCAGCTCGCTTCCCTACCCACGACATCCCCCCTCGTCCTGTTTCACTTGACCCGCAGGTCAGGGGCACACATGCTGGCCTTGAACCCTCCGTCTGTCTCCTCATCGTCTTCTTGCCATATTAATTAACATTCTCCTCAGTCAGGGCAAGTGAACAACCTTTGCAGCATTAGTGCTAATTAGGGAGAAGCCAAAGACCCATTCCTGCAACATTACCGGCCCCTGGCTCCTGAGACATTTAAAGGACTGAGTGGTAACAAAGCAGCAAAGATGGGGAGGATGTTGTTTGTGGAAGTGTCAGTTTTCCAAGCACAATGTATCACAAGTAATCCAGATATATCCACTAGAACAATGATATGATACACCACCAGGAACAGTAGATCTGCTAGATACGGCCCTAATAGTCTATTTTAAAGCATTCCCTGAAAACTTGTAAGCTCCATCAATTTACCCGTCCAGGAGAACGTTCCATCCATTACTTACGTCTTCAGAGCGAGGTGCATAAATAATTGATCTCCCCTATCTGCAGCTTGTGTATATATTATTGCAGAAGTAATGCAGGTGTCTCTTATCAGGAAGTATATACCTGCCCGCACTAAATATATATTGACGTGCAGAACGTTGATGCAGATACGCTCAAATAAATGGATTTCGCCAGTGAACGTTTCACGTCTCCACATTTAACTCCTCTCTTTTTTTCTGTGCAAATTGACATTAGAGATAAAACGAGAGCTTTTTTTTTTTTCTAAAATGCCTTTATTACAGAATTTAACGTGAAATTCTTAATGACTTTATGAAAACTGTTAATCGTGTTTTAGTCGATCTGAAGCAAATGTCACAACGTTGACAATTCCTAGTGATATACACTTAAACTGCATTAACTGCTGAGGGCGGACATTTTTGTGAACTGTTCTTCATGAGATTGCGGCCTAGCAATAAAATCAGCATGTGAGTCGTAGTTGGGTTCGTGTTACTGACTGTGCGACCTGTTTCCAGGCTTGTAGATACTGAGATTTGGCTGTACAAATAATGAGAGACTCAACAGAACCCGTGGTGGCATCCTCGGAGATTTGCTTCTTGGGTATGGTCTATAAACTGTGTGTGATGCCTCTCTCTATGCCACCATATGTAACCTAGATATTCTTGCGTAGAAGCAATGCTTTCCGATTTGGAACAAAAGTTGGTATAATATGGCCCGATAAGATTGCTATGGCTGCCATTTGACCTGAATGGAGCCACAATACGTCCATTGTATAAATCATTTTGGTCGTGTTCACATGTGTCTGCCATTTTATGCCATGAGTTTTGCAAATCTGCAATGAACCCATATTCAAATCTGTACCGTATTTGCAAATAATTAAATCCACAGTGAATATTAGCTATAGAATTGACAAGTAGAGGATTATTGATCCTGCATGGAACCGGGAGTTGTGTCGAGCCCCAGGCTTTGGGGTACTCGGGTATCAGGTTCCAAGGGGCTAACGCTCCTGTGTCACAGGGAGTGGTGGCTGCGCCTGATCCTGTGTCCTGGGTGACACTTCAAAAAGGGGTTATATTTACAGGGGATTCTATATACAGTTCTCATGACGCCACCTGTAGTATCTGGTGATGGGTCACCAGCGCCGCCAGAGTCCTTCGGAGGTAGATGGTAATGCGGCTAGTTGGCAAAGTCCTCCACAGGTAGGGATGGACTTCCGGGGCAGCGTTTCTGCAAAGGGAACAAGTTTATGCAGAAGAAACACAAGAAGAGGCAAGTCACTTTCTCCCGGTTACTTTACTGGAAACTTGTAGCAGTTACAGTTTACAGTTCAGCATTTAGATGTTACAAGGACATGTAGCTTAATGGGTGGCTGCGAGTGGATCCCAGATGGTATGGTGGAACCCTTGGAGTACCTTCATTAACTAACCCGTGTCCGTTCTTCCCCGCTTTAGATCGATCTATACTCAGTAGCTCCATGTAGGTAGTACCGGGAGTCCTCTCCCTCGTTGGTGAGGAAGCAGGCAGACCTCTCCGATGGCAGGGTGCTGCGGCTGATGAACAAGCCACAGCAGCCGGTTTCTGACTGCAAAGCTGGACTTTGGCCAGATCCCAGGGCCCGGTGTTCCCCTGGAGGACTGGAGAATCCCCTGGAGTATGGGTGCTCCACACTGAGAATCTCCCTTTCTTGCTAGGGCCTGGACTCCCCCGTCAGGCGCCCCCTTTTAGGACCTCCTCAAGGTCCCTTCTTCTTTCCTCCGATGCGGCTTGTAACGGACCCGATGTGACCTTCCGCCCTGTTCCACTTAGCTATTTATTTCTAGAACCTTTCCTCTTCCTCCATCTCTCCCTGGTCCCTTAGCCGAGAGACCTAGCAGCAAAGAACTTCTTGTTCCCCCTAGAGGTGAATTTATTCCCTTCCGGGTAACCTCCCACCCTAAACTAATGTGGGAGTGCTGGGAATGGGTCCCCACCACCATCTTAGGGTCCACCTGCAGCTGGAGCATTTACACCTCTTTTACGGGTGTAATACTCCTCTGCGACGCCTGCATTTGTGGGGCGCCACACTTGCCCCTCACCATTAGCTAATACAAACTTTAACTCCATCTGTCCCTTCAATCAGCCTGGTCAGACCTTCACCTGTTACCTACATTTTAACACACAGCTTGTATTATAATTCCTTAACATTACTAGCACTGCTATATCTATGCATTACACTACATTACACCTATCACTACAAACAGTGCCATACGTCATACCTTATGATACATTACGTATTACAATTTCTGCAGGTCCACCCTTTTACATATTTGTGGCACAGGTCAGGAGAAGATGTCAGGCTCACTTGTTGAGTCTTAAGGCCCCGTCTCACGCTTCAATGGTTGAACGATGCGATCAACGATCCGACTTGACCTAGATCGCTTGAACGATTTTCAATGATCGCTAGTGAAATGTCACATGTATAGATATCGTTAACAACGCAGCAACGATTCTGCGACAAGCAAACGATACTTGCGGTCGTTAGCTCACCTATGTCCTTCACTCAATAGGCGAGGTCGTTAACGACATTGTTATCGAGGTGTCACACACACCCATACTGCAGGTTGAATGAACGCTCACCGTTTGGTTTAAGGTCCGGTTCACAAACCTCCCATCAACAATCTGCCCGATTATCGTTAATTGGATGTACATGTCACACTGAACGACGATGTTATGACGTTGTTAGAACGACTGAAAACCCGTGACGTTTCAACTATATCATTAACGATATCATAGTGTGTGACGGGGCCTTTAATCAACTCACACAATTTGGACATATGCAATGGGGCCCAAGATTCCTATGTATGTTCCTATCCAGATGTATTGAAATATAAATTGCTCTGGAGTTTCAGTGCAGAGTTGATAAACTCACCCTAAGGCCATTTTCTTACAAAGCTTTCTTTTCTCATGTTTTAAAATGTATTTTTAAAACACATGCAGTTTTAGGGACAATTTGAAACAATGTGCTCTTCTTGACAGTTTTTTTTTTCAATCTTATAGAGATAGAGGTAAAACACTGGGGAAAACTACTACTGACCCTTAAAACATCCACAAAAAACATTGGTTCATATTTCATTATAGACTATAAATTAACAAGTTGGAGCACAAAAAAAGGTTAAAAAAAATTGCCTGTAAAAACGCCATGCAAATGTTTTGAAAAAGTTGAGTGTTTTGTTTCTTTTTTACAAAATCTGCTGTACATTGATCTAGCCTTATAGTTTAACCTTATCAATAAAAGAAAGGAGGGGGAACAAGAGGCGCAATAGTGCCCTATCACTAGTGACACTAAATGTCAAGGTGATGTATAGGGGTTCCACTCACCTATGCCAGTTGTGAGACCCACAACTGGTTTGAAGGCATATAATAATATACTGATGGCTGCTGCTGGACTTCCACCGACCACTCACTCGTGGAGACACATCAAGATGTTGTTGGGAAAAGGGTGTTTAACAGTCTGCGCTGCCAGGTCAAAACGAAACTCCAAAGAACACACGTGTTGGTGATGTTCAAACAGTTCTCCTTTATTCTCTCCGACGCGTTTCGGAGCCCTCCTGGTCCCTGAGGAAGGTGCCAGGAGGGCACCGAAACGCGTCGGAGAGAATAAAGGAGAACTGTTTGAACATCACCAACACGTGTGTTCTTTGGAGTTTCGTTTTGACCTGGCAGCGCGGACCGTTAAACACCCTTTTCCCAACAACATCTTGATATAGTTTAACCTTCACACCCATTCTTGAGATCAATCAATATTTACAACTTAAAGGGGTTTTCCACCCTCTTCTAAAAGTTCGCATTGGGTAGCCATGATGATTGAAGAGGACAATAAAGGTACACTCACCTCAGGAATTCACTCCCTGTCCAAGCATTAGAACTCTGATGGTTTCTGTTGCAGGATTGGACTGGCCCATCGGAAGACCGGTAGATCCCCAGCTTTCCCCATGCACTGGCCTTTCCTGACAATGCATAGATATGACACTTAAGTGTCAGTGATGCATTCACTGCTCTCACAAGTTTTCTAGCTCTGGAAGAGTGGTGATAAGAAGCCATTAAAATGGAACAGTGTTCTGTTCCTTACCAATAGTGCGGGGACATCCAGTTGCATTATGGTAAACTCTTAGGGCACCTTTACACGCTGCAACCGCAGGGAGGAATCTGTCCGGCGATATGTCGCCCTGGCACCATCGCCATCAAATTGCCTCGCAATTGCGGCGTGTAAAGGTACCCTTACGGGAGAATCCGGGGTAATGCAGGTTTTGCCTGCATTCTCCCAGATTTCAGTGTGAAACCAGCCTAACACATGCAAATTTTAGTACAGGTATTGTTGCGGAAAATGTGCAGCAAATTCATTACGTGTGAATTTACATTTAGACAAAAATGACGAAGACTAAGGCAAAACGTATGATATCATGCTGGCATAGCATATTATTTTTTTAAGCAAAGTCTTAATTCCTAATTTACCATATATTAAATACTTCTAGACATTATGTATCTTAATTGAAGACCTAAATGTGTGATGAATTTTTCTGACTCCACTGTTTCTTGTAAGACGTTTTAGAGATGTTTACATATGCTCTGCTTAGCTGAACATTCTGGTATTTAGTTGCTAAATTTAATTTACTAACTCTATGTGAAAATATACCGTATATTCCTGATCTAAAAACAAATCTGATTAATTTAACAAGTTTGAACAGATGAAAAAAGAAATATATATGTATATGATTTTTAATTCAATAGGATGACCCAGGAGATTCCAAACGTAGCTTTTCATGATGTCCAGCTACATTACAGGACTCTCTATTTACACCAATAACCGTGCGCTTCATGCCAGTTTATAGACTGTCTCATAAACTCCATTTAAGTGGTTTACAACCAGATGGAGTTTGCAAATTTAAGGCATTTACTGCCAACGTTGTTCAGCTATTAGTAGAAACAGAACAGCCCCAGTGTATGAAAGAAGAGGAAAATAGCTCTTCCTCCAAAGGCATATAGTGGAAAGAGCAACTCCAGGTAGGACTGATGTTATTCTCAGTAGGATAGCAAATATGTCAATGGACAAATAGGAAAAAAAATCAATGTACACCAGCTTTTTTGTCTCCTTCGGGTGAATGAGGCAAAATTGCAAAATTTCCAACAAGGCTCCAAACTATCATGGATCTTTAATAGAGATGAGTGAACTTTGCCCAAACATGTTCACCAATTCAAAATTCTACACGAACATTCCAGATTCTGTTTGTGATTGGAAACCCAAGCAATTTACTAAAAAACTCAATGAACGCGGCTTTGTTAAGGAAAAAAATTTAAAATTTTAATATGGCCCTAAAACTTTCCTTGAAGGTTTGGGGCCAAAATGCTTGCTGGAAGGCCCTGTGACTGAGAACACCCCTAATCTAAGGTTAGATTTTGTTCACAGCCATCGGATCTACCAGTTTCTTTCAACTTGTAAAATTTAATGAATCTTTAAAACAGGGGTGGGGAACTCCAAGCCTCAAGGCCCATCATCAGTGAAGGATTTTAGGATTTCCTTAGCATTGCACAGGTGTTGGAATCATCACAAGTGCAGGTGATTATATTATCACCTGTGCAATACAAAGGAAATCCTGAAGATCTGCACTGCTTGCGGCCATCCAGGACTGGAGTTCCCCACTAGTGATGGGCGAACCTGCCGATGTTCGGGTTCAACTAACTCGCCTGAACTTTTTTTAAAGTTCGGGTTCGGGGTCGAAAGTGGCTCGAACTTGGATCCAAACCTTGAACTCGGAATGTAACGTTATGGGATGAGGGCTAGGAGGTTGTAAAAGAAAGAAGATAGTTATTAAACAACATTATTCAGTACTTATTGGCGTCCACTCTCTTGTACTTCCGGGGCCGCTCATTAACTTCCTGGATATTCATTGCAGAGGGACCCAACAGCCAATCACAGATGCTGTCACAGAGAATTGGCGCACCAAAACCATGATGCGTTTTTTGCTGTGGATTTCATGCTCTTTTGGTGCAATTTTGGCACAAAACTGCATGCATTGTGTTCAGTGTGTTAATCTTCATCTCCTGGCCCAAAAAAGCACCAAAACCGCAATACGGTTTTTGCAATGGATTTCATGCTTTTATTGGTGCAATTTTGGCATAAAACTGCATGCATTGTGTTCAATGTGTTCATTTGCATCTCCTGACCCAAAAAAGCACCAAAACCGCAATATAGTTTAACCTTTTTATAAAATTATTCCTTGAAAAATTACAAAAAAACTGACGTGGTGCTTCATCGTATTTTTGTAAGCCATTCAGGTACAGCAGACAGGTTCAGGCAGACCCCTACCCCCAGCTGCCTGTTTTTACCTGGCCGTAAACCAAAATTATAGGGAAGCTTTTTTTAATTATTTCATGAAATCATTTAAAAAAAAATTACATGAGGCTTTGCCATATTTTTGCCTTCAAGACAGGTACAACTAAGAACATTTAAATGCCTCGAATACATACATATTACTACAGATTATAATAGGATATCCATGTGTTGGTCACCTCAGGTGTTCTTTCTTTCCTCTTTGTTGTTCTATTTATGTACATTTCCTTTGCAATATAGACTGATGAGCGCATCTCATCCTATGTTTTTGATGTATTTAATATATGCAGTTTGTATCTTCATCAAATCGACCACTGTTGGTCAAATTTTTTGTCAAAGACATTTATATTTACCAAAGTTATTGGAATTTTTTTTTTTCTCTCTTTTTGAAATGTTTATCTGTTTGAGATAGGCAATTGCCTAATTTTATGTTATCTTACTTCTATGTAACCATCGTACTATCCCAATGTTTTTGTCTTCAACCGTGTTTTGTATTACTGTCTGTAAAGTCTTCACCCTGTAAATGCCCCATATAATCAATAAAAATATTTGAACAAAACTAAGCAGCTGGGGGCTGGAGTCCTCAGTGCAGGGTAGCCCATGCTTTTTGTGGTCTCCCCCCATTTTCTGGCACTGTCCCCTTCCTTTTCCAGTGGCCCTGGTGGCATTGGCACACTGGGTAATAAAGGGGTTAATGCCAGCTATGTACTGGCTGTGGCACTAAGCTTGAAATTCATAGTGTAAGCAATAAAAAAAAAACACAAAAAAAATTAAGAAATAACATACAAGACAATCCTGTTTCCCATTTTTAATTAACAAAAAACCATTCACTTTGACATAATCCACAGGGAACATGTTCAGCTCTTCTGCATATCTCTGTGAGCAGATGCCCATTCTTTGTGACAGCATCTGTGATTGGCTGTTGGGCCCCTCTGCAGTGAATATCTGGATAATGAGCAGCACCGAAAGTAGTTGCAGCAGGATGGAGGGGCGGTGGGACGTGGTAAGTATAATGCTGATTAATAACTATTTTCTTTATTTTTACAGCTCCCCCACACCTGAACACAAACCCGAACTGTAACACGAACTTCCAGTAAAGTCTGTGTTCGAGATCTATGTGCACTAGGTCTTCGGTACGAACTCTGAATTTTACAGTTCGGGTTCACCCACCACTATTCCCCACCCCTGCATAAAAGTAAGTTTTTAAGCTTCCTTGAGTTTGCAGATGTTGGGACACCTGCAGGCTGTGAATTTTTGGAGCAGTGGCAAATGTGGCTGCAGCTGTGAAATCCAGGAATCTTAAAATCTCTTGTAAACATTGTTTTAACCCCTTTACAACCAAGGGTGTAATTGCAAGCCCTTGGCGGCCTCCATCTCTGTGATACAAACTCATGAGCTCACTTCATCCCCCACACATGTCAGCTGCCACCACGTACCCCCACAAAAAAAGCACTGTGTGTAGCTGCAACGTTGCCACTTCCCTGTGAGCATACACATGTCCGAGGACTCAGAAAAGCCGCGCATGCTCTGTCCTCAGATGAACTCTCTGATGTCACCGCTCAGCTCAGAAAGTCGTCTGTCAGTGTCTGAGTGCTAATCCCGTTGGGCGGATACAGCTCTGGACTCTCTGCTCATCTAGGTGAAGCAGAGCTGAGATGGTTTGATGTCACAGGACAAATTGTGCTGGCTGTGGATTACCGTCAGAGGCTACGTTTTGTGGGTAATAATAAACAAGGGAAACAGGGATGTCTGTGTGTTTTATTCAACATTTTTCTCTTGGTTGTGTGTTTTTACTATATACTTATAGACTGATAACGGCCAAGTCTAACATAGGCCTGAAATTATCAATCTAGGGCTTGGGGTCAGCTGGATAGCCCTCAGCTGATATTAACCCCTCATTATTCAGTCTGGAACCAGTACAAGGGCAACTGGAAGAGAATCGCAACCGCCAGTTTTGTCATCTCCCATGGAGGTGCTAATTCTGTGGCAGCTATGGGTTTCATTTTTAGCGTGAGGGTTCAGAATGCTTGGGCATCACCATGCTGTGAATTCCAGCCCCCAGCTGCCTGGGTTACCTTGGCTGGCAATCAAAAATATGTTGAAGCGCAGAGTCACACTTTTTTATATGGAAATAGAATGAGTGTTAGCGCTCGGATTGCAACCAGACAATGCTCACGAGATATTTACCTCAAGGCTTTATTAAATCAGTGTAGAATTCTACACTGATTTAATAAAGCCTTGAGGTAAATATCTCGTGAGCATTGTCTGGTTGCAATCCGAGCGCTAACACTCATTCTATTTCCATTATACACTTTCACGCCTTCCCCTCCGGGAAGTGCGAGTCTGAGCAGCTCGGCTCCCGGACCTTGCTCACTACTACACGCCACTCCCATCCGTGTGCCTCGCCAATTACCGACTCGCACGACGAAGGAACACAGCACAGCCCACGTGTCAGATCCCCACGGCTCGGAGGCCTCGTCAGCTCGCCCCTCGCTCGCCAGCCAGCGAGTCGCCTCCCGACTCGCACGAACAAGGACCGCATCACGTCCCCTCTCGCTTGGCTCATCCGACCCGGAGGTCACGCTGCATTGTTCCCCGCTCGTCAGTCAGTTGTGCGACCCAGGCACAACGTAATCAGGTGAGCACTTGGGTATTTTAACCGACTTTAACACATTGATCAAGCAGTTTGGCGCAACCTGTTTTATATTTACACTTTTTTATATGGACATTGGAGTGGAAATAACCTTTTCGTTTGCTGAAAGGATCATTTTTATTGGCAACACATCTTTCTGTGTAAACAGGACCTGCGCTGCTGAGAACAATGGCAGGATAAGCACATTGAAAAACATTTTACCTATCGTTCTGTGCGCGTTTTAGGCATTAAAACAACCGCCGATCAACAAGTTGTTCAACAGATTAGCAGTCTGTTAGTTTTTCCGATAGGCAGGTTTAAACAGACCTAAAAACATTTGTTGGTTTTCAAGGGATCCTTCAAGGTCAACATATTTGACCCAGGAGACACCAATAGACATTGCATATGTATGAAGAGCTATAAAGTACTTGCACCTACGAGATTTGGTACAGCCATGATAGAAGAGTACCAAAAAGGGCGAAAATTCCAGCTTCAATAATTCTCCAAACAACTTTATTAAACAGGGATAAAAATTCCCATGTAATCGGCAATGCATTTTGAGCGTTCAGTGCGTTCTTTGTGAAGCTTAGTATTAGAGATGGGGCAGCAATTTATATAACACATAAAAGGGGCATTTCAGCCAAGATCACATGGAATAATTTCTTGTGCATCCATATATTTATTCCTGATTGCACTCCCCTTTTCCTCATATTGCTTGTGTCATCTTTTAAGAATATATATATATATATATGTGTAAATATATTTAGCCTTTTGTAAATATTTTTGTACATATATGTGTGTTTTAAGCTTTCAGAATCATTTGCCTATATTTCTGTAATTGATTATTTTTAGTATTCACCTGTGTTGTACCATGAGATTTTGGCTGGATCGCCCCGTTTTTGTGTTGTGTAAATTGCTGCACTGTGTCTAAAACACAAAGCTTTTTTTAAAATCAGATTATTTTTATTGATAACTACAATGTAAAAAACAGTATATAGACATTGCATAGATTTTTCTTTTACATATTCAGCAGAAGAAGCCATCAAACACAATCAAACCCCACCCTCCTCCTCCTACCCTCCTATACCCTGAACAACACAACCTGAAGTTTAAAACTGTTCACCAAAATGTAAGTAAAACATTAAGCTTTTAGTTTAATAAAGTTTTTTTGGAGAATTATTAAAGTTTTCCCTTTTTTTTGTATGGATCTCCATCTCTAGTCTGACGACTTCCAGGCTTCAAACTGAACCGAGTGGTTTCCCATCCCTTCCCCCGTTTGCATGAGAGATGAATGTGGAGATGGGCAAAGGGTTGAGATACTTTGGTGGTGGAATAAAAGTCATCTTTATTATTGATGAGCGAGCACTACCATGCTCAGGTGCTCAGTACTCGAAACAATCAGGTTGGACGCTCAGATGGACTTGACTCGAGTACCGAATATAATGGAAGTCAATGAGAAACTTGAGCATTTTTCCGGAAGATTTCCATCATACTCGGTAAATGAGTGGCACCCATCTGAGGATCTGACCTGGTTCGTTTCGAGTACCGAGCATGGATGTGTTGACTGATCACTAGTCTTTACTTTCATGTTGAATCTTCTACTATACTTGCATGCTGGGGTTTGTAGTGGGCCATACGTTGCTTAAGCCTGACCCATCGTCTCCTGTTTTATTACAACGTAGAGTTTATTTGTGCACCTTCTTGTGTTTCCAAGTGGGTTTCCTGTGTCCGCATGTGTTTCATGTTTAGCTTTCTTATAGCAGAGCTTTATGAAATAGAATCACCGCAGCACAAAGTCTACAGAATCAGTCTAATAAAAGAAACACTAATTTGTGCCAAGCTTGAATGGCAGTTTAGAATTTGCACTCTGAAGGCACCTAATTCCTTTGATCCTGTGTTTTCTCCAGAATTGTGAGATATTCTCCAGGGAGAATGCTCTTTTACCGAGCTCTGGATGTTCAAAGCTTATTACGGGAAGCCTTCCTCCTGCTTTTAAATCACCTTCTGTACAGCAGACACCACTGTATGGAACCATCGGGGGGGAATAAAAAAAAGGGGGCCTTGTTCTGGGGTCAGTACATCATGCTTTAACACAACTGCCAAGCTGACATATAGGGAGCCATTGGAACATCTGGAAATAGTTTGCACCTAGTTTAAGTAAGAAATAGCTGCATGAAATCCATAATTTGGGAGTTTATTGAATAGCCAGGATGAACGTCAACTGTTTGATAAGTTGTTTTCTGGCCCAGAACGCTTCACACGTTTCTGATGAATCTGGTGTTCTTAGGTTACACCTGTTTGATTGTGGCTTAATTTCCAAACTTTCAACGCTGAGTGGGATAGATTTACTAGAAGGTGACTGAGACGTATTTATAGGGTTATATGAAGATATGGTTATATAGGAGGTTGCAAATGTATAATACCCAGCAGGCATGTACTTATATTACATACACGTTTCTTTGTTTTTCCTACGCCTAAATGTGGTTGCCATGCGGTCCTGTAATCCAGATGTCTCCTGCAATATTTTCAAGTGTTCAGTACATCTGCTTTATAACTGTGGCAATATGATCATTTCCCCATACCTTGGTTACATTCACTTTTGCGTTGCTGAGAAAAATCCCATTTGCATATGGCCACAGGCACAGAAGTGTAATTCATTATGTACCGCTTGTAGGAACATAATGACAATTACGTCTCAATGTTTAGCAAAAATCTGAGAAATAACACTTCTTAGCGTAACAGTGTCCGATAGAGTGGTCTCTTTGTCCGTGCACCTTAAATAGTGCTCAGTCAAAAGCTGGTTTGGCAACAGCTATCTCTCTCATATAGATGCACACTCGGAAGCTAGTGTGCAGGGGTTTTTAATGGACAAAGAGGAGTAAGCAGCTTCTGGACACTTCAGGGGCAACTTATCTACCAGCCAAAAGGAGGGTGTTTAAATTCAGCCTGCCTGCTTTTTCCCGCCATCAACATCAACTGTTAAGGTACCATCACACGCGCCAATATGGCTTCCATATCGCCGGCAATTTAACGTGAGCGCGCACGTTTCGGGAACTTTTTTACACATCACCGTCGCCCTGTCACACATAGAGATCTCGCCTGCGCTCTATGGGGTTCCTGCGTTTCGGAAATCGCCTGCAGAAGACCAGAAGCAATCTTCCCTTCACACATCGCCGTGTCACACGGCACAATCGTATCAGCGATGTCGCCATACTGTTTTGACAGGGGCGTGCAAGAGTGTTTTTCACTGCGCCCCTATCGATGCGATTGGTGGATGTAACTGCGTTCCCATTGGTGAGCCTTGCGTGAACGCATGGGTCATCAAATAAGGCGCCTCGGACACGGCCAGCCAATCGGAAAGCAGTATCCCCCACCAATTACCGTAGATGCGACTAGAAAAACACAACATCAAAGCACGCCTGCTTGATTTCTTTCACAACCACTGTGTATGTCGCCCTCCCCTGTCACACGCCACCATGCGCAGAAATCGCCTGGTGGTTATGCCTGATTTCATTGCAGAGCAGGGCGATCAGGCGATGCTCCACCGGCGATTTCTCACCGAAAAATCGCCATGTGATCACGCCAATACGCACAGGTGATGTCGCTTCCACATCACCGAAATACACGAATTTACGGCGATATGGAAGCCATATCACTGCGTATGATGGTACCTTTAGTGAGCAGTCAAAAAATGCTACCAAAGTATCCCAAATATTGACAGATTTGGACTAAAATCAATCTTTAGTGTATGGTGGCCAAAACCGAATGTGGTTGTGCAATCAATAGCACAATGCTACTGAAACACTTGGCAGATGTGGACCACTGAGTCAGTCTACTGAAGTACCTCTTAAGTGGATCTGCTTCAAAATCTCCATGAAAAAATTTAAGAAGCATTTTTTCATGAGGATTTTTAAAGCGGATCCATTTCAAATTCCAAGCCACTGTGTTATTATCACCTTGTGAATCAAATCCTCCAAGCCCAAGGTCCGGGTTGACACATGGGCCATGGGTGTTGGAGCAGCAGCCAAGTGTGGCATGTGGGTGAAAGGTAGCACAGGTTCTAGAAGCCACAGGCAGACAGGAGAATTTCTGAAGACCACAGATAGGTAGAAGAGGTACCAAAAGCTGCATGCAGACAGGAGACGTCATGGAAAATGCAGACAAGAAGAAAAGGTACTGGAAGGCTCAGGCAGACAGGAGACATCATGGAGACTTCAGACAAGTAGAAAAGGTATATGAAAGCCACATGTAGACAAGAGACATCCTGGAGACAGTAGACAAGTTGCTGAGGAACTGAAAGCTACAGGCAGCCCAAGTAGCAGAGGTACTGGAAGCCACATGCAGAGAGAGACGTCCTGGAGACTTCAGACAGGACTGTCACTAGGAATTTCGGGGCCCCTTACTGCCAAAATTTTGGGGCCTCCCTGAGACTCCTCCCAGCTCCACCTTCACCCAGCTCCACCTCCACCTAAACATACATTATATTTGTAGTGAAAAATTGGAACAGCCCCAAAAATTACCTCAATTTGTGTGCAAAGCTTTCCCAACCAGCAATCCAGATGGTTGCTTACAATAGAGTAAAAAAAGGAAAAACAGCACAAAAAATAGAAAAAAGTGGACTTTATTGCCCAATGCGTGGCCTCGCCATTGGGCAATAAAGTCCAATTTTTCTATATTTTTGTGCTGTTTTTCCTTTTTTTTTTTACACTCTCTCTCTCTATTATATATTACACACATACACACTTAAGACTGCTGTGGGCTGAATACACAATATCTGTATACACAATAGAGAATACACAATAGAGACGGCTTCTAGCTGTATACACAATACAGATGGCTGCTGGCCGTATAGACAATAAAGACGGCTGCGGGATATACACACAGTAGAGAATACACAATAGAGACTGCTGCTGCCTGTATACACAATGGAGATGGATGTGGGACAAATGCACAATGGAGACAGCTGCGAGACAAATGGAGTACGGAGTAAGACCTGTAAGGCCCTGACCCCATGCCTATACCCACCTGCACACTGTTCCTCCTCTCTGTGCCTGTCTGCCCCTGTATGCTGAGCCTCAACTCTGTGCATGTCCCCCCTGTATGCTGTGCCGCCTCTCTGTGTCCGAAGCCCCCCTATGCCTCCCTCTGTGCTGTAATACTCCTGTGCCTGCCCTCCCCTGTGCCTGTAATCCAACTGTGCGCCCCCTCTGTGCCTGTAATCTGCCTGTGCCTCCCCTCTGTGCTGTAATCCCCCTGTGCCAGCAATCCCCCTGAGCCTCCTCCTCTGTACTTCTAATACCCCTGTGCCTCCCCATCTGTGCTTCTAACCCCCCTGTGCCTCCCCCTCTGTGCTTCTAACCCCTCTGTGCTTCTAATCCCCCTGTGCCATCACCTCTGTGCTTCTAACCCCCCCCGTGCCCTTCCCCTCTGTGCTTCTATACCCCCTGTGCCTCCCCCTCTGTACTCCTAACCTCTCTGTGCTTCTAATCCCCCTGAGCCTCCCCCTCTGTGCTTCTAACCCCTCTGTGCTTCTAACCCCCCTGTGCTTCTAACCCCCTGTGCCTCCCCCTCTGTGCTTCTAACCCCCGTCTGTGCCTCCCCCTCTGTGCCTCTAATCCCCCTGTGCCTTATGTCTGTGCATGTTCCCGTGCAATCTGCCGACCCCTAACCTGTGCACGGTGGCAGCGTCCAGCTGTAGTGAACTCCTAGCAGCAGATCTCTAACTCCTGCACCACGACTGCCACAGCTGGGCTGGGTGAGTGGTTGGGCAGAGGTGGGGGGCCAGGCCCTGGCCATAGTGGGTGGGTCTGGGTGGCCCCCTGTGAAGTGCCAGTGAGGCCTGAGGACTGGGGTGGGTGGGGATGGGCGGACTGGGGCCGGGCTCCCACATATTAGGGGGAGCAAGGTGTCTCAAGTGGTTAGCAGTGCAGCCTTTGCAGCACTGGGGTCTTGAGGTCCTGGGTTCAATTCCCACCAAGGACACTAAGGACAACATCTGCAAGGAGTTTGTATGTTCTCCCCGTGTTTGCGTGGGTTTCCTCCAGACACTCCGGTTTCATCCCACATAGTAAAAGACATACTGATAGGATGTTTAGATTGTGAGCTCCAAGAGAGACAGCATTACTGATGTATGTAAAGTGCTATGGAATTTATAGCGCTATATAAATGAATAAATATAAATATATATATATATATATATATATATAATATATATATATTGGTATACCACACTGTGTGACTCTGTGTCACTCATTCACAAGTAGGAGAGTGGGCGGGCTGTGATGGGGCCCCTGCACTCTGTGTCTGAGCGGGCTGCGGGCGGCTTGCTGGTGCTGCTGAGTGCTCACAGCCAGCTCAGGCTATGCTGCCACAGCCCGCACCCCACAGCTGCAGCCAGCCAGCCTGTGTGTCTGAGACTCAGACTGACAATGATCATCTTGATCATCATCTGACTGCTGCCTGCTGCTCGCAAAGAGCGGGGGAAGGGTGCGGGCGGTCCTCCATGCTCCAACGGCCACATCCCTCTTCACTAGATCACCCCGGGCCCCCCTATAGCCACGTCCCCTCCAGTGGATGGCCGGGCCCCTAATGATTAAGAGTTGTAAGGGTATGATGGCGGGCCTGACTGCAGACGCGTAGCAGAGATACATGTAGCCACAGGTAGATTTGAGACGTCTGGAGACGGCAGACAAGAAAAGTAGATCATAAAGACCCTAGACAGGTAACAAAAGTAAAGGAAGCAGCAGGCAGGATTCCGGAAAAATCCTGCCTGCTAAGAAGTCTTAAAACCAAGACACAGGTATGTATCTTGGTGAGCCTTTTATCGGCTCAGGAAGATGATCACATGGGATGGGCGATCTCCAAATCCCAACATGGAGCACAACAGAGTTTTGTAGCTAGAGTGAGGGAAGCAAAGCCCAGATTTGGGACAGGTGCGTAACACAATGTGAACATACCCTGCCATTCTTTCTTTGAAGCTAAGGAAAATGCTGGATAGAAATACAACACATATAATCCAGTAAAGAATTCAAGTGTGTTGTTTGTATTTATGTGAGTTAATAAAAATGGGATTTTATTCCTTAGTTCTTCTGCCTGGTATTGATTTTCAACAGTTAGGGTCCAAAAATAGAGCCAGTAACTCCCATTACTTAGAAAGGAAAAACAATCTTTCCAAGATACCTACTTTTATCCTAAAATAAAACTGCATGCTTCATTGGAAAAAGTATTACTCAGTAGGGATGCTGGGTGTCAGGCCAATCTGCTGAAACTTTGGTTTGCATCAACATAAATGCTTTGTACTTATTGTATGGGGCATTCTACAACATAAGCTTTGTTGCATGGGTATAAGCTCCTATGCTCAAGTACAAAGAAATATGTAATTCTAGTGTCCCTTTATTAGTACCAGTGTGCTTAAAAGTGACTTTCTCAGGCACCACTGCAGGGTGTGATATCCCTACACTTGAGTCCTGCATATGGATGAAACATTCACCAAGCTGATGAAAAGGAGCACAACATAATCCTGTTCATTTTCACATTCAAGATATGAAAAGTATATTACGGTGCAGAAGTGAAAATTTCCAGCCATTATGATACCCTAATTCCCCACTTGACCTGACCTACAGCCACCATCCATCAGGGTATTCTGGAAATTGTTGGCTTCATGACAGCTTGTAGGCTTCAGATTGGACACCACAAGGATAGAGAAAAGTACCAAAATATGCTGGCACCAAAACATCCACCGGTTGCCATGCTCTATTATCTAAATAAGTATAATCCAGCATTTGGAAAAGCATTATGTGTCACTGGCAATTAGAGGGACCTTTCAAGGGCTTATCAGTACTAGCACAAGAGAAAAGCTTGACTGCTACCACGATGGTGTCACAGCATCCTCTGCCAACCAACATCTCAACCTGATTATCAGCACATCACATCGTGCCAGAGCAGCCCGCAATTATACAATTACTTTGATACGAGCTTTCAGCAAGTGTTTATTTTGCCTGCCAATCATCGAGCTTACTGGAAAACAAAGGATAGAACCGCCCAGAAGAATTTCTGTCATTCCACATTTTCATCCATCTTTCCAATTCATGCATAGTTTTGATTTCATCAAGAAAAATAGTAAATTTTTGATGGAAGCGTTGGGATTTATCTAAATATTCCAAATATCAGAGTCCTTTAGTCAAACGTTTTAAAACCTCTGCAGCCACTAATTGTTTTTGGCATTTCCACCCACTCATTTTTTTTTACAGGAGACATTCTCTGGCATTTTGTGTCAGGTTTGGTGGTTCCATACCCAAGTGGGCCCTTCGCGGTTCAAGGCATGCTCCAGCTCTCCGTCAGGTCGTATGTCAGTCCTCACTGGCTATAAAGGGAGGGATGTCACCTTTGGGTGGCAGAGCTGGTGCAGTTGTTCATTCTGACCAAGTATTGCACTCGGTTAAATTTACATTTGGTATTGCTGGGAGGTGCAACACTGTCACTCCCAGTGATTATGCTTTTCAGGGACCCTAGGACACTGGGTTCCCTGGTGTCAACTGTTGCCACTGGATATGGGACATCATGTTCCCTCGAGTCCCTAATCCTCTCCTCCTTTATCGCTCTGTCCTGAGGATGGACATTGAGTGTTGCCTCAGCAATGTCAGGTGGTCTCTGTGAGGCAGATTTAAACCTGTCATATCCTCTATGTTGTGCTGATTATTTCAGTTGTGTTTGAGTGGTATAGGTTAATTTCTGGTGAGCTTCTTAGGTGGCTTAATACATTTTACTGGTGTGTTTGATCCGGCTATTGCTTGACATGTGTGCCCAGTCTCCAGCCACCGCACTACTTGCCGCCTGGCAAGGGTTCTGCCAAAGGACCCCCTTTCCAGGATTGTGGTGAAAAATACCCTGTCCCTTAAAGGTGCACAGTAGCATGAGAGCTAGCGCAAAGTTTGACCGCCATACTGTACTTGCTGGCTTGCAGACCCACTACCCTAGCATTACACTTTGGTGTTGATCTCTTGTCCTTAGAACAGATCATCGAAATCAGATTGGTGATGTTCTGACTCTCAAGCACCAGCATGATCAGCAGATTGAAGGGTTTGTGGTTCTGCAGCAGGTGCAGCAGGTTTTTCATTGTTTGTTAGTAACAGTGCCATATGGATTGTATGTGATCCAGAAATATTCACTGGCATGATTGCAGCACCAGGCACAGTTACTACAGATGTAAAGAGCTATGCTTGCTAAACAACAAAAGAGCCCCGAGGAAGCCCTTGTGAGTGGTGATACAAGTGGGGCTTCTTGTTCTGCTTTACTTTAATGTCATCTCTGGTATTTTATGCCTTATTCCTCCAACATACTATTATACTATGCATTGGCTGAGGATATTGGCAACCATTTTCCAAATTTTTCCTTGCATATTGGATGGATTACTGTGTTTTTTATTTACACTAACACATTGAACTTTATACTTTGCTATAGTGTGTTTTTTTTGGTGTGTCATCAGGGTGCACTTTTGTGCCACATTGTTAGGAGGGTAAAATATAGAGCTTTTGGTATACTACGGTCATACCAAAGGGTACGTATAAAATGTTATAATTCACATAAAAGTTATCCCCTAGCCATAGGATAGCAAATTATTTGCAGAAAGATGAGAGTCCGATCACTTAGATCCCCAGAAATATCATGTATGGGTCTCTGAAACCCCGAGAATGGGGCTCTGAAGCTCCACATTGAATGGGGTAAAGGAGTGCATGCTCAGCGTCTGCCTACAGATAGGGGGTGACTTGCTTTTTGTGACTGCCACTTTAAATATTTGTAAAAAATTTTGTCTGCAGTTATTTTTTTACTAAAGGATTTTTTTTTTCTTTTGGGGGTGGAATTCTCACTTTATTGCACTTTTTTGTTTGTTTGGTAAAAAAAAAATGAAGCAGCTGCAGCAAATATCAGAGAGCCACAGCCCCTTCAATCTGCTGATCGGTGGGATAGATCATCAATATTAAAGGTTTGGAAATCACCTTTAAGACTTGCTAGGAATGCAAAGGACGTTTGATATCATAATGATGTGGGTGTAACGGAAAAAAGCCAGTGAGAATTCTTAAGGACTACAGCATTTCTTGACATTATTAAGTAATGGGTAGAGATGAGGGGACCCATGGAAGTTTGGTTTCTGGGGGTTCAGCCGGACTTTATAAAAAGTACTGTTCTTGACCCAAACTTGACTTGAACCTCATTGGAAGTCACTGATTGGGCAGTTCGTCTTTCTGCCCACATTCAGCCAGCTATAAACAAAGCACTTCCAGGGGGAAAGAGGGTGGGGTTTTGTAATTACTTTTATTGGTATACACTTCATCCGATAACACTGATTTTACCCCCAATGCAGCCATTCAAACACTTCACTGGGCCTAGCACCGAGTGTACCCAAGCACAGCGCTGCCCGCTCCAGTGGTTTGCATATGTAAAGCAATCCAACACTGGAAATTTTTGTAAAGTCTGTGTTCGGCATGAAAACCAAACTTTAAAGTCTGGTTAGCTTACCCCTAGTCATGAGGCATTTACCATGCACTCAAGTCAATTTTTTGGGTTAAAACAATGAACAATTATAAATCACTTTTTTTTTCTTGCAGACCATGCACCTAAAAAATTAAGGAGTGCTCCTATAGAAAATGGGAACTTGGAATCTAGTTGGCCATGGGCTTTTCAGCACTGCCTTTAGTCCGTCTTTGACCATACAAACGAAATAATAGTAGACCAATGAAGATGAAAGAATAGAAACAAAGTAGTGGAAACATTGGAGAATGTGTTGCGTGCGGTTGGTTCCTTTGCTATATACTTTATCTATTAATGACAATAGAGGGTAATTACTTAACATGAAGGTGAAATACTGCTCCTTGTTCTGAAAATGTTACGAGACGTTCAGCAGTTTTGCGGGACCTGGTGTGAGGTTTACTCAAGATCAGTCAACGCTGGAGACAACCAATTACAAAATTCAGTCACACTTTTACATTTTCTGCAACAGTAATTCACTTTATGTACAATTATTTTGGCTGATTGAACACTCGTGCAGTAATTCACGTGTAATTACTCCATAGTGAACAAATCCCACCATCTCCTTCCTGCTGTGAACTTCAAACCACAGGTCAAAAATGCAGATGAAACAGATATAATCACCAAATATTCTCCCTGAAATATTAATGAGATTTTAATTTAGTGCTTTTTAAAATACATCTTTCATCAGTGCCTCTTTATTGAATCATTATTTTATTTAAACATTTTTAATCACATTATTAAAAAAAAAAACTAATGAAGTTTTTGGCTTTGTGCAGGATATTGAACGGTGAATTGTCTTCTTGGTCAATGAAAGAGAAGGTCCCGAGATTTATTCTGGACTAATTTGGTTTGATTAAAATGAAGCTAATTTCACATCTGCGACACAGACATAGTAAACAGCGATTATGTTTCGTGTTGTGTAGGCCACTCAGTTCATCACAAATGGAAAATTATATTAAAAAGGAAACAGGGATGGACGTTAGTCTGAGGGCGATGATCTGTATGATATTTAAGACAACGATATGAAATATAAAAAGTGAAAAACTATAAATTTGTAATGCAGTTGGGTTTTAGGTTCATTCATAAACCATAATTTTTTCAAGCTGAAAACACTTCAGGAAATGCCGTTTTGTTTTCCATAAAGGACCACATATACAGCCCCCTTATAAGGCTCCCATATATCATATATAACCCTCCATAGGGCACCCAAATCATATTCAGCCCCCTCATAGGGCATCTATATCATATACAGCTCCTCCATAGGGCTCCCATCATGGGAGTCCTGGGGGGTTGTATATGATACGGGAGCCCTATGAGGTGGGCTGTATAAGATATGGGAGCCTTATGGGGGGCTGTATATGATATTTGAGTCCCATCTCATATACAGCCCCCCAAAACCCCATACAGTCCTCATATCATATACAGCCTCCCATAGGGCTCCTATATCATATATAGGCTGTATATGATATGGGAGCCCTATGGGGGCTGTATTGATATGGGAGTCCCATCTCATATACAGCCCCCTAATGCCCCATAGGGCTCCCATATCATATACAGTGTCATCACTTGAGTCCCCGCTGCAGTGTCGGCAGTCAGCACACACTGAGGGCGAGATCCGCTCCGCACCCCTGCCCCATGATTACCACCGGCACTGAGGAAACTGTTACCTACACACACAGGTGTAGGTGGCAGTGGCCCTTAGTCAGACATCATGATAGGTGCGCTCTTCAGATTTTCTGGTATGCCATACCATCACATACCGATGCAAAAAAGCACTGGTTTTGGGCTACATTGACACATAGCGTATTGCAGTGAAAGTACGTCCGCAAAAATACGTACCGTCTGAAAGCATTTCAGCAAAGGCCATTGCTTTTGCTGGGATGCGTATCCTAGCGCTGCGTTTCTATGAATATATGCAAGTGCTAAAAAGCACTGCGTAAATGCAGAAATAAGCAGCGTGTGAACGCAGCCTTAGGTATGCAGTAGAGCTGGGAGAGCTGACTCTGCCCACACAGTGGTCTTTATAGTGATAGTACATTCACAGTTAAGGGTCAATCACAGAAGGGGGCATGTCAGACTGCCATGTGTGTGACAAAGTAGTCCGGTAATGGTAATTATCAGGTATTAAATCTTTTAGTTTATGTAAACAATAGCGGTTCCATGACAATTGTGTACAAGATAATTGTGTACGGACAATTGTGTACAGACAATTGTGTACAGGCCAATTGTGTCCAAGGACAATTGTGTACAAGGACAATTGTGTACAGGGCAATTGTGTACAAGGCAATTGTGTACAAGGCAATTGTGTACGGACAATAGTGTACAAGGCAATTGTGTACGGACAATTGTGTACAAGGCAATTGTGTACGGACAATTGTGTACAAGGCAATTGTGTACGGACAATTGTGTACAAGGCAATTGTGTACGGACAATTGTGTACGGACAATTGTGTACGGACAATTGTGTACAGACAATTGTGTACAAGTGTGTACAAGGCAATTGTGTACGGACAATTGTGTACAAGGCAATTGTGTACGGACAATTGTGTACGGACAATTGTGTACAGACAATTGTGTACAAGTGTGTACAAGGCAATTGTGTACGGACAATTGTGTACAAGGCAATTGTGTACGGACAATTGTGTACGGACAATTGTGTACAAGGCAATTGTGTACGGACAATTGTGTACGGACAATTGTGTACGGACAATTGTGTACAGACAATTGTGTACAAGTGTGTACAAGGCAATTGTGTACGGACAATTGTGTACAAGGCAATTGTGTACGGACAATTGTGTACAGACAATTGTGTACAAGTGTGTACAAGGCAATTGTGTACGGACAATTGTGTACAAGGCAATTGTGTACGGACAATTGTGTACGGACAATTGTGTACAAGGCAATTGTGTACGGACAATTGTGTACGGACAATTGTGTACGGACAATTGTGTACAGACAATTGTGTACAAGTGTGTACAAGGCAATTGTGTACGGACAATTGTGTACAAGGCAATTGTGTACGGACAATTGTGTACGGACAATTGTGTACAGACAATTGTGTACAAGTGTGTACAAGGCAATTGTGTACGGACAATTGTGTACAAGGCAATTGTGTACGGACAATTGTGTACGGACAATTGTGTACAGACAATTGTGTACAAGTGTGTACAAGGCAATTGTGTACGGACAATTGTGTACAAGGCAATTGTGTACGGACAATTGTGTACGGACAATTGTGTACAAGGCAATTGTGTATGGACAATTGTGTACAAGGCAATTGTGTACGGACAATTGTGTACAAGGCAATTGTGTACGGACAATTGTGTACGGACAATTGTGTACGGACAATTGTGTACAGACAATTGTGTACAAGTGTGTACAAGGCAATTGTGTACGGACAATTGTGTACAAGGCAATTGTGTACGGACAATTGTGTACGGACAATTGTGTACAGACAATTGTGTACAAGTGTGTACAAGGCAATTGTGTACGGACAATTGTGTACAAGGCAATTGTGTACGGACAATTGTGTACGGACAATTGTGTACAAGGCAATTGTGTACGGACAATTGTGTACGGACAATTGTGTACAAGGCAATTGTGTACGGACAATTGTGTACGGACAATTGTGTACGGACAATTGTGTACAGACAATTGTGTACAAGTGTGTACAAGGCAATTGTGTACGGACAATTGTGTACAAGGCAATTGTGTACGGACAATTGTGTACGGACAATTGTGTACAGACAATTGTGTACAAGTGTGTACAAGGCAATTGTGTACGGACAATTGTGTACAAGGCAATTGTGTACGGACAATTGTGTACGGACAATTGTGTACAAGGCAATTGTGTACGGACAATTGTGTACAAGGCAATTGTGTACGGACAATTGTGTACAAGGCAATTGTGTACGGACAATTGTGTACAAGGCAATTATTTGTGTACAGGCCACTTGTACAGGCCACTTTCACAATGACGCTTACTTTCAGTTTCATTACTCACCCCTTGCAACTTTCACCATGACTTTTACTATGAGCAAGTCTGAAAAAGACAAAGATGTCCTTAGGCTTGGGGGACACGAGTATATCCTGCACAGGACACGTGATGACAGCATCAAAGAATGGCGGTGCAGGCAAGTCAACAAATTCAAGTGTCCCGCACGCATGCACACATCTGGAGCCGCGATTGTTAAACAGCCGACTGAGCACAGTCACTCTGCAGATCCAGTTCAAGCTGAAGCCAGAGCTACAATGGCTGCTCTGAGGCAAGAAGCAATCAGCTCTCAAGCATCTACTAGAAGCATTGTTGGACAGGTTCTTCGAGACAGGTCTGATGACGTGTTGTCTCGAATGCCCAAGCGAAGTGACGTTGAGCGAAATACACGTCGGGTCAGGCAGCGAGCAAACACCATGCTGACTCCTCCTCAAAGCATCAATTTTGCTATCCCCCAGGAATACAGCGACATCATTTTATATGACTCTGCAAGAGATGACCCCCACAGGATTCTTGCCATTGGTAGCAATGAACTGTTGCCTTATTTCGAAAGAGGAGAGACATGGTTTGGCGATGGAACGTTCAAGGTGGTGCCAACCATGTTCTTTCAGCTGTATTCTCTCCATGCAAAAGTCGGCAACTCCTATCCTCCCCTGATCTACTGCCTGCTGCCAAACAAGACTGGTCCAACCTATCGTCGAATGATCACGGCGCTCAAAGGGTTGATGCCAGGTGCAAATCCCCAGAAAATTCTTCTTGACTTTGAGATGGCAGCAATGTCAGCTTTCCAAGATGAGTTTCCAGCTGCAGCGATTTCTGGCTGCTTCTTTCATCTGAGCCAGTCCATTATTCGAAAGGTCAATGAGCTGGGCCTAAAGGCTGAATTTGAGGCTGAGGATGGAGAGTTCAATCTCAAGGTAAAATCTTTGGCCTCCTTGGCGTTTGTCCCACCAGCCGAAGTAAGTGCAAGGTATGACGAACTAGCCCAAATCTTCCCTGATGATGATGCTACCAATCAGCTCCTCTCCTACTTTGAGCATACCTACGTTAGGGGGCCAGGAGTAGGTGGACGCTTTCGAAACGCAAGGTTTACTCCAGAGGTCTGGAATCATTATGCTGACGCTTTGGCCTCTGCCCCCAAGACCACGAATTGCTGCGAGGGGTTTCATAACGCCTTACAAGCACTCTTTCTTTGTGCTCATCCTACCGTGTGGAAACTGTTCAACGGACTCATTAGTGACATGGCAATTCATAGACTTACAGCCCAGAATGCTGAGGTACTGAATGTTGAGCATCCACGAAGCAAGTATGTCCAGCTAGCTGAACGACTGCGTGTGAAAGTGGCTGATTATCACAATCAAGGAGACAAGCTGCGGTATCTACGAGCGATCAGCAACATGCAGGCACGATAGACAAGACCAGCAATATTTGTAGAATAAGAATAGAAGAAGCTTTGAAACTGTTATTCAATAAGCAATCTTACGTTAAAATCAATGATGAATAAAGTATTTCCTTTTTTTGGACGTTTAATTTTTTGTTTTCCCTATACTTGTCTGTAAATAATCGTCCGTACACAATTGCCTTGTACACAATTGCCTTGTACACAATTGTCCGTACACAATTGCCTTGTACACAATTGCCTTGTACACAATTGCCTTGTACACAATTGTCCGTACACAATTGCCTTGTACACAATTGCCTTGTACACAATTGTCCGTACACAATTGCCTTGTACACAATTGTCCGTACACAATTGCCTTGTACACAATTGTCCGTACACAATTGCCTTGTACACAATTGCCTTGTACACAATTGTCCGTACACAATTGCCTTGTACACAATTGTCCGTACACAATTGCCTTGTACACAATTGCCTTGTACACAATTGTCCGTACACAATTGCCTTGTACACAATTGTCCGTACACAATTGCCTTGTACACAATTGTCCGTACACAATTGCCTTGTACACAATTGCCTTGTACACAATTGTCCGTACACAATTGCCTTGTACACAATTGCCTTGTACACAATTGCCCTGTACACAATTGTCCTTGTACACAATTGTCCTTGGACACAATTGCCCTGTACACAATTGTCTGTACACAATTGTCCGTACACAATTATCTTGTACACAATTGTCCTGTCACCAACAATAGCACACACATCTGATAAGAGAGGCATAGTTGATTTTCGATGCCTTAACTCCTACAGCATGCTGTCCTCAGCTCATTTAGCAAACACCTGTTAACAGATTACCTTTCCTTGTCATCTGCCATTTCAAGTGCTAGTCTGATCCTCTATAACATCATGTGACCATAACACTGACTTGGAGGCTCACACCCGGGTTTGTTCATTCTTTTCTTAATATAAGCCTATGAAGGACTCTTGTTTCAAGTCTCATACACTGATTTTTAAAAAGTGACCTTCGGTCCACCCAGAACACGTTGTGTGAGTTAGCAGGTCACAATTGTGGTCATGTGATGCAGGAGAGGACTGGAGAAGTGTTGGAAATGGCAGAAGACAGTGATAGTAAGTATTTTAGTGCATGAATGTTACACATACTACTGACTGGCATCAAAGAGTACAGTATAAAAAAAATGCCGGAGCGGACTTTTAAGTATTTACGGAAATGGTCTTGAGGAGTTTTGGAAGTGTTTTTAGCTAAAGCGTTCTTTAGCAGTCTGATGACCTGACAGTGCATAGTTTTGAGGGGTTTCCGTCAGGACCCGGTTCAAAGAAATGACATGCACTGTTCTTTTCCACCAAGAGTTTTTTTAGGAAAAGATTTCCCATAGAAATGAATTGGAAGAGTTTTCCAAGTATTTTTTTTTAGGAGTATTTTGAAGAGGATTCAATACAAAGCCTTACAGTATAAGTGACTCCAAAATTTCTTATGCTCCTTTCACACTGCTTTCTTCATCAAGATAAGTGGCCCCATCATGACTTACGGATCAAATGCCCCACAAAACTGGATTCGGACGTCTGCGCCAACAGGGCTACTGCCTATAATGGATTAGACCGAGTCACAATGGGCTCTGTAATGCACCATTTTTGGGCGTATATGAAGGCTGACACACAGAAATGATAGACTGTTTCTGAATGTCTGCTTTAAACTCTGTCTGCACCAATTATAATGAATGGTCCCGTCGGTGCATCTGTCCGAATACTGTTTTTTTGGGGGTAACTTCAGACATAAGAGCAGATGGGGCCACTGAATGAAGGCAAGAATGCAGTGTGAAAGGGGCCTTAGAGAGAGCACGGTGCCATTTACAAAAACTCCAGTTTGGCTTCTTCATGAATAGGAGCGTAGGACGAGTTGCATGTGCCTTGCAACTAAACCTACTCCAGTCTCTGCTATGGTAAGATTTATAACAGAGGTCCCCAACTCCAGTCTTCAAGGCCCACCAACAGGTCATGTTTTCAGGATTTCCTTAGTATTGCACAGGTGATAATATAATCTCCTGCACTGATGATGATTCCAACCACTGTGCAATACTAAGGCAATCCTGAAAACATGAACTGTTGGTGGGCCTTGAGGACTGCAGTTGGGGACCTCTGATTTATAACATAGTAACTGCTACTGCTCATCAGAAATCCCACAGCAGCTCTGCCATCCTTATCAGAGCTGGGAGAAAATGGCGTGAGTTTGCCCAAAACATTTCAAATTTTCAAAAAGTTTTATGCCAGAATTCTGGTATTACGTTTTCATGAATAGAGGCCCTTGTCATTTACTCTTTTCTGCTCCACATCAGCATTATTCTGACTCCTTTCATTTTTAATCTCTGGTAGTTGTAAATAAATCACCAGTCAGTTCCCCAGTCATAGTCCATCCCCACCTGACAGTTGTAAATGAAAATATACTTTCTAATAAGATCGCAGTGTCCTTCCTTGTCTGAAATCTGTATATTTAGTCTCTAATAATTTTCCCAATCAATCTCCTTCACCCTCTAGAAGCTGTAAATATGTTTCCTAATCAGATCTCAGTCAGAATCCTTCCTTCTCTGATATCTGTATGTTTAGTCTCCAGTAGATTTCCCAATCAATCTCCTTCCCCCTCTAGAAGGTACATACATAGTCCCCAAAAAATGTACTCTGCTGTTCAGTAGGTGGACGTGATCACATGTAATTTGAACGTGCTTAGATGTAATGACTCTTCAATGTATAATTTTTTTTAAAGCATGACATTCTACTACAACCCCAACATGTAACATGTCCAATGCTTCTTATCTGCCTTGTTGAAGTACAACAGTCTAGCTCAATCACAGAGGCTTCCCCACAGGTCAGGTTGCAATACTACCAACACAGACCCACTTTGGATACATGAGCCACAATAAGTACACTTCCCATCCCACACTGATTTATGAGCTGTGGTGCACACTATAATTTTGGCATCGATCCTGTATGAGATCATTTTAGGTTTTAGCTGCTTAGTAGCTCTTGCATTGCTTTACTGCTCTAATAAGGCCAATAATAAAGCAGAAGCGATATGTCTAGTCAAATGGAAAATCCCACTTGAATATTCACTAAGTCCCCCTAAAGTATTGACTCATTTTAATATCGTGTCAGCTGTGCAGCCGGAGTCCAAAAATCTGTCATATTTAACATCTCAGTTTTAAAAATAAACAAGACGCCAAAGATCACATCCAACAGGTTCCTCTGAGGACTTCAACTAATCAAGATTAAGAATGCAATAAGCTAGTAGAAATATCACAGACAAGGGGTGGGGGAGATTCATCAGGCTCAATAAGATCCAGAAATGATGATGAGGATGATGGGTCAATGTCTTCTTTATTTTAATCATTTGTGATCATTCATGGCATAAAGATGCAGCGAGAGATTTCATGTAGTGCCTATTTCTGATGGCTGATGGCTTCTGTTCATTGTGTCAGACTCTGTCTAAAGTAGAAAATTATGCTAATACTCCAGCAAGTGATATTGATTTTTCTCCCTAACAATCGATCCTTAATTTGGGTTACCTCATTGTCCGAGGCAGTTCCAGACATGATAGGTAATGCTGTGACGGACGCTCATTACAGAGTCTCCTATGTCCAGTTTTCCATCTGCTAATGATCATTCGAAATGTAAGGAATGTGTTAATCACTTGTTAGGAGGTTATTATCCAGATGGTTGACCCACCTCAATCCTGGACATTAAGAGCTTCACCTGCTGGTGCATTCATTAGGGACATTCACTGATCTGTTCACCATTAGTTATTGTTTTATGATTACAAGTGGTCATCTGGCTGCTGCAATCAGCAACTGCCAACACAAAGGTTTACCAGACAGGAGACAGGATGTTTTTATTTTCCAAGGAAATGGTTTGAAGAAACATAAGGATATGTGAATTTAAAATGGCATAGGATAGTAATATTGAGGGTACATACAGTGCAGCTCACCTTTATTGGCCCCTCCATCTTTTTTATAGACTGTACAATATCTTCAGGGAAATAAATGGAAATGTACCAAAGTTCTATCCTCAGGATTTTTTAATTAGTGTCCCAAAATAATCAACAATAAAACATTGTTTGTCAACTTAAATGTTGCAATTTCAATGAAGAAACAGAATAAACATAATGTGCAGCAATAAAGCCCTAATTCATACTTGGTTACACCCTTTGGCATTGATGAAGCCTCCAGACGTTTCTTGTAGCCATCTAGAAGCTTCTTGCTCTTCTCAGCTGTATTTTCTCCCCCTTCCTTTACAATTTATTCAAGCTCTTGAATGTTTGCAGGTTCTTTTTCCCAATGGCAGATTTCAGCTCAACCCAAAGATTTTCAATGGGATTGAGGTCAGGACTTACTGCTGCCATTTTAAAACAGTCATTTTTTTTAACTATTCCTGTGTACTTTTGGACCTCCGCTTTGGATCATCGTCTTGCTGGTGGACCCAGGATCTTTGACTCAAACCAAGTTTTCTTACACTGCATAGGACAATTTGCACTAAAATATCTTAATAATTCTCTTATTTCATGATTACCGTGATATAGTCAAGACCTCCAGAACCAGATGCAGCAAAGCAACCCCACAGCATTATGGATCCTCCACCATGCTTAAGTTTTGGTAGGGTGTTCTAATGATAAGCTTCAGTGCACCGTTTATAAACATTGCATTACCAAAAAGGTCTACTTCTGTTTAATCTGTCCACAGAACATTTTCACAGAAGGATTGTGGTTGGTCAAAGTACTCTTTAGCAAGGATCAATCGTTCCTTTTAATGTCTTTTCTCCAGCAATGGTTTCTTCCTTGGCCTTTGTCCATAAAAGCATCCTTGGTTTAGTGTGTGGCATATGATACTTAAAACCATGTCTCCAGACTGTTTCAGGTTGGCCTTCAAGTCTTTCAGTGCTTGACATAGTATTTTCTTCACGATTTGCACCAACCTTCAAAGACATGTCTTGTCAATTTTTCTCTTTCCCCTATGTTCAGGGAGGTTGGTTATGGTTCCACGCTTGGCAAACTTCTTAATAAGCTGTTGAAACTGAGATACCAATGACTTTGTGTCACAGGATGGTATAACGGACAAGGGAATATGGTAGCAGGATAGCACTGAAGAGCACAGGTAATCAGGGAACTAGACTGACCCTTACACTGGGGGACCATGGCTCACCCTGTTCCCAGAATTACCTATGAAAGTGAGGATGTCTGGACTGCCAACCTTGCCCTTGCTCCTGATCAGCCCCTAGGCTAAAATCTCCTCACCTCCACCAATGAACTGGGAAGAACAGCAATTCCCACAAAATAAGGAAAACTCCAGGCAACAAAACTGACCGAAGTCTTCATCACGTGCTGCACTATCGTCCTCACAGCTCACAGTCTTTGATAGAATGAATCTTATACACCAGCTGTTGGTTCATGGGAGTATTTAAAAGCTGGGAGAGTGGACAACCATGTCACCAGACAAGCCAGGAGCAGCAGCAGATCACCTGCACTTGCAGAGCCACAGATGTTAACTCTTAATAGGCTAAAGGAAATAACTCCATTTAACTACTGCAGAGTTCATAGAGACTGCAAGGCAGTTTACATGTGACACTTTGAATATGGCCTTACCCCCTTTGAAAGTCTTGTGTTTGCTAATAATAGCAGTTCTGATGTCCACAGACAACTCTGTTGTCTTCACCATTGTAACAAAGGAACAGGTCCTAGAATGTGGCTTTTTAAAACACTGAAGTCATCATTCATTGGCTAATTTGTGTCACATGGGCAGTGACAATTCATCACACGTGATTCTCATTTGTGATTTACTACAGGCAAGTCAAAATATGTTTCCATACTAATTTAATGTAAAGGTGCCAATACCAGGTTCACAGCAAGCTTTAGGCTTTTCTATGTTTTCCTTCCATTCTTTTTTGCTTTACATTTTTGTTTATCACTTGCTCTTTTGTAGTGCTCTGTACAAAAAAGCTGTTTCACTTGATTATTTATTTTCAGGAGTTATTCCACATTATGTACTAAAACTTCATGGGTACCAATACCAATGAGCAGGACTGTATACCACTAAGAATGGCACTGTAACCTGTACAGGGGTCCCCTGTGCTAAACCAGTATGAGGGTCACTTTTGCTATCATATCTAGAATTTATATTTTTAGAACTACTCTTTCCATGGATCTAATATATTTAGTCATGATCTAAGGGTGTGCTTTAACTCCTTCCTGACCCATGATGTAGGAGGACGTCATAGGTCGGGTCCTGGTGTTTGATGTGAGCTCCGGCGCAGCGCTCACATCAGACACCCGACATCTCAGCTGATCTTATCCGATCGTTGCTGTTAACCCTTGGATCCCTCTGTCAATTACTGACAGCGGGATTCAAAACTGCTGTGGCGGGAAATGTGATAATATCGTGAGATCTCCAGTGCTCACGTAATAACCCCGGGTCTTGGTGTGAATCTAGAAGCTATCATGGTTCACTTCCTCTCAGTGGTTGGTGAGTGCTGCCAACCACTGAAAATGAAACAAATTGCCATGTTCTGATGTGATGCAGCTCATCGGGACATGGCAGAAGCAATCAGATGATGCAACACTGTGGCGCCCTATGGGGCAGTATAAAAAACAAGAATTAATTAAAAATTAAAGTTTTAAGAAAATATGAAAAAACCCCACAAAAGATAAAATCACTCCCCTTTTCCCCCATTCAAAATAAAAGTATTAAAAAAAAACAACACATATTTGGTATTGCTGTGTTCAGAATCGCCCGATCTATCAATATATAAAATCAATTAATGAGAGCCGTAAACTGTGTAACGGAAAAAAGGTCTAAACGCCAAAATTATGTTTTTTTGCTATAAAATGCAATAACGGGTGATCAACACAGCGCACCCACCCAAAAATTGTATCATTAGAAATGGGCAGTTCAAGACACAAAAAATAAGCTGTCACACAGCCCCAGATCCTGAAAAATGAGAACGCTACGGGCTGCAGAACATGGCGCAAAAAGTGCAATTCTTTTTTTTTTCAAACTTCTTAATTTTTTTTCACCACTTAGAAAACAGTAAAGGTATACATGTTTGGTATCTACAAACTCGTACCGACCCGAGGCATCACACCGTCATGTCAGTTTTACCATATAGTGATCATGGCGAATAAAAACCCAAAAAACAAACATGTAATTGCACTTTTTTTGTAATTTCACAGCATTTGGAATTTTATTCCCATTTTACTGTACAGTATATGGTAAAATTAATGATTGCATCTGAAAGTACAACTTGTCGCTTAAAAAACAAGCCTCTATATGTCTATATTGATGGAAAAATAAAAAAGTTATGGCTTTTGGAAGCAGGGGAGCAAAAAACGAAAAAACGAAAATGAAAAATTCCCAGGTGGTGAAGGGGTTAAATCCCTGTTGGTCAAGGACAGTGATAAGATTAATAAGAACATCTGCAAGACTCTAGGGTAGGAAATGTTTTTTTTGTTAGATCCCCGATAGCTTAGGGGTAGTAAGTGGATTAAGAGTTTGAAAGTTTTTGGGTGCACAGACATTTGGAAAGAGGGCTACGGATACTTAGTATAAAACCTTCATTGTGCCTCTATTCTCTATGGGCACATCTGCATTGAATTTGTGTTCACAATGCCCAAGGTGGTTCATAACAAGTTGGTGTGAACCTTGATACAAACACTAAAGAAATATATTTTTATTACTCTAAATATTAGCTTCAAAAAAGGCCATTTTTCCCCTCTTTCATTGATTACCTCCGCTGTTAACAACTGATCTGATGTTTTCTGGCTCGGAAAAGTGGTTGTTGACTATTATGCTGACAAACTAAGCTGAGGATGTAAATATCTACAAGCTAAACAATAAATGCTAGAGTTGTACCCCAATAGAGAAGAAATTTTTACATGGTGCACCATGTATTGAAAGGAGCTATTCTGGAGGCTTCCTATAGGTGTCTTCCTGACATAAAAAGGGTCCTGAATAAACATTTTGTGAGCGATGAACTTTGAGTACCTCCAGAGAGGATCAATGAATCAGGTAATATGATGAATGATTTAGTCCAGAGACATAAAAACAATGCGCTTCGGAGTTAGTACAACTCCTTCTTCATGTTGATATAAAGAGGGATTTATTATGTTAGTAACTTAATATGAACTTGAAAGTATAATCTAAACTAATAGCATCCCCTATTTACAGTTAGGACGATAACTGTATTATAAGTGGGGTCCTACTGCCACTCCCCACTCCCACATTTACTGAGAAAGAGTCCTGTGTGCACTGCATGAAGGGAGCAATCATGCGCATGTGTGATCACTACTGCTCTTTTAGATGTGAATGAACTAATGGTCAAGTTTGCAGAATATTCTTTCAATAACCCGTTGTAACCCATAGGAGCGCCACTAGGAGGCATGAAACAGTCCGTCATTACTGAAGACCTCCCGTCCTCCCCCCACGCACCCTCTGTATTGTAAGCCTGTGAACCGCCATGACCAAGATGCAATAAAGGTTAAGTGTTTTACCAAGGACCGGAGAGTGCTGCGCATCTATTTTCACTATTACCGGAAGCGCACCCTTTGAACCGAAAGTGTGCACCATAGAGTCCTGGAGGTGTCGGTATGGAAGCCAATGGGAGGTTGTTGTCTGTGCTCTCCCGGAGCAGACCTGAGAAGAAGAGGAAAGATCGCGGTGGTGCCTGGCAGCTAAAGTAACTTGTGAGATTATTCTTTCAAACCTATATTCTTGTGATCGTGGGGGTTTCAGCTGTCATACCCCTACCTATCATACACTTACTATTATTAGTGAAACCATGAAGACAGTTCCTTCCCATATGGATGTCATAGAAAGGATCTTCTCTGCTTTGGGTCCATTTCTATAGGCTGGTTTCACACTGCAGTTTTTTCCCTGATCAGTTTTGGTCACCTTTGTGTGTCAAAACCAGGAGTATCTCCAAAACTCAGAACAGGTGTCAGTCTTTCAATTATAGTTTTTCTCAAGTTCCTCTCCTGGTTTTGACACACAAACCTGATCGAACCTGATCAGGGAAAAAACTGCAGTGTAAAACCAGCCTAACCATGACTGAAATTGACTTGCCCATGTGTAATAGCAGTTTGTGATCACAAGTTTTCTAAAGCTGGATCTACATTAATCAGTTGATCCTAAAGCTGGCTTAGTTTAAAAAAGGGGGTCCCTTTACGAGACAACCCCTTCAATTGATTATTCCCAATAAAGACCTTTCTAACTGCCTATAAGATATGTCATAAATAGGCATAAGAATAGGGCCACCCATGCCCAACAATGGGAATAAATGCTGCATGTAGAAAAATATGATGTAAATTCATGAATTTAAGATTTTTTTTCTCTTAAAAATGCTACATTTTACATTGTAAACTTATAAAACACAGTGCCTGGCAGGAGACGTATACCTACAGAATAAATCATCCCTGGTTAGGAAGGGGTTAAAGTAAACAAGATGTAAATATTGAACATCCATCACGTCTGTAGCTGTTCATTTAATGTATTTACATAAATTCACGGTCAGATTGTGATTAAAGCATTAACATAAAAATGAAATGTGTTAACACTTGAGCACTCGTTTTCATTGTCCCCTCCATCATTAAGTGATCAGTAGGTGCTAAAAATAATAATCCTGTATATGGGGAATGTGCATTTGATGAGGCTTTGGAGCGTGGATCAGGGTGGGATTGCTGAGTGTGGAGCCGCTGGGCGAGCATGCTGCACCTGTGTGGCTCCGTCTACTTTGATGTTTTCAAGGTGCCAAAAATGATCTGGAAAATAATATTTAGCACATGTATTTATCTTTATGGCTGTTGCAGTTCATATGTTAACAATAGGTACAGAAATAATAGCTGGATGTTGTGGGGGGTGGGGAGCAATGGAAATTGTGTAATTTTAGGTATGGCTGTAATTTAAAGCAGGTTTGATATATTTCTGGACGTTACTGGGAATATGTCCCCTTTACATATGCTGGTAAAGGGAATATTTTAATATCTATATAAATCTGGCTACATGACTTCCATTGAGCATTGGGAAGAACGCATCTGACTTGTAACAGTGCATCAAGGGAGCAAGGTCCATAAAACAGATCCACCTAGAATTGTAGCATGGATTTTTGGTTGGTTGGTTGTAGCGAGGTATACATGATAAAAAGAGCATACCTAACTACCCCCTTATAATTAATGTACAGTAGCAGCTTGCCAATGCTAGAGGTGACTACATTAGACACTATTATTTAAATATACAAATACAGCTATCTCCACCAGAGCCTACTCCTGCTGTATTCACTCTGTAATTGGTGCTGGTGATAGAGGAGAAGTCAGAGCCAGAAACTCTGGAGAGCTCAGGCTCCGCTGTTCCACTAAGATTAGGATGGTTGGAACTTTCAGTACTTCACAGACTGACAAAAGTGGGTACGTGTGCTGTCCAGCTGAAGTCACCATCTTCTGGCTTTAGCCTATTAGAAAGCAACACACCCTACTAATACCTTCCGCTTTCTGCTTGAAGCTGCCAAATATAGTGTGTGCTTCCATGGCAAGTCTCCTACTCTTTATTTGTGTTTCTCCGGATTTACCTCGGTGTGTGTTTTGGACACTTTTCCTGCCTGATGATTTTGAACTTTGCTGCCATCTCAGTTTTGACTTTGCGCGCCGACTTCCCTGATGGATTCTGATTTTGTCCTTTTCTTAAGTTCCTGGCGTTGACCCTGCTTGGTGACTTTCCTGTCTCTGGACTGCAGCCCATTTGTAGGCACCAATCTCCTGGACGCTGTTGTAAATCCAGTGTAGGGGTTAAAGAGTGTCAGGGTTTCTTGGCATTCTGCAAATAAAGCGGCTTGTGCCTAGTCCGTCCGATCTCGTTAATGATATCGTTGCAACGTCACAGATTTCATATAGTTGAAACTACATAGTTTGTAAATTGTAGCGTGTAAACGTCCGATATCGGAATCAAAAATCGTATCGTTCATTGCAGATTTGTGCTCCGGACCTGAAATCTGTCATTCGTCGTCTAATTAACATACTTCCAATCGGCAACATCGTTCAGTGTGACGATGAGATGTCGGATATCGTTCGGAAATGCAAAAGAGCAGAAATCCATCCCGCAGGTGTGGTTTGGCGCTGTGGTTCCCGCTCCCCCTGCGCGGCGATTGGTTGATGTTGTAGCGGTCTGATGGGCTGTTATGTGTCGTGCATTCCAAGGAGCCATATTTGAACAATTTGTTCTTGGCTGTCCTGACACATTGCTGTTGTCAAAGGAAAAACAAGCATAAATTTGTTCTATCAAGCATAGTGTGTCGCGATCACTGTTGTTGTAGCGCTGTGAAACGCTCGTGTGCAATCCTATTACGTTTAGTGTTCCGAGGTAATTGCAATGTGTGTTCACATATACAGTTAGGGCCAGAAATATTTGGACAGTGACACAAGTTTTGTTATTTTAGCTGTTTACAAAAACATGTTCAGAAATACAATTATATATATAATATGGGCTGAAAGTGCACACTCCCAGCTGCAATATGAGAGTTTCCACATCCAAATCGGAGAAAGGGTTTAGGAATCATAGCTCTGTAATGCATAGCCTCCTCTTTTTCAAGGGACCAATTAACTCTGAAGGTGTCTCCCTCGTTAACCTGTAATCAATGAAGTAGTTAAAAGGTCATGGGTGGATTCCAGGTGTGTGGTTTTGCATTTGGAAGCTGTTGCTGTGACCAGACAACATGCGGTCAAAGGAACTCTCAATTGAGGTGAAGCAGAACATCCTGAGGCTAAAAAAAAAGAATAAATCCATCAGAGAGATAGCAGACATGCTTGGAGTAGCAAAATCAACAGTTGGGTACATTCCGAGAAAAAAGGAATTGACTGGTGAGCTTGGGAACTCTAAAAGGCCTGGGCGTCCACGGATGACAACAGTGGTGGATGATCGCCGCATACTTTATTTGGTGAAGAAGAACCCGTTCACAACATCAACTGAAGTCCAGAACACTCTCAGTGAAGTAGGTGTATCTGTCTCTAAGTCAACAGTAAAGAGAAGACTCCATGACAGTAAATACAAAGGGTTCACATTTAGATGCAAACCATTCATCAATTCCAAAAATAGACAGGCCAGAGTTAAATTTGCTGAAAAACACCTCAAGAAGCCAGCTCAGTTCTGGAAAAGTATTCTATGGACAGATGAGACAAATATCAACCTGTACCAGAATGATGGGAAGAAATAAGTTTGGAGAAGAAAGGGAACGGCACATGATCCAAGGCACACCACATCCTCTGTAAAACATGGTGGAGGCAACGTGATGGCATGGGCATGCATGGCTTTCAATGGCACTGGGTCACTTGTGTTTATTGATGACATAACAGCAGACAAGAGTAGCCGGATGAATTCTGAAGTGTACCGGGATATACTTTCAGCCCAGATTCAGCCAAATGCTGCAAAGTTGATTGGACGGCGCTTCATAGTACAGATGGACAATGACCCCAGGCATACAGCCAAAGCTACCCAGGAGTTCATGAGTGCAAAAAAGTGGAACATTCTGCAATGGCCAAGTCAATCACCAGATCTTAACCCAATTGAGCATGCATTTCACTTGCTCAAATCCAGACTTAAGACGGAAAGACCCACAAACAAGCAAGACCTGAAGGCTGCGGCTGTAAAGGCCTGGCAAAGCATTAAGAAGGAGGAAACCCAGCGTTTGGTGATGTCCATGGGTTCCAGACTTAAGGCAGTGATTGCCTCCAAAGGATTCGCAACAAAATATTGAAAATAAAAATATTTTGTTTGGGTTATGTTTATTTGTCCAATTACTTTTGACCTCCTAAAATGTGGAGTGTTTGTAAAGAAATGTGTACAATTCCTACATTTTCTATCAGATATTTTTGTTCAACCCTTCAAATTAAACATTACAATCTGCACTTGAATTCTGTTGTAGAGGTTTCATTTCAAATCCAATGTGGTGGCATGCAGAGCCCAACTCGCGAAAATTGTGTCACTGTCCAAATATTTCTGGCCCTAACTGTATACATATCTGGGAAGGCCAAACCTCCATGATTGTCACTGTTCACAACTGGAAGGACACATGTTTGGGCATATTAAAAATGTCCCCTGGGTATGCAAATAGATGTTACTGTATCGTGTAGGGAGGCATCCTCATACCCAGGCCATTATTTTGGACACGCCATAGTGCCACTTTCATAATGCACCAGCAGCTTGCACAGGACTCAGTCATGTTGTCTTTAATCACGCCAGCTTGCAGTACTGCGGCATTTACAAAATGACACGCACGCTTGGCGTCATGTTGCCAATGGTAACACGGGAACGTGATGGCCATGTTCCCATGCCAGACTGACCAATGGTCAGGCCGATGTGCGCACCAATCACAGTTTTGTGGCCATCTGCCAATACAACCTGGCACGCCTCTATCCTGCCCTACGTGACACAGAACGCCCACATTGGAGCTTCACATCATTGTATTAGTTGGTGTGTGACGGTCGCTGGACGATAAGCAACATCTTCAGTTACTTTTTCCAAGGATCTGAAGATCGTTGGATCGTTCGGGAGTCATTCAATTATCGTGACGTGTGATGTCTCACCAACGATGTAAAATGGACGCACGAACGATGTTGGTCACGTGACGTTTGTTCCGATATTGTTAACGAGATCATTGTGTGTAACGGTACCTTCAGATATCCCTTTTGTTCCTGTGGCCTCGCACATGTCAATCTGATATCAAAAATGCTAAATCCTTGGGAGACAGTTCGTGGACCCATTGATGGGGAACAGTGAGAATCAACACTTTCATCTGTTCATCAAATATCCAGTACTGTGGCCCACACATGTTTACAAATGTATTTGTTACACAAAGTATATAGGACCCCTCAATTATTACACAGAATTGGGTTTAGGGAAGATGCATGTTGTCCTAGAGGTGAAATGGCTCCTGTGGATATTATGCATATGTTTTGGAATTGTGTTTCATTGGGTCGATTTTGGAATAATCTGTTACACAATTTGCAAGAAGTTTTTGGATAGCATATTATACCGGAACCTTTGGGCCATTTAGATGAGACAACAGAGGACGAAATTGAGAGAATGTCCCTGAAACGAATACTCTATCAGGACAGAAAACATTGCTTTCAAGTGAAATAATCTAGCTGTCCCAAAGATGAAAGAATTCGTAAATAAAATAAACTTATCTATTATAATGTAAGAAGAGGTTTATAGAAAATGTAAAACTTTGAGTAAATTTGAGGCAATATGGGGGGGCATGGAGGGCATAGCAAGAACTTATTTCCTCCTAAAGGGAATCTGTCAGCAGGTTTTTGCTACCTCATCTGAGAAAAGCATGTTGTAGGCAAATAGACTCCAAATCCAACTATGTATCACACAGATTACTGGCTGCAGCCGTTCTGACACAATCAAAATATTAAGTTTGCAGCAGAGTCAGAAGAGCTGCCCCCATGCATTCAAGGCTCTCAATAGAAATTGTACATTGACAGTGACGTGTCAATCACAGCAGGAGGTGTGTCAGACTGACATGTGCTTGACAATGTAGTCCTGTAATGGTAATCACCAGGTGATCACGCACTAGAGAGATTTGTTAGTTCCATTGATCAATAAGCATTGGATTTATGAGACACAGAAGGCTTCCGATTTGCATCCATGTTTCACAAATCTTCAATGACTTGTATGACTGGGGCTAATCCGCAAACACTGATCAGAACAGCACCTGCTCTGAGTGTCATGGACCATGGATGCACATAAAGATCCATGGGTCCGTTGTGTGTAGTTGAAGAAAAAAACTGGACAGAGCAAAAACATTTCACATGGATGTGTGAATGTAGCCTCAGGCTGTGTTCAGAGTGTATGAAAAAGCATCAGATTTTCATTCATATTGTCATCCGTATTCCTTCCATATGTTATCGTGTGTCATCTGTGTGTTATTTGTAATATACTGAGTTGTTCTCTATCCGCCGGACATGGGATAACTTGGGGTTGCAGAAGGTCACAGTTTTCAGACCCATAGTGATCATTGAGTGTATAGAAGTGTTTTCTTCAGGCTCACCTGGCCCAGTCTGCACTGTCCTCTTTTTTTTTTAGTATCAGTGAACGTAATCAGTTCATCCCTGTCTTGAAGAAAATTCACAGTGATAATAGAGCAGAAAAATTAGTTTCCAGCATCACGATTTGGAAAAATTTAAAAAGCCTTTATTTAGAACATGCAAATAGAGTCTGTGGAGCCTCGGTTAGGAGTCTCAAACATAGGACTAGTCCTGTGTTTGAGACTCCTAACTGAGGCTCCACAAACTCTATTTGCATAATCATAATTCCCATGGGGCAATGCGCCTAGGAATTCACTGTGTTGAGCGCTTTAGCCAGCTAGTCTCCCTGAGATCAGTGAATGCTTTTATTTAGAACATAGATTAAAAAGTTTTGGTTTCCATTAGTTAATAAAAGCATACAGAGGCTTACGCGTTTCGGATCATACATAATAGAATAGTGGGGAAGGACAGAATAGAGGAGATGGGAAGGAGATGGGGGAAGGAAGATGCAGGGAGAGACAGGGAGAAGCAGGGAACAAGGAGCCGACATTGGATCTGAGGTGAACTCGGATCCGATGTCCATATGCTCACATTTTGTGGGCATTCGGATCAGCACTGATCCGATGCTGTCCGATTAGAGTCACGGACACAAAATCGTAGCAGGCTGCGATTTTGTGCCCATGATTAAATCGGACAGCATCGGATGGTGCCAAAATCGGATGCCAATAGCGGCACATCCGATCTGATCCGATGCCCATAGGGGGACATGGGATCCAATTTCGGATCCGAGTGTATCCGTTTCGAAACGGATACAATCGGATGACCGAAAATCGTAATGTAAAAGCAGCCTAACAATGTGTCCATGATTTCACTGCAACCAGTGAGTTGCAAGCAATGCCTGCACAGATATCTCTATGTGTAACGGTATCTTAAGAGGCAATATCCAATATGTTGGCACACAGGAGCCTGTCACACTACACTTCGGGTAATACTAGTTGCAGCCACAATTCTTATCAATTTGGACACCCTCGCTCTTTATGGCAGACACTATAGGACTAAAAAAAATGAGTCCTGTTTCTTTTTCTTACAGCTCATTCAGTTCAGCTTATTTCTGCCTCCTGATTGCCTGCCTGTCCGCTGCTTAGAATTTCAAATGAAATCCGGGCAATCCACTGAATTTAAATCAGCTGCAAACAGGACGAAAAATAAACAGGTGATTTTCAATCTCTGTCTGAGAAGGGAAGGAATCTGTTGTCCCTTTTCCTGCGAGATGCCGACTGAAATGTTTGACGCACGGATCAGATGGTATGTATCTGTATTGTGATGAGTGTGGCAAAGAAGACAGCGGTAGTGATGCCCAAACACATCTCAGCCATGGGCACTGCAACCAGTTTTATGTCTTAATCAGCCCTGGTATAAACAAAAACTTCATATTTTCTGAATCAGCGAACCTTACTGTACATTCAGCACACAAACACAATTTATGGAAAAACAGTGGTGTTTAAAAGTTTGCAAACCCTGCAAAATTCTCCAAATTTCTGTATAAATGTTACCCAAAACAAAATCACATTTTCACACAAATCTTAAAAGTAGAGATAGAAGCAAATCAAACAAATGAGTAAAAATATTAGACTGATGATCACATATCACAAGTCTATGAGTAGTAAAAGTATGTGAACATTTAAGGATTAGCAGATAATTTGAAGGGTCTTGTGTTTTCAATTAATGGGATGACAATCAAGTGTGAGTGGGTAACCTGTTTTATATAAAGACTAGAAATCTATCAAAGACTAATAGTTATACCATGTTTGTGGAAGTGTATCATGGCATGTACAAAGGAGACTTCTGAGAACTTCAGAAGAGTTGCTGATGCTGATTGTAGCATGCAAATTTTACAGTCAGACAAATCTAAAAAATGAGAGTTCATTTTTGCCCTCTCAAGGAGTGGTCATCCAACAAGGATCAATCGAAAACCTAAGTATATCATAGTCTGTTAGGTCACAAAGAATCTCAAGGTCAACTCTAAGCAACTAAAGGCCTCTCTCACATTAGCTAATATTCAGTGTCCTCCTGAAAGTGTCCATCAGGAGGAAAATGATTAACAATGGTGTACATGGCAGGATTGTAAAGAAAACCATTGGCTTCGTAAAATAACATAGTTGCCCATTTGCCGCTTGCTAAAGATCACCTGGACAAGCCAGCAAGTTATTGGAACAATGTTTTGAGGACACCTCAGACCAAAATAAAGCTTTTTTCTTAAATTAAAAACCTTATGTTTGTAGAAAGAACAACTCTGTGTTACAATATAAAAATCTCTTACAATCTATGAAACCATGTGGCTTATCATGGCTTAGACCTGTTTAGCTGCATCTGGACTGGAACTGCTGCCATCATTGATGGAACACCGTAATTTGAATTTTATCAGCAAATTCTAAAGAACAACATTTCGACTAGTGATGGATGAAACCGCCGATGTTCGAGTTTGGCAGACACAACTGGATTTTATTTAACCCTTAACGACCTAGGACGTTGTGCAACGTCCTGTGTTTCTGCCTGTTAACGACCCAGGACGTTGCACAACGTCCTGGCAGATTAGAGCTGCTGCAGCTCCTGTGAGTGGGGTCGCTCAGGTGTCACAGATGCTGCTGCTCTGTGACAACCTGTAGATGACCCCACAGGGGGTGGATTAACCCCCCCATGCCCAGGACCCCCTCCGATCGGCAGTGTAAAAGTGAAACTGCCGATCGGAGGAAATCATAGGGATTCACCCCTCCAGATCTGATTGGAGCTCTGCAATCAGATCTGGAGGGGCGGATCGGCAAGTGCCTACCCCTCCACAGCCCCCTCCAGCACCAGGACTGTCCAGGGGGCCCCCCCGTTCCCCCCAGCCCGCCCGCCCCCCTCTATTAGAATGTATCTGCCGGTGGGCTGCACCCACGTGCGCCCGCCAGCAACACTGCCTGCTCCCCTGGTCCAGTGCTCCCCCCAGGCTGCCCCCACCTCCGGGCCCTGTGCCTGGCCCCCCCTCACCTCCTGCGGCGGGCTACACACTTCGGTGCACCCGCCGCTGTGGCAGCCCTGCCGCCGCCGCCGCTGCTGCAGCTCCTCCTTCTCTGCCCGGCCCGCCGGTCTGTGGCCCCGCCTCCTCTCCCGGCCTCCTCCTGCTCATCGGTGGAACGAGGGAGGTAAGTATGTATGTATGTATGTGTATGTATGCATGTATGTATGTATGTATGTATGCATGTATGTATGTATGCATGTATGTATCTATGCATGTATGTATGTATGTGTGTGTATGTATCTATGTATGTGTATGTATGCATGTATGTATGTATGTATGCATGTATGTATCTATGTATGTATGTATGTATGTGTGTGTATGTATCTATGTATGTATGTGTGTATGTATGTGTATGTATCTATGTATGTATGTGTATGTGTCTATGTATGTATGTATGTATGTATGTGTATGTATCTATGTATGTATCTATGTATGTATGTGTATGTATCTGTATGTATGTATGTATGTGTGTGTATGTATGTATGTATGTGTATGTATCTATGTATGTATGTGTATGTTTGTATGTATGTGTATGTATGTATGTATGTATGTATGTGTATGTATGTATGTATGTATGAATGAATGAATTGATGGTGGGTGAATGGATAGGGGGTGCATGCGTGGACGTGAGCGTACATGAGTGTGCGTGGACGTGAGTGTGCGTAGACGTGAGTGTGCGTAGACGTGAGTGTGCGTGGACGTGAGTGTGCGTGGACGTGAGTGTGCGTGGACGTGAGTGTGCGTAGACGTGAGTGTGCGTAGACGTGAGTGTGCGTGCGTAGACGTGTGCGTGGACGTGTGCGTGCATAGATGTGTGTATAGATGGATGTGTGCGTAGACGTGTGCGTGTGTGGACATGTGTGTGGACGTGTGCGTGCATAGATGTGTGGGTGCATAGACGTGTGTGTGCATAGACGTGTGCGTGGATGATGGGTGCATAGGTGGATGGATGGGTGCAACAAGGGATCAGGTGTCCTCTTGTTGTAGTCTCTGGGATCATAGTCATGGTGCACTGTATGACAGGTCATTGTCATACAGTGCACCATAACTCTGACCCCAGAGACTGTAGGAAGAGGACACTTCATCCCTTGCTGCAGTCTCTGGATTGACCAGAGGCGATCGAGCGTCGTGGGACCTTCGTTGTGGACTACGTCGGAGGCGATCGAGCGTCGTGGGACCTTCGTTGTGGACTACGTCGGATCTTTATAATAAAGATGGAGTCCGAATTTTGTTTGTGTTTTTTTTTCAAATAAAAAGATTTTTCCCTGTGTGTATTTTCTGACTATTTACCAGAGATTCCTAATGGCGGGTCTAACATTGGCCCTATATTATGAATCTCGGGCTTAGTGCCAGCTGACAATAAAAAGCTGGCATTAACCCCTTTATTACCCAGTTTGCCACCGGCACCAGGGCAACTGGAAGAGCATGGGTACAGCGCCAGAAAATGGCGCTTCAATGAATGCGCCATTTTCTGGGGCGGCTGCGGGCTGCAATTCGCAGCATGGGGGGCCCAGAACGCTTGGGCCTCTCCATGCTGCGGATTCCAGCCCCCAGCTGCCTAGTTGTACCTGGCTGGACCAAAAATATGGCGGAGCCCCATGTCATTTTTTTTTCTAGATTTAGTTCTAGAAGAAAAAAAAAAAGGGCTTTGCTGTATTTTTGGTGGCTAGCCAGGTACAACGAGGCAGCTGGGGGTTGGTGGCAGTCTGTAGCTGCCAAGTTGTACCTGGCTGGACCAAAAATATGGCGGAGCCCCACGCCATTTTTTTCTAGAATTAGTCCTAGAAAAAAAATAAAAATGGGCTTTGCTCTATTTTTGGTTGCCAGCCAGGTACAATGAGGCAGCTGGGGGTTGCTGGCAGTCCGTAGCTGCCAAGTTGTACCTGGCTGGACCAAAAATATGGCGGAGCCCTACGCCATTTTTTTTCTGGAATTAGTCCTAGAAAAAAAAAAAATGGGCGTCGCTGTATTTAGATGCATAGTGAACACTTTGAACCCCCAGGTGCTTCACAAATTGATCCGTAAAAAATGAAAAAAGAAAATTTGTGTGAAAACAAATGTACTTTTTCCTTATTACGAATCAATTTGTGAAGCACCTGGGGGTTCAAAGTGTTCACTATGCATCTAGATGCATTCCTTGGGGGGTCTAGTTTCCAAAATGGGGTCACTTGTGCGGGAGCTCCAATGTTTAGGCACACAGGGGCTCCATACACGACATGGTGTCCACTAACGATTCCAATAGTTAGCGGACACCATGTTGCGTATGGAGAGCCCCTGTGTGCCTAAACATTGGAGCTCCCCCACAAGTGACCCATTTTGGAAACTAGACCCCCCAAAGAACATATCTAGATGCATAGTGAGCACTTTGAACCCCAGGTGCTTCACAAATTGATCCTTAATAATGAAAAAAGAAAATTTGTGTGAAAACAAATGTACTTTTTCCTTCTTACGGATCAATTTGTGAAGCACCTGGGGGTTCAAAGTGCTCACTATGCATCTAGATGCATTCCTTGGGGGGTCTAGTTTCCAAAATGGGGTCACTTGTGGGGGAGCTCCAATGTTTAGGCACACAGGGGCTCTCCATACACGACATGGTGTCCGCTAACGATTCCAATAGTTAGCGGACACCATGTTGCGTATGGAGAGCCCCTGTGTGCCTAAACATTGGAGCTCCCCACAAGTGACCCCATTTTGGAAACTAGACCCCCCAAGGAACATATCTAGATGCATAGTGAGCACTTTGAACCCCAGGTGCTTCACAAATTGATCCGTAATAATTAAAAAAGAAAATTTGTGTGAAAACAAATGTACTTTTTCCTTCTTACGGATCAATTTGTGAAGCACCTGGGGGTTCAAAGTGCTCACTATGCATCTAGATGCATTCCTTGGGGGGTCTAGTTTCCAAAATGGGGTCACTTGTGGGGGAGCTCCAATGTTTAGGCACACAGGGGCTCTCCATACACGACATGGTGTCCGCTAACGATTCCAATAGTTAGCGGACACCATGTTGCGTATGGAGAGCCCCTGTGTGCCTAAACATTGGAGCTCCCCACAAGTGACCCCATTTTGGAAACTAGACCCCCCAAGGAACATATCTAGATGCATAGTGAGCACTTTGAACCCCAGGTGCTTCACAAATTGATCCGTAATAATGAAAAAAGAAAATTTGTGTGAAAACAAATGTACTTTTTCCTTCTTACGGATCAATTTGTGAAGCACCTGGGGGTTCAAAGTGCTCACTATGCATCTAGATGCATTCCTTGGGGGGTCTAGTTTCCAAAATGGGGTCACTTGTGGGGGAGCTCCAATGTTTAGGCACACAGGGGCTCTCCAAACGCGACATGGTGTCCGCTAACAATTGAAGCTAATTTTTCAGTCAAATTGTTAGCGGACACCATGTCGCATTTGGAGAGCCCCTGTGTGCCTAAACATTGGAGCTCCCTCACAAGTGACCCCATTTTGGAAACTAGACCCCCAAGGAACATATCTAGATAGGTGGTGAGCATTTTGAACCCCCAGGTGCTTGACAAATTCATCCGTAAAAATGAAAAAACACTTTTTTTTCCATAAAAATTTTCTTTTTTCATTTTTACAGATTAATTTGTGAAGCACTGGGGCATTCAAAATGCTCACCACCCATCTAGATAAGTTCCCTGGGGGGTCTAGTTTCCAAAATGGGGTCACTTGTGGGGGATCTCCAATGTTTAGGCACACAGGGGCTCTCCAAACGCGACATGGTGTCCGCTAACAATTTGACTGAAAAATCAGCTCAAATTGTTAGCGGACACCATGTCGCGTTTGGAGAGCCCCTGTGTGCCTACACATTGGAGCTCCCCCACACGTGACCCCATTTTGGAAACTAGACCCCCCAGGGAACTTATCTAGATGGGTGGTGAGCATTTTAAACCCCCAGGTGCTTCAAAAATTCATCCGTAAAAATGAAAAAGTACTTTTATTTCCATAAAAATTTTCTTTCTTCATTTTTACAGATTAATTTGTGAAGCACTGGGGTATCCAAAATGCTCACCACCCATCTAGATAAGTTCCCTGGGCGGTCTAGTTTCCAAAATGGGGTTACTTGTGGGGGAGCTCCAATGTTTAGGCACACAGGGGCTCTCCAAATGCAACATGGTGTCCGCTAACAATTTGACTGAAAAATCAGCTCAAATTGTTAGCGGACACCATGTCGCGTTTGGAGAGCCCCTGTGTGCCTACACATTGGAGCTCCCCCATAAGTGACCCCATTTTGGAAACTAGACCCCCCAGGGAATTTATCTAGATGGGTGGTGAGCATTTTGAACCCCAGGTGCTTCACAAATTCATCCGTAAAAATGAAAAAGTACTTTTTTTTCTACAAAAATGTTCTTTTAGCCTACATTTTTTCATTTTCACATGGGGAACAGGATAAAATGAATCCTAAAAGTTGTTGGGCAATTTCTCCTGAGTACATCGATATCTCTTATGTGGTCATAAACCACTCTTTGGGCGCACGGCAGGGCTCAGAAGGGAAGGAGCGCCATTTCACTTTTTGAATGGAAAATTAGCTCCAAAAGTCAAATTGCGCTCCCTCCCTTCTGAGCCCTGCCGTGCGCCCAAAGAGTGGCTTATGACCACATATGAGATATCGATGTACTCAGGAGAAATTGCCCAACAATTTTTAGGATCCATTTTATCCTGTTCCCCATGTGAAAATGAAAGAATTGAGGCTAAAAGAACATTTTTGTTGGAAAAATTAAAATGACCATTTTTTCCTTCCACTTTGCTTTAGTTCCCGTGAAGCACCTGAAGGGTTAATAATCTTCTTGAAGGTAGTTTTGAGTAGCTTGAGGGGTGCAGTTTTTGGAATGGTGTCACTTTTGGGTGTTTTCTGTCATGTACACCCCTCAAAGGGACTTCAAATGTGATGTGGTCACTAAAAAAAATGGCTTTGTAAATTTTGCTGGAAAAATGAAAAATTGTTGATGAACTTTGAACCCTTATAACGTCCGAACAAAAAATTTTTTTTTCTCCAAAATTGTGCTGATGTAAAGTAGACATGTGGGAAATGTTATTTATTAACTATTTTGTGTCACATACCTCTCTGGTTTAGCAGAATAAAAATTCATAATTTGAAAATTGCTAAATTTTCAAAAATTTTGCCAAATTTTTAATTTTTTCACAAATAATCGCAAAAATTATCAACCTAAATTTAATACTAACATGAAGCCCAATATGTCACGAAAAAACAATCTCAGAATCGCTAGGATCGGTTGAAGCGTTCCAGAGATATTACCTCATAAAGGGACACTGGTCAGAATTGACAAAAATGGCCTGGTCATTAAGGTCAAAATAGGCCGGGGGCTGAAGGGGTTAAAGTTCGAGTTCGGGGATGAACCTTATTTGAACTTGAGTCTGAACCCCGAACTTGGACTTTAAAGTTATGAGATGGGGCTGAGGGGGTTGTAAAAGGAAGGAAAACACTGATTAAACATACAGTAAGTGTTATACTTTTTTTTTTTTTTTTTAAATCAGATATATTTTATTAATCAAATGGTCTGTCATATAGAAAAATAAGCAATGAATACATTTCGTTATTATAACAATATAACCCCATTCCCTTACCCCTCCCTCTTCCCTATCCCGCCCAGACAGCAAGCACAATTATCAAATCATATTGACAGTAACTCATACGTCTCAATAATTCACTCATTACTCCAATGCCCACACCCCCTTGCCCCCCTACTTATTGTATGGTGATTCAACACCCCTTCATGTGCCATATTCTAGCCATGGAGATCAAATTTTTGTATGTACATTTTCCCTCCCGCGTTTATGGTATATATCCCTTTCCAACATGGAGACATGGTTTGCATGTGACAAAAATTCTCTCCTAGACGGAGGTTCCTCTCTGATCCAGTATCTGGCTATAAGTTTCCTTGCTATAAATAGCAATCTGGCAATGGCTATCTTTGAGTTGCTGTTCACAAGGATCTCGTCCACGTATCCCAGCAGGCACACCACTGGCTCTCTCGGTATATTACATCTGTACGCCCCTCTAGTCTAGTAATTATCATTAGCCAATATGTTGTTAGTCTCGGGCATGTCCACATCATGTGAAATATCCCTGCCTCTTCCGTTTTACATCTAGGACTTTCCGACGTGGACCTCAAATACACCCTAAATAAAAAGTCTGGTGACCGGTAAACTCTATATATTAAATACAGCTGAGACAGTCTACCCGGTTCATTAAGGTATAAATTCGGAATCCACTCCAGAATGGACATCCAGGTATCCTTATCCCACCTCCGTTTCCCATCTCATTTTCGCACATGTTGGGTATTGGACTAGATACGTGTGTAATAAGTCCCCATAGGCAGTGGAAATCATCCCTTTCATAGGTCCATCACCACACACATAATCCAATACTATGTCATGTTGTATAGAGATCTCTCTAATTTTTGGTTGTGACTGGGAGGCATGTGTGACGACCATCCGCTGTCAGGCCGAGCTGCTGGTAGGCAGCACCCCGAGAAACCCTGAGACCCTTAACCCTATACAGGGATCTGGAATTACAGCGGAGCCCAGGGGGTAGCTGCCTATATGAGCAACAGAGCCGGGGAGGTCGCCAGGGAAAAATCAAGACCCAAAAAACGAAGTCAGATGTCCGAGTCAAAACCGAGAGGGCAGCGAAGGTACAAAATCGTCAGGCAGTAGCAGAGTCAAAAATCCAGGCAAAGGTCAAGGGCAAAACCAAGAGGGCAGCTGAGGTACAAAATCAATAGGCAGAGGCAGAGTCAGAAATCCAGGCAAGGTCAGACACAAAACTAAACACACACTATCACTGGGGAACCAAAACTATATCTGGCGGCCTGCAAGCCAGGCTCCAATGTACTTGAAGGGCACGGCTACCTCCCATAGGCTGGAGCCCACAGCCTGATGGTCTCATCCGGACCGCCCCTAGACCCAGGCCAGATGGTGATGCACGACTGGCTCCGCCCACCCCACCTCTGACAGCAGAACGAAGGCTGCGCCTAACAGACAGCTCTGCAGGGCCCGCTCCTCGGCTACCAACACCACCCAAAGGAGAAACATGGCGGCGCTCCGCGACAGAGGCAGACGTCGCAGGAGCAGGTCCATATGAGGACAAGGCCCTCCTATCACTGGCGCCATCAGCCGAAGGAAACCGGCTCCTCCCAGTGGCCGAGGCAGGAACACCAGCGACCGAGTCCAATGGCGATGTGACAGCATGTGTCATAAGTGTTATACTTACTGCCATCCGCACACTTGTACTTCCAGGGCCGCTCATTAACATCCTGGGTATTCACTGCTGATGGGTGGAACAGCCAATCACAGATGCTGTCACAGAGAGTGGGCGTCTGTGATTGGCTGTTTGCATGACCTGGAAACAATCCATACATTTTATCATCTACCGAGTGGGTGACACAGGACAGCTCATCCGAGGTCAGAGCTCAGTCGAGTCGCTGACACAGACTTCAGGTGATCCTGACTCACCAGGTCTCCCTGCGTCAGTGAACTCACGTGACCCCATTGCCGGTGGGTCCTCTGAGTTCACAGCCGTGGCCAACGTCACTCACTGAATCACTGAGGCCCCACAGTCTGTGTGATTGCAAACTCTGCAGGGAGAGGACACTTTTTCACTCCTTGCACACTCTGGATAAAGGATCGTGGAGGGTATGTTGAAGTAATAAAGATAGAGTCAAGATATGGGTTTGTGTTTTTTGTTGTAATAAAATTATTTTTCTCTCTGTGTTGTGTATTATTTAATATTTACTAATGTAGAATAAAGTCTTAATGGCAGGGTCTAGCATTCACCCAACATTATGAATCTTTGGCTTAGTGCCAGCTGCCAATACAAAACTGGCCTTAACCCCTCCATTACCCAGTTCGCCACGTGCACCAGGGCAACTGGAAGAGTTGGGTAAAGTACCAGAAAATAGCGCTTCTAATTAATGTGCCATTTTGTGGGGCTGCAATTTTCAGCTTGGGGGGGCAGAACACTTGTTCTTCCCCATGCTGAGGATTCCAGTCCCCAGCTGCCTAGTCGTACCTGGTTGGCAACCAAAAATATGGCAAATCCCCGCATTATATTTTTTTTCAATTATTTCAAGAAATAATTATATAAAAATAATGTGGGGCTTTGCCATATTTTTGGTTGCCAGCCAGGTACAACTAGGCAGCTGGGGGCTGGGAATCTTCAATGCGGAGAAGCCCATGCATTCTGGGAGACCCCCCCATCCTGCTATGAAATGCAGCCCGCAGCTGCCCGAGAAAATGCCATTTTCTGTCGCTGTACTCAACTCTTCTAGTTGCCTCTGTGCCTGATGCAAACTGGGTAGTAAAGGGGTTAATGTCAGCTTTGTATTGGCAGCTGGAGAATGTGGAGCCACGTTTAAGAGTCTCAAACACGGGACAAGCCAGATATCCCTCCAGGGAAGGACCTAGCCCTGGGGTGAACTCCTTGCGGAGACCACCATTATCACCCCAGGGCTAGGTCCTTCCCTGGAGGGATATCTAGCTAGTCCCGTGTTTGAGACTCTTAAAAGAGGCTCCACGGACTCAATTTGCATATTCTAATTCCCAGGGGGCAATGGACCATGGATTTCACTGTGTTTGAGTGCTTTAGCCAGCTGCCCGCAGTGTTTTCCTCGACTGGTCTCCCTGAGATCAGTGAGAGCTTTGTGATGTTGCATTGGCAGCTGACACTAACCCCAAGATAATGTCGGGCCAATGTTAGACACGATTCTGTTTGCAGGACAAGCAGTGGTAGCTCCCTCTGTGAGAAAGGAGGTTGCTAGTGATTGAGGCTGGTGTCCTGCATTCATGATGCCTTCATTTATAACCTGGGCAAAGCTGCAGACAGCACTGAGTGTAATGGTCTCCAGACCTGAATCTGCTGTGGTAAGAAAAGTAATTTTCTATTTGTGTCCTTTGCTCACTTTAGATAAGAATTTAGTGGATAAGACTTGTGAGATGTGGGGAGCCGTGTAGTGGCTCACAAGCTTAAGTGTTTTGGACCAAAAGACAAACCAATACCCCACAATTTGTTGAATGTTAGACACAACCATTATGAATTTCTAGTAAATAGTAAATAATACAGAAAACACATAGCAAACCATTATATCAGAACAAAAAACACGAACAAATATATTGGCTCTTTCTTTATTACTCCCATATACCCTCCACAATCCTACATCCAGTCTGCAGGGAGAGAAAAAGCGTTCTCACCATGGAGAATCTGCAATCAGACTGACCGCAGGACCTCGGTGACTCAGTGAGTGATGTCACCTGCGGTAGTGAACTCAGATAACCTACCGGCAGCGGGGTCACGTGAGTTCACTGATGCAGGCAGCCCTGGTGAGTCAGGTTCACCAGAGGTCAGCGCTAGCGATGCAGCTGAGCTCTGAACTCAGGTGAACTTTCTTGCGTCACCTCACTCAGTGGATGATAAAACGTATGGGCTGTTTCCAAGTTACGCGAACAGCCAATCACAGATACCCACTCTCTGTGACAGCATCTATGATTGGCTGTTCCACCCTCAGCAGTGAATACCCAGAAGGTTAATGAGCGGCCCCAGAAGTACAAGCATGCAGATGCTGGTAAGTATGAGCTTATGTTGAATCCGAGTTTTCTTTATTTTTACAGGCCCCCAGCCGAACGCGAACCTGAACTGTAACATGGTAATCTCAGAGAAGTCTGCATTCTGGGTCTGTGCCCGAACACTAGATGTTTGGTATGGACCCCGTACTTTACAGTTTGGGTTTGCCCATCCCTAGTCTCGACATCTGTACATCAGCTGAATCTCAAGAGAACGTGGGTCATGCAGCAAGACAACAATCCAAAACTACAAGCCTTTCTACAAAACAATAGCTAAATAACGAAAAATTTAAAGTTTTAGAAATTCAAAGTCCTGACCCTAGTCCTATAGAAATTGAAGTGAGAAGTAGTTCATAGGAGAAAATCCAAGAATATAGCAGAGTTGTAGTTGTTCTGCAGCGAGGAATGGTCAAAAATTCCTTCAAGCTGATGCGCAGAGCTAATCAGGAATTCGTGAAAAAGTTTAGATGTAGTTATAGAAGCTGGAGGTGTCACACCAGATACTGAAAGCAACATAATTGTGCCACTCATGGACAAGTAATATTGGATTTGTTTCCACATTTAAAAAGATGATAAACCGTCATGCCTTGGGACTTGATCTGGTGACCTATTATTGCGTGGTCGGTTTCTTCCCTGCTGAGCCACAGCCTGGTCGGTCTTCGTCCTAATGCAGATTCCTGTGGTTTTCAGTTAGTTAGTCAAGGGTTCTCACTTTTCCATTTTGTTTCTGTCGTATCACATCCCAGGTGAAGTTATTTATACTCACCTTGCCTTCTCTGCTGCATATACATTCTAGGGGGAGTTCTGCTAAGGAGTTCCAGCTAGGCAGCTAAGGAATTTTGCCTATTAGGCAGATACCAGTGTTATTATTACCCTGCATTTCCTCATTTTTCTTGCCTACACCCTTCTACTGTTTACTGTTAGGTTAGTAGAAGGTTTCCACAGCTTGAATGTATTATTCTCCTTTCTCACCTTGTGCTAGTGCTTTAGGTTTGCTCACCTTGGGTTCTTGTCTACTACTGCACTTCTTCCTTATCTTTTTTAGTTATGTGTAGCAACCTCCCCTCTGCTTCCTCAGGAGGAACAAGAAAAAATCAAGCCAGGAAGGAATTCAGGAAGCCAGGTTCCAGCTGTGATTTTTAGTTGAATGGCTAGGGACATTCTAGTCTGTACAGGAACCAGTTGGGTGTTGATGAGGTTACAGTCTGGTAGACTTTTATTCTCCCTGAACTCATGTTAGAGTTGATACGTGCATAACACAAAGTCCAATATTTTAAATAATTTGTTTGACTTTGTTAGCTGAGGTTATTAATGGACATCTGATGAATGTTTTACAGCACTGAGTACACTTGGGCAAATCATCAAGATCCACTGCTGGCAGCTTTTGTGCAATTGTCCACTAATGACGTCCCAGATGTGCTAGATGAGAGACAAGTCCGGAGATGCTGCACACCGTGGTAGTACGCTTAAGCCATGCAGGCTGCTCACAGTAGTACTAGCAACATGTGACCTGGCATAACAAGATTGAAAGACAGCTCCTGGGAAACTTTGCAGAAATGGCTGCACCACTTGGGCTATCACCAAATCAATGTAAGTGCGAGCAGACGGGCTATTCAATACATAAAAATTGGGTATAAACCCTAAATGTTTTTTACATAGGGAGACAACAGGTTATTAATGCCACTGCATACCTATACTGTACCATCATCCTTTGGAGGTGTACATCATAAAGTAATCCAATATATTACATGCAGAAGAACTCTCCCCAGCAAATGCCAGTACAGTTAATAACGTGGGGGGTATAATTGCATTGTGTTGATTTATCTACCCCAAACCAAAGCAATAACATAAAAATATATATCCAGTTGTCCAGTCAAGGTCCCCTGCCTTGTCATTTCTCAAAAAAAATGAGCAAGTACAAAAGGTTTGTTACATTACCTTTAATGAAGGTTTGCTGATCTTCAGGCCGCACACAAGGTTCTGACGCAAGTTGTAGAAAGTCTCACTGAGAACATCTATTTGTCTTATTCTCTTACGGACGTCAGTGGAGAGATGAATTGTCTGCAGAAGACACAAGGGACAATTCCTAGAAAAGATAAAAAAACGATGCTGTTGACCTTTTTGTTAATAACATATCTAAAAGAAATCTTGAAATGTAATATTACTTGTCCACCTGCTTTCATTCATTATTAGGGTTAGAGCACAAGCTTTTCTGTTCAGGATATTCACATTAAATAAACGGTTAAGATAATCTACTGTACATACTGTAAACGACATTAATTGTCTTTTTCTGATCTAGAGTAACAGACTTTACTTTATTTACAAATACATTTACAATAGCGCAGACTTCAGAGCTGAAATCTCCCAACATTACTTTCTCACTAAAAATCTGTATTCCTTTAAATTAAAGGGGTTGAAGGCGATTTTTGAAAAACTGGAATTGTGTTAACAAAATAAATTATTCATATCTCATCTTTTTAATCACCTGTCACTTCAGTACATTTAGCATCACTGGAAGAAACATCAGTGCAGGACTGGCTTTATGGTATATTATTGGCTGTAATGCAAGACCAGTATGAGTAATGAATTTACACAACAGAATAGTGAGCGCAGCTCTGGAGTATAATATAGGGTGTAACTCAGGATCAGTACTGTAATGTATATACACAGTGACTGCACCAGTAGAATAGTAATGTGTGGCGCCTCTGCGGACCGGTCGCCACTAGGTGGCAGAGCAGCCAAGATTGGTAAGTCGGTCTCCCCACACACACACACCCAACATACTCCTGATCCTAAATCTAGGTACTCTATGTCCAGCAACTGGATAGCGGGAGGAGCCAGGTGGTGGGTGGAAAGTTAGAGAAGAACCCGGTTAGGGGAGGTTATAAAAGGGACACAACACCAAGTCCAGGAGGAGAGAGTTAATTAAAGGAGGGAGAAGAGAAGACCAGACCAATCCAGACAAAGCCAGACCAGTCAGAAGCAGAGGCGAGACCATCAAACAGGACTGGGAGAAACCGACCTGGCGGCCTGTGTCACTATGGGGCTTGCCCGGGTTTAAGGCTGTAGACCGTGGTGAAAGACAGAAGGAGTCTAGGTGTGCCTGGATTAGCAGGGACACTGGTGGACTGGGCCGGAACTAGAGTGCCGGCTATTCTGAAGTGGCCAGGAAGCTTTATGCCCCAACCACGAACCCCGCGCGGGGTGCGAAGTCTTTATGTCCCAAGACCCAACCTCCAGTGCAGTGAAGAGAAGGCCATCATATTAGGGCTAAGGGACCCGGAAAGTCACCCACTGAAAGCCCATGACTGCTGGATCATAGCTAGCATGCGGAACAGGCCGAAAAGGCCCGAAAGAGACACAAAAGGGGTGAAGCAGACAAACCATCCCGGCTGCTTGAACCACACCTGAGCCACTGCTGAACTGTTGTAAGCTGTACCATCTGTCGAGTAAAGGGAGTAAACCCAGTTACAGCTCCACACTGCCTGAGTGTGTAATTCTTGTGCCTGAGGGGAAATTTACTGATGCCGTGATCCAGCAGCAGGAGGCTGCCTGTAACTGTGAACGCTGCACCCTGCCAAACCCACAGACTTCATGGTTGCCCTGAGGACTAGCCCTACCCGTGGAGGGCTCAGCATCCTAGCTGCTACTCCCATCATTCCCAGAGGTCCCGACTGCAGCGGCGGCTACCTATAGCTAGCTGCACACCACGGGTGGCGTCACAACATTCTCCAAATTCTTTATTATTTTCCCCCCTGACTTATTATTGACCACCCAGGGCTGGGTGGTTGGGTAATACTGATTTTGTTGGTGCTCGCAACTGCCTTTTCAGGTTTATGTTGACCTGGAGTACAGTCAACTTTGTGCTAATAATTCTTGTAAATCATATACATCACTAGGAGACACTGGCACTGCTGAATATACATCACCGAAGACATGGGGCATATACATCACATGAGGGGCTGAGGCATATACATCACATTTGGTTCTGGGGCATATACATCACAGGAGGGTCTGAGGCATATACATCACAGGAGGGGCTGAGGCATATATATCACAGGAGGGGCTAGGGCATATACATTACATTTGGTTCTGGGGCATATACATCACAGGAGGGGCTGAGGCATATACATCACAGGAGGGGCTGAGGCATATACATCACAGGGGGGCTGAGGCATATACATCACAGGAGGGGTTGGGGCATACACTGTTTGCAGAATTATTAGGCAAATGAGTATTTTGATCACATGGTACTTTTTATACATGTTATCCTACTCCAATCTGTATAGGCTTGAGAGCCAACTACCAATTAAGTAAATCAGGTGATGTGCATCTCTGTAATGAGGAGGGGTGTGGTCTAATGACATCAAAACCCTATATAAGGTGTGCTTAATTATTAGGCAACTTCGTTTCCTTTGGAAAAATGGGTCAGAAGAGAGATTTGATGGGCTCTGAAAAGTCCAAAATTGTGAGATGTTTTGCAGAGGGATGCAGTAGTCTTGAAATTGCCAAGCTTTTAAAGCGTGATACCAAACAATCAAGCGTTTCATGGCAAATAGCCAACAGGGTCGTAAGAAACGTGTTGGGCAAAAAAGGCGCAAAATAACTGCCCATGAATTGAGGAAAATCAAGCGTGAAGCTGCCAAGATGCCATTTGCCATGGACATCGCTTCAAAAGCTAATGACACACGCCACTAGGTATTATATTATATTTTGTCACATAAATGTTTACTGACCTAAGAGGAGGTAGAAGGAATTGTGACCTTACGATGCCGACAGGAGCTGATTGTACACTTCAGTGGCTTTAGAAGGGGAGCTGGAGAGTATAGCAGCTTCTCCCACTCACAAGTCTCCAAGTCTCCCACACTGGCAATGTTGAACATCGGACATAATACCCACACGCACCTCTGAGGAATTAAAGTGCCAGCATCACAAAATGGGCAGAATGGCTGTGGGCTGGACCAAATCACATCGTATATGGCCTGCGGTACAGGATCAGTAATGTAATGTATCTACACAGTGACTGCACCAGCAGAATAGTGAGTGCAGCTCTGTTGTATAATACAGGAGGTAACTCAGGATCAATAATGTAATGTATGTACACAGTGACTGCACCAGCAGAATAGAGAGTGCAGCTCTGGAGTATAATACAGGAGGTAACTCAGGATCAGTAATGTAATGTATGTACACAGTGACTGCACCAGCACAATAGTGAGTGCAGCTCTGGAGTATAATACAGGAGGTAACTCAGGATCAGTAATGTATGTACACATTGACTGCACCAGCAGAATAGTGAGTGCAGCTCTGGAGTATAATACAGGAGGTAACTCAGGATCAGTAATGTATGTACACAGTGACTGCACCAGCAGAATAGTGAGTGCAGCTCTGGAGTATAATACAGGAGGTAACTCAGGATCAGTAATGTAATGTATGTACACAGTGACTGCACCAGCAGAATAGTGAGTGCAGCTCTGGAGCATAATACAGGAGGTAACTCAGGATCAGTAATGTAATGTATGTACACGGTGACTGCACCAGCAGAATAGTGAGTGCAGCTCTGGAGTATAATACAGGATATAACTCAGGATCAGTAATGTAATGTATGTACACGGTGACTGCACTAGCAGAATAGTGAGTGCAGCTCTGGAGTATAATACAGGAGGTAACTCAGGATCGGTAATGTAATGTATGTACACAGTGACTGCACCAGCAGAATAGCGAGTGCAGCTCTGGAGTATAATACAGGAGGTAACTCAGGATCAGTAATGTAATGTATGTACACAATGACTGCACTAGCAGAATAGTGAGTGCAGCTCTGGAGTATAATACAGGAGGTAACTCAGGATCAGTAATGTAATTCATTCACACAGTGTCTCCAGCTTTGAAGTATAATACACATTTACTGATTGTTCATTTATGGCCACTTTACACACACCAACTTCTGTGTCCAACTTCTGAACAACTTACTGGTTGCAGTGAAATCATGAACACATTGTTTTGTACACAGCCACAAAATGGAACAATGTGTCCATGATTTCACTGCAACCAGTAAGTTGTTCAGAAGTTGGACACAGAAGTTGGTGTGTGTAAAGTGGCCCTTAGAACTGCTACTACTCCAAATTTTCTCATATAGCCTTCTTTACAATGTGCCTGAAGCTTTTGGTGGGCCGCTTATGGCCACAAAGTAAAAGTTGCAATCTGGCATACAGTAACCAAATTGAAAATACCTCAGGTGTTTCTATACTCCAATCAGTAGCTTATCTATAGTTCTTTTAATTAAAAATAAAAAATCTGTCTGAATATGCAAAACCCCACAAAGTCAGGTCAAGGTTTTAAGCCGGACAAATGTAATAGTCTTCTAAAGGCAGAACCTTAGAATTTGTGCGGCTGAAACCCCTTCACTTTCATTCTATCTTTTAAGTACCTCTGCTTAATAAAAGCCATCAAATATCATTGGGAAATATTACTATTTTTGTAACTGCACTAAAGAATTAAACCAGGAGCAAAAGGGAGAGCGAGAGAGTGAGCGAGCAAGAGAGTCAGGTTAAGCTCAAAGACACAGAGAGAGAGAGAGAAATGGACCAGATTATACAAAATTAAAAAGCAAATTCAAGCGGACAATTTGTGCCGAGTGATTGCAAGCAATTACAGGCCAGCTTTTCTGGGAGGAAGGGTGCATTATTTCAGCTTAAAAGGAGACTTTATTCATTCCTGATCAGCTTCTCCTGCCATTCTCTTTTATTCTTGGCTATCAATTTAAAAATAAATAAATAAATAAATCTTTACATTTTCAACCCGGCTGAATGAAACCCTCCGGCTAGTGAGTAGGATTTAAACTTCTCGTCCGCTCCTTGCCTGGCCTCTGAAAAACCAATTTGCCTCATAAAAAAGCAAAACACACACACATATACACAGTGCAGGGCATGTTTCTTTTGGAGATTTCTTTTTTCAGCAATCACACTGTAATTGTCAGGCAGAGGACAGCTTTGATGTGAGGAATTATTGTGATTATGGTTACTAATGTCGGACTATGGATATCACATCTTAAGGGTATAGGAGAAATACATCAAGGCGGTATTTGGGAAAATGGCACCTTAAATGTATCCCATGTGTTACCCAGGCAAGAGTGCGGGTAATTGCACATTATGGACAGGTCCACAAGGTCAATTCATCTATGAAACCTCTAGACACCAAAGTATATATATGCTATTTTTCATTTTATTTTTACATTTTTTTATGAGAAGTGAATATATAATTCTTTGCTTATTTTTTATATTCTGGCAAGTTTTTATTATCAATAATAATGTAGATTGTGAAGTTTGAGGTGTTGTTCTTGAAGTCAAATTGTGCAAGCGGAGCCTGTGTGTTGACACAAGGGGAAAATATAGTTTACAACTAGAAATCCATGCGCCCCAATGTGCCACCTCCGCAGGGCCCCATATTGCAGAGATATTAACCCTTGCAAGCCATGCAAGATGGAAGATAGACCATATGTTTTCATCAAACTTTTCCATCTGGTGCCTCAACAGAAAGACCAAAGAGTCTCACTATCTGTGGTCAAAGACCATGTGTTACCCCTCGTGGGTCTGCCGCCCGTGCCCGCGGCCTGCTGCCCTTACTCCTTCTGCTGGAGCAACACTGCTCCTCTCACTTCCGGTACCACTGCTTCAGCACATGAAACTGTCTCCAATTCAGTTTCTGCTGGAGAGATTGCAGGGAGCTTGCTCCTCCCCTCAACCAATCACCAGGTCTCTGGGTCCTTCCAATCAGGACTGCCCTGTTCTGATTTAAACCTCCTGTTGCCAATCAGTTGGGGCCAGAGCAACTTCGACCTTCACCTTTCCCTGAGTGAAGTTGCCACTTCTGGTCTGTCAGGTCGCTCTCCGTTTGGTCTGTTACCTGATCGCTCTGTGTTACCTCCCCCAGATCTCGTTCCTGCCGGTTCCTGGCTGATCACCGTGTTCCTGGATGGTCTCCTGATTCCCTCCAAGCTGATCGCTGGTTCTCGCCCGGCTCCGGATTCTCCGTGTTCCTGGATCTCTCCGTGTTCCTGGATCTCTCCGTGTTCCTGGATCTCTCCGTGTTCCTGGATCTCTCCGTGTTCCTGGATCTCTCCGTGTTCCTGGATCTCTCCGTGTTCCTGGATCTCTCTGTGTTCCTGGATCTCTCCTGTGTTCCTGGTTCCCCGTGTTCCTGGTGCTCTGTATTCACGGTTCTCGTTTCGTATTGTATTCCCGGGTGCTGTTTCATTACCACGTCGCCTGGGGTCGGTTGAACACTTGTGTCCGTAGCATTGGCCCCTTCGAGGCTGATCCCGGCGGTATCCCTGTATAGGGGTCAAGCGCTCCGGGGTCTCCCTCGCTGGGCTCCAGGTGTTGCGACCTTGTGGCCCTCTCCAGGGGCGTGTGGTTCTGTGTTATAGTTCTGTTTAATAAACCCGTTGACTCTACGGTACGTGTCTGCCTCTCTATCACCCGGTATCAGCATCCGCTTTACGCGGTCCAGTGGGTCCACGTGTGAGTCCGTCAGTAGGACGTGACAGATTTTGCCCTGGCCATGGACCCCGCTGATGCCAGGTTTGATGCCCAAAGAGAGCTGGTCGCACTCCGCCAGAGTTACGACCGGGTTGTGGCGATTATCCAGTCGTTAGAGGCCCGAGCGTCCTCTTCTTCCTGCACCCCCAGCAGCCGGAGAAGGACTCCCCGCCTGGCACCCACATTCTTGGGGGTGCCCTCTACTGTGGATTCTGCTCTCTCCTTCCAGGTGCTGGGTCTCCGCCAGGAGAGGGACCGGATGCGTGGGGTACAGACTCGGATGGTTTCCCCTATGGCCTCTCTGGATGATCGGCTTGCCAGCCTTGAGCCGGTCGGTGCCCCTGATGACGTCCTGCCGGTCGGTGCCCCTGATGACGTCCTGCCGGTCGGTGCCCTGATGACGTCCTGCCGGTCGGTGCCCCTGATGACGTCCTGCCGGTCGGTGCCCCTGATGACGTCCAGCCTGTCGATGTCCCATCGTGCCTTGTTCCTGGACGGGCTCCTCCTCCGTGTTCCTGGGGAGTCTCCAGCCTGGATCCGGTGGGTGTCCCTGATGACGTCCAGCCGGTCGGTGCCCCTGATGACGTCCAGCCGGTCGGTGCCCCTGATGACGTCCTGCCGGTCGGTGCCCCTGATGACGTCCTGCCGGTCGGTGCCCCTGATGACGTCCTGCCGGTCGGTGCCCCTGATGACGTCCTGCCGGTCGGTGCCCCTGATGACGTCCTGCCTGTCGATGTCCCATCGTGCCTTGTTCCTGGACGGGCTCCTCCTCCGTGTTCCTGGGGAGTCTCCAGCCTTGATCCGGTGGGTGTCCCTGATGACGTCCTGCCGCTCGGTGCCCCTGATGACGTCTGGCCGATCGGTGTCCCTGTTGGCGTCCTGCCGCCTGCCGGTGTCCCTGATGGCGTCCTGCCGCCTGCCGGTGTCCCTGATGGCGTCCTGCCGCCTGCCGGTGTCCCTGATGGCGTCCTGCCGCCTGCCGGTGTCCCTGATGGCGTCCTGCCGCCTGCCGGTGCCCCCGAGGAAGTCCGGTTCCTCCTGTGCTTGTCACATGACGCCAAACCAACCGCCCTCGGGTCCCTTCTGTCCTTGGGACGGGGACGCCGATGCCCCGAGCCTCCTGCGCGGGTTCCGGGCCGGTCTCCGTCCGGGGGGGGGGGGCGTAGAGGGGGGGGTACTGTTACCCCTCGGGGGTCTGCCGCCCGTGCCCGCGGCCTGCTGCCCTTACTCCCTCTGCTGGAGCAACACTGCTCCTCTCACTTCCGGTACCACTGCTTCAGCACATGAAACTGTCTCCAATTCAGTTTCTGCTGGAGAGATTGCAGGGAGCTTGCTCCTCCCCTCAACCAATCACCAGGTCTCTGGGTCCTTCCAATCAGGACTGCCCTGTTCTGATTTAAACCTCCTGTTGCCAATCAGTCGGGGCCAGGGCAACTTCGACCTTCACCTTCCCCTGAGTGAAGTTGCCACTTCTGGTCTGTCAGGTCGCTCTCCGTTTGGTCTGTTACCTGATCGCTCTGTGTTACCTCCCCCAGATCTCGTTCCTGCCGGTTCCTGGCTGATCACCGTGTTCCTGGATGGTCTCCTGATTCCCTCCAAGCTGATCGCTGGTTCTCGCCCGGCTCCGGATCTCTCCGTGTTCCTGGATCTCTCCATGTTCCTGGATCTCTCCTGTGTTCCTGGTTCCCCGTGTTCCCGGTGCTCTGTATTCACGGTTCTCGTTTCGTATTGTATTCCCGGGTGCTGTTTCATTACCACGTCGCCTGGGGTCGGTTGAACACTTGTGTCCGTAGCATTGGCCCCTTCGAGGCTGATCCCGGCGGTATCCCTGTATAGGGGTCAAGCGCTCCGGGGTCTCCCTCGCTGGGCTCCCGGTGTTGCGACCTTGTGGCCCTCTCCAGGGGCGTGTGGTTCTGTGTTATAGTTCTGTTTAATAAACCCGTTGACTCTACGGTACGTGTCTGCCTCTCTATCACCCGGTATCAGCATCCGCTTTACGCGGTCCAGTGGGTCCACGTGTGAGTCCGTCAGTAGGACGTGACACCATGCATAATTGCATATGTTCTCATGGTGTATTTTATTTATTTCTCCTGAATTTTGTATAGTATAAAAATACGTAAAAACTAAGTAAAAAATATTACAAAATTATAGCTACATAACATTAAGGGCTATTGTCACTTCAGTGAGGAAGTAAACAAACTCTAGTGCCACCTAATATAGGTAGCAATCCTAAAAGTCATTAAGGACTATGCAATTTATCATCCACTAGCCATGATCCAATAACTAGGGGGTGTCTCACTGGTGATGTCTGCCTTAAGGCCCCGTCACACAAAACGACGCACCAGCGATACAGATAACGATATGCCAAGATCGCTGGTGCATCGTTTTTCACATCGCTGGTAAGATGTCAAACAGGTATCTCACCAGCGATGTCACCAATGACTTCAGCAATGATCCAGAATTATACCGAGGTCGTTGGGAATTGTCACTCCATAGGGTAGCATTGAGATCATTGGTCATTGTCCCTTTCAAACACAACGATGTAGCGCTCCCAGCGGGAGCGCAACTACGTAGAAATGACCCAGAGCAGTATGTAACGATAAACGATCTCACAGCAGGGGCCAGATCGTTGGTACGTGTCACACATAACGATATCGTTAGTGGGATCGTTGTTACTTCACAAAATCTGTGACGTTACAACTATATCGTTAACGATCTCATTATGTGTGACAGGGGCTTTAGGGTCATTCAGACGTCTATGAAGTTCGATCCAAGAATGGACTGCAATGTATGCACTGGCCACAAGTCTCCTTAGGCTGGCTTCACACTGCGGCAGCATCAGGTCCGGGGCTGTCCAGGGTGAACCGGACAGCCCCGGACCCGATTTTGCCATAATGCAGCCCTATGGGGTCGGATGGAGCCAGATGGCAGCTATCTGCCATCCGGTTTCCACCTGTCCGGGAGGATCCGGGGCAATCTGGATTTTTCTCCCGGACACAAAATTACTGCTTGCAGCATTTTTGTGTCCGGGTCAAAAATCTGCCCAAATTGGATCCTCCCGGAATGTCCCGGATCCGGGGCAATCCGGTGCTCCCTAACATGGGAGTCTATGGGCCCGGATTGCCTCTGAGCACCAGTTTATTGTACACTTAAAGTACCTACATTCACGAAAAAGGGTTGGTCCTGGCAGCTCAATGAATCCTTGTTGGATGACCCCACGAGAAATCCTATCCACAATAGCTAATTTCATGTCCGACCATGCATCAGATGAGACAGCACTATCTTATAAATGGGAAGCCCTGAAATGTGTACTGAGGGGTATATTTATGAAGAATGGAACTAGAATTAAAAGGGTCAGCACATGAAGCCCTGGCTGAGGTTACCAAACTTGAGTTACTCCACAAACAGGCCTTATCAACTGAAACCCTCAGGAAATTATTTAAAGCTAGGTTGGAGGTAAGGGAGTTGCTGGACAAGGCTTTAGATCAATCGCTTCAACTCAGCAGAAGCAAATTTTTTGAATATGGCAATAAGCCGGGTGGGATGTTAGCTAGGGCATTAAAATCTAAACTTACTCAAAACCACAAACCATGCCTTAGGACCTCAAGGGATGATAAAGTTCATTCAACCCCAGAAATAATGGATGTCTTAATACATACTACTCCAAATTATATAATCTTCCTGCACAGCCTGGAACAGGTCAAGACATTACATCATCCTTCAAGTCCCTACCCCCTGAGATAGTGGCAGATCTAGAGGCCCCCTTTCAGGCTGAGGAGCTGAAAGCAGCCATAAACAACCTGCCAAGCAATAAGAGCCCCGGTCTAGATGGTTTCACTACCAAATTTTATAAGTTCTTTACTGGTCAATTAGCTCCATTGATGTTATCGGCCTTTAATTCAATCTCATAATCAACCCCTTTCCCAGAACAGGCTTTAGCCGCAAATATAGCAGTTATTCCTAAACTTGGACCTTCTATGCAAAAATTACCGCCCAATTTCACTTTTAACCCCTTCAGGACCCAGCCTATTTTGACCCTAAAGATCTTGGCTTTTTTGTCAATTCTGACCAGTGTCCCTTTATGAGGTAATAACTCTGGAACGCTTCAACAGATCCTAGCGATTCTAAGATTGTTTTTTCGTGACATATTGGGCTTCATGTTAGTGGTAAATTCAGGTCAATAATTTTTGCGTTTATTTGTGAAAAAAATAAAAAAATCTACAAAGATTTTGAAAATTTTGCAATTTTCGAATTTTTATTCTGCTAAACCAGAGAGTTACGTGACACAAAATAGTTAATAAATAACATTTCCCACATGTCTACTTTACATCAGCACAATTTTGGAAAAATAAATTTGGGGATGGGAAGTTATAAGGGTTCAAAGTTCATCAGCAATTTCTCATTTTTCCAGCAAAATTTACAAAACCATTGTTTTAGTGACCACATCACATTTGAAGTCCCTTTCAGGGGTGTACATGACAGAAAACACCCAAAAGTGAAAACCATTCCAAAAACTGCACCCCTCAAGCTACTCAAAACTACATTCAAGAAGATTATTAACCCTTCAGGTGCTTCACAGGAACTAAAGCAGCGTGGAAGGAAAAAATGGACATTTTAATTTTTCTAACAAAAATGTTCTTTTAGCCTCAATTCTTTCATTTTCACATGGGCAATAGGATGAAATGGATCCTAAAATTTGTTGGGCAATTTCTCCTGAGTACACCGATACCTCATATGTGGTCATAAACCACTGTTTGGGCGCACGGCAGGGCTCAGAAGGGAAGGAGCGCAATTTGACTTTTGGAGCTAATTTTCCATTCAAAAGTGAAATGGCACTCCTTCACTTCTGAGCTCTGCTGTGCGCCCAAACAGTGGTTTATGACACTATATGAGGTATCAGTGTTCTCAGGAGAAATTGCCCAACAAATTTCAGGATGCATTTTATCTTTTTGCCCATGTGAAAATGAAAAATGTTAGGCTAAAAGAAAATTTTTGTGAAAAAAAAGTACTTTTTCATTATTACGGATCAATTTGTGAAACATCTGAGGGTTCAAAATGCTCACCACCCATCTAGATAAATTCCTTGGGGGGTCTAGTTTCAAAGATAGGGTCACTTTGTGGGGGCTCCAATGTTTTGGCACACAGGGCTCTCCATACGCGACATGGTGTCCGCTAACAATTCCAATTGTTAGTGGACACCATGTCGCATATGGGGAGCCCCTATGTGCCTAAACATTGGAGCTCCCCCACGAGTGACCCCATTTTGGAAACTAGACCTTGAAGGAACTTATCTAGATGCATACTGAGAACTTTGAACCCCCAGGTGCTTCACAAATTGATCCGTACAAATGAAAAAGTACTTTTTTTACACAAAAAAATTATTTTTTCATTTTTACGGATTAATTTGTGAAGTACCTTGGGGTTCAAAGTGCTCACCACCCATCTAAATAAATTCCTTGGGGGGTATAGTTTCCAAAATGGGGTCACTTATGGGGGAGCTCCAATGTTCAGGCACACAGGGAGGGGCTCTCCATACCCATATGGTTTCCACTAACAATTGGAGCTAATTTTCCATTGAAATTGTTAGCGGACACCATGTCGTGTATGGAGAACGCATGTGCCACCAGTACAAGGGCAACTGGTAGAGTTGGGGTACAGCATCAGAAAATGGCACCTCTAATGAATGCGCTATTTTCTGGGGTAGCTGTGGGTTGCAATTTGCAGCATGGGGGCCCACGTTTGGGTCTCTCCACGCTGAGGATTTCAACCCCCCAGCTGCCAAGTTGTACCTGGCTGCCAACCAAAAATACAGCAAAGGCCATTTTTTTTATTTCTAGAACTAATTCTAGAAAAAAAAAATGACCTGGGGCTCTGCCATATTTTTGCCCAGCCAGGTACAGCTAGGCAGCTGGGGGCTGTAATCCTCAGCATGGAGAGGCCTAAGTGTTCTGGGCCCCCCATGCTGCGAATTGCATCCCGCAGCTGCCCTAGAAAATGGCACATTCATTGAAGCGCCATTTTCTGGCGCTGTACCCTGCTATGCCCTGGTGCCGGTGGCAAACTGGGTAATAAAGGGGTTAATGCCAGCTTTTTGTTGGCAGCTGGAACTAAGCCTGAGATTCATAATGTCGGGCCAATGTTAGACCTGGCCATTAGGAATCTATAGTAAATAGTAAAAAAAATACACTACACAGAGAAAAATCTTTTTATTTGAAAAAAAACACAAAACAAAATTCGTACTCCATCTTTATTATAAAGATCCGACGTAGCCCACAACGAAGGTCCCACGACGCTTAATTGCCTCCGATGTAGTCCACAACAAATGTCCCACGATGCTCAATCGCCTCTGCTCAATCCAGAGACTGCAGCAAAGGATCAAGTGTCCTCTTCCTACAGTCTCTGGGGTCAGAATTATGGTGCACTGTATGGCAATGATCTGTCATACAGTGCACCATGACTATGATCCCAGAGACTACAACAAGAGGACACTTGATCCTTTGTTGCACCATCCATCCATCCATCCATCCACGCATGCACCATCCATGCACACATGCATCCACACATCCACGCATGCACACATCCATGCATGCACACATCCATCCATGCACACATCCATGCATGCACACATTTATCCATGCACACATCAATCCATGCACACATCAATCCATGCACACATCTATCCATGCACACATCCACGCATGCACACATCCACGCACGCATCCACACACACACACACATCCATGCATGCACACATCCCTCATGCAGCACACATCACACATGCACACATCCACACACGCACACATCCCTCCATGCACGCACACATCTACGCACACATCCATCCATGCACCAATCCAACCATGCCCACATCCACACATGCACACACACATCTATCCCTGCACATATCCATCCATGCACACACACTTCCACATATCCATACATGCATGCACACATCCAAGCATGCAACCATGCACATATACATGAATGCAAAATTGATCCATGCACACATGCATGCACGAACGCACACATCCACACATCCATGCACACATCCATCCATGGACACATCCCTCCATGCACGCACACATCCACGCACGCACACATCCATCCATGCACCCATCCACGCATGCACACACACGTCTATCCATGCATGCATCCATCCATGCACGCACACGTCCACACATCCATACAGGCACGCATCCACACATGCAATATCCATGCATGCAACATCCATCCATGCACACATGCATGCACGCATCCACACATGTACACATCCATCCATGCATGCACATCCATGCACGCATCATCCATCCACCCATGCATGCACCCATCCATGCATGCACTCATGCATGCACCCATTCATCCACCCATGCATACATGTTTCCACTCACCCATCCATCCACCCATGCATGCATCCACTCACCCATGCATGCATGCATGCACCCACTCACCCATCCATCCACCCATTGCACCCACCCATTCATTCATTCATTCATACATACTTACCTCATCCAGGAGGGGGAGTCCGGGAGAGAAGGAAGGGCCCACACTGGAGCTGGACAGCAGTTGCAGCCCGCCGGGAGGTGAAAGGGGAGGTGAGAAGGGGGCACAGGGGAAAGGGGTGTAAGCTTCCTTAGCCCCCTCCGTGATCACACCAGAAGGGGACTGAGGAAGCTGACAGGCAGGTGCAGCCCGCTGGGGGTAACAGTCATTTACCACCGGCAGGCATACTGCTGGTGGATGACTGTTACCACAGGGTGGGGGGGTAGAATGGTTTGAAGGGGCCCTGGAGCAGGAGGGGGCTAGGAGGGGGAGTGCACCTGCCATCCCGCCCCTCGAGATCTGATTGGAGAGCTCCAAACAGATCTGGAGGGGGTTACTCACTCTGATTGGCAGTCTGAATTTCAACTGCTAATCAAAGCGAGTTTAGCCTGGGGGAACTAAGCCACCCCCCTGGCCAAAGTATAGGTGCTTGCGCTCCTACAGCTCCGGTGACTTGTCATTGACACTGTCACCGGAGCTGCAGGAGCGCAAACAACCCACGACGTTATGAAGACATCATGAGTCGGGAACGCACTGACTTTCATGACGTCTCTATAATGTTATAGGTCGGGAAGGGGTTAAATGTGGACCTGAAAATGTATGCCAAATTAATTACAAGAGATTAAACCCTCTTGTCCCGGTTCTGATTCATTTGGATCAAGTGGGTTTTGTTTTGGGGAGGGAGGCTTGGGATAATACTGTGGAGCCCACTGAGACGGGGTACTCGGTACCGGACCGGGTACTGCTGGGGGATGTCACGGCGGTCCTGGTCCGGACCGTGTCCCGGGTTCACACAAGTAAATGGAGTGTATTTACAAGGGATTAGGTTTGTCGTGACGCCACCCACGGGTTGTGGTCAGGGTGACCACCGCTGCTGCAGAACCTCCGGGGATGATGTTTGGCAGTTGTAATGGAACGGCTCCCGCAGGTAAAGCCTGGTTCCTTGGGGCAGTGGTAATTAAAGTCTGTGATGGTTGTTATAGATGTTGCAGGGAAAGAGGATTATGTGGAGATGGCTCCTGACGGGGTCAAATGGTGGACTGACAGTTCTTCATACCTGAAATCAGACACAGACACCGTAGCAGGGTTCACCCGGGTTTACTTCTCCAATTCTCTTGTCAAACAGTGCACGGTACAATACAGTTCTTTACAGTTTCAATCAGTTGACTCCGTACACTTGAACCCACTGCAGCCAGGTTATCTCTCCTAGACTCCTCGGTCCTTCTATGTGTCCTTTCAGGCTTATTCTCTATCTTTCCCTTTTAAGTGAATTGCGGAGCGGCAGCTTGGTCCCCAATAGTAGCTTCCACCTAATCTATGGGCGGTAAGCCGGGTCCTCTCAGTTGCTGCTGTGCCCCCAACCCTGTGGTGGGAACACAGATCTGGAATCTGTGTCCCCCGTCAGTTTGTCTGGAGAACTGGTTTTAATCTTCAATCCCCCTCAGAGCTGGCTCTCTGGTTTTAGCCTAACCTCAAGTATCCCTGTTTCATAAGGGATTAGCGGGTCCTTCTCTTCCCATGTAACTTCCCAGTATATTAGGGGAGGCTCCTCTGTCAGTTAACTGCTGGCCCTCACGTCTTCCCTGGACCTGATGGTACTGGTCCGGTCTTGGCTGGTCGGCACCTGCCTACTGGCTAACTGCTTCCTGTTTCTCCCTAATATACTCATCCGTTACCATGACTACGCTCACCAACTCATATCTAGCCCTACTACCCTTGCCTGCCTAGAGTCCCAGGCTCCGGGTTAGGTCCCCATGTCAGTGGATATGTGTTTCGAGGTGTTTGCTAGACAAACTGTCTACCCTCCTTCCTGGCTGCAGTTTCTACCTGTGGCCACCCTGGTCGCAGGGGCGCCACAATACGATCAAAACTATGGACCTAATTCATCATGCCACCACACATAAAATTCCTTTGTCAATTTTGTCACTTGATGCCGAGAAGGCTTTTGACGAATCGCCTACCCAGCTTTGATTCAAACACTCAAACATATTGGTCTAGGCCCTTTAATGACTTCAAAATATTAGCTTTATATCCCTTTATGTCCCTCAGCAAAACTTAGAATTAATGGTGCTCTTTCGGACTCACTATTAATCAAAAGTGGAACCAGACAGGGGAGCCCTCTATCCCCGGTGTTATACATTCTAGTCATGGAACATTTGATGGAGATGATACGTGCATGCCCTGACATCTGAGGGATACGGATTGCGGGTCAAGAACACAAATGCTCTGCCTTTACAGATGACCTATTGATATATTTAACTGACCCACATACCTCACTTCCATCATTGATGTCCATGCTAGAGAGTTTTGGAGAATGATGAAATTATAAAGTTAACATTGATAAATCAGAGGCTTTTGGAGTGGGACTATCTACACATTTACTAAAATCAAATTACCCGTTCAAATGGCCGCCGAACAATGCAATAAATGATTTAGGGACTCAATTCCTTCTAACCTGTCAAGGCTGTTCACTCTTAACTTCCTCCCCTTTCTGTCCAAACTGGAAAGGAATTTGCAGTCTTGGAATCAAGGTGATTTTTCTTGGTTTGGAAGAGTTAATATTTTGAAAATGGCAATTCTTCCTAGACTGCTTTATCTTTTACAAACTGTCCTGATCCACATACCATCGTACTTCTGGACCAAGGTTAGACGTTACTTTGGACACTTTGTCTGGTCAGGTAAATGCCCCAGACAAAAATTTAATGTCTTGACTGATGTAAGCAGACGGGTGGGATGGGCTTTCCAGATTGTCATAGATATCATAGGGCTTCAGCACACACAATGGTTCTGGATTTGTTACATAACTCAAAGTCAAAATTTTGGGTGCGTATCATACAAGATATATGCCCCTTGTCGGTGATGGCCCTCCTTTGGACTTGGTCTGCTCTATCTAAAAAAAGAATTGAAATACCATTTAGCCTTTTGCAGACTTTGAAAACTGTCTGTCAACAATCAGGGAGAGACTTATTAATTGACCCTAAAGGACCTCTAATGCCCATAATGGATAATCCAAGGTTTCCCACTGGTGGCTCTTCTAATTTTTTCCTCAACAGCTCAAGGGGATCACCCTTGCGTTTGCATCAAGTAGCTCCGAGAGGAACTCTTCTATTTCTTTCTAATATACTTGGGGATGATCTCCTGCGAACACGCCATAGGTTTGAACACATGCAGCTCCAACATTTTCTTGCCTCACTAGCTATAGATCATGATTTTACTCGTCCTCTTACAGCCTTTGAGACTTTATGCCTTACTGACTCCCCACCCACACACACCATAGCGATTGTATACAGATTACTTACGAATGTGGAGTCGGAGGTTTCTCCCTTTTGCAGAGCCTGGGAGAAAGAACTTGGGAAAACCTTCACTGAAAACCAATGGCACAGATGTTTCTTTCTGTCCCAGAAATCATTCATTGCCACCAAGTCACAAGAAACTAGCTTTAAAATTATCTGTAGGTGGTATGGAGTTCCCCAGGTTCTGCATAAGTGGTTTCCCGATGTCTCGGACCTTTGCTGGCATTGCAACGATGAGGTTGGATCCATGACACACATATGGTGGTCATGCTCAGTTCTTCAACACTTTTGGAAAAGTGTTCTCACTCAACCCTGTTTCTGATGGAAAATGCAACACATGAAGAAGGGTAAATCAGAATGCTGCTTCTGAAAAAAATATAACGCTTTAGGCAAAAAAATCTCTGCGAAATAGCTTGAAAAACTTTTAAACATGATGCAGAGAAAGCAAAACTCCTTTAACGGTATGTGCACATGACTGCTTCAGGAAAACGATTATTGTGTCTAAATGAAGCTATGTGCACGTACCCTAACAACTGCCCTGGGTGTGTCCACACAGTTTTTTGTTGAGATTCAGTAGAAGAAACTCCAAAAACTACAGACTTCACTAAAATCTTAGCAAAAATACTCAGTGTGAACACAACCCAAAAAAGAAGTTTCCCGATGTGGTTTCCACTAAAGTATTTGTTGTTTTTGATTGCTGGAAAAAGATGAAGTGTGAACAAACCCTTAAGGTACCGTTACACAGTACAACAATGCCTGCGATGTCGGATGCAATTCCGCGGGAGCACAGTTGCTTCCGACATCACAGGCTGGCTGTCACACAGCAAGATGGAACCATCGCCCGCTGGGCTGGGAACAACCCAGCGAGCGATCCGCACCAATGCCGCGGTATAGGCTGGATCGCCAGGTAACATTGCTATTGCGATGTTACACTGCACGATCCAGCCTTATCGCTGGAGCAACATCGCCAGGTTGAAGTGCATTCACTCCAACCTTGCGATGTTGCACCAGCAACTTATTGCAGTTGCATCATGCTGTTACACAGCACGATGCAATGCGATGTTGCTTGTAACTTCACTGACTCAGCAAATCGCCAGTGAAGTTGTAAGCAATGTTGTACCGTGTAAGGCTGCCTTCACACTTGCAGTCCACTCCGCAGCATCTTTCGGAGGGGAACCACAAACTGAGCGCATACACCGCAAGTCCCTATGTTTAACATGGGACGCGGTGTATGCGCTCAGGTGCAGATTGGCGAGCGCACCCATTCACTTCCGTAAGTGATTTGTTCGCATGCAGATGCTTGCGTACAAATCACACGCTCTCGTCCGCACCCTGAACGCGACATGTCGCGTTCCTGGTGCGGACGAGAATGTATGATTTGTACGCAATCATCCGCATGTGTACAAATCATACATGGCGGGCAATGGGTACGGACGGGGTACGCATGGCCATTCGCACCCGAGCGCACACACCTGCGTTCCCATGTTAAACATAGGGACTTGCAGTGTATGCGCTCAGCTTGCGGTTCCCCTCCGCAGGACGCTGCGGAGGGGACGGCAAGTGTGAAGGCAGCCTTACTGTACCTTTATTCGATGTTCCCACGATGAATATTTGCTGCATATTTTGACGCTGCATATCTTCATTGCACAAAAAAAGCAGTGATCCAGCAAAGGAGATGGGATTTATCTAAATCTCATATGCATTCTGGTTATTTTTTTAAAGTTTGCAAAATGACCGTCTGTGCGTGTTTGAAATCCACATGTCAGTTTCCTTTGGGTTTAGAAATTTAATGATTGACTTGAATGAGATAAGGAAAGTCTGCAAGTAAAAATGCATATAATCCACATAGGACTATCACTGTTGTCTGTCAGAATATCTTTGGATCCATTGGATGCGGCATAGTGAGAACAGAACACAAGTATTTTAGAAAGTAGAAATAAATAACATAAAGGGCCCTCTTTGCACAGCTCAAGGCATGAACGTAAATTTAGGCCATGTATAAGGCTTTGCTCCTATACGGGACCATGCGATGATAGACAATCTGCGCTGCTGCACTTAAAAGATGAATCCTACAAGGTCTTCAGGGAAAAGGTGTTTATTGCTTCAATGCGTTTTGAGACCTTCCTGGTCTCTTTACAGGTTGTGAACAGTCACAACCCCTTGTAGAATGTGAAAGGAACCAGTGATCGCTGCAGACTTCCGTAGATGCCAATGTCACAGAGAAGGAAGAAAAAGAGCGGGTTTTTCAATGTATCCACGCTGACCACACAAGGACAGAAGTATTCTTGAAAGCTTTATTGTGTCAATGCATTTTGTGGCAAATCTGCCTCTTCCTCAGGACCAAAGAAAGTACACAAGGCTGCACGAGGCTAATATACCGGTTTTGGATCTCATAACCGAATGAGCTGAGCAGTGAATGCACTGATTATTTCTTTTTTTTAAAGGATAAAACCCTATTGCGCCCTTGTATCCCCTCTGTTTCCATGTTTAAGGCTTTACAGCATGTTGTAACAAAAACCATTCAGAACGACATTAATGAGAGACACGATGATTTATCTGACGACTATATGCGCATCCAGTTCTAAAAAGTAAAATGTCTTATAAAATTCACTGTAATTTTGGTTAATATTGTGGAGGGTCACTTTAAGAAACATCACTGTAAAAGCATAAATGTAAGTTTAAACATTAAAGCAAAAAAAAGAAAGTAGTCATGGTACTTGGACTGCTTCATCTAACGTGTTATCGCTTAAAGAAACAAAGTGGATCCGATGAAAGAATGACTGTCTATGTGGAGCAATTTTAGATGCGAGAAATTGGCATTTAGATTTGCTGGACTGCTTTTCCTATAACAGCAATAATAACACAATAAAAATAGATTTCCATAAACATTTGCTCGATAGAAAAGAGAGAATGGGGATTATCGGAAGGGGGAGTCTGAAAAATACATGGCAGAGGAGGCAATGAAGGCTATCCATCTGACTCAAACATCTCAAACAAGCCCGCACCCCATAATAATCATGGCTACATTGGTTGAGATTCTCTGGCCCTTAATTCGGGGCCCAATGTAGGTATTTCTCAGACTTCCCTCCTCCAAATAATGTGTGTGAAGGAGACAAATACAGTGTAAGAAATTTATTTTCATGCAACGGTGATCCAGACAAGGTAAAGGCTTCATGTCATCTATTTCGTGATTACAAAAAATCAGAAGACACTAGGACCCTAGGACCAGGGCTAGAAGAAATTGGAAGAACAAAATAGGCTTCCCGTTATGGTCCAAGGTTTTTTTCACCAAAAACCAAAAGGTGTTTGCTTGCCTGATCTCTTGCTAATCTCATGATTTTCAGACTCATTACTCACCCCATTGTTTGCTACAATAAAGTTATATTGGCACCCAGTAGTAGTAGTAGTAGTAGTAGTAGTAAAGGACCAACCAAGCTGTAACCCTCTGTTTAAGCAACTAATAGCAGCACCCAGTCATATCATAGCATACCCAGGCATATCATGAAGCAATATGATGCCAAATTGGCAGCAAGGCCCCAATTACCATGAGTCACTAATATTTTTGACCTTTTTTGTCCCCCTCCTCCCCAGACTCCAGAAACCAGGTGCAACTGCATAACAATATAGTTATGCCCCTGAAAATGCTATGATTTGCCCCCTATGCTTTACATGCCCTTGGTCATCTGACACATCAATCCTAACCTAGTCCGAGCATATGGAACAAATTAAATATCTCCCCCAGAAGACTAAAATACTTAGCAAGAAGAATAAGGCCTTCCTGAGACTTCCTATTGTAAGCAGAACCCACAGATTGATGTGGGAATGATCATCCAACTAATGTGTCTGGTGTTAACCGGGCTCTTACCCAAAAAGTAATGACAGGGAGAAAAAGGGATTGGGCACACTGAAGCTAAAAGGCTGATCATTTTGTTTCTGCAGCATGCAGGCTGCTTTATGTGTTGACCGGTATTCACTCTCTCTACTTTCTCCTTCGAAAAAACAGGCACATTCAGTCTAACAACCACTGAAAGTATATGGTTACCTGGGGCTACGCTTACAAGCTGCAGTCATCCTATAGCTTTTAACTTCAGCAACCATGTGCTGCTATGTTTTTTTTTCACTATTTCACTACATAATTGCTTAATTTAGCTGTATTAACTGCAAAACCAAGTGGCCATTATGAACCTGCCACCTTGGAAAATGCTATACACCTGCATATACAGTACAGCCATGGCCGAAGGTATTGGCACTCTTGAAATTGTTCCAGAAAATGAAGTATTTCTCCCAGAAAACTACACTACTGCAATTATACAGGTTTTGTTATACACATGTTTATTTCCATTGTGTGCATTAGAACAACACAAAAGAAATCAGAGAAAAAAAGACAAATTGGACATAATTTCACAACAAAACCCCAGAAATGGGCTGGATACAATTGTTGACACCTTTCCAAAATTGTGGGTAAACAACTTTGTTTCCAGTGTATGATGCTCAATTAAATTGAACCTATAGAAAGTAATAGGTGTGGGCAATATGAAAATCACAGTTCAAACCAGATAAAAAGGAAGAAGTTCACTGAATCTTTGCATTGTGTGTCTGTGTGTGCCACACTAAGCATGGGGAACAGAAAGAGAACTGTCTGAAGACTTGAGAACAAAAATTGCTGAAAAATATCCACAATCATAATATTTACAAGTGCATCTTCAGAGATCTTGATGTTCCTTTGTCCACAGTTTGCAACATAATCAAAAAGTTTATAACCCATGGCACTGTAGCTAATCTCCCTGGACATGGACAACAGAGAAGAATTTATAATGGTTTCAACGCAGGATAGTCTGGTTGGTGGATAAGCAGCCATAATCAAGATTTAAAAAAAATTAAGTTGTCATGCATGCTTAGGGGACATCAGTGTCAGCGCAAACTATCCATCCACATGTGAATTAAATTAAACAATATGGATGAGACATAGGAGGACCCACTACAGACACAGAGACAGAAAAAAGTGGAGAACAGGATAGAGCTTTTTGGTAAAGCACATCATTATACTGATTACCAAAAACGGAATGAGAACTACAAAGAAAAGAACACGGGACCTACAGTCAGATATGGTGGAGGTCAGAGATGTTTTAGATTGTTTTGCTGCCTCTGTCACTGTGGGTTTTAAGTGTGTGCAAGGCATCATGAAATCTGAAGATTACCAAAGGATTGTGGGTAGAAATGTAGGGCCCAGTGTCCAAAAGCTTGGTGTGTGTCTCAGCTCCTGAGTCATCTAGCAGGACAATGACCCAAATATAGTTCATGAAGCCCCAGAAATGGATGGAAACAAAGTGCTGGAGAGTCCTGAAGTGGCAGAAATGAGTCTGGATCTAAATCCCATTGATCACTTGTGGAGAAATCTTAAAATTGCTGTTAGGAGAAGGTACCTTAAAATATGAGAGATCTGGAGCAGTTTGTAAATCAAGAGTCCAAAATTCCAGGTGAGAAGAAGCTTTTGGATGGTTAAAGGAAGAGATTGATTGCAGTTATTTATGTGCAACCAAATATTAAGTTGAGAGGGACAGCAATTTTGTCCGGCCCACTTTTGGGGTTTTGTATGAAACTATGTCCAATTTGTCTTCTATTCTCTGTTTTTTTAGTTATTTTGTGTTGTTCCAATACACACAAAGAAACTAGACATATGTATGACAAAATGTATGATTGCAACAAATTTTTGGGAGAAATATTTCATTTTCTGGAACAATTTCAAGAGTGCCAAAGTGCACTTACTGGGAAGAAATTAACTTACTTCTTCCTAGGAGCTGACAGATTTCTGTCATGGAGACCTGTGAAAGTGCTGTTACAGTTATAACTCACTGTACTAAGAGAGGTCTCCCTAAGCACGCCCCGACACGTGCACCTGTACACTGCGAGCTGTCAGTGTGCTGGAGTATGCTTACGACCACTGCTCACAGAATGTGTAGGTGCACACAACCTTTTTTTCTCCATCTGAGGTTGGCTTCACACGACAGCGTCCAATCCGGGGCTGTCAGGTTCCTCCTTATGCCCTCCGGTCCGGTGTGCAGCCAGACGTAGCTGCCGCTGCTGATGATTGAGGACCGTGGCTCACAGGGAGCTAGCCGCGGTCCTGAAATAACAGCGGCGTGCAGCCGCCGGTATCCAGTTCCCGTATCCCACTGGATTGGGGCAATCCCCATAGGCTCCCATGCTAGGGAGCGCCAGATTGCCTTGGATCCGGGGGAATCCGGGAGGATCTGGGAGATGCCAATTTGGGGAGGTTTTTCTCCCCGGACACAAAAACATTGCAAGCAACATTTTTGTGTTCGGGGGAAAAATCTGAATTTTCCTGGATTCTTCCAGAGAGATGGAAACCGGACAGCAGAGAGCTGCCATCCGGCTCCATAGGATACTATGGGGCCAAAAACCAGCGCGGGGCTGTCTGGTTTACACCGGATAGCCCCTGATCGGATCTTACCATGGTGTGAAGCCAGCCTGAGAAAAACAGTTAGAATATTCTGATCAGACCTTGATCCAAGTTTGTATAAACTCACAATGGAATGAGGGACTGGAAATAATAAAAACTAATATACCGTACCTTTATTGATCCAAGTTTGATCAGAGTGGCATGTTTTTCTCAGAAAAAGTGAGAAAAAAAAAGTTTTTTCCAACTTCTCGGTTTTATAATTCCATGAAAATCAGACTACAATTGGATGTCATTCATATGCTGTCCTATTTTTTTTTCTCTGACCCATAGAATTAAATGAGTAAATACCATAAGATTCTCGGAGGCAAATTGAGCATGCAAGGATTTTTTTTCAATAGGCTAAATGGTGGAGTATTAAAATAGTTCATCTGCACTGCAACACTGAATAACACTGGTCCAGGTGCAATCCATTTTTTTTAATGGAAACCTTTTTCCAAGGTGAAAAATGTATGTTAAAGCCCAGCAAATTTCCTTGAATACTAGGTACCGTACTTCCTTATGTTCCATTCCTTAAACTATAAATGAATACAGTTTTATTTATTTTTTTAAATACTTTTTTTAAACACTTTTAATAAGATTACTCCAAGGGAATAGAAATTAATTGACCTCATTTACCCTCAACATTATTTTATTAGGTCTGATAATTAACAAAAACGATTAAAGATTTTAGTGATAGAAACTGTGTTCTGTAAATTGTACGTGAATCTAGAGCTTATTCTGTAATTAGCGGTTACCGTATATTGGAATTACAGTTAACACATAATACAATTACAGAACTGTGTCTGGCTTTTCCCATCACGCTACATTAGAAGTCTATAGTATTCAAGTCTACCAGAGAACTACGACCTATCCCAATGGTTAGAGGATGTAGTTGTGCCAAAATACTGTACTGAATCCAAGAATTTGTGCCAATATACCGCACAACTGCACGAGAAACTCAACTCTGCTTTGTCTGTTCTTATAAATGATATTTTTTAATGTGAAAATCTGTATTATTGATATCAAAGCCCTCACCGCGAATTGTATTGTTTCATCTTTCTCTTCTCTGATCTCAGCCAACTCTCTGCTGCCGCTGAAGGTGATGGAACAGACCATCAAATATCAGAAGGCGGTGTCCTTTCACCCCTGTTTTCACGCAGGCTTGCACAGAATCCAAGCAATTACACTTAACCCCTTCACTGCTGCAAGACCCTCAAAAAAGATTACAGAGCGATACAAAAATACTTATGTCTGCATTGTGGGGTGGGCCGCGGCGGTTTCCGGCACTTGATGCATTGATCCCGCACCCGACTGAGTCAAGTCTGTATATTTTTATTGCATGACAAAATGATGGCGGGCTTCTCTTTGTCTTGATCAGACGTTCATTTCTTTAGTAGGTCATTGCGGAGATGAGGTCACAGGGCAAGCAGCCCACCTTCACTTGGTGATATGCAAGGGCCCCTTCTTTCTACCCACTAATTAGAAATGCAATCTCACAAGGAGTGAGCCTGCCTGCCAATGTCCCTCACTCAAAATGATTTATTAGCAATTTGTACAAATGGAGAAAATGAGATTTCAGATTTCTCTGCCATTTCAGCAATGAGGTGATTGAAAGACAACGAGGTCTGGGTGAATATGTAGATTTCCTGTCCCCTTGGTGCACGCACTTCAAGGCGCGCTTTGCAGAGATGAGCGTTCCCCCGGTCCCAGTTGCGCGACGGGTTCACGAATAAGATGGCGATGTCACAAGCATTAGTGTGTCATTTTGTGAATCAAATCCAAAGTGGAATTCAGGATTAACAGACTTACCTGGCTCTGATCCTAAACATGTAGCGTATATAATAATTATCAAGTCCATTAATACGCTGAGCCTTTTTCCCCATTGGTCACTGTCAGACAGGAACATTATGTAGGTGAAAGTCTATTCACTGCATCTGTGCAGTTTTGGAAAAGTGCCCCAAAGATTGTAGTACCACTTAACAAGGGGTTAAACTGTCCTGAATGTCTTTGCAGTGATACAATTGGGTGACAGGCTTTTTTTTCTAGATCACTATGAGATGCAGAGCCATGACACTTGGGGTCATACAGAAATGACATTCTGACATTTGGAGTCAAAGAGCAATGCACAAAGACACTTGGAATCCCAGAACAATTATACATGGTGCTTCTGATTCCAAGACACATGGACACTGGGACATTCCAAGACAAATGTCTTCAGAAGCATGGCATTCCAGAAGAGTTGTATACTGATATATTACTAATAATTACCAGTTACTGGAGCCCTGGCAGATGGATATAATATATCAATGAAACCAGGGAATGTAGAGGAATAGCTCAGTATCATTTGAGGAAATAGAACATGACACAATGGCATACGGATGCCCTAAAATCAATGATGGTGCTCAATAATATCAAACACACCACCAAGTGATAAAAAGCAAGGGTGATATCAGGTGTGGGGCAGAGCGTGCATGGTATGTTCTGTAGGAGCAGTGTTCTCTGCACAGTTCCTGTGTCTTCTCGTGGACGTGGACCACCCCCAGCTTCTCCCTGTGTCTGAGTGTAATTAGACTGACAGCGAGTAGCCTCATGTCTCTCACAAGCAGGTGTGATCACAGTCTGGGTCTGACCTGCGTCACTATTTTAGTTGACTAACTTTGAGTTGACGAATAACCATCAAGCACTTCCAAATATCTGTACCAATAAACTGCAACCATCAAACAACTATGTCACCACACAGGAACTTCCAAAAATGAGTGCCAATATACTCCAATAAGCAATTATCTGTGGTAATAGACTGTAATCATGAAACATCATTAACAATAGAGAGTAACTGCCAAGCATCATTGCCAATAGACTGTAAACACCAAGTATCATTGCCAATAGACTGTAATCACCAATCATCATTACAAATAGACTGTAATCACCAATCATCATTACCAATAGACTGTAATCACCAAGCATCACTGCCAGTAGACTGTAATCACCAAGCATCACTGCCAATAGACTGTGATCACCAAAGCTCACTGCCAATAGACCGTAATCACCAAGCATCACTGCCAATAGACTGTGATCACCAAAGCTCACTGCCAATAGACCGTAATCACCAAGCATCATTGCCAATAGACTGTAATCACAAAGTATCATTGCCAATAGACTGTAATCACCAAGCATCATTGCCAATAGACTGTAATCACAAAGTATCATTGCCAATAGACTGTTACCGCCAAGCATCATTGCCAATAGACTGTAATCACCAGGCATCATTGCCAATAGACTGTAATCACCAAGCATCACTGCCAATAAACTGTAATCACCAAGCATCGCTGCCAATAGACCGTAATCACCAAGCATCATTGCCAATAGACTGTAATCACCAAGCATCACTGCCAATAAACTGTAATCACCAAGCATCGCTGCCAATAGACTGCAATCACCAAGCATCATTACCAATAGACTGCAATCACCAAGCATCACAGCCAATAGACTTTAATCACCAAGCATCACTGCCAATAGACTGTAATCACCAAGCATCACTGCCAATGGACTGTATTCACCAAGCATCACTGCCAATAGACTATATTCACCAAGCATCACTGCCAGTAGACTGTACCCATCAAGCATCACTGCCAATATGCTGCAACCACCAAGTATCACTGCCAATAGACTGTAATCACCAAGCATCACTGCCAATAGACTGTGATCACCAAAGCTCACTGCCAATAGACTGTAATCACCAAGCATCACTGCCAAAAGACTGTAATCACCAAGCATCATTACCAATAGACTGTAATTACCAAGCATCATTTCCAATAGACTGTAACCACCCAGCATCATTGCCAATAGACTGTAATCACCCAGCATCACTGCCAATAGACTGTGATCACCAAAGCTCACTGCCAATAGACTGTAATCACCAAGCATCATTACCAATAGACTGTAATTACCAAGCATCATTTCCAATAGACTGTAACCGCCCAGAATCATTACCAATAGACTGTAATCACCAAGCATCATTGCCAATAGACTGTAATCACCCAGCATCACTGCCAATAGACCGTAATCACCAAGCATCACTGCCAATAGACTGTAATCACCAAGTATCATTGCCAATAGACTGTAATCACCAAGCATCATTGCCAATAGACTGTAATCACAAAGTATCATTGCCAATAGACTGTTACCACCAAGCATCATTGCCAATAGACTGTAATCACCAGGCATCATTGCAGGGGCGGAACTACCGTGGTGCAGCTGGTGCAGCTGCACCAGGGCCCCGGCCAGCTAGGGGGCCCCTGAAGGCTCCAGCGGCGGGTCCGTTCCGCTCCCTGACAGGTCGGTGGTAGTGGCCGCAAAAGGAGAAGCAATGTAGGCGGAGGAGGATTCAATATGAGTGAGTCCTGGGTGGGGGGGTCCGGAGGGGCCCCCCCTCTCCTGTGAGGAATCACCGCCGCCCCGCCGCCGGGCCCCGCCCCCTGAGCTCTCTCCTCAGATGCAGGGGGGTGTCGGAGCAGCAGGCAGTGTCCCAGCCCAGGATTTATTGAATACTGCTGGGACACTGCCTGCATTGATTCCCCTGCGTGCTGGCACTTCCGGGATCAGTGTGTGAGCTCAGCTTGGATAGAGCAGCTGAGCTCCTCCTGACCCGGAAGCGCTGATGCTGCAGAGGTGCCGGCTGCCTGAGGACACTCTGGGAGCAGGACAAGGTAAGCGCCAATGAGCCGAAGAGAGCAGGGGTGGGGGAACAGGGGCCACAAGAGGGACGAAGCAGGGTGAATGGGGGGCACAAGAGGGATGAAGCAGGGTGAATGGGGGGCTCAAGAGGGATGAAGCAGGGTGAATGGGGGGCACAAGAGGGATGAAGCAGGGTGAATGGGGGGGCACAAGGGGAGATGCAGGGTGAATGGGGGGGCACAAGAGGGGCGAAGCAGGGTGAATGGGGGGCACAAGGGGGACGAAGCAGGGTGAATGGGGGCACAAGAGGGGAGAAGCAGGCAGTACAGGGGGTCACAAGAGGGGAGAAGCAGAGTGAATGGGGGGGGCCACAAGAGAGGAGAAACAGGGAGAATGGGGGGCACAAGAGGGGAGAAGCAGGGTACATGGGGGGGGGGCACAAGTCTGAGTCCCTTCCTGTAAGTCCTGCATGCATATCTAGACCGTATGTCCCTAGCTGAGTGTGCATGTGTGTGCGCGCCTGGCAGAGTGTGCACGTGTGTGCGTGCCTGGCAGAGTGTGCACGTGTGTGCGTGCCTGGCAGAGTGTGCACGTGTGTGCGCGCCTGGCAGAGTGTGCACGTCTGGCAGAGTGTGCACGTGTGTGCGCGCCTGGCAGAGTGTGCACGTCTGGCAGAGTGTGCACGTGTGTGCGCGCCTGGCAGAGTGTGCACGTGTGTGTGCGCGCCTGGCAGAGTGTGCACGTGTGTGCGCGCCTGGCAGAGTGTGCACGTGTGTGCGCGCCTGGCAGAGTGTGCACGTGTGTGCGCGCCTGGCAGAGTGTGCACGTGTGTGCGCGCCTGGCAGAGTTGTGCGCGCCTGGCAGAGTGTGCACGTGTGTGCGCGCGCCTGGCAGAGTGTGCGCGCCTGGCAGAGTGTGCACGCCTGGCAGAGTGTGCACGTGTGTGCGCGCCTGGCAGAGTGTGCACGTGTGTGCGCGCCTGGCAGAGTGTGCACGTGTGTGCGCGCCTGGCAGAGTGTGCGCGTGTGTGCGCGCCTAGCAGAGTGTGCGCGTGTGTGCTCACCTGGCTGAGTGTGCATATGTGTGTGTGCCTGGCTGAGTGTGTGCGTGTGTGGGGGGGGGGGCCCAAAACATTTCTTGCACCGGGGCCCACTACAGTCTGGGTCCGCCCCTGCATCATTGCCAATAGACTGTAATCACCAAGCATCGCTGCCAATAGACTGTAATCGCCAAGCATCGCTGCCAATAGACCGTAATCACCAAGCATCATTGCCAATAGACTGTAATCACCAAGCATCACTGCCAATAGACTGTAATCACCAAGCATCGCTGCCAATAGACCGTAATCACCAAGCATCGCTGCCAATAGACCGTATTCACCAAGCATCACTGCCAATAAACTGTAATCACCAAGCATCGCTGCCAATAGACTGCAATCACCAAGCATCATTATCAATAGACTGCAATCACCAAGCATCACAGCCAATATACTGTGATAACCAAGCATCACTGCCAATAGACTGTAATCACCAAGTATCACTGCCAATGGACTGTATTCACCAAGCATCACTGCCAATAGACTGTATTCACCAAGCATCACTGCCAGTAGACTGTACCCATCAAGCATCACTGCCAATATGCTGCAACCACCAAGCATCACTGCCAATAGACTGTAATCACCAAGCATCACTGCTAATAGACTGTAATCACCAAGCATCACTGCCAATAGACTGTAATCACCAAGCATCACTGCCAATAAACTGTAATCACCAAGCATCACTGCCAATAGACTGTAATCACCAAGCATCACTGCCAATAGACTGTAATCACCAAGCATCACTGCCAATAGACTGTAATCACCAAGCATCACTGCCAATAGACTGTAATCACCAAGCATCACTGCCAATAGACTGTAATCACCAAGCATCACTGCCAATAGACTGTAATCACCAAGTATCATTGCCAATAGACTGTAATCACCAGGCATCATTGCCAATAGACTGTAATCACCAGGCATCACTGCCAGTAGACTGTACCCATCAAGCATCACTGCCAATAGACTGTAATCACCAAGTATCATTGCCAATAGACTGTAATTACCAAGCATCACTGCCAATAGACTGTAACCACCCAGCATCACTGCCAATAGACCGTAATCACCAAGCATCACTGCCAATAGACTGTAATCACCAAGTATCATTGCCAATAGACTGTAATCACCAAGTATCATTGCCAATAGACTGTAATTACCAAGCATTATTTCCAATAGACTGTAACCACCCAGCATCACTGCCAATAGACCGTAATCACCAAGCATCACTGCCAATAGACTGTAATCACCAAGTATCATTGCCAATAGACTGTAATCACCAAGCATCATTGCCAATAGACTGTTACCTCCAAACATCATTGCCAATAGACTGTAATCACCAGGCATCATTGCCAATAGACTGTAATCACCAAGCATCGCTGCCAATAGACCGTAATCACCAAGCATCATTGCCAATAGACTGTAATCACCAAGCATCACTGCCAATAGACTGTAATCACCAAGCATCGCTGCCAATAGACCGTAATCACCAAGCATCATTGCCAATAGACTGTAATCACCAAGCATCACTGCCAATAAACTGTAATCACCAAGCATCGCTGCCAATAGACTGCAATCACCAAGCATCATTACCAATAGACTGCAATCACCAAGCATCACAGCCAATAGACTGTGATCACCAAGCATCACTGCCAATAGACTGCAATCACCAAGCATCACTGCCAATAGACTGCAATCACCAAGCATCACTGCCAATAGTCTGTAATCACCAAGCTTCACTCCCAATAGACTGTAATCACCAAGCATCACTGCCAAAAGACTGTAATCACCAAGCATCACTGCCAATAGACAGTATTCACCAAGCATCACTGCCAAAAGACTGTAATCACCAAGCATCATTACCAATAGACTGTAATCACCAAGCATTACTGCCAATAGACTGTATTCACCAAGCATCACTGCCAATAGACCGTATTCACCAAGCATCACTGCCAAAAGACTGTAATCACCAAGCATCATTACCAATAGACTGTAATCACCAAGCATCATTACCAATAGACTGTAATCACCAAGCATGTTTGCCAATATGCTGCAACCACCAAGTATCATTGCCAATATGCTGCAACCACCAAGTATCATTGCCAATAGACTGTTACTGCCAAGCATCATTGTCAATAGACTGTAATCAATAAGCATCATTACAATAGACTGTAATTACCAAGCATCACTGCCAATAAACTGTAATCACCAAGCATCATTGTCAATATGCTGCAACCACCAAGTATCATTGCCAATAGACTGTTACTGCCAAGCATCCTTGTCAATAGACTGTAATCACCAGGCATCATTGCCAATAGACTGTAATCACCAAGCATCATTGCCAATAGACTGTAATCACCAAGAATCATTGTCAATAGACTGTAATCACCAAGCATCACTGCTAATAGGCTGTAATCACCAAGCATCACTGTCAATAAACTGTAATCACCAAGCATCGCTGCCAATAGACCGTAATCACCAAGCATCATTGCCAATAGACTGTAATCACCAAGCATCATTGCCAATAGACTGTAATCACCAAGAATCATTGTCAATAGACTGTAATCACCAAGCATCACTGCTAATAGGCTGTAATCACCAAGCATCATTGCCAATAGACTGTATTCACCAAGCATCACTGCTAATAGGCTGTAATCACCAAGCATCACTGCCAATAGACTGTATTCACCAAGCATCACTGCTAATAGACTGTAATCACCAAGTATCATTGCCAATAGACTGTAATCACCAAGCAACACTGCAAATAGACTGTAATCACCAAGCATCACTGCTAATAGGCTGTAATCACCAAACATCATTACCAATAGACTGTAATCACCAATCATCACTGCCAGTAGACTGTAATCACCAAGCATCATTACCAATGGACTGTAATCACCAAGCATCATTACCAATGGACTGTAATCACCAAGCATCATTACCAATGGACTGTACTCACCAAGCATCACTGCCAATAGACTGTAATCACTAAGCATCACTGCTAATAGGCTGTAATCACCAAACATCATTACCAATAGACTGTAATCACCAACCATCACTGCCAGTAGACTGTGATCACCAAGCATCATTACCAATGGACTGTAATCACCAAGCATCACTGCCAGTAGACTGTAATCACCAAGCATCACTGCTAATAGGCTGTAATCACCAAACATCATTACCAATAGACTGTATTTATCAAGCATTATTGTCAATATGCTGCAACCAAGAAGTATCATTGTCAATAGACTGCTACCGCCAAGCATCATTGCCAATAGACAGTAATGACGAAGCATCATTACCAATAGACTATAATCACCAAGCATCATTACCAATAGACTGTAATAACCAAACATCACTGCCAGTAACCTGTAATTACCAAGCATCATTGCTAATATAGTGCAACCACCAAATATCATCGCCAGTAGACTGTTACCGCCAAGCATCATTGCTAATAGGCTGCAACCACTATGGATTATTCCAAACAGTTTCATATCAAGTATCAAACATCATTTCCAATGGGGTGTAACTGCCAAGAATCTTTTCCAATAGATTGTAAATGCTAAGCATCAATGCCAATAGACTGTAACCATCATACATCATTCCCATTAGACTATAACCATTAATAATCATTGCCTTAGGGTGTAACCGCCAAGTATGAGTGCCAATAGAGTGTAACTATCATGTATGAGGGTCAATAGCATTTAACCACCAAACATCATTGCCAATAGACAATAACTACCAAGGATCCATGTCAATATACTCCAATAAGCTGTAGAAATAGACTGTAACCACCAGGCATCATTGCCAATAGGCTGTTACCACCAAGCATGATTGCCAATAGAATGTGACCACCAAGTGCTGTAGCGCCATCACAGGAGAAGTTAATCATTACATGGTGCCTTTAGAATTCATCGGGCTGCTTGTGTAATGGGGGCATGTGACTGGTCATCCAGAATGAATGACACTTGCTCTTTGTAGCTTCTTTCTGCTCTAGATAATAGATAAGGGATCAGGTCAGAATTACCCTATTAGGGTATTTTCATTTTTTTCTTATTTTTTTTTTAATTCAGACAGTCCTTTTAAGCAGCAAGAAGTAGTGGCCTCACAGATACAAAATTAGCATTTTCTAACTGTACCGATTTCTCCAGAGATTTAACAGTTTTCTAGTGCTCTACCTGCCCCTTCACATTTAGTATAATTAAATGGATGATCATTTTAATTTAATTTTTTTTTCTGAAACTTTCACACAAATTACTTATTGCAGCAACTCCGATATTAACCTCTTACTCCTTTGGAGCAAACGAATGCGGCTGTGGATTATTTACTGGGATATGTTAGATATGTTTGGCACACAAACAGCAGCATGAATCATGTCATGGCATTTATTGATTCCAGCGGATCAAAATCAACAATGTTTTGTAGGCTGAAATGTGGAGAAGAGCCCTTCACTGAGGCACGATGCAAAAAATGCAAGTAATATTGTAATTTTCTTTTTGAGCTGCAATACCACACAGATCCTGTGGAAAGATATGGCGCTGTTTCTCGTTCCCCAAAAAAATCAGACAATGTTTTTTCTAAGTTAGATGCCCCCTTTTGAATAGCTGAACAGAGTTTTTACGAGAATGACTCTTAGAACAAATGTTTTTTGGGGGGTCTTGATCAATGTTTCAGTACAAATGCATCTCAATGAATTAGAATATCATCAAAAATTTTATTTTTTAAGTACCGTAATACATAACGTAAAACGCAGATATTATATAGGGTCATTACACACAGAGTGATCTATCTGAAGAAAAATAACCTCATGACCCAATATCATTACCGACGAACGAGGTTCCTGTCAAACTAATCTGATAAGCTTCTATGAAGAGGTAAGTTCTGGACTGGACCAAAGAAATGCAGTGGACGTGGTGTATATGGACTTTTCAAAAGCTTTTGATATAGTACCACACAAAAGGTTGATACATGAAATGAGATCAATGGGGATAGGGAAAATATATGTAAGTGGGTTAAGAACTGGCTCAGTGAGAGGAAACAAAGGGTGGTTATTAATGGAACACAAATCAGAATGGGTCACAGTTAACAGGGGGGTACCACAGGGGTCAGTATTGGGCACACTTCTTTTTATCATACAGTACAGACCAAATGTTTGGACACACCTTCTCATTCAAAGAGTTTTCTGTATTTTCATGACTATGAAAATTGTAGATTCACACTGAAGGCATCAAAACTATTAATTAACACACGTGGAATTATATACTTAACAAAAAAGTGTGAAACAACTGAAAATATGTCTTATATTCTAGGTTCTTCAAAGTAGCCACCTTTTGCTTTGATTACTGCTTTGCACACTCTTGGCATTCTCTTAATGAGCTTCAAGAGGTAGTCACTGGAAATGGTTTTCACTTCACAGATGTGCCCTGTCAGGTTTAATAAGTGGGATTTCTTGCCTTATAAATGGGTTGGGACCATCAGTTTGTTGTGCAGAAGACTGGTGGATACACAGCTGATAGTCCTACTGAATAGACTGTTAGAATTTGTATATGGCAAGAAAAAAGCAGCTAAGTAAAGAAAAACAAGTGGCCATCATTACTTTAAGAAATAAAGGTCAGTCAGTCCGAAAAATTGGGAAAACTTCGAAAGTGTCCCCAAGTGCAGTTGCAAAAACCATCAAGTGCTACAAAGAAACTGTCTCATATGAGGACCGCCCCAGGAAAGGAAGACTAAGAGTCACCTCTGCTGCGGAGGATAAGTTGATCCAAGTCACCAGCCTCAGAAATTGCAGGTTAACAGCAGCTCAGATTAGAGACCAGGTCAATGCCACACAGAGTTCTAGCAGCAGACACATCTCTACAACAACTGTTAAGAGGAGACTTTGTGCAGCAGGCCTTCATGGAAAAATAGCTGCTAGGAAACCACTGCTAAGGACAGGCAACAAGCAGAAGAGACTTGTTTTGGCTAAATAACACAAGGAATGGACATTAGACCAGTGGAAATCTGTGCTTTGGTCTGATAAGTCCAAATTTGAGATCTTTGGTTCCAACCACCGTGTCTTTGTGCGAAGCAGAAAAGGTGAACGGATGGACTCTACATGCCTGGTTCCCATCGTGAAGCATAGAGGAGGAGGTGTGATGGGGAAGGGGTGCTACGCCAGATGACCTGACCTCCACAGTCACCAGACCTGAACCCAATCGACATGGTTTGGGGTAAGCTGGACCGCAAAGTGAAGGCAAAAGGGCCAACAGGTGATTAGCATCTCTGGGAACTCCTTCAAGACTATTGGAAGACCATTTCCGGTGACTACCTCTTGAAGCTCATCAAGAGAATGCCAAGAGTGGGCAAAGCAGTAATCAATACAAAAGGTGGCTACTTTGAAGAAACCTAGAATATAAGACATATTTTCAGTTGTTTCACACTTTTTTGTTAAGTATATAATTCCACATGTGTTAATTCATAGTTTTGATGCCTTCAGTGTGAATCTACAATTTTCATAGTCATGAAATTACAGAAAACTCTTTGAATGAGAAGGTGTGTCCAAACATTTAGTCTGTACTGTATTTATTAATAACCTTGTAGGGGCGGGCATACAGAGTAGAATCTCAATATTTGCAGATGACACTAAACTCTGCAGGGTAATCAGTACAAAGGAGAACAATTTTATAATACAGGAGGATTTATGTAAACTAGAAGCTTGGACTGATAAATGGCAAATGAGCTTTAATGGGAATAAATGTAATGTCATACACTTGGGCAGAGGAAATAAAAGGTATAATTATGTGCTTAATTGTAAAACACTGGGCAAAACTATCACTGAAAAGACCTGGGTGTATGGGTAGATGACAAACTCACATTTAGTGGCCAGTGTCAGGCAGCTGCTGCAAAGGCAAATAAAATAATTGGATGTATTAAAAGAGGCATAGATGCTCATGAGGAGAACATAATTTTACCTCCATACAAGTCACTAGTGCGACCACATTTTGAATACTGTGTATTCTGATCTCCGGTGTATAAGAAAGACATAGCTGAACTAGAGCGGGTCCAGAGAAGAGCGACCAAGGTTATTAGAGGACTGAGGAGTCAGGGACAAGGGGGCATCCGCTACGTCTGGAGGAAAGAAGGTTTAATCATAATCACTGATGCAGATTCTTTACTGTAAGGCTGGTTTCACAACTTTGGCAATTTTTTGCCTGATCAGGTTCCATCCGGTTTGTGTGTCAAAACCAGGAGTGTCTCCAAAACTCAGAACAGGTGTCAATCTTTCAATTATACTTTTTCTCTGCGAGAGTCCTCTCCTGGTTCATCTCCTGGTTTTGGCACACAAACTGGATGGAACCTGATCAGGAAAAAAACTGCAGTGTGAAGCCAGCCTAAGGCCCCTTTCACATAGGCGTTTTTGAAAAAATGTGGCAGATTTAGTGCATCTGTTGCATTTGCCACCTAAGGGCTGCACTTGCGGCAAGCCCCATGCATTGTCTATGGGGCTTGCGGTCAGGTGTGGCAAGTGCGGTTTTGCCAATTGCGGCAGATACGGCATTTGAGGCCGCAAAAAAAAACACGGTCAACAGCGTTTCTTTCGTGGCCGCAACTGCTGCATCTGCTGCAACAGCACTTGCCACAAACCCCATAAATAATGCATGGGGCTTACCACAAGTGCGGCCGTTAGGCGACATCTGCGGCAAATCTGCTGCATCTGCTGCTTTTTTTCAAAAATGCCTATGTGAAAGGGGCCTAAGAGCAGTGGGACTATGGAACTCTCTGCCACATGATGTTGTAATGAGTGACTCACTACTAACATTTAAGAAGGGCCTAGATGCCTTTCTTGAAAGCTATAATATTACCGGTTATATATACTAGATTCTTTGATAGGGCGTTGATCCAGGGAATTAGTCTGATTGCCATATGTGGAGTCAGGAAGGAATTTTTTCCCCCATTGTGGAGCTTAGTGTTGCCACATGGTTTTTTTTTGCCTTCCTTTGGATAGACATGTTAGGCTATGGGTTCGAACTAGATGGACTTAAAGTCTTCCTTCTACCTTAAAAACTATGTTACTATGTTACTATGATTATGGCTTACAGCGAATGAAAATTTAAAAGGGACCTGTCATCTAGAATTAAGCCCCTACACTATCACTAGCTGTCCCTACACCTTCCTAGATGCTCCCTATCTATCCATTTCTGATCTAAAGGGGCCCTATTAAACATCAGCAAAATAACTTTTAACTTACAGAAGTTCCTGAGGCTGGGGACTGGAAAGGTGGCCCCACGCTCCATTCTCCCCTCCTAGATGCTGCATCACACGCCCCGCTGGGTGGCATTATTCTTTATTCCTCCCCGCCTCCACCATTTGAAATCTCCCGCCCTCTGTAGACGTAGTATGCACTGACTGCGACATCACATCCGGCGCAGTGCATTATGGGCTTGATCACGTGATTGGCCCAGCTCCGTGCATGCGCAATGCGCTTACTGAAGCTGGACCGATCACGTTATCGGCCCCATAATGCACTGCGCCGGATGTGATGTCGCGACCAGTGCATATTACATCTACAGAGGGCGGGAGATTCCAAATGGTGAAGGCGGAAAGAATAAAGAATAATGCCGCCAAGCGGGGCGTGCGATGCAGCATCTAGGAGGGGAGAATAGAGCGTGGGGCCGCCTTTCCAGTCACCAGCCTCAGGGACTTCTGTAAGTTAAAAGTTATTTTGCTGATGTTTAATAGGGCCCCTTTAGATCAGAAAGGGATAGATAGGGAGGAGCTAGGAAGGTGTAGGGACAGCTAGTGATAGTGTAGGGGCTTAAATCTAGATGACAGGTTCCTTTAAAGGTCATTATTTCAGAAAATTAAAGTAGGGAGGATGAAGGGTTAAAAATCGTGTATTCCGCAAAACATCAAAGGGTGAATATAATATACCGTATATACTCGTGTATAAGCCGACCCGTGTATAAGCCGACCCCCCTACTTTTGCCCCCAAAATCTGGGAAAACCTATTGACTCGTGTATAAGCCGAGGGTGGACCCCAGCACAGGTATACAGCCCCCAGCAGTGTGGTATATAGGCCCCCCCCAGTGGTAGTATACAGCAGCCTCCCCAGTGATATGCAGGCCCCAGCAGTATATACAGCAGCCCCAGTGGTATACAGCAGCCCTTAGGTAGTACACAGCAGCCCCAGAGGTATATACAGCAGCCCCAGGGGTATACACAGCAGCCCCAGGGGTATACACAACAGCCCCAGGGGTGTACACAGCAGCCCCAGGGGTGTACACAGCAGCCCCAGGGGTATACACAGCAGCCCCAGGGGTGTACACAGCAGCCCCAGGGGTGTACACAGCAGCCCCAGGGGTATACACAGCAGCCCCAGGGGTATACACAGCAGCCCCAGGGGTACACAGCAGCCCCAGAGGTATACAGCAGCCCCAGGGGTAGTACACAGCAGCCCCAGGGGTAGTACACAGCAGCCCCAGGGGTATATACAGCAGCCCCAGGGGTGTACACAGCAGCCCCAGGGGTAGTACACAGCAGCCCCAGGGGTAGTACACTGGCCCCCCTCACTGTTTGGCACCCCCACCTCAGGATGGCTCCCCCCCGCATGCAGCGCTGCGCATATACATTACCAGCCTATCAGCTGTCACCCTCCGATGGCGGATCGCGACTCCCGGCTCCGGCTTCCATCTTCATCTCTGTCTTCCTGCTTTGTGGCAGGGGCTCATCGCAATGACGTCATCGCGACGCCGGCCGGTCATGTGACATGCAGAAAGACACAGATGAAGATGGAAGCCGGAGCCGGGAGCCGCGATCCGCCACCGGAGGGTGACAGCTGATAGGCTGGTAATGTATATGCGCAGCGCTGCATGCGGGGGGGCCATCCTGAGGTGGGGGCACCAAACAGTGAGGGGTCCCGTATATACTCGCGTATAAGCCGAGGGGAGACTTTTCAGCCCAATTTTTGGGCTGAAAAACTCGGCTTATACGCGAGTATATACGGTAAGTCTTTATATATATAAAGACTTTTATAAAGAAGTTTGATCGAAACGCGTCAGTCGTTCGGGGGCTGCGTCCCCTCTGGGATTGCTGCATACAATAAAAATTGGATTTTACAGAATAAAGAATAAGGATAAAACCTGCGTTTTTTTTTATAGCACAAAAAACGCAGAGATGGGCAAAAAAGCTCATGTGTGTGAACATGGCCCATGTATTGAATTATGGAAATAAATTAACTTTTGATGATATTCTAATTCACTGAGATGCACCTGTATGTGTATTAAGAACACTGATCTTTTACCTTTGAAAAATGAAAAATCCACAGTCGATATCCAAGATTACAGCACAGACAAGTAAAAAAAAAAACTCTGCGTCTGAGAATCTGACCATGTACCCTTGCCAGCATTAAGAAGTGACTGGGCTGATGTTACACTCCTCGCTTTCATCCAGCTATTATATTTTGCATTAATAGCTTTATCGGACTATGATGTCACAAAGTTTGTGCTAGGGGAAGCAGATTCTGCTAATTCCAGCAGAGATAGGAACATAATATCACAGCCATGACCGAGGGGCCGTCAGTAGTGGAAAGTCCCCGTTATCTATCGTTCTTAGCAACTGTAGGTGTAAGCTTACGTCTTGTAGTGACCTATGGAAAAAAAATGCAGTCAAAGATATATGTATGAGTGATAGAAAGGTTCAAATAACCTAATACACACAAGAAATACAAATCGATTGTAAAAACATATGTAGTAGGTGAAATAAGTATTGAACATGTCACCAATTTTCTAAGTAGATATATTTCTAAAAGTGGTATTAGCATGAATTTCTCACCAGTTGTCGGTAACAACCTATCCAATCTACACAGGTAAATAAATCAAACCATAGATGTCCATTAATTCAACGATGGTTAATAATGAGAAAAGACACAAGGAAAAAGTATTTAACACAAGAAGAAAGAGGTGCAAACACCCATGGAAAGCCATGGCGCCAGTTGAAATCTAACAGTAAATAGAAAGCAATCCTGTCACTCAGTGACAAATAATATCAGCTGGTTCAACTCATAGCCTATATAAAGGTGTCTCATTACCAAGGTGCTGCACAAGAAACATCTCATGATGGGTAAAACCAGTGAGCTGTCTCAAGCTCTTCACAATCTTATTGTTGCAAAACATACTGATGGCAGTGGTTACAGAAGAATTACTAATCTACTGCAGGTTCCAGTGAGCACTGTTGGGGCCATAATCCGGAAGTGGAAAGAACATCATTTCACCATAAACCATCAATGCACTTAACATTAGTCACATAGCACATATGATAATGTTTCTGGGTCAGAAGCCCAGATTACTTCATACAGGAATTCCATTGAGCTCAAGGGTTATAGCCTATGGAAGGGTATCTTGACAAGCAAGCATTCTAGACTTAATGAAGCATCATACACTTTAATAGCGTTGTCAGGTGTACCATACACAGTATGCTTCTCGATGAGCGCTCCATTATTTTTATGAAAGAAATGCTGAAGACATTTTGGAGGTGGTTTGTCTCCTAGAACAAGAGATTGGCATCCAAAATAAGACTGCCGATGCTTAACTCCCCAACAGTCCTTTAGTCAGGTCCCCCCATATCATTTGACCAAACTGTCAATTTGAGTGCGCAGGGTCTTACATTTCACCCAATAAAAGGCCAAGATCTTGCTGCGTATGGAAATTGCATTAGCGGCTCATTATATGTCAGTTTCTATAAAGAAATGCTGAACAGGGCTGGTTTTCGGTCAGGGATATTCTCCGGGAACAGCAGATAGCACCGGCCTCAACAAACAGCATCCTGGTCCGGTAGTGCGGCGCTGCGTGAGACTCGGCCGCGCTCAAGGCATCCGCATTCTGCAGCGGTGCAGCGCCATGATGCTTGTGAGCCAAAACCTAGATCAATCTCCCGTTGGGAACGCGTGACGCATGGGGATCGTGTTAGCTGGAGATTTTCAGACATCAAAACGGTGCAAGAATTGCTCAGATTTATGAAGGAAAATATTCAGGCTTACCGGCTCATCCGCCATATGTGCGTCTTCCCTTACACATACAAGGAAAACTGAACAAGTTTGGCTGGTTTCACACCACGCGATATTCGATCCGGGGCTGTCAGGGATAAACCTGACAGCCCCGGACCGGATCAGCACACAGAACCGGAGGCTAATATGCCCTCCGGTCCAGTGTGCAGCCGCAGGCTGCTGCTGATGACTCAGGACCGCGGCTCACAGAGAGCTAGCCGCAGTTCTGAAACAACAGCGGCGTGCAGCCGCAGGTGTCCGGTTCCCACATCCTCCTGGACCGGGGCAATCCGGCCCCATAGGCTCCCATGTTAGGGAGCGACAGATTGCCCCGGATCCGGGAGGATCCGGAGGAATCCAGGAGAATCCGGAATACGGCAATTTGGGGAGATTTTTCTCCCCGGACACAAAAACGTTGCAAGCAATTCTCCCAGATTCTTCTGGAGAGATGGAAACCAGATGGCAGAGAGCTGCCATCCGGCTCCATCCGGCCCCATAGGATATCCTGGATCGGATCTTGCCGCGGTGTGAAGCCAGCCTTACAGCAGTGATTCTGGTCAAAGCATCAGTTTTGTCAGAGTTTAGTCAAAATTTCATCAGTTTTATTTTGTTTAAGAAGACAAAGGAAGAAAACAAAAAGCTTCTCCACTTCTATCAGTCTGTGAAAATCGGATTACACATGGTTGCATGAGAGTGCTGTCTGATTTTTTCACAGATCCAAAGACTTACATGATTTAAAACTGACATCAATATCGAACATGTCCATGAAAAATCACAGATATGGGAAAAGCGCAATTCAAAATTATAGGTACCAGTGCTATCTGTGGCAAGCATAGACAAAATACATACGCAAAAAAAAAATCGACGTCTGAATCATTAATTAACTGTATATGTGTGGGTGTAGTATCTCACCACAAATGGTCTGTCATATGAGTTGCATGAATCTCATGGTCCCTTGTGCAAAGTCCTTAACTGGCCCCCAATAAAGTATTTACTACTAATGGACAATGACAGAAGAGGGCCCTTGTGCAAGAACAATTTATGGACACTTAGCAGCCCAATAACTCATCATGCAAAATTCCACCTGTTTTGGAGTTAGTAATGGGCCCCGTTAACTCTTGTCCGGCTGCACATGTTGCACCAATGGTATGTCTATTCCTGCCATTTACCTTTTATAATACCAATATCATCTTATGCAGTACAGTGGTCTTTGAATGCCCCCAGATGAATCTACTACATCTGCTGACCACCCTGGTTTAGTTCACAAGAGTTCCCCTGGAGGTGCAGGTCAATCCTTTTAAACCACTTTGCAGTACGGATTACACATTGATGGCATCTACCTCTTATCCAGGTCGCTTCTGAACTTTTATCTATATGTTATTCACATTTTACAGTTTTTGTTAAAGAGATCACTACAAGAACAAAGATGTGAACCAGCCAAGATGGGCAAATGGTTGGAAGAAGCAAAGCACATTCGTAAATAAATTATTTTTACAATTTGTGTAGGTTTTTGTACTCATGAGGTTCTTGACTCTTTTAAGCAAAAATCCACTACATTTCAGTCCAGTGCTTAAAAAGGCCCCAGGAAAAACTTTGATTGTGTAAGGCTGGGGTCACACACACAGATATCTGTGCAGATATTGTTCACAGATCTCTGGTTGCAGTGAAATCATGGACAAATTGGTCTATTTGTATATGGCCACAAAATGGGTCATTTTGTCCATGATTTCACTTCAGCCAGAGATCTGTGAACAATATCTGCACAAATATCTGTGTGTGTGACCCCAGCCTTATGGTGGGGTTACACGTCACGATATCGCTGCGATATCGGAGGCAACGCCGCGGGAGCGCGCATTTTTTCAGCCCCTTTCCCGATATCGCATCGCCGGTTTACACGCTGCGATATCGGGAAACAACGTCCCTCTGATGTGTACGCCCACCAACCCAGTAACGACCATTTAACATGGGAGTTAATGGGTGAGGTGCGAGTACAGATCGGAGTTGGGCTGTCACACGCAGCGATCCTGCTACAACGGCCTTGCGATATCGGGGAGTTGAATAGCTCAGCTATTCAACTCCGATATCGTTTTGGCATCGTTCCAGGATCGCGTTGTACGCTAAAACAGTACAACGCGCGCCCGATATCGGCTCCAACTCGCGACCCACGTGACTTTTTGTCGGAGTTGGGTCGGAGTTGGACGCCGATATCGCGGCGTGTAAACCCACCATTACTGAAGAGTCAGAGGTGTTCTCCAGAGCTCTTGGACATCTTCACAATGAACCTGATATTTTGATGACTGGAAGACTCAGGATCAACTCAACCTCTACTCCACCATGGGCACACCCATTTGAGGGTAATCTGGTGACTTCACCCATCCTATATTTAAAAACATCTACTTGCCACAGGCCCAGACTATCTCAGTAATGACTCAGCTTTATGAGAACAGAGGTGAAAGGTTTACAATTCCATTCCTTCTTCAATACTTCAACAAAGAGGCTTCATAGCCCACACGACTCGTAGCCTCCTATCAGCTGCTCCGTCCGTGGTCCAAAGTCTGAGAGGTTAAAATAGAAATAATGGGAGAGGCTAATCACCCCTAATTATCCAGGAAGAAGTTGTGGGCAGCTGTTTGCCATTCCTGGGATGTATAGTATGTTAATGTCCCCCATAGAAACATCACACTTTCTTTTTTTTTTTTGCGGACACTGAGGGTAACCAAATTAGCCGTTGGCAGCCATCGTAATTGGGAGGAACAGCTCCCATTAGGAGTCCAGCAAATTAGGAAGAATAATGGAGCAAGGGCTTTGTTACGAATAATAATAGTGCAACAAAAAAAAAAAAGAGTGACCTTTTCTTCTGGCTCTGCAGAGCTGTTAACCAAGCTCACCTGCAATCAGTACTCAAGACACAGTGGAATATGAGGACTCCGAGAAGGCTGGGGGCTCCCACTAACTGAGCAGAGAGCGAAGAATATCAATAATGGCTGGGGCAAATAAAAACTCTTTACATGGATATTACAAAATTAAAGAAATTATAAATTCTAATTATGTTTCTGAGGATGGCTGCTCCGTGGTTTGCAAATATGTTTCCCTTCTTTACCAGAGAAGTGCTGAAAAAAATACTTTAGCTTTTAGGTATACCATATCTATAATACTGTGATATTTTATAGTTTGAATGTTTTGTTTTTTTTTAAATCCCACTTAACCATACTTGTCAGTTTATTAAAATACTTTTGCATGAGAATTTTTTTTTAGCACAACGCTGCTTCTTGTCTTGGCTATACCCCTTCCACGCCCATTTCCAGCCACTGAATGTGCATCTTAACAGTAGTGCTCAGGCTCATAACAAACCATACAAAACAAATAGCCACACCATACAGCTACACCATACAGCTATGCCATACTGATACCTTATGCCAGTACCTCATACAGCAACACCATACAGCCACGCCACACAGCTACACCATATAGCCACTCCATACAGCCACCTAATACTTCCACGCCATACAGCCACCCATATAGCTACTTCATACCGACATCTCATACCACCATCCCATACAGGCATCTGATATGGCAACCCTGTACAGCCACCCAATACCATCACCCCATACTTCTACCCAAAACCAGTATTCCATACCACCATCCTGTACAGCTACCCCATACAGATACTGCATTCTACCACCCATACAGTCAACCCATGCTGCCACTCCATACAGCCACTCTAGCCACCACTTATCGCCACCCCATACAGCTTCCCCATACAACCACACTGTACAGCCACCTCGTACAGCCCTGCTGTACAGCCACTGCATGCAGCCAACCCATACTGCCACCACATACAGCCACCTCATACTGAGACCCCATACAGCCACTGCATTCCTCCACCCTATACCAATACTCCCTACTGCAACCCTATACAACCAAACCATACCACCACTCCATACAGCCACCTCATACAGCCACCCCTTACAGCCACTGCATGCAGCCAACCCATACTGCCACCACATACAGCCACCTCATACCGAGACCCCATACAGCCACTGCATTCCGCCACCCTATAACACTACCCCATACAGCCGCCCTATACAACCAAACCATACCACCACTCCATACAGCCACCTTATACAGCCACCCCATGCCACCACCCCATACAGGCAATCCATACAGCCACCCCAGCCACCTCATACAGCCACTCCATACAGTCTCTCCATACAGCCTCCCCATACAGCTACTCCATACAGCAACTCAATTCAGCGACCCTGTACAGCCACCCCATACAGCCACCCCTACCGACACTGCATACAGCCACCTCATACTGTGACCCCATACAGCCACCGCATTCGGCCACCCATACTGCCAACCCATACAGTCACTCTATACCACTACCTCATACCACCACCCCATACTGTCTCTCCAAACAGCCTCCCACATAGCTACCCAATACAGCTACCCCATACAGTTACTTCACACCGCCACGCCATACAACCACTCCACACAGCTACATCATACAGCCACTCCATTCAGACACTCCATACAGTCTCCCCATACAAGACACTCCATACAGCCACCCCATACAGCCACACCATACAACCATACCATATAGCCTCTCCATACAGCCTCCTCATACAGTCACCACATACTGCCACCCCATACAGCTAATCCGTATGGCCACCCTGTACAGTCACTCCATACAGCCACCCTATACACCCACCCCATACCACAACCCTATACAGCCTCTCCATACAGCCTCCCAATACAGCAACCCCCATACAACAACCCCATACAGCCACAGTCAGAATTCCAAGTCTTTAATTGAACTTTCTGTTCTGCTGCTTCACTATGACCATGTGGTTTCCTGTCTGCCTGCCTATTTAGTTTCCTGTGCTATATCCATGCTTTTCCTGAGTATTTTGTTATTCACCTTACTGCTTTCTGTGAATACGCTCCAGACTTGTATCCGCTTTCTTACATTGCTGGAAAATTGCTGGGTTCTCTGTTGCTTCCTCACCTCTCTTCACGTGGGTTGTTCCCCCCACCCACATCATAGGACACTACACCAGAGGAGAATCTTCCATGTCTGCCTATTGCCTCACCATGGTCTGTATTTGTACCTCCACCACGTACACTTGACATGCTGCAGGTGTCTACACCTTCCTACACACTTATGGTACAGTGCCTGCTGCGCTATTATGAACAGGTTCTGGACCAAGCAATATCTTGCTGTAAACTTAGTGATGTTTGCTGCCACTTCATTCACCTGCACTGCACAACGTGCTTGCACCAGCATATTGTGCGAACATTCCTTACGGATATCTGCGGCAATGTCCACTGCACTGTTATGAACTGTTTGTGGACTTAAGGAATATCTTCCTGTGAACTTCATGGCGGTTTACACGTTGCGATATCGGAGTTCAATTTCAATGAAAAGTCACGTGGTTCAATCATTGGACCCGATATCGTTCCTGGTTGTATGGTGTGAACGTCCAATACGATGCAGGAACGATGTCAATGCGATATCGGGATTGAATGAGCGTGCTATTCAATGCTCCGATATTGAAGGGAGATTGGAGCCGGATCGTGCTGTGTGACAGCCCAACTACGATGCGATTTAAACGTCCCATTCACTCCCATGTTAAATGTTCGATCCTGGGTTGGGGGGCGTAGACATCGCACGACGTTGTATTCCGATATCGCAGCGTGTAAACCTCGATGCGATGCGGGAGAAACGTGCACTAAATGCGCGCTCCGCGTATTGAAACGTGTAAACCCACCATCACTTAGACTTGATTACTGCCACTTAACTGACCTGCACTGCACTACTTGCTTGAACTTGTTTATAGTGTGAACACTGATTGAGGCCTGTTTCACACATCCGTGCAACATATGAATGTGTGAACAGGCCATTTTTGAGGGGGGGCATGGACCCGTGTGTCACACACATGTGCTAGCCGTATGCTATCCATAGATAGCACACATCCCATTCTATACTCATCTGCCTCCAGCGCTGCATGTTCTCTCACTTCCTGTTCCGCTGTTGGGCTCAGTGAAGTGAATATTAGATGAGTCTAATAAGCGGCCCCTGAAGACAGAGGAGAAGGCAGCACTGGAAGGAGGCGAGTATAAAATTCTTTATATATAGTTTTAAACTTTTAGCCCTGGTCCGTGCACACGGATGTCACACGGACGACATCTGTGTGCAGGACATTTTGGGGTAAAAGTGGTCCGTGGTGCCGGTAAAAAATGGACATGTCGCCGTGCGATGCACACGGAGTCACGGTCTGTGCAGTACGGCATACTGTGCATGGACCACATACGTGCCAGAGGCACGTATGTGTGAAACAGGCCTTACAGACTTTTGCTTTCTGTGCTCATCTTTCTGCTAAGGATGGGTTATGCACAGAATAAATTTGTTGTTAATTTTATTTGCTGCACCTTGTTTTGCACCCATGCGTAATACAGATTATTTCCTATCCTTGTTTCTGTCTCTGTTTTAGTCCAACGCCACCAGATTCCAGGGTATCCACTATATTGTAACATCCACCCTCTACAGCCACCCCATACAGCCACTTTGTACAGATACTCAGTACCTCAAACCCATACCGTTACCCCATACAGCCACCACATACCGTCACCCATACAGCCACCAGTTTCCACCACCCCATATAGCCAATGCACTCCACCACCCTGTATAGACACCCTGTACAGCCACACCATACAGCCATCCCAAACAGCCAAACCATACTGACATCCCATACAGCCAACTCATACAGCCACCCTATACAGCCATCTCATACAGCCACCCCATATACCTAACCTATACAGTCACCCTATACCGCAACCTCATACAGCCTTTCCATAGAGCTACACCATATAATCACCCTCTACATCCACCCCATTCAGATACTTCTTACACCCACGCAGGGGCATAACGATTGTGGTCATGACTGCAACAGAGCCGGACATACAGAGGCCCGCGTCGCCCACCACCCCCAGCGCCTGCCAATTTCAGCACCTGCTTCACATGGATGTGCATCCCCAAGGACACACATCCACGTGACTGCATGGCAGCACAAGCCGCTTTAGGGCCAGTGTGTCAGGGAGGAGATGGGAGCCTACTACTTCCTACTGTTGCCCATCCCACCCCTCCCTTGCTCTTCCACAGCCGGCTTTCCATGTGCATTCCACTGTGGAATGCATATAGCAGGTTGGTGCCGCCTCCTCCACACTAGGAGTAGGCAGCACTCCCTGCTTTATGTGTTCCACATTGGAATACATACCGGCACCACCTCCTACTCCTGAGTCTTCAGTTTTTGCAAGGAGACCGGAGCAGCGGGGGAACCGAGAGAGGTAAGTACAGACTTATTTTTTTTAATGGTGGCCAGAGGATTATGGGGGGAGAAGATAGTGCATTATACTATATGGAGAGATGGAGAGTTATGAGCCTGCACTATATAGATATGAGGTTGCACTATATGAAACTGCACTAGATGAAGAGATATGAGGTTGCACTATATAGAAAGACATGAGGTTGCACTATATGAGGCTGCACTAGATGGAGAGATATAAGGCTACACTATATAGAGAGACAAAAGGCTGAACCATATGAGGCTGTACTATATGGAGAAATATGAAGCTGCACTATATAAAGAGAGATAAGGCTACACTATATGAGGCTGCAATAGATGGAGAGATATGAGGCTACACTATATAGAGAGATATAAGGCTGAACTATATTAGGCTGTACTATATGGAGAGATATGAGGCTGCACTATATGAGGCTGTACTATATGGAGAGATATGAGGCTGCACTATATGGAGATATATGAGACTGCATTATATAAGGCTGCACTATATGGAGAAATATGAAGCTGCATATATAAGGCTTCCCCTATATGAAGAGTTTTGAGGCTGCACTATATGGAGAATTTTGAGACTGCTCTACATGGAGAGTTATGAGGATGCATTATATGGAAAGTTATGAGGCTGCATTATACTATATGGAGTGCTATGAGGCTGTATTATACTATATGGAGGGCTTTGAGGCTGCAATATGCCATATGGAGGACTGAGGCTGCATTATACTGTATAGAGGGTTATGAGGCTGCATTATACTATATGGAGGGATGTGAGTCTGCATTATTCTATATGGAGGGATATGAGGCTACATTATACTATATGACGGGATGTGAGTCTGCATTATACTAAATGGAGGGTTGTGAGGCTGCATTATACTATATGGAGGGTTATGTGGCGGCATTATACTTATTGGAGGGCTGTGAGGCTATATCATGTGTGAGGTAGTGTCCCCTGGGGACTCGCTTGCCAACGAATGACACCAACTGCAATGTTTAACTTAACATAAACAGCGGGTTTATTAATTTTTCGTCATAAACTGCTTATTACTCACATAAATCATACGCGTTACAGTTCGTAGGATATTTACATAGTAACATGACATCACAATTCACATTACATACACTGGAGCACTAACTACAGCTCCTTTGGCGCTCCCGGACGCCTAGCCGTATCTACCCTTCACATTTACATATAATACATTTGTCAACAGAAACTCAAGGTGTCCCCTACCGACCCTTGCAGAGCTCAGTCTGGTTCTAATGGCAGTTACAGCTGCCTGGCCCTTTGACAGGGATCATTCCCCATCATATTCACACTTGGATACATCATATGGTACTTTTGCATACACAATTATGAGTCACCCGGTTACATATCATACATGGTACTTTTTCATGCACCATTATGATTCACACAGTTATCACCGGGACCATATCACGACCCTCCAGCCGGTCCCAATGGCGTCTACTGCCAGCCCGGCATTATTCACACATTAGTCATCATACATGGCACTTTTCCATAAACCATTATGATTCACGCATGAAACATCACACATAGTCAACGGGACCATATCATGACTTAGCAGTCAGTCCCAAAGGTGGTTACGGCCGTCTGGCCTTCGTGGGCTTCACTCATCACAGGACCCACTCACACACACACAGTCCAGCATGGACTACAGACAGCCCTCTCAGACCCATACAGTCAACGGGCTCCATACAGCTCTGGGGGACAGGCGTCTCCCACATGGAGACGGCAGGCTTCCCCCCCACATCCCAAAGGGGAACGGGATCCCTCTGACACACATCCTCATATCTCAGAGGACTGGACTGCTCTGATTCCCATCTCCAGTTCTCTCTCACACAGCACTAGGTAGCTTCTTATCCAGCCTGCCACACCCACACCTGCAATGTAGTGATAATCAGCATTCACAGTCAGCCACAGACCTGGCTGCACTTAACCCTTTGTGCACTGCTAGGTCCAGCATTCACCCCTACACACAAGCTCAGATACCGTTAACCCTGTGTGCATGGCTCAAAACCCATGTGATGTATACCGGCCAGGGGTGGATTAAGGGTAGCCAGGGCCCGGGTCTGTTCAGACTCTGTGGGCCCCCCCCCCCGGGTCATGTGATGGGGGTCATGTGACGGGGTCACGGGGGTCATGTGACGGGGTCACGGGGGTCATGTGACGGAGGTTATCATATACCTGAAATAGATTATTCCAGAAAAATAGTTGCTGAGTGAAACTCTATCCTGTCAAACATCCATTGATCTGGTCAATTTACCATTCAGTTAGGAGGAAAAAAAAAACACTTTAAGCCATTAGTATTGAACAGTCCATTAGAAGGAGGCCATTATGCCCTGACTGCTCCTGTACTCAGAATAAATAACTTATAAATATCTCGATCAGTGTGCACCATGCATGATAATCACCTGTTACTGGTCCAATGGACTTGCTTGCAGATCGGTTCTTCCCGCCTCCTCGCGGTCCGTCTTCTTCTGAATGATGTAGATAGCGCCTCCTGTCACCTCCGTTATCCACGTGACCACGTCCAATTTTCCCATTGCCTATGCTACGCCCATACCTCTCCGGCTTGTGCAGGTGCACTGTGCTCCATCATGGGGTTATCCTACAAGTTTAAAATCTCAGTAATGTCACTATACATTACACGCAGAAGACTAGGAGCCTGGAGCCATGTGCAGAGACCCCTGCGGTTCGCGCATGTGTAGAGGAGTTTACATTATAGCTGCAGCAGGGCAGAGCACGGTGCGTTTGCGCAAGCTGGAGAGGCATCTGCACAGATGTGAGATGGGAAAGTGAGACGTGGATAACAAAGGCGTGATCCATATCATTCAGAAGAAGAGGCTGTCAGACGGCGAGGAGAGGCTGAATGGACCAATCTGCAAGCAAGAATTTTGGACTTATAATGCAGCATCAGCGTGTGCACGAGACCTTACAGATACTGAGGTAAAAATTCACCAAATACTCAGCGTGTGCACAAGGCCTTACAGATACTGAGGTAAAAACTCACCAAATACTCAGCGTGTGCACAAGGCCTTACAGATACTGAGGAAAAAACTCACCAAATACTCAGTGTGTGCACGAGGCCTTACAGATACTGAGGTAAAATTCACCAAATACTCAGCGTGTGCACAAGGCCTTACAGATACTGAGGTAAAAATTCACCAAATACTCAGCGTGTGCACGTGGCCTTACAATTACTAGGTAAAAACTCACCAAATACTCAACGTGTGCAATAGGCTTTACAGATACTGAGGAAAAAACTGACCAAATACTCAGCGTGTGCACGAGGCCTTACAGATACTGAGGTAAAAACTGACCAAATACACAATGTGCGCACCCACTACCCCTCCACCTTGGATAGACATGTGAAATACCTCTACATGTTGTATGTGCCCCTCTATGTGGATATTTTTCTTGAATCATGAATGCATGGACTCCATACGTACATGATCCAAACAAGATAGCCACTTATTAGAGGGGCACATGATACAGCATGTATAGCCATTTCACATGTTTCGTATTATCCAAGATGGTGGGGCACACCACTCCAGTGATTAAGGGGCCTTTCACATCAGCTGTTTTGCTGATGTGCGGCCGATTCGGCAGGTGGCGCCGGATCAGCCGCCTAATGGCCGACTTGCGGTCCAAATGCGGCAAGCCCTATGCATTGTCTATGGGGCTTGCAGTCCGGTGCGGCAAGTGCGGTTCTGCCGTGTGCGGCAGATTCGACACTTGCGGCCGCGAAAAAAAAACACCACTTGTAGAGTTTTTTTTTCGCGGCCACAAGTGCCTGATCTGCCGCACTCAGCAGAACCGCACTTGTGATAGACAATGCATGGGGCTTGCCGCATCCGGGCCGCAAGTCGGCTGTTAGGCGGACGATCCGGCACATGCGGCGCCACCTGCTGGAACGGCCCAAACATCAGCTAAACACTGATGTGAAAGCAGCGTTCATTAGGCCCCTTTCACATCACCGTGTCTTTCAAATTGCGGCAGATCCAGCAGATTTACCACATTTGCTGCCTAACAGCCGTTGCGACGATGGATGACAACGCGCTCAGCGGCGTTTTTTTTTTCCACCGCCGCAAATGCCGGACTTGCCGCACCCAGCAGAACCGCACTTGCCGCACCAAACCGCAAGCCCCATAAACAATGCATGGGGCTTGCCGCAAGTGTGCCGCAAGTGCGGCGGTTAGTCGGCAGATGCGGTAAATCTGCCGGATCTGCCACAATCTGAAAAAAAAAAGATGTGAAAGGGGCCTTAGTACACAAATCATTTAATTACTGCTTACATTCTTTCTTTACACTGACTGAGTCCTCCCTGCCATGCAGCAGCCACCAGGTCTGGCTGGCAGTGCATACACAGAGCACAGCCACAGGCAGCAGCTGCAGCAGCAGGGCAGGAGTCAGGAGTGGACATATCACTCACCTCTCTGTCACACAGGCACGTCCTCTCTGTGCTCTGTGTCGGCATTAGGTGACGGTCCTTCTCCTCAGACTCCCTCTCTTCATGCAGGCGGCGACCCAGGAGGTGGTGGACGGGGGTCGGCGGGTGAGACACAGACTCAGTCAGGAGGACAGAGGAGTCTGCTCAGCCTCAGTCGAGATCAGCTGCCTGCCTGGGTCTGGGTCCTCCTAGAGTAGGAGGATTCAGCAAAGCCCGGTCAGGCCCGGCAGAATCAGCATAGCAGGGCGGACAGCGGCAGCCGGGACTCGGGAGAACAATGCTGCCAGCAGAGGCCGCTGGGACTATAGGAGTGGGAGCAACATCCGCAGGCAGCTACCACCGGTACGCACACCTTGTAAGCACACATCTCCACATGCTCCATACATACATGGCTCCGCTCCGTACACCTAGTACACACTCAACTCTGCTCCATACACCTCGTACACATGGCTCAGCTCCGTACACCTCGTACACACTTGGCTTTGCTCTGTACACCTTGTACGCATACGGCTCTGCTCCATACACCTCGTACACACTCGGCTCCGCTCCATACACCTCATACACACTCGGCTTCGCTCCGTACACCTCTTACGCACTCGGCTCTGCTCTGAACACCTCGTACACGCTCGGCTCCATACACATGCCGCTCCGCTCCATACACCTAGTACACACGCGGCTCCGCTCCATACACCTCGTACACACGCGGCTCCGCTCCATACACCTTGTACACATGCGGCTCGGCTCCGTACACCCTGTACACAATCGGCTCAGCTCCATACATCTCGTACACACGCGGCTCTGCTCTGTGCACCTCGTACACACACGGCTCCGCTCCATACACCTTGTACACACATGGCTCCGCTCCATACACCTCGTACACATGCGGTTCTGCTCCATACACCTCGTACACACTCAGCTCCACTCTATACACCTCGTACACACACGGCTCCGCTCCATACACCTCGTACACACTCAGCTCCACTCTATACACCTCGTACACACACGGACACACACATGGCTCCGCTCCATACACCACGTACACACACGGCTCCGCTCCATACACCTAGTACACACTCGGCTCTGCTACATCCACACTGTAAATCTCCTGACCCCTGTGTGGGGGCCTCACAGGACACACAGGGGGCCTCACAGGACACCCAGGGGGCCTCACAGCACACAGGGGTCCACACAGCACACACAGGGGGGCCACACAGCACACACAGGGGGGCCACACAGCACACACAGGGGGCCACACAGCACACACAGGGGCCACACAAGACAGATAGGGGGCCACACAGCACACACAGAGGGTAACACAGCACACACAGGGGGCCTCACAGCACCACACACGGGGCCACACAAGACAGACAGGAAGCCACACAGGGGGCCTCACAGGACACACAGGGGGCCTCACAGGACACACAGGGGCCTCGCAGGACAGAAAGGGGGCCTCGCAGGACAGACAGGGGGCCTCGCAGGACAGACAGGAGGCCACATAGCACACACAGGGGGCCATACAGCACACACAGGGGGACACACAGCACACACAGGGGTCCTCACAGGACACACAAGGGGCCTCCAGGACAGACAGGAGGCTACATAGGGGGCCTCGCAGGGCACACAGGGGGCCCGCCGTCATGCTCTGACAGCCCGGAAGCCGCAGGGAGATGAGCACCGCGCGCGGCACTCGTTTCCCGCCGGCACAGAGCTGAAGTGCCCCGGGGCCTCACAGGACACACAGGGGCCTCACAGCACACACAGGGGCCACACAAGACAGATAGGAGGACACACAGGGGACCTCACAGGACACACAGGGGGCCTCACAGGACACCCAGGGGGCCTCACAGCACACAGGGGGCCACACAGCACACACAGGGGACCTCACAGGACACACAGAGGGCCACACAGCACACACAGGGGGCCACACAGCACACACAGGGGGCCACACAAGCACACACAGGTGGGCCACACATAACTTTCATCTCATCCTCTCCTTCACCTTATCCAGCACCATGACATCCAGCACAGTGGAGGACTGCATAACGAGCAGCTGATCATGTGATCCCTGACTCCTCCCCTCTATGACATCATCACAGGTCCTGTAAGCACAGGTCTTTCATCCTGTGCGGCTCTACAGGTGGGCTCACACTGCTGGGTGGGGGTGTAAGTGTAACGCGGCGGCGGCGGCGGCGGCCGGGACTGTAGGAGAGAGAGCGGCATCAGCAGGGAGTCATAAACACCACCGGGCGCCCTGCAGATGCCGCCCCTCAACTAGCAGGGCTCGTCACCTCATGGACGCTGCAGCCCTGCGTGCACAGTGCTGTGTGATGGCGTCGTTTCGGATTATAATGGGGCAATTTATCCCCTGGGCTGCGGGCCCCTAGACACCATTGGGCCCGGGCAAAAGCCCATATTGACCTCATTATAACCCGCCACTGATACCGGCCATGGGCTCTCATGCCGGTCATACCTCACATATGTTATATGGAGGACTATGAGGCTGCATTATACTTTATGGAGGATAATGGGGGTGCATTCTAATAATTGGATGGCTACAGGGGCTAACTTATAAATGGGGGACTATGGGATGCATTATAATATATAGAGGACTATGGGGGTACATTGTAATATATGGATGAATTTGGGGATGCATTATAATAATTGGAGGACTATGGTGGCGGGAGGTAAAGATCATATAAATCATGATGGGGGACATACATACCACGATAAGCGCCATATTCTAGGAAGAGCACCATATATATCAGGATGAGGGACATTAATAAAAGATTTAGAGCATTACATGTGGCCCATACATATGACGAACGTGTGCGCGGGGGAAGAACCCAGGTCTAAATTTTGCACCGGGGCCCACCAGACCCTAGTTATGCCACTGCAGCCACCCCATACACCCACCCCGTACAGCCACCCAGTACAGACATTCCTTACAGCAACTCTATACAGTACCCCATAGAGCCATTCTATATCAACCCTGTGCCTTATGCCTTAGTCATGTGACAGAGCTGCATGTGCAGATCCACTAAGGTGGCCTCTCTAGCCCCTTACTACAGAGCAGTAGACACTCCAAAGGACACCAAATAAAGGCCTTTCCACATGTCCGTTTTATCAGTTACAGTATGTGTTTTATTTGTGTTTGTAGCAGATAAAAGGCGAACCCATTAGAGGAATATCTGTTCTTTTCTGTGGAATGATGGTCCAAGAAAAAAAAGGAGAAAATGGTGACATGGTGACATGTTTTTCTCTGAATGAAGCTCACCCAAAGGAAGATGCAGCATGTGCTGTTAGTTTTTTATTATATTTAATGGGCAGAAGAAGCTTAGAATAATAATTTTTATTTTTTGCAGGCAAAAAACCATATGCCACAATGATATTAAGAAATGATAAGAAATGAAACACGGATCAAACATGGATGAAAAGCAGATTCAGCATGCTAATGAAAAATCGCTTCCTCTTGGACATGACATGTATATATGGCGTCTTATAGATAAGAGCATACCTGTTGACTTTTTGTTAGGCTGAGGGCACACTGTCATGCAGCAAACACGGAGTGTGTTTGATGCATGACAGTAATGCGAGTGTAATGCGTATTTGCAGTGAGTGTGGTGCAAGTGAGGCGCATGTGGGTGACTGTGCATGGCTGTATTCATGTGAGTGTGCTGCGAGTGTGCTGCGGGAGTGGGTGTGTGGTGCGTGTCACTGTGATGCTGTCTGTGGTCCTGAAGCAAACTTTTCGGACAGCATTTGATGGTGAATTTAAACTCTGCGGCTGTCAAAGCCGCAGAGTTTGAATTTGCCGCTTTCCCGGTATAGGAACAAATCATCTTGCACCGCTGTGACAGCAGTGGTGCAAGATAATTACTCAAAACACAGCTGATGTTAAAAATGTAAGGCTATGTGCACATCAGTCGTTTTGTGGGCTGCTTTTGGACGTTTTCCGTCGGCGTTTTCCGCTCAGTTTTATGTTAATTTATGTTAATCCTATCCTCCGGTTGGATTAACATGCTAGTCAATGGATTTTAGAAAACTCTGTCTTCATTAGAACGGTTTTCTTCTGGTCGTTTTCAGTCAAAACTGAGTTTTCTCAGTCAAAACTGAGTTTTTCCACCGGTTTTCCAAAAATAGAGCAAGTGACTTCTTTCCTCCGTTTTTCCACCGGTTTCAGCTGAACAAGTGCACTAAAAACTCAGTTTTCAAAACCGCCGAGAAAAACGCCGAGAAAAATGCTGGAAAACCCGGCGGAAAACGAGCAAAAAACGAGGGACACTGCTGAGCACAGAAAACTCAGTTTCTGCTAAAAAAAAAACAGGTTTTTGGACGGACTGCAGAGATGCACAAACGTCAGATGTGCACATAGCCTTAAAATCCCGGGTTTCGCAGCATATTAACTCCATCTGCAGCCTCTGTGCGGCATATCAGCACAGAGGCTGCAGATGCGGCTAATAATCTGGTGTTAACTTACAGTTTGTGTGGTGCGAGCATGTGTCCAGGGAGTGTCCACACTCCCTGGACACATGCTGACAGCATACACTATCTCAGCATGGGTTAATAGCAGGTTTAACTCAAAGCCGGCAATTGTTGGCTTTTAGAAATATAATGAAAAAGCCGGCGGCGGTAATGTACGCAATTCTGAAGTCAGGAGCTGTCCGAGGTGCTGTACGCAATTTACGTACAGTACATACCCAGCATCTCCTATCAGGAGCTGTCCGAGGTGCTGTACACAAATTGCGTACAGTACCTTGGACAGTTCCTGACTTTAGGAGACTGCTCCAATGTACTGTACACAGATTGTGTACAATACCTCCGCTGGCTTTTTCATTATGTTTCTAAAAGCTGACAATTGCCGGCTTTGAGTTAAACCTGCTATTAACCCATGCTGAGCCAGTGTGTGCTGTCAGCATGTGTCCAGGGAGTGTGGACAGTCCCTGGACACATGCTGGCACCACACAAACTGCACGTTAACCCTGCACACACCGGATTATTAGCTGCATCTGCAGCCTCTGTTTTGACATGCAGCACAGAGCCTGCAGATGGGGTTAATATGCTGTGAAACCCCGGGATTTTTAAATTTTTAACATCAGCTGTGTCTTGACTAATCATCTGTCACAGCGATGCAAGATGATTGGTTACTGTACCAGAAAATTCAAATTCTGCGGCTTTGACAGCTGCGGAGTTTGAAGCGATTTTAATGCACACGAGTGTGTCTATCGAAAAGTGTGCTATATGGGTGCGAGTAGGGTGATACCCTGATGAAGATGCCAGGAGAGGCGCCGAAACGCGTTGATGGAAAAAAGGAAATTGCTACTTTTGGAACCTTGCATTCCTTGTGACTTCTTGGAACCTTACATTCCTTGTGATTCCATTGAGGCAGCAGCGCGGACCGTGGTTCACCATCTTCCCAATATCTGAGCGTTTTTCCACGTGCGAGTGGCTGGTGGAGGTCCTGCAGCAGCTAAAAACCATATTCTTATAAACCAGTTGTGGGGCAAACAACTGGATCAGGTGAGTGCACACTTATTGATAAACTCACACAGACAGTGTCACTAGTGATAGGGCACTATTGCGCCTCTTGTCTCCCCCCTTTTTGTATTTTTACTATACCATATCATATCACAGATACAAGGAATTATAGAAAAGCCAAAATCGGATGACATACAGATGGTCCGTGTGACATCCATTTTTTTTCTTGCACCCACTGATTTCTATTTTTGAGCTTGGCCGTTTAAAGCAATGATATGCAACATGCTGCAATTTTTTTCCTCAGGCCAAATAAAGATTACAAAAAAAAATTGCAGAGCAGCACTGGCTCATTGTTTAACATTGGTCCAAGTGCAATCCAATTTTTGTAGGATTGCTCTTGTCGTATTTATTCCCTGATGTGTAGCGAACAGTAATTCTATGTCTCTAGCATTTAGATTTGGCTTAGGATTTCCAGCAGAATTCAGAACTGAATTTCCTCCTCCACAACAAAAGGGGTGACATTTGCAGTAAAAATCTGTAACAGAAATTGGTGTGCTGCAGATTTTACAATCCACAGAGCAGGTCAATTTCTATTTGGATAAATCCCTCAATTTTTTTTTTTTTACTTTTTTGTTTTTAAATGGACGGTACTTTGATCTGAGGCAGATATTCCGTGCAAATCCATGCCGTCTAGACAACCCCTAAACTTTGAGTTTGACCTGTGATTTTGATGCAAAATTGACATGTCTCTGTTTTTTTTCAGCGGAAAATCGGTTTGCAGAAAAGCACGGACATGTGAACTGCCAGATAGATTCTAAAACAGACATCTGATGTAATACTTCTATTCAATCAGCAGTCATTTAATGCTGTAGGTCAGGTGGCATAAACCTAGCTATAGTCTGAAGACAGTTCTGTTCATTACAGCTGTCAAACAGCATAACCAGCCTAATGCATGGCTTATTGAGGCAATGAACGAAGCATGTGGACAATTTACAGAAGCACACTCATCAAAGTTTTCATCGTCTTAATACAATTAATCGCAATCATCAATACATTATACAACTTTGTGTACTTACAATTGCTCGTTTCGCCTTTCTACCCAGTAAATTCTTCTCTTTTCTCTGCTCTATGTAGAAACAGAAAGTGTCTTGTCCCTGCATAAATCATTTTCCTTTTTAACTTCACACCCAGCTGTACTCTCCTCCCATCCGCAATTAACTTCTGCAGTGATGATAAATGCAGAGAAAAGAGACATTTTGTTTCTACATAGAGGTTAAAGAAGTCAGCTAGTCAGTTTTTAATCACATGCTGTCATACTTCTAATGGAAAACAGAAGAATTAACTGGTAGAAGGGCAAAACTAGCAATTGTAAGTACCTCGTTCTATATAATATGAAAATTGCAATATATTAAGAGGATAAGAGGAGTGCTTCTTTAAGTGGGAATTTGCTGCAATTCTCATCACAGGCTCCCAAACAAGGGTGGCGATGTATCTAGCTAAAAAAAAAGAAGATAAAAGATTTTCTCATATGAGACAACCCTTCTGACAAATAGAAAGAGGATGTATGATACTAAAGTTGAAAAGACACAGAACAGAAGCTTATAGACCCTTACTTTGATTGATTCAGCAAACAAATCAATCGTGCACCATGCTATGCTATTGATCCACATTAAAAATCAATAAGAGTGCACTGTTTAGACACATTTTTTTACACCAGTGTCACCCATCTTCTGAACACCATTCCAAAAGGAATGGACAAGACTGTCTCAGTCCTTAGTACACTTGTAACAAGATATATTAATCCACACTAATAAACCAAGTTCCATATTAGTTTCTCAAAGAAAATCAATGCATTTAAATTCTCAAATGAGTATTTCCAACTTAAAGTTTGCTGTTATTCCAAATCTACAACTACAATATGTGCGTTTTTGCAGCAGTTGCAGACCCACAAATTAAAGATCACCAACCACTATGGGGCTTAAAGGGGCTATTTAGTTTTCAAAACATCTATCTACTAGCTGCTGGATAGGTGAGAAAAGTGGGGGAGGGGGAGTTCAACAACCCTTAGGGTCCCGTTACACGTAGCGATGTTCAAGTGATCCCACCAACGATGTGACCTGGCCGGGATCGCTGGAACATAGCTGTGTGGTCGCTGGTGAACTGTCAAACAGGCAGATCTTCTCAGCTACCAGCGACCCGAAGAATATCAACTATTCTTTTCCATGATGTCGAGGTCCTACTACTGTATTCTGCTAGGCTGGGGTAAGCAGGAGAATGCTGGTAACCAGGGTACACATTGGGTTACTAAGCAAAGCACGCTGTGCTTAGCAACCTGATGTGTACCCTGGTTACCAGGGATCACATCGGGTTAGAGGGCGTTACACACGCCGATGTATGCTGCCCAGCAGGAGACCGACGACCTAAAAATGGTCCTGGTCATTCCACAGCGATCAGCCAGCTCATCGCTGGTCGCTGTAGCATGTCACACGCAGCGTATTCGCTGGCGATGTCGCTGCTACATCACAAAACCTGTTACATTGCAGCGATATCACTGGGGATATCACTGTGTGTGAAGTACCCCTAACACTCTTTTATTCAAGGAAGCTTCATGGAGCATGTTTGACTGCTGCCACAATTAAAGGGAACCTGTAATGTCGTTTTGTGATACTAAACTGCCCCAATGTGTTTTAAATGATGCAATGTGCATCACTATCATGGTTTTCTAAGAACAAAATTCCATGGATTTATCTTTAAAAAATACTTTATATGCTAGGTGACTGCACACACCTACCTGGCTTCAGTCAAAAGGGAGGAACTTTTGCTTTGGTGAATCAAGTTCTTTCATCATATTGTTTGGAACTTCATCATGCCGCCTGCATTGTAATTGACTGACATCACTGCAGGACCTGTGGTGATGTCATGACCATGTGATCATAATGGGTGGAGCTAAGTAGGGCTGATGTGATGGAAATGTAGGCTTAGTTCTGCCCATTATGGTCACATGGTTGTGACATTACCACAGGTCCTACTACAGTGAATTTCTGCAGGTTCATAAGTGATGTTAATATATTACAATACAGGGAGGGGGTGAATATGTTTGAACACTTGCATGTCTGAATATGGATTGATGTGACTGATTGCCAGCTGAAGTATTCCCCCCAATGACCTAATGCAAACATATAAGCATGTAAGGTGCTTTTTATGATAAATACATGGATTATTTTTGTAAACCAGTTTAGTGATGCACAGTGCATGATCTAAATAACATTGGGGAGATTTAAAAACAAAAAATGACATGACAGGTTCCCTTTAAACTCTTCCTGGGGTGGCCTGGAGAAAATGAGGAGGTCCCCCACCCTAGAAGATGCAGGCTAGGAGAGGATACTTGATAAGCCTTTAAGTAATAATGCCTAGTAAGGGTAAACCTTATGCCTGGTTACTGCTCTATGGAAGATTAGGTTTGCGCCTCTACCCTTAAGACTACATTCACGCGCGTCGTATTTAGCCGCATGTTTTGTAGTGGCACATTTTTACACGCATTTACACGCAAAAAAAGCATGACTGCATGCAGACGCCACGCTTTTCCCGGTGCGCTTTTCCCAAGACCGTTTTATCATGTAGCCTATGAGAAAAGTGCGCCAAAAAAGCACAAAGAATTGGCATGTCAATTATTTTTGCGCGAGAGCTTTTGCAGTGAAAAATACGTGGCTAAACGTGGCATCTGCATGACTTTCAGCAAAAGCCACAGCTTTTGCTGGAAGGCGTATCCAGCTTTCTTTGGCACTGCTTTTATGCGAGTGCTCAAAAGTGCCACGTAAAAGCAGGAAAACGTGGCAATTACGCTGCGTGTGAACGTAGCCTGAGACAAGCTAGTGGTAAAGAATGTATATGGAGAGTGGGTGAAGGGAAGGAATACATTAGGAACAGGAGAATCTGGTGGCGAAATGGAGGTCTGGAATTATTTTTTATATGGACTTATCTATAAATAATGAGTGAAAAAAAAGTTTACTCATTTTGGATCATGTGAAAGAGACTTCACTGTAGAATATTATATTCAAGGTGAAAGAATAACAGAAACAGTGAGTGGCAAGCAAAAAGCCTTTCTATTATTTGGGACAGTGGAGATGCACACAGAATAGTCAGAAGATTAAATTAAGTATTATATCTGCTGACCCCATTGCCATGGTTACCGGACAGCAGAAAATATTAATCAAGGCAACCTTTTCAGAGGACGGTAGTAGAAATAAACCTGATAAATAAATTATGTGTATACAATATATATATATATATATGTATATATATATATATATATATATATATATATATATATATATGTATATATATGAAAAACACATCTATGTATACACATCTAATATATAAAGCTGAATGTGTGTATGTGTGTGTGTATGTATGTGTGTATGTCCGGGATTGGCATCTACACGGTCGCAACTACAGCCACAAAATTTTGCACAGTCACACGTCTGGACCCCGAGAGCGTCATAGGATATGTTGTGATGCAAAATTTTAACCCTGCGCGTTCCAGTTCACCAAACAATTTTGCCCCTATCTACATAATGGGGAAAAAGTGACAGTTACCAGTTGACAGTCGTGAATGAGAGGGGCTTAATGACAGCGCCAAAGACAGTGTCTTTGTGTTTTGTGTGTCTCTGTGTTTTGTGTGTCTCTTTGTGGTTTTGTGTGTGTGTCCCTAAGGGGTGAGTGCATGTGTCCCTATAGGGTGTGTATGTGTGTGTGTCCCTGTGGGGGGTGTCTGTGTGGTGTGTGTGTCTCTGTCTTGTGTGTGTCTCTTTGTGGTGTGTGTGTGTGTCCCTGTGGGGTGAGTGCATGTGTCACTATAGGGTATGTGTGTGTCCCCGTGGGGTGTGTGTGTCTCTGTCTTGTGTGTGTCTCTTTGTGGTGTGTGTGTGTGTGTTCGGGTGCGTGGTGAGTATCCAATGTTGGCGGGGCCAGGGGGCCCGGGCGTGCTGGCGGGGGGCGTGGCCATTTGGAGCAAGGAGGCCTGCCCGCCCGGCCAGCACGCGTTGCAGGCGGCAGACCGTGCTGTCTCTGTCCTCTGCTCGGCTGCTGTGAATGTGCCTGCAGCCAGTGCCGCCCGTCACTGCCGCACCCCAGCCGTCGCTGAATCCAGACTCTGTGTCGGGGCCCGGGGGAGTAGCTGCGGCTTAGAAATGGCCACGCACAACAAACTGCTCAAGGTGCTCTCTGCTGTACAGTGATGCGGCTGGCCTGGGGCACTGACACATTTACTTGTGCAGCGCCGCTCATCTGCATCACTGTACAGCAGAGAGCAGCTTGAGCAGTTTGTTGTGCGTGGCCAAGTGTTGCAATGTCAGCACAGCGCGCGGCCCCGCCGGTCTTCTAATCATTGCAGCACTGCACACCCGGCCTGATTCCCGCCAAGGAGGATCTGCTGCTAGCAAGTGTGCAAGGCTGCAGGCGAACGGGAGAAGAGAAGAGCTGTCAGCTGAGCCGGTCCTCAGACAACAAAAGTAAAAAAAAACACCAATATGTGTGTATGTCTGTGTATGATTGTGTATGATTGTGTCTGTGTGTAAATGTGTGTGTATATGATTGTGTGTATATATGTGTCTGTGTGTATATATGATTGTGTGTATATATGTGTCTGTATGTGTATGATTGTGTGTATATATGTGTCTGTGTGTATATATGATTGTGTGTATATATGTGTCTGTGTGTATATATGTGTCTGTGTGTATATATGATTGTGTGTATATATGTGTCTGTGTGTATATATGATTGTGTGTATATATGTGTCTGTGTGTATATATGATTGTGTGTATATATGTGTCTGTGTGTATATATGATTGGTGTATATATGTGTCTGTGTGTATATGATTGTGTGTATATATGTGTCTGTGTATATATATGATTGGTGTATATATGTGTCCTTGTGTATATATGATTGTGTGTATATATGTGTCTGTGTGTATATATGATTGGTGTATATATGTGTCTGTGTGTATATGATTGTGTGTATATATGTGTCTGTGTGTATATATGATTGGTGTATATATGTGTCTGTGTGTATATATGATTGTATATATGTGTCTGTATGTATATGATTGTGTGTATATATGTGTCTGTGTATATATATGGTGTATATATGTGTCCTTGTGTATATATGATTGGTGTATATATGTGTCCTCCTTGTGTATATATGATTGGTGTATATGATTGTGTGTATATATGTCTGTGAGTGTATATGATTGTGTGTATATATGTGTCTGTGTGTATATATGATTGTGTGTATATATGTGTCTGTGTGTATATATGATTGGTGTATATATGTGTCTGTGTGTATATTATTGTGTGTATATATGTGTCTGTGTGTATATATGATTGGTGTATATATGTGTCTGTGTGTATATATGATTGTGTGTATATATGTGTCTGTGTGTATATATGATTGGTGTATATATGTGTCTGTGTGTATATATGATTGGTGTATATATGTGTCTGTGTGTATATTATTGTGTGTATATATGTGTCTGTGTGTATATATGATTGGTGTATATATGATTGGTGTATATATGTGTCTGTGTGTATATATGATTGTATATATGTGTCTGTGTGTATATGATTGTGTGTATATATGTGTCTGTATGTATATGATTGTGTGTATATATGTGTCTGTGTGTATATATGATTGGTGTATATATGTGTCCTCCTTGTGTATATATGATTGGTGTATATGATTGTGTGTATATATGTGTATATGATTGGTGTATATATGTGTCTGTGTGTATATATGATTGTCTGTATATATGTGTCTGTGTGTATATATGATTGTCTGTATATATGTGTCTGTGTGTATATATGATTGGTGTATATATGTGTCCTCCTTGTGTATATATGATTGGTGTATATGATTGTGTGTATATATGTCTGTGAGTGTATATGATTGTGTGTATATATGTGTCTGTGTGTATATATGATTGGTGCATATATGTGTCTGTGTGTATTTATGATTGGTGTATATATGTGTCCTTGTGTATATATGATTGGCGTATATGATTGTGTGTATATATGTGTCTGTGAGTGTATATGATTGGTGTATATATGTGTCTGTGTGTATATATGATTGAGCCCGGCCGGGCGGACCAATCAGCGCTAGCGCGCGATTTCTGTACACAGACAGAAAGAAAAAACTAAATATGGCAGCTGCTAGCAGGGCGCAGCGGACTCCCACCGAGGCCTCACATCACTAACCCCCGCCACGAGCCACCCACTGACACCGGGAAATGGGGGCTGCCGGGGTTGGGGCTCCCAGGGTGCAGGGTGCAGGGAGACTGTGCGGCCATAGGATGATCCCGGGTGTCAGCCGCCTCCTGTCAGTGCAGCTGGGTGGTAGCTGCACTGACACCCGGGATAATCCTGTACACCGCCGCCCCTGCGCCAGCCTCCTCCACACCTCTCTGCTGACACTGTGCTCAGCACCAGGTACATGAGGGCCAGCACTGGGACTGCCAGGGGACGGAGATGTGAGAACCCCTGCGTGTGTGTTTGTGAGTGTGAGTCTATGTGTGTGTGTGTCTGGCTGTGTATCTCTGGCTGTGGGTGTGAGTCTGTGTCTAGGTGTGACTCTGTGTGTGGGTGTGAGTTTGTGTATGTGTGTGGGTGTGAGTCTGTATCTAGGTGTGAGTCTGTGTGTGAGGGTTCTCCCCCTGCTTGAGCCGCTTCGTCCTACGTCGTCCTCCCCCCGCCGCTTTGTCCTCCATCCTCCTCTCCCCCGCCACTCTGTGCTCCGCCCTCCCCCTGCCTGTGCTGCTATGGCCTCCTCCACCCCGCCGCTTCATCCTCCATCCTCCTCTGCCCCGCCGCTCTGTGATCCGTCCTCCCCCTGCCGCTCTGTCCTGCCCTTGCCTGTGCCACTCCATCCTCCCCCACCTCGCCGCTACCTCCTCCATCCTCCCTCCTCCCCTCGCCACTCTGTCCTCCCCCTACCTGCGCCCCTCCTCCCCCCTGCCACGCCATCCTCCCCCCACCGCTCCGTCCTCAAAGTCCCTCCCTATTCAGCCCTCACCGCCTTCCCCATGCAGTCCCTATTTCTATATTCTAGAATACCCGATGTGTTTACTCAGCAGCCATCTCCATTGTGTATACAGGCAGCAGTCTCTATTGTGTATTCTCTATTATGTGTATAGCCCGCAGCCATCTTCATTTTCTATCAGGCCAGCAGCCATCTCTATTGTGTATACAGCTAGCAGCCGTCTCTATTGTGTATTCTCTATTATGTATACAGTTATTGTGTATTAGCCCACAGCAGTCTCAAGTGTGTATGTGTGTAATATATAATAGAGTGAGTGTAAAAAAAAAAAAGCAAATAACGCACAAAAATATTGAAAAAAGCTTTGCACATAAATTGAGGTAATTTTTGGTGCTGTTCCAATTTTTCTCTATAAATATGGAGGCGGGGCACTGGTGGAGGCGGAGCTGAGTGGGGGCTAGGCGGAGTCACAGGGGGGCCCCAAAATTTTGGCAGTAAGGGGCCCCGAAATTCCTAGTGGCAGCCCTGGGTATTGCGTTTCCAGAACTTACACACCATGTGACAGCCTGAGTTACATAATCAGTCACATGATGCAGGTCCTGTAAGTCAACTGAGTAGATCCTGCCGATGCACAGAGGAAGAAATTACCGGGATAGCGATGGGCTCGTATATTGTGCTGTGTAAATTTTAGGGAAAAAGCATCAAACAAACAAACTGTGGCAATACCCTTCTGTTTGTGATGCTTTTTTAGGGGTTTATAATGGAGTCAATGGGTAGAACACAGCCCAAAAATAGAAATGTTAATTGAGAGGGACTTTTATTAACGCAGGTGATTTCTGCAGCACAAACGCAGCACCCCAAACGCACACAGCTTTTTGTATATCACATAGACTTAAATGATAAAGCTGTGAGTGCTGTATAGCTATCATAGAGGATAGGGATTCCTTAGTACAATTGTGGTCTGGGGCTACATAGGAATTTACCTGATACCTATCCTATACTAGCAGCTACTTGATACTGTCACAGCAATCTGCCAAATCTACAGTACTTCAGCGTGACGTAGTTTAGGCTATTAAAACATGCACAGAGGGAAATGACAGACAGCAACTATGATTTCCATGCCAGCATATTCCTGAAATGGGTGGCACCCCACAGGTTCATTATATAGGCAAATGCTAATACATGAGTTAATACAACTTCAAATTCATTGGTTACACCCAGTTGTTTACTACAAAGACATTGGTTACATATAATGTCACCATATGATGAGTTTATTTGGGGACACGGAAAATCCCCAAAAACTCCAGGTAAGGCGTAAAGCCCTACGCCCTTATCTTATCTTGACCAGATGGGGCCATGAAGGTACATGTCTTTACACATGTTCACCTTAGACACCATCTTATAGTTCAAGACAACATGTAGTCTTCAGTAAATCCAAACAATACTCTGTTATGTCAGATAATTCCCATGACAGTACACTGAGATTTACCAATGTATTGCAAAATGTAATCACTATTAATAGAAACAATAAAAGTTATATTTTTATTTTAGGGTCTTTAATAATGATACCCTCCTTTTGTCTATGACAGTTTGCAAGTTTTGAACTATACCCTATGTGACACAGAGTGTCATGGAGGCATCTGGCACTGTTCACACTACAGACTCTAACACTCCACACTATGGTTTCTCTGATGCTTTGTTGCACAGTCAGGCTCGGGCTTTGTCCTGCTGTGTTCTCATTAGCTAGCAGAAGTTAATCTCTGTATGACTCCTGATTACCTCTAGGATCACATATTCTGGGAAACCTATCACAATTGCTTCCTGCCTTTTTAAGATGGTGGAATGTGCCTTCCAATGCTAACTATAGCTTTTGCCAAGGCCGGTTTTAGGCAAAGTGGGGCCCTAAATGCTCACATATTGCACCGTCACACTCACACATTTAGGGTACATGTACAAGCATCGATTTCAGACTAGTAAATGAGCGCGCTCTATAATATTCAAGTCATTCAGCACTTGTTTCTGGCCTTTTTACACAGGATGATGAAGAATGATGGGTGCAGAACAATCACCGGTAGAGAAATCTGTCCTCTACAATATCATGTTATGGGCAACACTTCTGCAGTTTGCAGGGGGCAATGTGCTGTCGAGAGCATTAAAGGGATCCTGTCACCTCCAAAACATCTCATAAGCTAGCAAAACATGTCCCTGCAGCATCCCATCACTAATCTCACACTCCTTTTGTCTCCTAAAAGCATCCTGTGAAAGTGCATAAAAGCGTTTTAATATTTACTCATTAGTGATTATAATTAGCAGGGGCTATATTCTTTAGTCACCAGGGCATGTTGTTTTGCAGCCTGAATGATCCACCCTCTCTCTGTCTGTGCTGCTGTGATGTGCAGCTGAAGGCAGGGCTAATGATTTGCATTCTGTGAGTGATAGAGAGGGGGGAGGGTAAAGCCTGCACAAGCAGAGCAAACAGACAGAGAGGGAGGTTGGATCATGGAGCCTGCAAAACAGCCCGTTCATATGGTACGACTGGATTCTCTTTAGTGTTGCTCCGGGTACCCTGACCGATAGCGTTTCAAATAGATATAAAAAGCGAGGAATAATGGATATTTTAATAGCTGCAACTTTACCCAAGAGCGAGATCGGTAGGGCAGACCACTTTTTAAGCTGGGATTCTACCTTATGTATTAGGGGTGGAAAATTAGCTTGGAATATTGTTTTATAACTAGAGGTCATATTAATCCCCAGATAGCGCATGGATGTTGTGCGCCATGTATAATTGTATTGTAAGAATATAAAAGGGTGGGAGACAAGAGGCGCAATAGTGCCCTATCACTAGTGACACTGATGTATAATTGTATGATTGTTTAAAGGGATCCTGTCACCCCCAAAACACCTCCTAAGCTCTTAAAAGCTGTCCCTAGTGCATATTAACACTTTCCCTACACTCCTTTTTGCTCCTAAATGCACCTAATCAAAGTGAAGAAAAACGTTTTATAAGTACCTCATTATTGATGCTAATGAGTGACTATCTATTCATAGTCACTCATCCAGGCAGCCCCTCTTCATGATATCACGCCTATTCAGGCGTGATCTTCCTAATAGATTCAAAATCGCGCCTCTCTGCGCGCCTCCCCACTCTCCCATTACGCACGGGCTTCAGTGGGGGCATTATGACGCGATTCGCGTCATTTCCTAGCGCCGGGTGACGTAGTACACCCGCGCCGCTCGCTTTGAGCTTCAAGTGCCTCACTGCGCATGCGTGCGGGAGCGCACTGCGCATGCGTGCGGGAGCCGGAACAGAGCGGCCTGTGTCTCCGGATCGCAGGCACAGAAGAGGATTCCATTCCTCATAACAACAGTACGGCGGTCCCATTACAAACCCCTAAGTTAGGGGTTTGTAATGGGACCGCCGTACTGTTGTTATGAGGAATGGAATCCTCTTCTGTGCCTGTGTCTCCGGATCGCCGGCCGCTCTGTTCCGGCTCCCGCACGCATGCGCAGTGAGGCACTTGAAGCTCAAAGCGAGCGGCGCGGGTGTATACGTCACCCGGCGCCAGGAAATGACGCGAATCGCGTCATAATGCCCCCACTGAAGCCCGTGCGTAATGGGAGAGTGGGGAGGCGCGCAGAGAGGCGCGATTTTGAATCTATTAGGAAGATCACGCCTGAATAGGCGTGATATCATGAAGAGGGGCTGCCTGGATGAGTGACTATGAATAGATAGTCACTCATTAGCATCAATAATGAGGTACTTATAAAACGTTTTTCTTCACTTTGATTAGGTGCATTTAGGAGCAAAAAGGAGTGTAGGGAAAGTGTTAATATGCACTAGGGACAGCTTTTAAGAGCTTAGGAGGTGTTTTGGGGTGACAGGATCCCTTTAAGGAGCTGAAGTTTAAATTCTGGAATATTTATGGGTAACGCTTCAGTTTTCGTAGAATTAATTTTATAGCCCGACATTTTAACATAGGATGTGATAGTTGCATGCAAGTTGGGGAGAGAAGTAATGGGATTTGTCAAGGAGAGAATCACAACGTCCGTGAACAGGGCAACTTTGAATGGTCTATTTTTAAGCTGGTTTCCTATGATATCAGGATTAAGTCTAATTTGCGCCGCCAGTTTTTCAATACTAAGGAAATAGAGCAGATGAGAAAGGGGGCGTTCCATTTTTTATGGACAGATCTCTGGAATGGGCATGAGGAAGGCGAACCAGAGCAGTGGGTGATGAGTACAGACCCCTCAGTGCTGTAACAAAAGGTCCTGACAGGCCAAAGTGGTGGAGAGTGCGGAACATAAGTTACTAATCCAGCCTGTCGAAGGCCTTCTCTGCATCCAAACTCAGCAAAAGGGCCTCCATCCTCCCCCCAGTTGGCCATCTCAATAATGTCCATAATACGCCTGGTATTATCTCCCGCCTGACGGAAGCGCACAAATCCCACCTGATCTTTATGAATCAGATGTGGGAGCCATGCCCCCAACATGTGTGCTAATAGTTTGGTGAAAATTTTTAGATCGGAATTTAACAGACTGGACGGTAGCTTGCACATTCCATCGGGTCTTTTCCCTCTTTTGGGAATACAGTGATATAGGAATGGAGAATTGAGTCAGGTATTGCCCCCCCCCTCCATATGATGGTTAAACAGGGAGACCATATGAGGGGACAATACATCCATGTAAGTTTTATAATATAGGTAAGGCAATCCATCAGGTCCTGGCGCTTTTGTCCCGGTAGTTTTTTATGGTCTCCTCAATCTCCTCCACTGAGACTTTCTGGTTATGATCATCTAAAATGGTCTGGGATAATTTAAATAGTAGACACGATGAGAGGTATTCATCTAGGGTGCGGTTTTGTCTTCTCTGGAATTATTGTGTGGTGGAGGGGAGGGAGTAGAGGGAAGAGTAGTAGTCATAAAATATATCGGCTATTTTAACTGGGTATTAATGGATCACACCAGCTTGAGCCTTAATACAGTAAAGAGGCCCATTTCTAATAACCACTACTCAAGTGTTTAAAGGGTACATTGTGTTTGCTGTGTAAGAAGGCTAATGGATGTTTAGAAAACCCTAGAAAATCCTTGTACAAGTATGTTAGCACAGCTGAAAACGGTTTGGCTGATTAGGGAAGCTATAAAATTACCTTCCTTTGAGCTAGTTGAGAATCTGGAGCATTACATTTTTTTATTCTTGTTCTTAGAAATTAAGGCTATTCCATGCGAGAGATTGCCAAGAAACCAAAGATTTCCTACAATGGTGTGTACTACTCCCTTCAGAGAAGAGCACAAACAGACTCTAACCAGAGTAGAAACAGAAGTGGGAGGCCCCGCTGCACAACTGAGCAACAAGACAAGCACATTAGAGTCTCTAGTTTGAGTAATCAACGCCTCACCGCTCCTCTACTGGCAGCTTCATTAAATAGTACCCGCAAAATGCCAGTGTCAATGTCTATAGTGAAGAGGCGACTCCAGGATGCTCGCCTTCGGGGCAGAGTGGCAAAGAAAAAGCCGTATCTGAGACTGGCTAATAAAAGGAAAAGATTAATATGGGCAGAAGAACACAGACATTGGACAGAGGAAGATTGGAAAAAGTTTTATAGACAGCCGAATCAAAGTTTGAGGTGTTTGGATCACACAGAAGAACATTTGTGAGCCGCAGAACAACTGAAAAGATGATGGAAGAGGCCTGACGCCATCTGTCTAGCATGGTGGAGGTAATGTGATGGTCTGGGGTTGCTTTGGTGCTAGTAAAGTGGCAGATTTGTACAAGGTAAAAGGGATTTTGAATAAGGAAGGCTATCACGCCATTTTGCAATGCCAGGCCATACCCTGTGGACAGCGCTTGATTGGAGCCAATTTCATTCTACAACAGGACAATGACCCAAAGCACATCTCCAAGTTATGCATGAACTATTTAGGGAAGAAGCAGGCAGCTGGTATTCTACCTGTAATGGAGTGGCCACAAAATTGCCTGGGTGACCCCAAACTTTTAAATGGTAGTGTATTTGTAATATTTGTTATGTGTTTTACATTCATTTATTCTTTTAGGTATAATAAAATAATTGGAATATTAATATAATATTTATTAATTTATATATTCCACAGTGCTTTACATACATTTGTAACACTGTTCCACTGAGGCTCACAATCTAAATATCCTATCAGCATGTCTTTAGAGTGTGGACCCCAGTGCTGCAAGACCACAGTTCTAACCACTGAGCCACCAAGCCACCCAATTTGGAAGTAAATTGTCTGGTAGTGCGGCTCTATGTCTGGTTGTTCTTTAACCCCTTAGTGACGGAGCCAATTTCCACCTTAATGACCAGACCGTTTTTTGCAATTCTGACCAGTGTCCCTTTATGAGGTTATATCTCTGGAACGCTTCAACGAATCCTAGCGATTCTGAGATTGTTTTTTCGTGACATATTGGGCTTCATGTTAGTATTAAATTTTGGTCGATAATTTTTGTGTTTATTTGTGAAAATATAAAATAATTGGCAAAAAGTTTGAAAATTTGACAATTTTCAAATTTGTAATTTTTATTCTGTTGAACCAGAGCTTTATGTGACACAAAAGAGTTAATAAATAACATTTCCCACATGTCTACTTTACATCAGCAACAATTTTGGAAAAAAAAATTTTTTTGGTTAGGACGTTATAAGGGTTCAAAGTTCATCAGTAATTTTTCATTTTTCCAGCAAAATTTACATAACCTTTTTTTTAGTGACCACATCACATTTGAAGTCTCTTTGAGGGGTGTACATGACAGAAAACATCCAAAAGTGACACCATTCCGAAAACTACACCCCTCAAGCTACTCAAAACTACATTCAAGAAGATTATTAACCCTTCAGGTGCTTCACATGAACTAAAGCAACGTGGAAACAAAAAATGTCCATTTTAATTTTTCCAACAAAAATGTTCTTTTAGCCTCAATTTTTTCATTTTCACATGGGCAACAGAATAGAATGCATCCTAAAATTTGTTGGCCAATTTCTCCTGAGTACACTGATACCTCATATGTGGTCATAAACCACTGTTTGGGCGCACGGCAGGGCTCAGAAGGGAAGGAGCGCAATTTGACTTTTGGAGCTAATTTACCATTCAAAAAGTGAAATGGCACTCCTTCTCTTCTGAGCCCTACCGTGCGCCCAAACAGTGGTTTATGACCACATATGAGGTATCGGTGTACTCAGGAGAAATTGACCAACAAATTTTAGGATGCGTTTTATCCTGTTGCTTATGTGAAAATGAAAAAATTGAGGACAAAAGAAAATTTTTGCGAAAAAAAAGTACTTTTTCATTTTTACAGATCAATTTGTAAAGCCCCAGAGGGTTCAAAGTGCTCTCTATGCATCTAGATAAGTTCCTTGGGGGGTCTAGTTTCCAAAATGGGGTCACTTGTGGGGGAGCCCCAATGTTTAGGCACACAGGGGCTCTCCATACGCGACATGGTGTCCGCTAACAATTTGAATGGAAAATTAGCTCCAATTGTTAGCGGACACCATGTCACGTATGGAGGGTCCCTGTGTGCCTAAACATTGTAGCTCCCCCACAAGTGACCCCATTTTGGAAACGAGACCTCCCAAGGAGCTTATCTAGATTGGTGGTGAGCACTTTGAACCCCCAGGTGCTTCACAAATGAATCCGTAAAAATGAAAAAAGAAAATTTTTGTGGAAAAGAAAGTACTTTTTCATTTTTACGGATCAATTTGTGAAGCACATGGGGGTTCAAAGTGCTCTCTATGCATCTAGATAAGTTCCTTGGGGGGTCTGGTTTCCAAAATGGGGTCACTTGTGGGGGAGCTCCAATGTTTAGACACACAGGGGCTCTCCATACGTGACATGGTGTCCGCTAACAATTTGAATGGAAAATTAGCTCCAATTGTTAGCGGACACCATGTCACGTATGGAGAGCCCCTGTGTGCCTAAACATTGCAGCTCCCCCACAAGTGACCCCATTTTGGAAACTAGACCCCCCCAAGGAACTTATCTAGATTGGTGGTGAGCACTTTGAAGTGCTCTCTATGCATCTAGATAAGTTCCTTGGGGGGTCTAGTTTCCAAAATGGGGTCACTTGTGGGGAGCGCTAATGTTTAGACACACAGGGGCTCGCCATACACGACATGGTATCCACTTACAATTCCAATTTATAGTGGACACCATGTCACGTATCGAGAGCCCCTATGTGCCTAAACATTGGAGCTCCCCCACAAGTGACCTCATTTTGGAAACTAGACACCCCAAGGAACATATCTAGATGCATAGTGAGCACTTTGAACCACCAGGTGCTTCACAAACTGATCCGTAAAAACGAAAAAGTACTTTTTTTCACAAAAATTTTCTTTTTTTTCCTTTTTACAGACTAATTTGTGAAGCACTTGGGGGTTGAAAGTTCTCACTATGCATCTAGATACGTTCCTTGGGGGTCTAGTTTCCAAAATGTGGTCACTTTTGGGGAGCTCCAATGTTTAGTCACACAGGGGCTCCATATGCGACATAGTGTCCGCTAACAATTTGAATGGAAAATTAGCTCCAATAGTTAGCGGACACCATGTCGCAGCATATGGGGAGCCCCTATGTGCCTACACATTGGAGTTCCCGCACAAGTCACCCTATTTTGGAAACTAGACACCTCAAGGATTATATCTAGGGGTATAGTGAGCATTTGGAACCTACAGCTACCGTGTTTCCCCGAAAGTAAGACAGGGTCTTACATTCTTTTTGTGGCCAAAAGTGGCCCCCTGTCTTACTTTCGGGGGGGGCCTTACATTGGAGGCCCCACCATCCATCCATCCACACACTCCCACACATACAGACAGACACATGCATACACATATATACACATATATACACACCATACACACCACACACACCACACACACACATAGCACCTCTTCTTACCGGGTCCGGTGTGGGGTCCCCGATGGTCCTGTGCCGTCCTCTGTGCTCCGGTCCGGTCCCCGAGATGATCCGCTGCCGTCCGCCGTGTTCCGGTGCCGGTCCTAGGCTCCATGGTCCCTGCTCTTCCGGAGTTCAGGCCTAGCTCCGCCCAGGTCATAGTGTGGGCCAATCAGCATAGCGGCGCTCAAGCAAGCGTCATCGGGCGCTTGCCTCTGACGTCAGCGCCGCTATGCTGATTGGCCCACACTATGACCTGGGCGGAGCTAGGCCTGAACTCCGGAAGAGCAGGGACCATGGAGCCTAGGACCGGCACCGGAACACGGCGGACGGCAGTGGATCATCTCGGGGACCGGACCGGAGCACAGAGGACGGCACAGGACCATCGGGGACCCCACACCGGACCCGGTAAGAAGAGGTGCTATGTGTGTGTGTGGTGTGTGTGGTGTGTATGGTGTGTATATATGTGTATGCATGTGTCTGTATGTGTGTATGTATGTATGTAAACCCCCCCCCGTGTTTCCCCGATAGTAAGGCCCCCCTCCCCCTACCCGGCCTTATAATCGGGGGAGGCCTTACATTAGCAGGCCCCCCCTTTACCCCTAGACGGCCTTACAATCGGGGGGGCCTTACTTTCGGGGAAACACGGTACTTCACAGAATTTGATAATGTCATATTGAACATTTTCTTTTTTTCCACGCAATTTCTCACTTTTAGAGCATGTGCACAAGACACGGAGACACCGTGTCCTGGTCGTCTCCTCCCCTGCATTTTTTTTTAGTATTTCTTTATTAAATTTTTTTAAAAAAACAACGTGGGGCTTCGCCATATTTTTGGTCCAGCCAGGTACAGCAGGCAGCTACGGGCTGCCACCAACCCCTTCTGCCTAGTTTTACCTGGCTGGAAACCAAAAATATAGGGAAGTCCCTTTTTTTTTTAAATTATTTCATGAAATAATTTTAAAAAAAAATGGCGTGGGCTTCGTCATATTTTTGGGCCAGCCAGGTACAACTAGGCAGCTGGGGGCTGGAATCCTCAGCGTAGGGAGGCCCAAGCTTTCTGGGCCCCCCCCACTGCGAATTGCAGCCCGCAGCCCCCCAGAAAATGGCGCTTTCATAGAAGCGCCATTTTCTGGTGCTGTATCCAGCTCTTCCAGCTGCCGTGTAGCGGTGGCAGACTGGGTAATAAGGGGTTAATACCAGCTTTTTCGCAGCTGGCACTAAGCCCGAGATTCATAACGTCTGGCCAATATTAGACCGGACCATTAGGAATCTCTAGTAATTTGTAAAGAAGACACAAGACAGAGAAAAATATTTTTATTAGAAAAGAAACACAAACACTATTTGGACTCCATCTTTATTATTCTTTGACGTCCAACGTAGTCCAGTGGGAAGGTCCGACGTAGTCCAGTGGGAGGTCCCGCGACGATTCTCAGTTTTATAGCATATGGGGCATCCCCCATATGCTATAAAAGCAGGTTCATTGCCAGGAGGATGACAGGTCATGAACTCAGTGAGTTCATGACCTATCAGAATCCTCGGGTCACAAGGGGTTAACTGTGCTCTTCATGGCAGTCTCCACATCAGGTCAACATCAGTGGTGATCTATCAGGATCCTGGGATCACCACTGATGGTGATCTGATGTGGAGATCACCATGAAGAGCACAGTTAACAAGGGGTTAACTGTGCTGTTCATGGTGGTCTCCACATCAGATCACCATCAGTGGTGATCTATCAGGATCCTGGGATCCCATAGGGATCCTGGGATCACCACTGATGGTGATCTGATGTGGAGATCACTATAAAGAGCACAGTTAACAAGGGGTTAACTGTGCTGTTCATGGTGGTCTCCACATCAGATCACCATCAGTGGTGATCTATCAGGATCCTGGGATCCCATAGGGATGCTGGGATCACCACTGATGGTGATCTGATGTGGAGATCACCATGAAGAGCACAGTTAACAAGGGGTTAACTGTGCTGTTCATGGTGGTCTCCACATCAGATCACCATCAGTGGTGATCCCAGGAGCCCAGGATCCCTATGGGATCCCAGGATCCTGATAGATCACCACTGATGGTGATCTGATGTGGAGACCACCATGAACAGCACATTTAACCCCTTGTGACCCGAGGATTCTGACAGGTCATGAACTCACTGAGTTCATGACCTGTCATTCCCTGGGCCGCACAGCAGGGGTTAACAGCGGCGCACGCGTGCGCGCACACCAGGGTGCGCGCACAGAGGAGGTGAGCGCCGCAGGAGACAGAAGCAGCAGGGAGCCGCCGGCAGGAGAAGCCCCCAGGACCGGAGGACCGCGGGACCGGAATCAGGATCGTTGGTAGGTAAGAGTGGTGAGGGGGGATTTACTGGGGCACGGGGGGGCCCTACAAACAGTTTAGAGGCGGCGGGGCCTCTGGGGAAAAGGCACCGGGCACAAGGCATCAGGGGAGGGGGGTGCCCGGTGCCCGGAGGCCGGGGGATGCCCGGAGGCTGGGGGATGCCCGGAGGCTGGGGGATCCCGGAGGCTGGGGGATCCCTGCAGGGGACTAGGGAGCACCGGGGGAGGACATTCCCATGCAGCCTGACATGTGTGACATGTCAGGCTGCATGGAGATGCAGGGGAGGCAGTGCACCGCCGCCATTTTTGAATGGATCGGGGGATGGAGGTGTGGGGGTCCCGGGGGGGCTCGATCTCCGACACCGGGGGTCGTAGGGGCCTTAGGGGTTAATGGATCACTTTGATCCGACATGTGTTTTCATGTCGGATCAAAGTGAAAGTATTTTTTACAAAGCACTTTCACTTTTGTAATGTGATGATCGGTAAACGGTGTTTACCGGTCATCACATTACAGGTGCGGGTACAAAAACAGCTAATTACTAATCTCTAGGGTGTCAGCTACAATCGGTACGCTGACACCCTAGAGGTATTAGCTCCAGGGGCGGCGCTATAGAGCTTTTTCCTGCCAACGTCTACAGACGTCGGCTAGGCTTCAGTACCCTTTTTTTCCGACGTCTGTAGACGTAAGGCTGTCGTCTAGAGGTTAAAGGCATCTTGTGACAGTAATACTGGTGATGATCGCTTGTAAAGATATTAGTCTAAGCAGGACTGATGGATGAAATACTTCAATTTTGAAAGTGTAAAGATGAGGGAGGATTACGAACTATGTGAATTTTGCCCTAAAGATCGTAGATGTGGTAAAGTTGTACTTTCTACCATGTAATCAGTTGGATGTAACATCTCTCTTTCATAACATAGAAAGGCACTTTAAAGATCTTTTGACATCGATCACATCACTTGAAAATCTTGAATTTAAACTTACAGGAGGTAAAATTTAGCTAAAACCAAAGTACATCAATTAAGAGGAGGCGAGAACAACAGGAACACTCCCCATGTTCTCGAAGGACAAAGAAGAGCAGCAATGAATGTGTTGTCAGAGCAAAGCGCTGACTTATTTTTTATCATTCCTCTTGGCAGAAAGGTAATATAAATAAAGATAAGTCTGCCTAGTTTCAGGGAAATGTGCGGTTAGTTTACAACATGGTGCATTGCCGTTCTGCTATAATAATACCTCAAGTTAATGATCCAATTATTTAAAAGAAGTTCCACCAAAAAATAGGACATGTGCTTCTTATTGCCTTGAGGAACAAATCCAGCTGTATTTTGCCATTTCCAGAAAAGCTACATTTCACATGTTTTTTTTGGGGGGGGGGGGGGGGGAGAAAAGTCATAGCCCATGATCCCATGACTCCAGTTGGAAGAATGTGATCAACGAAACAGTATTGGATCCATAAATTTAGGGTTTTGACAGGGAGACACATGATTGTAACTATGATTTTAATAACTCAAGTTCATCTCTCTTGAAATATCTTCATATGTTCTCACTTTCCCTCACCCTCCCTTCCTCCAGACTTACCATCATTTCTGGATACAGAAGTGATTAACAGGCGCAGGGCCTTGGCCGGTTCAGGCCAGCTGTGCCATAGAAATTGTCAGCAATGACCAGGAGCACTCAGAGAAACAATTGAATTTTCTAGCACATTGCCATCATGGTTGATATATTCTTTCAAGGTCATTACCCAAGGCTGGGAAGGTCACATGATTAACGAGTGACAGACCCAATGAGACCTCATGTGCGTAAGGGTCCTTCTTTTAATTAGAGAGGGATTGTGAAAAAAGTGAGGGTCGCAAACGTAAAGCGGGGGCCCAGCTTCCCGAATAGTAAATATGCGAAGGAAGACGTCTAAATAAGGGCTACTGGAACAAATTTGGTGTCGTCCGTATTTATGAGCCCGTGCAGATGGAAATTCGATCAACCGTCAATGTATTATTTTATTTTGATGATTATGCAGGTTACGTATAGATCCATCTATAAAACAAATAAAAATATATAATTGGTAATGACCCAGCTGTTGCAATTGAATATTCAGAATCTGTTACTAGTTCTCCACAGAGACGCCCATTGCATCGACCAGGGGGAACGCTTATTGAATTTGCCCTGAGAATATGCACATTTATGGACTGTGCAGTGAAGTGAGATATGTTAGAGACACGTTAAGGTGGACAAACCTGAGGGACTGAAATCCAGTAATTCTAATGCCAATACTGATCCATCTTGACAATGTCGTGTTTCTTTAGCATCAATATTAGCACTAGGAGTATAAAAAAAAAAAAGCAATTCGCTGTCACCTGGGATAAGACTTATTCACTAGTGAAGGGGTCACAATTTAAAGATACGGAAAAAATATATATATAAATATACAGTAAGACTCTTCATTTATATAAAATAACTGAATAATATGATAAATATATAAATGCAAAAAAATTGTCTAATACACAAAGGAAAAAGTGGAATATGTTTGATAAAAGGATAACACAGTGTATAATGCAGTCTCTGGGGGTTCTGAGAAGCATCTCGCTCACTCCCCAGTGACCTGAGGACAATAGATTGCCCAGTCTCTGGTGCCCAATTAAGCCAAGAACTATTTTACTCAGTATTTTTATATCTGTTTTAGGATTTTCATGATTTTGATACATCAAAGAGAATCCAAGAAAGTTGCAACAATGACATTTCTTTAAGAGTGCAGGGTGTATTTTCATACATCCTGACAATATTCTAGGATTCAAAACAACTTCAGGTTTCTTGTCAGGAAGGGCCACCATCATCGCTGCCAATCCGTGATATATATTTATGGCACTTTTGATTGGATATACCATATGTCTGTTTGGTGGGGGCAAGAATGGAAGTGAATGAGAATACATGGCTGTTTGCATCTGCCATTCTCCATAATGGGGAGAAATTGATCATGAATTCCTAAACAATATGTTATAGATGTCTCTAGTGGTAAGAAAACCAAGTCCAGAACAAACCTAATGAATTATGAAAACATTTTTGTGCAATATAAAAGTAGTTAGTGGTGGTATAGTAAGGTTAATTCTTATATTAGACCAAATGGGCCAAGAAAAAAGTAACTTCACCAGCCCTACTCTTCTTGGAACCATAAACCTAAAGAGGCTGTCCACTACTTAAACATTGATAACCTATCGTTAGGAGAGATCATCAATATCTTATCGGGTACGCCAACACCCGACTCTCCGGCTGATCATCCGCTCATGGTGCCAGCGGCGGCAGCAGGTACTGAGAAATGCTTAGTTCTGGAGTTGTTTCATCTTCTGATAGTTGCCGTGGATGGATACTTGATGCATATATCAGTAGGAGGCAAATGTGTAGTACCCAGCCATGGTCCCTATCAGAAGATGGAGCAGCTCTGGAACTTAGTATTTACAACCACTTGCTGTAGACGGCAGCACTAAGAACAGCTGATTGGAAGGGGTGCCGGGTGTCGGACCATGGCTGATCAGATGCCATCAATGTTTATGCAGGGAGCAGCCTCTTTAAGGCCCCATAAACATTAGGATATATCCCCACGATCTAGAGACACTGAGTCCTGGACGCAGTGATTCCTCTCCTGTGGGGAGCCAGGGAACTCTGTGAGTGAGCACAGCCACATGTGCCCATGGCCAGCATTCAGGGCATAGTGGCTTTTCCCTGCATTTAACAACTGAGATCAACTCTGACTCCGCAGTACTAAATTGACATGCTGAGAACAAGCCTGGAAAGCTGTCCTGCATGTTAACACTGTGAAGAAAAGAAGCACAGTGGGCACGGGATTTCTGTAAATCCCATCCTCTGTGGTTGTACTGTTGAACACAGCATTTGGACGTAGCAAAAATATGCTGCGTCCAAAATGCTACATATACTGATTTTGGCAACACAGCCTTAAACTAAAGTGGGCTTATGCCGCAATGCCAGTCTACAGTCTAATGGGTACAGGGACCTCCAGACTCTCCCTTGACAGATGATGTATGAGGAGATAAGGATATGGCCCGTTGGATTTCCGTTGCCCATTTTTTTAATTTACCCACAGTTAATCGACTACTAGCTCTATCATAGAAAACACACGAGTATTTGGCCAAGAGTTTGTGTATATAGGGGAGTCAGAGAAGATATCTTTGGGGAAAGTGAGTTCTAAAACCTTTAAAGTACCTAAAATAAGAAACAGAACAGTACCCTCCCTCCCCGGATCTATCACTGACTCTCCTCCGCTGATCCAGTCTCATTGTTTTGTCTGCAGCGATGACATCATATTGACAGTGAGCATCACCACTGCAGCTGATCACTGAGCTCAGTGGCTATACCAAGGTAGTTGGGAAGAACTGCTAGCGTGCTCTACTATTGTAATTGCAAGAAGGGGGTACTGATGTAACCTATGCTGTCGCACAGGGGCCCATGAGATAAGGGGCCCACATCTACCTCCAAAGCAGGTGGAGTTGTGAAATTATGATGAGCAATTAAACTGAAAAATACCCTACATTGTTTTTGAACAGGGGCCCTCTTCTGACTGTGTCCATTCTTGCTACAGCTATAAAACACATTTATATGCAATTAATTAAAAATATAGATAATGAGATAATTAGTCTTAAAAAAATGGAAAAAAAAATCAGGAAAACTTACATTGAGCTTGATAAAGCCGAATGAGTAGCACAAAGTGTGACCCTAAAAGAATACATGAGCTAAGAACTCTCAGGGAATTCACAGGCAGCTGTGTATCCGATCTCCGAGCCACTTGATTCATGCCAGCTACTCCCAGCGCGTCCTTTTATGTTCCTAGTATTGCACAAATCTCTCCCTGGTGCCCACTCTCTGATGATAGATTTCTATCCTTCTCCAGCCTATTCTTTCCCCCAATACTTTTGTGATTATAAAGATCGCTGCCATTAGCAGAAACTCCACACGAATATGAGGTACAGAAATCCTTCTACGTTTTATGGGGCCTTTTTTTAAAGAACACGGTTTCATCATATCGAAAAAAAGAATAACTAGAAGATATTTCTTTGCTGGTTGAAAAAAAAAATTCCAATTTAATATGAGGTAAAAATATAGTTTAGGGCTATTTAGGCATAAAAACCAGCAATGATTCTTATTAAAGAGCAATTACATACGCACTAATTGCATAACGGCCAGGGGGCAAAAAATGTGACAACTCTGCTGGGTGGCATTTTAATGTTATTTCTTCAGTTTCCCTAAATAGGAGTAAAAGGGAAAGGATCCCATAGAGAGGACTAGGGGCATTCAAAGAGGTATGGGGCCCCACAGCTGGCCTAGGGTTAAAATGGTGCTGGTTAAGACAATCACAGCCCTAATACACCGAGAAAGGAGGATTTGTGTGCCACCAACTCCCTTCCATGATTCCTGTGTTTCTCAGCACACCCCACAATTGCTAGACCTGGCCTGGGCCCCGCTCTTTCCGGGTGTCATGGTCTACCCTTAAGGTGCAAACATCCTTGTGAAGGACACACCAAGGACTGAGATCTTTGAGCTTAGACATAAGTTCTTTGATGTGACCAAAATAGTCCCAAATCAGGACTATTAAACAAAAAAGTAGAGGCTTCTACTGTTGTCAGTAAATTATACTGTACATATGACCAGTGTGATGGACAACTAGTATAGATGAACTATATAGAATGTGGGGTGAGCTAGGTTTCTGTAACAGATGGAAAAGATAGATAGATAGATAGATAGATAGATAGATAGATAGATAGATAGATAGATAGAAGAGATAAGGGGCCATCACACACTATGATTTTGTGAGCAATCTCACCTACGATCTCAGGGGTGCACACTCATGGACAACATCGTTAGTGAGGTGTCACATGTATAGATATTGTTCACGATGCAGCAACGATGTTACGTGCAGGTATCGTTCACACAACCAGCGACCGATGCTTGTCAATGTTGTGAACAGGAGAAATCGTGAAGGAAATCGTTATCGCGGTGTCACACTGAACGATGCAAGAAGATTGCATGATCGACAAAGTCTGATATGGGATCCGGATCTCATATCTGTGATGAACGATCAGACCAGTTATCGCTTGTAATATCAACGTGTCACACACAACGACGTCGTTGACACGACTGAAAATCCGTGACGTTTCATCGATATCTTTAGCGTGTGACGGCCCCTATAGATAGATACATAGATATAGATAGTTAGATTATAGATAAATGGATAAACAGAGAGGTAGATATTAATGATAGATAGACAAAGATATGAGAGGTAGATTATAGATGGATAAATAGACAGATAGATATATATGAGATAGATAGATAGATAGATAGATAGATATACATGAGAGATGGATTATAGATTAAAAAATAGACAGATAAGATAAAAAATAGAAAAAAACAAGCAGCACTATTAATGGTAGTATTCCGTATTTATTTATATCTTTTGGAAGGTACTTGGTGCACAAATTGGCCAATTCATGAGAACCACCAGCCACAACAAGGCGTACCTATCTCTGCAAGGATCCTAAATCTAATAATCATCAAACATGCCTCCCATGGGCTAAAAGCCAACAAATTTCTATCTATCTATCTATCTATCTATCTATCTATCTATCTATCTATCTATCTATCTATCTATCTATCTATTGTGAGGCACCGCCGGCATGGTCCACATGGCCGGGGCGCGTCACATGCAGGATCGAGGTATGATCCTGTGCACACTGGCCGGTTTGATTGAGAATGCTGTGTGAGCCAACTTTGAGACACAGGGTTCATGAGCCTAATGAGCGGCAGTGAGAGTGGGATGAGATCCATGAGGAATAGGATGTAATGAGTGAGTGCTGACAACCCGGAACACAGGGAGTTAACCTGAGCTGTGTGAAAGGCTGATTAACAGCAGCTAAGGGGGTGTGTCCATGTGGGAGTGGCTGGCACGATAAGAGGCTGCCAGCTGATTGATTACAGATGAGAGCCATTTTCAGCCAGACATGAGCCTGAGAGGATGTGGGCTGATTACCAGCCTGAGAGCTGAGCAGAGCCAGTCTGTGTGAGGGACTGGTGACTGCAAGTACATGCCGCCATGATTGAGATGGTGAAGGGAGCATGCTAGCTCCATGCCGGTGCCGAGGGCCGGGGTCGGGAGCACCTGGTGGGGAAGCCGTGGCTGAACCCGGTGGAGACTGGTCCGGGCGTGGAGGGAACCACGTCCGGGAAAGGAGCCTTGGGGGACGCTTGGTGGACCCGTTATACAGGTAGCGAGACCCGGATCCGTGCCCGGTAAGACAGCGGTTCCCATGTAACGGAGTGAGCCGTGTGTGAGCAATGCCAGGCGGGCATAGACCGCCTTTGGGTCCGAGTCAGAGTACTCCATTAAGGGACCCGAGGAACTATGTGTATGAGGGCGTAAGTAATGGCCCTGAATGAGAGATGATGACCTATGTAAGACCCATGTATAATAATGTGGAGAGACAGTGACCCAGCTGGTATGGATGATGTTGGAGGCGTTCCGTCCTTGGGACGAGAGGGAGGCTTGCCCTGCTGCTTGCAGAGGGTACCCGTCCCTCAACCACGACCTCTAATGGTGTGGGTGTGCCTGTGGTGCCAGAGACAGGGGTAATAGGGCTCCTAGTAGGTAACGGATGTAGAGGTTCCCGTGCACTATGGTTTGCCAGTCCCTGTAATGGGCCATGGAGGGGCCACAGTCCATGGATGTGGGCTGTGAGCAGGTGTGTGATCCATGGACGTTTGAATGATGGATCACATACGGTGTGTAAGGTCCCGGTCAGGCAGGATTCCTGACTACGGGTGAGTGTTGAGTCATCATGCTGGGGGACTAAAGCCAGGCGGCAGGTACCGCCATTGGGACCCACAGGGCCCGTTGAGGCGTATGTAATGAAGGTCAGAAGCAGGGGTTAGAAGGGCTCCCGTACTGGGTAACGCGTGGTTAGGCCGGAGGCCGCAGCCCCACGGGTTACTAGGGTTTGCCAATCCCTGTTATGAACCCGGAAGGGTCATCATCGAAGTATATCAAATGTATTTATTATAAAGGTACTGTAAGATGTGTAAGTAGGCCGGAGGCCGTAGCCACCACGGGAGCTGTTAGTAGAGCTCCAATGGGGACAGAGATGGTTACAGGTCCCGGGTTACTATAAAACGTTATGTGCAATATAAGTGTTATGTGATGTTAAATGTAAATGTATGGTGTATTTATGTAAAGTGTTGTTAATCAATGTGATATGTGTCAAACATGCTACCCGGGTTATGTGATTAATATGTGAAAATAAACGGGTAGACATTGGTTAACCTTATAAACACGTGTTCTTGTCGTTTTGCAAGCGGGTTCCCCGGTTGCTACCTCACATATGGTGGAGAATGCGGGCAAGGTTGCCCGGTGAGGAATGCACCCCAGTTACAAAGGGGGGTTGGTACAGCCGAGGGCTGTGGTGCCGGAGCACCTTATATGGACAATTCTGTTGATGCACTTTATATGGACTTGGTTGCTATGGGCAACCGCACGACGCACCCTAGCCTCTTGCCGGTGACCTGGCGAGGTCACGAAGACGTCGCACTCAAAGTATCGGGCGGCCCTAGGGGTCCCGAAGTCAAAGTCGGCGTGATCAAGGTTCCGGTGGCCTGAGGGGTCACGAAGTTGCCAAGACAACGCCACATCCGGATTCTATGAACTGTGTTTGCCCCTGCTGGTTTAAGCAAGGAGGGGGGAGGTTGGACAGGAGTCACAAGCGTACAAACCGGGAGCGGTGCCACAAGGTGTTGTATGGTGGCCCGGCTCCTATGGCAGTGTGTTCATCCCCCTGGTCTGAACAAGGAGGGGGGAGGTTAGGACACGGTTTACCGGTGTCCTAGGTGTACAATCCGGCAGTGTGTTTAACCTTTATCCACAGGTGTAAGCAACGCTGTCGCCCGACTGGTATGGCCGTGTGTTTAACCCCTACCCACGGGTGTAAACAAGGAGGGGGGTATGTGAGGCACCGCCGGCATGGTCCACATGGCCGGGGCGCGTCACATGCAGGATCGAGGTATGATCCTGTGCACACTGGCCGGTTTGATTGAGAATGCTGTGTGAGCCAACTTTGAGACACAGGGTTCATGAGCCTAATGAGCGGCAGTGAGAGTGGGATGAGATCCATGAGGAATAGGATGTAATGAGTGAGTGCTGACAACCCGGAACACAGGGAGTTAACCTGAGCTGTGTGAAAGGCTGATTAACAGCAGCTAAGGGGGTGTGTCCATGTGGGAGTGGCTGGCACGATAAGAGGCTGCCAGCTGATTGATTACAGATGAGAGCCATTTTCAGCCAGACATGAGCCTGAGAGGATGTGGGCTGATTACCAGCCTGAGAGCTGAGCAGAGCCAGTCTGTGTGAGGGACTGGTGACTGCAAGTACATGCCGCCATGATTGAGATGGTGAAGGGAGCATGCTAGCTCCATGCCGGTGCCGAGGGCCGGGGTCGGGAGCACCTGGTGGGGAAGCCGTGGCTGAACCCGGTGGAGACTGGTCCGGGCGTGGAGGGAACCACGTCCGGGAAAGGAGCCTTGGGGGACGCTTGGTGGACCCGTTATACAGGTAGCGAGACCCGGATCCGTGCCCGGTAAGACAGCGGTTCCCGTGTAACGGAGTGAGCCGTGTGTGAGCAATGCCAGGCGGGCATAGACCGCCTTTGGGTCCGAGTCAGAGTACTCCATTAAGGGACCCGAGGAACTATGTGTATGAGGGCGTAAGTAATGGCCCTGAATGAGAGATGATGACCTATGTAAGACCCATGTATAATAATGTGGAGAGACAGTGACCCAGCTGGATGGATGATGTTGGAGGCGTTCCGTCCTTGGGACGAGAGGGAGGCTTGCCCTGCTGCTTGCAGAGGGTACCCGTCCCTCAACCACGACCTCTAATGGTGTGGGTGTGCCTGTGGTGCCAGAGACAGGGGTAATAGGGCTCCTAGTAGGTAACGGATGTAGAGGTTCCCGTGCACTATGGTTTGCCAGTCCTGTAATGGGCCATGGAGGGGCCACAGTCCATGGATGTGGGCTGTGAGCAGGTGTGTGATCCATGGACGATTTGAATGATGGATCACATACGGTGTGTAAGGTCCGGTCAGGCAGGATTCCTGACTACGGTGAGTGTTGAGTCATCATGCTGGGGGACTAAAGCCAGGCGGCAGGTAGCGCCATTGGGACCCACAGGGCCCGTTGAGGCGTATGTAATGAAGGTCAGAAGCAGGGTTAGAAGGGCTTCCGTACTGGGTAACGCGTGGTTAGGCCGGAGGCCGCAGCCCCACGGGTTACTAGGGTTTGCCAATCCCTGTTATGAACCCGGAAGGGTCATCATCGAAGTATATCAAATGTATTTATTATAAAGGTACTGTAAGATGTGTAAGTAGGCCGGAGGCCGTAGCCACCACGGGAGCTGTTAGTAGAGCTCCAATGGGGACAGAGATGGTTACAGGTCCCGGGTTACTATAAAACGTTATGTGCAATATAAGTGTTATGTGATGTTAAATGTAAATGTATGGTGTATTTATGTAAAGTGTGTTAATCAATGTGATATGTGTCAAACATGCTACCCGGGTTATGTGATTAATATGTGAAAATAAACGGGTAGACATTGGTTAACCTTATAAACACGTGTTCTTGTCGTTTTGCAAGCGGGTCCCCGGTTGCTACCTCACACTAACTATCTATCTATCTAATGAAGTGAACCTTTTGAGCAGCAACACCTTCTGGCTTGACAAAGGGCGTGTGTGCCCGATACGTGGCCATTTCCTGTCCATTGGTCCATCTGAAGCCAGAAATAAAGGACTACTGAACTTAAAACACAAGGAGTACTGCAGTGAAATTTTTGACAAGTATCTATCTATCTATCTTTTAATTGCTTCTTTTCATCTTTCCTTTTTCATTATCTGTTCATTATTCAATTAATCAAATCAAATCGATCTTTCCTGTTATGTATCGATATATCTATGTATAGTATTTATCGTATCTTTCAATTTTCTGATCTACCATATCTCTTTCTAAAGGCCAAGTTACAGACACAGATATCTGTGCAGATATTGTTCGCAAATCTCTGGTTGCAGTGAAATCATGGACACATCGTTACAGTTTGTGGCTGTGTACAAATGTAACAATGTGTCCATGATTTCACTGCAACCAGAGATCTTCCAACAATCTCTGCACAATTATCTGTGTGTGTACGATCCCTTTCACACTGTTTTTTTCTATAATGCAGCAGTTACATATAAAAAAAAAGCATTTGCCGCATAACGGCCGCGGTTGCGCGACACTTGCGGCAAGCCTCATGCATTGTCTATGGGGCTTGTGGTAAGTGTGCGGCAGCCGAGGCAAGTGCGGTTTTGATGGATGCGCCCCGCAAAAAAAACGGCACTGATCACGTTTTTTTTCGCGGCTGCATCTGCTGCAACCGCCAAAACCGCACTTGCCCAGGCTGCCGCACACTTACAGCAAGCCCCATAGACAATGCATGGGGCTTACCGCAAGTGTGCCGCAACCGCGGCAGTTATGCGGCAAATGCGGCAGATGTGTTCTTTTTACCATAACTGACGCATTTTTGAAAAAAAAACAATGTGAAAGCACCCTTACTGGGCCTTAATATCTATGTATAAATCTAGACCAAGAAATTGACTGCAGCACTCCAAAATGGTGTTTTTCATCTTTAATGGCCATTAAAGGCGAAAAACACCATTTTGGAGTGCTGCAGTCAATTTCTTGGTCTGTATAATAGGGTGATTGAACTAACCCTGGACTGGTTGCACCACCCTTATTAGGGAGATAAGTGCTGCTCCAATTTTTTCTATATGTATAAATCTATCTATCTATCTATCTATCTATCTATCTATCTTCACACTTAATATAATTTGAATTAACAATTCTATAATTAGTAAACTAGTTAGTTAATCTTTTTGGAATTTTTTTTTACATCACTGTAGAACATTTTGTAAATATCTAATAATACTAATAATGTCCACCATCACCCTTCACACACCGCAGATTAAAGGCACTTAAATATAAACATATTTCCAGTGAGTGGTCATTTTGTATAAATGTGTCTTTAAATCTCGGCTTCATTCATTGTTCTAATTGTCAATCTTTTCAAAAGCTCAGAAATATGAATTTACTATCTTTTTGTTCATTTTTCTCAAAATTTAGAGGCCAGCAATTAATTTTCTTAAATAAATCATTCTTTCATTTTAAAGCCCTATCCGCTTCTAACCATCTCATTAACTATTAACAGGAAAAACATTAATTTGAAATTGTTTTCCCACTGGGGGGATTGGCCGGCCCTGCACCTTTTCTGCACATTGTTGAATTTGCGATTAGTTGAACATCTAATGGGGAGTTAGCCGTGGCCTTACACGCCGGCTAAAATTAACAATAGCCTGTTCTGTCTAATGGAGAGCTTTAAAAACCTAAATTATGTCAGTCTCGGCACAGCACTCTCCTTCTCCATTATCTCCCTCCAGGTCAGCATTCTGTCTATCCATCTTTGTGTTACATTTCTGAGATTGCATCGTGGGCTCCTGCATTTTGCTGTATTGTTAGGACACAACAGATCTCCCTGGGATCTGCAAGGCCCTAGTGTGCTGTTTTTGAGTCATAGGTAATTAACACAATGAAAGCGTTTGAGGGAAAAGAATAAGGCCGGAGAGTGTGTGCCGCTTTGGATGCTGTGAAGTCGTAAGTTCAGATATGTCTGTGTGTGCAATTTTTGAAGAAGTGTCTACACTAAGGCGGGCGCTCTGGACTTGACCTCGTCTCAAGTCCACATTTTGCATTCTCTCATTTCTATCTCTTTCAGATCTCCATTCCTTCCTTTCTCGTTCCCCCAAAACTAGCTCCTAGTCAATGAATAGGTAGAGGAGCCCCCTCCCTCTCACGTTGTCTGACCATTTCCCTGAGCCATCTCCTACCGTGTAAGATAATAGGCACAAGTGAGAACAATGAGAGTCGAAGAGATTGAACACAAAAGAGAAGAGGCCGTTACTGCAATGCCAGTAATTAAAGTGACTGTTTCAAGGTTGCTGGGGTAAAAGCCATATCGTTTTTATATACCCCTGATAATTTGGGAAAGCAGAAATGGGAGACATTTACTTGTATCACTATTGTATTCAGATGAATTTTCTCGTTGAGAACAAGAAAGGAACAAAAAACAACAACAAGGAAACAACATGGCAACAATGTGTTGTGTTTGAAATTTACGCCCATTACTTTAAACAAAATACACAATGTGTCTTGTCATGTTGGGCTTCCATAATAACATAATGGCTTGTAATTAAGGAGATGTGGCTTTGTGTGCTGAATAACGTTTTATAATTGCCCTTAACCCTTGAGATACCTTTGGGAGCAGTCACAGAGCACATTATAAGGCGCGGTGCTTAGCATTGGGCTTTGACCTGAGGGTTTCTTTATCATCTCTCAATGGACACTCATTGGTTTCCTCTACCTATTTCTCCAATCCAAAAAAAAAAAATATTTTGGAAGGTCATCTGGCTAACCAAGAATATGTCCCTAATATAACTGTGCATGATTGACAAGGAGAAATTAGATCCTAGCGCTCAGGGGCAGGATGAGGTTGCATAGAGGATGGGAATATGTTGACACAGCCTGAAATTTCAGTTACATGAATGAAGGCAATAAATCTAAATGTCCTCAGGTTGTGTCATTAGTGCGTAGTGTGAACACTACCCCAACCAATGTCTGGTTGTCCATATTGGTGATGCTCGCTTATGTCTGCACAGTATTTTGAGAGTGTGAAGTTCTCCATTCTTGCATCTTATCACTGTGGTCAGCAGGGTTTGATGGAAGCTAGGAGACCTATTCACCTATAAACTATGTCCCCATTATTGATTTATGCTCTATCAGAAGGACGTTTCCACACCGGTTCTATATGAAACCAATTGTAATATTTGACCTATTTCTAATTTACTGCAAGGTGCCCTCTTTGTATAGGACTTTCCCAGCTTCAACCTTTCCAACTTTTGCTTTAGTTATGTTGATGACCTCATACTAACCTTGTATTAAAGCACCAATCCAGTTGTTTTTTTATCATACCGCTGGAGTGGTGCCTTAAATTTAGGTCCTCTGCCCCTGTCTAATACTCAACTTCTGGTGGCTTTACCTTTTTCCAGTGTTGCTCCAGTGATTTGTGAACTGTCGGTAGCTTAAGTGTTTCATGGAACGCATCGAAGATCACAAATCAATGAATCTCTGAGAGCCTCGTTCAGCCTTTTTCTGTCCTTTTTCTGGCTTATTTCTTGTTCTCATGCATGAGCTCTTGTGACGTAACTTCTGACTTCCGGCCAGTCAGCGGTTACAAGTACAAAGTGGTGCCAGGTGACCGAAGTGGCACCAGTAAGAGGTGAAGCTGCCAGAAGGGGAGTATAAGACAGAGGGAAGGGGGTTTATATTTAAAGCACCACTCCAGAATTGAAAAAAACCCACTGGAGTTGAGTTTTAAACCATTTCAAAGGCATTAGCTCTTCTATATCTTATAAAAGAGGAGAGGCATAGAATAGGGGGAAGACGTTGCATTCATACCAAAGCATCAAGGAGGGCAAATAGCTTCTCTGCTAACTTTAAGGGTTATTCCTGTCTTTATCTTCAGGAGCGTATAGCTCCCCTGCCTCCCAGCTCCCTTCTTCCTGGGTAAAGGTCCACTTCTATAGATTGGCAGTTTGGACCTGCAGCATGGTTGAGCCACCAGCCTAAATTGCATGCTCTCCAGTGATGCTAGCATTGTTGGAAGACAGGAACAGTGAAGCTGTCCAGATCCAGAAATCTTGCTAGCTTCAGTGTTTCCAAGCACTATAGAACAGAACTTACAAAAGTGACCTCTTTTTCTAGGAAACAACCTGTGACACACTGCAGAAGTGGCCAGTAAACAAGGCAACTAGCAGGAACCTATGGAATCAAAATTCACTGCATTCTCAGAGGATTTTTAAAAAAAGGTAAATTGAAGAGTTGCTTTTCTCTGCAAGCACTTTTCAATATTACTGTATTTTTCAGACTATAGAACACATTTTTCCCCCAAATTTGGGAGGAAAGCAGGGGGTGCGTCTTGTAGTCCAGATGTACCGGCCTTGCTGAAGGGAGCAATGTCGCAGGTAACAGGAGGCAGGAACTGGAATCCACCAGTATGGCAAACTGATGTATCAATAATTAAAGACCTCTTGTCATTGAAACCAGCATTGAGAGGTGGGCAGAATGATGGGTGTTGGGAGCAGTGAATATTCATTTTGGATTAGCTGGCAGCTGATGTCAGTATGAGACTGGGGGCACATAGCAGTGATGTCATGCTCTGTCCTTCACTTACACGCCAAAGTCAGTTGCTAGCATCAGAAAAGGATCAGAGGTGTGGAGGGTATTTGAGTAGAATTGTTGATTTTTTTTTGTGTGTGTTAAAAAAGTGGCATCATTAGAGGCATATGCACCAGTATGGGGAACATAGATACCAGCATGGGGAACATTTATATATAGTTAAGGGACATGTATACCAGGATGTGAATCATATATATCAGAATGAGGGACATATATACATGCAGACTTCAGCTGCCGGCTAATCCAAAATTAACATTCAATGCTCCCACACACCCATAATCCCACCCACATTTCATCACTAAAGCCAGCATTGAGAGGTGGGCAGGGTTATGCATGTGGGGCACAGTGAATATTCATTTTGGATTCCCATGCAGCTGATGTCATCATGTGACTGGGGGCACATAGCAGTGACGTGATGCTCTGAATTCTTGCTTAGGGCCCTTTCACATCAGCGTTTTTTTCAAATCGCGGCAGATGCGGTGAAAAAACCGCATCTGCCGCGATTACCGCATACCGGCTGCACTTGCGGCGCGGTTGCGGTTTTTGCCATGCAAAGTATAGGCGGACTTGCGGCAGGTGCGGCAAGTGCCGTTTTGCACTTGCGGCAGGTGCGGCCGCGAAAAAAAACGCGGTCAGCCGCGTTTTTTTTCGCGGCCGCACCTGCCGCAAGTGCAAAACCGCACTTGCCGCACCTGCCGCAAGTCCGCCTATACTTTGCATGGCAAAAACCGCAACCGCGCCGCAAGTGCAGCCGGTATGCGGTAATCGCGGCAGATGCGGTTTTTTCACCGCATCTGCCGCGATTTGAAAAAAACGCTGATGTGAAAGGGCCCTTACACGGCAAAATCAGTTGCTGGCATCAGAGGAGGATGCCATGCATCAGGTGAGTGAGGGTAGTTCAGTGGAATTGTTGATTTTTTTCATGTGTTATAAAGAAGTGGCATAACAGGAGGCATATATACCAGGAGGGGCCAATGGTGGGGGACATATATACCAGGATGGGGAACATATGTATAAGGATGAGGGACATGTATACCAGGATGGGGATGATAGATTCCAGGATGGGGGACATATATACTAGGAAAGAGGACATAAACACCAGGAAAGGGGACATATACGGTATGCCAAAAAGGGGCCCTGGATGTGTAATATTTGTTTAGAACTGGTGGACATTACCCCCATAAGCGTGTCAGCAGCAGATTTCCCCATAACAGTGCATAATGACCAGATTTTTTGCTTACATTTTATTATATATATTTCCCTCCTCTGAAACCGAAGTTTGTCATAGTTGTCATAAGGTATGTGCTCATGGTCCAGAGGCACTGTGTCTTGGATGAAGTGCTTCCGGATCTGCAGGGACCCATGCGTGCATCGATGGAGACCGCAGCTGCCCTGTACTCAACATCTGAAGAGGGTGCAGAGCGGCTTCTCACTGTGTGCAGCCAATGGTGACTGCTTCCGACTCCGCAGCATGAAATGAACATGCTGCGGAGATGTGGAAGTCTAGTCAGGAGAAGCATAGTGGGCATGGGATTTCTACAAATCCCATCCACTATTCTGCTACTGTACAATGCAGCATTTTGGATGCAGCAGCAAGGCGCTGCGTTCAAAATGCTGCTTTTACTGATAGTGAGCACACAGCCTTATGGTCCAGTGTGTCTTATAGTCCATGTGGGACCCAGTACCGAATAATGAGCATGGGAAACCCCCTATTATTACAAATAGCACAAAATTGGTGGAGTACCATATTACATATTGTGCATTAGGGCCCAAGAGCTTCAAGGTACATCTCTACAGAGAAGCTACGCCATACATATTACAGATGCAGAATCTATCAGTAGATGGACTTCGGCTGCTTTATGTCCCAAACATAACTAGATACAGCAAAAAGAGGAATAGGGGATGCAACACTGGATTACCAGATTCTTATTGTTGCACTCATCAGATTGGAAAGAGTCCTCACTGACAAAAAAGTCTTGTGTAACACTTCCCCACAACTCTGATTACTTGAGACTACTTGACATCTACATGTCAAGGGAAGGGTAATATGTCTCCATGAGAACCTGTTATTGATACAATTATTGGCATCCCCAAAACCTGTGGGACTTAGTCCTTATCAAAAATTTTAAGATATCCCCTATTCACATAAAAAAACAATCTAAATGCCTAAGTAATCTAAACGTAATTGTCACATAAAGTATTTTTTCCTAAAACAAATATGAATTCCAATTTGTATTTTTCACATTCAGATATATGACCCTACGAAACAATATGCTGAATAGTAACCCACAGTTAATCATGCTTAGTACGTCGATTCATGTCATAGCAACTCTGTGCAACAGAAAAAAAATCCCCTGCTGCTGAAATTAAAATTTTAATTACCAAATCTGATTTTTCTTTTTATTTTTCATTCGACAAGAAATTAAAATATTATAAAATTAGGATAATCCACGTGTGTAACTTTTCTTCTATGCTGCGCCTGTGTGGTTCCATTTTGTCCGATTATTGACTGACGTTCGTATTAATCTTCGCAGGGGGTATCTGAACAATAGTAGCACCTTACACCAGTCGCCGAAGCACGCAGCAGTCTCAGCGGTGGAAAATGACAATTTTATGAATCCTAATCAATCAAAGGGCTTATTAACTCAATGTGAAACCAGATTAAAATCTTTAATTAGAAATTGCTCCAATAGGAAAAGCAAATGTGCTTATGGGAAAGTGAAAATACCGGATATTAAGGCACTTGTCATTAGCTCTGTAGATATTGGTCTCCCCTTCCTATTCTTCTTGCATTCTCACCTCGCTGTTGAGTCTCTAAAGAGCGGCTCTGCATAGCGACAAGCGTTAGCTCGCAGACTTATTAAAGCAGGCCCTTTGGTAAGGTCCAGTGCACGAGGCTGGGGGTGCGGCGTGCTGAAAGAAGCTGTGCTGATTATTAACGGGGCAGTGTCACACTTCTGTTTCTTATTGTTAGTTGGTGTTTTTTGGGGTTGTGCTGTAATCAGATGTGATGCATTGTGGCCTAATGAAAGCAGAGTGCCTGACGCTGGAAGTGTGTGTGATTGGCAGGCCTGCAGATTGCAAGCCGCAGGAAGGGGCTTTGCTTTAAGCAATGGTGTGAGGAGAAGGCTGTGGGTGATTTTTTTTTTTCTTTTTCTGTTGGGTAGACATTTGGGAAATGACCACAGAAAATGTAATCACAGTTGGGGGTGGGAGGTGGGGGGATAAGGCAGCCATCAGGGACAACTATTTGCATGTTTTATTTATTTCTTCAATGTCAGGGTCATTCTATTGTTTGGCCAATCTCTCTTGTCTGCTGGATCAGACCTTGGCCGGCCACTCATGCCCCTTCTTCCTACATTTACCACTCCATGCCTTTGTTTAGGGGCGACAGCCAAGAAAAATCATAGTGCTAAATAACAACTCCACACCCCACCACACAGCTTGTCTCCTGCACATGTCTCCATTTGTAAAATACTAAAAATCATACAAGATACAAAATGCTATTTAAATGAACCCATGCTGCAACTGCAAATAGAATCAGGTGTGTGACGGCCTATACACACAGCTTCTATGGGTACAATCGCATATATATGTACGGTATATATAGAAACACACATTAAATATGCATTCTCTAGAAATATTCCACACACCTGAAGGACTAAGGGAAGATATTCATTCAATCTATCTATATATCCATCTGCAAACAAAAGAATACAGCCGCCTATTAGCGCTGAGATGTCTGCAAACACTGATTATATAGAATTTGGGGTCTTCAATATCTATCTATATTTTTATTTCTAATCTCTCTAGTTCTAATATCTATCTATTTATCTACAATATCTATTTTTCTAACATTTTTATTTCTAATCTATAATCATCTATGAAAAGGGACGCACTATGAACCGTGACGTCCCAACATAGGCCATTAAATTCCTATCATTTGCACTATTTTTGAAGTGCTGCTTCCATTTTTTGTTTCTAATCTCTCTATATATCAGAAACATCATCTATCTATCCATGCATCCATCCATGATAAATATTATCTATCTATCTATCTATCTATCTATCTATCTATTTATCTATCTATCTATCTATCATAAATATTATCTATCCATCCATTCATCAAATATTATCTATCTATCTATCTATTGGAAAAAAATAGGAGCAGCACTTCTTCCTGATAAGGCGGGTGCAAGTTCAGCCGAGAGTGGGGTTCAATCACTCCTTCATATATGCTATAATGAAAAAGACTGCAGCATTCCTTTAAGATGTATTCAGCCTTCATTAGGCCTTCAAATGTGACTGAAACGTTGCAACTTTGCCTGAAGGCCTAATGAAGGCTGAATACATCTGAAAGGAGTGCTGCAGTCTTTTTCATTATAGTATCTATCTATCTATCTATCTATCTATCTATCTATCTATCTATCTATCTATCTATCTATCTATCTATCATTCTATTTATCTATCTATGGCGGCCGTCACACGCACAGATATCTTTAGCGATATTGTAAGCGATCACGTGCACGCGCAATCGCTTACAATATCGCTCACATCGCTGGTGAGATGTCACACAGACAGACTCACCAGCGATGCGGAGCCGCGATCTCGCTCGTTACTATGGTACACATCGGGTTACTAGGCGCCGCGCGTCGCTTAGTTACCCGACATGTACCATAGTTACCATCTCCCAGCATAGGCTCTGCCGCTGGGAGATGGATCATCGTGGTGTCATACACCACGATGAAGGAGATCGTGAAATCGTTCATCGCTAGATCTGAGAACCGGACATCAGATCAGCGATGTCACGATCAAGCGATGTAACATCGTAAATCGCTTGATTACATGCATCGATTTTAAGCCCGATATCGCTTAAGCGATCAAAAAGGAGATCGCTTAAACGATATCGGGCAAGATATCTGTGCGTGTGACGGCCGCCTATCTATCTATCTATCTATCTATCTATCTATCTATTATCTATTCATTATTAATTTTAACTATCCATCTATGATAAAAATGATCTATCCATCCATCTATCCATCATATATGTAATCTGTCTATCCATGTATCCATCCATTCATCATAAATATTATCTATCTATCCATCCATCAATGTGTTTACCCATCATAAATATTATCTATCCAGCAATTTATCCATCCATTCATCATAAATATTATCCATCTATCCAACATAAATATTATCTATCTATTCCTCTGTCTATTTAAGGGCCACGTCACACACACAGATATCTGTGCAGATATTGTTCACAGATCTCTGGTTGCAGTGAAATCATGGACACATTGTTCCATTTGTACACAGCCACAAAATGGAACAATGTGTCCATGACTTCACTGCAACCAGAGATCTGTGAACAATATCTGCACAGATATCTGTGTGTGTGTGACATGGCCCTCACCAGTATCTTTTCTACCTATATAGGAAAAGCACTATTTTTAGTTTTATATGCTAAAATAAAGCATCAAAAAACACCAAATTTCAATGTTGCTCTAAAATAACATTACAAAAGAATATGGATGGCAAATCTATCTATCTATCTATCTATCTATCTATCTATCTATCTATCTATCTATCTAAGTAATAAATTGAGCAGCAATGCCTTCTTGGGTGCAGTTCAGCTCCGCTTTTACTTTAGCTTGAAATATATGGTTAAAAATAGCTGCAGCACTCCGGTTAAATTATGTAATCTGCCTTTATTCTGGCGTCATATACAGGGTATGGCTACGTTTCAGGCTCCCTCGCCCCTCTTCCATCAATATTTAACTATCTATCTATCTATCTATCTATCTATCTATCTATCTATCTATCTATCTATATTATAAGGTAAAAGGAGAGAAACACAGACACACACACACAGACACATACACAGACACATACACAGACACACACACAGACACATACACAGACACACACACACACATCTTGCCACCCATATGCATTTGTAATGTTTTATTCGGGGTAACATCCCAATTTGGTGTCTTTTATTGTTTCATTTTAGTATATAGTAGGAATAAAAATGGTAGTTTCCTAATATAGATAGGAAAGATATCATGTATACAGGTAGGAAAATCTACAAGTATTTTCTCCTTTTACCCTGGAATTTCCAATCTCCTGGTTATCTTGACTTCTGACACAGCAGAGGCTTATATCCTTTCTAGAGCCTGCCAGTATAGTAAATGTTTGTGCTGCTAGAAAAGAAGTTGGTAATCTTCCGTTGAGGCTGAAGTAGTGAAGGCCTGCATCCTTTTGTTATATAAATACTCTGAAGCACAGTGCAAAAAGGAAAGTGTATAAGAGGCTAAAGACCTGCGGCAATGGTGGTGGGAGGGTGGGGGGGGCAGATGCTTTTTCTTCTACTGTGGGATTTATATTATTTTTTTGCAGTATATAGATAATTTTAATTGTCCATCTATTTGTACCTAAATAATATATTTTATAATATTATTTATATATTGCAGATTATTAATTACAATAGTAATGGAACATTTCCACAATAATATTTTTTTGCTTCATGTACAATTCCTTAAAGTAAACAATATATACCTTTATGGAAATGCATTTAAAATAAAATCTGATAACATAAAATAAAATTCCAGAGAAATGAAAAATGTAATAGTTCATCTTCATGAATTGTAAGCCTAGTGACGATACATCTCATAAAATTTAGTTAATAGGGCTCTGGTGAGGGAGGGATGTAAATATGTGCAGGCTTCTCTTGATCTCTGTAATAGGGCCGCACGATGATGTTGGCCATGGCGTGAGAAGATCTGTGGGCATTTCTAGTGTGTCGTTATTGTCCCATTTATCGTTATTTTCTTCATGGAGGAGGCAAGGAAGGGCCGAGAGGTGACTGCCTCACTTGTTGTCAGAGGGCATTGATCAGCCCTTCTCTATTTTGGATTCGGAGGTGAGGGCATGCCTCCTGGGAGCATTTTGCAGCTCGGCTGTGTCACCGTCGAGCCGTATTGAGTTGTGATCTGAGCCAGTGCTCATTGAAGAAAACTGTTATTGGCGTCCACATCATCCTCAGACATCGCCGGTAACACTTAAACAAGTTCACTCTGTTAATGTCAAGCCACAGGGGACAGTTTGTGCCTCCTCTGCTGACCATTAGACTCTTTGATAGAGTGGACGATAAACTAGAGTCTACAGACTGGGCTTTGGCCTTAGACCTGTCATGTGGACGCTGACAGCCATGCCCGAGAAAGACAGGGGCACTTGTGACCTCTGCACTGCAGCCTAATTCAATCTTGCACCAATCTGCATGAAAGAGACCAAAAAAAATAGACCAGACGAGACACTTCTTTCTTGATGAAACGCGGCAGCCCACGGACTTGATGAAACGAATCATAGAGACTCTTTCTGTTTACTAGTGCATGTTGGTATTAGCGACAAAAGGCCCCTTGCATTTTTTTTGCATTGCATCTATCTATTGATCGTAAGGACATTTCTAACTGGAGAATAATGAGGTTTGTTTAGACAGAAAACTGGAGTTTCCATTGTTTGGTCAAAGTATTTTGAACAACAAAAGGTTGCGGCTAGTTAAGACCGGCAATATGACGATGCACCATGCGAGGAGAAGCTATTCACTCGGCAAGCCTGTTTATTTCTCTCGTTTTCTTTTTTTTTTCTCTCTCTCTCTCTCTGCTTTAAGACATCAGTCTGTAAGAACTCCTCTGCCTGTGTTTCCGTAGGGGAGATCAAACAGGATTTCTAAGAGCCTGCAGAACTGGAGAATAGATTCAGCACAGTATCTAATATATATTTTAATGGCAGTTTTCTGAGAGGCGTTTCATTTGTGTCATTTCTCCTCTAAGAACTGAAAAGCTGAAAAAAGGTGGGAGGGAGGGTACGAGAAAGACACGTGGGCTCCACCGCTGAGCAGGATCCTCAAAAAAAAAGACAAATATACAGGCAGTAGAAAATGAATGAAGGGGCTTTGTTCCGACTGATTGAGGTTTCGCAATATACGATGTTACTCATCGTTATATCTTCGATTTAAGCAAATTTCGATGTGTATTCGCTGTTAGACAAGCGGCGAGCGGCATCTGTTTCCACATTTTATCGCAGCCGAAGCGACGTGCTGCCTGATGGAGCACATATTTCTCATAATGTTGGGCTTGTGTTGCACTTATTATAAAATAGTGGACTTCCTCTTGAGGATCAATAAATCCCACATAATAAACATATATATTTATAAAAAAAAAAAGCAAATCCAAGAGTCTAAAGTCTTAATGTGCAAAATGCTGGAGCCCCAGTGAAGGGGAAGAATGGACCAAATTAATTCCAGGCCATCTGTAAGTCATAAGAATTTGTAATGAGAAAAATGTCAACATATAGAAGCCCAAATACACTTCTGTGCAGAGGTACAAAGATCACTATTAAATGTATTAAGAAGGGGCACAGATGTTAAAACAGCTGTGAAGCCTTTTGATCAGTCGATGCAGAGAGTAACCCTTCTTATTCCCTCGCAGAGCAGAACCTATACACGTTACGTTTGATCCGACCATTTTGCGGCTGACCCCTCCCTCCAAAATAAAAGAAAAAAAAAACATTCCTCAGGAGAACATAAGGCCAATAAAGAGCATGCCCCCCTCCCACCTGACTAAAAAGGTTAAGATCTGGAAAGCGCTTTTTATTTTTTTCTTAGTATTAACCACATTGGGAATAAACACAGCTTCCTGCAGGAACACGGTTAATGTGAGGAATATTACAAAAATCCGGTCCAAGTTTTTAGTAATAAAGTGCGGGCTCTGGTGATGTCAGTTTACGAGATTCTATATAGGGTATTTGCGATAATGAGATATAATCGACACGCCTGAAATAGCCAGTTAGTGGTATTATTACTGATTTCTACCAGAAGTACACATTGTTATACTTGCTGTACTGCAGAGTAAAACCTTCCGTTTACTAAGTAATGATTATATGAAATTAACGGCCCAAAACTAATGGAAATAAATCTGTGGATTCTATAAAGTTGACATGACTGGCTGAAGGTAAAGGCATCAGGTAATGGGAGGAGGGCTGGAGCAAGCCAAAAATGTGAGGAGAGGAGAGTCAGATGGAGTTGAGGACATGGCAGGGTAGACGCAGACCAAGGTAATTACCAGAGATTTTGTGAGAACCAAAAAAGAAAAGGAAAAAAAAAAAACTAATAACTGAAAATGAACTTGAAGAGTCAATATTAGAGATTAGCAGACCACCAGAAGTTCAGGTTCTGGGGGTTCAACTGGATTTTTTTTAAAGTTCTGTTCTGGACCCAAACTTGATCCAAACCTCATTGGAAGTCACTGACTGGGCAATTTGGATCTCCACCCACATACAGCCAGCATACACAAAGCACAAAGGGGAGAGTACAGCGATGCTCGCTCCAGTGATTTGCATATGTAAAGCACCTGAACTCCGAAACCGAACAATGAAAATGTTTGTAAAGTCTGGTTTGCTCATCCCTAGTCAATACAACTGTCCATGTAAAAGGTCCTTAAAAGGAATCTGTCACCAGGTTTTTGAAATCCCACCTGAAAGCAGCATAATGTAGAGAGAGAGACCCTGATTCCAGCGATGTGTCACTTACAGAGCTGTTTGCTAACATTTTGATAAAATTACTGTTTTCTCTGCTGTAGATTTAGCAGCGCATGAATATGCTGGACTACTTGAGTAGTCCTCTAATGATAATCTCCAATGATTTTATCAAAACGACACTGAACAGCCTAGTAAGTGACACATCGCTGGAATCAGGATCTGTCTCTAGATGAGATAGCAAAAACTTGGTGACAGATTCCCTTTAAAGGGGTCCACAGTACACTAAAAAACATCCTAAATAGGCGCAATGTGGTAGGGAAATGTCAAGAAATTGATGCTCCTCTCCTGAAGAGGTGCTACATCCCTTTCCACTGCATTGGTCTCCTTATTCTTAGGACGTGGAGTTGTCCTGGATAAGTAGAGTCTACTTTTTTTGCATTTTATTTTAGGGTGCTCCTATATATATTGTATATATATATATATATACAAAGGTGATGCACTGTCCCCATTGCTGTTTTCTATAGGCTTGAGCCCCTCGGTCAGATAGTTACAGAGTCTGGCTATGGATACAAGTCCATGAGTTGAAGCACCATCAGCTATGTCCTCTACATGGATGACATCAAGCTGTATGCAAAAAAAATAATGAAACATCAATTCACTGATCCACCTGACATGGACCTATAGTGAAGACATCAGGATGTCCTTCAGATTGGAGAAGGCAAAGTAGTAAAGATTGATGGAGTAGACATACAGCAGGGAGCATAGCAGATGTACAGACCTGCTACAAGTACCTCGGCATCCCACAGGGGTACAATAACCATGATGAGGAGGCAAGGAAAGCAGCAACATTTAAATACCATCAAAGAGTAAGACAGGTCCTGAATAGACAGCTGAATAGGAAAAATAAGATCCATGTCATCAATACATACGCCCTGCCAGTCATCAGATACCCTGTTGGTATAGTGTGCTAGCCAAAAGAAGAGATGTAAGCTACAGATGTGAAGACATGGAGGCTCCTTACAATGCATAGAGGTCTACACTCCAAATCTAACACCTAAAGATTGCATACCAACAGAAAAGAGGGTGGTCAATGCTTGATAGGTGTCCATGCTACCATACTGAACGAAACAAGGAGCATCCAGGAATACATTTGAAAAATGGCACCAAAAGATGAAATGCTGATATAGAGTCTAACACAGCAACAAGAGCCTTAGAAGGAAGATCAAGAACATGAAGCGCCATGACAAGACAAGCTGCTGCATGGGGTGCACCATCGACAGATAATGGAGATGGCTGGCATGTAGAAATCCTACCAATGGCTGGAGAAAGCTGGACTCCAGGACAGCACAGAGGCACTAATCATAACGTAGGTGTTAATTACCAGATCTGCAGAAGCAAGGATCTACCACACAAGACAAGACCCAAGGTGAAGACTATGTAAAGAAACCTTGGAAACAGTCCAACACATAGTGGCAGGATGCAAAATGCAAGTAGGAACAGCGTATACTGATGCCACAAACAAGTAGAGGGAATTGTATACAGGAACATCTGTACAGCGAATGAACTAAATTCCCCTAAGTCCAAGTGGGAGACCCCAGAAAAAGTGGTGGAGAATGAAAAGGCTAAAAATTCTGTGGGACTTCAAGATCCAGAAGAATCAGTAGGTTTTTTTCTAACCAACCAAATATCGTGACAGTAGACAAGGAAGACAGCAATGATAATAAATGTTGCAAAAAGAAAGAATGGATATGAGAAAATTAAGAAATACCAGGGCTTCATAGAAGAAATAGAAATAATATGGAAGGTGAAGGCCACAGCGATTTTAGTGGTGGTAGGAGCACTTGGAGCAGTGTCCCTTAAGTTGGAAGAATAGTTACAACAGATCCCAGGAGCAAGATCTAAACTCTCTGTTCAGAAAAGCGCAGTGCTGGTAACAACTAAGAACCTGCGCAGAACCCTCAAGCTCCCATCTGGTAGAGGATCCGAGAATGAGGAAGGTCAAAAACCACCCCACATGGGGTGAAAAGGTAGTTTTATATACACTGGCGATCAAAATTACAGAACAACACACTATTTCCTTAAAGGGATCCTGTCACCCCCAAAACACCTTCTAAGCTATTAAAAGATGTCCCTAGAGCATATTCACACTTATCCTACACTCCTTTTACCTCCTAAATGCATCTATTGAAAATTAAGATAAACGTTAATAAACTCACTCATTAGTGATGTTAATGAGTGACTACTGTATGCATAGTCACCCAGGCAGGCTCTCCCTCTTCCTAATATCACGCCTCAATAGGCGTGATCTTTAACTCTCATTCAAATGCGCGCCTCCCCGCTCTCCTCTGCCGGCCGGGCGCTCCAGTGTGCGGCTGTATGACGCGAATCGCGTCATTTCCGGCTTCGGGTGACATATGTACACCCGCGCTGCTCTTGAAGCTAACAGCTAACTATGCATACAGTAGTCATTCATTAACATCACTAATGAGTGAGTTTATTAACGTTTATCTTAATTTTCAATAGATGCATTTAGGAGCCAAAAGGAGTGGAGTGTAGGATAAGTGTGAATATGCTCTAGGGACATCTTTTAATAGCTTAGGAGGTGTTTTGGGGGTGACAGGATCCCTTTAATGTTAAGGTCATTGTGTTGTCCTATGTGAAAATTTCCCAACATGAGTAAATCAGCAATATTTTAAGGTTATTTCATAACTGAATATATTCTAATGCACAGAATAAAAATGTAAATTAAATAAATGAAAAAGAACACTGATCATATTTAGAGAACATTTTCAGATACCTACAAATTATTGGTGTTAATTTGGCACCTGGTGCTAATTTCCTAAATTATCAGACAAAGCCTATGTAAATGGCAGCCTAACTTTGGAGTTTGTGCTCACTCTGCAAAAATGGCGTGCTGTTCCAAAGTGACTGAAACCCTCCGGCAGCAGGTTGCCCACATGAAGGCCAAAGTGATCACCCTATCAGCCATACCAACAGAAGTTTGTCATTCCAAGTCTGTGATTTATAGAACATTGCATCTTGACAACATCACAAACTCAAGTCCCCCAAGAAGGCTGGTTGCCCTCGAAAGACAAATGCAAGAGACAGGATAATGTGGAGAATCTCCAGTAGTAATCGTTTCAACAGTGCGGTTGGAAAAGCTCACCAGTTCAGCATAGTGTCACAAAATAATTTAAGAGCATTTGGACAGAGAGCCCACTTTGCAGTGACCAAACCTCATTAGCAGAAAGAATCAAAAGGCTAGACTCACCTTGATGAGGAGCATGCTGTGTGGACAGAGGAGAAGTGGTCCACAGTTTATTTTAGTGATGAAAGCAAGTTTCATTTTTTTGGGTCTGATGGGAAAAATGATGTTCATCGACAAACTGAGAAAAGGCTGAGTCAAAAGTGTGTAAAGAAGTCAGATAAAGGTGGTGGATTTTGGAAATGTTTTCTGCTGCAGGGGTTGGACGTCTCATACAGCTACATGGCAGAGTGAATGCAAGTGTGTATCAGAACCTTCTTCAACACCACGTGGTCCCGTACTTGCGTTCAGCACTCAATCAGCCAGCAATTTTCATGCAGGACAATGTCCCGTCACACAGAAAAATAAAATGGTGGCACTCACCAAGTTGCATTAACACAGCTTCTTTATTTCATGCAATTAAAACCAGTGCAGGCAGGTGGCAGGATGTGGATGGTCGTTCATGGACGATGGACATTTCGCTACTTTCACACTGGCAAATTTTCAAATCCGTGTCCATCTATTTGGAAACAGATTGCCACAGATCCATTATGGCCTCCCATGTTATCCTATGGGCAAGGATTGGTCCTAAAGTGGCCATCTGTGTGTCTCCATTTTGTCACGGATCCGTTGGTGTGCACATTTTTCATTTAACCAGAAACGGAAACTGTTCCGTTTCTTGGCTCCCTCAAAAATCGCAGACACCAATGGACAGACACGGATCTGTTGGTGTCCGTTTGACATTCTAATGGAGCACGGATCTGTACGGATCCATGAACACAACAGATATATGAAACAGATCTGTTTTGCGGTACTGAGCATACTCAGAAGCAAGATACAGCTCCTTCCACCCCTATCTCTGGTGACTGATGACGGATCCATTAAAAAATCGTTCTGTGGATATCCATTGGCATCCTTTTGCACAGATTTTTGCCTGTACATGACTATATATGAATTTCATATAACCACATGGATTTGAAAATTTGCTAGTGTGAAGGCAACCTTAAACAGCATTTCTACAGGTCCATTACCACATGGAAATAAATTACCGTATATACTCGTGTATAAGCCGAGTTTTTCAGCCCAAAAATTGGGCTGAAAAGTCCCCCCCTCGGCTTATACACGGGTCATACGGTATGCTGTGGGGGGGGCTGCACCGGTGGCTGGAGGAGGCAGGAGGGGGCCGCGGTGACCGCAGGCGGTCACGTGGGGCCGCCTCATTAGTGCAATGAATATGCACGGCATCAGCCCGTCCATCAGCGGCGGGGGGATGCCGTGCATATTGCACTACACAGCCCCCCCCCTCCTTATTATGGGTCCCCCTGTGCAGTAATAAACAGCCCCCCCCTCCTTATCATATCTCCCCCAGGCTCCGGGCGCAGGAGATGACGTCACAGAATCCGGCACAAGAAGGAAGAAGAAGCCAGCGAGCGGAGGACCGGAGGAGCGGAGGACCGGAGGAGCTGCGCCGGAAGGTGATGTATAAAGTGTTTGTTATTTTGACAGCTGCCGCAGCCTGGGGGGGAACATACTAAGGAGGGGGGGCTGTGTGTTACTGGTGGGGGCCAGTATACCACCACTGGGGGCCTGTTTACTACCACTGGGGCTGTATATACCTCTGGGGCTGCTGTATACTACCACTGGGGCTGTATATACCACTGGGGCTGCTGGATACTACCACTGGGGCTGTATATACCTCTGGGGCTGCTGGATACTACCACTGGGGCTGTATATACCTCTGGGGCTGCTGGATACTACCACTGGGGCTGTATATACCTCTGGGGCTGCTGTATACTACCACTGGGGCTGTATATACCACTGGGGCTGCTGTATACTACCACTGGGGCTGTATATACCACTGGGGCTGCTAGATACTACCACTGGGGCTGTATATACCACTGGGGCTGCTGGATACTACCACTGGGGCTGTATATACCTCTGGGGCTGCTGTATACTACCACTGGGGCTGTATACTACCTCTGGGGCTGCTGTATACTACCACTGGGGCTGTATACTACCTCTGGGGCTGCTGTATACTACCTCTGGGGCTGCTGTATACTACCTCTGGGATGCTGTATACTACCACTGGGGCTGCTGTATATACCTCTGGGGCTGCTGTATACTAACTACTGGAGCTGCTGCTGTATATACCACTGGGGCTGCTGCTGTATACTACCACTGGGGCTGCTGTATATACCTCTGGGGCTGCTGTATACCACACTGCTGGGGGCTGTATACATGTGCTGGGGTCCACCCTCGGCTTATACACGAGTCAATAGGTTTTCCCAGGTTTTGGGGGCAAACGTAGGGGGGTCGGCTTATACACGGGTCGGCTTATACACGAGTATATACGGTAAATAAAACAAAAAAGCTGTTATACTGCAACTTGGTGAGTGCTGCTATTTTCTTCTTTCTTTGCTTGATTTGTATTGTACTCTCATATAGCAGAGCACTACCTGTGGATCTTACAATAATTACACCCGGTTCACATTTTCCAGGTATCACCTAGTCTGATTGCTACTTAGTAGAATCCAGCCCAATTTTTAGTGCACAACTTGCAGTTTATATACATATACATACATATATATATATATATATATATATATACATATATATATGTACACATATATATACACACACATTCAGGGTTCAAAAAGGTCATTACCTTTGAAAAAGGGCGCAGGTTCTTAGCCTTAGCCACCCATGTCACTAGTCATCTCTCCTATTAACATAGGACCACTCTGAATTTTATCTTCTCTTTGGATATGAATTTTCTTGGTTGAGTAAAGATATTTTTTAGCATCATTTGAGCTGGATTTATCTCACAGTTTGGATTTCCTCGCTGGTTCAGAGTGTACATCCGAGCTCCTAGTACATTGAATACCGCTTTAGGAGAGCTGGTCTATTTTCTTTGTTTGCAATATATTCAGAGTATTTTTTTAAAGTAGTGGACAACCCCTTTAACTGGGGTTGTCCACTAACTGTACACAAGGTCCCAATACCAATACTCTTTCTGCTACATAAGGAGACATTCAACATGTTGGGAGGCCACATTATTGAATCTGTTGATGAAATATTAACTCCTACTGATAATGTTTTATTATACCATATATGTGGCCTTGAACAAGCAACACAAGATGATTAATAAGATACGGTAATGGAAAACAACAAAAAGGTATAAAAAATGTTCTATATTTTCCTAAGAAAAGATATCTTACATCCAATGTCAGTGATTTTTGTCCCTACAACTATCCTACCCTACAGATGACATCACTTGTTATTCTCATCTATTGATCCCCTAAAGTGTTTTTAAGGAACTCTGGTTCTGAAATGCTCTAGATAGGTGGAATCTCTATCCTACTGGAAATGTGAAGTCTATTTTTATGGCTTTAAAACAGTTGAAAACATTCCTAAAAATGTTCATTTTCAAGATTAGATTGCATTGATGATGAAGTGGTGACTTCAGATCACATTGAGGTTGTCTTGTTTTTTCTTCCATTAGAGTTTTGAGAACAATGTTTTATATCACTATACGTCGTATTGATTATGAAACAAGTACACTAATCAGATACAACTTTTCATACCTCATCACTGAGTGAAGGCAGGCCACCATCCTCTCTATCTTAACAGGTGGAGAACAGATGCTCTAAGCCCTGCTCATCTGATGTACTTCACATGACTGGCCAGATGGGTCAATGATTAACATGACTATGGGAAGTGAGCACATTGCATGTTTTCTTCTTGGCCATGGCACATTATTAGTAATAGCATACCCCTCAGCAATCTCATCTTTAGTTGGAGGGTCCTGATTTTTCATGACAAGTCATATTAGACTTTGGTTTATTTGACAGAATATGGGTAGGTTTCTGACTTTAATAAAGAGTCTAACAAAAAAACAAAATAATAATATTAATATAACACTAAAAATATGAATAAATCTTATAAATAATGATCAACAAATATTATGAATTGCATTATATCAAAGGTCATATACATGCAGTCATCCTGGTAAGGGCTTGCTCACACCATCGTATATCAGATGAGTCTTGTACGATGTTTTATCGAACAGCACTAAGACCAATCATATGTAATGGGGCAATGCTGATGACTGATTTTTTTCGCTGGCTGAATCTGTCAGACTGCTACAGGATTATACCTATTGTGACAGTTCTCTACATACTTTACTGTCAAAAGCGGCATAGGAGCGCTCACACGCCAATTGCATAGAGGAGGCAGACTTGTGTGGATCACCTGGCTGCGATCCGGAGGACATCTATGGCATTTAAGTTGTGAGTTGTGCAAATAAAGCCGTTTGAGCTGAACTTTCCTTGGGTCACTGCCTCATATCTGCACAGTGTGAACACCGCTGCACTACACCTAATAGAAACACTTCTCCACGCCACTTATGCTTTTTTCACCTACTCCTAGTTTCAGCTTAGGCTGGCTTCACACCACAGTTTTTGGAATCCTGTCCTGTCTGGTTTTAACAGGACAGAACAGGATCCGGTTTTGCCTCCCATGTATCCCTATGGTGCCAGATTGATCCTATTTGGCCATCTGGTTTTGTGTATTCTGTGCCGGATTCATTTTTGTCGGTTTTTCATTGTGCCCAAAATCGGAAACTGCAACGTTTTTGGGCTCCGGTGAAAAATCTGGACTAAACCAGACAGAAACTAATCTGGCACGGTCTGTTGCACTTAACATGGGAGTTTATGGGCACCGGATATGGGTAAAAACAGAATTGTTTCCCGGATTTGTTTTTTGCATTGCGCCTACTCAGAATGCTTTTCGTGGTCCTGAAATAATAAATCTGTTCAGGAAATCTCTCTCTCTGCACCGGCACAGCACATTCTTGTATTGTATAGCATAAACAAAATGGATCCTGTAAAAAACAGGATCCGGAGGCACAACTGACATTCTTGTTACAACAATTCGTTTGTGTCCTTTTCTGTTTGGATGATTTTGCAAAACACAGAATCCACCTGGACAGCTAAAGACCGTGATATGAAGCTAGCCTTAGGGTGCCTTCACACTGCGGCGTGATCCGGTTCGGGGCTGTCCAGAATGACCCTGACAGCCATGGACTGGATCAGCACACAGGACTGGAGAGCTAATATGCCCTCCGGTCCAGTGTGCAGCCGCACGCAGTTCCTGCTGCTGATAAGTCAGGACCGCGGAGCCGCAGTCCTGACCTGTCAGCGGCTGCAGCTGCGTGCGCTGCACACCGGACCGGAGGGCATATTAGCTCTCCAGTCCTGTGTGCTGATCCAGTCCATGGCTGTCAGGGTCATTCCGGACAGCCCGGACCGGATCACGCCGCAGTGTGAAGGCACCCTTAGAAATACTGATATATAATACTGATCACATACTGAATGTGTGAATGTGGCCTTAGAAGAAACATACTCAATAAAAATCCAATCAGATCATCTACAAAAAACCTTAGGAAGGAATTATGGCCACTTTACACACACCAACTTATCTCACTTTTTTTGCAGCATATATTTCTGCAGAATAGAGGTTGCTTTTATAACACCAGCAAAAGCTATAAGGGTGCGTGCACACGATTAGGAGACGCAGTGTTTTGGATGAAGCGTCTTGCCGCTGCATCCAAAACGCTGCGTAGTACAGTACAAGCATAGTGGATGGGATTTCAAGAAATCCCATCCTCACTATGCTTAACCCGCCCGCAGCGTGTTTGGAGCTGTGGTGTGGGTTGCCGGGAGTCTGCTCCTCCGCAGCATGTTCATTTAATGCTGCGGAGACGGAAGCGGCTCCCATCGGGTGACTGCAGGGAGAAGCCGCCCTGCACCCGCCGCACATGGTGAGTACAGGGCGGCTGCGGTCTCCCTGTGGCCAACCGCGGCTTCCCTCAGGTCCGGATGAGCTGCGTCCAACACGCAGCTCCTCCGGACCGTGTGCACGCGGCCTAAGATTTCAGAAGTTTCATGCTCATGCAACATTTTTCCTGACTGAATTTGAGCATTGCAGAATTTGGTTTTTCTTTTCAAATCTGCAGCACATTAATTCTTTTAGGCTGGTTTCATGCTGCAGTTTTTTTCCTGATCAGGTTCAATCAGCTTTGTGTGTCAAAACCAGGAGTGTCTCCAAAACTCAGAACAGGTGTCAATTTATCAATTATAGTTTTTCTCCATAAATTCCTCTTCTGGTTTTGGCATACAAACTTGATCGAACCTGATCAGGGAGAAAACTGCAGTGTCAACCCAACCTTAGCATTTTTGCAGCATTTTCTCACCCATTGAAAATGAAGAGAAAGATGAGTGCAAAAATGCTGTAAAAATGTAGCATAATATTAGTGAGTTTTTGTGAATAAAAACCAACATTTGAGGTAGACAATTATGTTACACCTAAGAATAAAGTAAAAATGAGCAAACACTATAAAATAAGTAAATACCGTATATACTCGTGTATAAGCCGAGTTTTTCAGCCCAAAAATTGGCTGAAAAGTCCCCCCTCGGCTTATACACGGGTCAATACGGTAGGGGCTGTGGTGGGGGCTGTGTCCGGGGCTGGGGAGGCTGGAGGAGGCGGGGGGAGGCTGCTGTATGAGCGCCCCGTTACCTGGGGCCACTTATTATATATGCACTGCTTCCCCCTGTCAATCAGCAGCAGGGGGAAGCAGTGCATATCTGCATATATGGCCCCCAAATGCTGGCACTCGCCCCCTCCGTTGTAAGGCCCTCCCCCCAGCTGCTTAACTTACCATCCCTGGTCTTCTGCACCGCGCCAGTCCTCCGTCCTCCGTGCTCTCGTCCTCGGCAGCATCCGGGGTCATGTTACCGTCCGGTTGCATGACGTCATCACTACGTGACAGCCGGGGACCCCGGATGCTGCCGAGGATGGGAACACGGAGGACGGAGGACCGGCACGGTGCAGAAGACCAGGGATGGTAAGTTAAGCAGCGGGGGGGGGGGCCTTACAACGGAGGGGGGCGAGTGCCAGTATTTGGGGGCCATATATGACACACTGCTGGGGCCTGTATATACCACTGGGGAGGCTTCTGTATACCACTGGGGCTGCTGTATATACTGCTGGGGCCTGTGTATACCACTGGGGAGGCTGCTGTATACCACTGGGGCTGCTGTATATACTGCTGGGCCTGTGTATACCACTGGGGCTGCTGTATATACTGCTGGGGCCTGTATATACCACTGGGGAGGCTGCTGTAATACTGCTGGGTCCTGTATATACCACTGGGGAGGCTGTTGTTACCACTGGGGCTGCTGTATATACTGCTGGGGCCTGTATATACCACTGGGGAGGCTGCTGTAATACTGCTGGGGCCTGTATATACCACTGGGGAGGCTGTTGTATACCACTGGGGCTGCTGTATATACTGATGGGGCCTGTATATACCACTGGGGAGGCTGCTGTAATACTGCTGGGGCCTGTATATAACCACTGGGGTTGCTGTATATACTGCTGGGGCCTGTATATACCACTGGGGAGGCTGCTGTAATACTGCTGGGGCCTGTATATACCACTGGGGAGGCTGCTGTATACTACCACTGGGGAAAGGCTGCTGTATATACCACTGTGGAGGCTGGTGTATGCAACTGGGGAGGCTGTTGTATACCACTGGGAGGCTTCTGTATACTACCACTGGGGAGGTTGCTGTATACCATGGGGAGGCTGCTGTATACTACCACTGGGGAGGCTGCTGTATACTACCACTGGGGAGGCTGCTGTATACTACCACTAAGGAGACTGCTGTATACCACTGTGAGAGGTTGCTGTATACCACTGGGGAGGCTGCTTTATACTACCACTGGGGAGGCTGTTGTATATCACTGGGGAGGCTGCTGTATACCACTGGGGAGGTTGCTATATACTACACTGGGGAGGCTGCTGTATACTACCACTGGGGAGGCTACTGTATACTACCACTGGGGAGCTGCTGTATATACCGGTACCACTGGGGAGGCTGCTGTATACCACTGGGGGGGCCTGTATACCACACTGCTGGGGGCTGTATACCTGTGCTGGGGTCCACCCTCGGCTTATACACGAGTCAATAGGTTTTCCCAGGTTTTGGGGCAAAAGTAGGGGGGTCAACTTATACACGAGTATATACGGTAAATGGCAATAGTGTATGTAAATGTAATGGGGTACTTAGTTACCATTATTTTGATTTGAAAAAAAGCATCCCCACCATGTAAGCGTGACCCGTATTGGAATGGCCCTAGCATCTAATATTTAAAATCCTATTTGTAATCTGCCTAAAAGAAGCACAAAAAAAATCCAGTGAAAGTGCAGTCAACAAAGAGAGTAAGTTTTGTCTGCAAAAAAACCCCACTGCAAATGCCAAATGTTAACATAGCAAATGTTACATGCTTCAATGTGTCGGCGAACCGACCAATGATCTGACTTGACCTACATTGCTGGAACGACGTTCAATGATCGCTAGTGAAATGTCACACGTACTGATATCGAGAACGACGCAGCAACGATCAGACAAGCGGACGATACTTGCGGTTGTTTGGTTGCCTACGTCCTTCAGTTCTGAATAGGCGAAGTCGTAAATTACATCGTTAACAAGGTGTCACACACACCCATGCTGCAGGTTGGACGGACGATCAACGACTGATTTATAGTTCGGTTCATAAACCTTCGATCAACGATCAGCCAACTTATCGTTGGTTGATTCTACATGTCACACACTATGACGTCGTTACGACATCATTGCTCTGCCCCAAAACCTCGGACGTACTAACTATTGTTAACGATATCATGGCGTGTAACGGGCCCCTTAGTCTAAAAATAACAAGAAAGGAGCTGTAGAAAATGCTCTTGGGTCACACAACATCTCAGTGGGGCCTCCAAAAGCTTGGCTTTGCTTGTGATGTCACAATATGACACTGCAATTTTTATGTCATGTGACATATTTCACCATGAAGCCCAGATTTTGTATCAATACATTTTACCATAATGTTCTATAGACACAGTATCTGTAAAATAAATGATTGCCATGTGGCGGTTGAATCCCAGGAGCAATGTGCGGTAATATTTAGTGAGTGGTGGCATCTACGACTTCTTAGTAAGGGGGAAGACTTGTTCACATAAGATGATAATGGGAAAATGTACATAGATTTCCTTCCTCTTTTGCTGTACTCGCATATATAATTTGGGCATCCTTCTTATACCTTTAAACACAAAAACAATAAAAGGCAATGCTGAAAATACGGCTTCAAGTAATTCAGTAGTACAGTCATTTAAAAATCACAAGTTAAACTCCCCGCTGCGTTTCAAAGAAGTTTCAAAACCCAGTAGGAGTGTATTAAACAGTGAACGGGGAGAATAAAAAATCATTGGTAGTCACTATTTGATGTGGAAATGTACAAGAGAAGACAGCTGGCGGAAATAATTGAAAGTGGCTGATTTGATATTAATACTTCTAAACTTTCTGACCCTCCATGCTGCATCACAGTCCGCACTTTATTAACTCTATAAATAGTTGTTTTATTATTATTGCTATTATTTTAATTTATTAAAATTCAGAAAGAAAGTGAGATCTTCTGTCAGACGTGAAGCCGGTGTGAGAAGAGGAAGGTTAAATAAGCCAATATTGAACTTGTAAACCGCTATTATCATCTGTTGTTTCTTTTTGTGAGTCATAATAAAACATTTCTACTTTTACCAGAGTGTTTGACTTTACGCTTATTGTACTCTCTTGGGCTGCTGTACTCTGGGTTATTTATTGTATGCTTTGAATGGAAAAAAAAGCATAGATATTTTCGAGTGTCCTTTTCATCTGATACGAAAGGTGATATGAGAAGATGTTGGACGCCGTCGGCGCACATTCCAATGATGCAGAATTCACTTGCACAAGGTAAGGTCACCATAGACTTATCACAGGGCACCATAACTATTATACGTATTTATTATTATAGCGCCATTTTTACATGGCACTTTACATGTCAATATTATAATTAGTGTAAGGACTAAAGTGATTACGGTATATATCACATATTGTCAGATTTCAGTTTACGATGGTGCCATCAAAAAAGGGACAGTTTTTTATGACATCTTGTATACTTCCAAACTGGGGCCAATGGGAAATGTAAGGGAACTAGTAAGGTTAGGGGCTGAAACATACTACGATATCCTTAATTCAGGCTTCTAAGAGAAGCAACTATACAACTGTAAGGCAACAATTCCATATGGAATAAGCCAAAATTATTCTTTTCTTTGACAAATTGGATGCAGGGGCATGTTACAGTTAGTACAGAGTTTGTTTTCTTCCCTAGTAGTAGCATACCTCTCAGCGATTGTTTTTGTTAATAAAACATCTCAATAAAATTCTACAAAAATGCAATATATATACTATAAAAGTAAAAAATACTATCAAATAGTGTATATAATAATCAACAATTCCAATAAATTGCGCATCATATCTAGCGCATTTTTCCGACTATAAGACACACTTTTCATCCTCAAAATGTTGCAGGAAAGTGGGGGGCGCGTCTTATAGTCTGAATATACGGACTGTGTGGGTGTAGGGCTGTGCTGGGGGAGCTGCGGCTCTGCAGCAGGTTTGGAGGAGGATGCAGGGGGGAGGGGGGCTGCTGCGGCAGTGGGAGGTCATGTGCTCCCACTCATTATACTAATTTAATATGCACTGCATCCTGAAGTCCATCACCTCGGTGCTGAAGCCGTGCTCAGTTATGGTCAAACAGATACAGAACATATTAAATTACAAAAGTGTACACCTCCCCATCACTAGATATGGGCCCCCCCATTGCGGTACATGGCCCTCTCATTTTGAATATGTCCTCCTTCATCTTGGATATGGCCCCTCATGCTGCCACACATAAGAAAATAACAAATAATATAACTCACCCTCCAATGCTTCCCTTCATCTCTTCATGTTTGCAGCACTGGTGTCCGGAGTCCTCCTGCGTCCCCGGGGCATCCAATTATGTGATCAGGGCACGCAGTGATGATGTCACTCTGCTGTGCTGATCACATGATCGAATGCCCCTGGGACGCAGAAGGACTCAGGACACCAGTGCTGCAAGCAGGGAGAGAACTAGGGAAGCGCCGGAGGGTGAGTTATATTGTTTGTTATTTTATTGTGTGCAGCAGCATGGGGTGCCATATCCAGGATAAGGGGGCATATTCAAAATGAGAGGGTCATGTACCACAATGAAGGGTGCATATCCAGGATGGGGGTTAAGGTACCCAGAAGGTGTGGTTATATACCAGCATTGGGGGGCTTCATCACAGGCCGGGATGCTATATCCCAGGATGGGAAACCATATCCAGGATTGAGGGCTATATCCCAGGATGGGGAGCCATATCCTGGATGGGGAGCTGTACACCAGGATGGTGGACCATATCCAGGATGGGGGCTACATCCATGATGGGTGGCTATATCCCAGGATGGAAAGCCATATCCAGGATGGGGGTATGTATACCAGGATGATGGACGATATCCAGGGTGGGGAACCATATCCAAAATGAGGGTCTGTATCCAGGGTGGGGGGCTAAACCCAAGATGGGGGGGCTATATTCCTGGATGGGGAGCCATATCCAGGATGGGGGCTGTATACCAGGTGGGGGCCATATCCAGGATGGGGAGCCATATCCAAGATGGGGGATGCTATATACCAGAATGGGGGGCAATATTCCGGATGAGGGGCTATATCCCAGGATGAAGGGATATATACCAGTATTGGAGGTCATATCCAGGATGAGGATTAAGGAAGGGGCCCAGGATATGTACATTACTCCCATAAGTGTCAGCAGCACATCCCCCCATAACAGTGCATTATAACCACATTTTTTGGTTAATTTTTTTTTCTCTATTGTCCTCCTCTAAAATCTGGGTGCATCTTATAGTCTGAAAAATACGGTATATATACAGTGAATTATTCCTACATAGTAAAGTGTACAGCACTTCTCAAGTGTCAAACAAGTCATACAACCCAAAAAAACACATGTATGCAATTCGTCATTGTGATATTTAAGAAATATGATTGGCTTTGAAAAAAATGACAGCTAAGTCGTGGTTAAAATGCTGGCATGTGCCATAGCCGTTATATTTTAGCAAGGGCGTTTCTATAAACAATATGACTTAGGGTGCTTTCACACTAGCGTTTTTTTCAAATCGCGGCAGATGCGGTGAAAAAACCGCATCAGCCGCGATTACCGCATACCGGCTGCACTTGCGGCATGGTTGCGGCAAGCCCCATACAATGTATAGGTGGGCTTGTGGCAGGTGCGGCAAATGCGGTTTTGGCACTTGCGGCAGGTGCGGCTGCGAAAAAAACGCGGCTGACCGCGTTTTTTTTCACGGCCGCACCTGCCGCAAGTGCCAAAACCGCACTTGCCGCACCTGCCGCAAGCCTGCCTATACATTGTATGGGGCTTGCCGCAACTGTGCCGCAACCGTGCCGTTAAGTGCAGCCAGTATGCGGTAATCGCGGCAGATGCGGTTTTTTCACCGCATCTGCCGCAATTTAAAAAAAAGGCTGATGTGAAAGGGGCCTTAGTGGTGAAAAAAATTCAGAAGTTTGAAAAAAAAAAGAATCACACTTTTTGCGCCATGTTCTGTGCCCCGTAACGTCCTCATTTTTTGGGATCTGGGGCAATATGATGGCTTATTTACTGCGGCTTGAGCTAACATTTCTAATTATACCAATATTAGGTGGATGCGCAGTTTTGATCACCCGTTACTGCATTTTATAGCAATGTTGTGGCGACCAAAAAATTTTTATTTTGGCGTTTGGACCTTTTTTTCCGTTATGCAGTTTACGGCTCTCATTAATTAATTTTATATATTGATAGATCGGACAATTCTGAACGCGGTGATACCAAATATGTATATTTTTTCTTTTTTAATACTTTTATTTTCAGTGGGGAAAAGGTTTTTTTTTTTCTCCTATTTTTAAAAACTTTATTAACTAATTAGTTCTTGTTTTAACACAGCCCTATAGGGCGCCACAGTACTGCAGTGGCTGATCGCTTCTGACTGATCCCGATGAGCAGTAGCACATCGGGATCTTTCAGAATTGCGCACTGTGAGTGATTGGCAGCGCTTGCCAACCACTCACAGGAAGTTCTCCGCCATAGCTTCTCGGGTCAAGCCAGGACCTCGGGCTATCACATGAGTGCCTGAGATCCTGCGATCTTATCGTGGGACCTGCGGTGCAGGTGGGGAACAGCGCGTTCCCCGCCGTGGCACCCTTGGATCCCGCTGTCAATAATTGTCGGCGGGATTCAAGGGGTTAACAGCACCAACCTGATCCCGGATCCGATTGGTGCTGGAAGCCTGAAATTTCAGCTGAGATCAGCTGAGACGTTGGGGAAATGATGTGACCTCCGTGCCAGAGCTCACATCAAGCTCCAGTAACTGGCTCATAACGTCCTCCTACATCATGGGTCGGTAAGAGGTTAAAAAGGGACTGTGGCCAGTGTGAAAATGTCTAGATCACTAAATATTTTTTATACAGGTCTTCATGTGAAATTTTTTTATTCCAAAAACCTGTTTATCATATTCACTGATTACCGTATTACTTCCCTTTAACCCCTTAGTGACGGAGCCAGTTTCCACCTTAAGGACCAGACCATTTTTTGCAATATTGACCAGTGTCCCTTTATGAAGAAATAACTCGGGAACGCTTCAATGGACCCCAGTGATTCCAAGATAGTTTTTTTGTGACATATTGGGCTTCATGTCAGTGGTAAATTTAGGACAATGTTTTTGCATTTATTTGTGAAAAAAAACGGAATTTTGGCAAAATTTTTATTCCATTAAACCAGAGAGTTTTGTCACACAAACTAGTTAATAAATAACATTTCCCACATGTCTACTTTACATCAGCACAATTCTGGAAACATAATTTTTTTTGTTAGGAAGTTATAAGGGTTTAAAGTTTATCAGCAATTTCTCATTTTTCCAGCAAAATTTACAAAACCATCTTTTTAGTGACCAAATCACATTTGAAGTCCCTTTGAGGGGCGTACATGACAGAAAACACCCAAAAGTGACATCATTCCAAAAACTGCACCCCTCAAGCTACTCAAAACCACATTCAAGAAGATTATTAACCCTTCAGGTGCTTCACAGGAACTAAAGCAACGTGGAAGGAAAAAAGAAATACATTTATAGTTTACTTAAAAATGTTGCTTTAGCATCAATTAATTCACTTTTACAAGAGACAGCATGTTACAGTGGATGCTAAAATTTGTTACCCAGTTTCTTATGAACACGCCGATACCTCATATGTGTTTAGGAACCGCTCTTTAAACAAATGGGAGCGCTAAGAAGGGAAGGAGCGCTATTTGAATTTTGGAAAAGCTGAAATAGATTGCAAGCAACATGTCACATTTGCAGGGTCGCTAGAGGGCCTAAACAGCAGAAACACCCCTCAAAAGACCCCGTTTTAGAAACAAGACTCCTCAAGGATTATATATAGATGTATAGTGAACATATGGAACCTACAGCTACTTCACACAACTTGATAACACTAGGTCATCATATTGAACATTTACATTTTTTACACACAATGTCTCACTTTTAGGGCATGTGCACAACATCTGGAGACATTGTGTCCTGGGCGTCTCCTCTCCTGCATTTTTTTTATTATATCCTTATTACATTTTTAAAACAAATGACGAGGGGCTTTGCCAAATTTTTGTCGCGAACCAGATACAGCAGGCAGCTGTGGGCTGCCACCAACCCCAGCTACCTAGTTTCACCTGGCTGGAAACCAAAAATATAGGAAAACTCTTCTTTTTAAATCATTTCATGAAATAATTAAAAAAAACAACTACGTGGTTCTTCACCATATTTTTGGTCCAGCCGGGTACAACTAGGCAGCTGGGGGCTGGAATCCTCAGCGTAGGGAAGCCCAAGCTTTCTGGGCCTTCCCCACTGCGAATTGCAGCCAGCAGCCAAGCCAGAAAATGGTGCATTCATAGAAGTGCCATTTTCTGGCGCTGTATTCAACTCTTCCAGCTGCCATGTAGCAGTGCAGATTGGGTAATACGGGGTTAATGCCAGCTTTGTATTGTCAACTGGCACTAAGCCTGAGATTCATAATGTCGGGTCAATGTTAGACCCGGCCATTAGGAATCTCTAGTAAATAGGAAAGAATACACAAGACTGAGAAAAATATTTTTATCAGAAAAAAAACACAAACACGTATTTAGACTGCATCTTTATTATTATTATGCGATGTCCAACAAAGTTCAGTGTGCGGTCCCCAGTGTTATAGCAAATGGGGGTATCCCCCATATGATATAAGAGCAGGCACCCCACACAGGGGTTAACTGATCTTCATGATGACCTGTGAAGCAGATCACCATGAAGATCACAGTTAACCCCTGTGTGACCCCAGGATCATAATGGGTCATGAACTTACAGAGTTCATGACCTATCATTCCCCTGGGAGTGCACACACACAGAGGCGTGCACACAGGAGAAGCGCATTGACAGGCACTTCAGAGAAGAGGAGAGACTGTGGGGCCCGAGGATCGTGGGACTGGAGGCAGGTAAGAGAGAGGCTGGCGGCGGACAAGAGGGACCTGATTGGGGGAGCGGAGGGGTTGAGGCTCTTTGAATACATCATATGGAGTATCAGACGGGGGGGTGACGGCGTGGCGAGTACCGGGGGTGGGAGGAGGGAGATGGACGTATAGTTGGAGGCTAGTGGGGAGGAATGGGGGGAGAGAACCGAGCGGCACCAGAGAATGTGATTCCCATGCAATCTGATGTGTGACCTGTCAGATGGCATGGGGCTGCATGGGAGATGGCGGGTTTCCACAGGCACCACCGCTATTTTGGAATGGTCCGGGGAAGGGGTGGGAGATCTCCGGTACCGGGGGTCTTGGGGGCCTTAGGAGTTAATATTTCCCTTACATCCAACATGTATTTTCATGTCGGATGAAAGAAAAAGCATTTCAAAGGGTTCAAGGGTATTGTCTGTATTATCAAAAATCATAAATAAGGTTTTGCCCAGAGGAAGCAGCAGGTCCTGCTGTGAAACGTGTTGGCTCAATAAACGGATATCAAACGTACCCTTCCTGCTTTGTGGTCTGCGCAGAATCTAAACCTGGGCTTTTTTCTACACAAACGAATCTATTGGCGGCAAACAGATCATTTTATTAAGGTCTGTCCATATCACTACAAGACCTTCACCCAGTCTTAGACACCGTGTACCCCGGGTTGTTTGGAAGGAGACAACCGGAGGCTTTATATTCCTTATGGTAGGACTGAGACTGTGGCAGTGCTAGTTGATAGTGGAGAAGGAATTAATCTTATGGATTCTCTCTTTGCTCAGGCCAAAGAGCTCGTCTGTAACACATTAGCATGTTTCATTTCCATCTCCGCCATTGACTCAGTTCCTCTCGGCCAGAAGGTTTTTTTCCCAAGTAGTGCATAATGTGAACTTGTGTATAGGAACTTTTCCCCATGAGTTCCTATCATGTCACATCTTGGATAATTATTATTATTATTATTAAGTACTTATATAGCGCCATTAGGTTATATGGCGCTTTACAAGTGAGAGGGTAGACAAAGACAAGTAGTAAAACGACGACAAATCAGTCATACGGGTACAACGGGGCCAAGGATCCTGTCCGTGAGGGTTCATAGTCTAGAGGGGGTGGGGAGGGAGACAGTAGGAGGGGGAGAGGTGAGATGGTGCAGCGGATTAAGTCTCAGTGTGGGTTATAGGCTTGTAAGAAGAGGTGAGACTTCAGGTTTTTCTTGAAGGTTCCTAGGGTAGGGGAGTGTCTGATGTGGTGGGGGAGGGAGTTCCAGAGTATGGCAGAAGCACGAGAGAAGTCTTGTATGCGGTTGTGGGAGGTGGAAATGTGGGGGGTTGAGAGAAGGAATTCTTGAGAGGAGCGTAGGTTGCGTGAGGGGAGGTAATGGGAGACCAGGTCGGAGATGTAGGGAGGGGACAGGTTGTGTATGGCCTTGTATGTCAGGGTTAGGGTTTTGAAGTGGGATCGCTGGGGAGTGGGGAGCCAGTGGAGGGCTCGGCAGAGAGGGGAGGCGGGGGAGTAACGGGGAGATAGATGGATGAGTCGGGCAGCAAAGTTGAGGATGGTGCGGAGAGGTGCAAGGGAGGAGGCAGGGAGGCCGGTGAACAGGAGGTTGCAGTAGTCCAGGCGGGAGATGATGAGGGCATGGACAAGTGTTTTAGCCGTGCTGTGGTCAAGGAAGGAGCGGATACGGGCAATGTTTTTTAGTTGGAGTCGACAGGCGGTGGCGAGGGCTTGGATGTGGGGCTTGAAAGAGAGGGAGGAGTCGAGGATTATCCCGAGGCACTTGGTGTGGGGGACGGGTGAGAGTATGCAGTCATTGACGGTGATGGATAGGTCAGGAAGAGGGGGAGGGTTGTTCAGGGGAAAGACGATGAATTCAGTCTTGTCCATGTTGAGTTTGAGGAAGCGGGTAGAAAAGAAGGATGCGATGGTGGATAGGCAGTGAGGAATTTTGGATAGAAGGGAGAAGATATCAGGGCCAGACAGATAGAGCTGGGTGTCATCGGCGCAGAGGTGGTATTGGAGGCCAAGTGACTCGATGAGTTTGCCTAGGCCGAGGGTGTAAATGGAGAAGAGTAGTAGTCCCAGGACCGAGCTTGTGGAACTCCTACAGAAAGGGGGTGGGGCGAGGTGGAGGTGTGGGAGTGGGTGACGCTGAAGGTCCTGTCCGTTAGGTAGGAGGAGATCCAGGAGTCTACCTATCTCCATTGCCTTGGGCTTTCCTTGGCTGAAGAAACATAATCCGGTAACTGGTTGGCCAAGGCAGTAGTTAGCTGGGGTCATTTCTGCAAGGGAAATTGCCTGGGTACTACTATCTCTACCGTGATGATTACGCCTACTCCTGCATCGCCACCTGAGGTGGTTAAGAGCTTTCTGGAGAATAGGGGAAAAGCTCAACCTATGCCTTAGGCTAATGATAGGTCTAGACGTTTGTCCTAGGAAGAAGGGTCGGGAGAGGACAGTCACTCACACTATGCACCCCAAGTTAGGCAGCCATGGGGCCTGGGGAGATGCCTCCGTTGTTTGCCTTCCTATGGAAGGACCCTCTGAATGTGATCAGATGTACTGTATTTCAATAAACATTCAGGTCCAGACCTGAGAGTGAATGATTTAGTGTGGGTTACCTAAATATGTCAAGTGGAGATCTGCTTCTGGGGCACCTAGTTCTGGCCGCTATTGGTCCGTTTAGGGTTTTTGCCATTTTCAACCCTATGCTATTCCAGCTCAAACTTCCCCCAGTGCTTAATATTCATGACACCTTTCATAGATCAACACTCAGAAGATGTGGACATCATCCTGTTGTGTCTGGTTTAGGGTCCAGAGGCCCTTCATAAAGGAAGGGGGGGTACTGTCAGGTGTAGCCTGTGCTGTAGTCTTCCTGAATTGCTCTTCTCTGTATTCTGTCTGCCTGCAACTTCCAGTACCTCCGCTACTGGTCTCCTACCTTTCTGTGGCTTCCAGTATTTCTGCTACAGGTCTCCTGTCTGCTTGCAGCTTCCAACACGTCTGCTTCAGGTTTTCTGTCTGCTATGGCTTCCAGTACCATAGCTACCAGTTTACTGCCTATCTGCGGCTTCCAGTACCTCTGCTACCAGTCTCCTGCCTGTTGATTTCAGAATCTCACCTACTGGTCTCCTGTCTTCATCTTGCTTCCAGCTAAACATTCTCTGTGTATCTCACATGTCTGCAGCGCAGATGTCTGTGGCCCTTGTGAACTTGGCCTTGGGGAATCCATGTCACCAGGTTAGTCTACAAATTATCACTCTTTGATTAAATCATGTCTGAATCTGGGGTCCACCTTTTCTAATCTGTTATTGGAGGAGTATGGCAATCCCAGCCGAACCATATACTTTTCCTGCAGTGTAATATTACATGTCACTTCTTTAAATTATTGAGTGACCATGTGATAAATGGTCATTCAAAATCCACCATAGTGGAGTTTAGTAGAGCCAGTTAGTGGTTGTTATGGTATGACTTTTCCTGGACACGCATTGTTGATTTCAGACGAAGAGGCTCTTCTGAGACAGGTAATGATGACCATTTTCATTACTTGTACCTATTTCTGATGCATTCTCGTTAATGTCCGTATCACATCTCTTCCAAAAACTTTACATTCAATGTTGTTTGCGTAATGTTTTACATATTCTTTAAGAATGGAGCAATAATTTACTTTAAAAGTTTTTTTTTTAAGAAAGGTTTTCTAGGCAAGTTATTGCAGGCAATAATAAGATTTTCCTCACTATTACTATATGGATCCAGATATTAAAACCTTCGTACATAATAACATGCAAATCATATGCTAATACAAAATCTGTTTACTCAACTTTTTCTATCTCCTGGGCGGAATTAAACAAGTTGTTTTCATCACATAAATTATAAAGGTGCAAACACATCATCAATATCCCGCAGAGCACTTACATATAAATATATGGCAGATACATTTAGTCACTTACAGTAATTTTTGGAAGTCTGGCACTTTGCGTACTTTAAGAACTGCAACATTTTTAAAAGAAATTCCACTCAGATTGATCAGACACTAGTGAAATTGCTGTAAATTATACCCAATTATTATGAGATCCATCAAATGGACCATAACAGATCAGATTCATCATAGATACTATAAAAATTAAAGCCATGAATCTAGTATGAACAGTACCTTATGACCTATTCAGACAGGCTGTTCTAAGCCCAATAACATAAAGTGCTGATCAATAAAATACAAGTAGATTGGTGATTGTGTACAAGAGCCTATGAAAACTGATGTGAACAGAACGATCGTTATGAAGATTGTTCTATCCTCATACAGTAACATATTGTTGACAGCACACGTTGCCAACGATGATTATTATACTGGCATTACCGATCTGATCACGTAACAAGTGTTTTGCTCACTTGTTGAGTGTTTGACGGCATGTTTACAAGCGTTAATATTTAGGAACAAGAGTTCTTACTAATGCCAATCAATGCCTCATCTAAATGTGCCATTTGGTAAAATCCATCAAATATAAAATGACTCTGTAAATATAAATCAGTATGTTATCAATACCATGGATGACAAGAAGAACAAGTAAGTCAGTTTTAGAACAAATCAAGCCAGATATGTCACTGAAAGCAAGGATCACCAAGCTACGACTTCTCTACACATCATACGAAGAGAGCAATCACTGGAGAAGGACATCATGGTCGGTAAGAATAGTGTCACGTCGCCGTCGGACTCGGTGACTGTTGTTCCTGCCCAGCCACTAGGCGGCGCAAGATTCCTTCGGCTGCTGGTGCCGGTGATGGGGGGGCCATGTCCTCATTGGGACCTGCTCCTTTGGTTCCTGCTTCTGTCACTGGGCATCGCCGTGCTCCTCCTGTGGGTGATGCTGGTGACAGGAGAGAGGTCCCTGCAGAAGTGTCTGGTAGGCACCAGCTTCGTTCTTCTATCAGAAGTGGAATCGTTGGTACCAGTCATGCATCACCCTCTGACCTGGTTGTAGCGGCAGTCCAGATGAGGTCATCAGGCTGTGAGCTCAAGCCTATAAGAGGGAACCGCGCCCTTCAAATACCTTGGAGCCAGTCCTGCAAACCGCCAGATATATTTTTGGGTTTCCCAGCTATCTAGTTTGTGCTATTATATTGACTCTGATCTTTGCCTAGATTTTGACCCTTCTACCGCCTGACGATTTTGTACTTTTGCTGCCCTCCTGGTTTTTAACGTGCCTTCTGACTACGCTTTTGGATCCTGACTTTGTCTATTCCCTGACCTCCTTGCTCCAGTCTGCTGCTCACCTATAGGCAGCTACCTCCTGGGCTCTGTTGTAATTCCAAATATCTGTATAGGGGTAAAGGGTATCAGAGTTTCTTGGGTTGCTGCTTTACCAGCAGCTCAGCCTTTGCAGTGGACGGTCATCACAAATAGAAGGAACAAGGTGAAGAGAAAGACATGCAACCCGATGGCTTGATACTATCAAAGATAACGGCGGAGAAGGCCCTGGTGGATGTATCTAGGCTTGGATCTTTACAATCTTACCATATAGGCAACATATCTAATGTTGAAGAATATATATAAATATAAATCACCAGTTGCAGGTGTATGTTTAAATTCCTTAGTGAATTTTCTTCAGTGCACAGACTGAAACCACGCTGTTTTTTCTTGGGTTTTAAGCATTTTTCGATACTGTGAGACAATTAAATTAATAAGAATGCTTTTATAAAGACACCATGAGTTCTGGATTATGCTTTTATTACCTCAACATATCCAACACTAGGTCTATACAGAGGTAAACATGAATAAGGGAGCATGCACATGATCCATAATAGCAGCGCTTTGGACACAGCGTCTTACCGCTGCATCCAAAGTACTGCATTGTACAGTACGAGCACAGTGGATGAGATTTTTAGAAATCCTATGCTCATTGTGCTTCTCCCATCCGCAGTGTGTTTTCACCTGTGGTGCTGGTTGCTGCGCTTCCGCATCTCCGCAGCATTTTAATTTAATGCTGTGGAGTCAGAAGTAAGCCCCAGCAGGTGAATGGTAGGGAGACGTCGTCCTGCACAAGAATGCAGATCGTGAGTACAGGGTGGCTGCCTCTCCATGTGTTCACCCACGGCTTACCTCAGGTCCGGAGGCACTGCATCCAAAACACATTGTGTGCTCATACCCTAAGTGTGTCAAACATGAACGTGATGTGAACAGGGCTTTATACAGCAGTGCATGCCACAGCTAATGTTTCATTTTTCAGCTATTAATCTGTGGGGGAGGGGGGATAGTTTATATGCCAAATTTCTTATTAGTTCCCCTTCGTATAAATATTAAGATAAAGACGGTAGATCAGCACTACTAATCTGGAGATGGTATCATTGGAGATGGTATCATTGTTTAAGTCCTGAGTCAGTTCTATAAGGGTGCGTGCACACGGTCCGGAGGAGCAGGGTGTTGGACGCAGCTCCTCCGGACCTGAGGGAAGCCGGGTGTGGCCGCAGGAAGACCGCAGCCACCCTGTACTCACCATGTGCGGCGGGTGCAGGGCGGCTTCTCCCTGCAGTCACCCAATGTGAACCGCTTCCTACTCCACAGCATGAAATAAACATGCTGCGGAGGAGCGGACTCCCGGCAACCCGCACCGCAGCTCCAAAGACCCTGTGGGCGGGTTACGCATGGATTGGATTTCTTGAAATCCCATCCACTATGCTAGTACTGTACTATGCAGCGTTTTGGACGCAGCAGCAAGATGCTGCGTCCAAAACACTGCGTACACTGATCGTGTGCACGCACCCTAATAGTCACATGTGCTCAATAGAAAACAGACAAATGTGTATAGGAGCAAGAAAAACTGTGGCACTCCCTCTGTAGTTTTAAGCCTTGTGCCCACGGTGCGTTATTTGATGCTTTCTTTTCCAGGCAGATTTGTTGCAGATTTTGCTTCAGAAAAAAGAAATCTGCACCAAATCTGCAAGGAAAAAAAAGCAATGTGGGCATAGCACTTCTGAATTCTCATAGACTTTGCTTGCCTCAGGATAGCCATGCAGATTTTGAGGCAGATTCTCAAAATCTGCGCCAAAAAAAGCATCAAACAACACCATGAGCACAGGACCTAAAAGTTATTTCTATATTGCATACTGGACGGAGGTCATAGATTCTGGATGAAGAACTTGGCAGTGTGAAACGGCCATCACTCTTTTTTCTGTCTGTTTCTATCCTCCATTTAGTGTGCAATAAAATAATAACTTATTAGCTATGGGGTGAGTGCCACAGCTTTTCTTTGCACCTATTCTCATTCATATATGTTGCCCTATTTTTGGACCTTTCTGAAGAATAGCGATATACAAACCAGCTAATGTTTGGGTTCAGCAGACCCGACCGGATTTTTTTAAAAGTTCAAGTTCGGGGCCGAACGTCACTCGAACTTGAGTTCGAACCCCGAACTTGGACTTTAGAGTTTTGAGTTCGGGGTGGAAAGGGGAGGCTGTAAAAAGAAAGAAAATAGTGATTAAACATTACATTTAGTGGCATCCTACTGCTTGTACTTCCGGGGCCGCTCAATAACTTCCTGCAAATTCACATACATTCTACCATGCTAGAATGTATGGGCTCTTTTAGGTTACTTCAACAGCCAATCACAGATGCCCACTCCCTGTAACAGCGTCTGTGATTGGTTGATCCACCCACAGCAGTGAATACCTCGGACGTTAATGAGCAGTCCGGGTCCCGGAAGTACAAGCTGGCGGATGCTGCTGTTTAATCACAATTTTCTTTCTTTTTACAGCTCCTCTACCCCGAACCAAACATGAACTCTAACATGGACTTCTCAGGGAAGCCCGTGTTAAGGGTCTGTGCCCGAACACTAGGTTTTAGTATGGTCCCTAAACTTAACAGTTTGGGTTCGCCCATCCCTACTGAAGGTCACTGAAAATTCCAGCTAGGTATGGATTTATGAAGGTCGTACCAAAGTCAAAAGAGCTAAATATTCCACATGGGTAACGTGATGAATTTGTGAAATACATTGAATCGCTCCAGATCTTGTAAAAGCCATGACATGACAATTGAATAGCCATGTGCCAGTGACACAAAGGATCAGCAAGTGTCTAAAAGGGAATCTGTCAGTAAGATCAACCATCCTAATACGTCATTATGAGCATATAGGTCAAAGGAAGCTGAATAAATTGATACCTTGATATTTGAGATCAGATGCCATACTCCAGAGAAATCAAGGTTTTTTATTAAATATGTAAATTATCTGTTAAGACCCATGAGTGGGGCAAAGATTTCCCTGAGACTATACCTTCAGAGCTTAGTTTATATGGTGAGATATGTATGTGATGCTAGTGTCATGCTTGGACTAAAGGGGATGTCCAACTACCGTGCGTGACAGTGATTCATGGACAAACAATATCTGGCGCACAACACAAAACAGACGGGTAGACATCAGTGGGGCAAATACAGCGGAGGGCCCTGCTCATAGGGACAGGGAAGAGATGACCTTCTGCACTTACCTGCAACTGTGCCCTGATCTCCCTACCATCTCTATATCAGTTCTTTCAACTCATTGCTGAACAGGATACCTAAGCCCTCGTTGGCCCAGATGTTAACTCTTAATAGGGAATGGCTGGCGGGAGCACTAGTCCCAACCACTGCAATAAACAAGACAAGAGGGAAGGGGAGACAGAGAACAAAGGCAACTTTGAATCAGTAGACAGCTCTCCAGAGAGCTTCTTTCTCCTCAGGAAGCTTGGCCAGGAATAGGTTCAATCACCAGCAAAGCATGCTGTAACCATGTGACCATATAAAGGTGATGGGAGCAATCACAAAGTATTCACACCTGGAAAACAAACCAAGGAGTCTGTTTGCAGCAGAAAACTGACATTAACTCCTGAACTGCCAAAGCAAAGAAACACATTTAAAATGTAGTCTCAACAAAGTAATGTGTGAGGTGGCGCACGCCCAGGGCACAAGGAGAAATCGTTTGGCAGTGGAATTGACACAACCAACCGTGTTTTACATTAACACAATGACCAGCAGTTTATTAATAAGTCATAAAATGCTACAGTTCACATATACAATGCACAATTGACATATCAACATGAACATTAATCACAGTTCACCCAGATGTAACATCAACACTCTGTACAAAACATACAAAACAGTATTTACATTTCTCACAACACAGAACCTTAACAGGACAGTTCCAATGGCAGCTATGTCCACCTAGCATTATTTACAGAGTTCATTATACACAAAACCCACATATTTACAGGGATTAACATACACAGAGCCCAACATACTCATACAGTCCATCATAACAATACATGGACTCCAGCCCATCACAGGGCACTTACACATACAGCTTACACAGACCATTGCAGTCTCTCACAGCTACAGAGACAATTGCGGTATCTCATATGCTACACAGCATACAGTCCATCCATAAAAGTTACAGGACTGCAGCCTCTTACAGGCCCAAACCAGGTTTAAGCTACCTGAGCTACAGGGCAATTAAGGCGTCCCCAAGGTCTCCTCATGTGCTATTCAGGTCGCCAGCCACCTCCAAGCCTCCATACCAGGCAGGCCTCCAGGACCCCGGCTGCACCAACACGTCGAGATTGAGCACCCTTCAGGTTCCGGCAGGATTCCCAACCGTCAGGAGCTCCATAAACCTCTGTGTCTGGCCACAGGCTCACACTTAAGTCAGAGGGAAAGGTGTCTCGCACATGGAGAGGAACATACTTCCCTCCACGTCCTAGAGGGACGGGATTCCTCTGACTCACATCTTCACATCTCAGAGGATCTCTTCTCCCTGAACCACAGTACTAGGCAGCTAATTTCCTGCCTGCCACACCCACACCTAGGAAGCTGTGTGCAATTAACACATCCACACACACAGACCTAGGTGCAATTAACCCTATGTGCACTACTCAAGGCCCATGTGATGTATACCGGCTATGTGCTATATGGCCAGTCATACCTCACAAATGAGACAAAGGTCCCAAACCAGTCACAAGTCTCCCAGGTATAAGAGACCATTGTGGCAGCTAGTCACTGCACAGACAAGCCATGGGGCATGGTAGTCAAACATTATTGGGTCTGATAACAGAGGATCACGCAGTGTACTAAGGGGATAGACAAAGGCATGGTCAGGTCATGGTCCATGGTCAGAATATCAGGAGTTTAGTGAATCAGAACAGAGGGACAAGACAAACAGATGGTCAGAGGACGACCAAGGTCTGGCCACAATAGATCAAAACATAGAGGACAGATACATGATGCCAACGTTCACCAATGACAAAGATTCTATGACTGTCAAATATCCTGGACTAGCTGCTCAGCTATGTAGCTGGGCATTTACACTGGGAACACCTGAATAACCAGCACTTTCCAGTCTCACATTGGAACGCTGAGCTATCAATCAACGCAATGACAACTCAGCACACCTTAATTCCAAAGTGCAGCAAAACTGTCACTCATTGCGTCCAAGAAACACTGAACAGAGGAATCGTGAGACTGTAATGACCAAGAGTCTCATCTTTTGATCTACATGAAAAGGAACAGGAGTACGATGTGGTATTAATCTGCGCTGCTGGAGGAAAATCAAATAGCCAAATGCTTTGACTATATAATTTTCAAACGTGGCTTATTTTATGAATTTCAGAGGTGTCCTCACTCCTTCCTCAGCGTACTTTCACATTACGTTTTTTTGAGGATCCCGGCTGTCCATTGTAAAACGGACAGCCATGGATCCAATTTGGCCCCCATGTTATCTTATACATACATTGCAGAAGTGAAATTAAGTAAAAAAAATCTCTATGCTCACCTGTCCAACGATCCACCGATGCATCCAGCACCTCCTGATGCCTGTAGGACCTGCCGTGATGTCACAAACCGATCAGCTGATTGGGTCACATGACCGGTTACCGAGGTAACTGCAGTCATGTGACCCGATGACCAGTGGTGTAACCTCAGGGCCTGGGGCCCCCGGTGCGAAAGTTCCAACGGGGCCCCCCAATTATTGCAAATCTTTAATAGTATTAGTCTTTTCTATGGGCCGAATGGACTTTTGGGGCCCCCCTCGGCTGCAGGGCCCTGGTGCGATCGCAACCCCTGCACCTGTTGTAGTTACGCCCCTGCCGATGACGCTGACGGGTTGTGACATCAAGGCAAGTCCTACAGGCATCAGGAGGTGCTGGATGCGTTGGTGGATCGCCGGACAGGTGAGCATAGAGTTTTTTTATTTTTAAACCATTTATTTTACTACATTTCACTTTCGCAATGTATATTATACATTGCGGAAGTGAAAGTGCCCCGCTGAGTCCGGATCCATGATAATCACAGCCCCGGACACAGAATAGGTCACCTCCTGTGGTGTCCTTTCCTGTCCGTGGGTCTTACAAAAAGTAGGATCCCACAGAAAGGAAAAAAAAGTTATGTGAAAGCAGCCTCAGTAAAGCCACCAAGTTACTACTTACCTTAGGAAGGTGTGAATACCACTCTGAAACGCATAAAAAAAACACCTTTGAATATTATCTTCAAAGCATTTGTCAAATTAATTTTCCTCCAGCAGCGCAGATTGACACCACATCCTACTCCAGTTGCTTTTAATTTCTTCCAGTCTTATGGCATGTAGGATCTGCAGCAGCTGGTTTAAGGCTCTGATCAGGGTTGTGTGAGCCACAAACACACTGTGAGAATCTTCTCCTATTAGTTCCACCATATTTCCACAGATAAGACCATATTTGTGCTCGTTTTTGATCTCTTGATCTACATGTCTCACACTGGTGTAAGCTCTGGAGGAAGATTCTCGGGAGATCTATGTGCCACCCATAGATCTTAACAGCTCATTTACATAATAGGAAAAAAAAAGGATTTTGCACAAAAATCAGATCACAGATATCAAGTTAACATTTATTCCATTTTCTATTACTTACATAACCATATAGATGGCTTAGGATGATATAGACACATTTTTATGCCAATAAATTGCCACTTCTGAGAGCTTGATGTCCTCTTTATTTACTATGTTACACTCTTCTAATTTATACAAATTTTTTTAATGCAATATGACATACGCGGTTATGTACGGTCGATAAACTGACAATTGCAAAAAAATAATGAGCTGTTTTAATTAGTGGGGTAAAACAATAACAAGCTATCGATGAATGGCTTTGATGTTGGTTTGCATCTAAAATGATATTTCTGCAACACTAACAAGGATTTATGAGCTTACACAAAGCAAAACGTTTAAAATTGCACATTCTGTTCATAGATAGTAGCAATGGCTGGCAATCCTCCTTTGCGATAGACTTCCTGTCCTGGCTAACAATCCCATGCTGTGTCTTTCAATAGCCGATAGTCAATAGACTTTCAATAAAGCTCAGCATGATATTGTTCTGCCGAATCAGACTGTCAGAAAGGTAAAAGAATGTTGCCTCCCTTCCACTATTAAAACTAGCTCAGGAAATGTTAAGCAGATTCAGTCTTCAGAGTCCTGAGCAGGTCTAGCTTCTAATTTTGACAAAGATTGGACCTCATACCTGGCTTTTCCATTCATAAAAATATTCACTCTGAGATTCGCATTGACTAATGGAAACATCAAATATCACTTTCCAGACGTGTTGAAGAGTCTGTTTCATAGACCTGATGTACAAATAAAAGGCGGCGGACCTTGTCTTGCTTTTTTTTTTCTGCATGCTCGGCAGTTCCCTTATATTTATAATAATTATTTATTATGCATTGCTTATATATGTCTATCATATTTTGCGGCACTTTATATCATTGTTTTGCTCTGTTAAAGGGGTTTTCGCCCAGTTTCAAAGCTTGGATCATCATAAAATACAAAGAGAAGTGTTACTTATCTGTCAGATTTCATTCTGACACTTAATTCGCCTTCACCAATACCAGAGGTGATGATGTCCAGTCCTTCTAGTCACCTGACTCAGTAGGCTACTGATTGCTTGCAGGGTCAGTTAACTGATGGAAAAGACGTTACCATTTTCGATGGTCCTGTCTGTCGTTCATCTGAACCTATGCTTTAATTTGGGATGTCCAAGATTTTAAGAAATAAAGTAAATTGATTCCTTTCATGCCACTCTTGTCCATGTGTCGTGTCTGGTATTGCAGCTAAACCACATTGTCTTGAGCTGCAATACTAGAAACATCCTATTGGCGGGGGTGGCACTGTTTCTGCAAAAGAATGTCTTTAAGGCCCCTTTCACACTAGCAATTTTTACAAATTGCAGAAGATCCGGCAGATTTATCGCATCTGCCGCCTAACGACCACTTTTGCGGCCCAACTGCAGCAAGCCCCATGCATTGTCTATGGGGCTTGCGGCAGGTGCGGCAAGTGCGGTATCAGCACTTGCGGCCGCAAAAAAAAACACTGCTGACTGCGGCTTTTTTTACGGCCACAACTGCCGCAAGTGCTGGAACCACGGCTATGCCACATGTGCCGCACTTGCCGCAAGCCCCATAGACAATGCATGGGGCTTGCCGCAAGTGTGCCACAAGTGCAGCTGTTAAGCGGCAAATGCGGTAAATCTGCCGGATCTGCAGCAATTTGTAAAAAACGCTAGTGTGAAAGGGGCTTAGGCAATCTTATTTGAGGCATAATCCATGTAAAAAGGGAAAGCAAAAAAACTCAGAAAGGGGAAGTGTCGTTGTCAAGCTCTGTGTCATCACACCCTTCACTACCTATTCTGTCTACACAACTACTCTGCTTGTATTAGGCACATGAGCTATAATTTCTCTTGATGCTTGTATAAACTGTTTACTCACATACAGAGGTGTCGTTAGATAGCTTGAACTTGACTGCAGGGGCATGTATGAAGTCTATAGAAGAAATAGCTTATTTTTAACTGAATTCTTGAATTTATGCTTAATTCAGTAGGTATAAGAGATGATTCTAAGGCCACGTCACACACACAGATATTTGTGCGATATTGTTCACAGATCTCTGGTTGCAGTGAAATCATGGACTCATTGTTACATTTGTACACAGCCACAAAATGGACCAATGTGTCCATGATTTCACTGCAACCAAGATCTGCAACAATATCTGCACAAATATCTGTGTGTGTGACGTGGGCCTAACAGAGCTACAGACATAAGATGGCTGCCAGACATAAAATGGGGAAGAAGAGAGGGGTTACTGACATCAGAGCAGCTACAGGGTGAGAAACAACTTTCCAAAAAAGGCAAACCTATTGTATAGCAACATCGTGAAGGCAATACAATGGCAATACAACAGTGCATGATTCCCAAATCGTGGAGCATGACACTCCCTATTAAACATTCCAGCAGTGTAAACATTTGTACTTATATTTTGTTTTTTAGAAAATATCAATTATGTGGAATCTTTTCTTCAAATTGTGTTGTACTGTCCCTCTGTGATTTCTCCTAGAATTTAATACGTAAATAGATTGACAACTAGGCTTTGCTGATTGTAGGTGTGCCACTGACCAGCTTTACCTTGTCCAATCACTGCTGCAAGATAAGACTGTGTAGGATCACACCTCTATGCAAAACAAGAGGGAAATGCCTAGTTGTCAATTTAACCAGAATAACAGAGGAAGAGAAGCTCCAGACTTGTTATTTCATGAAGAAAGCAAGTATTTAGTAAAACAGATGTGACATGTCCGCTTTAGGACATCACTGTTATATCTGAGGCATGTGTCATTTTCCACTGTCATCCTAACTAAAGACAGATTATGAAGTGTAAAGCAGGAGTGTGCCAGGCTGCAAAGCCACACAGGTCTAAGGAAGGACGAAACACATAAAATCCATGTGAACACAGCCAAAATACTAGCAATACTGTTTTCTTTAATTAAAAATGGTATCACTATCAGTGTAGTGAGGTTTGAAATTAATAATCATTAATAATACTTTCCTTCCTTGGAGATCACTCACACTTTTTTAGTCACTTTTTCAAATTTGGCAATTTTTTCCTTTTTTTTGCTATTTGAGCTTACAGTGCCATCAGTCCAAAATTGGAGTAAATTGCTTTGGAAATGTGGGCATAGTTCTTAGGATTACCGAAACCAGTCTACAATTATAATGCTCACAATCTTACGAACGCACATATATATTTATATATAATTTTTTTTACATACATTTTTATTCTTAACGATAGGAAAGAGTTAACACTCAAAATTCACAGGTGCTCACAATTGTAGCAGCAACCTGCTTAATAGGGCTATAATCAGTGGTGTTCTGTGAAATATCAGGGATAGTTTGGAAATGACTCCCAGCATTTTTTCCCTTCCTGTAGTTTAGTCAGTGTTCTGCATTTCATATTAAATCCTTTGTAGTGTCAAGCTGCTAACCCCTCCTAGAATGCAAATTTCCCGATCACGAAACTCTGGTGTGTTGCTTCACCTTGTCCTCTTATATAGCGTAATGCAAGGGGATGTGCAACAGACAACAGGAGGTTAAATAGTATTTTTTTTTGTTTTAGGTTGATTGTTGATGTGTTTAGTCCCTTCCTGCCAAGACTCATTTTGATGCGGCTATCTTGTGCAAGACGCATATGGTGCTGAGAAATTGCCATCCAAGAATGCCTGTCCCAGCCTGTTGAGACATCATCAAATAAGATTAAAGCAAAGTAAAAATAAAAAGATAGACAGAGAGAAATTTTCCCTGTTTCTTGTACACAGTGCATCTGATGAAAGTCACTAAGGTACTTGAATGCTTCTAAAGGTTTTGCAACCATCTCTTTGCTTTGCCTGGTTAAGAACAATCTCTCTTCTACCTTCTTGAAGTTGGAGGAAATCTAGGCTTTGTAATAAACATGATGCATTCGAATAAACCCATACATTGCCCTGTCGCACTCATCTGACAGACAGCACTTCAATATAATATAAAGGAACACTTCACCATTGTCCGTTCTGTGTCTGTGGCCAAGCTCTTGTCCTCTACCAGGTGAATGAAATATTCATTACTTACATTATTTGGGGTAAGGGCACATAAAAACACAATGTGTTAAACCTCACATGGAGTGGCTATAGTGATGCCACAGAAAACATACATGATGAAGACACATTATCAAATGAAAGTAAGTAGAAAAGGTCAGGTGACAGACGTTATTGGTGGAATAAGGACTAGATATTGTTTTATAGACAGGGCATGTTAATGTATTGATATATTGAACACATCACCTTAGTTTTCTTGTCTGAAAGTTTTGGGGTTTTGAAATATGTATGGTATTCATGCTAGTGTTGGGGGAGGAACTGAGCAATTGCCCAGGGCCTCCACACCTTTGGGAGCCCCCAGCATTTACAGCAGGAGCTACACTGATAATGGCATTATCCGTGTACCTTCTGATGTGGAGACTGCTTCAAGACCTTTGGTGACATTGTGATCATGTGACTGGTATGTCACCACAGGTCCTGGACTCTGCGCGAGTTGGAAAATATGAAGAGGAGACTGATGGTAAGTCTTGTATGGGTGTGGTGTGTGTCTGAGTCCGTTTGTCTTTGTATCTATGTGTGTGTGTGTGTGGTTAAGCCAGAATGTATGGGTTCCTAGTGGTATATGTTAGTGAGGACATCTAAATGTATGGGATCTTGGTGGTATATATTAGTGAGGACAGCTGAATATATGGGCTCCTAGTGGTATATATTTGTGAGGACATCAGCATGTATAGGCTCCTGTTCGTATATATTAGTGAGTACCTCAGAATGTATTGTCTCCTGTTAAGTATATATTAGTGAGGACATCAGAATCCATGAGCTCTAGATGGTATAAATTAGTCAGGACATCAGAATATATGGGTTCCTGGTGGTTTATAATAGTAAGGCATCAGAATATATAGGCCCCTGGCGATATACAGCTCTGGCAAAAATAAAATTTTCAGTTTCTCTGATTTTTGTCTTTATAGGTATATTTTTTAGTAAAATGTACATTGTTGTTTTATTCTATAAACTACTGACAACATGTCTGTGAAATTGAAAGCTAAAAATTTTGTATTTATTTGCAGCAAATGAGAAATCGTCAAAATAATAAAAAAAGAAAAACTGCTTTCAGACCTCAAATAATGCAAAGAAGACAAGTTAATATTCATTTAGAAACAACAATACTAATGTTTTGACTCAGTAAGAGTTCAGAAATCAATATTTGGTGGAATAACCATGATTTTTAATCATAGCTTTCAGCTGAAAATTAGACTCATCAGAGAAGATTACCTTACTCCAGTTCAATCCTTATGGTCTTTGGCAAACTTAAACCTGGCTTTCCTTTGCTTCTCATTAATGAAAGGCGTTTTTTCTAGCTTTATATGACTTGAGCCCTGCCTCTAGGAGCCTGCTACGAACTGTTCTTGCCATGCACTTCACCCCAGCTGCCATTCGCCATTCCTTTTGTAGGTCACTTGATGTCATCCTGCAGTTGCTGAGCGACATTCAAATAAGATGATAGTTATCCCGGTAAGTGAAGAATTGCTTTTGCCCTCTGCTGGTCTGTAGCTTTGTTGTCTCCAATATCTGCTGCTTGACCTTGTTGTAAAAAACTGACGTACTAGAAATTTTACAGATGGAGGCAACATGACGCTCACTGTATCCCTCTGCTAGTAAAGCCAGAACTGAGCCCTTCTTTTCCTCACTCAAGGCCTTTCTTTTCAACTCCTTTGGCATGGTTAAAAGTTATTTTTTTCATTCAAATTACTTTTGGGCTATTACAAGCACTTGTTTTGCCATCCAGCTTGTCCTATTGCAAGAAGACTGTGAAGACCACAGCAATGTTTTTTTATACTTTCCCTCGTTAACATTAGAACTACTGAACTCGTGACACCTACATAGAAATACATAGTGCAAAGTAGTCAAAATGACTACCTCAGTAGTTCTAGTGTTAAATAAGATTTGGTTCAGGTGATCGCCTAATCAGAGGCACATTAAGTAGAATAAGATGTACTTTGGTCGGAATTCAACTGACACTGGAATGGAATGGCTGTCAGACATGTGGAGATGATGATTTTTAGAAAACTGTGTAGCGGTCTCTTAATTTTTGCCAGAGCTGTATATTAGTGAGGACATCACAATGTATGGTCTCCTGTTACGTATATATTAGTGAGGACATCACAATCCATGAGGTCTTGGTGGTATATATTAGTGAAGACATCAGAATGTATGGGCTCCTGGTGGTATATATCACTGAGGACATCAGAATGTATGGGCTCCTGGTGGTATATATTAATGAGGGCATCAAAATGTATAGGCTCCTGGTGGTATATATTAGTAAGGAAATCAGAATGTATCGGCTCCTGTTTGTATATACTAGTGAGGATATCAGAATGTATGGGCTCTTGGTGGAATATATTAGTGAAGACATAAGAATGTATGGGCTCATGTTAAGTGTATATTAGTGAGGACATGAGAATGTATGGGCTCTTGGTGGTATATATTAGTGAGGACATAAGAATGTATGGGCTCATGTTAAGTGTATATTAGTGAGGACATGAGAATGTATGGGCTCCTGGTGGTATATACTAGTGAGGACATCAGAATGTAAGGGCTCCTGGTGGTATATATTAGTGAGGACATAAGAATGTATGGGCTCATGTTAAGTGTATATTAGTGAGGACATGAGAATGTATGGGCTCTTGGTGGTATATATTAGTGAGGACATAAGAATGTATGGGCTCATGTTAAGTGTATATTAGTGAGGACATGAGAATGTATGGGCTCCTGGTGGTATATACTAGTGAGGACATCAGAATATTAGGGCTCCTGGTGGTATATATTACAGAAGAAATCCTTGTGGCATATATTAGTGAGGACATCAGAATGTATGGGCTCTTGGTGGTATATATTAGTGAGGACATAAGAATGTATGGGCTCATGTTAAGTGTATATTAGTGAGGACATGAGAATGTATGGGCTCCTGGTGGTATATACTAGTGAGGACATCAGAATGTAAGGGCTCCTGGTGGTATATATTAGTGAGGACATCAGAATCCATGAGCTTTTGGTGGTATATATTAGTGAGGACATCAGAATGTATGGGCTCCTGGTGATTTGTATTAGTGAGGACATCAGAATGCATGGACTCCTGGTAGGAATATATCTGTCTGTGTGTATGTGGTCTTTTTATGCATTTGTCCCTGGGTGGTATATATATAAGTGAGGACATCAGAATGTATGGGCTCCTCGTGGTATATACTAATGAGGACATCAGAAAGTATGGGCTCCTGGTAGAATATATTAGTTAGGACATTAGAATGTATGTGCTCCTTGTGGCATATATTAGTGAGGACATCAGAATGTATGGGCTCCTTGTGGTATATACTTGTGAGGACATCAGAATGTATGAGCTCCTGGTGGTATATATATGAGTGAGGACATCAGAATATATGGGCTCCTGTTGGAATCTATTAGTAGGACATTAGAATGTATGAGCTCCTTGTGGCATATATTTGTGAGGACATCAGAGTGTATGAACTCCTGGTGGTTTGTAGTAGTGAGTACATCAGGATGTATGGGCTCCTGGTGGTATATATTTGTGAGGACATCAGAATCTGTGAGCTCTTGGTGGTATATATTAGTGAGGACATCCGAACTTATGGGCACCTGGTGATGTATATTAGTGAGGACATCAGAATGTATGGGCTCCTGGTAGTATATTCTACTGGGGAGAAGTAGTGAGTAGTGAGGGCAATAGAATGTGGTGTTATATATATATATATATATATACTAGCTGGGTGCCCGATGCAGATGCATCGGGATTCTAGAAGAGCAAGTCTCTGACTCGCAATGGCCGCTTCGCGGCCAATGCTTCGCGCTGCTAAGGCGACTCGCCATGCCCGCTGCGCGGGCATAGCGAGTCGCCTTAGAACTGCTCGCAATGGCCGCTGCGCGGCCAATGCTTGGGTCGTGTCCACATGACCACGCTGACTCGCAGCGCGAGCGGACTCAAAAGGGGCAAAAAACCCATTCGTGATTATATAATAGATATATCCAAAAAAGTAGACAAAAGCCAGTGGCACTCACCATTAGTGATCTTCTGGTTTATTAATTCCACAAGTACATTTACGGAATCCAAATGGTGGGGGAGGGAGGTGCGGGAACGAGGACGACGGCAACTGTTTCGCGGCTCACTTGCCGCTTCTACGGGTCAGGATTGTTTATACTTACGTGTAGTGAGTACCTCCATGATGCTGGACACCCTCAGTCAGGAATAATGAATGGATTCTCACCAGTTGTAACACACGGATAGTGCCCAGTTCTCTTTTCTGGATTAAGTTCATATATATATATATATATATATATATACATATATTAGTGAGGACATCAGAATCCATGAGCTCCTGGTGGTATATATTAGTGAGGACATCAAAATGTACGGCCTCCTGGTGGTATATATTAGTGAAGACATAAAACTCCATGAGCTCTTGGTTGTATATATTAGTTAGAACATCAGAATGTATAGGCTCCTGGTGATATATATTAGTGTGGACATCAGAAAATATGGGCTCCTGATAGGAATATATCTGTATGTATGTGTTCTTTGAATGTGTTTATCCCTTGGTGGTATATATTAATGAGGACATCAGAACATATGAGTTCTTCTTAAGTACATTTAAGTGAGGACATCAGAATGTATGGGCTCCTGGTGGTATATACTAGTGAGGACATCAGAATGTAAGGGCTCCTGGTGGTATACATTAGTGACGGCATCAGAATGTATGGGCTGTTGGTGGTATATATTAGTGAGGACATTATAATGTTATTATTATTATTATTTATTTATATAGCGCCATTATATTCCATGGCGCTTTACTTGCTAAAAGGGGCAGACTAGGACGAGTAACATAGTAACAATTGTGTTAGGCCGACTCGCTTGCAGGCGTCAGGAGAACAACAAGAGGTAGCGTCTTCACAAACTTATAGTCCAATAATAGTTTATTTCCTCCATAAACCGATAACAGAAAAAATGCAAAACTAGCAGCCTTTAAGTGCAGGCCAAAACAAACGGAAAACAATTGCTTTACAGCGCCCCTTCTCAGATGTCGCTGACCTGCGTTCACACTGGTGGGTCAGTGACCAACATCCAGCTTGGCCTAGAGTCTTCACACACAGGAGGCTACTCTCAGCCCCTCATAGCACAGACAGCCGTGCTTCACACCAGGCTCCAGTTTATAGCCTGTAACCACACCCAACGGTGAGGTATGTGGGTACCCGTCTCTCACAGCACCCATAAGCCAGACCCTTGCATGCCCTAAGTAAAACTCCTAGTGCAAACGCGCACTAGAGAATAATACTCCGGCTTATGTCACAGATAACAGGAATCTGTGTGACACATACCTCCCATCAATTATGTGACCCCTCGCCACCTCACACAATACAAGTAACAATAAATGTGGACAATTCGGTCGTACAGATACAAGAGGGGAGAAATCTTGAGGGCTCACAGTCTACGAGGGGCGGGTGGGGATACAGTAGGAGGGGGAAGTTCCAGTCGTGAGGCGGTGTGCTGGACCAGGTCTTATTGCAGGTGGTAGGCTTGGCGGAACAGGTGGGTCTTCAGGCTTCTTTTGAAGGTTCCCAGGGTAGGAGAATGTCTGATGTGTTGGGGCAGTGACTACCAGAGTATGGGTGAAGCACAGGAGAAATCCTGTATGCGTTTGTGCGAAGAAGAGATGAGGGGGAAGTAGAGGAGGAGCTCTTGGGAGGATCGCAGGTTGTGTGAGGGTAGGAATCGGGAGACCATGTCAGAGATGTATGGAGGGGACAGGTTGTGAATGGCTTGGTATGTCATGGTTAATATTTTAAACCGGGATCTCTGGGAAGTAGGGAGCCAGTGAAGGGCTTGGCAGAGGGGGGAGACAGGGGAATAGCGGGGGAACAGATGGATTAGGTGGGCAGCGGAGTTCAGGATAGATTGGAGAGGTGCATGGGAGGTATTGGGGAGGCCGGTAAGCAGGAGGTTGCAGTAGTCGAGGCAGGAGATGATGAGAGCATGAATAAGGGTTTTAGCAGTGTTGTGGTCAAGGAAAGTGCGGATCCTATAGATGTTTTTGAGCTGGAGTCGGCAGGAGGTGTCGAGGGCCTGGATGTGGGGCTTGAAGGAGAGGGAATAGTCAAGGATAACCCCGAGGCACTTGGCATGGGGGACTGGGGAGAGAGAGCAGTCGTTGATGACAATGGATAGGTCAGGTAATGAGGGGGAGCGTCTTGGGGGGAAGACTATGAACTCGGTTTTGTCCATGTTCAGCTTAAGGAAAGGAACAGAGAAAAAGGATGAGATGGAGGACAGGCAGTATGGAATTTTAGATAGAAGGGAGGCGATGTCAGGACCAGACAGGTAGATTTGGGTGTCGTCGGCGTAGAGGTGGTACTGGAGGCCATGGGACTCAATGAGTTGCCCTAGGCCGAGAGTGTAGATTGATCTATAAAAAATCCAAGAATGCGCACATAGGGTGATATCTTCTTTGAAGAAGGATAAAAGGTTATATAAAGAGGCTGCTCACCTGATACAGTTGTGATAACCCACAACTGGTAATGATCGCTCAGATACAAGTAGCTGCTGCAGGACCGTACTCTCCACAGATCCCTGTGGTATAATCAGCTCCCAGGACACAGTACCTCGAGGTCCGCGCTGCCACTTCAGAAAGGAACAAAAGAAGCCAGTACAAGAGAATGTCTGGATCAACGATTCTTCTTTATTGTCCTACGCGTTTCAGAGTCATCTCCCAACTCCTTCATCAGGGAATGTCCCCTGAACATTCCCTGATGAAGGAGTTGGGAGATGACTCTGAAACGCGTAGGACAATAAAGAAGAATCGTTGATCCAGACATTCTCTTGTACTGGCTTCTTTTGTTCCTTTCTGAAGTGGCAGCGCGGACCTCGAGGTACTGTGTCCTGGGAGCTGAGAGTGTAGATTGAGAACAGTAACGGTCCAAGAACCGAGCCCTGGGGGACCCCGACAGATAGGGGGTAGGGCGAGGAGGATGTGTGGGAGTGGGTGACGCTGAAGGTCCGGTTCGTTAAGTATGAGGAGATCCAAGAGAGGGCGATGTCCGTGATGCCAAGAGATTCCAGGATCTGAAGTATAAGGGAGTGGTCAACAGTGTCGAAGGCGGCGGACAGGTGGAGGAGGATGAGAACAGAGTAGTGGCGCTTGCTTTTGGCAGTCAGTAAGTCGTTGGTGATTTTGGTCAGGGCTGTTTCAGTGGAGTGGAGGGGTCAGAAGCCAGGTTGCAGGCGGTCAAAGAGGGAGCAGGAGGAGAGGTGAGAGGACAGCTCAGAATGGACATGCTGTTCAAGTAGGTTGGAGGCGAAAGGAAGGAGAGATATACAGCGGTAGTTGGAGACAGTTGTGGGGTCGAGGGAGGGTTTTTTGAGGATGGGTGTGATCAAGGCGTGTTTGAAGGCTGAGGGAAAAGTGCCAGTGGTAAGTGATAGGTTGAAAAGATGAGTTAGGGCTGGGATGATAATGGAGGTGAGGTTAGGAATGAGGTGGGATGGGAGCGGGTTGTGGGCGCTGGTGGTGAGGTGTGATTTTGACAGGAGGGAGGAGAGCTGGTCTTCAGTTATGGGGGGGAAGCAGTTGATGAAAGGAGAGGGCAGTATAGGTGAAAGGGGAGGCTGTGGGGACAGTGGATCAAAGCTGTCTCTGATTATGTCAATTTTTTCTTTGAAGAAGGAGGCAAAGTCTTCTACAGAGATAAGGGGAGAGGGAGGGGGAGCAGGCGGGTAAGGAATTGAAGGTTTTGAAAAGTTGTTTTGGATTGTGGGACAGGGAGGTTATTAGGGATAAGAAGAAGGTTTGTTTGACGGTGGCAAGTGCAATCTTGAAGGCGATGAGACACTGTTTGAACAGCGCAAAGTGCTCAGTGGAACGTGATTTTTTCCATCGCCTCTCGGCGACCCTGGATGCCCGTCTCAGGTCTTTAGTGAGGGTAGTGTGCCAGGGTTGCCTGTTACTGCGTGGAGCGTGGTATGTGAGGGGGGTGGCTAGGTCGAGGGCCTTGGTTAATGTGGTGTTATAGAGGGTGGTGGCAGTGTCTGTGTCACGTATAGATGTTATGTTGGCGAGAGGGAGAAGGGATTCTGAGAGTGAGTGTAGATCAATGTGTTCTAGATTTCTGCGGGAATGATCAAGTTTGCAGAGAGGAGGTGGTGTAGTAGGGGAGGTGAGGGAGGAAAAGGTCAGCAGATTGTGGTCAGACAGGGGGAGGGTTGAGTTTGTGAGGTTAGTAAGGGAGCAAAGACGGGTAAAGATGAGATCCAGCGTGTGGCCATCTTTGTGGGTGGCAGAGGAGGACCATTGAGAGAGCCCGAAGGAGGGGGTCAGGGAAAGAAGTTGAGAGGCGGTGGGCGAGGGTGGGCAGTGTCAATAGGGATATTGAAATCGTCCGTAATGTATGGGCTCCTGGTAGTATATACTAGTGAGGACATCAGAATCTATGGGCTCCTGGTGGTATATATTAGTGAGGGCATCAGAATGTATGGGTGTCACGCGCTTATATGGCGCTGACATTGTTGGATGCTGCTGTGTATGTGGTTTGTCTTTAAGAGCTGCATGGTTGATGGTTGTGAAGGTCCTTGCCTTCTGTGGTGTGCTCCAGAACTGCAGTCACTATTATGTTCAATTGCTGATTCAGGAGTTAATGTGTGACTCTCCTGGATTCCCCTTCCCCTGGCTTTAAATAGCCTTCCCTCTCCTTTGTCAGGTGCTGCTGATAGCTATATGCTCTAGGTCTTGGTGCTGTGCTGATGCTTAGTTGCTGGGCTAAAGTCTTTCCTTGGGAGAAGCTGTGATCCCTGACCGGTGGGTGGAGGTAGGGGCCCTCTGCCTAGGGCTAATCAGAAGTTTAGGGTACAGAGTGGCGGCTCGGAACTCCTCATCATCAGAGGTACCTCCGAGATCAGGGCGAGCCAGCAACCCCAGCACTAGGGTCAGATTAGGCTCTCCTGACCCCCTTTTGCCCAATTCACCTACCTGTTACCAGATTCCCTTACCGCCCAAGCGAGACAATGGGCTCCTGGTAGTATATACTAATGACGACACCAGAAAGTATGGGCTCCTGGTGGAATATATTAGTTAGGACATTAGAATATATGAGCTCCTGATAGTATATACTGGTGAGGACATCAGAATGTATGGGCTCCTGTTGAGTAAATATTAGTGAGGACAACAGAATGTATGGTCTCCTGGTGGCTTATATTAGTGAGGACATCAGAATGTATAGGCTCCTGGGGATATATATAATAATATCTTTATTTATATAGCACCATGTCTATATAGCACCATATTCTGCAGCGTTTTACAATTCAGAGGTTCATATACAAACAGTCATCAGTAACAGTTATGAAAAATACAATAATTAAAGCAAATAATAATGATGACTGTGCTCATAAGAGTTTACAATCTAAAATGAGGTGTGGTTGACACAAAGTACAGGTGCTTATTTACAATGATGGTCCAGCCATCTTGAGGGATTTGGGAGTAGATAGGAGCTGCATGAGTGGCCACCAGCCAATCTGTGTATTGCTTTTGGGTCTGGTGTAGTTTGAAAGAGAGTTATGTTATATAATAGTGAGGACAACAGAGTGTATGGGCTCCTGATAGATATATATCCTTCTATATGTATGTGCTCTTTCTGTGCATTTGTCTGTGTGAAGGTGTTATGTGAATAAATATATGCATATGTTTATGTGTGCTCATTGTACACATATGTGTGTGCTGTGTTTGTACATTTATATGTGTGTAACATACAGTGTTTGCATCACATACTGTGTGTATGTGGTATCCATTCATAAATAGCAGACGCACAGATGTGAGTTCATAGGTGAAAATTTGTTGGTAATCGCCCAACAAACGAGCAAAATGCTGCTCACTAATCGCATGATTGGATTGTTTATGGCGGAACAAAAATCATTGTTCTCAGCAACACATTGCCCGATGCAACCTATGTATGACCTGCTGTTAACATGATACTGATAGGGACAGACTAATCTACTAGTGATCATTCTGTACCCATTATAAATCTGTAAAGAGGCAGGAAAACAAGCACCAAATGACTTTAATATTGTTGAGCATGCTCATTTAACGGTCTGAACTTGATGCATGTAAATGCAACCAAATGTTTGAGTTTCATATGTGTTATATGTTAGCTTATAGTGCCCCACTTTAATCTTTTGCCCATAGTCCTACTTTATCTAAAACCAGCTTTGCTAGTATTTAAAGCATATTAATTATGGGGTGCACAGGATTTCACTGCGAATGGGGTCACATATGGCTAGTGCTAAGTCGTCGTCATTTTCAATGGGCGTTTATTGAAAACTAATGGAGAAATGTGTATACCTGTGCATGGACAGGTGTCAGAACCGCTTCACTGAACTAATCACAACATTTCATGTAAAACTGGGATCTAACCCTAGACCAGCGCCTGGGGGTATATGGTAAAAAAGCCTGATGTCAACCGGATAGACTCTGTAAGAGCGGTTTCAGATGGACACATTTTATAGTCATTATTATAGTGGCAATACCCAAAATCTCTACAGTTCTGCTTAATGGACCTTTCGATCATCATTTGGTCCTACTGTGATGTGGGTTCAGCGTTCAGGTCAGAAGAACTACCATAGGTTTGACTTTTCCATCCATAGTACATCAATAGTGTGATCTAAGGCTGCCTTCACATTTGCGTATGGGAAGGCAGCGTATTGCTGCGTTCCCATACGCAGTCAAACGCATGCGCACTGCGTTCCTATGTTTAACATAGGAACGCATGGTGCCTGCGTTTGCTGCGTTCGGGTGCGGATGCGGACGATATCTGCTGCTTCTGGTGTCCAGCATCCGCACCCGGGACGCAGCATGTTGGGTTTTTTTGTGCGTTTGGGGAGCTTGGACAATCAGCAAGCGTCCCCAAGCGTACAAAAAATGCATTGGCTTCAATGGGTCCGCAGTGTCCTCTGCATGACACCGCAGGAGAACGCTGCGGACCCATTGAAAAATCTCCCAGTGGCCGCCGGTGATGTCACAGGAGCTCACCGACGGCCACCGGGAGATCAGCTCAGCCTCTGCTGTCCTCCTTCTCCCCGCCGCCTGTAATCTCCTAGCGATGTCGGCGGGGAGAACAGCTGATGTGAGAGCTGTTTGAATCTTCCCGCGCCGACATCTCCTCTCAGTGTCGGCGCGGGAAGATTCAAACAGCTCTCACATCAGCTGTTCTCCCCGCCGACAGTCCCGGAGCTTACCGGCGGCCGGGGGGGGCGGAGATCTCCGGCGCTGATCTCCGCCCCCGGCCCGCCCCCGGACAGCGCCGATTGGCTGCCGGGCTCCATAGTGATGTGTCCGCAGGCGGACATTATCCGCTGCGGACACATCATTTGGACACTGCTTCTGACAGCGTTTGTGTCTGCATGCCATCAGCATGCAGACACAAACGCTAATGTGAAGCCAGCCTAAGGCGAAGTATGAACCTAGCAAAGCTCTTATGTAGTATCTGTTGGCTGAATGAGTCAGGGGCCCCTTTTTCACTTGAAGCCCCCCATAAACATTAGGTGGCTCTCGGGTGAGCGATGCTTCAGCAGATTGTTTGTCTGGCAGCCATTGTGGCGGTCTTTCCCTCATACACACATATGAGCACTCCTGTGTTGTCTATGAAAGATTCCCTGCAGATATTTCTGATAGTAGTTTATCTCATTGAGAACAAAATGGATTGGTAGTCTAAACTTGAATCCTTAAATTCCCCGACTATCAAGTGTACAGGACTTCCATACACATTACACTGAAGCCGAACTTGTTGTCATTGGAGGGTTCGGCAAATAAATAAATAGTGAAAGGTAATGATATCCATAACTGATTGCTGAAATTTCTGTACTACAAATCTGTCCCCCCCATACATCTCTGAACTAATCTTCCTATATCATGCAACTCGCAATCTTCGATCCTTCCAAGACCTCCTCCTTTCCTCCACACTTGTACGTTCCTCATGTAACCGCCTGCAAGACTTCGCCCGAGCATCCCCCATTCTCTGGAATTCTGCATTCCAAAATGTCAGCCTGTCCCCGACACTTGGAACCATCAAGTGGAACCTGAAAACCCATGTCTTCTTCAGAACAGCCCACAGCCTGCAATGACCACGGTGCTACCTCACCACCACTGGACCTTGCAGTCCACCACCATTGGACCTGGCACTCCACCACCACCAGAGCAGACCCAGCCTACTGTCTCCCTCCCCATTGCCCTGTAGAATGTAAGCCCGCACGGGCAGGGTCCACTCTCCTCTCCGTATAAGTCTGTCACTCTTAGCTTGTTCGTTGGATTTTTAACTTGTTTGTATGTAACCCTTTCTCATGTACAGCACCAAGGAATCAATGGTGCTCTATAAATAAATAATAATAATAATACAAACAACTGTAGTGAAAAATGAATTCAGAAAACAGCTTTTAGTTGAGGGATATCCACAAATAGATACGGACAGGGCCTTTAAATATGATCAGCTTGTGTAAATCAGGACTTCTAATACACATTTCCATTGTATAATTTTAAATTCCCCATCAATAAATACAAAAATAATGAAATTAGTTCAAGCATATTACATGAAAAATATAATAACAGCGCCTAAAATATAAATATGAATAAAAAACATGGTAAGTTATAAAAGAGATAAAATGTCAATAGTCACCTATAAGGTACTTTGGAAATAATAATACCTGTTCTTATTAAATGGATGTGCTAAAAAGAAGAAGTAGAAGTCAATTGCTATTGGAGTTAGGATCCCGAGGAGCAGATTGTGTGATTGTTTGGAAAATGTTACTGATAGAAAAGTGTACTTAGCCTCCTCGGATCTGGTTCGAGATCTTCAGCTTTAATTGGAGACCATAAAAAGAAACAATGCATTAGTAGAGGAGATTATCACAGGCTTTAATAAGATGTTGCTGGCTTTTAGATGAGCTGTAGCCCAAAATGAATCAGACCAGGCTGAGAGTGCTTCTTCCTCATAGCCTCCAGCCAGGATTAAAAAGGAGAGCCATCTTAGGGCATTAAAAAAAAAATAGAGAAAGACTTAAAATAAAGGGGGCACATACAAAAGTGTTTACATATTAACCCCTTTTTTACCTCCATCTAGTGTGGTCAAAGTTCCGATTTTGAAACACAAATGATCTCCAATTACTTGAAAAGCTAGTCACCGAGCAGTCACTTAACCTCCACCATCTGTTTGATTCTAGACTATGCCGGACAGGCTGCCTTGGTGACCCAGGCTTGTGTGACTGCCCTAAGCCGACTGACTCATGACAAATGTTATTGTTTGTGGACTTTGAGAGATCGTAGGAACAACGAGTTAAGTTGGAGTGGGTGGAGGGCTCCGTAGCCTAGTTAATTCCAGCACCTGGCCTGCTAAGGTCTTGCCGCTTGGTGTATTTTTTTTCAATTTAAGTACTATGACATTGCTAAAATGGCCTAAAAAAGGGGGAAAAATACAAATGTAGCAATGGCTGTTACTTAGTCTTTAAATATTCTTTGAAATCAATCCCCAAGTACCCTTTGGTGCCAAAATGAGAGGCTTACACAATTAAAATATGTTAAACCACAACCTTTTGTCTGTAGAAAACAGAGTGATAGGTGAGCTTTGCGGGAAGGGAGAAAAGGAGAATTTTAAGGAGAGTCTTAATGATTATTTGCCCATGGCATTTTGCAAATTCAGATTTCCAGACAAGGATCAGATATTCATGAAATGACAAATAAAGGGTCATATCGGAGTAGATCTGAACAAATAGTGATTGAGGATGGACAGAGAGTGACAGCATGTCAGCTCAAATACAGACCAAATAAATTGCACCAAGCAGCGGAGACATGGCTGGAAGGTCAGGCTACATGGTAGCTTTCACGTTGGGTTTGGATTATGGAGATATGATAAGTTTATGTTTCTGAAATATTGTTCTGTTCGTTATTTCAACATTTGTAAGCAGCAAAGCATCTCTGAAGGACAGCTAGAAACTCCAGTGCAAATCCTGATTGCTAATGATGTCATCCGCCATCACAAAAGTATATTTTTAAATTTACTGAGATTATTACAACTCTTATTGCACTATTGGGTGTCCTGTCGACCCTTAAAGCCCACCCTAAGTATACAAGACAGGGGTGTAACCCCTGTAACAATACTGACATAGAACTATTGGGTGACAGAGATGCCAGGCCTTTAAAAAGCATTTCCATTTCGGCGGATGTTCTTTTTATAATCTGCTCCAATGCTTCAGATAATACATTACAGTCCGACCTTTTGAAGCTGAAAGCAAAATGCTTAAAAATTAGAAATCTATAAAAGCAAAACCAGTGTATGAAGTTGACCACAATGTCATTATTTGTTGGCACGGCCAGCCAACTTTGTGCCACCACATTCATTTGGCGCTATAAAGAGATTTTAAATTCCCTGCCACACTGGTAAAAATGTCACTAATGTTTCTTTACTTATGATCCTTTTGATAATCTGATTATATGATCTGACGATATGTGGCCAGCTTGTTGGCAAAAAGTGTAGCTTGCAAATCCTGGACTCCAGTTTGTACCAGACAGTGGTATAACTTCAGGTCCAGGGGCCCCGATGCGAAAACTCCAACGGGGCCCCCAATTATTGCAAACCTTTAATAATATTCGTCTTTTTCTATGGGCCAAAGGGACTTTTGGGGCCCCCCTAGGCTGCAGGGCCGGGTGCGATCGCAACCCCTGCACCTATTGTAGTTACGTTCCTGGCACCAGAGGTCCCAGCAGAGGGACCATTGGACCACGAGCTAATAGGATCCAGGTATGTCACTGCAAACTTTGCATCTTTTGTAGATAGTAAACTAAACGTTCCACCTTACTATTTTAATGTTACATTGGCCATTACTATAGTATTTTGCGGTTAGATGCAATGATCTGGATGATGTTTGCCTCGTGTAGCACTGCACCTCGGAGCAATATAAATGAATGGGAGTCAAGGCATTTGATAGCACACAGGCTCAATCTCTCCCTCAGACTAAATAATATTACCTTGCCTGGGGAAAATCAAGATTTACTATAAGAACTACCGTATATATTCCAATATTACCACTACATAAGAATTAATAATAACTTATTATTTTAGCATTAAGTTCCTACAATAAGTTTTTTTACTTTTTAACGCTGTGTATTTTGCTGAAAAACTGCAGGATCTAAAGGTACCATCACACGTAGCAATATCGCCGCCATATGGCTGGCAATTTGAAGTGAGCGAGCACTTTTCAGGAACCTTTTTACACATCGCCGTCGCCCTGTCACACATAGACATCTCGCGTGCGATGTTCAGCGATCCTGCGTCCCGGAAATCCCCTGCTGCAAACTGGAAGCATTTTCACATAGCCACATCGCCACCAAATCTGCACATCACACGCCTCCACCGCATCAGCGATGTGGGCGTAGAGTGTGAGTGCACCGAGGAGACAGGCGTGGCAGAGTGTCGAACACCGCGCCCCTACCACGCCGATTGGGCAACACGACTGCGTCGCCATTGGTCAGCCTTGTCAGGACGTCTGCCCTCTACATGACGCATGTGTCCATTGTACTATATCGCCATTCAAATATGGCGCCTTAGCCATGGCCAGTCAATGGGAACGTAGGAGCGACCACCAATCGCGGCAGACGGGGCGCGCCAAAGAGAACAAATTTCTTCCAGATGGTCTGAGCTCGCTTTCTACATCGCTATCGCCCAGTCACACGCCATGATGCGCTGAAATCGTCTGGTGGAAATCGCCTGATTTCTCAGCAGAGCAGGGTGATCAGGCGATGCTCCACCGGCGATTTGACGTCGTAAAATCTCCCTGTCTCACGCAACTACGCACAGGCGATATGGTTTCCACATTGCCGAAATACACACATTTACAGCGATATGGAAGCCATATTGCCACGTGTGACGGTACTTTTTCAGTTCTTGCAAAGTGGATGGGATTTATAGAAATTTCTTTTTTTCTCTCTACACTGTGCGTTTTTGAAATCCACATCTAATTTTTTCTTTAAAAATGGTTAGTGTGAATTTTCCCATAGAATTGAATTTGAGACAAAAATGGAGTCTGCAGTTAAAAAAAAGTATTTGCGTATTTTTCGCATTAAAAGACGCACTTTTGTTCCCCCAAATCTTGGGGGAAAGTGGGGGGTGCGTCTTATAATGCGAATATACTGATTATGTACTGCAGGGGCCAGGGAAGGTGGGCGCAGCTCTGGAGTCTGTCCGAGGGCTGGGGCGGAATGCTCCTGCTCCCGCTCATTTAATATGCATAGCCGATCTCCATCACCGTGGTGCTGAAACCGCACCACGGTGATGGGCTGGGGGAGCGGCCCATATTATATGGTCCTGTGCCCCCCTGTGATGGCACATGCCCCCTATGTTAGATATGGCCCCCCATGCTGCTGCCATAGTAAAATAATAAACTGTATACTTACCTCCTCCTCCAGCACTGATCTCCCGGTGTCTCTCCAGTCTCCCTGCTGCTGCTGTGATCGCACGCAGAGATGATGTCACTCTCTGCTGTGCCGATCACATAACCGCACAGAACCAGGAAGTGGAGGAGCTTTGCAGCATCATCTCTGCCTGATCACAGCAGCAGCAGTGAGACCGGGAGATCAGCGCTGGAGGAGGTGAGAATAGAGTTTTTTATTTTACTATGCAGCAGCATGGGGGCAAATATCTAAGATGGGGGGGGGCATGTGCCACACATAGGGGACGTGTGCCATGCATAGGGAATGTTTGTCATGCATAGGGGATGTGTGCCGTGCATAAGGGATGTGTGCCATGCATAGGGGATGTGTTCCAGGAATAGAGGACGTGTGCCATGCATAGGGGACATGTGCCATGCATAGGGGACATGTGCCATGTATAGGGGATGTGTGACATAAATAGCGGATGTGTGCCATGGATAGGGGACCTGTGCCATGCACAGGGGATGTGTGCCATGCATAGGGGACTTGTGCCATGCATAGGGGACTTGTGCCATGCATAGGGGACATGTGCCATGCATACGGGAAGTGTACTATGTATGGGGGACGTGTGCCATTGCATGGGGGGCATGTGTCATGCATGGGGGAAGTGTGCCATGCATGGGGGACTTGTGTTATGCATAGGGGACATGTGCCATGCATAGGAGACGTGTGCCATGCAGTAGGAGATGTGTGCCATGCAGTAGGGGACATATACTCTATTTTGATTTGTTAGACAGACACTGACATTATAAGATGGACCCCATTTAACATTAAAATTTTTTTTCCTCTTTTCCTTCACCAAATTTGGGGGTGAGTCTTATAAAGCGAAAAATACGGTATGTACTTCACACATGACTGTAAAAGTAAAGTTTTCTCAAATTCAAATACCAGAAAGTATCTAAAACAAAGCAGCATTACTTAAAACATTAAAGACTAAAAGACAAAAGATATGATGAAATTGGAAATAGCCCAATTTTCATAATAGGTGCAGAAAATCTGCAACATGAAGAATACATCATGCATCATCATGCATCATGGGAATGTAGACTAACTGACAAATACCATCAGACCACAACTAAATATTATAAGCATATACTGCAGTGATAATACCACCATAATTAAAATGAATCAAAATGTCTGATCCCACCCGAGATGAGTGCATGTTGCCAAAATACATGCCTGATCAGCAGGGATCGTACACACGTCTCGGCAGATGAAGCAAAAAAGTAAAAATAAAGATTCAGCATCACATCCCAAGATGTATTGAAATAAAAACCAGCCTTCATTTCTTCATGTTAAAAATACGACATTAAACCATGTGGTCCCAGCTAAGGTTGATCTGTCTTACATGTTTCGAACCATGGATAGGTTCTTTCTCATAGACATGTTACCTTACAAACAATTATGGTAGAAACTATATGTAGACAGGTGGATGATGACATTTCTGTTTAATCTAGAGACACTTTCTAAAGAAGAACGAACATAACATTAAATTAAATTACTTTTAAACATGATTATCTAGTAGATGTACATGAGACCAGTTCTAACTTTCATGCCTTTTGGCATCCTTGATTCAAATAATATGATCCATTTGGCTTACGTGTCATGTAAATATGTAATCTAACCCTCCCTCTTTTGGGCAGGTGAACTTGCTCTATTGTATTTATATGCAAAGTGGCAAAATCACCTGAATGTCCGTGTACGACAGGGGTGGGGAACGTCAGGCCTCAAGGGCCGTCCACAGATCATGTTTTCAGTATTTTCTTAGAACTGCACAGTGGTCGGAATCACTCCAGTGCAGGTGATTATATTAAAATTAGAACTGATCTCATGTAGAGTACATCTACTAGATAATCATGTTTAATAATAATCTCATATGATAAAGGATTTTTCTCTGTGTTTGCAGTTTTTTAACTATTTACTAACTGGATTGGAAATGTAGGTGTATCATAGACACCTCAACATTATCAATCTGGGATTGATAACAAATGGCAATACTCATCTGTCATTAACCCCTTCAATTACCCTGACTGCCACTTGAAAGGGCAGTGGGAAAGCCAGGGAGAAGCTCCAGGAGTGGCACATCTTAAGAAGGCGTGGTTGAGGTGGTTGAGACCTGCTATGAAAGATGGCCCTTCCCACCCTGAGAATACTACACCCCAGCTGTCTGCTTTACCTTGGCTGGTAATCCAAAATGGGGGGACCCTAACCCGTTTATTTTTTTAATTATTTTATTGATAATGAATAAATCATTTGAAAAGATAGCTTGGGGTGATCTCTGTGTGGATTACCAGCCAAGGTTAAGCGACCAGCTGTGATCTGCAGGCTGTAGCTGTCTGCTGAACACTAGATGGTGATGACAAATAGGGGGAACTACACAGTGATACATTGCGAAATGTAGCAGGTATATTTTGCCAGATTCGAGACAGTATGTTTGGGGAGCGGTGACATCAGGGATTGCACTGCAGTTGAAACTGGCGGGATAGCCACTGTGAGACCCCTCGCACCTGAACTGCAATAATGTTAGTGATAGCACTGTTTGTCTCACTGTCACCAGTGCCTGCATACCTGATTTCACAGCATATGGGAGATGTTTTCTGTGAATGTGAATATGCTTGTAAGAGGGTCCAGGGAGAGCCATAGTTGTGGTACAATGGCTCGAGGATTCCTCTTGCTCCTTGGCTATCTGCACTAAGATTTCTAGAGCAGAGGTGAGCAATTCCAGTCCTCAAAAGCTGCAAACATGTTTAAAGGAATTCTATAGTATTGCACAGGCGGTAATTTAATCACCTGCACAGATGATGATTCCAACATCTTGTTCAATGCCAAGAAAATCCTGAAAACATGCCCTTTTGTGGCCCTTGAGGACTGAATTTGACCAGCCCTGTTCTATAGGAGTGTGTGTAGTGTCTTGTATATCTATACCTGACACATTTAGGCCTGAGGCCTGTAGCTCGGTCTCCAACATCTGTATGACAGTTTCAAAGAACCTCTTTCTTTTCACAGTCAGTCCAGCACACAAGGAGTGAAGTGAAAATGTTTTACTGTTGAAGAGTTTAAAAAAATCACATGTGAGTGCATGATGTAAGCGTTCAGATTTTTAGATTTATATTACACAAACACTGATCATTCTCAAATAGGCACTTAGCACAAACTATTCATAATAAGCCTAAAAGACACACATATAATAAATATACACAGTAACACTGATGTCTTCAGGGGCCAAAGACTTCATAAGGGCACTAGACCATCCCCTCCACATACCTCCATTTTTTAACCATGGTGTCCTTGGCCATAGAGGACATCTGGAAGGCATGATGCATAAAATCGCACATAAAACACAGATAAAACATTATAAAAATTAACTTAGGTCATTTCGACCCCGGTCTCATAGGGTTGAGACCCCTGAACTATGGAGTCCAAATCCATTTTCCCCTACAACAGGCCAACAGGAGCATAAAGTCCTCAGAGGCTTGCATAGGCATTGGTCTTTATTCTCTGTGGTGATGCGACCCCGATGTGTCCCCCGACCGCTTTACAGCACATGGGGGATTGTATTTTTTGCTCTGTGGCAGCACTCACAGGGTTAACAGCAGTGAGATCTGAGCTGAATGCTGATTGAAAGCACTGACACCCACCTGTGATGGGACAGGAGATTATATGAGTTGCCATGGTCTGAGGAGTAGGTCAGAACAGGAGTAGCTGCTGTGTGAAGCTAACACAGCCTGGGAGCTCTCAGAGAGGATGTTCATGAGACTAATGAGCGGACGGTGAGAAGGGAAAGGTTGTGTGTGGACAACACAGCCTAGCTGAGAGGATTGGCTGTGGCCCCGATCAGGACAGAGGCTGGCAGAGGTACAGAGCATATCGGTCTGTGGGTTGGAGGTCTGTAAATACCTGGACTGTGCCAATAAACTGTGTGTTGTGTGAACAGTTGCCTGGGTCACTGCCTTCCGCAGTGCTGATCCTAACCGCTACCTTACATGTGGTGGAGAATGCGGGCATAGCAACATGGTTGCTAACGGCAATGACTTGGTGACAGGAAAAAAAAAGGCATACCCAGTTCACACATGTCAGTGGTGAAACCTGCTACTCTACAGTACAAACTACCAGCCAGCATGGAGGACCTGCTTAAGCACCTGGTGCAAGCACAGCAACAACAGCAGCAACTGCACCAGCAAGCTCAGGTCGCACAACAGGAGGCGAATCAGCTCTTGCTCCGGCAAATGCAGCAGCAACAGGAGCATCAGCAGCGACAACAGGAGCATCAGCAGCGGCAGTTGGATCTTCTGACAGAAGCAATCCGTGCAAGGCCAGCGGCTCCATCCCCATGTCAAGGAGATGACAGCAGCATCCACAAGGCGGTAAGGCGTGCACTGCAAAAGATGACCATGGGGGATGATGTGGAAGCTTTCCTGGTGGTTTTTGAGAGGGTTGCAGAGGGGCAGAAACTGCCGTCAGAGCAATGGGCGGAAATGTTGGCGCCTTTCTTAACCGGAGAGTTCCAAAAAGCCTACCTGGACCTCTGCACAGAGGATGCCATGGACTATGGGACTCTGAAAGGTGAGATCCTGGCCAGAATGTGGGTTAATACGCATGTAAGGGCTCAACGGGTAAGCCAGTGATCCTTTGAGGAGGGTAAACCCGTCCGGTCTCAGGCCTATGACTTGTTGCACGTGGTAAAGAAGTGGCTGCAGCTTGAGAGCCTGAGCCCCGCACAAATGATGGAGAGGGTGGTAGTTGACCAGTTTGTGCGCACTCTGTCTATCTTCATTCACCGGTGGGTGGGACAAGGTGACCCGGGTACCCTAGATCAGTTGGTGAGTGTGGTGGAGCGGCATGTGGCTACACAGGACTTGATTCGGGACTCAGGGACACCGTGTGCAGCCCAGCGAACCACATCCACCAAACCGGAAGTTAGGGATCCCCAACCCGGTCCTATGCTGGGCTCGACCCCACCACAGTCAGAGAATGTGCACCGCCCGGAAGCGAGCCGTAAACCCAGGTCTCCTAAGCGGGGCACCGTAAATAATTTTTTCCCAGCCATAAGGTGTTGGCGATGCCAGGAGTCAGGACATGCAATGGAGCAGTGTCCCCTCAACACGTAGTCCATGGACAGTGGGTATACCCGCCGGATGTCTATGATCGCTCAATCAGCCAGGGCAGGACGCTATGTGACTGTGGATAAAGGGGGAGCTTTGTGCCAGGTGCGAATTAATGGACATGAGGCGAAGGCCCTGTTGGACTCAGGGAGTGATGTTACCCTTGTGTGTGCCTCCTTGGTCTTTGGAACCAAACCCACCGGCCGTACGGTGAGAGTGCTTGGTGTCCATGGGGACCTCCGTAGGTATCCGACAGGGATGGTCACTATCACTACCCGGTCTGGACGGGTTCGACATGAAGTGGGGATGGTGAGGTCTCTTCCCTATGATGTGATCTTGGGGAGGGATTTACCTCTGTTCTGGACTTTGTGTGAGAGGCAACCTAATCCTGAGGTAATGGATGGTCTGGGCCCTGAGCCCGAGGATCCCGACTCTGGGATACCTGCGAAAGGGGTCACCAATATAGGGAAAGAGTGTAATCCTGATAGGTGTTCCCTAGAGGTAAAAGCAGGAGATTTCAGAGCATCTGATCCCCGCATATGGGTGCGGAAGCGCCGACCACGACCTCCTAAGACCAGTAGACGTCCTCAAAGTAAGACAGTGACTCCACTGTGGACATAGGGCTACGGGATTTAGATGACCCACCCAATCGTGTAGCAGATGATGTAGCATCAGGACTCCACATAGTCAAAGGGATAGGAGGACCGCGCTACCACACTGGCCGTTGGGGGAGGGGGAGGCCTCCCACAGACATGCCTCTGAGACATAGGGTGACTGGGTCCGATTGGTCTTGGTACACAAGGAAACAGTTGGTGCCGGTACGGGACCGCGTGTCAGATGCGACGGCCCTGGTCGACGGTCCCTCGACTGGTGGGCCCAGAGGACGAGGAGGCCCTATCTCGAGGCCCCGGACCATGGGCTTGTGTTCAGCCCCACAGGCTTGAACAGAGGGGGGAGGTATGGGGTGATGCGACCCTGATGTGTCCCCTGACCGGTATACAGCACATGGGGGATTTTATCTTTTGCTCTGTGGCAGAACTCACAGGGTTAACAGCAGTGAGATCTGAGCTGAGTGCTGATTTCCTGATTGAAAGCACTGACACCCACCTGTGATGGGATAGGAGATTATATGAGCTGCCCTGGTATGAGGAGTGGGTCAGAACAGGAGGAGCTGCTGTGTGAAGCTAACACAGCCTGGGAGCTCTCTGAGAGGACATTCATGATACTAATGAGCGGACGGTGAGTAGGGAAAGGTTGTGTGCGGACAACACAGCCTAACTGAGAGGATTGGCTATGGCCTCGATGAGGACAGAGCCTGGCAGAGGTACAGAGCATATCGGTCTGTGGGTTGGAGGTCTGTAAATACCTAAACTGTGCCAATAAACTGTGTGTGTTGTGTGAACAGTTGCCTGGGTCACTGCCTTCCGTCGTGCTGATCCTAACCACTACCTTACATCTCTTATTATGGTAGTAGCACAACACCGGGAGCATCAGCATATGAGTGAGTCCTTCACAGTTCTTGAACGTTGCAAACAAATGACCCAGTTGGTACATAAGGTCCTCTAATTTTTCTACTTTGCACACAACAGTCCATAAGACCCAGCAAGTCCACAAGAATCGTGAGAATCCATTAAAATGGGGTACAGGCTATCATGATAATGGAACACAGTCCATTAAGGGCAGAGTCCATTTAGTGCACAGTCCATGTAGGGCACTATCCATGTAAGGCAAAGTCTATTTAGGGCTCTTAGGTGTAGCCCGAAGGCTTCAGTCCCGCTAATCTAGCAGGGGGAAGCTCAACTGGCATTAAAATGTGAGAAGGGGAAAAATAAAATTAGGCCTTCCCGTCCACGAGGTAAAAAATGGCCTCACTCTTGTCAGAACTCCAAACGAGCAGTCCTTATCTTGCCAACAGGGCAAATCCAGCACTAACGATGAGGATATCAGCCTGCAACTTTATATCCTACATGATGAAGGGTCCCAGAGGGGCATTTCTTACAAGTAGTCAGTGACACAACAATAGACCTCATTTAGGGAAGTCCTCTTTAATCAGAGTCCTCCCACTCTAGCATCTTTTTCAATGCTCCTCGGGATGGAAGTGACGCTTCCACATTGTAGGCCACTCCCACTTCTGCCACTACTACTGTCTCCTCATCATCCTCCTCCTCTTCTATTTGCCAATCCCCCGGCTGCAGGTTTAATAAGGCCAGGCATGCTGCGGTCCTGGCTGACATACGGAATGACTCACCTCCTGACTCTGACTTCTGTTCTGGTGGAACCTCTTCTGGCATGCAAGACCAGAACTGGATCTTGACCTTACTGCATCAGTCCCAATGCGCCCAATGCACGGAAGGCGGTTGTACTCCGGATCATATATATGGGCATCTCCTTTGTGGGCTGCTCTGGTTGAAGGACCCTCGACCCCTCGGGTGGTGAGAAAAATCAGCTCCTCCCTTCAGATCTGACTTGTCTTGAGGTGTATCCATCAGGTTTCCAAAGTGTGGACTACAGGTACATGGTATACGGTGTTGCTGTGTTGTATGGCAACCCAAGATGGCACCGACCTCCACAGTAACACGTCTTTCCTTTTGCCTATGGTCCCACCTCTTCCAGCACCAAGACCCAATCGATTTCAAGACATACTGATAGGATGTTTAGATTGTGAACCCCAATAGGGACAGTGTTGCAAATGTATGTATAGCACTAAGGAATTAATAGCGCTATATAAATGAATAAATATTATATTATTATATAATATTGTTTATCCAATCTTGTTGCTAATTCCTCCATGAGATGAGCTGTTGAAGGCGCCTACCTTACAAATCCTATTCCCCATGCCACAGGTAACCCTGAGCTTGCTGTTGTGGGTATTGGTTTATTGAATTCTGTCATATTTGGAGGAGAAATAAGAAGAACAAAATAGTTTTTCAGCTCACCACTAGTTCAGCTGGAATGTTGAATAAGGCTAGTGGGCAATTAACAGCAGGTGCAAGATTAATGCTATAACACACGTGTTCACATGCCAAAAATCCATATTCTAAAGGTATGGAAGGAAAGGAAAAAAAGGAATGGTACATTTTTAAGAAGCAATATCCATATTATAGTGTTTTATGGGTGTGAACAGACCTGTAAGACCATGTAAGTAAGGCGGCCGTCACACGCTGAGATATCTCGAGCGATATTGTAAGCGATCACGTGCACGCGCGATCGCTTACAATATCGCTCACATCGCTGGTGAGATGTCACACAGACAGACTCACCAGCGATGTGGAGCCGTGATCTCGCTGGTAACTATGGTACACATCGGGTAACTAGGCGCCGCGCGTCGCTTAGTTACCCGACGTGTACCATAGTTACCATCTCCCAGCATAGACTCTGCGCTGGGAAATCGCTCATCGTGGTGTTATACACCACGATGAGACAGATAGTCAAATCGTTCATCGCTAGATCTGAGAACCGGAGCTCAGATCAGCGATGTCACGATCAAGCGATTTACCATCGTAAATCGCTTGATTACATGCAACGATTTCTTGCCCGATATCGCTTAAGCGATCAAAAAGGAGATCGCTTAAACGATATCGGGCAAGAAATCGTTGCGTGTGACGGCCGCTTTAGGCATATAATGGCCATATGGTATTTTTATCTGAATTGCTAACAGATAAGTGTAGAAGAGGTGGCCTTACACGCTGCTGACCCTCTGCAATAATAAAGGTGTTCTCTAAAAAATAAAAAAATAAAACTTCTCTTAAAGGGATGTTTAAAGGAGATGTTATGGTTCCTGGATTTCACTGCTGATGACACATGGAGGAAATAAGATTTTGCCTAGAAAGGAAAAAGATTTTGCCAGGAGAGTAAAAAGATTTTGGCTGTGGAGGAAACTGATTTTGCCCCAGGAGGAAAGAGATTTTGCCCTGGGAGAAATGAGCTTTTGCCTAGGGAGGAAAGTAATTTTGCCCAGGGAGGAAAAATATTTTTCTAGGGGAGGAAAAAGATTTTGCCCAGTGATGAAAAACATTTTACCCTGGGAGGAAAGAGATTTTGCCTGGGAAGGAAAGATTTTTTGCCAGAGGAGGAAAGAGATTTTGCCCGGGAAAGATAAAGATTTCTCCTGAGAAACAAAAAGATTTTGTAGGAGGAAGAAAAATATTTTGCCCAGGAAGGAAAAAGTTTTTGTCATCAAACTCTGACCCCTGCTGCCTGTGTTGTCGACATTATGGCTATAATGACAGGCAATAGTGGGTGAAAAAAAGTTATTTCCTCTCCAAATGATAGTTGATAACTTATTGATTAGAGGGCAGGGACGTATGTATAAATCATGTTGCCCAATAGCAAAAGCTCCAAGTGGGTTCTACCCTTCCACTTAAAAAAAAATGGCAAAGTTAACGGGGTCACATCTTTCAACTTTTATAAACAAGAAGAAGGACATGTATTGTGGCATATTCTCAGTATTTATGCTCATACTGAAGTCCCTTATGTGGTCAACTATAATAATTCCTCTCATGGACATTATATAGTACGATACTCCCCAAAATGCCCCTACTCACACAGTATGATACCCCAACAGTTTAATACACCCAAGGTGACCATGCCACCACAGTACGATGAACCCAAACAAGTACTGCATAAAAAATGTAAAAACCAAAAACTATTTACATACCCTCATTATCCTGATGTGCTGCTCAGGTGTGAGGACTCCCCATAGTAGGGGTGACATAGTGACATCATCTCACCTGCAGTTTGCCAAGTTTCAGATGCATAGGGGCAGGCTGAACGACGGATCACAGAGAACTTGACTTCCTAAATCACGTTCCATTCAACTGTACATACACATATGGTACATCTAAATCCTGGGCTCTAAAATTCACCCAAATAACAGATTTGACAAGTAAATGTTACTCAATGCACAAATCACCAGCAATGATCATGAGCACGCACATCCATCAATCTACCTGCTGGCTTGTTACAAGAAACCAGAAATAACTGAGTAGAGTACCTTAAAGAGTAACCATCATTTTAATTTGTGTTGCTCAGATTGATTGGTAAAATGTAAAAACAAGAAACTTTGAAAAATTTTAATCAGAGTAATCTGCTTCATTCTCCTCCTGAACTGATCCTTCATTCTCATTTCATGGGTAAACTCTGTATTCAGTGAAGTCAGACATTTCCATTACTGAGATAGGGGATAACAGTTGGTGCTCATAAGGTTCTATGGAGAGAGTAGCTAGAGCAGGGTTGGGGAACCTCAGATCTCAGGCCTTGATGACCTTTTCTGTAGCTCCAGGCAGATCCCTTTGGACTGTAGTACTCAGGCTGGCAGAAGCTCCCCTGATCTCTATGCCCCAGCTTCGGCCTCCCCAAGTAAAGTATATGCCCCCAGCCTCCCCTGTGATTTCTAGGGCTCTAGCGAACCTAGAAAAGCAGAAGAGCAACATAATCAATATCACCTGACACCATAGTCACACCATAGAGACGCAGCTGCAGCCACCATAGTATACGGGTGAGTTGACTGTTTAAAGGGAACCTGTCACCCTTCCCACCAGGATTAATTAAACTAAAAGAGCCACCTTCAGCAGGGCCTATGCTGCATTTTGTGAAGGTGGCTTTTAAGTCTATACCCCCCAGGGACAACGAAATAAATACTTTTTCAAATTTCTCGCCATGTATGCTAATACCTGGAAAAGGTCCGGGAGGTACGCTCTCTCCACAGGACCTGATAGCCTTGCTGCTGTCAGTCATCCTCCTCTGTTCTCCGGGGGCCTCCTCCTCTTCTTCTCCTGATGTCATCAGATCCCGGCCCTGCGGTGTGTTATGCTATATGCCAGTGATTGCGAACCTATGGCACGCATGCCAGAGAGGGCACACAGAGCCGACTCTGCTGGCACGCGGCCTC